>CM054124.1:91229824-92697324 GCA_028751855.1 Ambrosia trifida
ATCCATCGAAATCTGCTCCCACTTCCACACGGGTATCTCAGGTTGCTGTAATAAGCCGGAGGGTTTCTGGTACTCAGCTTTGACCTTAAGAGCACGTGAGGCAATTTCCCACGTACATAGCAATACTACCTTTAATGTTAGGTCACCAATATAGTTCCTTCAAATCCTTGTAGATCTTATCGGCTCCTGAATGAACCGAATATCTTGACTTATGGGCCTCTTCGAGTACCAATTCCCTTAATCCACCAAATAATGGAACCCAAATCCTATTAGCAAAGTATAACGTTCCGTTGGTCCGGGGTTCCAATAGTCTAACCATGGCATGCAAAGCTTCCTTCTTGATGTTAGCCTCCTTGAGAGCTTCCTGCTGGGCTTCACGAATGCGGTCTGTGAGATTCGAATGGATCCTCAATCCTAGTGCGCGAGCACGTAGGGGTTTGATGCGTTCCTTTCGACTTAAGGCATCTGCTAAGACGTTTGCCTTTCCCGGGTGATACTTAATCTCACAGTCGTAATCGTTCAAAAATTCAACCCATCTTCTCTGCCTCATGTTCAAATCCTTCTGACCGAAGATGTGTTGCAAGCTCTTGTGGTCTGTGGAGACAGTACACTTGGTTCCATACAAGCAATGTCTCCAAATCTTGAGTGCAAAAACTACAACTCCTAATTCAAAGTCATGCGTAATGTAATTCTTCTCATGAACCTTGAGTTGACGAGAGGAATACGCAATCACTTTGTCCCTTTGCATCAAGACACAACCAAGACCTTGGTGTGAAGCATCGCAGTAGACCACAAAATCATCTGTACCATCGGGTAGAGACAAAATCGGAGCGCTGCATAACCTTTGCTTCAACATCTGGAAGGCAGATTCTTGCTTATCACCCCATTCAAACTTCTTATCCTTCTAAGTCAGATTGGTTAAGGATTGAGCAATCTTAGAGAAGTTCTTAATAAATCGTCGATAATATCCAGCGAGTCTTAAAAATTGTCACACTTCCGTTGGTGACTTGGGCGCTTCCCAATTCTTAATTGCCTCAATCTTTGCTGGATCGACATGAATAACTTTTTCGTTCACTACATGTCCAAGAAAGTGAACTTCGCGAATCCAAAATTCGCACTTGGAGAACCTAGCATATAACTTCTCATTCTTTAATAGCTCAAGGATCAACTTCAAATGTTGCTCATGCTACTCTTGAGTTCGTGAGTATATCAATATATCATCAATAAAGACAATCACGAACTTGTCCAAATACGGCTTGCACACTCTATTCATTAAATCCATAAACACTGCCAGTGCGTTGGTCAATCCAAAAGGCATTACCAAGAACTCATAATGACCATAACGCGTCCTAAAAGCCGTTTTAGGTATGCTTTCCTCTTGCACACGAAGTTGGTAATATTCAGACCTCAAATCAATCTTAGAGTAGTAGCTAGAGCCTTGCAGCTGATCAAACAGATCATCAATCCTGGGGAGAGGTTAGCGATTCTTGATAGTGAGTTTGTTTAGTTCTCGGTAGTCTATGCACATACGGAAGGATCCATCATTTTTCATCACAAACAACACAGGTGCGCCCCATAGAGAGAAAATCGATCGAATAAAACCCTTGTCCACTAACTCCTGCAATTGGCTCAAAAGCTCTTGCATCTTAGATGGTGCTAAGCGATAGGGAGAACGGACGATCAGTGCAGCACCCGGAGCTAAATCAATATGGAATACCACTTGCCTCGGAGGTGGCAGTCCAGGCAACTCTTCAGGAAAGACTTCGGGAAAATCCCTCACGACAGGGATGTCTTCGATCTTCAACTCCTTCGACTTCTTCTCCGTCACGGGTGCTAGGAATGCACAATAGCCCTTGCGAAGGCACTTCTGGGCTTTCATGCAAGATATAATCTGTACCGTGGCTCGGCTGTTCTCTCCTTTGACCGAAAGAACTTCGCCACTGGGAGGAGGAATACGGACAATCTTTTCTCAGCACACGATCTTCGCATGGTTCCTCGACAACCAATCCATGCCAACTACCACATCAAAACTACCCAACTCGATTTGCAGTAAGTCGATACGAAACTCATGATCTCCCATGTTTAGGGTACACCCTTCAATGACTTCTTCCGACTCAATAACCATACCATTGGCCAATTCTATAGAGTGACATGTTCCTAACTTACTAGAGTCTACCCCGAGGGTCCTTCTAAAGTTGGTCGACACAAAACTTAAATCGGCACCAGTATCGAAAAGTATGGAAGCATAAGTGTTGTTAACGAGGAACGTACCGGTAACAACGTTGGGATCCTCATGAGCTTCACCAGCTCCAATCTGAAAAGATCTACCGCGTGCTTAGTTCTTCAACTTTGGGCAATCCTTCTTGAAGTGATCCGCAGAATCACACTCAAAGCATCCTGGTTTCCCGACAGGCTTACCAGTAGCCTTAGCACGACAGCGGGAAGTCTGATGCCCGATCTTCTTGTAGTAGTCACAACGAATGCTGTCACATGACCCGACATGGTAATAGTTACATTTGTTGCAAAGAGGATGCGGTCCATTATACTTCTTGCGGGGCTCAGTCGCAGCAATAGTATTTGCAACAAATTCCTGGGCAGTCTCTTGTTTCTTACTAGACCGATTTCCACCATTTTTACCCTTCTTGGTATCCGGCCACTTTCTTTAGTCACCCGTAGTTCCTCCTTTCTCAACCTCCTTCTTATGCAATGCGCCCATACGCACTGCGTCATCCGTAAGACTATGAGCGAGGGTGACGGCTCCTTGAATGGTGGTGGGTTCAGCAGCAGTTACCATACTACGAATCTTAGGGGAGAGTCCCCACATGTACCTTTCAACCCGTTTGTATTCCGGAGTAACCATGTGGGGTACCAGACGTGACAACTTATGAAAACGAGTAGTATAGGCGGTGACATCCGCTCCAAACATTGTCAAATTCCAGAACTCTGACTCAAGCTTCTGCAGGTCACTACGGGGGCATTACTTCTCCATCAGCATGGACTTCAAATCGCTCCACGAGATACCATACGCAGCATCTCTAACCAGAGTTTGAACTTGCAGATTCTACCAAGTCAATGCCTCATCCTGGAAGGTGCAGCTAGAGTACTTGACTTTCTGATCCTCAGCACAACCGCTTATATCCAAAACTGATTCCATTTTCTCGATCCAATGACAAATACCGATCGCTCCTTCCGACCCACGGAAACTCCATGATTTACAAGCCATGAATGTCTTTTAGGAACAACCAGGAACCGTGTTCTCACCTTCTGTGTCATAGATAATGAGACATCATCAATAAAAGTAGTGATTACAAGGCCATGAGGAGCATAGCGAATCGATATTTTACCGGTGTTGTTGTCGTTCGTTCTTCGCCTGCCATTTCCGCCAGATCTACCACTAGAGTCTGTGCGGTTAGCGTCGTGCTGCGCAATGGCTTGCGCAATCACGCGGGCTAGCTCTTCGGACGTGGTTGGGAATGTGTTTTCCTCGGTATTGCAGGTGTTCTTTCGGGGCGGCATGACTTCTTTCTATTACATCAGAAATAAAAAGAATGAGACACATATTTATCAAAAATATTGTCAATCATGTGCGCTCGAATAAACAACCATGAACTTCACAATACCCGTGACAAGCGTTTTCACACAACCATCGGATACAATAGCAATAATGCTTACTCATATAAACATGTAACAAGAATAATTAACTAAATCATGGCATAAACAGATAATAATAGAGAGACATCAATAAACCATAACATCATCATTTCATTAATTCATTTCGTTTTTAGTACATTGTTTGTGATAACGATACAAAATATGTAGAACACTACAACCCAAACCATACAATGAGATGACCCACAAGATACTTCCATCAGTTAGGTTAGATAACCCAAGCTACAACTACCACAACTACAACCTACTAATGAGTAGGTGGAGGAAAGGTAGCAACTAGGGCAGCAACAGCAGCTCGCATCCCATGATCCAGCTCGCCCATCCTCTGGTCGAGGATGTCCAAATGTCTCCACGCCTCGGCATGCCCAAGCTCAGCCTCCATACGTCTGCGCTCAGCCTCCTCCAATCGAGCTTGAAGAGTAGTAAGGTGCTCAATGATAGCGGCCCTCGTAGAACCCTCAACCTGCACATTGCCCTCCAACTCATCAGTACGATCACAGAGATCGTGGATCAGATCATCATGAGTACCTATCATGCCACGCACCGAGTGGGGGGTGCGACGCATAGGTATGGTACCAAGAGGACCAGGGTCAGCAGGGGGCTGGGAGGACTCGACACCATGAGCAGAAATAAAGATGTCGTCGTCGGAATCCTCGTCGCTATGGGCCAAGTAGCCTGCTACAGTACGTAGGAAGGTCCGCTTGCGGGCCTGGGACCTCCTAAGTAACTTCTTCCAAGGGGGCTCGGAAGACTCAACAGCATGTCTAGGCTGGGCTGGTGCTACAGGCTCCATGGGCTGGGCCTGCGCACACACTTCCTGGCAGTGCATACAACGCGCGTATTGCCAAGAATCGGACGACGAGAGTGGGAAGACTCCGGCACATCGGCGGGCGGCTCCACCACTTGTGGGACTATAGCAGGCAGCTCCGCAGCCTTAGGGGCTGGGACATCGGCATCCGCAGCATCGCCCTTAGCCTCATCGACAGGAACGTCAGGCTCATCATCCGACACGACGGGATCTAGCTTCATACCATCTCCTACAATGTCCACATCCTCATCCTCCCCGGGCTCTAAATCAGTGAAGTAACCATCAACATCATCATCACTAGACGTCTCAGGGACTACGAAGGAATCATCCTCCAAATCCGAAATAACAATCACATAAGTAGGGGTAGCCATGATCCTGTCAAAATCCAAAGTACAAATAAGCACATCGATAAGCGTTAAGAACTCATGTGCTATACTCGCGTGAATGCAATGTAGAAAAAGGGCATGGAACTTGGGCAGTGCATCGTGATGAAAACATTTTTCATGCAAGGAAAATTTTCCGTTTGAAAATCGTTGTAGTTATAGTTTATTTTTTAGAGAAAACTAGTTCGCTATAACCTTGAGCTCTGATACCAATATGTCAAACCCCGCCTAGGCGAAAACACGGGGTGTAACCACGACAGGTTTTCAAACATAAAATATGAGCAAACATTCATATTTATGTACTTATAAGGTACCAAACATGTTCGAAAACAACAAACTTCACTAGATACATTTTAAAACCCTTCACTGGGTCAAATGTTTTGATGACACGTTAAGTGATAGTAGAGAATGAATGCCCAATCATATCCCAAGTTCCATCCATAACTTAGTTACCTGAAAAACAAGCATAAAAACTTTGTCAACAAAATTGTTGGTGAGTTCACGGGTTTTGTAAACCAAATGTAAAGTTTAATGAAATCCTTGAATGGCCCATCATTGTCTAGCCAAGAACAATGATGATAAACCATCATGAGTCCATAACCAAACCTCGACGAGTGGTGCCTCGCACATCGCACAATAAAAAAATGTATCGTCATAAAAGAAATGCAAGCACTCTCATATCTTATAAATCTGGTTAGAGCGACTAACCAAGAGTTGGGGTGTCAACCCAATAGATCTATTCATGCGTTTCTAGGCTAAATCCATAGCTAATGGTTATGATAAACTAATAAACGAGGGCTTTAGTGAGTACTCTAAACATATCGTCTCATTTACGTCGGTCGGCTAGGAATTCATTCTAAAACTAGTAAACAATGCATGCTTTTCCCCAAAATAGAAAACAATAAAAGGAGCCGTGAGAACTCACCTCAAGTCCGCGTGTAGTCTAGCAAGAGTGTGTGTTTTTAAAAGTTGATCTAACCAAAAACCTTAAAACATAAAAATTAAAATTCTTTTATAAACTTTACGCAATATAATTTACATTTGTTTTCATTTTGAATAAAAATCTTAACATTTTTCCTGAAATTCCTTCGAAGGTTTACACACGTTTAAAATAACATTAAAATATATAAAGTTTAACATTAATATTTAAAAGAACAAATTCTTTTTAACCTTCGAACAAAACACACTTATTAAATGATTTGATATACGTATATGATTAATACAAAGCACATATTCAAACAAGGATGTACGATCAACAAAATTCAACGTTTTATTAAAATCTAAAACAATCAAAGTACGAGGACTAATAATGTAAGTTCTATATGATTTAGGAAACGTGCAATTGTTACAAACCACAACCTCCCCCGTGCTATTCAAGAAAGAAGATGCCAAATATGCAAACCCAGACCCATCTTTCCAGATTGCCATTGCTTGTAAGATGCTACTGCATTGTAGAGATTTCATATTTCCTGATATTCGCACTTGCCTAGAGGACTGTTAGACCACCCTTAGGGTACACCGCGGAAGCAAAAGCAGTTGGGCCTAACTGTCAACCAAGCATGGTGACGGCACCACTTTACGTAAGGCACCTGTTAACACCTGAGCGAACGCTAATCGACAACTGGGAGGAATGCTTTTAACAGTTTGAATGGAAGGAAAAAACACGCTGAAGGAGGGCAACATCACCAACAATCCCTGCTGGATGACGTGGGTGTGTGTCGACTACCACTTGACATGGTTTTCGGATCCCAACAATGAAATCTTCAACATCCCCCGAGACCATGGCGAACGATACAACCTCATCATCATGCTTGCACCCCATACTGAGAGCATACATTACCATGAACCTCCCACATAACCATTTATCTCCTGCCCTAAGAACTTTCCCAACATCCAAAAAAATTTGTAGCTTTGCATGTGTTCAAGTAGGTGGAAAAAACTCTATAGACCCCGGTTTACCATCTTTACATTTGTGAAAATGTATAAAGGGACATGTCCTTAAACCACTAACAGATCCCTACGCAGAATCTCCTGACTTGACATTCCGGCCCCTCCTCGTAGGAGCCATGCGCGTATGTTAACCACCAAACTATAGATGAGTTGGGGGGGGGGGGTAAGAAACCAGGAAACAAAAACCCTTTGCTAGACGAAGAGGGTAGCAACCACAGGTTTTCCACACTCTAAACGGTATCCCACATGACCTCTTATCCCATCATCATCATCATCATCATCATCATCATCATCATCATCATCATCATCATCATGTTTCAAAAATATATATCCCTCACTATATTCCAAATTAGAAAGATAAGGATACTTTGTCACATACTATATAAAAAAACACCCTTTTCAGCTTTAGATCTAATGATTTTTTTTGTGCGAATGGGACCTTGGGGTTTTGGGCAGGAGAAGCGAATAAGGGGGTTTTGGGAGAATGGGGTTTGGGGATTTAGGCGAATGAGGCAGGGGATAAAGGTAGGGTGAAAGGGAGTTAAAAAAAGGACGGTTGTAGGTTGGAGGTCAGGGTGATGGGGATGTGGGTGGTCGAAGACGAGTTAGGGAGGTGGGTGATCGGAGAGGAGAGGAAGGGAGGAAGAGAGCGGTGCGAGGTGGAAGTGTAACACCCCAACCGATGGCACATATATTACAGGAAGGGTGATGGGGCTGAGGGAGAAAAAGCTGTGGAAGGGTGATGGGGTTGTGGGAGGTGGGATGTGGGTGGTCGGTCGAGGAAGAGGTCGGAGAAGAGGTGGGTAGACTGGTCGGTCGGTTGAGGAAGAGGTGGGTGGTCGATATACTTAGTCTTGTTGCACCTATGTCTTGAGAATAAAATACGTTTTAATATGTTTTACTATTTTGACGACATATAATCTTACCATAAGGATAGTGAAAAAAATCTATACTTATACAATATGATAAAACGAAATAATTTTGTCCATATTACATGCTTAAATGTCACTAGCATTGCAAATTTCTCCATTTGGTGTTAGTTCTTGTGCCAAGCAAATAGCATCAATCATCATATTTAAATTGAAATTGACCTTGGTTTAATTCAAAACTTACATGATATTTTTAGATAGAGTTAAATGCCAATTTCGTCCCTGGGGTTTGGTTCAGTTTGCTGGTTCAGTCCAAAAAAGTTTTTTTTTTATTTTTTTTATTTTTTTTATTTTTTTTGCAATGGAACCTCTGAGGTTTGGATTTTCTTGCTATTTTCGTTCATTTCACTAACTCCATTAAAAGTTAACGTTAACTGAGGGGCAATTTTGACATTTGACCACTTTTTTATGTTTTTTTTTCATTCTTCTTTTGACTTAAAAAAAACAAAATAAAAAATCCATCAAACATCACTTCCTCTGCCTTTCTCTCACACTCTCCCCCTCTCTCATCAACCACCGTTCACCATCACCTCCTCATCAACCATCGTTCACCACCTCCTCATCAACCACCATCTCCTCATCAACCACCGTTCACCACCACCTCCTCTGCCTCCACCCTCCTATTCCGCCACCAAACACAAAACCCACCAAACACCACCTCCTCTGCCTCCACCTTCCTATTCTGTCTCCTCATCAACCATCGTTCATCACCACCTCATCTTGATGACAAAGCTGCAGACAACATGGGCAATCGATCGAACCCTCCATCGCAACCAGTGTCGAAGGTGGTTTAGGGTTTGTTTGCAGGAGGTAGGTGAAGACGGGGGTTTAGGGTTTGCAGGTGGTAGGTGATGACGATGATTTTACAGTTTGTAGGTGCTAGGTGACTACGGAGGTTTAGGGTTTGTAGGTGGTGGTGTATGATGTTGATGATGGATCTGGTGGTGTTGATGTGGCTCAGAGAGAGAGAGAGAGGGAGATGGAGAGGGAGAGGGAGAGGGAGAGAGAGAGAAAGGGGGGGGGGGGGGGAATAGGGTGGGTGGGGTGGAGTTTTCTTGTTTTGATTTTGATTTTGTTTTTAGGGTTTTAAAAGAGCGAAGATGATGAGGGTATGAGAAAGGTCAAAACTGCCCTCATTTAACTATACAAAATGACAAAAATATGCCTGACTTAACGTCAGTTTCTATCGGAGTTAGTGAAATGGACGAAAATAGCAAAAAAATTCCAAACCTAGGGGTTCTATTGAAAAAAAAAAATCTTTTTTAGACTGAAGCAATAAACTGGACCAAACCTCAGGGACGAAATTGGCATTTAACTGCTTTAGATATTTCACAAATCATAGCTAAATTCAATTCTTGTTTTTGTTCTATATATGAAATGATGTTGAAGCTATGTCCAAATTGACAAAGGCTATATATTGGGAGCTTGTGGTGATATATAAAGATAAACCGAATGGTCTGGGTGACTAGGTGCAACAACATACAAAAATAACCAAACTTCCAATAAATGATACGAGACAAGCAACAAAATGACACAACCTATAATGCCAAAGTAACAATGATCCAAATGCAATCTGGTAAGGTTTTTAAGAATTCTTTGAATTTTTTTTATGACAAATGATCATAGCAATAAAATAAAATAACGAACAAAAACCATTTTCATGGATGTTGTAATGGGTTGGGTTGACCCGTAGACACATTTTGTCAATTTTATTACTAAATGCTAAAGATCCCCTTTTAGCTAATTATTTTGATTTAGGCCGTTTTTTTTGTTAAAACACAACTCAGATTGATCCATTCTTAAAACTTTCACATCTAATTTCCGTTTTACGTAAGTTTTCATATTATAATGGCATCTCACAATTAGTCACCATAGGAGTCATCCCATCGCGTAGCGCAAACAATCAAGCATGCCTCCCGGTCCAAAGAAGAGGGGAGCCAAAAGAAAAAATAATGACACCATTATTAAAACTTCAACATAGCCGACCTGCATCTCATGTCGAATTCAGAAACTTGCCTCTGCTAGTTCGAACCACACTCGCCGCACCACTACTTCACGCAACCCCGAAATCGACCCTCTATTTGACTCATTCGCTGCCTCAAACCCGATGTAGTGCTTCATTAACTCCAACCATTAACGTTATATTTTTTTCCCATATTACTAACATGGACTGATTTATTCTGAAAATGACATGGAATTGTAAAAAAAAAAATTATTTAACTAATAATAATTTAAACTCATGAAAAGTTAAGATCCTTGCCTGCCGCGAAAAGGAGGCTTCCCACTATACATTATAAAACATTTTAAACGGACAACCTTGGAATTTTGACACGCATACAAGTTTTGAGGCAACATATAAGCCGAATTATGATTGATTGTGTATTGGCTTTCATGGATTCCACAAATTCTAAATCAATTTCCACGCTCTCCTAATCACCATTACCAAGCTTATATGATACGATAAACATACCACAACACGCGAGCATTCTCACTATTAATAATTATTACACATGAGTTTTAATCTTTTCACACTTACGAACATAAGCGTCTTGTCTTGTGACTATTTCTTCTAGTTAAACATCTTGATAAAACTTTCATAATGTCTAAAAATACTATAGAAAAAAGTTGACCAATATTATACCCTCAACGTTGGATGCTACACTGCTACCTTGACTTCATTAATTTGTGGAAACATGACATCAATGCAACTATTACTATATATATGCACCTTCAAATATTTTATAACTTTGTTTATACTTTATAGATCCAAGTCCCTTGAAAACGCCAAGATAAGACCTTCGTGATCGGTTTGTTAAAGTATCCTTAATAATTTGTTGAGCTATATAGATATAGTATAATACTTTATTTGGATACATATTCTTCAAATATTGACTTTCATTTCCAATAATTTAATAGATTATTATATTGAAGTAGTGGTAACTTTTACGTATTGCAATCTTTCATTGATCAAATATTTTAAGCGGTTACGAGCTTATAAATGGTTAGTGCTAAATTATTATTAAGTGATGGTTGGTTGGACATCTGAATGGTTAAAATTAAGACCTCGTGACGCTGTTTTTTGTTCATGGTTCAAGCTGCTGCAGATTTGTGAAACGTTTTCAGCCTTTGGTTTTCGTTTTTAGTTTTCAGTGATGCAGAAGGGTCGGTCGGTCGGTCGGTCGCTCCACATCAGCTCCTCTTATTCAGTCAGTGTCACACTCCGCCTAGGTGAAAACACGGGATGCAACCACGAAAGGTTTTCAAGCACAAGATTTGAGCAAACATTCATATTTATTTAATAATAAAAGTACCAAACATGTTCAACGACAACAAACATCACAAAATACAGTTTAAAACCCATCACGCGATCAAGAGTTTTGAAAACACCAAAAGTGATAGTCGTGAATGAATGCCCAAACATATCCCAAGTTCCATCCATAGCTTAGTTACCTGAAAAACATGCATAAAAACTTTGTCAACAAAATGTTGGTGAGTTCACGGGTTCTGAAATAAAAAAAAATGTAAAGTTTAATGAAATCCTTGAATGACCCATCATTGTCTAGCTAAGATCAATGATAATAAACCATCATGAGTCCATAACGAAACCTTGACGAGTGGTGCCTCGCATATTGCACAATAAAGGCAATGTATCATCATAAAAGAAATACAAGCACTCTTTTGTCGTATGTATCTAGGTTAGAGCGACTAACGAAGAGTGGTGGTATCAACCCAATAGATCTATTCAAGTGTTTCTAGGCTAAGTCCGCAGCTAATGGTTACGGCAAACTAAATAAACGAGGGCTTTAGTGAGTACTCTAAACATATCATCTCATGTACACCGGTCTGCTAGGAATTCATTCTAAAACTAGTAAAAAATGCATGTTTTTTCCCAAAATATAAAACAGTAAAAAGGGGCTGTGAAAACTCACCTCAAGTCCGTGTGTAGTCTAGCAAGAGTGTATGTCCAACAACTAGGTATCCCGACTTATACATCCTATATACATACATGGATACCTTAGATCTATATAAAAAGTAGTCCATGGTACCCGTGGTTCACCTAATCTTTTGTGATACATTTGTTAGTTTCCTTGATGATGTCTATGTTACTCGAAAATAGTAGTTTTAATAAGAAAAACCGATTTTCTATACCTTGGTTTTTAACACATGTTATTAATTATAAAACATATGTTTTTACTCAAAATGAGTTATATTATTCACAACTACACTCAAGCATCTCATATATATATATATATATATATATATATGTGTGTGTGTGTGTGTGTGTGTGTGTGTATTCACACATACACATGTGTATATATACACATATCTATATATGTATATTCCAATACATAACCATAGGCAGTTGTGTCCATGAGACTTACACTTATACATACATACCCATATACATATGTATCTTGGTAGTCCCTACACATTACTACCTATGTTCATGAGTTTGTTGTACACATACATACATACATACATACATACATACATACATACATACATACATACATACATACCATATACACACGCATGTACACACATAAATACACATACATAGATCTTGCTTACACAACCATTCTTATTAAAACATATTAACATTTTAACTTAAATCTCTTACATGTTTATACACATACTCACGTATACATATATGTACATATACATATCATGCGTACATACTCACACATATGTATGTATATTCACGCACGCACATACATACATACTACACTATAGTGTTGGTTTGTTAGGAAAGATAAATCATTAAACTAAGGTGAACCATGTGATAACTAATCAAAATAAAGAAGTAAATGTTTTAAGTTTCTTACCTCTTAATGGATACAAGAAGGAATGCAAGACACTAGCTATCCTTAGATGCTTCTATGGACTTGGTTTGGGTGTGTGTGTGTATGTCAAAAGTTTAGAGTGGGGGCCGGGGAGGGAGTATGTGTGAGTTGTGGTGTGTGGTGAATCCTATGTCCAAGACCTCCTTATATAGTGGTGAAGATGGGAAGAGATTAGGATGGTGGTGCTATTCTAGGAAAGTCAACTAGTATGGATCCTTGAGATTAAAGGAATATTACCTCTTTAGTGTTTAATCACTTGACTAAACACTAGACATAAGACATCATGAGATGTTTTGGACAACTTAGTAGAGATTTAACCATTGTTGGTCATGGGGGGCGGCTCACACAAACCAAAAAGAGGAGAAGATCAAGCTTGTTTAGGAAGGCAATCTTACATGGATTAGTGTAATTAAGGAATCTTGCCAAAAATGGAATGTAATCTCATAAGATTTGGTATGATGAGTGTTGGTTTAGGAGAAACATAATCATGTTTATTAGATATGTAGGGATCTTAGGTGACAAGGGGAGGGGGCAACTCATGTTTTTCGAGGGAGAGGGGGAGAGAACCGAAAGAGATAGAGGAAGAGAGAGTGAAAGAGAGATGGGTGGTTAGAAAGGTGTTAAGTCTCAAAAGGGTAAGTCAACTCTTATGGATTAATGAGTGATTAAGGATCTTACCATGTTTGGTTAAAAATCTTCCTATGTTGCAATCTAGCCTACAAATCTTATATCTAACTCAAGTCTTAGAGGTTGATTATTCAAATGATTATCTTGGATACGGATCAACAAATGTGACAACACATGGGATTTTCCTTGGACTCCATTACAACATGTGATTAATAGGGTTTGACTTGATTAAAAAAAGGATTAGTATAGGTATGGGGGGGGGGGGTTGGCGGCCGAAATATGGGACAAAGGGAAGGAAAAGACTTCTAACAATTGGGGTAATCCAACATCATGGATCCAAGAGGTTTAAGGAATCTTACTAATTGTGTTAAGTCCGCTAAATCTTTGGTTAACTAATCTTAGGAAGAATGTGAAAGATATGACACTTCATTTAAAGTGTCTAGTGTTTTGTGATGTTAGGACATGATAGAGAGTGGTGGTGATGTGTTTGGCCGAAAAAAAAAATAAGGGAAAGGGGAAGGAAAGTGGCGGCCAAAGTGGTATCCAAGAGAAAACATTTTGGGCAAGTATCTAATCTAGATTGTAATGTTGATTATTTGTTATACCATTTATAGTTAAACACAAAAACAAGATTTGATTGTTCATTAATAATGGGACAAAATGGATGTAAGAACTTGTATTAAATATGTCTTTCCATTTCATGCACATGTGTGTGTGTGTCGTGTGTATATATATGTATGTGTAGATATGTAAGTTAGTAAAATACTAGTTTTTACACATGGGCTCTATCACATTCCTTAACATATTATTGAACAAATACATATTTACACATGCTTCTAGAAAATAGTGTATAGTCGTTTAAACTCATGTCACCAATGTTTGTTGATATGGGTGAAATTATAATCGTTCAGACCTTGCTAGACTTTCTCGGGGGACTTATGCATAATAAATGATATAAATTTTGCGTATTAAATCGAATGTTGACTAGAGTGTGTACGGATTTTGACCTGGTAAAGTGACGGGTGTCACAGTCGTCCTCGGATCTGACCCGTTAAGAGCCATGGTCATATATGTTTTCCATTAAGATGTGCCCAGCCAAACACCACTACGTCTGACCAAGTCAGACGTCCTCCCCATTCAGAATCAATCAGACCCAAACAAACAGGACTTAAGATTTACTCCCATGTTGATTAAACTAATTCTTTTATATATATATATATATATATATATATATATATATATATATATATATATATATAAACAACTCTGCTCGAGCTCCATGTAAGACCGATGTAGCATATAAACATTGACTTTTTGAAGCTCGTATACAAATGTTAGCTAACAAACATACCCAGTAATTCCCACAAATACCCAAACTATTGATAGGGTCTGGGATGGTAGGATGTAGGCAAACCTTACCTACATCTCTAAGGATAAAGAGACCGCTTTCAGAGAGACCCCCGACTAAAAAAAAATTAATAATTCATAAACGTAGTAATGATAATAAATAAATAAAAATAAATAACAGATAAATAAATAGAGTAAAGATCAAATACAAAGAATATTTTTTTTTTGTGAGAACTGTGAGAATCAAAGGGGTGAAAAATTTTATTTTATTTTTTTAGAATTTTTTTTTCTCATATGCTTAAACATACTTTCTAGATGAATGATACAAAAAAAAATTAAATTTTTTTTAGTGTAATTACGTCATTAAAGTAAATACATTAGTTTACACTAGAGTAATTATGTAATTACTCTACAACAGTAATTACGTAATTACTCTACACCAAAATTTATTTATTTTTTGTTTTTTTAGATTTTAATACTATAATACATGTTTAACAATATGGGAAAAAAAACTTTTGAAAAAAAAAAAAAAACCCTCATTTGATTCTCACAATTCTCACAAAAAAAAAACCACTTTGTACATGATCTTTACTCTAAATAAATAAATGCAATAATGAGATCAATGGTAACAATGGAGACACGTAGTTAAAAACAAGAGGTACTTTTAACTAGGGGTGAGCATACGAAAACTGATAACCGAAAAAACCCGAAACCGAACTGATAACCGAACAAAAAATAATGAAACCGAATTAACCGATTGGTTACGGTTAACATATGGCCAAAACTGAACCATTCGGTTACGGTGTTGGTTTTCCATTCTTCCGTAACCGAAATAACCGAAACCGAACCGATAGTTGTTGGTGGTGAAATCCTCTGGATGGATTTACCTTGAATATTTTGTGTGACATCCTTAGGATGGTGAAGGACTAAGCAGACTTCAGGATATAAGAGCATTCTGACAAGTGTGCATCCTGAGGATAGACTAACAGATTACTTTGTCTTAATATTTTTGCAGGTACAATCAATGAATGAGTAAGACTTGTAACCCCTCTCCAACGGCTATAAAGTCTTACCAAGTAAATGAATTTCAGGATGCATGAAGAATACGCGTATAGGCTTAAAGAGCGAGTCAAAGTGTAACCGCCAAGATAATGAATGATAGGCGATAAAGGTGGAAACTGATGCCCAACGTCTATTTCTATTGAAACATCCTCAGCAACTACTTGAAATAGCCCAAAGGATCATTGAAGACAACAGATATTATATGATCTTCTAATTATTGTCATGTAAACTATAAATAGGGGTATGATGAACAAACATAAGACACTTAGTTAGATACTTTGGAACACACTCATACGTTATCAAGCACCTGATATACTCTTTATACACACACTAGACAATCATTGTACTCATAGATTGTTCATCATACTTCTAAAGTTGTACACATTTTTATCATTTTATTATTAACAAACAAGGCAGAGGCCTAGACTCCTCCCGAGGTTTTGTGTCGGCGATCATCAAGTGATCAAGGGCTTTCCTCGTATATCGAGTGTTGTTCTTTGTGGTGTCATACTCATACTCACCTATATTTGCTTGTCCTACCATTCTGCATAACAGTTACATCCTTAGGATATAACTGTCCATCCTAAACCCATTCTTTGCCATCCTAAGCATAGTTGTCATATTATTATCAATTTATCATTGTAAACCTTCATCTCGAAAATAACACTAACATTTACTATATTTCACACATTTAGCACCATATCTCACATTTACTAATTTGGAAAACAAAATTATTTCTAGTAGGTAATTTTTTACCAAAACAATAGTTATATACTTAAGTATTTTTCATACATATATCTATGTATTTGGAACATATTTCAATGTATTTTCGGTATATTTAATGTACCTTTCATGTATACCTATGTATTTGAAATATATCTTTTATGTAACTCATGTATTTTCATATATATCCATATATTTGAAGAACTTTTTTATTTGTTTCCTCGGTTTTTCATGTATTTTTCTTGCGTTTTCATATGTATTTGTATTCTTGAAAAAGATCCAAACAATTTACTAACTATTTTAAGTTTATAATTTTGCACAAGTTTTATGTTTGGATATTAACCGAACATAACCGAAACGATAACGAACCGAACCGACATTTGCTCACCCCTACTTTTAACACAACTCTATTCTAAACAAAGAGTGATAATGAATATCACCATTATATATCCCAAGTAAAACCTCTGGCTTTGCTTCCAAGGCAAGTTACAAGTAAATACTACATGGATTGAAAAGTTGCAAATAAAGCAGTGACATGTATGACCTGACCCATGATCACTTAACCATTATACAGCTGATCTCACAGCTTGGAACCGTGGTTCTTTCGGTAGGAACTTCTGTTCAGTATATACTGACATATAGTCACCAAACACAAACTTTGGGTAGCCAAAATAGTTGTTAACCAGATCTTTGTTTTCTTTTTCAACAAGTTCGGTTGCAGGTTCGATTGTGGCGTTATAGGACGGGTTATAAAACGACGCTATTGAACGTCTAGTCCCATTGGGCATAGCCTGAACACGGTGCCAAACACTCTTGTATCTTCCATTACTCAATACTTCTATCTGATCACCAGTGTTGATGACAATGGAACCCGGTATAGGTTGAACATCAGTCCATTTTCCGTCTTTGAGAATCTCAAGACCTCCAACTTCGTCGTCTTGGAACAGAAGGATGATGCCGCCTGCGTCTGTGTGAGCGCGCAGACCAGTCACCCTGTCAGGGTGAGGGCATGGTGGATAATGGCTCACCTTTGTCCCAAAAAACGCGTTGTCCCCTTCCCCGCCGTTGAATGCCTTTTTAATGTGTCCCTTTGGTATCCCCAAATTTTCATCCATTATTTCCATCAGCTTCTCTGCTAGTTTCTTCAGCTCTGCGCGGTATTCAGTCATGGTTTCCCTGTAGTTTTGTTTTATTCTTATGTTAGAATCATATTCAAGACTTTAAATTAGGGGTACTCGGAAACACTACAAATCAGAAGACTTTAAACAAAATTTTCTTTTTCGCTTTGGGACTTTATAAACAATTTTTTTTTTTCATTAAAACAAACGGATAAATTTACAGGTAGACGTGCTACAAGCTACACCGCCACCCCTTCTGGACAGTCAATTTACGGAATTTTGTGTGATCCATTTCTAGTTAATTTTCGCGGGTGAAAGTCTATTTTCTAGTAGTGAAAGCAGTAGTAAGCTTACTTGAATCCTGCGGTTTTAGGAGGCCATTCGTTATTGTCCGTGAGAAGGAAGACATCTTCCCAATCGACGTCTTCAATCTTTCCTTCACTTCCATTGCGAATCAATTCGTTCAACAGCTTTACGGGTGTAGAGCTCTTGAAGAAGTTGTCTTCCCTCTCATGTTTGTAACATTCAGTGGTTATATGTTTCACCCTCTCAAGAAGCTCTAAAGAAATCCCATGATTCACCAACTGCAATTATATATAAAAATATCAATTTATTACAACAAAACTATAAGTTAGATTGACTCAAGTAATGATTATGGTCACTTGCGGACCCAGGATTTATCTTCTTGGGCGACTATCGGACGGTTTAACCAAACTTTAATAGGGGCGATGAAGATTTTTGCCTACAAATTAAATTGCACTAAATTTGTTTTTGTATGCGCCCCTTGGCTAGTGTGTAGGTCCGCCACTGGTTATGGTTAATAAGTACCTGAAAGAATCCCCATTCTTTACATCCACTCGCTATCTCAGCCATTGTCGATGCTCGATCTTGGCCATCGAGCATCGAGAAGTCAATCACGGGGATCGGCATTTTTAAGATAGAAACTATAGAAAGTTAGATCTGTAGTTTGAGTATGATTGGAATGAAGTTGTGTGGTAATGAATTAGGTTGGGGTTATGATATACTCTATTTATATGTAAAAATGTCAACTGTTTGAATATATTAAAAATGTTTGTTGCGTGAAAGCATGATTTGGGTGGTGATTGATGATTGAGTGGCAAGCAAGGTCAATGCATGCATATGCTTGGTATGACAAATTATATATATAGATGCTGCTAACCCGCATTGTCTTTAGGCTGATAAGAATTAAGTTTTGAAGGGTAGGATTTATAACAAATAACAAACAAGTTGATTTTATGCACAATATGTTTCTTATGTATCCCAAGTTACTGCTAACTTATGGAATTTTCTAGTTAATGTGGCCTTCAGTGGATTTGTTAGACAACTTTGTTATTTATAAAATAATGTTGATACAGAAATTACCTAGCTCTTAGGGTATAGGTACATTTCAAAATTAACTCAATGAACACAAATGAAGCCATCATAAAATGTCACCTATTATTTTTCATTGAAAGAGGCATTATAAAAATGAAGCCGATAAAGCTAAGTTAATTTTTCCGTTTTCTAAATTTTTTATACATTATATATTCAACAACAATTCACTAATTAAATAAAATATTTAAAAACAAAAAACAATTAAACTTAGAAAAAAACATAATTTTAATTAAAAAAATACATAAATTAATAACAAAAAATAATTAAAATATTAAGTTAATTGCTCTTCGTTTGAATCTGGAATGTTTTAGAGTTTCGTTGTGTTGAGTTTGTAGAGTAGAAGTAGAGTTTCATTGTGTTGAGTTTGTGGAGTGAAAAAAATACGAGTAGTATAATTTAATTTTTTTGTGTAAAAGATGGATAAAACAGTGTAATTTGTAGTGTTAAAAATTATTTAGTTTTTATAAACAGTAAATCTTTCAGTTTATCACACACGAATGAACCATTCACCTTTTTCATCTTAATTCCCATCAAGAGGCAATTGAGGCCCGCCAGCCCTCATGAACCCGACTAACCATCCCGAGAATGCCCCACACACCCTTATAATTTTGTTCTAGGTTGTATTATTACAAGCGCATATAACCTCGTTGTAGGACAATCTTCACCATCACTAACTACCTATTTTTACCTAAACAAAAGATTATTCATTTTCGGAGGCAGCAAACGGCGAATAGGTTCGGCAAGCAAACATGAACGGCAGGGATAGGTACAAGGAGGATACATGGTATGACGCTCCTACAAGGAAGGGTAGGAAACCTAAAGAAGACGTGGGACTGAGGACGACTGGGCCAGGGGTGACGAAGTTTTTCGTATCTAATCTACCTGGATGTTGTGCATCAGCTGATTTGTATGATGTTCTTAAAGGTTATGGGAGTATTCAAGGTACATATATTGCGAGGAAATATGACAAACTAGGTAAAAGGTTTGGTTTTGTATCGTATGCAAATGTCAAAGACCCGTTGAGTCTGGAAAAGGATTTAAAAGACGTGAGGATTGGCTCGTACAAGCTGTTTATTGTGTTGGCCAGGTTTGTGGATGAAGAGAGGATATCCTGGAAGGAGGATAGGCAGTGGGTTCCTGTGGTTGAGAAAAATAAAGAGGTTAATGTCGATGATACGGTTCATAATGTTGTCGACATTGATCCGGTTATGGTTGGTGATCAGTCTGGGCCAAGTTGTTCGTTTGGCAGATCTTTCAAAGATACTCTTGTTGGCAAGGATCTGGGGAATGATGTGGAGGAGGTTGTATTGGATGATGGGTTTGTAGCAAATGGCTCATTGGAATGGGTTAGGGTTAATTCGCACGGTTAGCTTCTATGCGGCTTCATAATGTAGGCATCCGTTACGTTGGTGGATTATCGGTGATCTTAGTCTTTGATGACAAGGAGTGTTTGATCGATTTCTTGATGACTAAGGAAGTTTGGAATCCGAAGTTTGTCTCGTTGGCACTTTGGGAAGGCCAAAAGATCCAGTTTGAGCGTATTGCATGGTTGAAACTATTCGGGGTTCCTTTGTGTGTATTCGACAACTGTGTGTTTGATATGATAGGTTCAAGGTATGGTAGAGTGGTTCAACCGGCACAGGTTAATGATTCTCTTGAGGATTATTCACATACGATGATTGGGGTTCTTTGTAGTTCGGTGAATAGAATTAATCAAGTGTGTAGGTTGAAGTGGAGAAATGAGTCTTTTTCGGTGGTTATAGAAGAAGAGCTTGGGGAGTGGATTCCGGACTGCTTAAGTATGGACGGTGTAGAGGTTGTGTTAGATCCGGTACCTGGGAAGTTGCTTGCGGATAGTTGTCATAAGGATGATCGTGTCAATGATTGTAAAGGGGTTATGGATGATGTAGTAGTGGAAGAGAATGAGGTGATTCATAATGGGTTTGTTTATGTAGAGGAGGTGGCCATGCAGGATCAGCAGCCGAAGTCTTCAGTAGATGTATTGGTAGAAGTGCAAGATTCATCTTTTAGTATGCCGGATGGTAATGAGTTTATTGGTAGTAAAAAACGAAGCGAGGCTGTTTTCGGAAGAAGTCGCGTTTTGATAAGTCTCTTTCTCCGTCGGGGCTTGAAAGACAAAAGAAACGTGCAAGAGATGGGGATGATCCGTACGACATTGATCGATTTATTTTTAATGTAAAAGATGGTCAGCATGCTTGCGAGGAGAACGTTGGGATGCGAGAGAGGGTTGATGGTGCCGTGGCTAATAATGTTGAGGAAGTAGTGGTTATTGATAAGGTGGATGTTGTTCAAGAGGTAAGTGAAACAGTAGACTTGGGTTATTCTCTAGGTGCTATTAATATTTCGACGTATGAGGATTCTATTCGGAAGATGATTAACGATGAAGGTTTTCAATCTGTTCCGTCATGAATTGCATTTCCTGGAATATTAGAGGGTTGGGGTCGATGGTTAAAAGTTATTGGGATAGGAACTTAAAGGAGGTTAACGAGGTTGGGTTCTTAATGATTTAGGAGACTCAGTTTCAGTCGCTTGAAGGAGTGGATGTGAGCAGGTTTTGGGGGTATGGTGTGTGTGAATACGAGTTTGTTGATGCGGTTGGACGGTCCGGGGGTCTTCTATCGGTTTGGGATTCGAAGCTTTTTATGAAAACGTCGACGGTTAAAAGTAGATATATGCTTGTGGTTTCGGGTTATTTGAAACATGACGGCCAAAAGGTATCCTTTGTTAATGTGTATTGTTCGCAGAAGCTTGTAGATAAACGGTTGGTTTGGGAGGAAATAAAGGCGTTGGTTACTGATGATGAAGAGTTGTGGATTATAGCGGGAGATTTTAATTGTGTCAGAGATCGTTGAGAACGTCGAAACTCTAAGTATCATGAAGGGGCGTCTAAAGAGTTCAATGATTTTTTGGAGGAGTCCGGGTTACATGAGTATTCGCTCCGTGGTCAGAGATTCACGTATCATGCTGGCAATAAGCTTAGTCGTATTGATCGCGTGTTCGTGTCTTGGTCTTTTTTTAATAAATGGTGTGATGCGGAGTATAGAGTTTTGGACCGGGTTGAATCCGATCACTGTCCGTTGTTGCTTAAGATAGAGTCCAGAAATTTCGATGCTAAACCGTTTAGATTCTACAATTCGTGGTTAAACAAGGAAGGGTTGGACTTAGTGGTGGAGCATTCGATGGTTAGTGGTAATTGGAGAGGGTCGCCTGATGTCAAGTTATTGGTTAAATTCAGAAGTCTTAGAGCGAAAATAAAAGATTGGCATGCTACACAGCTTAGTCATGAGAAGGAGGAAGTTGGCCTTCGGGCTGATATTGCGGATTTGGAAATGGCCTTGGAAGCCCGTGACCTAACTGAAGCCGAATGTTGGGTTCTTGAAGAAGCGACTAAGAGATTAAAAGAGTTGGAAGCATTTAAAGTTCGGGATTTGAAGCAGAAATCTAGAGTTACGTGGGCAAAGGAGGGAGATGAGAATTCTTGCTTTTTTCATGGTGTTATTAATTCCCGAATAGTGTCTAATTCTATTCCTGGTTTGTCTATTAATGGAGTGTGGGGTGACGAAGCCTAACGAGATCAAGAAATAGGTGTTTCGCTTCTTTAAGGATAAGTTTGTTGAAGACATTAAAGATCGGCCTTCTCTCAGTGTGAATGGTTTAAAGACGTTGGATTCTGTGGTTGCGGATGGTCTGGTTGCCCCATTTCTAGAGAAAGAAATTAAAGAAGCCATTTGGGATTGTGGGAGTGATAAGGCGTCAAGGCCGGGCGGGTTTAATTTTCATTTTATAAAAAAAATTGGTCTTTGTTTTCAGGTGACTTTATGGATATTTTTAAGGCGTTTGCAGAGACGGGTATTATCAACAGAGGACTGGGGTCTTCTTTTATTACGTTGGTGCCAAATGTCAAGGACCCGGTGGACTTGGGAGAGTATCGGCCAATTAACTTGATTGGTGTGGTTAGCAAAGTCATATCTAAAGTCCTAGCAAATTGGTTGAGTAAAGTCATTGATGATCTAATTTCTGAAACTCAATCGGCCTTTATAGCAAGGAGATATATTCTGGATGGTCCACTTATTATTAGTGAGCTATTATCTTGGGCTAGAAGAAGTGGGAAGGAGTTATTTATGTTCAAGATTGATTTCACTAAAGCTTATGACAATGTTAATTGGGAGTTTCTGCTTTCAGTTATGAGGCTGATGAGATTTCCAGAGGTGTGGTGTATGTGGATTAAGGGAGTTTTGTCATCAGCTAGGTCGTCAGTTCTTGTGAATGGCTCCCCGACATATGAAGTTTCCTGTGAGAAGGGCATCAGGCAAGGTGATCCTTTTTCGCCTTTTTTATTTATTATGGTTATGGAGGCGCTTGCAGGGATGATGAGAAAAGAGTGTGATGTGGGATATTTTTGTGGTGTTCACCTTCCACATAGCAATTTGGTTCTTTCACATCTTTTTTATGCGGATAACGCCATGATTATGGGAGAGTGGTCTAGTAGTAACTTTGATACGTTGCGTCGCATCCTTAGAGTGTTTCATTTGTGTTTGGGTCTCCGTATAAATATTCATAAATCTACTATGTTCAGAGTTGGTAAAGGTTCAGCGGAGGTTAATGTTATGGCACGGTCCCTGGGTTGTTGTTCGGGTGTTACCCCGTTTAATTATCTTGGTATTTGTGTGGGTGCTAATATGAGTCGGATTAATAATTGGGATCCGGTGATAGAGGTTTTCAAGACTAGATTATCCAAATGGAAGTCCAAGGTTCTCTCTATTGGTGGTCGCTTGGTTTTGATAAAATCGGTCTTGGAAAGTTCACCGTCCTATTACTTTGCTCTGTATAAGGCGCCTGTTGCAGTTATTACTTGTCTGGAATCTTTGATAAAAAGATTCTTGTGGGGTGGAGATATGGTAAATAGGAAGGTGTATTGGGTGGCTTTGGATAAGGTTACTACCCCTAAGAAGCAAGGTGGGTTGGGTCTTAGTCGGCTTGGAGATAGTAATAATGCTTTTCTATTAAGGTTTCTTTGGAGATATCGGGTAGAAGGTGACGCTTTGTGGAGAAGAGTTATAGATGCCATTCATGGCTCGGCTAGGCAGTGGGATGTTTATCCGTGTAAATTGTGTATCTCGGGTACGTGTTCGAGATTGGTTAAAGGTTGTATGACTATTAAAGATGGTGACATGATCGGCTCTTATATGATACGGGGTATAGTAGGCAATGGGTTGGGCATTAAATTTTGGTTGGATCCTTGGGTCATTAATGTCCCTTTGAAAGTCAAGTATCCAAATTTGTTTTGGCTCGAGCGGAATAAATGGTGTAGTGTAGTTGATAGACTCGGGGGGGGGGGGGGGGGTGAATGGGAGTGGATTAGTTATGTGGTCTTGGAGAACGTATCCTTCTACGGCCCAACAACTTGAGGAATTAATTGATTGCCATCGTTTGATACAAGGCCAATTTTTGGTGGACTGCAATGATAAATGGGCCTGGTTCGAGAAGGGCCCGGTTGAGTTCTCAGTTCAGGAAGCGAAACAATGGATAATAAGTAACAGAGTGGGAGGCCAAGATAGTGCTACCGATTTTACTTGGTGTAGGTGGGTTCCATTAAAGTGCAACGTGTTTATGTGGAGGCTTTTGTTAGACAGAATCCCGACTAAAGTGGTTCTTCAAAGAAGGAACATTATTCATGGTGAGTGTATATGTGATGTTTGCAGCGAAGAGGAAGAGAGTGCGGAATATGTTTTTATTGCCTGTGGTTTGGCGACTGGTATGTGGCAGGGATCACTTACCCCCTATTTATCTATTCTCTACTAAAGATATAGTGGAAGTGGTGGATAGCTCAGGTTGGTCGAAGAGAAGAAAAGAGATTCTTTATGGGATTTTCATGGTGGCATGCTGGCGTCTCTGAAAAGCTAGAAATGAAAGGATTTTTAATCAAAAGAATAGGAATGTGGTGGAATTAGTGGCCGATGTCAAGTCATTGAGTTATCTTTGGTTTTGTAGTAGGGGTAGTTTTGGTGGGGTGGATTGGAAGGGTTGGAAGTCTTTTTATTTTGATGTGATGTAATTTTTTGGCTCGAGGGGTTTTCTGTCTTATGAAGCCCCCGATCTTGGTTTTTAATGAAATTCGTCTTTCAAAAAATAAAAAAAAACTACCTCCACCATTTTCGGTCAGTATCTTGACCTTCGCTAACAACATAGACGACAATGTATACTTGTTGGAAACTAAACCCACTAGCTACAACACTCCCATTTCTGATTCAGAATCAAAACCAGTGACATACAGTAAAAGTCGGATTCCAAGGCCTTGTACTCGGCGAGTACTCAGTTCTCGGAACCCCTCTGAGGCGACTTTCTACTACTTGGCCAAACTAGTCGGCGGCAGTCAAACTCGGGCTACTCGGCCAACTCGGCCCCGTACTCGGCCAACTCGGCCTTGTACTCAGTGGTCAAAATCAGCCATCTTCGTCCTACTCAACCCAACTTGGCCCCGTACTCAGCCTACTCGGCCTTGTACTCGGAAAAATTTCAACTTTAAACATGTATCTTAAAAAAAACATGTGTATTTGACATGAATTATGCTTATTTTGACATATATATTATATCCATTAATTAATTTTCTTTATATTTACCGGATCCGAGTACTCCCCAAGTACTCCCCAAATACTTCGAGTACACCCAACTCCCCAGTCAACCGACTAGGGACCGCCTAGCGACTTTTGTCACATTAGTGACATATATATATATATATATATATATATATATATATATATATATATATATATATGACCTGACCCATGGCAAATTTATGTTAAAACAACTTTTGTAAGTAGACACCTTACTATAGATCTTTATATGGCTCAACCAAAAGATTTAGTCTATTCATATAATCATGAAAAAGTATGCAACCTTAAGAAATCCATTTTGTGGATCAAAGCAAGCATCTTAAAGCTCCAATCTTCGGTTGATACAAAAATCAAAGATTTAGGTTTTATCAAGAACGAAGATGAGTCATGTTTTTTGCAAGAAAGCAAGTGGGAGCAAAATTATATTCCTTATATCGTATGTAGATGATATACTCAGTGGCGGATTCACTATATGATTAGGGTGGGCATGTGCCCACCATCCATCGCACGTTACATGTGTGTATGGTGGTGTGCTGGTTCTGGTCTGTAACTATGGTGGTGTAATCACTATAGTGACCGTAAATATGGTGATGGTGGTGTTTTGGAAGTGACGAAGATGACTTTTCCTTTCATTTTAGATTAATAAATAAGTCCATAAAGTGACTATTTATTAAAAAAACTAGTGGGAATGCCCGCGCGTTGCCGCGGGTACTTATGTTTTTTCTGCCATGCGTTGCCCAAAAGAACCATGACCAGAACAGAAAGTTTGAAACTAAATGCGTTTAATTTAAAACACTATTAGTAAAGCTATTCACAGAGAGTAGACACCCACTTTCATAGAAATTTGAAATTGTTCCTCTTCCTTGTTCGCCACCCATTGTTTGGTGTAAGAACCTCTATCATTGCATCATACCTGCATATTCAACTAAATATAACAATGATACATAAAAGACGAAAAAAAGAATGAAAGAGAGAAATGCAACTGGTTGGTCAACTGGAAACACCACAGAGAGTAGACACCCACTTTCATAGAAATTTGAAATTGTTCCTCTTCCTTGTTCGCCACCCATTGTTTGTGGTGTAAGAGCCTCTATCATTGCATCATACTTGCATATTCAACTAAATATAACAATGATACATAAAAGACGAAAAAAAAGAATGAAAGAGAGAAATGCAACTGGTTGGTCAACTGGAAACACCACAAACAAGACAATGATAAAAACATACCACTCGCTAAATGTATACAACAAGCCAAGGGAGGGAAGAGATTATGAGTATACAAAGGTAGTGGAAGGGATTTGTAACTCATGTATATTGAATTGAGTGTCATGGGTGTTTATGAATGAGGGTTACATAATGAAAAGGGTATAAAGTGTGTATTAGACAATTATACAATAGGCATTATATGCTGTACATGAGGGACATAAAAGGAAGAAAATGACCAAAAGTTGGAGACTTGTGAATGGACCCTTCACATGCCATCTTAAAATTGAGAGGAAATTACATTTTTGTCCATCGAGTTTCTCTAATAAAGTAATTTGGATAAAGAAAACTTAAAAAACATAGCATTAAAAGATAATGTAAGCAGTATGTGATGTATACATGGAAAATATAATTCATGCATACAAATATAGTGAACAAAAGTCCCTTGCGTATTGGTCAAGCAAAATAATGACTAATTTCTATGCAGCGACGCGCCTCATCTCAGACAAATCGACCGTAACAGATATTATGTATTATACCAACGTTCATTTTGTGTGAGCGATAGCCATTTCATATTAAGAATTCACTGTTATTGTAGACAAAGATTATAATGGATTAAAAATTGATTTGTTATACAGAAGGATGTTTATGTTGTGTGAATAAATTACTATATATTAATAAATATAACAATGTAAATAAACATGCACCGTTTTATATACTAAATTTTTTTATGGATGTAAAATAAATATATTAGAAGGTAATTTATAAAATTAGAAGGTAATATACAAAAAATAATATATGAATTTTACAAAAGATAACAATCAAATATATATATATATATATATATATATATATATATATATATATATATATAGATGACCTATCAGTAACATAAATTAACAAGTTAACTAAATATATGAATACAATAATTAAATACCAGTGCATATTAAAAGGTTACAAAAAAATATATATCCCACAACAGTTCAATTCTAATTAATTACATATGATTAACAATAGGTTTTCATTAGTTTAATATAATTAAAGTTATTTTTTCGAATCATTACAAAATGTTATGAATTGTGATTACAAGTGGGATACATATTGACTTACTTATTAATTGTGTGTCTTTCTTGATGAGTTATGGTTATCTTCTTCTATACCATAACCATAAATATATAGCATGTTTTACCCGGAAAACCCAAGTTTCACACTTTCCAAACGTGAAAAGGATTGCTTCGAAAAAAAAGGTTAAGATTAGGGTTACCTTTATTTCAAAATAAAATCCAACGTACAGCGGTAGACCAAGAACTCGCAAACAAGCGGCAATGTAAAATAAAGAAAATAGCAATTAAAATCAAATAATTTCTCTCTTGCACAACTAAAAAAATCTACAACACATAAAAGGAGTTATCCAAATATTCATCTCCATAAACATAAAATATACGAAAAGAAGAATAACACTTACATTTATGTACTTGTTGTTGCAATCCAACGTATGACACATTTTGCAAAACATCATGCAACCTGTATAACTGTTTGTAATCCACCCTGTAAAGCATATGAATATTTAGAAACAAAGACAAGGTGAAAAATAAATGTAGCAGAAGGTGTAAACCAAAAAGCAATACAATATTATTTGTTGCACAAAACAAAATGTTATGAGAATTTGCCCATTTATTATCTTTCGCTCTATAAAGCGTCGAAAGCGGTTGTAGAGAGTATGGAGGCTATTATGAGGCGATTCTTGTGGGCTGGTTGTAGTGACGAAAGGAAAATCAATTGGGTAGCTTGGGAAGTGTTTACCACCAATAAAAAAACGGGTGGTCTTGGGCTATCTAAATTAGAAGATGTAAACGATGCGCTTCTTTTAAAGTGGGCGTGGCGTTTTAAAAAAAGTAATGGGTTGTGGAAAAGTGATCATTGGGTATCATGGATCAAGTAGAACTTGGGTGTTTTTACCATGCTCATCTTCGGCTAGTGGTTGTTGGAGACAAATAGTTAAGATTGGGAAAAAAAGTTGTCGAATGGTAATACGCTAGATAGCTATTTCTTGAGTATTGTGGGAGATGGTTTTAGTATTAACTTTTGGGTGGATCCATGGCTTCAAGGGGAACCTCTCTATATGTCCCATCCCAACTTGTTTAAACTTGAAAAGAAGAAATGGGTGACAGTGGCCGAAAGGGTAAATGTCATTGATAGGGTGAAGACTTTGCATTGGGATTGGAGGCTAAATCCTTCGAGTCCAGTTGAAGTTTCGAAGCTTTTCAATCTTATGTCTCTTATTTATGATTTTGTGTGGAAGGATGGCCAAGACATTTGGAGATGGAAGGCAAACGAAGAGGGCGTTTTTTCTGTTAAAAGCGCAAAGAGCCTCATTTCTAGCAGCAACCCAAATCCGAATAATGTCATTCGGATGAAATGGAAAGGCTGGACCCCTTTGAAGTGTAAGGTTTTTGTTTGGAAAGTCATTCTTAATCGCATTCCAACTAAATGGGAATTACGCAGATGTGGTGTAATCTTGCAGGCAGTTCTTTGCAGCCTTTGCGAGTCGGAGGTAGAGACTGTTACTCATATGTTTATGGGCTGCTGCTTTGTTGCTGAAATATGGTCCCGAGTTGAAGCCTGGTGCCGTTTAAGTCCTTTTGTTTTGTTCTATGTGCATGATATTATAAATATAGCTTTTGCGCAAGCGACTTCCAAAAGATCGAAATATGTGTTGCAAGGTATCATCTTTACTTCTATGTGGGTTATCTGGAAAGAACGAAATGAGCGCATTTTTAACGGTAAAAGGCGTCGTCCTATTGAAGTGGTAGAGAGCATCAAAATGACCTCGTATTTTTGGTTCCGAAGTAGGTCTAGATTTCAAAGTATTGAATGAATTGATTGGTGTAAATATCCGTTAGACGTGATGTAATACCATTTGCGTGCCCGGGGGTCCTCGTTTTGAGGACTGTTCGTGGCTTTGTTTAATGAAGTTTAATTTAAAAAAAATGAATTGTGATTATATATGGGATACATAATGACTTACGTATTAATTGTGTGCCTTTCTTGAGGAATTCAACCGTTACAAGTTTGGTTGGGTTGCTAAAGTATTAGATAAGCATTTATGGATTTTAAACCTTGTATTCATTATCAATGATAATGAGAATGGAGTTACAAGGAGAAGGGTGGTGAGGGTTAAAAATGGGAATCAAATTTCTACTTTGTGAATAAAATGATAACATAAACTACTAAAATACCCATATAGGCACACTGGACATTGCCAAGGTATGCATGGTTTGGTCGGTTCGGATATTATCTTCTACCAAACTAAAAAATAAAGTCAATGATCAGTCTATTTTATTAATCAATCGGTTTTCAATTATTCAATTCGTTTATTTGGTTTGATTGATGGTTTTTTGGTTTATTTAGTTTAATTTCGAATAATATCCAAAATCAAACTTCGGCTAAAACTTTTCCTTAGAAATACATGAAACTAAGGCACAAATACGTGAAATTGATGTATAAGTACATGCAATGGAAGTATAAATACATGAAATGGAGGTATAAAATATGACATTCATGAACCCAAAGTAAAAAAATAAGTAATATAAAAAAATAATAATGGTTCGGTTAATTGTGGTTAAACGAGGGTACAAAAAATCTATAACCAAGTTTTGGTACTTCAGTTTTCGGTTAATCTATGTTCAATTGATTCAGTTTTTAGTTGATTTCAGTTTAGTTTCGTATGTTTTCAGTTTGGTTTTGATTAATGATTCAACTACTGCTTACCCATAGACAATGTTAATCACGTAACATATCAATTTTTAATTAAATACTATACTCAAATTAAATTTGTTGCACAAAACAAAATGTTATGAATTGTGATTATAAATGGGATACATAATGACTTACGTATTAATTGTGTGCCTTTCTTGAGGAATTCAACCGTTACAAATTTGGTTGGGTTGCTAAAGTATTAGATAAGCATTTATGGATTTTAAACCTTGTATTAATTATCAACAATAATGAGAATAGAGTTACAAGGAGAATGGTGGTGAGGATTAAAATGGGAATCAAATTTCTACTTTGTGAATAAAATGATAACTTAAATTACTAAAATATCCCTATAGGCATCTTAACTTTGCTTTAACGGACAAATATATCCTTCGTTAAGAAGCATTATTTTATTGTAGATAGATAGATGATGCTTTGAAAGTTGTACTTGTGTAAAATTACTTTTGTAGCCGTCACTCCTCCTTTATAAAGTAGTATAGATATAGATATATGTGGGCATACTTTAGCGCATTGTTCAAAGATATAGGCAATATCTTTCGTTGCACAGTAATTGAGGTAATTTCACCCTTTTTTTTAACAATTCAACCATATGATTTATTGGTTTTTTTAGTTTTTATGTATAGTGATTAACTACAATATTCAATTTTACCTTATTTGACTTAGAATTATTATTTCTTTATTTTTATATAATTTCTTTATCTTTTTCAAAATGCAGTGTAATTAAGGACTATGTTTCGTGACATTAGTAATGAAATATTTTAGAAAAAAAAGTAATAATGTATTTATTTAGATAATTAACCGATAATTGTAATACCAAGTAAATAAGTATTGACAGTTTACGCTATCATTAAGTGGGTATGTATAAATTGGTTTTACCTGGCCTATTTTAACCCGCCTTCTTTAGCACAATTAATTTGTGCTTCCTGTCAAAAAAACTTTTGGATTCGCCATCGGATATACTGATAGTTGGAAATAACATTTCAACCTTGAAAATCCTAGCTTGAAATGGGCTTGTTTTTTTTTTTTTTTTTTTTTTTTTTTTTGTAAAGGATCTTAGCAAGACCGCATACATTTGAAATATAGATCCATAGAGATCGATCAAGGTGGCTTATTGGTTTAAGTTAGCTAAAGTGCACATATTTACACTAACGTTCGACGGTTCTCAATACAAGATTCAAAGAGAGAATTCTTAGCCATGAGATAATCCTGAATTAAAACTTAATGTCCTAGTGCAGAAATGAAAAGAAGAAAAAGATGGTAATAGTTTTGTATGCTTCGACTATAAGATCAATTATGTATGTTATGCTATGCATCAAACCAGATGTAGCGTATGCGTTAAGCATGACAAGCCAATACCAACAGAATCCTTGTGAAGTTCATTGGACTAGATTTAAGAGTATCCTACGTACTTGAGAAGACCTAATGATATGTTCTTAATGTTTTTGGAGGAATTGAAAAAGAATTCATTGTAAAGTGTTACGTTGATGATAGCTCTCAGGCTGATTGAAATGATTTCCAATCACGTACATTACAATTTATTAATTTGTTAATGAATTGTATGTGCAAAATGTTGGAATAAATATACAATATGTTGGTATATTTATCTATAGAAATTATAATCATTTATCTAGTATTGGTCAATTACCTTTATATCCCTATGTTTATAATAGGTATTTCCTTGATGGACGGAATTACCCTTACTAAACCTAATTAGGGTGTCCCCTTTGTGTATAAATATAGAGATTACTAGAGGTATTATTGTAAGCGCGTAGGATCATCTAAACAACAAAGATAATGATCAAACAAGTTCAATTCAGGTGCGGAATCCCTGAATTGATCACAAAATGATAATAAAACTAGCGAAAACACAGAAATCATCATAAACATATTCAATTCACTCACTTTGATAATCAATTACACTTGAAAATGTAGTTTATAATGATAAAACACTTTTACAGACTCAACAAGATAACCTAGGGAGAACACACACAGGGAGGGAAAACAAAATGACCAAAAGTTACAATTCAAAAACTGATTCGACCTTATATAGACCTGCACATTCGCCCAATTGAGTTGGTCGAATGTGCAGGTTCGACCATTCGACATGGTCGAACCAAGACATTACAATAGATAAGTTCTTCCTTCGACCTCCCTGTGTACCTTCGACCCTTTAGCTCCACCTTCGACCATTCATCTTTCCACATTCGACCAAACGACATTGAACAAAACATTTGTAATTCGCAATCCAATAGCATTAGTCGCAATATATGCATCTACAATTATCTGGACTCTCAAAACACCATACTCACCAATAAACCGACGTCTCACCTCTCTCATATGACCTTATTTGAGATCATTAGCCATCATTAGTGTTGGTGGTGAAAATCCTCAGGATGGATTTACCTTGAATATTTTATGTGACATCCTTAGGATAATGAAGGACTAAGCAGACTTCAGGATGTAACATCATTTTGACAGGTGTGCATCTTGAGGATAGACTAACGAATTACCTTGTCTTGATATTTTGCAGGTACAATCAATGAATAAGTAAGACTTGTAATTCCTTTCCAACGGCTACAAAGTCTTACCAAGTCAATGAATTCAAGGATGCAAGAAGAATACGCGTATAGACTTAAAAGCGAGTCAAAGTGTAACCGTCAAGACAATGAATGAAAGGCGAGAAAGAAGGAAACTGATGTTCAACGTCTATTTCTGTTGAAACATCCTCAACAACTACTTGAAACAACCCAGAGGATCATTGAAGACAACGGATATTATAAGATCTTCTAATTATTATCACGTAAACTATAAATAGGGGTATGATGAACAAACATAAGACACTTTGGAACACACTCATACATTATCAAGCATTTGAAACACTCTCTCTACACACACATCACTATATAATCATTGTAATCATAAATTGTTCATCATACTTCCAAAGTTGTAACATTTTTTTACCACTTTAATATTAACAAACAAAGGCAGGAGCCTAGACTCTTCCCGAGGTTTTATGCCGGAGATCATCAATTGATCAAGGTCTTTCCTCGTACATCGTGTGTCGTCCCCTCATTGTTTTATATACATATTAATCTTTTCTCACTTATTTCATGATTCTGATATACAGTTACATCCTCATGATATAACTGCCCATCCTAAACGATACCCTTGCCATCCTCAACATAGTTGTCATATTATAATTGATTTGTCATTATAAACCCCTATCTTGAAGACATAATTAAGCTTTTGATATATTTCACACGTTTAGCACTCTACCTCACTTTTACTAATTTGGAATACAGAATTATTTCTAGTAGGTAATTTTTTACCAAAACAATTTGGCGCCCACCGTGGGGCAAGTGGTGCTATTTTTAACAAAAACTTGTTAAAACTCTTTTCCAATCAATTCATTTCGAAAACCTTGACAACTATGGCCTCAAACCCAAAATTTGTGTCTTCTTCCACACCATCCACAACCTCAGCCAGAAACATGACTCTACCACCTCCTCTTACCTTTCCCAAGAGTTCTGCACAAGTTACAAGGAGTGTTGCTCCTAATATTGCTAGATCTGGGATGGCAACATCTGGATCCACTCCTCCTGTTTCCGTGTCAAATGATGAGCTCCTTTCCATGTTTGCAATGGTGAAGGATCAAATAAAGCAATAACAGGATACCAACCAGATGCTGATGAGAGAAATTCAATCCCAAAAAAATCCTCAGAGAGACCGGCTGAAGACATGGGGACAACATTGCAACCGAGGGTGTTGGATTTCAATTCTAGCATCTTTGGGGGCATTCATCAAGGAGATTTCATCCCCATGAGCACTGGATTCTTTGCACCAGAAATTGTTTCAGCACCCAGGATGGCAACAACTACAGATGTAGGATACACTGCCGAACCATATCGAGGATATGCTGTAGAGCCATCTCGAGGATATGCCACCGAACCATCCCAAGGATACAACAACGGTAACAATTTAAGTTCAAGTACTTATGCTACTAACGATATTGCTTCTTTGCAGGAAATAGGTATAAGTCCATAGTTGGCGAGAGAGCTTCAGAAAATCAAGGATATGGTATCTAATGTGCCGGGGATAATACAACCCATCCCTGAAGTATCCCCAACATGTCACAAGGTGTCTTGTTTTGCACCTACAATATGTGATGCTGAAATTCCAAAGAGATTCCAGACTCCAAGCATGAAGCTTTATGATGGATCCACTGATCCTGAGGAGCATGTATCACAATATAGGGAAAGGATGGATGTGATACCCCGTAATTTCAGGTTCTCACTTTAACTAAATTCTAGTTACATTCCTTGCATTCTGCTTAACTAGGGTTAGCTAGATAGGACACATGTTGCACAGTTATAGGTTAATAACTGCATGAAGTGGTAATTCGGGGAATTGCCAGACTGTATACATGATTAGTGAACCTCGGACGTTGGTGATCCTGAACCTGTGCATAGATCAAACGCCGAACATAAAGCAGCTCGCTCAAAGTGAATTTCGGGGGGAAATTCCTTTCAACTTGGGGATGATGTGACATCCAGGAACCAAGCACACATTACTAAAACATTACTAAGCTGGCTTTATTGTTTACTTACTGAATTTTGGGACGAAATTCTTTTCAACTTGGGGATGATGTGATACCCCGCAATTTCAGGTTCTCACTTTAACTAAACTCTAGTTACATTCCTTGCATTCTACTTAACTAGGGTTAGCTAGATAGGACACACGTTGCACAATTATAGGTTAATAACTGCATGAAGTGGTAATTCGGGGAATTACCAGACTGTATACATGATTAGTGAACCTCGGACGTTGGTGAACAATGTAGTTAAATAATTGTGAATTAATTGATTGAGATTGATTGCATTTACGTGCTTCTATGATACCCAGTGAAACTATGTGCAAACTATATGTGATTACGTGAACTTAAACCGAATACGTTAATAAAAATCATAATAGGTGGACCGGTAGGATGGTTGGGGTCTTAACACATGGGGTTACACTTGTTACGGTCCAAAATAGCGAAAACATCAAAAGAAACAGGCCGTGCAACGAAGCAGGGCACCCGGAACGAGCCGGGGGGCTGTGAGCGGCCGCTCACAGGCCCCACGCGGCCGCTCACGGAGACCTGTCGAACCCAAACCGCCTTAAACATGTATTTAAGCAACCTCAAGCCTCTTGTATCTCCTAAACTCAACCCTAATCGCCCCCTACTGCCCTATTACGAAATATTAACCCCAAAACACCTGCTAAGGCGCAAGAACATCGATCGGGAAGCTTCAAGAGCATTCGGTTGATTGTTTTGAAGAGCTTGCGGTATAACCTTCAATCTATTGTGTTTTAATATTTCTTAATATGTTATAAAAACCTATAACTAACTTTATCCAGGTCTGAAACCTTTTCATAAAGATTAAAACTTAAAGTTTATAAAGATTGAATGGGTTAAACATTATTCTATGCGATTAGAAATTGATAGGTTGCATGTTGCGCATGTTTGTGATGTTTTGATCTTTAGGGTTTATGATTTTTCATGTGGTATGATAGGTTCTGATCAGGTTAGGTCTTATGAATGTCTTAGGATAGTTTTTGATTGTTGTTGATCGATTATACGCACACGTGAGTCGTTTAAATAAGAGTTTATGCAAGATTAAAATCTGGATAGAATGTTTGGGTCAACTTGTAGGGTCTGGTACGTGACTTAAACATGATGGTTTTGATGATTTCTTTACATGGTTGTATTATACCTGGTCTTATCTTTTCATAATGGGTAAAATCGTTTGATTTGGATGTTGTTTGATTAGTTTTTGGAATTTTCTTTGAATAAAGGTCATATCAGATTTTCGGATTAACAAACTGAGTCAAAATTAAACAATCATAACTCGAGTTTTATAAGTAATTAAGTTATGAAATTTGGACAGTAGGTTAACATTGGAATTACTCGGATTTTCCAAGTGGATTCATCCTGTTTGGATGAATACAAAATTTTTCTACTAAACTGATCTGTTGTGTGTATTTTCTGAACGTAGCTGTGTTTCGTGAATTTTCATAATTTTTGTACAAGGTTTTGTCATAAACCAAAAATATAGATTTGTCCAGTGGACCCCATAGAATATTTAGTAAAATTTTGGGAGTCTAACTCACTGGATAAGTATTTCTAATAAATTAGTTTTCATGGCACATAATCTGTCCTGAAAACGCAGATTGTGTATTGCGAGTTTTTGTGACTAATTGGAGTCCTATGTGGTATGTATATGACATGTACTTGAATAGGCACTTATATGAGATGCATGTGAAGTGTATAACTAATGATAACCAACATATTCACCAACGGGTCCGTAGGGTTTACTTATGCATGTAGAATCACTAGGTGTCACTTATACGATTTTGAACATTTAAACGTCTTGAACAAACGGGTTATATGGTGTAATGGTATTACACATATACTCACTTAGTGACACATGTACTAGGGAGTCGGTAGCACACCCTACTTTGGAGTTTGGATTTACTTGCTTGCATACTAAGGTGAGTTTCACTAATTTTTCTCAAAAGCATGCGTCTCAGGGTGAGACAACTTTGATAAACATTTTCTAGTCCGGTTTGGGACTACTTGAACATTGACTCTTTAGGAGAGTCCGTTACGAGTCCTCGGGGAGGATTGCTCTTTGATCAGTTTAAAACTTATTGGTACTTTATGAACTAAACACTCTATCACTTGAAAAGTCCTTACATATTATTGGGTTAATCGCTGGGAGCGAATGGGGTATTAGTTGATAGCGTTATTAGGTTGTGCAGCAACCTCATGTTTGCGATGCTGGGAGCATGGACATGAACTTCTAACCACATCTGCTATGCTAGTGTTGATAGACACTAGTTCCTAGGGCAGTTTAACTTATGTTAAACACATTACTAAAGGTGTCCCAATAATCTCCTGTTTAGTTGCAATGAGTGGGTTAGCTACCCCTGACATGATTAAACTGATAACACATGAACATTTGGGTCTGGGAGACTAATGCTTTTACTTGGTTATGTGGTTTGGGAAACCGACGCATTTACTTACTCACTTTCTTTACTTTGTGAACTCACCGACTTTATCTTGATACACGTTAGCATGCTTTTGCAGGTAACTAGGTATGGAGCACGAATATGGCATGCATCATGTAGTGTCATGGGATTATGAACACTTAAACTGCTTTTAAATATTTAACTATTTACTTATGGTTTTGGGCGCTGTGTTTTGCGTAGACTTTTACTTAACTGTTCTGTTATTTCGCTTCCGCTATACTTAATTATTTTGGTTAAAACTTTTAAACTTGGTTTTACAATAACGAACTAAATGGTTTGGGCATTTAGAGTCGTTCATGTGACTTATGGCTATGGACGAGTGTACACAAAGAACAACACTCGATCTACGAGGAAATCCCTTGATCAGTTGTAGATCGCCGGCATAAAACCTCGGGAGGAGACTAGGCCCCTGCCTTGTTTGTTAATATTAATTTGGTAAAAATATACAACTTTGGATGAGCAAGTGGACGAGTGTACTAAGATTACAATGATTGTGTGAGTGTTTTTATCAGCTAAGTGTATGTGTGCAGCTCTAGTGTAAGCAATGTGTCCTATACTCGTCCAATACTCCCATTTATATAGTACATGAAGTAAACAAAGAATCCCGAGATATCTGCTAAGTAGTTAAGGTCTTTGAAGTCTTCAGATGACCGTTGTGGCAGTTTCACCTCAGGTTTATGTTGTTCCAGTTATTTCCTTATCTTTCACCGATATTTAATGTGTATCGGTTACAACTTTGACTTCATCTTCGATCTTGGACTATGGCTTGCATGAGTTACTCTTTGATCCTTGACTTTTTTGACCGAGAGTTATAATATAGACGTTGGAGAGTATATATGAATCCTAACTTAATTGTACCTACAATCACATATAAGAAAGCTAATCCGTTAGTTCATTCTTAGGATGTGCACATGCTAAAATATTGTTACATCCTGAAGTTAGTTGAGTCCTTCAGCATCTTGAGGATGGTACATTAGGGATGTGAGGTAAAATCATTCTGAGGATTTTCACCCTCAACAATTGTCCCCAAAAATATGTTGCCGTTATTTCAACGGTAAAAATATTTTTCCCAATTGATGGGTTCATCTTTCCATGTTCCAATACCCTAAAGGCTATTTTTTAGGCTAATTCTTCGTGATGACCGTTACGCCCCATCATATCCTACCACCTATATGTAGGCTTTTTCTTCCCTCTTTATAATCAAGTGAGATTAAAAAGGTAACTACTTAGCTTCTTTCTCGTTTTCTTTTTCTCATCCCTGCAAAAAAGTCTTTCAAATAAATTTTTAAAATGAGCAAGAAATTAACAAGGGCTCTCGGTAGTGTTGGAATCCCTAAGGATTTCACACCTCAAAACTTGATCAAAGATCCTGATCAAGAAATTTGTACTTTTAGTGACAAAGATATTCAAGCCCTTAAGAAATCAGGGGCTTTTCGTGATTTTGCCGTCATTCGATCTTTTGATCTGAATGCAAAGTCTGACTTTGCCTCTTCTGTCTGGGTTTGCTTTTTCTTCTTGCCATTCCAGCTTCTTCTAAGAAGAGGAAGGCTTCCAGTACTTCTGCACAAGAGACTTCTCCTTTCGAGGATCTTAGTTGTGATGCCATCCTAGGCAAAATCTCTCAATTTGTTCTTCAGGTACGTTGTTCATCCTGAGGATGGTTCTGGTTATTATTAGCATATAATAAGGTCTGAATACTTACCTGACTTCTTCATTTTTACAGGGGCATGAGTACTTGATGAAGTCCCTAGATGACATGAACAAAGAGTTTGCTGACACTAAGGCCAAGCTTGATGTTGCGAAGAAATCTGCCCTTGATAAAACAAAACAACTTGAGAAGAAACTAGGCAAGGTGGAAATTGAGCTGAAGGTTGTGAAGTCTGTTTTTCAAGCTAGGGTGAGGATGGCATTGTAGGCCCATGATCCCAACTTCAAGGTGGAAGACTGGGACGTTGGAGCTTGGCAAGAGAAGATCCTCAGTCTGGGTGGAAAGGAAGTGGCGTTTGAGTCCATCCTTGCTGCTGATCCTCAGGATGCTGGTAAAGAGGCTGAGGTGACAAAGGCTCAGGTGATAGATGCCGGGGTAGCTAAGGAGTTTCAGGTTGAGGAATCGGTGGGCAATGAAGGATGTGATGACTAGGCCAGAGCCCACTTTTGTAGAATTTTGGAATGGTGGTTTATGAACAAATTAGACAATTTTATGTTTTTGTTTGTATGAACAATGAAAGCTTTTGGGGTGGAGGGATCTTGGTTTACAAGACGAAGCCCCAAATCTTTTTCAACCCTGACTTTGAAATGCTGACCTCTGGTGGATGGGTCCTGGTTTAGGATGAAGCCAGGGGTTGGTATAATCTTTTATGAATAATATATCAATAACTCTTGTCATCTATGTGTTCTTTGATATTCTGCAAACATTAGCAAACACTTAGGATGTAAAGGAACAATAAAAAATAATACCTTTTGTACTTTTTCTATTGAATAATTCCTCTGATCTTGCCACATTCTTCATAAGTCTTTTTCATTATCCTGAGGATGTCCCTAGTTTATCCTTGGGGTGGTCTTGCATCCTGAGGATGTCCCCAATGTAATATCTTCAACATAGACTTTAAGTCTACAATCTTTTATAAAAAAAATTGTGTTTCAATAATATCCGGTAAAGGAAAACTTTGTTATTATACTGGCGACTTAGGCCTTTGGTTTAACTGGGATCGAACCCCTTTAAAATAATCCCGGTGATAAAACCAATATGTAACATCTTGAGAATAATTGGCGACAAGGCCCTTAAGAATAACTGGCGACAAGGCCCTTAGGAATAACTGGCGACAAGGCCCTGGTGACTAGACCAAATACGTAAGAGACATTGAAAAATGTCTAAACCTTAAGAGCTCCATCGTATATCTCAAAGATAATGAAATTGTCAGCCACTTTTACATGGACTGGTCCCACCATCCCGAAATATACATGGGCATCGTGCGCACCAGGCGAGGGTTGCAAACCCAATGAGAAAGGTGAAAACCTTTAAACCTTAGGAAGGTGTCAGACACCTTAACGGAGGAGAGGGTGGCCAACCCCCTAGTCTTCTAAGCATTCCATCTTCAGGATGCCACTACAAAATTCTCAAGATGGACTATTTCTAGACCATGTTTAGCGAAAATATAATCGATCGAAACAAATTAAGGATAAGTACTTACATATGGAGATGATACATCTCTATCAGCCTTCACCTTCATTCCACCTGTGTTTCGGACCATGGTTTTTCTTCCAGACAGATCACTCACATGTATCCCTAGGCATGGTAGTATTTTAAGTGAATTGCATTCCAAGCCCTTGGTAGAATCTCTCCTTCCATTGTTGATAACCAATACGCTCCTTTACCAGCTTCAGAATCGATAAAGTATGGATCTTCCCACTTGGGAGCTAGCTTACCATCACTTGGTTTTGTTGTGTTTTGGAAGGCTTTTCTTAATACCAAGTCTCCTTCTTGAAATCTTCTTATCCTGATATTCTTGTTGTAAGCTTTAGCAATCCTTTGTTGATATGTTGTGATTCTTATGTTAGCATCATCCCTGAGTTCGTCCACAGTTTCCAAATCCTGTAGTAGTGCTTCGGAATTGGTACCTGCATCCTGAAGATGTTTCCTTGCTGTAGGCATGACCATCTCTGTTGTAACCTCACGAATTTTCCCATTTATTTTGCATTAAAGTATTTCCCGATCCATGATATAAAGTCTAATTTATTTCTAAGTATTCTTATCTTTATCCGTGCACTCTATTTTTCTAAGTTCCTTTTATCATTGTACTTGAAAAAAAAAATCTTCAATCATGACATATGTCCTATCCTAATTCTATTTATAAAATCGTCATTTTATAAGACGGTGTTTTTTTTTATTTTCTAATTCAAACTAATGATTTTTTTTATATAAAGCCTTGAGTCAAATAGTCAAAGTCCTGGTCAAAGTCTTAGTCAAACAGTCAAAGTCCTAGTCAAATAGTCAATTCATCATAAAACCTTACTTTATGGTGTTGACCAATTTTAATGGCTAATTGAATCCAAAACTAGTATAAAAACCCACCTATGACCCATTATACTTTGCACCTCTAAATCGATTGTTTCAATCCGATTAAACTTTCCCTCATACCTTTCTTCTATAGTCTATTACTTCTACAATTGAAGCTTTGATTATAAGCTCTTGTAATTGGCGAATTGGAAGCTTGATATTCTTTATTTTTCGACTAGCTACGTTGTTGAGTCTTTGGGATTCGCCTCGCATACATTCACAACACTTAGAGGATAATTTACCTTAGCCAATGTGAGTTTTACATAGCCGCTTTTTCTATTTCACTATTTTTGGGGTGAAACATGTTACAACATTCTATATACAATTCAATCATAAAGTGTCTATGTGTTTTTCTATGTTGCATTATGTCTTAAACATGACTAGGGTAAGCACAATATTCTAGCATAATCATTAACATTGATCAGCCGACAGTATACAATGATAGATCTATTGGATTGACAATCCCACCTAGATTCGTTGACCATCTTTTATGGGGAGCGCGGGTGATTGTTATCGTTCCAACATAATACTAAGGTGAACCGTGGATGACGGGATGGACCTAAACTAGTCGGAGGTTTGATTATGTCGATTCAACATTTCATGTTTATTCATGTAGACTTAAACTTACGATAGACATATGAATTGCTAAACTTTTATACTTAAACTTAATTGCTTGACATGGCTTATGTATTCTCACCAACTTCTAGTTGACCCCCCCCCTTTTTCCAAACTCAACAGGAAATACTGATGCTTGAAGTCTAGAGCTAGCATGAGGAGATATTTGAATTTTTAAGCTTTGTTTGATTATTTGATGTAGACTTTAATGTAATTCAATTTTGTAATAAAATAAAGGATTATTTAAACATATGTATTACCATGAGCTACTGAACAATCATCAATACGTGACATCCCGATGTTTCCGCCATCGGTTGGGGTGTTACAGATTCGTATCAGAGCCATGGTTATAGGGAATTAGGTTATTAGAAAAAAATAATCTAGTCTATAACCATAGAATTTTAACCAGTACTTGCTCCTTCTACTTGCAACCTTACTTGTTTCTGTTCTCTATCCTACTTCTTATCCTTACTTTAGTCCCTACAAGAAGAGTGCTCTCCATCACTGGATCTACTTTTAGACTAATAGGACAAATCCTCAGGTTTAGCCTGAACCACCTTGAAGATCTCGTCGAAGTTCTAGATTTTAATAACAAACACGTGCAATCTGGAAGGGTGAACGCCTGTATTCTGAGTCTTCTGTCTAGGCTGGCATTGTGCATATATCCCAATCAGACGAGGGACCCGGATGCCTACCTGGGAATTCTCGGGATGAGTGTTCACTTATAGGCTAAAGCATGTCTTCATTATGTTATTAGAATCTAGAATCTTTGATAAGTCAACGTTTTCGTTTATTCGTTTTAATTAATGAATAAATGATTACACTCACTTTCCTTAAACTAAGCTCTAAAATCTCAAAATTTTACAGCTTAAATCAATCTCATTTCATAACCATTTATGGATTTCACAATCACACTTCACCTTACCATCTTAGCCACTTTTTAAATATTCAACACCCTACCCAAATCATATTATTTCATTTCTCCACATGTTACTTATTTTTAAAAACTATAACCTCATACCTTAGCACAAACTAAAGATTTCTAAATCCTGTTGTATTTTCATTACCTAGTAACTTTACAAAGTACATATTTTTTTGTCAAAAGATGTCCTCGAACTTAAATTTAATTGTTTATTTATTGACGTAACAAATAATTTTCTATATAATGCTTTAAACTATTTAAAATCACTTAATAGAACCTTGATCTTCAAAACCTAATGTCATGTTTGAAATCTCCAACTAACGGGAATATTTTAATCAAAAGCCCACTTAGCTTGTACTATTTAACAACTTTTGCTTTATGTATAAAACCAATTTTGAAAATAAGATTTTTTTTATCCATAGGAATAATATCTAGTCTCTAAATTCTCCATCGACACTCACTCATTTTCAACTTGTTCAAATTTTTACAATATTTGGCATATATCACAATCATGTTTTCTTATACACTTGATTATAACCTTTGATCCAAACCCCAAAATTTACACTGCTACATAATCTCCTTACTATAAAATAAACTCTTTATCAACTATCTTCACATTCACTATCTCTCACAACCTTGATTCTGCTTCAAGATTTTTCATCATCCTCTCAAGAACTAAATTCATATCCTTCACCTTCTCAAACATGAACTAGTTACCCATGATAACCAAACTATTGAAACTTGGTTGTGTGTTGCATCAAACTTAATCCTTAGTTATACATGAGGATTCGATTATCTACCATATTTAAACATTTGATACTAGAAATCATGGAATATAAACTATTTGCTATAGACACACCTAGAGTCATTAACCTTGTCTAGGACAACACTATTACAACTCGCATGCTATGCTTGATACTTGATTGTTTATATGTACATATTATCAATTTGCAATTTATGTGTGAAATAATTGTTACACTTAATCAAACAACTTGTAGAGGATGAAGTACTTGCTCAACAGTTAGTTGAGTACCAAATAACCTACTCAACGATTGGTAAAGGTCATCATGCCTGCTCAACAGTCGGTAGAGGCCCTACAACCTGCTCAACGACTGGTAGAGGCTATCGCACCTGCTCAACAATCGGTAGAGGTTCTTACTCACTGACTGGTAGAAGTCTTTTTCCTACTCAACAGTTGGACTCATTTTTGGATACATTGTAAACGATTCAATCACAAGGTTATTTTGCATTACTTACATGTGTGTTTAGAGACATAGAAGGACACAAAACCCTAATGTAAGGTAAATTGGTGATTGCGGTCCGGAACGTAATCATGAATTTACAGGTACGTTAAGGTAGTGTGAAATTCTAATAAGGTTTTAGTAGTTCATTTGGTTTTCATATAGCCAATCAATTCATGCATTTCTTATAAGATTCCTAAAACATAAGTTTAGTATTTTGCTAGATTCTTATGCTTCTTGCTACTTCAGACGAACCTAATCCAATCCTTAAAACTCACATCTCAAACCTCTTATCCAAATTATTCGAAACAAATTATTCTATTACCTATAAATTCATGTCGTGCCTTAACCCAAACCACGACTGCCTTAAATTCTACCCAACCATCCTCAAACCTGTGTTTTTAAATAACTTCGGGACGAAGTTTCCAAAAGTAGGGGAGACTGTAACCTCACGAATTTTCCCATTTATTTTGCATTAAAGTATTTCCCGATCCATGATATAAAGTCTAATTTATTTCTAAGTATTCTTATCTTTATCTGTGCACTCTATTTTTCTAAGTTCCTTTTATCATTGTACTTGAAAAAAAAATCTTCAATCATGACATATGTCCTATCCTAATTCTATTTATAAAATCGTCATTTTATAAGACGGTGTTTTTTTTTTATTTTCTAATTCAAACTAATGATTTTTTTTATATAAAGCCTTGAGTCAAATAGTCAAAGTCCTGGTCAAAGTCTTAGTCAAACAGTCAAAGTCCTAGTCAAATAGCCAATTCATCATAAAACCTTACTTTATGGTGTTGACCAATTTTAATGGCTAATTGAATCCAAAACTAGTATAAAAACCCACCTATGACCCATTATACTTTGCACCTCTAAATCGATTGTTTCAATCCGATTAAACTTTCCCTCATACCTTTCTTCTATAGTCTATTACTTCTACAATTGAAGCTTTGATTATAAGCTCTTGTAATTGGCGAATTGGAAGCTTGATATTCTTTCCTTTTCGACTAGCTACGTTGTTGAGTCTTTGGGATTCGCCTCGCATACATTCACAACACTTAGAGGATAATTCACCTTAGCCAATTTGAGTTTTACATAGCCCCTTTTCTATTTCACTATTTTTGGGGTGAAACATGTTACAACATTCTATATACAATTCAATCATAAAGTGTCTATGTGTTTTTCTATGTTGCATTATGTCTTAAACATGACTAGGGTAAGCACAATATTCTAGCATAATCATTAACATTGATCAGCCGACGGTATACAATGATAGATCTATTGGATTGACAATCCCACCTAGATTCGTTGACCATCTTTTATGGGGAGCGCGGGTGATTGTTATCGTTCCAACATAATATTAAGGTGAACCGTGGAAGACGGGATGGACCTAAACTAGTCGGAGGTTTGATTATGTCGATTAAACATTTCATGTTTATACGTGTAGACTTAAACTTACGATAGACATATGAATTGCTAAACTTTTATACTTAAACTTCATTGCTTGACATGGCTTATGTATTCTCACCAACTTCTAGTTGACCCCCCCCCATTTTTCCAAACTCAACAGGAAATACTGATGCTTGAAGTCTAGAGCTAGCATGAGGAGATATTTGAATTTTTAAGCTTTGTTTGATTATTTGATGTAGACTTTAATGTAATTCAATTTTGTAATGAAATAAAGGATTATTTAAACATATGTATTACCATGAGCTACTGAACAATCATCAATACGTGACATCCCGATGTTTCCGCCATCAGTTGGGGTGTTACATCTGTTGGCAGCATCGCTTCTGTTCCAAAGACCAAGGAGAAAGGCGTCTGACCAGTTGCATTCTTGGAAGTAGTCCTATCTTGATCCCCCAACTCTAACAAAAGTCAGTTGTTCTTTTGCTAATGAATTGAGAGCCATTATCACAAACATGAATACCTTTCCTCCAGGAGCTTTGGGTAGCTTTCCTACTATATCCATTCCCCATTTCATGAAGGGCAATGGTGAAATAATAGGATGTAGTAGTTCAGCATGTTGGTGAAGGATGTTGCTATGTCTTTGGCATGGATCACACTTTTGCGAATATAGCATGGCATCCTTCTTCAAAGTGGGCCAATAGTATCCCGTCCTCAAAGTCTTCGAGTAGAGAGATCTTCCTCCTGTATGATTTCCACAGTCTCCTTCGTGGATGTCCTTGAGTACCTCGTTTGCTTCATCCTTGTTGAGACACCTCAAATATGGACCTGCAAGAGATTTTCTATACAAAATATTGTCTATAATTGTAAATTTAGATACCTTTATCTTGAAAGCCTTTGGGTTTTATCCATCAGGAATGACATCTTCTTGTAAATATTTTATTATGGGAGTCATCCATGATGAATTGTCTTGTGACTGAGTGGCTAAAATAGTGATATCCTCAGGATGGGCTGTTTTATCCTTAGGATGTGCCTGGCTATCCTTAGGATGTGCCTGGCTATCCTCAGGATGTCACTCTTCAATTGCTGGTTCCAGAATGTGGATGATGGGAATCTTGGACCCTTCTGGTATATTAAAGGAGGATCCCAGGTTTGCTAAGGCACCAGCTTCAGCATTTTCTTCCCTAGGTACCTGTGTTACTGAAAATTCTACAAAAGAAGTTGATAAATTTTTAACTTTTTCGAGATAAAGAGCTAATATTTGACCCTTTACTGCATAAGATCCATTAAAATGAATAACAATCAACAAAGAATCAACAAATACTTTTATATTAATAATATGCATGTCTTTAGCAAGTTGCAAACTAGCAATGAGAGCTTCATATTCTGCCTCATTATTGGTTGTCTGAAATGCACATCTAAACTTGTTCCTTTTGCATTTGAAGCACCATCAGTATATAAAATCCATTTTCCTAAGTTTTCGTTTAGTTGTTGTTCTTCAGATTCTACTTCACTTAGGATGTCACTACTAAAATTAGCCACAAAATCTGCTAGAGCCTGAGATTTGATTGCATTCTAGGCTCGTATACTAATTCAAAGGCACTTAATTTTACTGACCACTTAGCCATTCTACCTGACATTTCTGGTTTTCTAAGTACATTTTTAATGGGATAGTTAGTTTGTACGTGTATCCTATGTGTTTAAAAGTAATGCCTTAACTTAGTAGATACCATTATCAAAGCTAAAACAAGTTTTTCGAGATGAGAATACCTGGTCTCAGCATCTAGTAGAGTTTTACTTACATAGTAGACAGGATGTTGTTCCCCCTCAAAGTCTCTTACCAATATTGCACTTATAGCATTCCCAGAAACTGCAAGGTATAGCTTCAGAGGTTCTCCATCCTCAGGCTTCATCAGGAGTGGAGCTGCTGCTAGATACTCTTTCAGCTTCTTCAATGCTTCCTCGTGTGTCTGTCCCCAGTCTAATTTACTATTTTTCCTCAGGATATCATAGAACTCTTTACACTTCTCTGAGGATTTTGAAATGAATCTGTTTAAGGCTACTATCCTGCCTGTCAGCCCTTGTACATCCTTGATATTTTTTGGGGTTTTGAGGTCAAGGATGGCTTTTATCTGTCCAGGGCCGGCTTCTATCCCTCTTTTGTTAACTAGATATCCCAGCAATTTTCCAGCACCGACTCCAAAGTGACACTTTGATGGGTTCAACTTCATGTTGTAGGCGTCCAGGATGTCAAATGCCTCCTTAAGGTCTTGAAGATGATTCTCTGTCTTTTTAGACTTAACCACCATGTCATCAATGTACACCTCCATTGTGTCCCCAATCTTTTCTTTAAAAATCATATTCACTAGCCTTTGGTAGGTTGCACCTGCATTTTTTAATCCGAATGGCATAGCTATATAACAATATATACCTAATGGGGTCATGAATGCTGTGTCCTCTTGATCGCATGGTTCCATTTGAATTTGTTAGAATCCTGAGGATGCATCCATGAATGTCAACATTTCGTGGCCTGCTGTAGCATCCACCATTGAATCTATGTGTGGTAATGGGAATGGGTCTTTAGGACAGGCCTTGTTAAGGTCTGTATAGTCCACACACACTCTCCATTTCCCATTTTTCTTTTGAACTACCACCACATTGGCAAGCCATCTTGGAAATTTTACTTCCCTTATCATCTTGGATTTAAGGAGTCTATCCACTTCTTCTTGTATGATGATATTTCTTTCTGGAGCAAACTTCCTTCTTTTCTACTGAATGGGCTTGAAACTCTTATCAATCCCAAGTTTGTGAGTAATGACATCCTTAGAGATGCCAGTCATATCTTCATGCTTCCATGCAAAAGTAGACATCCTGCATTTAAGAAATGAGATTAGTGATTGTTCAATATCGTGTGGGATATTTTTACCGATTTGCACAGTGATATTCTTGTTACTGTTGTCGAGGCAGGCGACTTTTACATCCTGATCTGGATGTGCTTTAACATCCTGAGGATGGCACTGTGCATCCTGCTGTAATTGCTATGCTTGTTGGGATGAGGCCTTCATTGATGTTGTATAGCAATCCTTAGCTTCCTGTTGATCGCTGTTAACCTTCACAACTCCCCAAGGTGTGGGTAGTTTCACACAATGATGATATGTTGAAGGGACTGCCTTTATGTCATGTATCTAGGGTCTCCCCAGGATGACATTGTAGCAGGATAGGGAATCTATCACACAGAATCTCTGGATAGAGTTCACTCCTTCTACATATACTGGTAGCTTGATGTAACCCACTGTGCTTTTAGTTTCTCCACTGAAGCCCACCAAAACTGATGATCTGGAAACTATTTCAGATTCTGGGATGTTCATTCTTTTGAGAGCTTCAAGCTGGATGATATTCACTGAACTTCCTCCATCCACGAGAATCCTGTGCACAAAGTGGTTAGCAATATATAAAGTAATAACCAAACCATCATGATGAGGGTCAAGAATGTTTTCTCGGTCTTTTTCCTCGAAGCTGATCACTCTAGAGGTCGTAAGGATGGTCGTCTTCGTTGGTCTTTCTCCTTTTTCAGACTTTATTTCCCTCGCGTGTCTTTTAGCAGCCGAGTATGAGGTTCCACAAATGTCTGATCCTCCTGAAATGAAGTTAATAATACCAGCATCCTTAGGTGGGGATGCTGCTCTTTCTGGGATGTTGGTGCCATCCTGAGCCCTTGATTTCTTTTTGCCCAGGAGATCTTTAAGGTGACCTTTTTCTCAAGAGATATGCTATCTCCTTTCTTAGGGCGATGCAATCTTCAGTGGTATGGCCGAAATCTTCATGAAAGGCACACCACTTGGACTTGTCTTTCCATCCTGTCTTGTTTTCTTTCTTCGGCCATCTTGCTTTGTCCCCTAGATCCTTCATGGCATACATCAGTCCTGTTACATCCATAGAAAAACAGTAATCTGATAATTTAGGGCAGTCATCCTCATCGTCATCCTCTACCACATTGACCTTCTTATTATCAGTCCTATCATATGGTTTATGCTTGTATGGTTCGTATGTGGGAGTGGACTTTCGATTGGGATGGTTATATTTTGAGGATGACTCTATCCTCTCTTGTATCTTCTTATCATCCTCAAGTCGGATGAATCTCAAAGCTCTGTTCCTGACTTCATCCAAGTTCCTGCATGGATTCATCACCAATTCTTGATAGAATGGTGAATCTCTTTGCAGCCTCATCTTGAATGACTGTACTGCCATTGTGACATCCATGTTCAGGATGTCATGTGCTTCCTTTCCAAACCTAGTAATGAATTCTCTTAGTGATTCCCCCTGTGGTTGAGTCACCCTGTATAGATCTCTTGTCAAACGTTCGAACGTTTGACTACAAGAAAATTGATTATTAAACATGTTAATTAAATGTGCAAAAGAAGTAATAGAATAGGGAGGAACACTTAGGAGCCATTTCAGGGCTGGACCGGTGAGAGTTGAACCAAATCCCTTCCATAAACATGCTTCTTTCAGATTGGCAGGAAATGGATTTATTTCCATCCTTTCCCTATATTGAGCCACATGCTCCTCAGGATCTGTAGATCCATCATAGAGCTTCATGCTTGGAGTTTGAAACCTCTTTGGGATCTCTGCATCACATATGGGGGGTGCAAATCTTGACACCCTATGGCATGCTGAGGATACCTCAGGGATGGGTTGCACTATCCCTGGCACACTCGATACCATGTCCTTGATCTTCTGAAGCTCCCTTGCTAGCTGAGGGCTTATTAATGTATCCTGCAAAGAAGCAACATCATTAGCAGTAAAAGTACTGGAACTTAAATTGTTACCGTTATTGTTATATCCTTGGGATGGCACAGGTGTATATCCTGGATCCCTGGTAGTTGCCATCCTGGGTGTAGTAGTTATTTCTGGAGCAAAGAACCCAGTACTCATGAGGATAAAATCTCCTTGATGCACCCTCCAGAGATACTAGAATTAAAATCTAACGCCCTGGGCTGCAATGGTGTCCCCATGTCTTTACTTGGCCTTCTCGAGGTTGATTTGAGAGCTTGTATCTCTCTTATCAACATCCGGTTTGTGTCTTGTTGTTGATGTATCGAATCTTTCATCAGTGCAAACATAGAAAGTAGTTCATCATTTGACACAAAATCAAGAGGAGTAGATCCAACTGCTCCTATTGATGGTCTAGGTGGGATCTGAGAAGTAGAACTTCTTGGAAGTGCAGGTGGAGGTGGTAAGGCAGTATTTCTGGTAGAGGTTGAAGATGGCATGGATGAAGAGACAGTTTTTTGGGAAGAAGACATAGTTGTCAAGTTTTGTAAAAAAGAATTAAATGAGAAAAAGTTTTAACAAAGTTTTTTGTTAAAATAGCACCACTTGCCCCACGGTGGGCGCCAAATTGTACCTACAATCACATATAAGAAAGCTAATCCATTAGTTCATTCTCAGGATGTGCACATGCTGAAATACTGTTACATCCTGAAGTCAGTTGAGTCCTTCAGCATCCTGAGGATGGTACATTAGGGATGTGAAGTAAAATCATTCTGAGGATTTTCACCCTCAACACTTTCCACTAAGATTTTGGGCATATTACTAAAGATTGCATTGCTTTGAGAAAAGAAATAGCATATCTCCTAAGCAAGGGCCATCTTAAGGATCTGTTGGGCAGAAACAAGTCAAAGATTCAGGATAGCACTGGCATCCCAGAAAGGGCAGCATCTCCACCCAAGGATGCTGGCATCATTAATTTTATTTCAGGAGGACCAGACATTTGTGGAACATCCTACTAAGTAGCCAAAAGGCATGCAAGAGAAATGAAATGAGAAAAGGGAGAAAGGCTCACAAAGATTACCATCATGATGAATGAAAAGGTGATTAGCTTTGAAGAGGAGGATCGAGAAAATCCTCAGAATGGATTTACCTTGAATATTTTATGTGACATCCTCAGGATATTTTAAAGGTGCAATCAATGAACAAGTAAAACTTGTAATTCCTTTCCAACGGCTAAAAAGTCTTACCAAGTCAATGAATTCAAGGATGCAAGAAAAATACGCATACAGACTTAAAAGTGAGTCAAAGTGTAACCGCCAAGACAATGAATGAAAGGCGAGAAAGAAGGAAACTGATGTCCAACGTCTGTTTCCGTTGAAACATCCTCAGCAACTACTTGAAACAGCCCAGAGGATCATTGAAGACAAAGGATATTATAAGATCTTCTAATTATTATCATGTAAACTATAAATAGGGGTATGATGAACAAACATAAGACACTTCGACACTTTGGAACACACTCATACGCTATCAAGCACCTGAAACACTCTCTCTACAAACACATCACTAGATAATCATTGTAATCATAGATTGTTTATCATACTTCCAAAGTTTTAACATTTTTTACCACTTTAATATTAACAAACAAAGGCAGGAGCCTAGACTCCGCCAAAGGTTTTATGCCGGAGATCATCAATTGATCAAGGTCTTTCCTCATACATGGTGTGTCGTCCTTCATTGTTTTATATACATATTCATCCATTCTCACTTATTTCATGATTCTGATATACAGTTACATCCTAAGGATATAACTGCCCATCCTAAATGATACCCTTGCCATCCTTAACATAGTTGTCATATTATAATTGATGTGTCATTATAAACCCCTATCTTGAATGTAACATTGCGTGATTTTTACTTTTACATGAATTTTAAATTCTATACTTAAGAAATTCCAAGTTCACCTTTATTCACTTCTTTTATGTTACTCCTACCAATTCTTGACGAGTCGTCAATATAATTTATCCTAATAAATTTAGAAACTCATTTAGTTAAGATCTTAATATATATTTATTTTTAAAATAAAACATATATATATATATATATATATATTCTTAATACTTTCAATTAAAAAAAGAAAAAAATGAAAAATGAAAAAAACGTGACTTAAATGTCAACCACAACAACAATATTGTTGTTATCAAACCGTTCGTTTTTTTTTTACTTTTATTATATTTTTATTTTCTTTTGAAGATATAACCCTCACTTAATCTCCTCCTAATCACCCCATTAACTCCATTTAATACTCAACCACCTTAACCCACTTATAAATACACCTCTTCCCTACACTCTTTAATCCTTTACTCACTCCAAATCACTCCCAAACCTCTCTAATCTTCAAGTATATCAAGCAAATTTTCTGCTCAAAATTAGTGAGGTGCAAAGCCTTAATCTTCACTTTTCTTCCACTTTCTCCACCTCTCCTCTTCTTCTAACCCCTTGGGGAAACCTCTAGGACCTTACTCTTGTTTGCTATGGCAAAAAAAAATATGAGTAGGACACCAAAATGAGGCCTCAAAGGTGGTTCATCTTCTATTATTTTATGCACTAGAAGGTTAGTTGTAGTGATACCAACCAAGTTCACTAATAACTTAATATTGGATGGACTTGTGTTATGGTTAATGGTTGACAAAGAAAAGCCAAGGCTCTTCCAAACTAAGTCACTATACACTACTTTAATCTCCTAGTTATATTATGTAAATACTAAAATATATACTTTCAAAACTCTACTAATCTAATAACTTGGAAGGTTTGTGGATACATCCCTACCTTACCAATACTTGACTATCTTGACCATCCGAATCACCTTTATGGTAGTTTGTGTTTTGGTTAGTCTTAAGGGCACTACTTGACTCTCATGACCATCCGAATCACCTTTATGGTGGTTTGTGTTTTGGTTCGCCTAAAAGGCAATGCATGACTTCCTTGTACTCTTGAATCTAAAACTCTTTTCCTTTCCAACTCTAGTTAATCGGAGCTAAAATCCTCCTTCCTCAAGACCCGTTTTTGGGAACTAATTAACGCACCCTAAGGTGAGTTCGTACTTGTCCCCCTTTTATTCTTTATCCTTTGGGGCTCAACATGTATCACTATCAAAACTTAAACGATTTCATACTCTTAAAACTATTATGCTCAATCTAAATGCGTATATGCTATGATATGCTAGAATTCTAAGTCTTACATACAAATGTTCGATTAGCCGACAACCCACCTTACATGTATACTGCTATAGGTTGATACGCCGCCCCCTTTATGGGTCATGTTAAGTATTAGTCTTTTGTGTTATTGAGTGTTGTTGTCGTTTGTATGGTTCTACGTGCATATGCCTATAACATGATGATTCGAGTAGACATTTCTTATACTATGTACTTAGACTCAAAACTAGTATGCTCACCAATGCTTTATGTGTTGACGGATATTTTATACATGTTGCAGGAAATGTTTAATGCAGGATTATCAAGAAAACTACTTAGGATTGGACTAGAAACTCGCAACTAGTTTAATTTTTCTATGTTTTGATGTTGTATTTTCCCTTCTATGAGACAATTTGTATTCTGTTTACTTTTAGACAATGAAATGCTATGAACGAAATTTTATCTTTAATCTATATTATCACAACTAGCGTCATGAAGTCTTTGAACAATCTATCACAAGTCGCGCCTCGATATATTCCGCTATCGGTTGGGGTGTGACATTGAAGACATAACTAAGCTTTTGATATATTTCACACGTTTAGCACTCTACCTTACTTTTACTAATTTGGAATACAGAATTCTTTCTAGTAGGTAATTTTTGACCAAAACAATTAGTATACACACTAAAGGGAACCCGATCACACTGACAATGATGTCATCTTCAAATACGCTTACAACATCAGTCTCAGGTCTCACACATCTATTAGGTACACTGTTATTATTATGTTTTCCATTACATAGAGTCAAAACTGATAAACATGTGGTATCAGAGCAATATTGCTCAATCAGTTTTGATTGTTTTCCATTAGATCTGGAATTAAAATCGAAAAAATGTTATCTTAAAACCTGATTAATAGTGTTTACGGGTTCTAAAGTTTTTGGCTTATGATTATTAGTTATACGGTTTAAGTTTTTTTTTTAATGCAGGATTATCAAGAAAACTACTTAGGATTGGACTAGAAACTCGCAACTAGTTTAATTTTTCTATGTTTTGATGTTGTATTTTCCCTTCTATGAGACAATTTGTATTCTGTTTACTTTTAGACAATGAAATGCTATGAACGAAATTTTATCTTTAATCTATATTATCACAACTAGCGTCATGAAGTCTTTGAACAATCTATCACAAGTCGCGCCTCGATATATTCCGCTATCGGTTGGGGTGTGACATTGAAGACATAACTAAGCTTTTGATATATTTCACACGTTTAGCACTCTACCTTACTTTTACTAATTTGGAATACAAAATTCTTTCTAGTAGGTAATTTTTGACCAAAACAATTAGTATACACACTAAAGGGAACCCGATCACACTGACAATGATGTCATCTTCAAATACGCTTACAACATCAGTCTCAGGTCTCACACATCTATTAGGTACACTGTTATTATTATGTTTTCCATTACATAGAGTCAAAACTGATAAACATGTGGTATCAGAGCAATATTGCTCAATCAGTTTTGATTGTTTTCCATTAGATCTGGAATTAAAATCGAAAAAATGTTATCTTAAAACCTGATTAATAGTGTTTACGGGTTCTAAAGTTTTTGGCTTATGATTATTAGTTTTACGGTTTAAGGTTTTTTTTTTAAAAACCGTGTTCATAATCTATTAGTTTTGAGATTACGATCAAAGGTTTATGATTATTTTTTAAATCTGTAATAAATCTTGATGTTATCAGATTTCGATTCCAGATTAAGGTTTATATTATAATGTTCATGAAACTTTTCGGTTGATGTTCATCACGAAAATCTTAAAGAAAACTGAAAATATATTATGTTTTGGTTCAAAATTGGATTAAAATTTTGTTTCCGATAATCTAGGGCATAACTTTATTTCCATGGAAATATTTTTTAAAATCAATTATGATTAATCAAAGATTTCGAAACCTTAGGAAATCTTTTAGAGATAGTCATTTAAATCGGAAATAGATATAATAAATCCCTAAATTTTTTGAATCATTCTTATCGTTTCTAGTTTTCGAAAATTAAATAAGGTTTTTGGTTTGTTTGGATAATATTAACGAATTTTAAGTTCTTGGATTTATTAGTTAGTTTCCGGATGAAGTTTTAGGTTTCTCAAGTTCTCGGTTTTTTTTAAGGATTTCGATCAGGTTCACGAGAAAGGAGTTCTTGGTTATGGGCATTTATTCAAGAACCATAATATTATTCGAGAACCCACTATGACTTTACTGGGAACCATTATCTATTCGAAAACCAACATACAAATTGAGAACCGTTAACAGAGAGTAAAAAAATGAAAACTCACTACCTAATCCGAGATCCATTAAGGAATCCGAGAACATAAGCCAGATTTGAAAACAATCATCAAACCATTTGAAAACCATAATGTTTCGGGAACTCCTTATGTATTTGAGAACCCATCAATTTTTTCGAGAAAAAATAATAGAACCGATAACTAACTCTTTTATTCGAGAACTCATTATGTCTTCAAGAACTCGTTATGTATTCGAGAACTCACTATATCTTCGAGAACCCATTATGTATTAGAGAACTCATTATGTATTTGAGAACTCATTATTATTCGAGAACTCATTATGATCAAGAACGCATTACTTTTCGAGAACTCATAAGATTAATTCGAGAACTCAATATTTTTTCGGGAACTCATAAATTTTTCGAGAACTCACTAATTTTCAGGGAACTCATAAGATTATCGAGAACCTATTTTTTCAATGAGAACCCATTAATTTCCAGGATCATTAATATATTTTGGAGTTTTGATAAAACCTGATGTATTAAGTTTATTCAAAACATTCCTTTTCCAAAACCTTGTTTAACTTGGAATAACATTTTACGTGTCACATCTGCCCAAAGGTGATGTGTCACATTAGCACGTTACTTAAAGTCTTGATAAGCATTATAGCCTGGTTCACATAACTTTCAAAAGGTATCATTTCTGCCCATAGATGATTGGTGAACTAAGTTCCTTGCATTAAAACTTTGAAAGTCTCACTTCTGCTCAAAGGTGATGTGTTACATTCACTGTTTGCAAAATTAATACTTAAATAAATAGCGTATAGCCAAAGCTAGAGCATGTTATTTAAGTAGCTTATGTTGCTGTTATTATATTATCACATATTCATTACAAAATTGATCCTCACACTTAATGATCCTTCATTAATATAATGATCATAATCTAAGTCTGCCTTACATCAATTCCCATAACTCGAAACTAATCTCACATTTTTCTATAAATTTCTATCTCAACTAAGTGATCCACTCTAATTATCAAAACTAAGAAGAGTTTTCTTAAACTTTGTTCTTATTAATTACCTCTTAAGATATGATGTTCCTACGCTCTATCTGATAAAGTATTACAGAATAACATTGAGCATAAGAAAGCGGGATACACAAAATGTCTCTTATGGTAATCAAGAACTCTTTTAATGATTTATATCGGATGAGCTATAATACATTCTAAAATTCCTAAGACTAATGTATTATCTATGGAAATGATAGAATATAACGAATTCCTAAGAAGCATGCAATAAATAAATAAATGTAACTTTATGGTTAAATGATATATGTGAATACATCTTAATATTTGATGACATGACCCATAGATCTAAGGGCTTATACATGGAAATCAATAAAATTTCTAGTGCATTATATCTTTTCCAGCAGTACGATAAGATGCATTAGGAATCAACTATAACACTCGGAAATATCAAGGTAAAATAAATGTGTTGATAGCGAATTACGTACAGGAAAAGGAACGCATTAAACTATAAATGTTGATGTTATTCACCTTACTACCAATAAATCTAAAAGAGGAAGAATAATTACCATAGAGAGGATAATTCTAAGGTCTGGAAACAAAACACAGGTACTACTTTCAGCTATAAGTTTCTCCAAATAGAAAGTCTTACTAAACAAAACTGTGCCATTAAGAATAGGCACAAGCAATGAGATTACCCATAAGTAAAGAGAACAACCGTCTAAGATATGTAGTTCCTAATTAAGGATATTTAACTCCACAAATGCTAATGATATTCAATTAACACATGATGGTTGAGTCTAGTTTTATATGTTTCCTTACCAGAATTCAACAAATACTTAAGATGATAGTTAGTGGCAAAACTAAGGGTCTATTTGTGACATCCGTCACCCTTGTCTTTCATCAAGTTGTCATTTATGGTCCTTCTTATATTCAAATGTTTGTATTTTTAGTCCCTGTAAGTTTCGTCGTTTTCAAATTTAATAAAAGATAGAACTCAATGTTTATGATTTGCATTTATTATGGATCGTGTTCGGAATGGATTTTATAAAAATTTCAATTTCTAAAGATCGTCAGATTTTTGGTAAAAGTTAAACGTTTAAAGTTTATCGATAATTTTGGGAAATGTCAAAATTTTAAGGTTAAAGTTTGTTAAACAACATAAATTTATTTTGTTGTTTAATAGAAGTTTTAAAAGTTTGAGTTTTATGAAGTTTTAAAAACATTTTAAGTTAAGTTAGTTAACTTGGTTAGTTTTTATAAAGGAAAAACTAACTGAAAACCCTTAAAAACTAACCTAGTTATCTATAGAGGGACCATTTATGCCATTCATCCAAACTTTTAAATCAACTCTCCCTCCTCCCTGTGAATCGTTTTTCCGGCCAAGATCCTCGCCGGCGGCGACGATTCCGGCGACCCCAAAAACTTATTTTTGACCATTTTAATCACTTTAATTGTTTTATTTCGGTTTTTCCTATAATATGAATCGTATCCCAATGTATTATAACCATTCAATCATCTTTAAATCATGTATTAAACGAAGCTTTAAACCGGTTGTGTAACCGTCGCTTTATGCTTCAAAGTGTTATCAAATGAGCATGATTTTTATAAATTAACCTTGCCTCTCATTTAGAATGATTGAATGAACATAAACCCTCAAAAATAATCGACTGAAACGTGACCAGATTTCTCAGTTTTCGGTTCAAAAGTTCACGACCCTTACCATCGATTTTGATCTCGGCTCATGTTTGTAAGTTCTTTATATTCATGCAGTTTTACTGTCACACCCTCAAATTTCCACCTGCGGAGTTCTACCGCGAGGCGTGTGACATACCAGGATCCAAGTCAACGGTCACAATAAACGACGTCTAAATGTAAAAACATACGTAAATAAAACCATGCATAAGTTTAAAACCAACATTCAACAGTGCGGAAGCAATTTAAAGTTTACAAAAGTCATGCATAAAGAAACATAAGTTCAAAAGTTCATAATCCCAAAACGTGCAGATGAGACCCTAGACACGAGACGACTCCAGTGCGACCCCGTGCGCCTATCCATATGCTGCTACCTTAGCGACCTGAGAAAACATGCTAAAAGAGTCAACATAAAATGCTGGTGAGTTCACAGGTTTTAAATAAATGTTTACAGTGATCCTTCAAAAACCGTTACCATCACAATTACTACTATGCTTTATAAGAACGCTAGCTAGGCGCAGAATAAGATACTCATACGGGTGAAACCATTGCTGACTAAGCCGAGTGTTACCCTTAATCCTATGGGCTACCGTCATCGCCGGTAGACCTTGTGTTGTTTAGAGACAATATGCACCCGCACGGCCTCCAGCCGTCGAGTGGGGCTTGTCAGTTCCCAATAGCGCTATCCACATTTCCCCGCCATATACCCATGTTAGTGGTTTCTAGGGATTTTCGATGAACCGTATAGTAAGATAAGTAAGCCATAGTATAACGTGATAACAAGTCATAAGTCATAAGAGTTTAACAAGTCATAAGTCATAAAAGAGTTTGTAAGCATGTTTCTCACCCTGAAAGTAAAAACTGTAAAATGTGGGGCCGTGAACTCACCTTAGGTTGCGTATTCCGTTTAAGAGTAAACCGTATGCGTGATATGAGTAAACCGTCTGTAAGATATGATAACCCCAACTATTGGAGACCTATCATAAGATATGTGTCAAGTTAGACTAATAACCCATCGGGTTCATTAGTCCCTAAGTCCAGTCCATGACCATTATGTGTCCAAAAAGTATGTTTGACCGACAACCAGACTACGCAAGACAAGACTCGACATCCCATTGGTGACCCGACATTCCACGTGTTTGATAAATACAAGACAATCATGCCACATATGCAATTAAACATTTAATACGCGCAACAGTTCACCTATTCTAGCATAATATCCGTTTAACGCATAAACAGGTCCGAATACGTGTTACTAAGTCATTGGGTGAATCCCGGGGTTCCTATCATGTTCCTAGGCGTCAAATCATGTTCCGGGATGTTAAAATATACATACAGCAGCATTACACGCGATTAGGAATCAAACTAGCAATTAGGAAAAGTCAACACGTGATTAGGGCTGGTCAACAGGCGATTACAGGGTCTAATCGCCTGTATACACACGAGTAGGCCCTTTATTCAAGCGAGTACACCCCTAATCGCCTATACAGTCATGCGATTAGGGTGCTACTCGCCTGCAGTAGCTGTGCAATGCAATTTCGCGCGTTTAACGCCCCAAATCAGATCCGAAACATGTAAAAACATCCAATGATCATCCTAACACATTAACAAACATATTTCAAGCAAAACCCCTAAGTTTTCATCATTCTAACAGTCCCGAATGCGAGCGTTTTCCCAAAATGGCAACTTAGCATGTAAACATCACATCAACATGCAAGAACTTACCCTAAATAGCAAATATTCAGATTTAACCACATAATCACGTTGTCCGATAGCATCCTACTGTTCTAGCATCATCCTAGAGCAAACCCTAACATCATTCAATCAACAACACACCTCATAACATCCTTAATCGTCTAAAATCCTTCAAATGGGTCAAAATATCAAATATCAACAATACACCACCAAAACCATCCAAACTCCTAGGACATCATCATACTAACTTATCTCAGCAATAAACATCAAAATAACATAAGAACAACCATGATTCAATCCTAAAAATCCTACCTTTAAACATATATAACACATATAACACATGTAAAGGTGTGGGTTTGTTTAAAAACGGTTTTAAATGGATTTTCAAAGATAAAAACATTTATAAGTCAGGTCTGGACGTTTAGGGAGTAAGACATAATCATTTAAAGGTTTGGGTTTGAAGAACACACCTTGTAATCAAGAGGTAATGATGGAATAAGCTTGAAAATGATGGTTTTGATGCAAAAACGAGTTCCAGAGGGTGTTTGGGTGTTGGGTTATGTTATGGGACGGCTAGGGTTGCACAAATAATGTTTTGGAGGTCAAGGGTGGTATTTATAGGCGTTTTTGGTCGTCCAGCACGTTACACGCGAGTATGCAGACTTATACGCGATTAGGGAGCCTAATCGCATGACTATTCATGCGATTGGGGCCTAATCGCATGAACAGTAGTGCGAGTAGCCTCCTAATCGCATGAACAGTAGCGTGATTAGCCTCCTAATCGCATGAACAGTAGCGTGATTGGGGCCTAATCGCCTGTAACCCCTGTGTTGGTGTGTTTTGCGCGTTAAACCCCGTTTAAACACATGTTAGCACATATTCACATACCGACAAGTCATATAATGATTGTAAACATATAATACATGATAAATGACACGTTCCCGCCCGATCACCAATTCCCGGGACCCGAGACTTGCGTATGATAAAACCCTAATGATGTGCGACTCGACTCGACCATGTGTAACGTATGCGCGACTCGCTAAGGTAGACTTACTAAGTTTTCAAAGGTTAGTTACCGAAAGTTGCCGGGTGTCACATTATCCCCCTGTTGAAAGAATTTTCGTCCCGAAAATTTCCCGAAGTCGAGGAGAGAAAAACAAATAAGAAGAAAAATTTTCCGGGTCGTCACATCATCCCCCTGTTGAAAGGAATCTCGTCCCGAGATTCTTTCGGTTTCAACAGTAATGTGTGTCGACCTCGGTGCCCAAGTAACGTTCCCCAAGATACGACAAGTGAAGGTCATGAATCAAACGTGACAGTAACAACCGAGAAACCACTTTCCCAAGTGTGAGTATGAGACAAGAGACCCCCGATGAAAGCCTACTGGAGCCTACTATGATCGGTATAACTAATCCACTGGTACCGTCCAAGTAGCATCCCCAAAGGACCCTCATCAACCCAAAGAATGAAAAAAAAACAGCGACCAAACCACAAAGAAAACACCCGAAACACGAACGCACAACAAATGCGGATAAAAGTATGACCAAAGCGTAACAAGAGATAAGAGAGAATACGTACGGGTAACAGTGTCTGGGTCCGCCTGGTTCTCCCTAGCACCAATCACATAAGCATGAGCACGAGTCCACCGGCCACCGCCGTCCTTGTCCCCGTCCTTCCCCGCAGTCTCTGTGCCCCCTTGAGTCAACTTGGGACAGCTTCGCTTGAAGTGCCCCGCTTCCCCACAATGGAAGCAACCCTGGTTCCCCTGTGGAGCAGGGGTAGTAACAGCAGCAGTCTGAGTCGTCCCGGAGAGGTTGACCCTACAATTCTTGGCAAGATGCCCCGTCTTCTGACAACGCTCACAGCGAAAGCTCTCACAAGTACCAAAATGATGAAACCCACAACGTCCACACTTAGGGCTTTTCCCAGCATAGCCCCCCTGTTTCTGGTCCGAGGCTGACCCAGAAGCCTCAGTCTTCTTCGCTGCCGGTTGTCGCTGAGTCCCCGATGAACCCTTATCCACGCTCTCCCACTTCCTCTTGTTCTCAGCCGGCGCCTTCACAGATGAGCCCCTAGGAGGCAAGACACCCTCAGCAATCTTCAAATTGGTCATCTTAGTAGCTGACCGCACCGCCTCTGACATAGTAGTAGGATCCCTAGCAGACACCAGTCCCGCAATCTCTGGCACCGAACCCGCAAGATACTGCTCTATCCTCCTATACTCCGGTGTAGACAAACCTGGACACATCACTGCTAGCTCGTTGTGCCTGATCGTGTACTCCTCAACCTCAGAACCAACCATCTTAAGATTCCCATATTCCTGTTCCAACCTTTTAATCTCCTCACGTGGGCAATACTCCTCCTTCAACCTACGCACAAAATCCGCCCAAAGCATGGCGTTGGCCTCCCCAAGACCAAGTGTCTGTGTGACGCAGTTCCACCACGTAAAGGCGGCTCCTACAAAAGTCCCCGAAGCAAACTTCACCCAATCCGCCGCTGGAGTCTCACATAAAGCAAATACCGACTCCGTCTTCTCCAACCACCTGAGTAACTCCACAGCTCCCTCCGTACCCTGGAAGCTGAGAGGCTGACAATCCTTAAACCGCTTATAGGCAACACCTGCCTGAACTGGAGGAGCAGCAGCACCCATGAAAGTCTGCTGGGCTGCCTAAAAAGCAGCTAGTGCAACGCCCAACTGTTGCTGCATCATCTCATTGAGCTCATCATACGTCATAGTAATGTTACCACCACCTCTACCCCCACCACGGCGTCCACCTCCGCCACCACGGCGTCCACCTGTACGTCCACCAGCGCGACCAGACATGTTCTGCCAAAACATGAGACGAGACACTCAGTACCAATAACAAACCAAGCTACAAGTGACCAACGAACTCAGAATGCGGTTTCAGCATGACCATTAGTCCGAACACAAAGTCCACCAAGATTTCCATGCATTTCGATTTGTGATTTCGTGTGCACCCGAAATAACAAGTCGCTCTACATGGTCCCCTAGGCGTGCTCCGAGCTAGAACTTCAAGTCACCCGATAACCACATCCCAGAATGATATAACTAACTCAAAAGATCGATAAGTAAGTCCCCTCGGCTGTAACCCAGAGAGGAAAATAAAGTGAAGCTAAAAATAGCCAAGAATGAGATAAGTAATGTGACACTGTATGGTAAGGAGACCGACACCCCGACAAGGTTAGTATGTTTGCCCAAAAGACACGACTCAAATGTATGTGACCGTCTAGTGTGTGTGACTCGGCTATAGTCTAGACTCTACATGCAGTCCTAGTTCACTATAACCATTGGCTCTGATACCAATCTGTCACACCCTCAAATTTCCACCTGCGGAGTTCTACCGCGAGGCGTGTGACATACCAGGATCCAAGTCAACGGTCACAATAAACGACGTCTAAATGTAAAAACATACGTAAATAAAACCATGCATAAGTTTAAAACCAACATTCAACAGTGCGGAAGCAATTTAAAGTTTACAAAAGTCATGCATAAAGAAACATAAGTTCAAAAGTTCATAATCCCAAAACGTGCAGATGAGACCCTAGACACGAGACGACTCCAGTGCGACCCCGTGCGCCTATCCATATGCTGCTACCTTAGCGACCTGAGAAAACATGCTAAAAGAGTCAACATAAAATGCTGGTGAGTTCACAGGTTTTAAATAAATGTTTACAGTGATCCTTCAAAAACCGTTACCATCACAATTACTACTATGCTTTATAAGAACGCTAGCTAGGCGCAGAATAAGATACTCATACGGGTGAAACCATTGCTGACTAAGCCGAGTGTTACCCTTAATCCTATGGGCTACCGTCATCGCCGGTAGACCTTGTGTTGTTTAGAGACAATATGCACCCGCACGGCCTCCAGCCGTCGAGTGGGGCTTGTCAGTTCCCAATAGCGCTATCCACATTTCCCCGCCATATACCCATGTTAGTGGTTTCTAGGGATTTTCGATGAACCGTATAGTAAGATAAGTAAGCCATAGTATAACGTGATAACAAGTCATAAGTCATAAGAGTTTAACAAGTCATAAGTCATAAAAGAGTTTGTAAGCATGTTTCTCACCCCGAAAGTAAAAACTGTAAAATGTGGGGCCGTGAACTCACCTTAGGTTGCGTATTCCGTTTAAGAGTAAACCGTATGCGTGATATGAGTAAACCGTCTGTAAGATATGATAACCCCAACTATTGGAGACCTATCATAAGATATGTGTCAAGTTAGACTAATAACCCATCGGGTTCATTAGTCCCTAAGTCCAGTCCATGACCATTATGTGTCCAAAAAGTATGTTTGACCGACAACCAGACTACGCAAGACAAGACTCGACATCCCATTGGTGACCCGACATTCCACGTGTTTGATAAATACAAGACAATCATGCCACATATGCAATTAAACATTTAATACGCGCAACAGTTCACCTATTCTAGCATAATATCCGTTTAACGCATAAACAGGTCCGAATACGTGTTACTAAGTCATTGGGTGAATCCCGGGGTTCCTATCATGTTCCTAGGCGTCAAATCATGTTCCGGGATGTTAAAATATACATACAGCAGCATTACACGCGATTAGGAATCAAACTAGCAATTAGGAAAAGTCAACACGTGATTAGGGCTGGTCAACAGGCGATTACAGGGTCTAATCGCCTGTATACACACGAGTAGGCCCTTTATTCAGGCGAGTACACCCCTAATCGCCTATACAGTCATGCGATTAGGGTGCTACTCGCCTGCAGTAGCTGTGCAATGCAATTTCGCGCGTTTAACGCCCCAAATCAGATCCGAAACATGTAAAAACATCCAATGATCATCCTAACACATTAACAAACATATTTCAAGCAAAACCCCTAAGTTTTCATCATTCTAACAGTCCCGAATGCGAGCGTTTTCCCAAAATGGCAACTTAGCATGTAAACATCACATCAACATGCAAGAACTTACCCTAAATAGCAAATATTCAGATTTAACCACATAATCACGTTGTCCGATAGCATCCTACTGTTCTAGCATCATCCTAGAGCAAACCCTAACATCATTCAATCAACAACACACCTCATAACATCCTTAATCGTCTAAAATCCTTCAAATGGGTCAAAATATCAAATATCAACAATACACCACCAAAACCATCCAAACTCCTAGGACATCATCATACTAACTTATCTCAGCAATAAACATCAAAATAACATAAGAACAACCATGATTCAATCCTAAAAATCCTACCTTTAAACATATATAACACATATAACACATGTAAAGGTGTGGGTTTGTTTAAAAACGGTTTTAAATGGATTTTCAAAGATAAAAACATTTATAAGTCAGGTCTGGACGTTTAGGGAGTAAGACATAATCATTTAAAGGTTTGGGTTTGAAGAACACACCTTGTAATCAAGAGGTAATGATGGAATAAGCTTGAAAATGATGGTTTTGATGCAAAAACGAGTTCCAGAGGGTGTTTGGGTGTTGGGTTATGTTATGGGACGGCTAGGGTTGCACAAATAATGTTTTGGAGGTCAAGGGTGGTATTTATAGGCGTTTTTGGTCGTCCAGCACGTTACACGCGAGTATGCAGACTTATACGCGATTAGGGAGCCTAATCGCATGACTATTCATGCGATTGGGGCCTAATCGCATGAACAGTAGTGCGAGTAGCCTCCTAATCGCATGAACAGTAGCGTGATTAGCCTCCTAATCGCATGAACAGTAGCGTGATTGGGGCCTAATCGCCTGTAACCCCTGTGTTGGTGTGTTTTGCGCGTTAAACCCCGTTTAAACACATGTTAGCACATATTCACATACCGACAAGTCATATAATGATTGTAAACATATAATACATGATAAATGACACGTTCCCGCCCGATCACCAATTCCCGGGACCCGAGACTTGCGTATGATAAAACCCTAATGATGTGCGACTCGACTCGACCATGTGTAACGTATGCGCGACTCGCTAAGGTAGACTTACTAAGTTTTCAAAGGTTAGTTACCGAAAGTTGCCGGGTGTCACATTTACTTAGTATAGTCTTGCGAACGAAAGCCCCTTATTTTTTGTGTCTAATTTTATCCATATCGGGTTATTGAAAATCTTAGGGTTAGGGTTCTTAAGGAATTTGGGGAAGAAGATAAACATTGCATATTATTTAAATATATTTCTGTTTCAATGGAATCAACATATGATGGTGTAGTGTAATGGTTATCTGGGTGTGTGTTCAAGCAAGGCACCCGGGTTCGAACCCAGGCGCCTCACCATTTTTTTCATTTCCGTTTTTTTATTTATTTGTTATTTAAAAACATTATTATAATCACAAAAAATATAATATTTATAGAAAATTCATTTTTTGGTCCAAAAATTATAAGAATTGATGTGTAGAATCTTGACATTATATAGAAATTTATCATATTTTTATTTTCAAGAAAATAATTTATTTTCATGATTTTATTAAATTAAAACGTTTTAATGATAATTAATTAATTAAAAAATCAATTTTAATCATTTTAATCCCAATTTTTTTGGGAAATAATTTATAAATATATGGAACTAGAATAAAAATTATTTGTCCAGAAAAAATTTATTTTTATTGATTTCTCTATTTTAATCATTTAAATATGATTTAAATTCATTAAATCCGTTTTAAATACAAATAAAATAAGAAAAATTATGAAAAATTTATTTTCACTGATTCTCATTAGAAAATATTTATTTTTCACAAAAATATCATATTTCAACCATATCTTGTATATTAGTTGTACTTATGTGATTTAGATATAATAAATCATTTGTTGGTTTAAAAGACTTAAAATCTGTTTTATGAATATAATTTCTCTTAAAACAGAAATACGTTCATAGTTGGGAGTCATAATCCCTTTGGTTCGACTCATTTCTGAAAACTTATAATTATTTATTCAATTAGTTATAATAATTGTAATTATTTACATTTATAGTTAACAGTTATTAACAATTTTCTTTTATATAAATTATTTTGGAAAATCTTTAGATAGAAATTTAATTGGTAATATTTAGATTACCTAATCATGTTCATATAACTTAGTCATATTTAGTCATATTATTTTGGATATGCGAGATTATTATTAATATCATTTACCGTAAAAACTCTAATTCCCCAAATCGACTTAGTAAACCCTAATGCCTTAGAACCCTAGATACCTTAGGCTTTTAAGACATCCCCCTTGTTAGTATTATTTTAAACGTTATAGGTTGAATTCCTTGGAATTCCCAGTTCCTTTACTCACGACAGCTAAAGTTGGATTTATCGCGCTTAGCAAAACTGTGAGTATATCTTTCTCCATTTTCATGTTTTACTCTTTTAGGGCTACTCATGTACTTTATGACTAAATTTTTTCTTTCACTTAAAGTAATTATCATGTGTATTTGCTTTATGTTAGTCTGTGTGTATCTATGTCTTGTCAAAATCATTAACCGTTTGGGCCTGTCATATCAATGAATAGTACTATGGTATATACCCATTATTGACTCTGTTGAGAGACCTTGGTCATTGTTATGTATGTCATTATTACTTTCAATAACTCATACTATATATAAATTTCATGTCACACTGTCTTAGGGTTGGTTTTGACCTGGATACTACTTATTACATAATTGCAAATGGTACCGCACATGAATTGCTAAACACTTTTTCTACTATATGTATTCAAAATAGGGTATGCTCACCAATATATTTTTGTATTGACATATACTATTTTCGTACATGTTTCAGGTTATTTATGAGATGACTTTTAAGCTTTGGGAATTTGTACTTAGATTTTGGATTCATTATATTTCAGTTTTAGTTGTCACTTTATAATTATTGTATCTTGTATTTTTCTTTCATTATAATAAACTACTTAATCAATGTATCAATATTTACACTTTTAGTCTATGAGCTGTTGAACAATCATCATGGCACCTCGATGATTCCGCCATCGGTTGGGGTGTTACACTATTAACCATTAATAACTGATCTTAGTATTGAAGCTTTATGATACCTTACAATATTCTTCAGATTACTCAGAATTTAATATCAATACTAAAAGCTACAACTTTTGACAGTTACAAGGTTTTAATGACCAAACCAAATCCAATATTAAGTTAAACTCTCATATTGTTTGTTTTCATTATCCGAATAGAAACCTTATGAAATAAAACTAGATGATCCAATAACATTTTCACAACTTTGTTATCATGAAAATGAGAATTTAACAAAGAAAAAATGAGACCCATGCAATTCATCCACTAAGACCAAAATTTTATGAGAAATCATGACCAGCTCACTAAAGGATGCTTGGCTATCAAATCTCATTCTCAATGACTTTAAAGCATATGTTAAACGCCCTAATCATTAAATGACTAAAGGAATAAATGGGTTTTCATCATAAGTCATAATTAATTGACATTAGTGGAACATAGATAAATATCTGACTGTATCTAATCTATTTCCTACCGACCAAAGTATTAAAGAACTCAATTCATATATACTTAATAAGATTCCTTCTAAGTATGTCCTTAAATTTCTTATGAAATCTGGACGATAAGGGACATCAAGTATAAAATATATGAAATGTTCTCGTTCACGCGCATCGCTAAAACTTATTATATGGAGGTACTAAGAGACCTAAAAGATTAGTGGGAGCATTAAGTGTTCTAATTATAACTTGCAAAAGTTACAGAGGTGGGGGGAACGAAAATTTAATCTATCCTTAAATTACACCTCTTGTATTGGACAACACTCTATCACAACTTGTCTCTTTAGCATTTAATGTACTCATAACAAACTTTTGTGGATGCTTAAATGTGGGCAAACTTAGATTTCTTACTAAAACTAATGTGACAACCGGCAATTTCCGATCTGTACCGATGTGATTTTTATTATTAAAAATTAAATATTTATTATAAATATTGTTAAATATAAAGTTTCGGAAGTTTACTGACCGTTTTTACAATCGAAATTGCGACCGGTTAAATTAACGCGATTTAAACGCGTGTTCTGAAAACACGCGTCGGACATCGAAGATATTTATATTTATGCTCGGTTTTGTATTTCGAACAAAACTGACTACTTTTTATAATTAGTTATCGGGCCTAGAATAGAAACCGAGGCATTTTGTGTTAATACGGGTTCGATACGCGGTATCTACCTACTAAACCCTAACCCTAACTATAAAAGGAAGAACACTCCTTCTTCTTCTTCATTTTCCCGCAGCCATACCCCCCCCAAGATCTCTGCAACCTCTCTCTCTCTCTCTCTCTCACATCGCATCTCTCTCCCTCTCTCTCGCAGGTCTCTCTCTCTCTCCCTACCACTCCCTCCTCGCATCTCTCTCTTCCTCCTCCCTCTGTGCAGCGGCGGCCGGCCACCACCCTTCTTGTGGTGGTGGCGGCGCGTGGTTTCAGACCCGAAAGGGGTTGTGTTGGTGGCCCTTCTTAACAGATCCGACGGGAATGGTTGTGTGGTTCAAGATGAAGGCGGCGGCGGTGATTTTTGGCCCAAGAACAAGCAGAAACGAAGGGGATGGGGTCGGGTTCAGGCCGGGCTACAGGTGGCGGCGGCAGCGGGTTCTTTAAGCCCAAATAGGGCTGTGATGATGGTGGTTCAAGGGGGCAAGGGCGGTGGAGGTGTGGTGGTCCGATTGGTGGTGTTAGGTGATGTTTGGGGCTGATTAGTGGTGGTCCGGTTCAGGAGGTGGGTTGTGGCTTGATTTGGTTCGGGTTTGGTCCGATTGGGGCTGGTCAGGTTGTTATTTGGTGAGTTCAGGTGGTGTCCGGCCATGGTGGTGGTTGTCGGAGGTGATGGCTCGGCTGGGTTGGCTCCGGCTCAGGTCCGATGGGTCGGCTCGGGTCAAGATGGGTCTGTTACGGGTCTTGTCAAATCGGGTCAGATTTGGTTTTGGGTTCGTGTTCGGGCTCGGTCAAACTTGGTCAACGGGTCAGATCTGGTTCGGTTCGAGTTGGATCCGGTTTACGCGCGTACAAATCGGTATACTTTAATTCGTGTTCGTTATTATTATTGTGGATATTATAAATATTTATAAATATATTGATTCGAACGAAATAGTTTTGACTCGCGAACGAACCGAATAATAATAATAAATGTTAACTACATATTATATCGGACGACCGGTAATAGTGACTAAAAGGCGTGACTTATAAAATCGATATTGGACTAAATTAGTTGGACTATATATATATATATATATATATATTGTCGTGTCTTTATACAAATAAGTGTAGTTTATATAAAAGCGTCAAAACGTATAAGTCTCGTTTGAATTGGAATTGCGGATAAACAAAATGTGGATTTGTGTTTGATATTGATTTTTGGGAAAATTGTAGGCGACTTGTGTTGCCTGGTTTGTACAAAAACAGAGGAAACTCTGCCGAAATTTTATAAAATTTATAAGCGTAAACGAAGGCGATATTTGTTGCATATTTCATTATAAACAACCTCCGAGTATTTTGACAAATGTAGTTTTCTACAATATCGTAAAAGGGTTTTCGACAAATGATTTCTTGCAACATTTAAAGAAAAACGTCGAACGATATTTCCAAAACAAATACATAATATTTGTTGAGCGTCAATTGTGTCAATCTTCAAAGATTTTGGTAACTAAAACATTTCCATCTAAACGGTTTTGAATTATAAAACGCTCAGCCTATTTGAGAAAGAATTATATAAAAGTTAATATTTTGAAACCTTTAAAGGCTTGCGGATTTAGGAAAAGAAGCGACACTTGTTATGGATCGGTTTTAAATAACTATACTTATATTTTCATCAAAGAATATTTTCCTAAAATATAATTATAAGACGAGCTACGGCTCAGGAAAAGTTATACGTTTCGTAATATTAGTCCAACGTGGTGTACACACGAATAGTGACAAGTGCGCAACTTGGGTACTATGTCGTGTGTTAACGCATAAGTAAGATAAGTCACGATCGGTTCGTCGAGTTAAAGCATATTAGTACTCGAGTTATACACGAGTTAGATAGTTGGATAAACTACCTTTTAGCCGGATTATAGGCTAGGTTTATATGTGTTAGACTTTAAGGTGTTCTTTGTTGTAATAGGGCACGAGGAAGCCGGTCGAGGCTTGGACTTTATTTGCTAGCTTAGCATGGAAATTGAGGTGAGTTCATGACCCCACCTTTTACCGTTTTATAAATGTTTTCGGGGTGGAAGACATGCTTCTTTTATGAAAACCTGAGGAATTCCAAACGAACAAGTCTTTGAAAAATGAAATGGGTGCGTGAGTGTCACGGCTCTACTTTCACTGGTTTTACTTTCGGGGAAGAAACATGCGTACTACTTACATCGTTTTAAAGATCATGTTATACTATGGTTACTTTACATTACTATACGGCTTTTACGGAAAGTCCCAGGGGGAAACCATGAATGTGCGGGGATGCACAACGAGGGAAATGTGGATAGATCTATTGGGCCTTACAAACCCCACCCGACGGCTGGGAGCCGGGCGGGTGCATATTGTCTCTAATACTTTGGGGGTTACCGAGGCATCGGTAATCCCGTCCGTCTGGGCTGGCTTCAACACTTATACCGGTTTAGTAATGGGTTCCCAACCGTAGTAGTAAAAACACTTAACGTCTAGCTAACGTTCTCATAACATAGTAGTAACAGATATGATCTTTCCGAACTTACAACAACTCTATTATAAAAGAAAACTTATGAACTCACCAGCTTTATGTTGACTTTTTAAGTATGTCTTTCAGGTTTAAACTTTGGTAACGGCACGGTTGGAGTAGGTGACAGTTGGGATCGGGAATCCTAGAGGTTTAGAATTGGCATTCAGGGAACCAGAGTCTTAGATGCATCTTTCCGCTGCGCTGGCAAAGGCACCAAACGTCGCATCCGACAAGGGAAAAGTCGGGGTGTGACAGTTTGGTATCAGAGCCATAGGTTTTAGCGAACTAGGTGTCTGGGTAGATATCTAGGCTTTAACCTGAGTTTGTTTTGAAGTTGGGACCAAAAATTTCTAAGACATGATATTTAGTACGAACGCCTAGGAACTGGAATTCCAACCGTTGCCAAATCTGTTGCATGACTATTAGTGTATCACACTAGCTCAGCGTACATTCCTTCGGCGCAAGGAACATTTATTTTTCTTATGTGAATAGGAAGTCGGTATTTTCTATAGTGGTATATAGAAAGGATAATAACACGTGGTGGTTAGGCATACCTCACTAGTGACTGGTGAGTCATCGCTTTAGATATCAGAGCATTCATTCACATAGAGTTAGCCGAGTCATTGTTTCTTGGTACGAGGAACAACTTACTTGTTTATATATTATGTGTATTTATGTAAAGTATATATAATATGTATCGCCAATGGTTGTCGACTCAAGCTTGGACGCATTTACAACGCTCACACGTGTCATGTTAGTTGGACGAGTTGGCAAGGGGATTGTTGTAGCATCTGCGGTTTCGCATCCCGGGTTCGGAGTATGCTATGTCGTCAAGGTCGACTTGGGTTAGAAACGTTTTGATGAGGCACCTCGTTTTACCGATGATACTGCAAAGCTGCAATGCGGTCGGGAGAAGCACTGAGAAAGGTGGCGCACACGACAGACATTATATTATGTACTATACTATATACGTGTTATTATGTGACTATAACGAGTGCTTGTGATATAACTCAGGATGGAGGTTAATAGGATGATCTGGTGAGGTAAGATTTCGATAACGCAGACGTCACGTTATTGCGAATTTACAGGCACTTGATAATTCTAAAGACATCTATCGTGAGGGTATCTATACTATTATGTTGTTGTATATATACTTATATATAAATAATGGATAAGGGTTTTTCATTCTTTTGTTGTTACGGACGTGATTGCCAATTCTCCCCTGTTCGTGTCATTTGTGACTTTGCTTTTCTTAAACCAGTTTAAGTTCTTGATGATCTTGTTTCTTGAGCTTCTAAGGTTCATGTTGTAGAACCTAGTTATATCTTTGAGTACGATTTACATCTCTCTTCTTTTGTATTCGTGGCCTTCAACATTCAATCATAAAGGAATTTATTTTTTTGTTGATTCCTTATTCTTTTCACCAAATTAGACACGCATTTTTGTACACGTGTCAACTATTGCATGTTTGAATTCTTTAAACCTGTGAAGGTCCATTGTGGGGCTTCGCATCAAACAATTGTTTCGTTGATGATTTGTTTTATCATTACGTTGCTCGTAATGGTTGTCTTCTAGTTTTACTATGTTAGGCCATTGTGGGCAATGAATCCTTTGATACTTCGTCGACGAGTTTCTTTAAAGTCGATGTTTCAGTTGAATCGAATTATTGGAATTTGATACAACACCTTACGATGAATATTCAATCTACTTGGAATAATGAATGATTTTTATTGACATGTCTCACTTTCATCAACGTGTTTGTTATTGCCTTAAATGCAGACACACCTTGTGGTGTGTAATGAAAAGTTGGTGCACTAGTTGCTTCGTTTGAGGTGTGCCAATAGTATTTGTTGATAGAGTTATTGTTTAAACTTTGCATTCAGTTGATTCTGAAACTTTATTTCGTGCCATTTGTACCGGCAAGTCCGTTGACTATTTTTGTTGTACTACCATTGGTTCTTGGATGATATCCTACCTCAAATTTTGAGGACAAAATTTCTGTAACATTGGGAGGATGTGACAACCGGCAATTTCCGATCTGTACCGATGTGATTTTTATTATTAAAAATTAAATATTTATTATAAATATTGTTAAATATAAAGTTTCGGAAGTTTACTGACCGTTTTTACAATCGAAATTGCGACCGGTTAAATTAACGCGATTTAAACGCGTGTTCTGAAAACACGCGTCGGACATCGAAGATATTTATATTTATGCTCGGTTTTGTATTTCGAACAAAACCGACTACTTTTTATAATTAGTTATCGGGCCTAGAATAGAAACCGAGGCATTTTGTGTTAATACGGGTTCGATACGCGGTATCTACCTACTAAACCCTAACCCTAACTATAAAAGGAAGAACACTCCTTCTTCTTCTTCATTTTCCCGCAGCCATATCCCCCCCCCCCAAGATCTCTGCAACCTCTCTCTCTCTCTCTCTCTCTCTCTCACATCGCATCTCTCTCCCTCTCTCTCGCAGGTCTCTCTCTCTCTCCCTACCACTCCCTCCTCGCATCTCTCTCTTCCTCCTCCCTCTGTGCAGCGGCGGCCGGCCACCACCCTTCTTGTGGTGGTGGCGGCGCGTGGTTTCAGACCCGAAAGGGGTTGTGTTGGTGGCCCTTCTTAACAGATCCGACGGGAATGGTTGTGTGGTTCAAGATGAAGGCGGCGGCGGGGATTTTTGGCCCAAGAACAAGCAGAAACGAAGGGGATGGGGTCGGGTTCAGGCCGGGCTACAGGTGGCGGCGGCAGCGGGTTCTTTAAGCCCAAATAGGGCTGTGATGATGGTGGTTCAAGGGGGCAAGGGCGGTGGAGGTGTGGTGGTCCGATTGGTGGTGTTAGGTGATGTTTGGGGCTGATTAGTGGTGGTCCGGTTCAGGAGGTGGCGTGGTGGCTTGATTTGGCTCGGGTTTGGTCCGATTGGGGCTGGTCAGGTTGTTATTTGGTGAGTTCAGGTGGTGTCCGGCCATGGTGGTGGTTGTCGGAGGTGATGGCTCGGCTGGGTTGGCTCCGGCTCAGGTCCGATGGGTCGGCTCGGGTCAAGATGGGTCTGTTACGGGTCTTGTCAAATCGGGTCAGATTTGGTTTTGGGTTCGTGTTCGGGCTCGGTCAAACTTGGTCAACGGGTCAGATCTGGTTCGGTTCGAGTTGGCTCCGGTTTACGCGCGTACAAATCGGTATACTTTAATTCGTGTTCGTTATTATTATTGTGGATATTATAAATATTTATAAATATATTGATTCGAACGAAATAGTTTTGACTCGCGAACGAACCGAATAATAATAATAAATGTTAACTACATATTATATCGGACGACCGGTAATAGTGACTAAAAGGCGTGACTTATAAAATCGATATTGGACTAAATTAGTTGGACTATATATATATATTGTCGTGTCTTTATACAAATAAGTGTAGTTTATATAAAAGCGTCAAAACGTATAAGTCTCGTTTGAATTGGAATTGCGGATAAACAAAATGTGGATTTGTGTTTGATATTGATTTTTGGGAAAATTGTAGGCGACTTGTGTTGCCTGGTTTGTACAAAAACAGAGGAAACTCTGCCGAAATTTTATAAAATTTATAAGCGTAAACGAAGGCGATATTTGTTGCATATTTCATTATAAACAACCTCCGAGTATTTTGACAAATGTAGTTTTCTACAATATCGTAAAAGGGTTTTCGACAAATGATTTCTTGCAACATTTAAAGAAAAACGTCGAACGATATTTCCAAAACAAATACATAATATTTGTTGAGCGTCAATTGTGTCAATCTTCAAAGATTTTGGTAACTAAAACATTTCCATCTAAACGGTTTTGAATTATAAAACGCTCAGCCTATTTGAGAAAGAATTATATAAAAGTTAATATTTTGAAACCTTTAAAGGCTTGCGGATTTAGGAAAAGAAGCGAAACTTGTTATGGATCGGTTTTAAATAACTATACTTATATTTTCATCAAAGAATATTTTCCTAAAATATAATTATAAGACGAGCTACGGCTCAGGAAAAGTTATACGTTTCGTAATATTAGTCCAACGTGGTGTACACACGAATAGTGACAAGTGCGCAACTTGGGTACTATGTCGTGTGTTAACGCATAAGTAAGATAAGTCACGATCGGTTCGTCGAGTTAAAGCATATTAGTACTCGAGTTATACACGAGTTAGATAGTTGGATAAACTACCTTTTAGCCGGATTATAGGCTAGGTTTATATGTGTTAGACTTTAAGGTGTCCTTTGTTGTAATAGGGCACGAGGAAGCCGGTCGAGGCTTGGACTTTATTTGCTAGCTTAGCATGGAAATTGAGGTGAGTTCATGACCCCACCTTTTACCGTTTTATAAATGTTTTCGGGGTGGAAGACATGCTTCTTTTATGAAAACCTGAGGAATTCCAAACGAACAAGTCTTTGAAAAATGAAATGGGTGCGTGAGTGTCACGACTCTACTTTCACTGGTTTTACTTTCGGGGAAGAAACATGCGTACTACTTACATCGTTTTAAAGATCATGTTATACTATGGTTACTTTACATTACTATACGGCTTTTACGGAAAGTCCCAGGGGGAAACCATGAATGTGCGGGGATGCACAACGAGGGAAATGTGGATAGATCTATTGGGCCTTACAAACCCCACCCGACGGCTGGGAGCCGGGCGGGTGCATATTGTCTCTAATACTTTGGGGGTTACCGAGGCATCGGTAATCCCGTCCGTCTGGGCTGGCTTCAACACTTATACCGGTTTAGTAATGGGTTCCCAACCGTAGTAGTAAAAACACTTAACGTCTAGCTAACGTTCTCATAACATAGTAGTAACAGATATGATCTTTCCGAACTTACAACAACTCTATTATAAAAGAAAACTTATGAACTCACCAGCTTTATGTTGACTTTTTAAGTATGTCTTTCAGGTTTAAACTTTGGTAACGGCACGGTTGGAGTAGGTAACAGTTGGGATCGGGAATCCTAGAGGTTTAGAATTGGCATTCAGGGAACCAGAGTCTTAGATGCATCTTTCCGCTGCGCTGGCAAAGGCACCAAACGTCGCATCCGACAAGGGAAAAGTCGGGGTGTGACAACTAAAGTAATCCTCATCAAGAGAAACGACAATAAACATCATTGGGTTTTTCCTCTATTAAAATCCATGGGACATCCAAATGTTAGACCTTAAGCATGCTGAATTCATTAAGATTTCTAATGTAAGTGGGAGCAGTAAAAGTCCTTATTATGACATTCCGGAAGTAAAAGATGCAGGGGAGAGACTCATTAAAATTCGAGACTCATTGAAATTTACTCCTAATTTAACTTCGTTTATTCCTCTTGTACACCTTATTGAACCAATTGTTACACACTTAGAAACTAATATTGCTCCTTATATACCTGAAAATAAAAACACCTAACTAAAGCTAAATTTGTATCATAATAAACCCAATGTTCAATTCAGGAGGTCATCTAGGTTTAAAAGCCCATTAACTTTGATGATTATGTAACCTGCTTGACTAACACAAAATGGATGTTTGGAAAGTTTACCGATCCTACCTCTTATAATTAAAACCATTAGCATCAATCAATCTTCTAAATGGAATAAAGCTATTATTAACAAAACTTAATTCCATAAATTAGAATAACATTTGAGATTTGATTGAATAACCTAAAGGTATTCATAATTAAACTAGATTCGAAATGGAACGTTATAAGAAAAGATTGATTGTAAAAGATTATACTCAAGAGGATTAGATTATCAAAGAATCTTCTTATCTGTGTTACAAAAGATTTCTTTGAGGATCATTACCGTCCTAGTAGCATATAATAACTGAAAGCCAGATTAAATGGACATTAATACAACTTTCCATAACAATGATCTACATATTCATTAAACAACCTGAAAGTTCTAAACTTAAGGTTCAGAACACTTTGTCTGTAAGTCAATAAGATCCATGTATGGATTTATGCAAACATAAAATGTGTTGGAATCATAATGAAATTCTCGTCATCAAGAACTAAGTGGATTAAAGAACCTACCTCAAGATGAGTGGGAGCAAGTAATGAAAACTTGTCCTTACATAGATGACGTTTCTCTCGCCAAATATATGTTACCTAAGTCAAAGCATTATTCATGCATATTTTGACATGATGAATATCGGGGATTCCTCTTACGTGATAGGAATCAAAATATATCGAGATAGACCCAATGGGATATTAGTTTCATCTGACTTAGGTAACATATATTTGGCGAGAGAAACGTCATCTATGTAAGGACAAGTTTTCATTACTTGCTCCCACTCATGCATATTTTGACATGATGAATATCGGGGATTCCTCTTACGTGATAGGAATCAAAATATATCGAGATAGACCCAATGGGATATTAGTTTCATCCCATAAGTTTTACTCTCAGCATGTCCTTACATATGTAACATACAATATTGCTCTCTTTTAGAGGATAATAGGATAAATTGAGATTATTACCTTATGCTTCATTAATTAGAAGTCTTATGTTAATTTAAGTCTATGCTTGTTTATGATATTGTTCGTATTGCTTAACACTAGACTTGTCTAGATTATTGAAAAGCATCTAATGGAACATTACAATATCTTTAAAAAAAACAAGAGACTATACTCTAAAGAAGAAGTGAGAACTTAAAGTAATTGACTACTCCTATTCTAACTTTGTTATATTCAAAGGAAATCAAGTGTCAATTCGGGGTATATTATAATGTCAGTAGAGTTATCTATCTCATGGAGGAGTCATAAGGAACTGTTAACAACAACCTAAGTTATAATGACATAATGTGTTGCTGATCACAACAGAATGGTCATTAAATATTGTTGGTAAATTTATCAGTTGACTCATAACTTATAAACTGCATTTAAATACTAATTTCTCGAACATTAACAGTTTGAGAGGAGCTGCATTAGAGTTCGATACGAAATTATTATTTGCTTATTTTAAAAACAAGTAGAGGAAATTAGAATTTTGTATCGAATGCATTCATGATATGCTTATGGATCCAATAACTAAAGTTCTATTACCCATAAGTCTCATTAAGGGCCAAATAAGAGAAAAAGGTTTTACTAATGACCATATACAACTGCATACCCTACTATGAATGACTAGTGATTAATGATTATTTTTTCCTAATTTTGATTTGTTTATCTATTAGTATGTTAAGCTAGCATAATGACATAAATACAATAATGTAACGAATCAACAACTAAGGGCATAGCTTAAATTGACCGTAACGTTAACTTCTGAATTTGAATTGTAGTATGAGTAACCAAAATGTTTTTCTTTTCAAATTTTTTTCAACTTTTAAAGACCAAGTTACATCTGGATTAATGGGTAAGCGAGCAACAAGCTGCGCTGCTACAGTTTGGGTTTAGAACTAAAATGAGTATTAATCTTCGTAGACTTATGTAATACTCATAATAAATAATTACTCGGCTAAGTGGGAGAATGTTAGAATAAATATGCATTATGTTGGCATATTTATCTATAGTTATTATAATCATTTATATAATATTCGTCAATTACCTTTATATCCCTAAGTTTATAATAGGTATTTCCTTGATGGATGGAGTTACCCTTACTAAACCTAATTAGGGTGTCCCCTGTGTATAAATAAAGAAATGACTAGAAGTATTATGTTGGACTCTCATAACACCATACTCACCAATAATTCGCCGTCTCACCTCTCTCTTTCATACGATCTCGTTTGAGATCATTAGCCATCATTAGTATACACACTAAAGGGAACCTGATCACACTAACAAGGATGTCGTCTTCCAATACGATTACAACATCAGTCTTAGGTCTCACCAAACTAACAGGTACACTATTATTATTATGTTTTCTAATACATACAGTCAAAACTGATCAACACAAAATGGGAAAGAAGAAAGGGGATAAAGGATGTATAAGTCTAGGCTTTGAATAAAGGTAAGAGACATTAAGTCAAATGTACAATAAATAAGTCATAATATAACTCTTAAAAAAAGTTTGAAATTTTTTTTAGTTATTAAATAACTGGTGTAAAGGTAACAATTCAAACTTGTACGTTTTTTTTTGAAAGGTATTCAAACTTGTACGTTAACGACTTGTATAAGCTTAATAAATATACAATAATTATTGACCCAATATCGACGTCAAAATACAAATACAATAGTGACGTAAAGTCGATCTGAAACTAGAAAGTTAGAAAATAAAAGTCTAAAACATATTTATTTGTTATTAAAATTATAAATAGCGTGGTAGCAAGTTTAAATCCTGAAAGGTGTCAATTATTTGACTATTTATCCTGAAATATTAAGAATTCCATGTTATAAAAAATTAAGATAAAAATTATCTTTTACAATATTAGATTTTGTATGGTCATTTTCCTGTTTTGGGATACCATTATACTATGTATGAAATAAAACCGAAAATGAACAGTAATGTTAAGCAACGTGTCAAATACAAAGACAATGAAGTGTTATTTTGGTAGGTCGTTCGCTTTGGTTGGCTTCCATGGCCGGTGTTGTCCTCATCACCACAATCTAGGGGTGTTTGGTAGTCTCTAAATGATCATTAAGAGGTTACATCTAAATAGTTTATAGTCTCTTATTGGTTAAGATGTAATCTTAAGAATGAATGGTTAAGAGGTAACATCTTAATGGTTGTCTCTTAAGTCTTAACCATTCAGATGTTATAGACTATTAAGAGGCAGCCTCACATCTTAACCATTCAAAGGTTATAGACTATTAAAAGGCACTCTCTAAATGTCATTAAGAGGCTACCAAACAACCCCTAGCCACACATTTGTACTCACTCCACATTATTTTTTGCCCAGCCTTGACATTTCCTCATTTGTTGACCACATATATAACATAAAAGTGTTATTATTATTATAATAAATATACACACCATTGACGTAAACAAATTATTATTATTATACTAAGAGGCTGTTTGGTAGCCTCTTAATTAGCCTCTTAACCATTCAGGTCTGAATCATTCAGCATTCAGACTGTTTGTTTCAGCATCTGAATGGAATGATTAAGTGCTGAACCATTAAGCTAATAAGGGATGCTGAATGATTCAGCTCTTAACCATTCAGACCATCTTAATGATTCAGCACTTAATCAACCAAACAGCCCCTAAGATATTACATATTACTTTTTAAATTAAAAGACTTGAGGCATATTTTGCGGGAGATGATAACGTTAATAAACTATCAAATATCTAGATCTCAACCTTCAAATAGAAAAATCGTATCTACTTTTGCACTTCTGATTATATAATTCATTTATTTAGAGAAGTACACTTTTTTTTTTTAAGGAAAACTTCATAAACAAAAAAACTCAAAAGTCCTTAAAAAAAGGACTTATCGAGCTCAAAATCGAGTACATCAATCTAAAGGATAAATACACCAAGTTTTCCAATCAATAATTTTCCAACGAGACCTATTCCGAAGCCAGAAGTAAGCCGCCGCCTTGATGTTTTCCACTAGCTGTGCCGGTTGCCTCTTCTTATCGTTGAAAACACGTTCGTTTCTTTCGTTCCATATCGACCAAATGGTGGTGTAAGTGATACCTGTGAGAATGAACTTCGACTCCTTAGACAAGGCTTGAGAATCCGCCATTTTCCAAAGATCCGGAATGTCGAATAGTGGATTATGACTTATTTTGCACCAGCTTTCTATACGATACCACACCTCATGTGAGTAGTTGCACCCGGTAAATAAATGTAATGTCGTTTCCAAACCACCCTGACAAAACCTGCAATCGGTTTGTTGCATAGACAACCCCCGTTTGATGAGCTCAGCGATGGTAGGGATGCGGTTCCGAGCGATCCTCCAGGCTAAAATTTTGCATTTTAGCGACACCCAACCTTTCCACTTAATACCAAGATCTCCATCCCCCACATAGAAGCTAGACATAAGTTTCTTGGCTGAAGAAACTGTGAATTTACCGTCCTTCTCTTCAGTCCATTTCCAACTGTCTTGACCCCCATGTGAATCCAAATCGTAAATATGTTGAAGGAGCTCAAATAATTCTGTTAACTGCTCATGAGTATGCGGCTCAGATTTCCACTCCCACCTTAATTGTTTGTTACCATTCAATCCTATTATCCGATCACAAACTTTTGCCCATTTGTTTCTCTAGCGAAAAAAGATTAGGGAATAAAATACGAAGAGGAGTATCGAGTAACCAAGTATCTCCCCAAAAATTGATATGCCTACCGTCACCAAGATTCCCCACAAAAAACGAGTTTAGCGGCCTTCCGTTAGGGAGTTTATGTTCACCTGCTTTGACGATAAATTTCCAACTTCCGCTGAGGAGGCATTGCACGGTAACATCGACCATGGTCTACTCGACCCGTGACACCCCAAAATAATCTTCTTCCAAAGGCTACTCCCCTCCTTCTTGAATCTCCAAGTCCATTTTAGAAGCAAAGCTTGATTTACCTCTTGAAGCTTGGAAATACCCAAACCACCTTTGCTCTTAGGAGTCGTAACAATGTCCCAAGCAACCCATGATATTTTATTCTCAATATTAGGACCGGCCCAAAGGAATCGTCTCATGATAGTCTCAATGGTATCCAACACGGCTTGGGGAGCTTTATATAAAGATAAATAGTAAATCGGGAGGCTTTCAAGCACTGACATCAATAAAATCAAACGACCGCCAATAGACAAGTGCCGTACTCTCCAAGAAGCAAGGCGGTTTCGAATAGTGTCAATAACCGGATCCCAACTTTTGATGCGCGTCATTTTTGCTCCAACTTGAATACCTAGGTAGGTAAAAGGGAAGCTCCCACGTTTACACCCTAAGTATTCCAACATATTATCCACCTCGCCGTCATCCGTGCAAACCCCATAAATATTAGATTTATGAAGGTTAATTCGAAGCCCCGAGCACAAATAGAAGATACAGAGTATCCAAGCAATGTTTTGGATATTATCATACGACCACTCCCCCATGAGTAAAGCATCATCCGCATACAAGAGGTGGTTTAAGTCCACCTCGTTCCTCTTCAAACTGAGACCTTTAAATATCCCAAGGTCCTTGGCTTTATCTAGAGTCCACGATAGAGCTTCCATCACTATCAAGAAAAGGAAAGGTGATAGGGGGTCACCTTGGCGAAGGCCCTTTTCACATCGAAAGTCAAAAGTAGGAGACCCATTAACCAAAACCGCCACTCTAGAGGATGCACAAATACCTTTGATCCACTCACACCACCTAGGTGGAAAACCCATTTGGGACATAACAGAAATCAAAATTTCTAGTTGACATTATCGTATGCCTTTTCAAAGTCTATCTTTAATAAAAACGCTTTCTTGTTTCTCTTTTTTAACCACGCCAAAACTTCATTCACCATGAGAGGACCATCGAGAATAAAACAATCTGATAAGAAGGCCGATTGAGCTTCGGATATAATCTTTCCCATTACCCTTTTGATACGATTAGCTAGAATTTTTGAAATAACTTTGCTAATCATACCAATGAGGGTGATAGGTCTATAATCTTTGAGTCCCATGGGAGACTTCACCTTCGGAATAAGGGTTATGAAAGACGAACCACATCCTTGATTAATAACGCCAGAAGCATGAAACTCCATCATGATGTTAACAAAGTCCTCCTCGAAGAGCTTCCAGAATCGCTTGACAAAACGAAAGTTGAAACCATCAGGACCCGGAGCCTTATTAGAACCACATTCAAACACCGCATCTTTGATCTCTTGTCTAGAGAACGCCTCAATCAAGAAAACCCGATCAGCCTCATCGATCTGATTTATCCCCGAACACAGGAGACGCGGACGATTAACATACTGTTCTTTAAAATGCGACCGGTAGAATCGAAGAACCTCTCGTTTCACAAGAGCCGGTTTAGTCACCCACACGCCATCGATCAACACCCCTGGAATAGAATTTTGAGCCTTTCTACCGTTCACGACATTATGGAAAAAGTTGGATTTTTCATCCCCCAAGGAAGCCCACTTGACTCGAGACTTTTGTTTAAGATCCCGCGCCTTGTGGAGCTCAATACTTTCTAACGCCACCTTACATTCGGACCAAATCCATACATCAGATTCTTCCACATCTTTAGTCTCCATAACCTGATCAAGCTCTTCTTTCTCAGCCCGAAGACATGTCTCCTCCACCCTCTCAGCAGCACTAGCTTCTTGAAACCACTCCCTTAACCGATTGCGAAGGAAGCCCAACTTATTAAGAAGATTAAGATCGGCAGGCCCATGAGTAACCCAAGAATCAAACACTGAGTTGATCACCTCAATACAACCTGGACGATCAAGCCACGAATCGAAAAACCTGAATGGTTTGGGCCCGAAGTTAAAATCAGCAACCGAGAAAACCAAAGGTGAGTGGTCCGAAAGATTCCTATTCAAAACCCGAACATAAGCGTTAGGCCATTTGTTGAAGACGTTTTCACATACGAGAAACCGGTCAATTCGGCTCCAAGTGTAGAGACCTTTTCGACATGACATGTATGTGAATCGAAACCCTTTTTTATTGTATTCACACAACCCCTCCTTCTCGATAAAATTGTTAAAATCTCTAGAACAAGCCTTATCAAACATGGAGTTTTTTCTCTCCTCACGATCTCGCACCGCATTAAAGTCCCCAAAGAGGATCCACCACCCCTCATTTGTATCGATAAGATTATCCAACTTCGACCATAACAATCTTTTTTCACCTTTGTTTTGAGGAGCGTAAACGTTTACCAAATTGATTCTAATCGAACCTGCCATGATAGTGCCCGTAACATGAAGAAAGTTAAAATCTTTAGTCACCTTGTCTCTCGTAAACACCTTCGGATCCCAAATGCTTACTATGCCTCCTGAGTTACCATTAGCTTCCACAAACTCATATTCAAAACCCGTTCCTCCCCAATAACCCGAGACCAAACCAGGGAGGATATTATTACTCATAGTCTCTTGCATGCCCATGAAAGAAATACCATTATCCGACTTAATCTTTTTAATCCAACTTGCTTTTCCAATGCCCCCAACCCTCTAATATTCACCGATATGCAATTCATTGCTTCACCCCTTGTAAACCTTCGTTGTCTATGGATTCCTGAATCAAAACGTGGGAGTTGGACAGATCTGCCCCCAAAACTTCCCCCATGACTATTGTGGCATTGACTTCTTCTAAGTCTTTAAATTTCGATGAAGCCTCAATTAAGTTGTTACACTCCACTTCGGCATTGTGAGCAGGCCCATGGTCACAATTAGGCTGAATATTCAGGTCCAATTCTCTTGAGTTGCTCTTGGCTGGATCAACCGGTTCATGGTCTTTGTCTAAGCCCAACAGTGAGTCAAGCCCAAAGATGTCTTCTTGAAGTCTATGTTTCTTGCCCACTTTGGATTTCTCTAAACTGCTTGAATAAGCCGGGTTACATTGGTCCACAAAGCCCACTCCACCTTTCTTTTTTCTTTTATTAACATTCGGCCCATTCCCTTCCAAAGCCCCATCCCCATTGTATAGTGCATCAAAGTCAAAATCCTTGCCCGGTATAAACTCCTGATTATCCGGAATATTCTCCAAGATAATAGGAGTTACAATCTCATCATTATTGTCAATAATATTTTCATCAACGCCAATATTAATGCCATAATTACTTTCCAAACCTGGATCATCGGTACCTGAGAATTCCGCTGTAGTTTTTTTCCGGAGTGTCGACCACCGGCTCGTCACCGTTGTTTCCTTCATGCATGGGACTGCCATCATCCCCATGCATATTGTCTGTTGTTGACTCTGATGTTGGAACTGCAAAGAATTCCGGGACCCAAACACCGGCTTCTTCTGTTATCCAGACGCTAAAGTTCTTGTCCTTCCATGTAACTTTCACTTCCTCTTCTATTCTCTTGCCATCTCCAACAATGATACCCATGTAGTCATAAGAAAGGTCAGCATCTTCGTCGTTCCTATCCTGAGTATGAACAACCGTACCAACTGTGGATCCAATAGTTTTGATAACCTGAGACGATAGTAGGTGCAACGGAACACCCAGGATCTTGATCCAAGCCAGTCGTTCAAAAGCCAGGATCTGTCCTTCCCATATGTCCACCGAGGAAAACCTACCCAATACTTCTTTGGCCGCATCATGAACCCAAGTCGTCGTCTTATTATCTTCAAACGTAATCAACACCGATAGACCTCCGATGTATTGCACCTTACCCTTGCCTGGACATATCTCATTAAGAATGATGTAGATGCTTTTGAGGGCATCTAAATCTATCATACGAGCCACCAGAGCCCTCCCATGTATGCCATTCAAAGCAATCGCTTGGTCTTCAATAGCCATCGTTTTACCGACCTTCATAATTCCTTGTCTACCAAGGAGAGTGTCTGTAAAGGATCGGCTTCCATCGAAAACCGATGTGGGTGGTCTGTTCATCTTCCGCCCAGCGTCCTCCTGTAGGGGGTTCTTCTTTATCTTCTCAGATTCAGGCCGAATCTCTCCTTCCTCAACAGTAAATCTAGCAATGTTGGCCTTCAACCAACAATCTCCCATGCAAGTGTTACGGATCTTCCTGATGACATCTCTGGAAACCTTGACGACCAAGAATGATACAAAACCAAAACGATTCCCGATCTTATCCCTTTTACGAGATATCATAGATATCCCCATACTCGCGAATGAACTCCGATAAATCGTTTCCGCTACATTTATCCGGTAGATTACTGATAAAAACCTTGGTTATTCTTGACAAAATGTTGGCCCGAATCTTGGAGTTCCGACCGGTCATGCCGATTGATACATAACTTTTTCATATAATCTGCAACAAATTATCAAAAAAGTTATGATGCAAATCTTATTGGGTTGGCGGGTTAACCTCATGATGACCCTGAATTTTTATTCATGTAAAAAATTAAACCTAACCCGTACACATTTTAAATCAAGTAACCCAAGCGCACCCACTTGACCCATTTATCTAAACAAGCCGAATGGGTTGTCAGGGGTTGTTGAATAGTAATCAAGTTATAAACATGCCGGCTTGAATTAAAACTCATTTATCACTTAGAAATATTTGGCATGATCGTCTTGGTCATAAATGAGCCAGCTTGACTCGTTTTTAAATGCACCTAGTTTGAGCTGACTAGGCTTAGCTCTGTTCGACTTATTTGGCTCATTGATGGCATGCCCAAATTTTAATGGTTTATATCCTACGCTATTCTTATTCGTTCTCATCCCACATTTTATAACCCAAGTCTGCATCTCAAGTTTTACAGCCTAGGACCCAAACCCCGATAGTCCCATACTAATAACTGATTTGATGAAAGTGATCTCGTTTTTGTTTTTTGTTTTTTTTTTTTTTTGTTATTCCACTGATTTGGTAACCCAGTATTCGACTAATTCCTCACTGCTCGCATGTTTTAATGTGACTAGCAGGGTGATACGACGGGGAACACATGCACTTCTAAGGATGTGTGTGGTTCAATTAAGTTCAGTTCTATTATTAGTCTCAACCGAAACCGGAATCATTGGTTGATTGATCTTAGTAACCAATTTGTTAACTGATTCATTTTATTTGGTTAGATTGTCATTTTTCAGTTTGGTTTAATTAATTTTGGTTAATAACTAAAACCTAAATTTGGCTAAAATATTTGCTTAAAAGTATATGAAATGAGAGTATAAATTTAAATACATGAAATACAGGTATAGAAACTAAAAATATATGGATATATGAAAGGTTCGTGTCACACCCTAACTTGAAACAGGATGACGTGTCACTATTACAGATATCAAAAACAAAAAAAACGTTCCATAATAAAAGGATAAGATCCGAGTTGACAACAAAGTATTGAAACAAACGAAAGGAAACCAAGTCTTAATCTATTCAATTACTTAAAATAAATAAAAACGAAAAGTTTTAAAATTATTGAGCTTCATTTCTCTCACTTGTCCCCGATTCCCCAGATTGCTTGCTAACACATAAGACAAACACAATGAAGAAAATACGGCTGAGCCAAAGGTTGGTCAATAACAGAAAGATCAATTGTACAAGTAAAGCCAGTCATAAGTTAGAGAAATACAATTGGAACTGATACTGAACCGAAATAACGATGAAACCGAAACAGGTACTGATACGACTTAAGTCCCAAAACTTATACAAAACAAATACTGTAAATAATCAGAAACATAACCCGATACGTAAATACTCAGATGCATAAGAACATCTATATCTATATATCTAAATATTCCAAAGCTTAAATTCCTGCATGGCACTCAATGAGGTCATGCTCCCCCTTGAGTGTGCCACGTGGCACTAAGAACTAAAAAAAACTCATCCCCTTTAAAACCTTTCCTTTCTCCCCCATCTCAAACCATAAAATCTCAATCTCTCCTCAACTCCCCCCTGCTCTCTTTCTCCTACAACCACCGCCCCACTAGGTAAAACTTTCGGACCAAAACCCTACCACAATCTCCTTTCTTCTCTGTCGCTGTCTCCCTTCATCCTCCGTCGTTACTATCGTTCGTTCCGTCAGCGTCACCGTCGTATATCTCAATGTCCTCCGTTAGGAAGGTAACTGCGCTTGTTGATAGTATTAATTAAATTGAAAATCTGTATAATGTGAATGTTATGGAGTTCGTTATATATATAGTGATATGATGAGAAAACAATTTTGGATTATTAAACATTTAATATTTATTAGGAAAAAGGTAAAATTCGTCTCAGTGAAATTGGTAAACGTGTTGTTAGCTCTTTGCTAGGAGCTTCTGTTTGCTATGTTTTCAAACAGAGCATTAAACGAGCTGAATGTTCAGTGAATCGTAACAACAAGAAGATGGGATATGACGCCAACAAGATGAACGACGACACTAGCTTCCAACCCTCTGAACCGGCTGCCTGCGCCAACGGCTGCGACTTCTTTGGCGCCGCCGCCACCAACGGCTACTACTCCAAATGCTTTCGTGACATCCGGATCCAAGAACAGCAAGTCGCCTCAGTTGCAGCCGCCGTCAACTATCTGAACTTTTGGTAAAATTTGCGCTGTAATACATCATTATGGGCTCCCTTATTCTGCTTCTGGAGGAGTTAATACACTTGAAAATCCAAGGTGAATTCATAAAGTTTTGATATTTAGTAGTTAATTTATGTAAATTTGATATGGGTTTTGTTAATTTTGTAGCAAGTTTTAATCCTTTTTCATCTTTATTTTAAGTTATTGGATTTTAAATGGAAAATTGCAAATTTTTTGTTGCTCTTTAATTGTAAACGTATACAATTACATATCTGGTCACTTATAAATTTGGTTAAATCTTCTTTGCAGTCAGAGAAGGTATTCAATCAAAATTATTCTTTATGAAGAATGTTAAACATGTTGGAGAACCAATGTCCCACATGGAATCTATTGCTTCCTCTGACGTATTCAACTTCACTTTTTTTGGGCTATTATATTGCTCATCTTTGTCGTTAACATTGTTAGGTATCAATATTATTATGTTAGAGTTGTACATTTTTTTAGCCTCTAGGATAGGCGTTAATATTAGAGTTACATTGAAGTTATACATTGTTTTAGGTTAGGTGTTGTTATACATTGTTTTAGGTTAGGTATTAATATTAGAGTAATACATTGTTTTAGGTTAGATGTTAACATTAGAATTATACATTGTTTAATACCAGACAAGTTTATTCGCATGCGATTGCGTCATGCTTTTAATTAAAAATATGAAACCCTATGCATCTTTTGGGGAATTTACTATTCTCTAAAGATTAAACTAATCAAATTAATTTAAATAGGCACTTAAAACTGATAATTACATATAATAATTACATACAGAAACACACCGATTTTTGCCGGATGTCACATACTACTCAATAACATTGTTGCCATAGCTCAAGCAAAGGATCCAAGGTTACACCACAGCATGAAGAACATACTCGGGAAGTTCCATAATATTAGTGAAATATTGGAATGTGGGGGCGTCGTTATAAACAAAGTTCACATGGATCAGAATTTAGCAAACCCATTCAGTAAACCCGTGTCTTTAGAAAGACATGAGGTACGTGCAGCTTAGATATGCCTTAGACTTGTTAGACATCGGGTTGATCTGTAATTTTATATTTGGTGCTTTAGAACATTAATTAGTTACATTGAGTATTTATTTTTTATTAATGGTTAATTGCATAATAATGTTTCTATGTTCAATTTTTGAATGTTTAAGTATCATCGAATAATGTAATCTAAATGTTCATAGTCGATTGGATTAACGGGAAGAGCCTAAATGAAAGACTATTATGAATGGTCGGTTATCCAGGAGATGAAAGCTCAAGATGTTAAGGACCAATTGATGTCCCTGGTTTTAGTAATTAGAAAAGATGTCATTTTTCTCCGTGCCAAAAACTTGGTGCTTTAATTCCAAAACATTGGTTTTAGGAAAAATACTAATTTTTACTAAACCTTTAAACAAGTTTTAAATTTATAAGTAAACGATAAATACTTAGAAACTAAAACCAACACATAGGCAGAGAACCTGACGTGTATTGTATAGTTTTCTAGGGTAAATACCGAGTATCGTATTCCAGAGAATACACTTTTCCCTACTCAACCTTTCATCACATTAACTAATTGGGTTTTGAAAAAGAAAATAAAACGGAGGGGTTCTAAAAGAAAGACGGGTTTTGAAAAAGGTTTTGGTTTTGAAAATAGAAAGATAAAAATAGTAGTGATAGTAAACACTAGGGGTGTAAACGAGCCGAGCCGAGCCCGAGCCTGACTGGGCTCGAGCTCGGCTCGTTATGGTTTTATGAAGCTCAAGCTCGTGCTTGGCTCGGTTCGAGCCTACAATATTGAGCTCGAGCTTGGCTCACTAGCAAAATCAAAAGCTCGAGCTCGACTCGGCTCGGCTCGAGGTGATTTGAGAACAATCTCAAATGAGCTCAAAGCTCGGCTCGAGATCGCAAAAGCTTGGCTCGCAAGTGTTATTAAATGGGCATATGACATAAGGACTTGGGATTTGGAGATGTGGGCTATAAATTATAAGAGATATATAAATAACTTATAATTATGTTTGGGCTCGTTTAGGCTCGCGAGCCCAATCGAGCTTTGTATCTAGGGCTCGAGTTTGGGCTCGATAACTAAACGAGCCATATTTCAGGCTCGGGCTCGGGCTCATTCGGGCTTTTTTCCGAGCCGATCACGGGTAGCTCTCGAGCCGCTACGTGTCATTTACACCTCTAGTAAACACACACATCTTGGGGACCCTCCATATAAGTAGTCAATTTTATTAATAAAAGCAGTATTAAGTTTAATTATCGGTGAGGAGAACATGGGTGAACGGCCCCTTCAAAGTTGGGGATGAGAAAAGAAATAAACAAGGGATGACGTTCTGGCAACTCTATGGGCCACGCACAGGGGAAGTGTACAAGTCCCCATAAAGGTGTCTTCAGACTGCTGGCCCGTATACACAAAACACATGCATACATACATATATACACGTATACACATGCACACATCCATATATATGTACAAACTTTATCATTTTTCCAAGATTTATCCCCTTATGTGACATTTAAAGCTTTGTTTAAAATGTTGGTGTTTAAATAATTTGGGTGAACTATCTAGTTTAATCATATGAAAATAACAATTTAGTTTAGAAATTCATACCACTAAATCTTGGAAGTGAACTTGGATCTTACTACAAGTGGATGAAAGAGAGGGATGGAGAGTAAAGAGTGTGTGTTTGGGAGTGATCAAGTGAGATGAACGAACAAGTGGGAGGTACCACTCTTGGCTCCTATTTATAGAGTGAAAGAGGGAGAGAGATGGCCAGAGAGAAGGATGAAAGAGAGAGGGAAATAGGGAGGAAGGATGGAGGTTTCCAAATGGGGAAGGTCAACTAGTATTGTTAAGTGTGATTAAGGAATATCACCATATTAATGTTAAGTCTTTCAATTGATGCTTTTCTAATTAAGAGATTAAGTGGTCTAATCTATAGAAACCTTATTGAGTTGTACAATTATGGGTGACCGAAGACCAGAAGACCAAAGACCAGAAGAAGAACAACGACCAGGAAAACAACCGGAATCATCTCAGCCTTATGGTTCCGATCAACATGCCGACTCAGGAGTGATCATATATTATATCACTAACCTTCCCGATGGGTGTAGTGGTAATGATTTGGATAGGTTGTTGAAATTAGTCGGGGAGATCGTGAAGATTTACATTGCTCGAAAACGTGATAAAGTGGGTCGAAGATTTGGTTTTGTGACTTTTCATAAGATTAAAGATGTAGATGAACTGGAAAATAGAATGAAGAATATTTGGTTAGGATCGTACAAGCTTCGGGCCAACATTGCTAGGTTCACGGGATTGGAGGATCATCAACAAATTATAAATCCTCCTCGGGAGTCAAAGAAGGTTCAGAAAGAAGACATTGTTCCAATGGTGGAAAGAAGGTTCAATATTGATCGTAAGTTTACGAATGATGTTCAGTCGAGTTCGTTTAAAGAAATGCTTACAGGCATTAAAGAGGAGCGGAAAGAAGAGACGTTGGTTGTCATTCCGGATGTCATAAACGAATATAGTTCTAGTCATGGAAAGGCGTCATTGTTTATGATATCGAGTCTTTGAAGAAGCTACCGACTATCGTGAAAGAGATTTTTCAAGAAAAAGGAGCGATGCAGTATTTGGGAGGTCTATCAGTGTTCATATCGTTTCATAATGAAAAAGATACAGAAGATTTCAGGAACAAGGCATTAGAACAGTCCGATGTTGTTCAAGATGTGGTACTTTGGAGAGGGCAATCTTTTCCTTTTGAACGCGTGGCTTGGTTGAAGGTTCAAGGTGTTCCTTTGAATGTTTTGTGAAACGAAATGTTGGATTCGATTGGCTCTAAGTTTGGGAAGGTAATTCATAAAGCCAACATTAGGCAATTTGATAGGAGATTGGGTTCCGGAGTTCCTTTTCAAAAAGGACGATGAAGTTCCGGTTACTCGTGCTACTACCGATCAAGATCCGATGGTTGACCAGGTCATGGACATTAATGACCATATTGATGATGATTTGAAAGTTCCAAATGAAGGGGAGAATATTACGGACAATAATGATGTTCATTTTTTAAATTCTCAATCTTCCTCCAATAATGAATACTTGATTGGCAGTTACCAAAACATTCCTAACTATAACGAGATGTTTCTAAAGGAAGCAGTTCATGATAATAGGGAGGTGGGTCATACTTCTAGAATACTTAATTCAAAATGTAAAAAGAAAAACAAATCAAGTCTGGGCCTAAAATGCTTTCAAAAGATGAATGGCCCAATCCCCTCAAACGGGCTAGACTGGATTTCGATCCTAATGGGCTAGACCCCTTTGGACTTGATGTTTTGATTGGTATCTCTAAGCCCAAAGCTGCTCAAAAGGAGAAGGAAAATATCCAGGATGAGGTAACAGAGGTCTTGACTGAAGAGCAGATTAATAAAGAGGAGACTAAGGTCGATGGTGGGAGGAGCTTTGATCTCAACTCCCAGCCAGAAAAAAGCATCGATGGTGTACTTGATTAAAAAAAGTCACAAGATTCAAGTATTGAAAAGAGCAACATGAAGGATCCGACTGACGAAGTAACTGTTAGGATCTGAGTTTGATTGTTTTGATTATTTACGTAAAGAAGTAATGAACGAAGTGAATTATAATTGGAAAGTGCAGCGGAATAATAAACTATTAATCAAAACATGAGAGTAAATGTTTTTCAATCGAAAGCTTTCATTCATCAAATGATTACAATCAATAGTACAAGTACTCCCCCTCAGCCTGATCACTCTGTGATTGTTTGTCTGAGAGAATGTTTCGAGTGATGAATAGAACAGTACAGGCACTGTTCTATTTATAGACAAATATAACCAATGATGATCAAAGCTGACGTCACCTAAGACAGTGACCTCTAACAGAATAACAAACATAAAACATCTGTTGTATACAAACTACTGTTACATTGTAAAACTCTTAAAGGTAAACTGTTGTTGAGAAAACTCTGATGGTCTTGTATCATCTGTTGGAGCCTAAGTGTTGTTGGCTCCAACAGACCTTTAGTCTTCAGCACTTTGATCAGCAGTTGTTCTTCGTCAGACCTTTGGTCAGCAGTTGTTCTCTAGCAGTTGTTATCCAATAGTCTTTTGCAGCAGTAATTGTCACAGCAGTTGTTTGGGTACAACAGATGTTAGGGTCAACAGTCTTTTGGGAGAAGTAACTTGTAAATGCTGTTTATTGCTAAGGATCAATTGAGTAGTATGTTTTGGCTTTCTAATCATCTTATCTTCTCCAGGTCAGCAGACCCAACAATCTCCCCTTAGAACAGATGATGCCAAAACTAAGCTTTATTTTTTATCTTTATTTCTCATCAGACTTTCTCTTATCTTCCCTTTAAACTGTAGTTCAAAACTTAGAGAGAAAAAGTCTTCTGCATCCCTTTCAAGCTCTAAGTTCAGCAAGGTTTGGAGATCATCTGCACACAGGCCATGTGCATCATCCATACTTAACTTTTGAGCTTCTCCATCTGATCTGAGTAGAGTCAATTCATGGTTGTCTTTGTTGACTTTCCATTTTAGAATTTTTGAATCAGAAGATCTGCTGGGTTGCAAGTTTATTGTAGATGAGTTTGGTGATGGAGGTCTCCCAATGAGTTTTCTAAGCTCTTCAGTAGTGGGATCAGAGAAGTAATGTACTTGATTGAAGAGGCCCTCCTTTACATAAGTTTCAGCAAACTTCTTCTGATCTTCTTCAGACATTTCTTTTTGTTTCTTGAACTGTCTTCTGGCAGCAATAGACAGATCAGAAGTATCAAGTAAGCTGTCTAGTGTAAAATCCTGTTGATGTCTCTTCATCATTGGTGCATCAGAGTAATCAGGTTTCCTGGGCAGTGTAGGGTCTTTCTTCCTGTTTTCTTCCAACTTCTTGTAAGTCTCAACCAGCCTTAGCTCTGACCATTTAGCAACAGACCTCATCTCCCTATACTTTGCAGCCACAATCTCTTGTCTCATTCTCTTGAACTTCAAGGCTCTGGCTGGATCTCTGCCTTTCCTAAAGTCAGGAGCAGAGACCTTTGCTGGGGGATTCTTGGCCATGTCTTCTATTCTTATCAGTTCTTCTCTAAGTGCATGAGTAGTCCAGCCTGCAAATTGTTTCTTATTTGCTTTGTAGGGCATGGTTGACAATATTTGTTCAAGAAGAGATTCCCTAACCATCCTTTCCATGTCACTGCTGAGAGGCATGGTTGACATGGAGTTGCTCAAGGTCTTAGCAAAATCTTCAATCCTTCTCAATTTGCTAAGTTCTGCTGAATGGATGCCCTGAGCAGTCATGTCATCTTTCCCTTTACATCTCTCTTTGATGATTGAATCTGCCTGTTCAGTTTTGTATTTAAGATATTCATCTAGGTCTAAGGTAACAGGAAAAATTGGAAGAGATGGGAAAGATCTTTCAGATGGCTGTTCAGTATTGTAGAAGGATTGCATTTCCCCCCTTGAGTAGATCAAGCTCAAGAGGATACTGAACAACCAATGGTGTGATGCGTGACACCCCGCATTTTCAGGTTCCTACCTTAACTAAACTCTAGTTAACTTGCTTGTGCATACGTGACTAAACACTTGACTAGGGTTAGTTAGGAAGGTCTTCCTATATGTTATAGGGTAATAACATATGTTATGTGATAATAACATATGTTACATTATTATAAGTAAAGTTATCATCAGAATGCACACACGAGTCCTGTATCACAAACGTTGGTGATTTGTCTAGCATACATGATAATGTGTACAATTGAAATATGATGAACGTGAAGTAACATGTTTATGTGAATTAAGTGTTTATGCGAATTACTGCTTAACTGATAGTTAGTACGTAAACCATGCAAATTACGTGCACTCTATGATTAATATGTTATGAGATGATAAAAACAATGATTTTTAAGTAAGTTAGGGTGGTTAATATTATCAGGCCCGGTATTGGGCTAAAACATGATTAACGGGTCCGGTTAGTAGACTAAAAGGCCCTAATACCCAATTACTTTGGCAACAAGCCAAATCCCCTTATAATTATTGATGAAAAAAAATAAAACCCTAACCCTAACCCTAACCCACCCTTGCGCCGTGAATACCCACACACACACACACACTCTCAATTTTCAATAAACATCAATCTTATTCATCTCTTCAAGCTAATTTGGGTGAAATCTCTAGGCTTGGAGGACTCTTGCGTGGAAAGGTATAATTTTCACATGTTTTATAATGATTTATAATGCTTGAAAAGTTTAAAAATCATAGAGTATACATATATATAAAAATCGCATATAGGGTTATGTGGGTGTTCTTGAATGTTCATTGTGATTTGATGATGATGATTGTTGTTAGTGATCACAGTTAGGGTTTTTGTATGATAATATAGGCGTTTAATCAGAATAATATGAGTTATGCATGTATTAGAGATTTTTATGCATGATTAGGGTTTGTGAATAACTTGGGGAGCAAGTTTCAGTTTCTGGCAGATTCGTTATGATGTTTTGTAGGGTCTGTATTGTGATGTTAAATTGATTGTTTTGATCGATTCTTTGCATGAATGGATTGTACATGGTCTTAGCTTTTTAGAATGGGAAAAATCATCTGATTTGGATGTCGTTTGATATGTTTTTGGAATTTTATTTGATTAAAGGTCATATCAGATTTTCGGAATTATAAATTGGGTCAACTTTAAACGGGTATAACTCGAGTTTTACAAAGAATTATGTTGTGAAATTTGGACAGCAGGTCAATATTGGAAAAACTTGGCTTTTCCAAGTGGATTCACCTCGTTTGGGTGAATACACAATTTTTGGGAATTTTTCTACTAAACTGACCTGCTGTGAAAATTTTCTGGACATAGCTGTGTTGTACGAATTTTAATAATTTTTGTGTTTAGTTTTGAGACAAAATAAAAATATGAGTTATCAAATGAATCCCAATAAATATCCAGTAAAACTTTGGGAGTTTAATTCGTTCGTTAAGTATTTTAAATAATTCGTTTTGCACAGCGTACAATCTGCCCTGAAAACGCAGATTGTGTAAGGGATGTTTATGTGACTATTTGGAGTCTTATATGGTATGTATTTGACATGAGCTTGCATGAATACTTATACGAGATGTGTATGAGGTATAAAACTGATAATAATCAATATGATCACCAACGGGATACGTAGGACTTACTTGTGCATGTAGAGTCACTAGGTGTCACTACACGATTTGAACTTTAGAAGTTTTGGACAAACGAGTTACATGATGTGTTGGTTATGCACGTATACTCACCTAGTGACACTTGTAATAGGGAGTCGGTAGCTCGTTACTGTTTGAGGGATTTGGATCATTCACGTGCAACCTAAGGTGAGTTTCACTACTCTTTTCTCAAAAGCATGCGTCTCGGGTTGAGACAACTTACTTAACATTTTCTAGTCCGGTTTGGGACTACTGTTTTCTAGTCCGGTTTGGGACTACTTACACATCCCGGGTTGGGATGCTATGGATCCTTGTGTGGGTCGGTTTTTGACTCCTTGTGTGAGTCGGCTTTTACTAGTTCGCAAACTATGTCCTTGATGAACTAAACCAACTCTATCATCTGTAAGTCCTCACGTACCGAATGAGTTGCCGGGTTATGGCAAGCGGGTTATTAGTTGATAGCGCTATTAGGTCTTACAAACCTCACACCGGCTCGGGGAGCGCGGGCGTGAACTATAACTTAACGAAACTTTATCATTGTGGATAGACAATGATGTCAAGCATGCGGCTCACATTTGTGGCTACACGTACATAGCAGTTCGGTATATTCAGTGTTAGTTATCATGAATGGGCTAGATACCCTTGACATGCGACGAACTAGTGTTTACACGGTTCTTGGAACCAACTCAATTACTTGTTTACGTGGTTTTGGAAACCAGCGCAGTTACACATTCATCTACTTTACTTAGTGAACTAACCAACATTGTTTGTTGACCCACGATTTACATGCTTTTGCAGGTAGTTAGCTTCCGGTGCCAGGATTAGAAAGCACTGCACATTTCACTGCATTTGGGGTCTTGGGCATACACCTAAACTACATATAATGTTTTTACATTTTCTTTCATATGGTTTTAATTTGGGCGCGTTGTTTTGCGCATGGTTTTAAAAGGTTTAAATTTGGTTTACGCTTCCGCAGCTTAACTAAACTTGGTTTTGAAAACGAACTAAATGGTTTGGGCATTTAGAGTTCGTTCATATGACTTATGGCTATGGGATCCTGGTATGTCATGCGCCTCGCGGTATAAACCCCGCAGTGGAAATTTGAGGGTGTGACAGATTGGTATCAGAGCCATTGGTTATAGTGAACTAGGACTGCATGTTGAGTCTAGTCTATAATCATCATAGCATAAGTACACTCACAATTTAAGTGCACAAATAGCTTTTAGCTACATATATCTACAACATATGATATCGGGAGATATGTTATCTTCTAGTTCTAGACCTAATTATGAACACGTCAATGGTGGGAACCCAGGGTTACACCAGGTGGCGCATTACTGGGAGTAGTATCCTAACAAACCTCGTGGATGAAGAAACAACAATTGTACAGGGGAGAAAGCCCTTGCAAGCGTTGTGGCGCACGTACACAGGAAAGCTGCACGATGCGCATGACGTGATACCATCAAACCGAATCAACTTTGAAGAAATTCAAATACCGAGACTTATCCTTTTTCACTGAGCAAGGGGACAATTAGTTTCTGTTCCTTGTTACTTGATCTTTCTTACTTCCATTTGAAATTTAGACGGGACTGGGTTACACATATAGAACTTATTTCTTACTTTAGTACCTTACACCTAGTATGAGCGGGCGGACGTATGACTGCATATCCCTGTTACTCATATGTATATGGTAGATTCATGGGAACACATTAGATTGGGGCTTGTTACACACACTCTTGGGGAGTTACGAAGGACTGCGATGCAGTGCAACATCTCAAAGGAAGACGAAACCTACTAGTGAGTGACAGTCACGATTGGAGGAACGAATGGTGTTGTTGACCATTGAGCTGACTTACACTGGACCGGAGAAGGAGACTGTACGTGATGAGAACCATATAACATTGACATCGCGAAAGAGGAAGGATAAGGGATGGAAGGGGAACCTGAGCAGGACGAGCACATGGAAAGTGAGGATGAAGGCTCTACTATCTAGACAGAGCATGGCGACGATTGGCTCTTACCTATCTTTTCTTTCATTTCCCTTTGCTAACTTAGATAAGACTGAGTTCTTATGATCAACGATAGGGTGGTTGAGGCCCTCGCATCTTTCCAAGCTAGTAAAGATCTATTTTACTAAATCATTCTTTTCCCCTGACTTCCACATTTGAACTTTCTTATTCCTTGAACGCACATGCCACAACAACAACCTACCATCATATTTTCAAGCCTTTTATTGGTCGTAAACCTTGATAACTCTAACGGAACTGAAGGAGACCGTCTGATTGCTTCGATAGTATAATTCATTTCCATGCGCATTTGCCCCGAGCAGGATGGGGTAATGTATGCTATATGCACACTCGATGACTTACAGATACTTGGATGGAGAACGTAACACCCTGTGATGAAACCTAGAAATTTGTTATATAAAGATGGATGGGTCTGAGATCGACGTCTACACTACCAAGCTACAGGAGTTACATACTTCGTGCTCGAATCTAATTAACCAACTTTACCAGCGGATCGAATTTCATACCAAAAGGGTGGGTCCCTCAGATTCGTGGCTTGGCCACTGCAGCTGACCTACCCATAATCTAACAAATCTTTCAACTGGATCGCAAACTCACTAATGAGGTTATTGAGCATGGTATTTTTCCGAAGCATGGTGCTTCATCTTCTACTTTTGGTGATAGCAAGAGAACGTGGGATAGTGTGAGGTATAAGTCCTTCAACAACAGCTACCACAACGGTAATAACAACAATAGGGAGCATTTGTGATTGGCTCTGGGGAAGCTAGGGCTGACAACAATGCCGTGACGGATACGACACTCTTGCTTCAATCTTATATGATACTGGTGCGGACTATAGTTTTGTGTCATCAAAACTTAGCAAACAATTAAGGATGGTTCCTACTATTCTTGATACCCCGTACACCATAGAGCTAGCTGATAGGAAGCCTGTTGAGGTAACCCACACCCATTGTGACAGTAAGCTCGAGTTGGATGGGCAATCGTTTGCCATCAACGTTCTACCTATCACCCTTGGAAGCTTTGATCTCATGGTTGGCATGGACTGGTTGTCCAAGCATCTCGCTGAAATTCTCTGTCGGGAGAAGATTGTTCGTATTTCCCTCCCAAGTGGAGAACTTTTATCTGCACAGGGTGATCGTGGTGGTGCCATGGTAGGCATCATCTCCTTTTTGAAGGCCCAGAAGTGTATTCGTAAGGGCTGTCCAGCCATTTTGGCTAACATATCTGACACTCGAGCTGAAACTGAAACTAAGATTGAGGACATCCCAGTAGTCCAAGATTTCCCAGATGTCTTTCCAAAGGAACTACCTAGACTTCCGCCTGTTTGTCAAGTGGAGTTTCAAATTGATCTTGTACCTAGGGAAGCTCCAATTGCACGCGCACCATACCACCTAGCACTAGGCAAACTTCAAGAACTATCTACCCAACTCCAAGAGCTATTGGGTAGGGGTTCCATTAGACCTAGTTCTTCGCCATGAGGAGCTCCAGATGTGGCTATTAAGAAGAAAGATGGGAGTTTCCGCATGTGTATTGATTATCGGGAGTTGAACAAAGTGACGATTAAGAACCGCTATGCTTTGCCTCGTAATGATGACTTGTTCGACCAACTGCAAGGGTTGAGTTTCTATTCTATGATTGACTTGAGGTCAGGATACCATCAGCTGAGAGTCGGAGAGGAGGATGTGGCGAAGACAACCTTTCGAACTCGTTATGGACATTATGAGTTTTTGGTGATGCCATTTGGATGCACCGGATGTGTTCATTGTTCCGATGAACCATGTGTGCAAGCCCTATTTGGACAAATTCGTCATAGTGTTCATAGATGACATACTGATTTATTCCAAGAGCGAGGAAGAGCGCGAGCAACACGTGCAACTGATCTTGGAACTATTGAGAAAGGAGCAGTTGTATGCAAGATTCTCTAAATGTGACTTTTGGATTTGAGAAGTCCAATTTCTTGGACATGTGGTCAACGAGGCAGGAATACATGTTGACCCCGCCAAGATTGACGCTATTAAAAGTGGGAGGCTCCTAGGACCCCTACTAAGGTGCGCCAATTTCTTGGTCTCGTGGGATACTATCGTAGATTCATTGAGGGATTCTCTAAGAACGCTCAACCTCTCACCGCCCTAACGCAGAAAGGCATTACCTATAAGTGGGGAGATGCCCAAGAATTTGGTCAAAACTTTGCAGTGCACCGATACTATCGCTACCTGAGGGAACAGAGGACTTTGTGGTGTACTGTGATGCGTCTATCCAAGGGCTAGGGTGTGTGCTGATGCAGCGTGATAAGGTGATCGTGTATGCCTCACGTCAATTAAAGGTTCATGAGAAGAATTACACCACCCATGACTTGGAACTGGGAGCAATGGTTTTTGCTCTAAAGATCTGGAGGCATTATCCTATGGGGCGAAGTGTACGATATTCACTGACCACAAGAGCCTCCAACTCATATTCGATCAAAAGGAGCTGAACATGCGACAGCGTCGATGGGTCAAGCTTCTGAATGATTATGACTGTGCCATCAAGTATCATCCAGGGAAAGCTAACGTAGTAGCTGATGCCCTCAGTCGTAAGGAAACGAAACCCCAACGAGTGCGAGCTTTACAACTTACAGTACATTCTAATCTTCCTGATAAGATACGTGAAGCCCAGGGCGAGGCTTTGAAAGAAGTAAACATCGAGCTTGAAACGTTACATGGTGCTGATAAGCACTTGGAACTGAAGACGGATGGTCTTCAATACTTCATGAATCGAGTCTGGATACCACGTTTTGGGATCTCAGACAACTGGTGTTCGATGAAGCTCACACCTCTCGATGCTCGGTACATCCTAGTTCGGACAAGATGTACCAAGATCTCAAAACTCTTTACTGGTGGCCAAACATGAAAGCTGAAATAGCCACTTATGTTAGTAAGTGCTTGACTTGTGCGAAGGTTAAGGTTGAATATCAGAAACCTTCAGGCCTACTCCAGCAACTAGAAATCTTTATGTGGAAATGGGACGGAATTTCTATGGATTTTATCACAAAGCTTCCTAGAACGCCAACGGGCCATAACATGATTTGGGTTATCGTGGATCGTTTAACCAAATTGGCACACTTTCTGGCAATAAAGGAAACGGAATCGCTGGAGAAACTAGCAAATCTCTACATCAAGGAGGTAGTCTCTAGGCATGGGGTGCCTACTTCTATTATATCCGATCGCGATGCGCGATTCACTTCTCATTTTTTTGGACTACTCTCCAAAATGCTTTTGGGACTCGCTTAGATATGAGCACAGCCTATCACCCACAGACGGATGGACAGAGTGAACATACCATCCAAACATTGGAGAATCTGCTACGAGCGTGCAGGGTGGATTTTGGCAACAATGGGGATAAGCACTTGCCTTTGATTGAATTCTCGTATGACAACAGTTACCACACTTCGATACAGTGTGCGCCTTTAGAGGCACTTTATGGACGCAAGTGTAGGTCTCCCATCTGCTGGACTGAAGTTGGGGATAGCCAGCTAACAGGTCCCGGACTTGTGCACGAAACTTCTGAGGAGATTGTGCAAATCAGAAATCGGATGGCTACTGCTCGAGATCGATAGAAAAGTTACGCTGATAAGCGTAGGAAACCTTTGGAGTTCCAGGTTGGGGACAAGGTTCTGTTGAAGGTGTCACCTTGGAAGGGGGTGATACGCTTTGGAAAACGGGGAATGTTGAACCCGCGATACATTGGACCATTCGAGATTGTCGAAAGGATTGGTCCGGTAGCTTACAAGTTAAACTCGCTTAATAAACTCGGTGAGGTACATGATGTATCCCACGTATCGCATTGAATCTAAAGAAATACCTGTTGGATACAACACTGATGGTGCCACTGGAGGAGATCCAGGTGGACGATCGGCTACGGTTCATGGAAGAACCAGTGGAGATTCTTGAGCGGGGCGCCAAGAAACTCAAGCAAAACACTATACCTATTATTAACGTACAATGGAATTCCCGTCTAGGACCGGAATGCACGTGGGAACGCATGGATCAAATGCGGCTTAAATACCCACATCTATTTACTGAACCTGAAACTATGCATAAACCAAACACTAAACGTAAAGCAGCTCTCTCAAAGTGAATTTCGGGGCGAAATTCCTTTCAACTTGGGGATGATGTGACATCCGGGAACCAAGCACACATTTTTCTAGCTGGCTTTACTGTTTACTTGCCGAATTTCGGGACGAAATTCTTTTCAACTTGGGGATGATGTGACACCCCGCATTTTCAGGTTCCTACCTTAACTAAACTCTAGTTAACTTGCTTGTGCATACGTGACTAAACACTTGACTAGGGTTAGTTAGGAAGGTCTTCCTATATGTTATAGGGTAATAACATATGTTATGTGATAATAACATATGTTACATTATTATAAGTAAAGTTATCATCAGAATGCACACACGAGTCCTGTATCCCGAACGTTGGTGATTTGTCTAGCATACATGATAATGTGTACAATTGAAATATGATGAACGTGAAGTAACATGTTTATGTGAATTAAGTGTTTATGCGAATTACTGCTTAACTGATAGTTAGTACGTAAACCATGCAAATTACGTGCACTCTATGATTAATATGTTATGAGATGATAAAAACAATGATTTTTAAGTAAGTTAGGGTGGTTAATATTATCGGGCCCGGTATTGGGCTAAAACATGATTAACGGGTCCGGTTAGTAGACTAAAAGGCCCTAATACCCAATTACTTGGGCAACAAGCCAAATCCCCTTATAATTATTGATGAAAAAAATAAAACCCTAACCCTAACCCACCCTTGCGCCGTGAATACCCACACACACACACACACTCTCAATTTTCAATAAACATCAATCTTATTCATCTCTTCAAGCTAATTTGGGTGAAATCTCTAGGCTTGGAGGACTCTTGCGTGGAAAGGTATAATTTTCACATGTTTTATAATGATTTATAATGCTTGAAAAGTTTAAAAATCATAGAGTATACATATATATAAAAATCGCATATAGGGTTATGTGGGTGTTCTTGAATGTTCATTGTGATTTGATGATGATGATTGTTGTTAGTGATCACAGTTAGGGTTTTTGTATGATAATATAGGCATTTAATCAGAATAATATGAGTTATGCATGTATTAGAGATTTTTATGCATGATTAGGGTTTGTGAATAACTTGGGGAGCAAGTTTCAGTTTCTGGCAGATTCGTTATGATGTTTTGTAGGGTCTGTATTGTGATGTTAAATTTGATTGTTTTGATCGATTCTTTGCATGAATGGATTGTACATGGTCTTAGCTTTTTAGAATGGGCAAAATCATCTGATTTGGATGTCGTTTGATATGTTTTTGGAATTTTATTTGATTAAAGGTCATATCAGATTTTCGGAATTATAAATTGGGTCAACTTTAAACGGGTATAATTCGAGTTTTACAAAGAATTATGTTGTGAAATTTGGACAGCAGGTCAATATTGGAAAAACTTGGCTTTTCCAAGTGGATTCACCTCGTTTGGGTGAATACACAATTTTTGGGAATTTTTCTACTAAACTGACCTGCTGTGAAAATTTTCTGGACATAGCTATGTTGTACGAATTTTAATAATTTTTGTGTTTAGTTTTGAGACAAAATAAAAATATGAGTTATCAAATGAGTCCCAATAAATATCCAGTAAAACTTTGGGAGTTTAATTCGTTAAGTATTTTAAATAATTCGTTTTTCACAGCGTACAATCTGCCCTGAAAACGCAGATTGTGTAAGGGATGTTTATGTGACTATTTGGAGTCTTATATGGTATGTATTTGACATGAGCTTGCATGAATACTTATACGAGATGTGTATGAGGTATAAAACTGATAATAATCAATATGATCACCAACGGGATACGTAGGACTTACTTGTGCATGTAGAGTCACTAGGTGTCACTACACGATTTGAACTTTAGAAGTTTTGGACAAACGAGTTACATGATGCGTTGGTTATGCACGTATACTCACCTAGTGACACTTGTAATAGGGAGTTGGTAGCTCGTTACTGTTTGAGGGATTTGGATCATTCACGTGCAACCTAAGGTGAGTTTCACTACTCTTTTCTCAAAAGCATGCGTCTCGGGTTGAGACAACTTACTTAACATTTTCTAGTCCGGTTTGGGACTACTGTTTTCTAGTCCGGTTTGGGACTACTTACACATCCCGGGTTGGGATGCTATGGATCCTTGTGTGGGTCGGTTTTTGACTCCTTGTGTGAGTCGGCTTTTACTAGTTCGCAAACTGTGTCCTTGATGAACTAAACCAACTCTATCATCTGTAAGTCCTCACGTACCGAATGAGTTGCCGGGTTATGGCAAGCGGGTTATTAGTTGATAGCGCTATGAGGTCTTACAAACCTCACACCGGCTCGGGGAGCGCGGACGTGAACTATAACTTAACGAAACTTTATCATTGTGGATAGACAATGATGTCAGGCATGCGGCTCACATTTGTGGCTACACGTACATAGCAGTTCGGTATATTCAGTGTTAGTTATCATGAATGGGCTAGCTACCCTTGACATGCGACGAACTAGTGTTTACACGGTTCTTGGAACCAACTCAATTACTTGTTTACGTGGTTTTGGAAACCAGCGCAGTTACACATTCATCTACTTTACTTAGTGAACTAACCAACATTGTTTGTTGACCCACGATTTACATGCTTTTGCAGGTAGTTAGCTTCCGGTGCCAGGATTAGAAAGCACTGCACATTTCACTGCATTTGGGGTCTTGGGCATACACCTAAACTACATATTATGTTTTTACATTTTCTTTCATATGGTTTTAATTTGGGCGCGTTGTTTTGCGCATGGTTTTAAAAGGTTTAAATTTGGTTTACGCTTCCGCAGCTTAACTAAACTTGGTTTTGAAAACGAACTAAATGGTTTGGGCATTTAGAGTTCGTTCATATGACTTATGGCTATGGGATCCTGGTATGTCATGCGCCTCGCGGTATAAACCCCGTAGTGGAAATTTGAGGGTGTGACATGATGGATGGTGGTGGTTTATGAGATGTGAATTGTGAAGTGTGTGATGAGAATGATGAAAGTGGAATGGCTGATATGGGTGTAGGTTGGGTGGTTGAAGTAGGAGGTGGTGATGTTTGTATGTTTTCATCCTGTACCACAAAGGTAGATTTTCTCTTCCTTTTGTACAAGTTTTTTGGTGATGGTGGTGTTGCAGCAGTGGTTGTGTTAACATCTGTTGGCACTTTTGTAGGACTAGCAGATGTTTGGGATTTGGGTTGTGTGTTGGTGGTTGTGGTGGTGGATTTGGTTGTTGGTTTGGTGGTAGGTTCAGTTGGTTTGGTGGTATCAGTGGTTTTGGTGGCAGTGGTTTTGGCAGCAGTGGTTTTAGCAGCAAGTTTGGATGGTGGTTGTCTGACATGTTTGGCAGACATCTTCTTCCTTTTAGAGGTGCCCACATCCTCAACTTCTTGTTGTTGCTCTCTCTCTTTTGTTGTACAAGATCTTCTGCTTTGCATTCCAAGGTATCAGCCCTCTTTTGCTTCTCTTCAGCAGTCTTTTCAGCATTAACATTTGTAGAAGTATCAACTTCCTTTGCTTTGCTGGTTTTGACAGTTTCAGTATCAGAAGAGGTTTGAACATTGGGTTGTTGTTGTTGTGGTGCTGTATGGGTAGACCCTGGTTTGTTGGCAGCTTTTGATTTTCCCTTTTGTGAGGGTGGACAACCAAAGGGATCTAACTTTGGCAATCTATCTCTGCCACTCTCCCCTTTTTTGGCATCATCAGCAGTGAATTCATCATCATCTTCATCTCTGAGAATTGTGGTAGGGGCAGAGCGAGTGGTCTTCAGCAGATGTTCTTTAATGGCTTTAATGTCAGCTTGTGTATCTTTGTACCTATCATCCACCATAGTTCTGATTTGAGCCATGTATGTTTCATGTGTCTGATCTGCTAGTTTTCTGTGAGCTATGATGATGGGGGAAACAGATTTCCATAGCTCACTAGCAATATCTTCTGTGGATGGTTGACTTTTGGTAAGAGTAGCCAATGATCCCAAAATTGTCTTGATATCTGATTTGATATCAGCAACAGAGGTTTCTATGGATTGTACTCTGGTCGTCAATTCTTGGTATGTTAACCCATCACCTAAGTTAATAGGATCATCTGGGTTCCTGGCAGTGGTAGTTGTATCTGGTGCAGTCCTAGGAGGTGAGTCCAAAGGATGAGAACCAGATGCCCCTTTGTCTTGGTTCTGGGTACTTCCAACTGATTTTGGGGACACTATTGTGGCCTCATCAGTTGTTGCCTTCAAGGAAGTCTTAGCTATGTAACTACTGTCTGTAGGTGCATATGTGCGACTAATGCTTTGGATTGGATAAATCATATGTTTTGTTTCCTGTCGTTGGTGCGAAGGAAAGTTTTTGATGGTGCGAAGGAGAGTTTTCAAGGGTGCGAAGGAAGCTTTTTGGGCGAATGAAGAATGTTTATTATGGAGTTTGGTTCGACCATTCAAAGTGGGTGAACCTGCACATTCGCACGAACAAAGTGGGCGAATGTGCAGTCTATAAATAGGCAAACTCAGTTTTTGCAGCTAACTTTGAGTCATTTATTTCCCGCCACTTTCTGAATTCTCTCTGTAACTTTTTATAAACTTGTTTTACGTCGAGTCCTTGATTGTAATTACTTTTCTACGTGTATTCAAGTTTGATTATTAATGAAAACGTTTGAAAATGATGATTTGTGTGTGTTTATCTGATTAGTTATCATTTTGTGCTGGTTTTGGGGATTCCGCACCCAAAACTAAATTGTTTGATTGTCTTTGTAGCTTACCGATCCTTTCACGCGCATACAAAGTGGTATCAGAGCTAATCTGAATCAAACAACCACAAATTGATAGTTTCTCAGTTGATTTTGACCCAAAATTGATCAAAAATTTTCTGTTTTAAGTGAACAAACTGAAATGATGTGTTTTTGATTGATTTCACCTTGATTTCGAGTTTGAATTGGATAATTCACTTTATTAAAGTTGTTCCAAATCTTATCCGATTCAAAACCTGATAAAGATCATCAAAATCCATCAACTTTTGATAAACATGATCAAATCTAACTGATTTTCAAAGAATAACCGTTTTTGAAATCACAGGGGTCGAACGAGAGAATTCGGTCGAAAGTGGGAGTCTATTAGGTCGAAAGAGTGTTTTTGTGGTCGAAAGAGTGATTTTAGTGGTCGAAAGTAAACTTTGATTGCTTATATTTTTCATTCGTACTACTGTGTCTCATTCGTATAATCGTTCGGTCGAAGGAGAAAAGTAGAACGGTCGAAGGAAGACTAAAGCGGTCGAAGGAGATTTGATATTTGTTTTCCACATTCGTATCAGATTATTCGGTCGAAAGAGAAGATTTTTTTTCTCATTCGCACCTCCGTTCATACGAAGGAGTATTCTGTTTTTGAAAAATTTTTAATCGTTTCGTGTTTGTTTGTTTGATTGTTTGCAGGATACAATGTGGAACTTTCCAACAACCGTTAGACCAACTCAAGCACCACAACAACAACAGATTCAAGATCCGTGGACAGTAGCGGCACAAAAGACTAGTCAACCATCACAGCCGATCAATTATATGGCTATGACTAGTTCGGTGCCACAACAAGTTGTTCAATCAGTACCACAACCGATTGATAACTATTGGGGAGTCGCAGCAGCAGCAGTCCATTCTCAGACGACCAACGCTATTTCTACTCTTATTCACGATTTATCTTCTGGAAGCGGCAATCGTCCACCGAAGTTAATGGACATGAAGGAGTATAACACTTGGAAGACGAAGTTTAAGATTCACGTTGAGGGACAAGGACTTGAAGGAGCAGAAGCATGGCAAATGATTGTGAAGGGTTACGTTGCTCCTATTCTAGAGAATACTGGAGAACCAATCCCTTTGGAGAATTTGGCGGATGACGAGAAGAAAAGGTTTGCTATAGAGAAGAAAGCATTTTCTCAGCTATCTCAGGCGATCAACACTGATCTATTACATCAGTTTGGATCGTGCACTACATCCAAACAACTTTGGGATGTGCTGAGAAATCGTCATGATGGAAATGAGAAGACCAGGAAGCTTAGGATGGAGGAGCTTCGAAAGGAGTTTGAAAACTTCAGTTATATGGGTAATGAGACCCTAAAAGAGTTGGTTCCAAGGTACGGCCATTTGCTCACTGAATTGTCGAGCTATGAAATCAGCATTCCAATGACGGAATTAGTTGATAAATTTGCTGATGCATTACCACCCTATTGGAATCAACACATTGAAGTGTTAAAGGAGAAGGATGCTTACCAGTATTGGACTATTAATGAGTTCATCCAAAAGCTGGAAAACAAAGAGATGGAGGAAAAGAGAAAAGCTAAGAGAGCTCAGATTCCACAGAATCCTGATTTATATGTGAGTGGAACATCTAACTCTCTTTCTGCTTCAAGCACCACATCTACTGTTGCACCTCACATAGCATGTGTGTCTAACATTGTTGAACCAACAAAAGCACCCATTAACTACCTTGCTCAAACTTCATCTTACACACCATCATACACACAACAATCATATCAAACACAAAACTTTATTCCACCATTTTCACCATTACAACAAGCTGCATGCTATACTTCAAGTCAACAGCAACAACAACAACAATATCCTCAAGTGAACCAGATGCAGATTACTCAAGCACAATCAAGTCAAAACCCGATTGTGTTAGAGACATCAAATCTTAACAATGTGACTGTTGAAATTGCTCAACAGCATGTTGCTCTAGTATCTGCCATGGTTGCTTCTTACAACGGTTTGGTAGCAAGTCAAATTGGTAACAATAATCTTACCAATGAGGACTATGCTCAAATCGATAAAGAGGAAATGGAGTTGATGGACATTCAGTGGGCTTTTGCAAGCATTATGAGGAGAGCCACTGATTTCATTCAGAAGACAGGCAGGACTGATCTCTCAACCTCTCCCAATACCACATACGGATTCAACAAAGCAAAGGTTACTTGCTTTAACTGTGGTGAAAAGGGACATTTTAAAAGGGAGTGCACACAACCAGCACAACAAGGTAACCGAAATCCTTTCAATTCCTCATACCAAAACAGACAAAACCAAAACCAGAATCAAGTGTCTTACAACAGTCCAAACATATCAAGCTTTCAACCACAAAATCAAAACACTTACCAGAACCGTCAACAAAACAACAACACCAGACAATCCACAACACAAAACCAACCTCAACAAAACCCAAACCGAACTATTGTTCCAATTTCTACACCTAACACACAAAACCAAAACCAAACTGATACTCAAAACCCAAGCACTTGTCATCCAAAAGGATGAAGGTTTTGACTGGACTGGTATGCAATTGGGGGTAGAGGAAATCACTGCTGGGAATGTTGCATGTGTGACACAGCAGATGAGGCTGGATGAGAATGAGGAAGTTGAAGAAGAGGTTGTGATTGAAAAGGTGTCAGAGTTGAAGATTGAAGAAGTGAATGATGATGTGATTGCTGAAGGTGAAGACAAGAGATCGGGATGATTCTTGATTCTGTCACCGATGTTGGAGATCAATATGACTCAGCTTACTCGGATATGGAGAGTGAATCTGATTCAGAGACTAGTGTGAATTCACTAGATGATGATATTGACCAACTGCTAGCTGAAGCTAACTTCCTGATGACTCGCAAGTCATATATGGTGGATGATGCATGCACCAAGATTGACTACTCCAAATTTTTTGCAGGAAAGGAAGCTCATTTTGCTCTAATGGCCATGACAGAACCTCCTAAACCGGTAAGTTCTGAAACTCAATCTTGTGTTAAATGTGAAAAGTGTGCTGATTTTGAAAAACTGATTGATGAAAATAAGCTTCTCAAGGTTCAACTTGAGAGTGCAAAACTCAACTGTCAGATTTATCAAAAGGACTTAAAAGATTTCAACAAAGTTCTTGATGGTTATAAAAAGGATGTGTCAGAATTGAAAAAGACATTATCTATTAAACAACTTGCCATTAATAATTACATCAATGAAATGGAAAACACTAAATTAGAAATGGCAACCATCAAGTGCTTTGCGGAAAAAGTTAACAAGAAACTAGAAAGTTACAAGCACATTGCATACGTAGTTGATCATATCATTGAAGAACCCTCCCAGACGAATAGTGCAAACTATAAGTCAGTTCCATCTCCGGTGTTGTTTGAGAATCACACTTTACATGCAATACCACCGGAGACTTTAATTCATCCTGATCCCACACCAGAAAATGAGCCTAACACTTCCAGTGTCGGGGATCCATATTCTGATGTGAGACCAGTATTGGGAAATACAGAGGGTGTGGTTGCTACTGATGATTCAGATGAAGAAGATGAATCATCTGAGACGGTTGAAAGTGATAGTGATATCCCTGATGAAAATCATATAATCACTACTGAGCCAGTCTCACCATCTCAGATAATTCATCCAATGGCAAATGCTCATCGCAAACATGAGGGTAAGAAAAATGATAAGTTTGTTGGTAAAAGTTTTGAAAAGGAAAAGGTTAAAAAGGTTGAGAAAAACGTGAGAAAACCGGTTGAAAAGAAAGTTGAAATTAAAACTGAGAAAAATGTGGTAAAACCGGTTGAGAAGAAAAGTGAATTAAAATCTGAGAAAAAACAATGATGTGAGCAATGAAGTGTGTGATAAACCTGTCAAAATCTTCTATCGGATGCAAGGCTCCGATAAGATTTTATCTGATGATGAGTTTCCGATTAAGTTTGTCAATTCCACAAAAATCGAAAAGATTTGGCAGGAAAGTACGATTTGGTTCCCAAAATTTGAAAGGACCAACGACATTCCTCAAGAGATTTTAGACAAAATTTATTCGGAAAAAGAAGCAAAGGTCAATGTCACACAGTTTGTTTTGCCTGTGCATAAAGAAAATAGTTTTATTGAACCGACTTACTCGAAGGACCCAGCTCCTGAGAGTTTAAGGAAACAATGCATGGTCGATCGATATCCCATTGCTAGTTTTTCCAAGTCGCCGATCAAGGAAAACTACGAGGAATATCGTGCGTGTTATAAGTGCGGGGAACGGGGACATTTACTTGCCGCCTGCCCGTACGTACGACACAAAAGGCACGAGGTGGAAATGAGGCAATATCATGAGTATCCGGTTGACAATTATGGCTATCAACAGAGACGACATTTTCCCCAACAACATTTTTATAATCAAAACAATTTTTACAACAAGGGGGAAAATCGTCCGATGACGTATGATAAGCACAACCGGATGATCACTGATAAATCTGGTAAGAAACCTCAGATGAACTCAACTGTTGATACCAAAAGGGTCACTTCTAAACCTAATGGTAAACAATCAGTTGGACCTGTCTCTGTTAAATCAGAGAAGGTAACCAAGAAGGTTGCTGTTAAGGAAGAAGTAAAGAAACCGACTGAGATTTCAAAATCTCAGATTCGGATCTTGAAAAGATCTGAGCAATCTTGGTCATCTAAGGAATCTGAAGGAGCCTCTACTTCACAGAGCAAGAAGAATGAGAAAGAGAAAGTTGTTAGTAAGGAGAAAGAGGTTGAAGTAACCCAAGTTGTTTGTAATTCAAAAGACTCTTTGAAACAACCTGTTCAAAGACCCAAGACCAAACAGGCTTGGGTCCCCCGAAAGAACTAATTGATCTACTTTAAATGTGCAGGGAGCTCCAGCTGGCCCTGTTAGCAGTCTATGGATTGTTGACAGTGGAGCTTCTAGTCACATGACAGGGGACCTCGCGCTACTCTTTGACATCAAAAACATTAACGGAGGTTATGTGGCATTTGCTGGAAATAAGGGAGGCTACATTACTATGGAGGGTAGTGTAAGCAATGGGGTCGTAACATTTGAGCGGATTTCTTATGTGAAACAAATAGACTATAATTTGCTCAGTGTTAGTCAGATTTGTGATAAACAATTTTCAGTGTATTTTGATGACAAATCCTGTTATATCTTGAAACCTGGGTTTGAGTTACCAAAAGAGTGGGTGATGCTGAAGGCACCGAGAGTTAACAACTTGTATATTCTCGACATGTCTAAAGCAATGACCACCCATGGCCAAGTCACGTGTTTCCTCTCCAAGGCTACAGAAAAAGAATCCATTATGTGGCATAGGAGAATGGGACACATCCATTTGAGAAAGATGAATCAGCTTGTGAAGAATGAACTTGTCACGGGAGTTAATGTCAAACACTTCCATCTGAATGACAAGTGTATCAGTTGCAAGAAGGGCAAGCAACACAAACAATCCCATAGACCAAAGAAAGTTAATTCTGTTGAGCTGCCACTTGAACGTTTGCATATGGATTTATTCGGTCCAGTCAGACGTAAAAGTCATGCCGGAGAGTTATATTGTCTTGTGGTGACTGATGATTATTCTAGATTTTCATGGGTAATGTGTTTGCATAAGAAAAGCGACACTTTTGACAACTTGAAGGTTCTGTTTACACGTCTGGAGAATTTATATGGTCTGAAGATCAAAAGAATCCGGAGTGACAATGGGACGGAGTTTAAAAATGCTCAGATGGAGGATCTTTGTGCAAACAAAGGAATTCATCATGAATATAGTGCTCCGTACACACCCCAGCAGAACGGTGTCGCAGAGAGAAAGAACAGGACTCTTATAGAGACGGCGAGAACTATGCTTGCGGATTCAAATCTTCCAGTCATGTTCTGGAACGAAGCTATTTACGCGGCATGCTATACTCTTAACCGTGTTTTGACAGTGAAGAAGTTTGGCAAGACTTCTTATGAGCTGTTGAACCGTCGCAAGCTGAATCTTGAGTATATAGAACCATTTGGTGCCCCATGTACAATGCTGAATCCTTCGGAAAAGTTTGCACCAAAGGCTGAAGAAGGTTATTTTGTTGGATATGCAACCCCATTAAAACGGGTATTCAACAAAAGAACTAGAAAAGTCGAGGAGTGGGCTAATGTCGAAGTTCAAAGATATACACAAAATGTACAGGGTGGAGGACCAGATTGGATGTTTGATTACAAAGATTTCTTTGAATCATTCAATCTAGATAGCATGGTTGAAGAAGCTGTACTTCGATTATACTACGAGGTCGAAAACGCTGTAACTTCACCGTTAGTGCGTCCGATCACGGTAAACCCCCAAGCAGCTTCTAATGATGCCACTGCTCCTGTATTGGAAGAAGAGGTGTTCCAAGAAGCTTCTACATCGCTTAATTCATCCGAATCAGAATACGAAGACGATGATGCAACAAGTGAAGCTATTCTGGACAATGCTACAGTGACACCACCAGTGAACCCATCTACTACTGATGCTTCAACATCGAATGTGGGTAATGATCTGGATTCTACAGAGAATTTGACAACTCAGACGGGAGTACAAGTACCTGATTATCCGGAATCTCGGATACATCGGATACACCCGCTTGAACAAGTTATTGGTGATCCTGGTAGCAGTGTGATGACAAGAGGACAGCTGAAGAATGCTCAAGCACCAGAAAACATTGGCAATCTTGCTTTATATGCCAAAATTCAGAAATCTGGTTTTCAGAATGACTGGTCATTTGCTTGTTATGTTTCGCAGGTCGAGCCGCGGACATACAAGGATGCTCTTTTGGATGACGCCTGGGTGGAAGCAATGCAGGAAGAGTTATTACAATTCCAGAAACTTGGTGTATGGACCCTGACTGATTTACCTCCTGGAAGGAAGAAGATAGGCACTAAATGGGTGTTTAAGTGCAAGAAAGATGATAGAGGAGTCATTGTGCGAAACAAAGCTCGTTTGGTGGTTCAAGGTTTCCATCAGGTTGAAGGAATCGACTATAATGAAATCTATGCACCGGTTGCACGCTTAGAGGCTATTCGCATGTTTCTAGCGTTTGCATCATGGAAGAAGTTTAAGGTGTATCAGATGGATGTAAAGAGCGCTTTTCTTTACGGTGTGGTCAAAGAGGAAGTTTACGTTGGTCAACCACCGGGCTTTGAAGACCCAATCCACCGGGATAAGGTTTACGTTTTAAACAAAGCACTGTATGGTTTGCACCAAGCTCCGAGGCAATGGTATGAGGAGCTGAGCACGTATCTTCTCTCGAAAGGATTCAAACGTGGATTGGTTGACTGCACCCTGTTTACGAAAAGATCAGGAGATGACTTGCTTCTAGTACAAATTTATGTTGATGACATTATTTTCGGGTCTACTAATGAACTTCTGTGCAGGGAATTTGAACAAGTTATGCAGGAGAAGTTCGAGATGAGCGCTATGGGGGAAATGCAGTTTTTCCTCGGCTTGCAGGTGGAGCAAAGACCAACGGGGATCTTTATTCACCAAACCAAATACGTATCTGAAGTTTTGAGTCGGTTCCAGATGGACGATTCCAAGCCGATGGATACCCCGATACAACCTAATCACGGGATTGGAGTTGACCTTAAGGGGGAGCTGACAGATCCATTTACATTCAGAGCAATCATCGGATCTCTGATGTACCTAACAGCGTCTAGGCCTGATATAATGTTCGCGACATGTCTTTGTGCTCGTTATCAATCGAAGCCGAAACAAAGTCATTTAGCAGCCGTGAAGCGTATCCTTAGATATCTGAAGGGTTGTCCATCAAAAGGACTATGGTACCCTCATGATGATAATTTTGACCTAATCGCTTTTAGTGATGCAGATTGGGGCGGCTGTGACAAAGACAGCAAATCCACAACGGCTGGATGTCAGATTATGGGGAGCAGGCTTGTGACCTGGCAATGCAAGAAACAAACCGCAGTTGCACTATCCACATGTGAAGCAGAATATGTTTCAGCATCGAGTTGCTGCTCACAGGTTCTTTGGATCCAACAACAGATGGTGGATTACGGTTTGCAATTTCTTAAAACCCCTATTTACTGTGATAATGAGGCCGCAATCGCATTAACAAAAGACTTAGTAAATCACTCAAAGGCTAAACATATCCGGATTAAATATCATTTTATCCGTGATTGTTATGCTAAAGAGTTGATCGATATGGTCAAAATCCACACTGATTACCAACGCGCAGATCTTTTTACCAAAGCTTTTGACAAATCCAGATTTGATTATCTTTTAAAAGCTAATGGTATTAAAGAAAAACAGGACTGATCACCACCTCAGTCTATCACTTTTTAGTTTAAATTTTTACTGCTTTTCAGAAAAATTTCGAAAATCCAAAAACATTGAAAAATTTTAAAATCCATAAAAATTAGAAAATTTCTTTGCTGACTGCTATATCTTCTTCCCTTAGATTAATGCCGTCAGATTTCTGTGAACAAACGATATCTGGGCAGTCACATATTTGAAATGCTCCAGCTTATCCTTGGGAACAGTAAATTCGAAAATCTATAAAAATCAAAAAATTCTAAAATGATTTCCTAGAGTATAAAGGGAAATGATAGTACATCAGTGGGGATCTGACACATTCTAAATAATGTAATGCTATATAGGACGTGTGTCTGAGTCTGTGCGATGTGCTGATAGGCTTCGTAGACCTATTACTGCGTGCCTGATACATACATATCAAACGATTTGTTGTGTGGATGAACTCCTCATGGGCATATGGTCTTAGTACCGTAATTTCGTTTGATAGGGTATTTGTACAAAACTCGGAGGTTTAGGGTCGTTATGTTATTAGTTGTCTGGGGATAGCCTCTCTGATCTTCTGCTGTAAGTCATTACGGACCTAGATCAGACAGGGTGTCTTTATAAAAGAGCAATATGCCAAATCCTAAAGTTACCGAATTGAGGAACTTTCCATGTTATATGATAATCAAAGATTATCTATTACATCGTATTGATCATTGATGCAAATCATGATTAATATCAGTCCTCAACCTGGTATAGTGCATATGTTACTCTGCTGCATTACTTTGCTGACCTGTATACCTCTATGCATTATATCTTGTACAATTACAGACAATGAAAGCATAATCACGCTTTACAATGAGTCTTTGTGCATTTACTTCTTGATACGGGAGTATGTCGTGTGCGTGGGAACCACAGACAATTGAGTTTATACTATAAATATCAGTATCAGTATAAAGCACTGCACAAAAGTCTGCATGTGAGTTTATGTGGATCACAATATCAGCAATTGCCAGATCACACATTGTCTTTAATGATAATAATTTCAAAAAGATCAATTGTGTGATCAGATTTCTCATAAACTGATATGATCCCTTTACCGGAATCACAAAAACATTTACAGTTTTTCATTTACATTTCTGCATTTTATTTTTCTCATCAAAAAATTACAAAACTCAAAAAGATTTTAGGTGTGTTTTAGCATAAACTTTAGAAAATCCAAAAAGATTTTTCATTTTCATCTTATTTTTGATAACTGATGGTGGTTGATGTCGATTTTCTAAAACCTGGTACACCAATTGAGTTTTGTGATCTTTAAAATGTGAAAATATGATGATTGGATGCTTAAAAGTTGAGAAATAATTGAACCGGGATTCGTTTTTGAGATTTGGAAAATTTAAAAAAAAAAAAAAAATTCCATTTTACATTCGCCCATTCGTTTGGTCGAATGAGGAATTTTTCCAGCTCTTTCGAATGAATTGGACGGGCGAAGGAGAGAGTTCTTGAACTGATGTTCATTCGAACCCTTTTGCCTCATTCGAACCCTTTCAGTAGGGTCGAAGGAGCCAAAAGTTTCTCCTTCGCATGAACAAAACGGGCGAAGGAGACTGTCTATATAAGGCTTTCCAGCTCATTCGACCCTCACTTATTTTCTCTCAGATTTTTCTCATAAAGTCACTTTGTTGCCTGATTGTTTTGCAATATACCATTGTGTTCGCCTTCATCTACTGACCATTTTGCTATATTTGTTTCAGGTTAACATCCATTTTACAAGGATTAATCGTTGTTTTTCGATTCGAGCCCTAAATTTCTAAAATCTGCTTTAAACATCTTTATTGTTTCAATTGTTGATTTAGATTCATAATATGTGTGTTTTAGGGGGAGAAGAACTGAAAATCTAGGCTTCACAAACATCAGATTGATGTTTATGATCAAAACCCAGTTCGAACCCTAGTTTTCAAATAAAAACACACATATAATGAACAATGAATGATTTTGTTTGGTTTAAAAGCTTAATCGGCATGTGTAGGATCTGTTGCAATCAAATAAACATGTTCAGATCATGTTAATTTCATTATTGAAATTTTGAATTTTGATCAGTTACCTTCGCCCCCAATCGAATGGGCGAAGGAAATAAATATTGGTCGAAGGAGATTTATACTGGTCGAATGAAACATTTTATCAAAATTTCTACATTCGAACCACTAGATTTTACATTCGTACCTTGCTATTTTCTCATTCGCACTTCCGACTGGGCGAATGAGAATATGTGTTACAAAATTTTTCAATTTTGATACTTTATGATTTCTAACATGTGTTTTTGATTTGTTTTGCAGATTTTAAACATGTCCGAGCCAGAGAAAACTACCGAACAAGCAGGATCATCTTCACAACCTGCTAAGACGGTACCACCAAAGCAGCTAGATTTCGAGAACGCACACAACTGTTGTGCTTATCCGGGTGATGTCAAGAAGCACACTGAATTTGCTGATATCATAGAGTTTTTGAAGAGATGCAGAGTAATTGACGCGATTGCTACACCTACCGTCATTTACCGAGATATAATGCAGGAGTTTTGGTCAAACGCGAAGCTGGATTTTTGGAATTGTGAGTCATGTTTGACAAGCAAGGTTCAAGAACAGAGAATAATTGTTTGTGAACAAGATTTACGAGAGGCGTTGAACTTGCATGATGAAAAGACGGACCCTAAAGAGTTGGGATTCATGGAACAGCGTAAGTGTTTCTTGAGGATGAAATATAATGGACCTATCACCGATGGTTCTCTACATAAAGGAAAACTGTGCCCTCAGTTTAAATATTTGGCACATGTTTTGATTCATGTATTTGGATCGGCTGCGGGTGGATATGACTTGATGAGGAAAAGCATAAGCTCTATGATGGTTGCATTAATATTGAACAAACCGTTCAATGTTTCTGGCATGCTTATGGATCATTTACTTGAGCCGGTTAATGGCACAAGAACACTGAAGTTTTTGCTATATCCTCGTTTTCTACAAAAGGTGTTCGACAATAAATATAAAGACTTGAAAAAGGATCCCACTCATATTGTTGTTCAAGAACACATGACATTGAACACACTTGCCAGAATGAAAGCTTACAAAGGCTTATCAGCTGATGAACGTCCTCCTGTTAGGCGTTTATTTGGACACTTAGCAAGACTTGATTATGAAGATCCAGGAAAAGGGTTAGTAAGACATGATGATAGCAATTCTGAACCTGATGATCCTTTACATCATATTGATCCTGATGCAAAGCGAAAGAGACAGATAGTGAATGTGGGTGCAAAAGGTGGTAAAATGAAGAAGAAAGAGGTGGTAATGAAGGTCGTTGAACCTGAAAAAGAGAAACCGAAGTCTGCACCTAGGAGGCAGAAGAGTAAAGCTCAGAAAGGTATACATTTGGTTGATGAGGTGTCTATTGATTCCGAAGAGACACAAGAAGATGAGAGATGGAATTCTGAAGCTGAAACCGTTGAGACCACCTTGCCCAAGGCCACTGAGGCTGGTGCGTCTGCTGATGCTGAAGTTCAAGGAGATAAGAGTCCAATTCAGGACGAGGTAATTGAAGTTATTCTGAATATGGATGATATTGAAGCTGGTTCTCCTGTTCAAGCAAAGAAAAAGAAGAAACAGGAGAAACCAAGTTTGAAGAGAAAGAAAGAGCTAGAAATGTTAATGGCTGGCAAGAATTTACCACCAGCTACTAGTTCAAAGTCACCGGTTGCTGAGCAGGTACAGAAGAAACAGAAAACCACAAAAACTTCAAGCACACCACAAACAGAAGGAATTCCAATGGATGATGTGAATGAAGCGTTGGATAATGTGCTGAAGAAAATGAGAAAAGGCAAAATGCAAGAAGTTGTTGAACAACCTGCTAAGAAAAAGGTTTCTGTTGATAGTGATGTTATGGATGCTGTTAATCAAAGACTGACTAAAATGATGAATATCATTAACAAACAGCAGAGCGAGATTGAACAGTTAAAATCGAATGACAAAAAGATGTTAGAGGTTGTAGTCACATCAGCGGATGATAGTGCATTGATGAAGAAAACCATCAAGAGATTGAAGAGGGAAAACAGAAAGTTGCTAAAGCATGAGCAACGAAATACTAGAAGGATAATGGCTTTGAAGGAGGAGAACAAAGAACTTAAGAAGAATAACAAGAAAATGGATAATCTGATTCATGACTTGTACAATCGAGCTCCTCAACTTCAAGCCGGTGAGGAAGACAAAGAGTTAGATGAACAACAGGTTGATTATGAACCATCAGATGAAGATGAAGATGATGAGTTAGATGAAGATGCTGGTAATGATACTAAGAAAAAGAAGAAAGACGATAATGATGGTGATGATGGTTCGAGTGATGGTTCAGGTGAAAGCGGCTCTGCTTCTGATGATAGTGATGATGATAATGATGACGCTGAACAGTTTTCATATGAAAAGCGTGAAACAGGTAAGGGTGGAGAATCAAGTTCGAAAGCTCCGGGTGAGAATGTTGATGATGAAGATATTTTCTGGAACGAAAGATTAAAGTCATTGTCTGAAGAAGATAAGACTAAGTATCGTCAGATGTTAACCGATCGAGTCTGGACGATAGACATGACTAGCAGGTTTCCTGAAATATTTGAATCTGATAATAAACTCTTCGAATTGGAATATGATGACCCTGATCTTGAGGATGGGGAAGTGTCTGCAGCTATTTCAAAAGAAATTTTGGAAGGTTTAGCAAAGCAAGTGGGTAAGACGTTAGAAGAATTACTTGCTGATAATTTTATTCCTAAGATTCCTGAGAAAGAAGCTGGAAATCACTCGGATGATCGTGATGTTCCTGCATTCGAGGAAGTCGAGATGGAAGATATTACGAGCGATGAATATCCACAATATTTCAGAACAAATCAAGAATGTGGATTTTCTTTCTCAGACGAATTGCTAAACCATGCTGAGAAAATAGCCAAAGAGAAGAGTAAGATATTTGAAGAACACATCTTTGAAGGGCATGAAAAGCCTCGGTTCGAACAAACAGACAGTTTGAAGGAGTTGTTGAGAAAGCTAAAGGAGAAGGAGAATAACCGCCCTAAAGCTGATATTCAGGGAAGCTTCTACAAACTTCATAGCAGTATGTTCAAAGGCCGTGCCTTGGCCTGGAAGTTTGTCAAAGAGCTTAGGTGTTTTGCGGTGAAATGGGAGAAAGGTATTTTATACTTTGAGAAGTTTCATCACTTAAAAACTCTTCCTTACTGGGCAATCAGGGATATTTGTCGTCACCGTCTAACGGGAGCGCCAAATAGCCAGATTGATTATTTTGCTGAGAAGATGACCCGTGAGAGTCGAACCGAGTGGAATCTGTTTAGACCCCAGTATCCAAAGAGGATTGAACACAAGAAGGAAATTAACGAGATAACTGGGTTGCCCAAGGTTACTTTGAAGTATAAACCACCGCGGGTGCTGAAGAAAATTCTGTTGTTGCATATTCCTCAGCATTTTGCTAAAGACTTTATATGGTGGTACTATGATTGGAAGAGAGCAGAGGCCGTGATTGTGTTAAAAGACGGTGAGAAGGATTATAAGAAGGTGCTTATTTTTGATCCTATGTGGCTAATCAATTGCTCACATGAGGATATCATCATGCTATTCTATAATCCGATCTACTCAGACGCAAAAGATGCTGAGCAAGCTGGAAAATACCAACGTGTGGTATTTCTGTGCTTTGCATATGACATCAACGCTGGATGTGATTATGAACAGAAGTTGGGTAAAACTGTTGAGAAGACTGTGCCTGTGAAGAAAACAAAGAAGAAGACATTTCAGGAACCGGAACTGACTAGAGAACAAAAGATTATACGACACATCAGAATAATGAACAAGCACATGGATGAACAGAGAAGACTACAATCCAAGCAATAGTCGAGGGGGAGTTTGTAGGTGCATATGTGCGACTAATGCTTTGGATTGGATAAATCATATGTTTTGTTTCCTGTCGTTGGTGCGAAGGAAAGTTTTTGATGGTGCGAAGGAGAGTTTTCAAGGGTGCGAAGGAAGCTTTTTGGGCGAATGAAGAATGTTTATTATGGAGTTTGGTTCGACCATTCAAAGTGGGCGAACCTGCACATTCGCACGAACAAAGTGGGCGAATGTGCAGTCTATAAATAGGCAAACTCAGTTTTTGCAGCTAACTTTGAGTCATTTATTTCCCGCCACTTTCTGAATTCTCTCTGTAACTTTTTATAAACTTGTTTTACGTCGAGTCCTTGATTGTAATTACTTTTCTACGTGTATTCAAGTTTGATTATTAATGAAAACGTTTGAAAATGATGATTTGTGTGTGTTTATCTGATTAGTTATCATTTTGTGCTGGTTTTGGGGATTCCGTACCCAAAACTAAATTGTTTGATTGTCTTTGTAGCTTACCGATCCTTTCACGCTGTCCTGTTGTGAGACAATGGTCTCTACATCAGTAGTGGCTGCTTCACTTGAAAACTCACCTAGAGTTTCATTAAACTCTAGGGGTGTAACCTCCTCTGTTTGTGGGATAGCTGATTGATTTTCCTCAGTCCTAGTCACTTGTTGAAGTATACTCTCATTGATGGGTGAAGGAGAGGAACTGGTATTGTCCTGAGTTTTATCAATAGCTTCAAACAGTGGTTGCATGGTTGGAAGGACATGTGATGGTGAGGGTTGAGGAGTGAAAAGAGAAGTAGCCTTGGGAGAAGGGCTGATGATCATATGGTCAAGTGACTCATATGTATCATGATGGGATTCCCTTTGGCTTACAACATGATCCTTTTGTGAGGATTCATGAGGAGTTTGCTCAGGTTGAGATATATCCATCTGTTGTGAGGAAGTAACAACAGTGGTTTCTTGTTGCCTTTGTGTTGGAACAGGGTTTTCCTCTGGTGCCCCTTTTTGGTTTTAGTGGAGGTTTTTGTAGATGGACGTTTTCTTTTGGAGGTGGCTGGTGTGGGTTTCACAGAACTGAATGTAGTGCCATGATCACCAGGAGCAGTGGGCTCAACAACAGAGGTTTGACTTTTGTCAACAGATGATTGAGCAGTGGATGTAATTGGTGAAGCAGTGGTTTGAGGGTAAGACTGGCTAACAGTGGCTAAATCAGCTGTGGCAGAGTTTTGACATGTGTTTTGAACAGCTGCTTCCCCTGATACAGAATAGACTTTATAGTGACTTGGAATCATAACATCTGTTCTGTAGTCTTGTTGTGGAGATTGTGAAATACCTGCACTATTAGTTTTGGCAGTAATATCTTCACATTTGAATTTATCTAAATCAAACAACTCAGCAGGATTTGCTGGGATTTTTAGGGATGAAAGTTCATTGAACTTTACATTCAGAGTTTCTTCTATTGTCTTGGTCCTTGTGTTAAACACTTTGTAGTCCTTGGCAGTAGAAGAATATCCCAGAAAATATCCACAATCTACTTTGGCTGCAAATTTTGAGATGGAATCTTTAAGATTTAATATGAAACATGGGCAGCCAAAGATTTTGAAAAATGAGATTAGTGGTTTGATTTTGAACAAAATTTCATAAGCAGTCTTTTGATGTCTTGGGTTGATTAAAAGTTTGTTTTAAACATAGCAAGCAGTGTTTACAGCTTCTGCCCAGAAGGACAGTGGCAAACCAGAATCTGCTAGCATGGTTCTTACAGCTTCAATGAGAGTTCTATTTTTCCTCTCAACCACCCCATTTTGCTCTGGTGTTCTTGGGATGTTGTACTGCCTCACAATCCCTTTTGACACACAGAAATCATCCAACTCCTTATTTTTAAACTCTGTCACATTGTCACTCCTAAAGACTTTTATTGGCAAGTCATATTGTTTTTCAACTTTGGTGACAAAGTCCTTCAAGATACCTGCAGTCACATCCTTAGATTGTAAAGAGTAAGTCCATGTAAACCTAGAAAAATCATCAACTATGACAAGACAAAATCTCTTTCTTCTTAGACTCATGATTTTAACTAGGCCAAACAAGTCCATGTGCAACAATTGTAGACATTGACTTGTTTTGGACTCATCAATGGATTTGTAAGAGCTTTTATGTTGTTTCCCTTTTAAGCAGGAAACACAATGCTCATCATATTTGAATTCTTTTGATGGAAGGCCTCTGACAAGGCTTTGTTTGGAGAGTGAGTTGATAGTTTGAAGGTTGGTGTGACCCAGTCTCCTATGCCATAATTCTGTCTCTTTTGTGGAGGCAGCAGAAAATAGACAGACATTTGCCATAGGATTGACCTTCAACATATCAACCACATACACATTGCCACTCCCATGAGCAACAAGTTGTGCTTTGCTCTCAGCAATGATGGTATCAATCTTTTTCACCACTTCTGGCCCAATAATCTTACAAGTTTTCTTAGTGAAGAATGAGCCATAACCTTTGTCACTCATTTATGATACACTAAGAAGATTAAATTTAAGATTATCAATAAGATTGACATTTTCAAACTTGAGTTTTCCAACCTGAATAGTCCCTGAACCTAACACCTTACCTTTTGAATCATTACCAAAGGATATATCACCCCCTCCATGAGCTAAGAAGTCCAGAAGAAGGGCTCTACATCCTGTCATGTGCCTGGAGCCTCCACTATCTACATACCAAAGGCTATCTAAGCAAGCAGAAGCTCCCTGCACATTAGTAATGGATTAGTTTTGGTGAGTGTCCAAAACCAAGTTGGCTTTGGATGGGTCCACAGACTTTTCAGCCTCAAGCTTAGGAAGGTGATCAGTGGTTTGAACTAGTTTTTGAATCAAGTTCAACAACTGTTGCTGACCATTTGCCAGTGTTTGATGTCAACACTTGGTGCAACAGATGTTTGATCACTTCCTGACAGGTGATAGTAACCATAGGGATTTCTGTTCACTCTTGGTTTAGAAGGCCTCTTGGGTTCATCATCAACATGTGACAGATTATGACAGGGTGGTTGTCCATATCCTCTTGGGTACTTGTTGGTGGGTGGAGCATTTGTTACTTGAACATCCCTGGAAGCAGATGTTTCTAGATTTTTGGTAACATATGTTTGGACTGGAGCAAAAGTCTATTTGGGTTTTCCTTTTGAAGTACTCACCACTTGATTTGCAAGAGTTTTAGCCTTGTACTCTTGTATTTTGACATCAAAATTTTTGAGATACAGACACTCTTTGGTTTTGTGGTTCTTGTTACCACATATTGAACATGTGGTCTTAGAATCACACACACTTGTTCCTTTGTTGATATCATATGCTTTTAGAAGAAAACAGTTTTTAGTAACATGATTCTTCTTTTCACAGAAATCACAAAATAAGTGAACAGACTTTTCTTTCTTTTTCCCTTTTTCAACCTTCTTTTCAACAAATGTTTGATCATCTGCTGGAAGGTCTATCAGGGGAATGACCTTTGCCTGTGGTGCTTTCTTACCATCAGGAGTTTTGAAGTCAACTGGTTTGAAGTTCTCTAGAGTACCACACTCATCAGACCAAGTAGGTTTAAATTCATATTTTTCAAGTTCAGTGAATGATGAGGAACCTTCTGGTTTTTCAAGAACAATTTTCTTGCCATTAGGTTCAGTGATTTTAATCTCTTGACCCTTCAAATTAGTTGGTACTACCTCAACTAACTTTTCATCCCTTTTGTTAGTGTTTTCAAAAGCTGGGGCAGTGGTTTCAAAACCAAAACCAAACTTTACATGACTTTTGGTTTGTTTGTTGAGGAGCATTTCAAAATCTTTGCATGATTCCACCTATTTTTCACATTCAACTTGGGTGGCCTCAAGCTCCTTTTTACAACTATGATATTTAGTTATCATAGTTTGGAGCTGGTCTTTAGTTATAGTTGCTTCATGTTTTAAGCTGCTTATTTCAGATTCTTTTTCAGTCAATTTTGATTTTAATTCTTTAGAAAGTTTTTCAAATTCAACTTCATCATCTAAAACTTTCTTCCTAAGGTTTTCATTCACCTCTTTAATGTTAGCAAATGCTATTACACATTTGTTTAAACACAAATCTTTTAGGATTTGAGGAGATACCTTAGCAGCAGCCATCAATGCACAATCACACTTGCACTCACAATCATCAGATGCACCCTAGGGATCTGAGAGATTCACAACCTCTTCTTTAGATTTTATATTTGCAATTACTTCATCAACAATATCATCAGTCACAACAACATATTCAGTTACCACATCCTCAGACTCAACTTCTTCAACCATAGCCATGAAACAAAAATTTTCTGGTTCATTTTTAGCTTTGGCTACAAGAGCAAAATTCTCATCTGATAGTTCTTCTGGTAGACTGCTCCAATCAACAAAGCCTTGTGTGAAGAAACTCTGTTGACTGGTCTCTGTAGGGGCAGAGGGTGGAGCAGCAGTCATTGGCATTTGTGCCTAAGCAACAGGTGTTTGCACATAGTGTATCTGAGGAATAGTGGTTTGGACAAACTGGACAGGAACCGTGTTTGAGGACTGTGCAAAATGAGCAGTGTTTTGCACATTTGGTCCAGGGGTATTATAGGAAACTTGATAAGTGTTAGTCTGTGGCCTTTGATTTGGATAGGTAATCATAGGTGTACCATGTTGACTCCTACATTCCCTAGCAAAATGACCAAGTCTATGACATTTATAACACTTAATCTTTGATTTATCCAACCCCACTTTTGACCTGCCAGTCAACCCTGGAAACCTTCTCCCAGTTTTCTTGTAAAAATTGTTAGTTCTTACACTTAGAAGGGCCAATTGGTGCATAATGTCCATTTCTTCCAAATTATCAGGGTCAAAGTATTTTAAGTCATCATACTCAAAGGATATATATCAGATGCCTGGATATCACCACCACTTGCTGTAAAAGCATAGTTAGGTGAATAAGAATCAGAGTTAAAACCTGAGTTAAAACCTGAAGTTATGTCAATGAAATGATCATAACTCTGATCCTTATTATTACCAGGCACCTCATCATGACCCAGAAGTGTTGTATTACCAAATACATAGTCATCAGACACTTTTCTAGAGTCCTGGAGCTTCTTTTTCTGGTTAAGCTCTCTCTCATAGGTCAAGAGCTTACCATGAAGCTGGGTCAGTGATAGGTCCTTGAATCCAATTGAGTTTCTCATAACTGTAGCAATAGAGTCCCATTTTTCTGGTAGTGATCTTAAAAACCTATGGTTCAAAGTTGAATATGGGTACGTTAGACCAACCAATTTTAGTTCACTAATGAGACAGTTAAACCTCTCAAATTGTTGAGTTAATGACTCTCCCTTAACATGACTGAATGTTTCATATTGTTGGTTAAGTATTTCACGGTTGTTTTCAATAACCTCTTCAGTCCCACCAAATTGTTCTTTCAATGCATCCCACAACTCCTTTGCACTATTACAGTGTAACAGCCCAGCATATATATCATTAGGTAGAGCCATGGCCACAATACTGAAGGCCTTGGTATCTAACTCAATATTCTGAAAATCCTAGTCGGAGTAGTTTTCAAGTTTCTTAGGCTCTTGAACCTTGGGATCTTCAGTACTCGGCACCATCGGAACATGTGGTCCGAAGATAACCGACTTCCAACACCCAGTGTTCTGTTGAGCTAGAACATGGCTCATCCGACGTTGCCAGATATTGTATTCAGATTTGACAAGCATCAGTGGCTTGTTGTTCGTGCCAGTGTTGTGTGGATCGTGATTGATTGAAGCCATTCTCTGATTGTTACACAAACAAAGTCTGTTTAAAAACGGTTGAAACGAAATTAAACTATTACTTTGTTTTCAATCCGACAAACAAACGATATCAATAATTGTGAGCTGATCTGTTTATATTAAATTGATTGGTTAAATCGAATTTAATTGACCAAGCTCTGATACCAATTGTTAGGATCCGAGTTTGATTGTTTTGATTATTTAAGTAAAGAAGTAATGAACGAAGTGAATTATAATTGGAAAGTGCAGCGGAATAATAAACTATTAATCAAAACATGAGAGTAAATGTTTTTCAATTGAAAGCTTTCATTAATCAAATGATTACAATCAATAGTACAAGTACTCCCCCTCAGCCTGATCACTCTGTGATTGTTTGTCTGAGAGAATATTTCGAGTGATGAATAGAACAGTACAGGCACTGTTCTATTTATAGACAAATATAAACCACTGATGATCTAAGCTGACGTCACCTAAGACAGTGACCTCTAACAGAATAACAAACATAAAACATTTGTTGTATACAAACTACTGTTACATTGTAAAACTCTTAAAGGTAAACTGCTGTTGGGAAAACTCTGATGGTCTTGTATCATCTGTTGGAGCCTAAGTGTTGTTGGCTCCAACAGACCTTTTGTCTTCAGCACTTTGATCAGCAGTTGTTCTTCGTCAGACCTTTGGTCAGCAATTGTTATCCAACAGTCTTTTGCAGCAGTAGTTGTCACAGCAGTTGTTTTGGTACAACATATGTTAGGTTCAACAGTCTTTTGGGAGAAGTAACTTGTAAATGCTGTTTATTGCTAAGGATCAATTGAGTAGTGTGTTTTGGCTTTCCAATCATCTGTTCTTCTCTAGGTCAGCAGACCCAACAGTAACAATGGAAGTCGACAAAACAATGAAGATGGGAGTTAAATTACGCGCTCAATTGGAGGATTTCGAGTCTTTGATTCGTCAAGCAGTCGAGGATGAATGTCAATAGAAATTTACATCATGAATTTTATGTCTTTAAATGTTAAGGGGATCGGGGCAGGAGGAAAAATTGATTGGGTTAAAGGATTGAAGGTGAAAAATGAGGTGTATTTTCTGGCGTTACAAGAAACACAGACGGTTAATTTTGGTATTTGCCAAGTGGGTCGGTTATGGGGAGGTGATGGCTTTGGGAGTGATAAGGTAGATGCCAAGGGTCGTTCGGGTGGCCTTCTCAACATTTGGGATAACAATTTTTTTCTAAACTAGATTCGGTCCAGAATCGGAATTATTTGTTACCAGAGGTAAACTCATTTCGGATGGGTCTATTATTAATGTAGTGAATGTCTATGGTCCACAAAATGTTGTTCACAAATGAGATTTGTGGGCTACACTTAGAGAGCTGATTCAGTCGTATGATGGGATGTGGATATTGTTAGGCGATTTTAATATCGCCCGTTGTTTTGAGGAAAGAAGGCAGTCTAAGTTTAACCCGCTTAGTGCTTTTGATTTTAATGCTTTCATTGATGAAATGGAGTTATCGAAATATGTTATGAGGGGAAATAAATTCACCTTTATGGTTAGGGGTGATAAAGGTTTAAATTCAGTAAAATTGACCGAATTTTGGTTTGTCAAACGTTCTTTAACCGGTGGCCTCATGCCGTTTTAAGGGCCCTTCCTAGAGGGAGATTGGACCATTGTCCGCTTTTCCTCTCTATTATTGATTCTAACTTCGGCCCTAATCCATTTCGGTGGTATAATTCTTGGATTGAACGGGAGGAATGCGAAAACATTGTTATTAATGTTTTGGATAGTGGTAGTTTTGATGGCTGCGCAGGTTCTATTATTGCTCATAAACTTAAAAGTGTCCGGGATGCTATCAAGGCATGGCGAGTGGAGTTAATGATTAAAGAAAGTTCCGAGTATAACAAAATGCAAGCGGATATCGAAAGGTTGGAAATTTTAATGGAAGAAAATAATTTAGAAGAAGGGGATATGTGGGTGTATGAAGAAAGTAAAAAAGGAAGTGGGGTTTATTGATCACCTTCAGAACCTTGATGTTAAACAAAAATCAAGGGTTCGATGGCGGTCGACGGGGATGAAAACTCGGGTTTTTTCCACCGTATAGTCAATGGTAGGAAAGCAAAGAATAATATCCCGGGGCTGTAGATTGAAGGTAATTGGATTTCTAAACCATCTCTAGTCAAGAAGGAGATATACCAATTTTTTCGATCGCTTTTTTCTGCTTCAGTTAAGCAGTGGCCGATCCTTTTCTATGATGCCATTAATGTTTTACCTAATGACTTTAAAGACGAGTTAGTTGCAGCTTTTTCGAAGGAAGAAATAAAAGAAGCGGTTTTTCAATGTGGTAGTGATCGTGCCCCGGGCCAGACGGTTTTAATTTCTCCCTCCTAAATCATTTTTCGGTGTTTTTGAAGATGATTTTTTTTAACTTAATGGCTGAGTTCTTTAGTTCAGGTACGATTAAACATGGTTTAAGTGAGGCGTTTATCCCTTTAATTTCTAAATCCAAGACCCCGGTTGGGCTTAGGGATTATAGACCGATTACTTTAATTGGCATAATCTCCAAAGTCATTTCAAAAGTTTTGGCTAATCGTTTAAAGAAGGTGATGAGTGCCATTATTTCGAAGAATCAAAGTGGTTTTTTATCCACCGGTTTATTCTTGGTGGGCCGCTTATTATTCACAAACTGATTTCTGTGCTAAAGAGGAAAAAAGAAAAGGCTTTCTAATTCAAAATTGATTTTGAGAAAGCCTATGACAATGTGGATTGGGGTTTTTTTATTTCTATAATGAAGAAAATGGGTTTTCCGGAACGTTGGTGTTGTTGGATTGAAGGTGTTCTATGGTCGGCTCGGTCATCGGTGTTAGTTAATGGATCTCCTACTTATGTTTTTCAATGTGAGAAAGGCTTAAGGCAAGGAGACCCCCTCTCACCTTTTCTTTTTCTTATTGTTATGGAAGCTTTTACGTGCCTTATTAATAAGGTGTGTTCTCAAGGCGATTTTGATTGTATCTAACTCAGTAATAATGGGCCTCCAATTTCTCATATGCTATACGCGGATGATGCTCTTCTTGTTGGGAAATGGTCTATTGGTAACCTTAAGAATATGATTCGTATTCTTAGGGTTTTTCACTTGTGTTCGGGATTAAAAATTAATCTTCATAAATGCAATATTTATGGAATCAATTGTTCATAAGAGGATTTGGAGTGCATGGCTGGGTTAAGTGGATGTAAGGTTGGTAGTCTTCCTTTTGATTATCTTAGTGTCAAAGTGGGAGCCAATATGAATCGGGTTCGGAATTGGAATGATGTGGTTGAAAAATGTAAGGATCGGCTAAAACCATGGTAGGCAAAACTTTTGTCCATTGGTGGTCGTCTCATTCTTATAAAATCAGACCTCTCTAGCCTTCCTATTTATTATTTCTCTCTTTATAGAGCGCCTATAAAGGTGTGTGATTCTATTGAAGGCATGATGAAGCAGCTTTTGTGGTCGGAAGATAACAATGTTAGAAAGATACACTGGGTATGTTGGGAGGTTGTTACGACTCCTAGGAAGGATGGGGGCTTAGGTATCTCTAGGCTGAGTGATGTAAATTTAGCGATTCTTGTCAAATGGGCTTGGCGATTCAAACTTGAAACATTTTCATTATGGCATAGAGTTGTTAAATAATAGACTACATATTTAAGAGATATATTTTGTAATCAATTTGTATTTATTTGTCATTATCTATTCCCATAATTATGGGATTGTATTGTATATTTAAAGAGGTTACCGAATGAGAGGAGGTCAAGGTTGATCCATAAATCTTCATGGTATCCAATTTGTGTTTAAAATATGGGAAGGGTGGGGGTAAGGTTATGTTGCCCTGTCCAAATACAGGAATGGTTTTGCCATTCCCAACAATTATATTATGAATAATGCTAGAATTAAAAATAGATGAAAATTTGTCTTTTTGAGGAGACATTATACCTGATGCACCCGTATCCATGGTCCAAGACGGGTCATTATGATGTAAAGCAAGGTTGAAGAGGGCTTGAGCAATATCCGATGGGCTGTATCCAGCGGCATAATAGTGAGCTTCTAATTGGGCTACCGGTTTTGGGCCTAAAATTCCCTGTTCAGTTGCTGCATGTTAGGCCGAAGTATTTGTAACACCCAACCGATGGCGGAAACATCGAGGTGACACGTAGTGATGATTGTTCAATAGCTCATGGTACTAGATGAAAGTTTGTATAAATTGATTTACAAATTTTCATACAAGTAATAATAGTTACAAGTTGATTACATGAACTTGATTAATATAACTAGGTCCAATGCTCCTATGTGATCCAAGGCTTGTACAACTTCCAATAATACCTGAAACATGCTAAGTTGGAAAGATGGGGCGGGGGGGGGGGGGGGGGTCAACTATAAATAGTTGGTGAGAATACATAGGTTTTTTTAATGTAATAGAAAACAATACTTCATATAGCAATCACAGTTGTATAATGTAAGAGTATGAGTCCGGCATGTAACAATGCGTCTTTTGTATAATCAAACCTTGTGTTGACTGAGACCTAACTCGCAAGTTAGTAAAAGTGTAACTGTTTTCGATCATCCCTGAATTTATGCCGGGGGATGGGTTTGTCAGACCTATAGCGCTATAATCTAAACAGGCGGCTTGATCAATGTTAATGATTGTACTGTGTCGTTACAAGTCAAAATGAATTAACAAGTTTCAACATAATGAGAATGAGTTATTACTATTGTATCAAAATGTTTAAACATGTTTCACCCCAAAAATGTAAACCAGTAAAATGGGGCTATGTAAACTCACCTTAGCACACGTGTTGAATGCTTTGAAATAGTTTAAATGTGGCACAAACGTTCCCAAGTATTACCCTAAGTTCAAGGAAATAAATAAGTGTTGGGAAGCTTAAGAGTCTAAGTTTCCTAGTCTATAGGTATTCTAGGGTTTCTAATTGGGGATTGACGATCGTTTATTAATAAATTGAAATAGTTGTTAATTAAATAATAAAAAGGAGAAATTTATATAGGAAATTAATAAAAGTAAAATTTTGATAAAATTTTGGTCAAGGGTTGTACTAGAATAGAATAGTGTGAACAATTTAAATAAAATTATATAAATAAAGTTTACGTAGTAAATTATAACATACGAGTTGTGCTTGCCCACGTGTTGCGGCGGGATCTTGATTATGAATGTTTTAGTATCATCATATGAGTGCGAAAATTCTTAACTTTATTCAAACCATCTTTCCTTTTTATTTTTATCTTTTTTTGCATTATCTCTAACCTACACCAACACACTTAAAACATTCTACTTCAAAAGACAGTGTTTGGGAATGGCCCGAATTTTGGGGTCCTAACTTTATACTGAAAATGTTGCTATATTTTTTAAATTTGAAATTGCCTTGGTCACAATATACAAATTACATCTTTTGCATATTTTAAAATGTCCCAAAAGAAAAATCAACCAAACTCAATTAACAGAAAACTAAATTTCCTTTTATTCAAAATCAATAAAACCCAATCAAATAAAAAAAATAATGTCAAATAGTCAAATATAAATAAAGTTTTGCATTTATAGACATAATAACAAAATAAATTGTCCAGGTAAAACCTAATTCAACAACAAAAATCTCCAATTTCAACGTCTTACATAGTTTAAGAAATATAATTAAATAAACTATTTTTTAAGTAAACAATTTCTTTTATTTTTGTGCTATGGTGTTGCAAATTGTACGTGTAATAATTTGTGAAATGGTGGGAATGGACAGGAAGGGTAGCGACTCATAGAAGTTGCCCAAATTGCTAATTATAGTAAAGAGTGATGACTCTTTGCGAAGATTAATGTTGATAATTAATTTGTGAAAAGGTGTCAAGTGATGAGGAACGGTGGTGACTCTTAGAGGTGAGTTAACTAACTAATTTGTGAAATGGTGCCAAGTGATAAGGAAGGGTGGTGACTCTTAAAGATGACCCAACTAACTAATTTGTGAAACGGTGCCAAGTGATCATGAAGGGTGGTGACTCTTAGAGGTGACCCAACTAACTAATTTGTGAAATGGTGCCAAATGATGATGAAGGGTGGTGACTTTTAGAAGTGACCCAAGTTGCTAATTGTATATATATCTATATATATATATATATATATATATAGATATATAGGGGAAAGTTAATTTGAGAACACCTATATTTCGTGCGAACCGTGAGAACGGCATCTAAAACTATTCAAATTCAAAATTTCTTTTTACATTTATCTTTATTACTAAAATACAATCTCAAAAACACAATTTACGCGTAAAAATTCAAACGTATACGAAAATAAATTGTTTTTACACATGTGTAAATTTACTGTTTATACATGTATAAACTGTTTCATTTACACATGTGTAAAAAGTTAATTTGAAAGTGTTTTTGCAAGAAAAGATGAATTATTTGGAAAGAAAATTCATTTATTAATGTTGTATTTTGATTATAATGAGGTTTGTATTAAAAAAAATTGATCTTGATTGATATTTTTACTTGTTCTCACTGTTCTCACAATATTTAGCGTTCTCAAGATAACCCTCCCCTATTAATATATATATATATATATATATATATATATAATTAATCTAAACATGGTAATAATATTTCAAAATACCAAATTTCATAAATTTCAGAAAATAAAATTATATTTCTGATTTAAATTGATAAAAATATTTTATGTGAAAGTTTGGTGCAAAAATGATGAAATCGGATTATTTATGAATTTATTATGTTTAAAATAATTTTAATTGCATAAAAAAATATTTCATAACTTTCTATAAATAAAATTCAGTTTTTATGGAGATTATCAATTTATAAGCCTAAAATAATTTTGGTGCAATTTTATAAAACATTTTTGGCCTTAAAATGGAATTTATGAGTTATTTAAATTAAATCTTGAATTAATTATTATATATATTAAATAAAAGAATTTTCCAAAAATAAAAATAGTAAAATAAAGTTTTGACTTATATAAACATAAGATAATTTTTGTGGAACTTATAGGTATGTTCTAATAATTTATTTGCATTTTAAAAGTTTAAATAACAATAAGAACAATTAAAAAAACAAAAGAAGAAAATAAATAAATAAATAAAGGCTGAGCCGCTTGGGACTCGAACCTGAGTTATGGGCGGTTCGTGACTTTTATAACAAGGGTCCAAACCATCTGGTCTGCACATGTGATTCGTTTTTCTTTTGTATCAAATGAAATTTATATAACAACCAAAATAGTCATCTTCCCCAATTCGATCTTATAAACCCTAGAAATCCAATCGAAAAAATTACGATGTTATACAATAATTAACCATAGGGTTAATGATGTTCAAGGACCCATTAATTTACAGAAACAAAGAATTAAAATTCATAAATATACCGAATGCTCCTAATCGAGAGTCAACGCGAAAGTTAAACGTACTTGATTATGAACGATACAGAGCAGAATGGTTTATTTGAGTGATGGGGGTTCGTTAATCGGCACTTTCAGCGTGCCAATGAGGATTCAATTTATAATATTACAGATTCAATTGCAAATTTGGAAGTTTGACCCATTAAAGATCTTAGGTGTGTCTAATTAGTCTCATTTTCGAAAGATGCAGCTATGATTGAGCGTGTAATGACTGCTAATGGATTGTCGGCCGATAATCAATCAAGGTCGGTTGACTTTGGGGTTTTGACTTTGATGAATCTCATTTTTCTTATAAATGTAAACTGAATCAGATTTGAACCAAACACCTGCTTTGGTTGAGTGGCCTGTGTGTTGGTGATAAGTTTTAACAAGTTCCAGACTCGGGTTCGAATCTGGTTTCAACCATTTTTTTTAAACTAACCTTTTTATGGTTTTTTTTATATAATAAACTTATTTATATTATATCAAATGTTAATATAAATGATAAAATATTATTATTAACTAAACCAAGTGATTAAAAAATATATGTATATAGTTTATTAGAAATTCTAGGTTTATACATACTTTAAAATTTTATAAAAAAAAAAAAAGAATAGGCATATTGTGCAAAATGAATGAGAACATGGATAAAAATGTATAAAAATTGGGAAAAACTACATGATGTTACAGTATTAGTGGGAGGGTTGCTAGGATATGGACAAGGGGGTAGGGTGGGCCACGAAGGCCAATGGTTCTAATTGTTGTCTCTCGCGCGGGTATGGATTCTTGTAACCCAGTCGCGACCCTAGTGAACACAAACCGAAACTTAGTGCCCACAACAGCACTCCATATGATAACCCGTCTCAGTACCGCAGCCTTGTTGGTGCACTACAGTACCTCACCTTCACAGACCTGACATCAGTTATGCAGTTCAACAGATTTGTATGCATATGCACGATCCTAAAACAGATCATTGGAATGCTCTGAAACACATCATCCGCTACATCAAGGGTACCGCTTCTCACGGTCTAAACATTTCCACCTCCTCAGACCATTCCTTACGAGCTTACACTAATGCTGACTAGGCTGCAGACACTCATCGTTCCACATCCGGGTATTGTGTGTACATGGACCCAATCGTCTTTCATGGTCCTCCAAATGCCAGTCGACTATATCTCGCTCTAGTGCCGAAGCAGTGTATCGTGCAGTTGCTAACGTTGTAGCTGAGGTATGTTGGATCAGAAATTTACTTCTTAAACTGCGTCACCCGGTAAGGGTTGCTACTCTCATATATTGCGGCAATATTAGTGCAATCTACCTATCAGGTAATCCCGTGCAACATCAAAGGACGAAACATATCGAGTTAGACATAAACTTTGTTCGAGAGCATGTACAACGTGGCACAGTCCGCATTCTGCACACTCCCACAAGATTTCAGATTGCGGATATCTTCACCGAAGGTTTGCCCAGGATCCTATTCGATGATTTTCGATCCAGACTCAACATCCGACAACCTCCCGTTTCGATTGCGGGGGTGTAATAGACTACATATTTAAGAGATATATTTTGTAATCAATTTGTATTTATTTGTCATTATCTATTCCCATAATTATGGGATTGTATTATATATTTAAAGAGGTTACTGAATGAGAAGAGGTCAAGGTTGATCCATAATTCTTCATTAAAGACTGTCATTCTAAAGCAAATAATTGAGAAACACTTCCTTAAAATCGATACTCAACCGGTTGTTGGAAGTCTATTGCTCTGGATGTTAATAACTCTCACTCGCAGATCGGTTCAAAGCAGTTTCGTGGAGATATAGGCAATGGGGGGTCTATAAGATTCTGGCTAGATGTTTGGAAAGGTGTTGAGGCATTCAAGGATCTAGCGCTATTTCGCCTAGCTGAAGACAAACAAGCGACTATAGCCAATACTTGGGACGCTATACAGTGCAGGTTTTTGTGCAGGTGGAAAACTGATCTGTTTTCATATGCAGAAGAGCAGGAGCTGGATAGGCTGCAGGTTCAAATACAAGGCTTGCGTTTTACAGTTAATAAGGATCGATGGAAATGGGAAGGTAACGATGAAGGCGTTTTCAAGGTGGCTGATTTTAAAAAACATATTAGTAAAGGTAGAATGCAGCGAAGAGAGTACTCGATGCAATGGATCGCTTGGGTTCCTTTAAAGATCAAGATATTCGTTTGGCGTCTTGAAATGAACTGAATTCCTACAAGGGTGGCGCTTCGTAGAAAACAAGTTCCCATTCCGGATGTTGTTTGTGCTTTGTGTGAAGTCGATGATGAGTCCGCGATGAATTTGTATACCGGTTGTGGTTTTTCTTTTGGAGTTTGGTATACAATTGCGGCGGTGTGTAGAATCGGTCCAGTCATCGCGTTTGATATAAAAGATTTACTTCAAGTGGCCAAGGATAGAAAGAACAAGAAAGCAAAAAAGATTATTCATGGTATCTTCATTGTTACTCTTTGGGCAATTTGGAATGCGAGTAATGATAAGAATTTTAAAGCTAAAGATTCTAAAGTGGGCGAATTAGTGGCAAAAGTAAAATCGATGTGTTTTCTTTGGCTTAGGTCTAGATCTACTTTTAAGAAGTTAGTTTGGAAAGATTGGACTACATTCCCATTGTATATGTTGTAGTTGTTGGCGGTGGTCCTTGTTTTGAGGACCTTGCGCTTGTTTTAATGAAGTTCAACTTTCAAAAAAAAATGGTCTAATCTAGTCAAATGGAGGTGACTAAACACTAGATTATGTTGGCTCCAAATCTCCATAATGTGACTAATTAGAAGATTATGTTTCATCTTCTTTCCATGATGTGACCACTCAAGTGTCTTTCAAGGTGATTAGTCAATGTGGTTAAATAAAAAAAGGATTTGTGTAGGGTGTAAGGGGGTGATGGCTACAAGGCAAAAAGGAAAATGAGTTGTTCAATTTGGGAAGGTAATCTTCCATGGGTTTAAATAACAAAAGAAATCCAACCATTTAAGTAAAAAAACATGATTATATTTGTAAGATTCTTAGCATGGTTGACTCACACCTTTATTAGACCTAGTATAGGTTTAGTGGTAGTTAAATAATCCATAAGAAATGACTATACATGTGTTCTTAGATTGATGTTGGAAAAACAAAAACAAAAAAAAAGAATATAGGGGGGTTAACCGACGGTTATAAGGCCAAGAGGGGACAAGGACTTGCTAATTAAAGTAGGTAATCTCATATGGGTCCTTGTGTTAAGTGTAATCTTTCCTTTTTGATTATTAATCACCTTTCAAGTTGTAACACCCCAACCGATGGCGGAAACATCGAGGTGTCACGTAGTGACGATTGTTCAATAGCTCATGGACTAGAAATGTAAATTTGTATACATTGAATTGAATAATTTATTACATTGAAATGAATTACAAGATACAAAATTCTAACGTGACAACTAAAACTGAAATCCAATAAATCTCAAATCTAAGTCTAATTTCCAAAAGCTTAGAAATGATCTCATAAGAACCTGAAACATGTAGGAAAATAATTTGGTCAATACAAAAATGTATTGGTGGGTATATCTTGTTTGAATAAATATAGTAGGAAAAGAGTTTCGGAATTTATGTGCTATGATATATGTAATATGTAAAAGGGTCAAAATCAAGCCTCATATCGTTCAATAATCGTTCATACATCGTTCAAGAAAAACCGTAACAATGACCAAGGAATATAATTCGTAGTACTACTCATTGTTAGGTGCGGCCCAAAGGTTAATGACTTTGAAAAATCGTTCATACAATTCGCACAAAACATATCAATGAGCACATTGCTTTATAGATAATATACGTAAGTTTAATAATAATGGTATGCGAGTCACCCCAAAAGAGTAAAACAGTAAAAAGGGGAAAGATATACTCACAGTTTGCGAAAGCGATCAAAATCCAACCTAAGCGGACGAGAGTTAAGTAATGGGAATTACGAGGAATTCAACCTATAATGTATAAGAATACTAATAAGGAAAAGTCTAGGAGTCTAAGGTATCTAGGGTTCTAAGGCATTAGGGTTTGCTATGTCGATTTGGGGGAATTAGAGTTTTTTATGATAAATCGAATTAATATAAAAGTTGTATATCAAAAATGATATATCAAAGTTTTTAAATGTGGTTTAGGTAATATAATTATTACCAATTGATTATTTAGATAAAAATATGTTTTGAATAATTAAGGCAAAATAATTTAGTTAATTACTTTAACTAATTATTGTAAATAAATACAATAATCATATATATTTGAACAAATAATTAGAGTTACACAATGACCCAAACAAATGATATTTAAGACTTTAAAATATAAGAACATTTCTATTTTATACGAAAACTATTTATAAAATAGATGTTAAATAGTTAAATAAATAAATGATTAATTATGTATAATTAAACATGAATAAGAATAAAAATACAAGATATGATTAAAAAAATATTATTTTTATAAAAATGAATACTTTCTGATGTAAAACAATGAAAATAATTTTCCCATAATTTTTCTAAATTTATTTATATCTAAAACTGATTTAATGCATTTAAATCATATTTAAATGATTACAAGTAGAAAAACCAATAAAAATACATCTTTTCTAGACAAATAATTTTTACTTCAGATTATAATGCTTAGAAATAATTATCCTAAAATTTTGAGATTAAAATCTTCAAAAATGATTTTTTAATCAATTATTCATGATTAAAACAATTTAAATTAATAAAAATTAGAAAATAGTTTATTTTCTAGAAACTAATACTATGATAATTTATCATGAGGTGTCAAGATGCTACACCTAAATTTTCATTATTTTTGGAGCAAAATTGAATTAGTTATGAATATCTATACTTATATACTATATAGTGGGTGCTGGACAGGTAAAGTTGTCATTTCATATTTATACATATGGATAAAATTGTAATTTCATTAGAATGATAAGACAAATTTAATACAACTATTAATTTCTATTAATTAATGACAAAAAACAAGAAATTAATGATTAAAAGTTGAAGGTTAAAAAAAAGCAAAAACAAGAAACAAAAAATTAGTTTGTATAATATTACACCATTCACAATTTTAACCCCCTATATTTTGTATGTCTTATCTACAATAAATTAACCGCAAACAAACTCACATGTTCGTTATATAATTTTTGGATTAGCCTGTAGAGATTAACAAACAACTAGCAAGAATGCACTTTACCATCATGCTTTCGGGTAACAACGTAATGTTCTTTTTTAATCAATAATAGAGGACAAATTTGATCCAGTTATAAGTTGGTTTGAATCTCTATAACATAACAGGTAAAAGTAATAAGTGGAATATGGATGTTTAGCGCGACTGTTTTCGGGTTATTTAGGTTATTTAAATTACAATTTGATTTATGCTTGAATTTATAGCAGTGTCTCGACTCCGGGGGGCATGGGTTTATTTTTAGTAGGTTAGGGTTTGCGGTCTAAAAAGGGGTTGCGGCGTAGCTTGTTGCCCGCCTGCCCGCTATCTTGATGTAATTTGTTGCGTTTATGTGTTAATAAAAATATGATATTTTATTAAAATTATATATTTTGTAAAAGAAATTCAAGTTATATATAATTCAATTTGAATTTTCAGGTCGAATCGGCTTGAAAATCATAAATTTGACCAAACGCAACATCCAAACATTATACAGCACCGCCGCAACGCGCGGGCTCTTTCTAGTTTCAAGATATATATGTATTATATATATTTTAAAACAAATATAATTTAAGGTCTAAAAATAGAAAATAAAAATGTGGGGGTCATGGGAGTCGGACCTGGATGGTTTCATGACAGACTCATCACACAAACCATTACAACAATTCAGTCATATGTTGAAACTTTTGATTAATAATAACTTTTAAACACTATATAATTTTTCATCTTGTTCCCCAAATCAAAGCATAAACCCTAAACCTATACCCAGGGTTGTAAAAATCGGGACTAGTCGGCGACTAGTCGCCGATTAATCGGTGATCGGAGGGTTATCGATTAATTTTGCATTAATCACTCCATTAATCGGAAATCGGTCCAAGCCGGCCCAAGTCGGGGCTAGTCGGCCAAGTCTGCTGAAATCGTGCTAGTCGGCCCAAGTCATATTACGTAAAATTAGGCTCAAAAATGGTTTCAGTATTTAAATCTGTCCATTACCTCATTTGTATAAAAAAAAAACCCTAGCCTCTTTATACTCCTTCACTCCTGCTTCAATCACAACTCACACTAATACAACGCATCAAACTGGATTCATCGATTCTTCTGAGGTAAGTTTCTATCACATTCTCCTACTACTAAATGTGTTTTGTATTGTATTTTAATTAATGAAATTGGTGTACTATCTTGACAAGTAGGAGAGAAGAAAAGGAATTTGCTTTGTATTGTATTATAAAAAAAAAAAAAAAAAAACTTTGTTATTACATCAAAGAGTGGAACATGAGTTTATATATAATTACAAGGTAGCTTTTTGGCTGTCACGTGGATGACATAATGAGATAGTGGGAATTTCTTTTTAATAAAAAATAAAAAACCTTCCTTTCTAACATGAAATTGGTGGAGGTTGTCATAAAACTTTGCCTTTTCTTTTGTTTATTTAACAGACAATGGCAACTAAGGACAAAGAACCAAGTGGTAGTAAAGTACTTAAAAGAAACTCAGATGACATTGGATGGGAATACGGAAGTCTGGTGGATCCAAATAAATTAGATAGAAATCAATGTAGGCTATGTAACAAGTGTATATCCGGAGGAGTTTATAGGTTGAAACAACATATTGCAGGCGTTCAGGGAAATGTTATAGGTTGTGAAAAAGCAACAAAGGATGATCAATTGAGGATTCGAAATGCTCTTAATGAGACTCAAAACAGAAAAAAGGCTAAACTGAGCAATGATGAATCTTTAAGAGCCGATGTGAACATTGGTGGTAGGGAAACAATTGACCTTGATGATTGTTTTGGAGAGTTGAAGGAACCTCGTTCTTTTGGTCCTATTAACAGATTTGCAACTTCCCAAGGCGTCAAAGGAAAACAAAGCAATCTTAACAATGTTGTTAGAAAAGAACAAGCGGTCCGTGTAAAAGAATACATTTGTAAATGGGCGTACGATTGTGCACTTCCATTCCATGCCTTTAAGAGGGATAGCTACAAATCAATGGCGGAGGCGATTGCTCAATTTGGTCCTAATGTCCCATGTCCTACTAGATATGAGATGGGTAATACTTACTTAAAAAAAGAAGTCGAACAGACTAAACTCTCTTTAAAAAAATACGAAGAAGAATGGAAATTTATAGGGTGCTCTATTATGACTGATGCATGGTCCGATAGAACAAGAAAAAGCATTATGAATTTGTGCGCTAATTCAAGATTAGGTACTGTTTTTTTATCTTCCAAAGAATGTTCGGATGAAGCATACACAAGTCAAAACATATTTGAGTATGTGGATAAATGCATTGAAGAAGTTGGTCCGGAATATGTTGTTCAAGTTGTGACCGATAACGCGTCTAATAATATGGGTGCATCAAAATTGTTGAAGGAGAAAAGACCATCAATCTTTTGGACATCATGTGCTACACATACTATAAATCTCATGCTTGAAGGTAATATGTTTTATTTTTGTTTCTTTTTATATATTGTTACTTTGTTAGTTGTCTAAATATATAACTTTACTTATTTTTCAAGGTATTGGTGGATTACCAAGATTTAAGAAAACTCTTGATCAAGCTAAGAAACTAACAGTGTTCATTTATTCTCACCACAAAACTTTGGCTAATGATGCGGTAATTGAGTTTGTTGGTATTTTATTTCCCGAAGATTTTGATAAGCAAAGCCAAATCTTGGATGTCGAGTTGCCAATCTACAAGAGTAAGCAAGGTAAATTTGATCGTCCACTTGCACTAAAAAGTTGTGAGGTTAACGACGACAAGTTCGATCCGGGTAATTAACAATATTTTTGTTTTATAATGTCATATTTATCATTTAGTATTTTATGTTTATATAATTAATATTGTAGCAAACTGGTGGGAAACATATGGCACCTCAACTCCAAATTTGAGAAAGATTGTTATGAGGATACTTTCTTTGACTAGTAGTTCTTCAGGATGTGAAAGAAACTGGAGCATATTTGAAGGGGTAAGTGAATATAAACATTTAAACTAATTATATAATTGATATTAATGTTTATTTTGAATTTCTTAGGTGCATACAAAAAAAAGAAACAGACTAGAGGCAAGTAAATTGAATGATCTTGTCTTTGTTCAATTTAATTCCAGCTTGATGGATAAAAACAAGAAAAGAAAGTTGAGAAATCGCGAAGTACTTAAAGCGGAAGATGGTTCCGGGGCTAGAGAATGGATTGTTGAAGAAGAAGAGTAAGTTGAGCCGGGGCTAACTTATAAGGTGGTTAGTAAAGCCATGGGTGTTGATGAAGTGTTGGGTACTCGAACAAGTGCAAGGACATGTGCTAAGGAAAATGCATCAAGAGAACTTCATGACGAAGAATTTGAGTCGGGGGATGAGGAGGAAGTAGATGAGGAGTTTGAATATGAGTCGGATGGTGTTGAAATCAATGAACACTATGGCGAAGACCATGAAGAATTATGAGTTGTTTGATCTTTTGTATTTGAACTAAGTAGCTAACATGTTATGTTTTGGAACTACTTTAACATGTTATGTTTTGGAACTACTTTAACTCTTTAATTATGTTTTAAGTCTAGTTTGAACTATTACAACTCTGGAAGTATGGTATATATGAATTAACTATTTGATGTTTAAGTTTAGTATGAATTTTGAACTACTTTTAAGTATTATATTGATATGGATTTGTGTATATATATTTAAAATTAGAAAAATATACATATAAAATTCCGATCCGATTAATCCTGACTAATCCCGATTAATCGCTAGTCCCCACCTCACCGGCCGACTAGCGCCTAGCGAGTTCTACAACCTTGCCTATACCCAATTAACTCGAATAACACATGATTATATAGGGCTTTCATAGAGGGACCAATAAGAAACAAAACAACAATATAAATTTAGACTTACAAGATCGAATAATGATCGAAAATGAAAGCAATGAATCCGAACTAAAAGTCACGACTTGGAGGTCTTGAAGTCGCCATTTGACATGTATTTTTAGTGGTTTTAGAATGTAAATTAGTTTAGAAAATGAATGGTGTGAAAGATTTATATATCTATACATATAATATTTAGGAGCAATTGTGGACACTTGGCATTCATTTAGGCTCCTAGCAATTAATGCTCATCCATCATGGCACAATGTGGGAATTTATAAAATTTTCTTTTTTTTTAATCAAAAATCGAGTAAAAATATATATACTCTTTTAAAACATACACACACATTACGTAACCACACTTTCATTGTCGCCTCCACTTTGATACCGAAACCCTAATCAGGGCGATTGAAGTTAATCGTTCATCTACAATCCAAGGTAATCTCAACTTGATTCTTATTTCAATTAATCCACGTTCATCTATCTTTATTCTGTCTTTTCATTCACTGATTCTCCATATCTGTTTTTAAAGTTTCGATTAAGGTTAATTTCTGTTTTTCTCTGTGTTCTGTTTTACTTATTGTTCTTGAGTTTATGTTTATTATTGTTCAGTGTTATTAATTGTTTTGATTTTGTATTGATGTTTTAGGGTTTATGTTTTAGGTTTCGATTTAGGGATTTTTAAGGTTCAATTGATGTTTTAAAGGTTTCACTTATTGTTCTTTATTTTTCGTTTATTATTGTTCCGACTTATTAATATTTAGTTTTAGGGTTCATGTTTTAGGGTTCGTCTTTTAGGGTTGATGATGGGTTACGGATCTGTGATTAGAGTAATAATATGGGTTTTGATTACCGGGTATTTTATAGGGGTTTTGATTACTGGGTAAATCACATTGGGTTTTTTTAATCTTTTTCGATTAGGTTTTTTATTGCTTCATATCCTATAAAGATTGTTATTCGTAGTAATATGTTTTAGGTTTGCATTTAGTAAAAATGGTTCAATTGATTTTGTCTTCAATTTATGTTATAAGGAACATAGGAATTGATTGTTATCATACATGGTCTGGATTAGGTTTGCATTTAGTAAAAATTGTTCAATTTATTTAGTCTTCAATTTAGTGTTCAATTTATATTCTTTATGTTATACTCATATAAACATTACTTTGCTGATATGTATTTGCGATTATGTTTTGCTGTTGCTACAGGTGCATACACGTTCGGAATACAATGGTTTATGGATTTTGGATTGAGTCGGAGGGTAACAACCGTGTTTGTATTGTAAGATATCTGTTACAGGCTAAAATGTATATAGTACATTATGTTTATACTTTTCCTAATAATATTTTAATGTTTGTAATTCTAATCAGGCGTTACCAAAACTCTATCATAAGTGGATCGAAGATTATGGTTATCCTACCGGTAACACCAAAATCCGTACCTTGGACTCTAAAGTCTATGATATTAAAGTGTTGAATATTGCTGGCAAGTGGTTCTTCTACAATGGTTGGAGAACAATGATTACTGAATTGAAGTACCCATCTGGGGTGTAACTTTCTATTTCAGTATGAGGAAAATCTTCGCTCTTTCAGGATGATAACTTTCCATCAAGATGCAGTGTATGCAGCTGGTAACTTTTTTTACTGCAGATTGTCCGATCCTTATACCAGTGAGAAGCGTCTGGTATGTGTTTTTTTTAATCAAATAACATCATTATATTTTATTATACAATTTTTTGATAAAAAAAACTTATTTTAACCCCTGTCAACATTTTTGGTGTTTTTTCCAGCATGTTAGTTGTTACGTTGTTCATGGTTTATTGAACAGACAACTCCCGTTGGACCCAATTGCAGTTAGAGCTCCTCCACGTAAAAAGTTTCAGATACAGCTAGCAGTTGATGATGGTTTCTTTTATGTCACTAAAGGATGGCCTTTCATTAAGGAAACTTTTTCAATCACACCTGATCATCTCATTGTCTTCGAAATCATTGATGAGGTCTTCTCTGTTTTCTTAAATATAAATTCTAAATCTTTAGCTTTATTTTTTTTGCTCGTTGTATACGTCATAAGGCTGATAAAATGTATATACTTCTTTTTGGTTTAACAGAGCACCGTGTTCGTTGTTGACAAGCACTATGTAAGTAATAATATTTATTTTTTAAATGTATTAACTTAGATGTATTTTAGTCCATCAGGTTTATTACAAGTCTTTATATGTTAGTGCAGCCATATTAGTGGTTTATAAGTTGACGACCTCCTAATATGTGTTAACTGTTGTTACTTAGTATTATGTAGATCTTAGATGTTAGGCTTATAACAAATATGGGTCAACTGTTGTTGGTTATTAAGATGTTAAAAATGGGTGAAGTGGTCTAAATGTTAGATGTTACTTTATGGACAAATTAACCACACCTGTTGTTACTTATGTAGACTTCTCAAAAAAATATCGGTCAACTGATTTATTTGTTAGATGTCAAGTGATTTAGATTCATTTTAGTTTCAGCTACACAAATAGGTCAAATCTGGTCAAATCATCAGATTACACAAATTGGTTACCAGTTGGTATAAAATATATATTTGATTCAAATGGGTCATCTGTGGTCATCGTTCTCAACTGCACCAATTTAGTTGTTTATTTAGACTTTGTTGACCTTATGAGGTCAAACTGCACTCAAATGGTCTTTACTTGTCATATGGGTCAAATGCCATTTACTATGTAAGTGCAATCATTTATTTTTTAAATCTATTAACTTAAATGCATGTTAGTCGAACAGTTTTATTATAAGCCTTTAGATGTTATTGCAGCCATAGTAGTGGTTTATAAGTTGACGACCTCCTAATATGGGTCAAGTGTTGTTACTTAATCTTATTTAGATGTTAGATGTTAGTCTGTTGTCAATTATGGAAAAACTGTTGTTGCTTATTTAGATGTCCACTTATGTCATATCCAAATGAGATGACAAGCTATATTTATATATTATTATTGTATAACTTTCTATTCTTTGTTATTTGCGTAGCGTATGAAGACCCCTTGGGCAAGGGAAAACGGGTTGTGCAAGAAGAGGGCTTTGACCATTCGTGATGGTGAGGGTTTTAGTTGGGGAGTGTCTGTTGGGAGGGAAGGTGAACCTGGAAAGTACCGTTACAACATAAGAGGTATGTCAACTTTCGTAGGTGATAAGAACTTTCAGCTTGGTGATCAAATGCATTTCCTGTTTTTCCAAAAGCAAGGTGTGTTCGAGTTCTCTAATGTTGTTAGCGGTAATGGTAGTTAGTTTGGTTAGTGGTGGTTGTTATGTGGTTTGAAGACAATACTTTTTGGTGGGTAACTTTTTTAAGTTAGAACATGATCTATCGTTGGTAGTCACAAACATTTCCACGTTTACTGCTCATGTGGTAAGTCGTGGTTTTTGGGTTTATATATATGTTGATAAACAATAAATTAGTAGGTTATGTATATTGTAATGTTTTTGGGTTGTTTAGCCAGTAAGTTAGCAATGTTTGGATAAGTTAGTAATTCTATTACCTAAGAATCTAAAATATTTGAATTTTCATCTTAAAATTTTACATTTTGATACAAAAAACTATATTTTGTAACATTGGTTGTCCAACTCTTTTTAAGAAAAAGGTTTTTTTGAACATTAATGTTGTAAACTTTTGGTAGGTTTAGTTGTCATGTATGATTGTGCATATGATGTTTGGTTTGTCGTGATATATGTTTATGCTAATCCTATTTTGTTGTTTATTGAGTAATTATGAATTGTGTACTGTTTAGGTAGTCGTATTACAATTACAATCATATGGATTTTTATACAAAAAAAAAGTCATCATACATTTTTATATCAGAAACATTTTTTAACAATCATGTGACATTTTATATTTTTTAAATTTGATAATTTTTTTTAAAGTAAAATTTTAGCAACATTGACTTTTCCAAGTCAATCATATTAATGACAGTTTTCCAAAAATATTTTAATTTATTAATTGTAAATAAATATAAATTCCGTTTATATTAAGAAGTTTAACTTATCTCAATCATTGTTAACAAAATCAATTTAAGATTATTACAATTAACTAACAATCAATATAATTGTATCATCAAAATATTTTTGGTACATTTCAATTATTTAAAACATAAGTTGAATGACTTTGTTTTTTAAAAATTTAAAACCAACCCTTTATAAACTAAAACCAGTTTTGTAACATTGAAGCATTTAAATTCAATGTTTGGCTATTTTAATTAAATTGTATTACAGTTTTACAATTCTTTTAAATCGCTTAGTTTAAATTGAAGACTAATAAACAATTTTTTTCCAAAAATAAATTCAATTATAGAAACTTCAAAATGTATCTGACGCAAAATCCTACCTACTTAAATCAAACTCAACAACTTAAACTTTTAACTAAATAATGTAAAAGGTAACAATGGTAATTATGATTTTCTTTTTATAATCAATAAACGAACTTTACCTATAAAAATTGGACAAACTTAAATGTAAATTACTTTTCTTTTCTAAATACGTTAGTTAAAAAAATTTATAACAAACAATTTTATTAAAAAATATAAATTGAATTATACAAAGTTTAAAATGTACCATACCAAAAATCGTATGTATGTTAACAAAAGTCAACAATTTAAAGTTTTAACTTAATAATGGAAACATTTACAATGCTACTTATATTTTCATTATATAAGTAGCTTTAAACGAAATTTAACTTAATAATGGAAACAGTTAAATGTAAATTAATTTTCTGGTCAACTGTTATATTAATGTTGTCATAATTTAGGAATGTTTAGTCAAAAAGTCATCATACATTCTATGACTAACTTTGAAACATTTTTATATTACCAAACCTTTTTTAACAATAATTTACATTTTATATTTCTTAAATGTGTTATTGTTTATTTTTAAAGTAAACTTTTAGTAACGTTGACTTTTCCAACTGAATTATATTAATCACAATTTTCCAAAAATATTTTAAATTATGATCATTAACTAAATAATGTAAACATGTAACAATGGTAATTATGATTTTCTTTTTTTAATCAATAAACGAAATTTAACTTAATAATGGAAAAACTTAAATGTAAATTGATTTTCATTTCTAACTGTTACTTTTAAAAAAAATTTCACAAACAATTTTATTAAAAATATAATTTTAATTATACACAGTTGCAAATGTACCATACCAAAAATCGTATGTATGTAAACAAAATTCAACAATATTAACTTTTAAGTTAATAATGGAAACATATAACAATGCTAATTATATTTTCATTATATAATTAACTTTAAACGAAATTTAACTTAATAATGGAAACACTTAAATGTAAATCAATTTCTGGTCAATTGTTATATTTATGTAGACATAATTTAGTAATCTTTACTAAAAATAAAAAACTTTACATTTTTATTACATTTTTATGTTAAACCTCTATAAATACATATTAGATTGATCGTACCTAATACCTAGATACCATAGAGTTGTAGCATTATGGATCCAAACAACATTACTTTTTTGAATGACATCACTTGGCGCATGACTAAATATACCAACAAAGTTAGGGTGCTTAGGCTTTGGAGGCGAGAAAATCGAAAGAAACCTGGAGAAATTCTTTCTCTTGATATGGTTCTTATGGATGAACAGGTTATGTTTTTAACATATTATTTTTTTAATTTGTTTTTTTCTACACATTTGTTTGTTGCGAAAATTGGTTGTTAATAATTTTTTTTTTCTTTTAAAACAGGGGTCGAAAATGCAAGCTATTGTATGGAGTAGATATATGAAGAAGCATGAAAAATTCTTACATGAAAATGAAACCTATTATATTTATAACTCACAACTTGCTGAAAACAAATCTACTAAACATTTTTCTAAAGAAGACATGCTCTCTTTTACTTTTGAAACTAATATTTCAAAGTGTAGTAAGTTTGATGGAAGCGAATACGGTTTTAATTTTTCATCTTTTGAGTCAATTAAAGGTGGAAATCTGTCTACAGAACAAAGAATTGGTTTGTTTTTATTATACTAAAAAATGTATTTTAATCCTTTTCTATATTGATTATGTATTCGTATAAAACTGTTTAACTTTTTTTTAAGATTTCATTGGCTATGTTGAAGAATGGACTCCACCAGAACCAACAGAAACTAAAGCTGGTTTGAAAAGCAAGATGAACCTTGTCTTGATCGATCTAGAGTATGTATTTTGATGTGCTATGTATGGTCTAAAAATATAAACTAACCTAGACACCTAGTAATATAAAACAGACTCAACTAAACTAGACCACACGACAGGCAAGTGTACCTATCAATGCAGTACAGACTAAGTAAGTCCGAGTATCGAACCCACAGGACACAACTAGAAAACAAAACTCGACTCGACTAAGACTTAAACTAAATGATTTAAAGGTTGATTTTTGGTTTTTTTATATAATTAATTAAAATAAAATAAAATAAATAAACAAGATAAACTGACAGCAATGATAATTGAGGAAAATATCAGGATAGGAAGGCAACTACCTAGGTCAAGAATCCTACATGAAAACTCATAACTCTCGGTAATGGAAAACTGAATGGATACCAGATTCTAAAGATAACTTAAGAAACTCTAAGACGTATTAGATCTCCTCCCGGTCTCACCAACACACCCCAAAGAATCCTAAAGAATAAAACACTGGCTATCTAGCTCGGATCACCTCCCGGTCTCACCTAACTAAGAATGTAAAGGTACTCAAATGACTCGATCACCTCCCGGTCTCTCTAATCACAATACACCCGAAGATGTAGAGGAGTAATCTAATTGGGTTAACTATGACTTGGAATTGCAAGAAACTAAACACAACTAGGATAGGATCACCTCCCGGTCTCACCCAAAACCTAACACCTAAAGCTCTAGACAACCCAACATTCCATCACCTCCCGGTCTCAAGAATGGCAGAATACTTAAGTCCTTTAAATTCTCTAATCAAGTTCCTATGGCTTTCGGTACCAAAACCATAAACTAAGCTACAAGCACCAAGCAGGTAACCCTAATAAACATCCAAACATGAAAGACATTCACTAAGACGTTTATGGAACTATCAAAGATAATAAATTAGACCTAAGTACGCACACACATCATAATAAACACCAACTAAATCGTTACCAAAACATTAACCATTCAAAATAATCCATAAACCGAAAGCTATAAAATTAACACGCAGTCATCATACAACCTAGGTAGTGGTTCAAGATTTAGTTACTCATAGTAATGAAAAACAATAAAAACAAAGGTTCAACATAAAAATTAATCATGGTCTCAATATTTATAAACACAAAGTAAATAAATATAAAACTAAAACTTTTAATGATCGAACCCGTAGCTTCGCTCTTGAACCCAAGCCTTTCTGGCCTTCAATTAATCCTCTATTCAATTAGGAGCTGCTGTGTCCGATCTCGCCTTATTCCCTTTGGCTTTTTGCGGCTGACTTATGTATATGTTCAATCGATGATATTAATATGCCGACCCTTGAATAATAATATGTTATCGATTTCAATGTATAGATTGGGCTTAGCCCATGTGTTTTTCTTTCTTTATGGCGTGAGGTGAGAAACCTCAAGTCACACTTCTCATTATTATTATTATTATTATTATTATTATTATTAATATTAGTAGTAGTAGTAGTAGTATAACTTCCCGACTCGGGTCTTCTTGGCTCGACTAAAGGTACTCGTTTAGGCTCTAACGTCCATGACTACCTTCGCTCAAGTGTTTGTGTCTCAATTAAAATTCTTTCGTTTTGAGCTCATTTTCCACGAACACCTATAAAAAAATAAAATAAATAAATATATAATAAAACGACACGAAACAAATATAAACCTGGCCAAATAATATACAAAATACATAGGAAAAGAGATGTGTTTTGCAACACATCATATTTCATATCTACTACGAATATGTTGGTATAAAACCCTTTATAACTTTCCTTTTAACATACATTCTGTTTATATGTAGTGGCATGAAAATGACCTGTTCTTTGTGGGAAGATTATAGTCATGAGATGTTTGAATACATCAAGCAGAATGAAGATGAAGTTCATGTAGTCCTTATTGTTCAATTTGGTAGCTTTAGCAATTATAAAGGTATGTTATATATTACTTTTTTTTGAAATTCCGATTACATATTTTTGTATACCGGTATTTGTTTTACCTGTTTTAATATTTTTTTTTCAAAGGCAATGTAAGTGTTCAAAATGCTTTCTTTATCACTCGCCTTTTTATTAATGAAGACATTGAAGACATTCGTTCTTTCAAGAAAAGGTAGCATAGTTATCTTTTTTTGTGTTTTATTTATATGTTTTCAGTTGTTTAAAGATATATAAATATTTTTTTTTTAATTACAGTTATATTGAAAAGTTTATCTCCAACGAATCATGTTCTGCTCAACGATCCCTGGGATCGTCTGGTAGTATGAATATGTCTGATGAATTTTTGAATAAAACACCTTTTAGCAGTATTCGTGAGCTTCCATTGATAATAGAGGTTCGTATAAAAATAATTTTTTTTCCTAATAACTTTCTTTCCAAATACATTTCAGGGTTATTCATCACATTTTTAATTTTGGTTTTGTAGGTTAACAAACAAGTAATTGTTGTTGGAACAATCAAGGGGGTGGATCCTAACGAAGATTGGTAATACCTTGGTTGCGAGTTCTGCAACCACAAGGTTGAGCCAACTTTGAGTTTACCAGATGATGAAGAGGTGAAGGACGTAACTTCATTTAAACAAGTTTTGATTTGCACGAATAAAGGTTGTCCCAAACAGATTGTCTCTGGTGATCCAGTGTAAGAATTCTATTTTCTATACATAAGTTATAATTGTATGATATTATTTATTTATTTTTTATGTTTTAGTATTCATGTTTACGTTTAGTAATTTTTTTAGATATAGGTCTGATTTTTTAGTTTTGGTGTTTTAGGTATAGGATTCCAATAAGGGTACAGGATTGTACTGGAATTACATCCCTTACATTGTTTGATCGAGAAGCAAAAAAAATGTTGGGCATGTCAGCGATGCAGCTTCTTGAGAAAAGCAAACAGGTAACCTATTTTTTTGAGCCTTAAACAATATATGTAATTCTACTTTGTATTACTTATATGATGTATGATCTAGGTTTCTATTGAAGAGAAAGTAATTCCTGTTGAGTTTTATGAAATTGAAGAGAAGAAATTTGCTTTCAAAATTAAAGTAGGGCAATTTAATATTGATAAGCATGTTGATGGTTATGGTATACGGAAGCTTACAAATGATTCGGAAATTGTAGCTTCTCTTGAAGAACGGTTCCTTGACATTCAGGTTATGATTATCATTTAAATATTTTCGTTATAATTACTGTTATGAATCGTTATTATTTTTGTTGTTATTTAGTTATTGTTTAAACCCTTTTTACATTAATCGTTTCTTTATTACATTTTTTTTTAGATCGAACAACCTCTGCTTGAAAATATCGATGTAGGTGACTCTTCAACACAGAATACGGTGTCTTTGAAGGTTAGTAGTTTACTTGGTCAATCATGTGTTCAGATTACATTTTAATGTAGTTTATTCTAACAATTTAGACATGGCTTTTAATATTGTTGGATTCTGTTGGAGATAACACTACTCCAGAATCATCTTCTAGAGTTAGTTTGATTCGTGATGAAGCTGAGGTAAAGCGTAGCTTGGACAAAGTTTACGAAATGGAAGATGAGGCAAGTCAGTCAACAACTAAAGTCCTCAAGTCTGAAAAGTTGATTTCCCGTAACAAATCACCTGAGAACACGGTCTTGATTCCTAAGGTTGAAAAATAGGATCAATTACCCGTTTTTTGAACAATGGTTTATTGTCAGGATTTTTATTTCCTGTGTGTTGACATTTTGTTTTCATTTGTGTTTGCTTTGATTTTGAGACAATTTTCATCTACATAAATTGCGTGTTTACATTTGATGTTTGTTTATTATATTGGTAAAAATTCTACATGGTTGAATTGTTTTTTAGGATTTAACATTATTGTTGATAGTTTATAGGAGACTCTGTACTCTTATATGGCTAGCTTTATGGTGCATTATCAAGAGTAAAAATCAGGACTGGCGTGAAGTTACTTATACTTGATGCGGATGACAAGGTGAAGAATAAAACAAAAATGTTTTGTATAAAGAAATATGTTAGGACAAAGAGGATTGGTGAAACCACTTTTGTAAACCTTAGTCTAATTCACTTCTGTCATTTTTGGCTAAGTATAGAAGTACTAAAGAGAAGACAAGAAACTGCTGATTAGAAGATATGAAGAAGTGCTGAAGTTGCAGAAGTTCTGAAGTCCAAACCAGACAAGTTCACTTCAGAAGTACTGAAGACAAAACTACTCTTCAGTAGTTGTCCTTCATCAGCACTTAGCAGAAGATATTTCCCACCGCCCTTTTGCATCAGTAGTTTATTGTTTAATATTACTTTTAGCTTTATTTGTTTCTTTCAATGTTGCAACTTGTGCAACTTGTCACTGGACTTTCTGTGCTTGCTTTTGGGCAAGATACATGCATGTAATCGTCTATAAATAGGAGGCTTCAACCTTCTATTTTAGACATTGATTTTCAACAGAAAAATCCTTCAAACACTCTCATTGTTATATTCCATTTCTGTATTTATTGTGAATCTCTCTAAGTATCTAATTCTCATTTACAACTTAGATTCATAATAAATATTTTGTCATTTATTTAGTTTCAAACATCAAGGGGGAGTTATAACTCTGCCTTTGCATAAAAAGTGTTGTTTTAACTTATAACATTCCGCTGTGCTTATAATCTGATTTACAAGGACTTGCTAAACACTTAAGTGTCAAGATAGCAAGTTCTTACTTAGCAAACAAGAGCAAACTGATCCAACAATTGGTATCAGAGCATTGGTTTATCTGATCACATATCAATCTAACAAATTGAGAATCAGACACAAAGCTCTTATTGATATTCAATAAAAAGATCAAAAGTTCACTTTTTATCAATATCCATCATTTAAAAGAGTCATCAGACAAATCTATACTCTTTAAAAATGGATCCACACAATACTGGTTCTGCCACCAAACCTGCCATGCTTGTGAGAAATGAGTACAATATATGGCAGAAAAGAATGGCACATACCTTGTCACAAACCAACACAGGTTGTTGGAGATCTGTGATATATGGTCCACACAAACCAGTAAACATAAATCTTGAAACTAAAGAAGGGATTCCTAAGGATCCCAAAGACTATACAGATGAGGATTTCCTAAAACTTGAGCTAGATGCTAAGGCATTCTCTATGTTGGCAATGGCTCTCCCAAATGAAATATACTCTGGCCTTTTACATTGTGAAAGTGCCAAAGAACTTTGGGACTGTCTTAAAGAACAGTTTGGAGGAACTGAAGAGGTGATTGCCAACACCAGAGAAATTTTGGCTCAACAATATGAAACATTTGCTTATATTAATGGGGAAACTTTGACACAACAATTTGAAAGATTCTCCTCATTAATCTCTGAGCTAAAGTTAAATGGTCAGACCTATACAACAGTATCTATGTTACATAGATTTTTAAGGTCTCTACCTGACAAATGGGAAACTTACTCCATTGTCTTAAGATCCTCACCAGATTTTAGCTCCCTCACTCTTACAAAATTCCATGGGAGATTACTCACTTTTGAAAGAGAAATCGATCAAAAGAAGAAATTACAAACTTCTGGTAAAACTGCTGATGACTACCTACCAGGTAGTACAGCACTTTTGGGACAAGATTCACCAACTTGTTCCTATGGATCTTATGACAATATTGACATAACCACTGGGATCTCATCAGAAAGATCTTTCCCAGGTTATGACAATGATGACCAAAGTCAAACTGCTGATAATCTATGTTTTATCATGGATGATTTGAAAAATTTTAGCAGTGATGACTTGGAAGAAATGGACATACTACACCAACTGGCCATGCTAAGCATTAAAACTAACAAGTTTTATAAAAGGTCAGGAAGGAAATTTCCAGGATTGACCAGTAATACAAAAATTGGTTTTGACAAATCTAAACTGAGATGTCACAAGTGTCAGAAGTTGGGACACTTTGCTAGAGAGTGTAGAAGCTCTAGCTTTAACCAATCACAATCTGGAAATAACTATAACCCCAATTATAATAGGAACAATGGAACTCAAGGGAGTGCTCATTTTGTACAGGCACAAGCTCCTCAACAGCAATATATGCCTCAAGTACAATATGTTCAAGTGCCTGCTCAACAGATGCAGAGCCAACAATCAATCCCTCCCTTTCCAGCTGCTCAACTTCCTCCACAGCCTCAACAACCCCCTCAACAAAGTCTCTTTACCTCGGGGTATGTTGACTGGAGCAGTCTCCCTTATGACACCACAGAGTGTAATCCTGATGCAGACAACAAAGTGTTTGACATCAACTGGGGAGAACCAGACAATGGCAGAAAGAACTTTGCCTTAATGGCATTTGAAGGCTGTACCTCAAAATCTGCATTGTCTCAGGTATCAAAAGAATCTTTGACAAAACTTTGTTCAAACTCTTGCAAAGAAACTTTTGCTCTCATAAGAGAGACAAACGTGCACCTACAAGGCAAAGCCAATGATTTAGAAAGAAAATACACACAGATAAAATGTGATTTGGAAAGAAAACTGTGTGCTAAAACAAAAGAGGTTTCTAAATTAACTGACTCTGCTATTGAAACCCAAGCACAAATCAAAATGATGCTAAATGACCTGGGAGATGTCAGACAAGAGCTTGCTGACACCAGGATCACCTGTGAAAAATGGGTTGAATCTTGTAGGGGGTATCAACTACTGCTAAACAAACAAAGTGCTTCAAATGTTAAGTTTGGCATAGGATACCATCATGTTGAAACACCAACAGATTTTTCTCCCAAAACTACTGAAGATGGGAGAAGAATTGTTTCAAATGAAACTTCTGAAGGGAAAGAATGCACATCTTTCCATGAAAACTTTCTAAACAGAAATCCTGGCATTTTTAAAGAAAGTACTTCAGAAGTATTTACAAAAACTGACAACAAGCCATCAGTAGTTTCATCTACTTCAGGAGTTGAGACCCTGAAAACTACTGATGAGCAAAATCTTTTCACAACTGTCAGAAATTTGCCTTCTGATCAAAAACTTAAGGCAAAAGAATGTGAAATTTGTGGCCTGTTCAACCACAAAACTGAATTTTGTAGATACAGAAAAGGAATTCAGTTCAATCAAAAATTTAAACAACAGGTTGTGGGAAATCAAATCAGAAATGATTATGAAAAAGTCTTTAAACCCAAGAAACAACAACCTGAAAACACCTTTTCTCAGAAAAAGATAAAATCTCAACCAAAATCTTTTTCTCAAAATTCCTTGTCAGTAGTTAGACCAGAATCATCAGCAGTTTCACAAACTGCTGAGATTCAAAATCTAAAGAACATGGTAGAACTACCGATGACCAAGGTTGATGGTGGTCCTAAAAAGGCTACCACCATGGTTCTTCATGAAAAATCCATTGCCAAAAAGACATGGATTTCTCAACCTGGTCAAGAACAAACTGTAACTGTTCTCAAGAGCAAACCCAAAGCCAAACAGGCTTGGGTTTCCAAATCTAACTAATTTGCTTTTATGTGCAGAGAGTTTCCAGGGGCTTAAACAGCATATGGTATGTTGATAGTGGAGGCTCTATGCACATGACTGGATGCAGATACCTGATAAACAACTTTATCAGCCAAAGAGAAGGATCTGTGTCCTTTGGGAACAATGCCAAGGGATATGTGCTAGGACATGGCAATGTCTCCTCTGGCAAAATACAGTTTGACAAGGTCAATCTGGTGGAAAATCTTGAATACAACTTGCTGAGCGTGTCACAAATGTGTGATAAAGGATATTCTTCCTTTTTCACAAAGACAGCTTGCAAGATCATCTCACCAGAAGGCCAGAAGTTGATTGAGAAGATTATAGAAGATCATACTTTGCTGATTGCCAAAAGATGTGGCAATGTCTATGCAGTGGACATTGAGAAAGACAAAGTATTGAACAACACTGCCTGTTTCTTCTCAAGGGCATCAACTTCAGAAACAGATCTCTGGCACAGGAGACTTGGCCATGTGAACTTTAAAACCATAAATAAAGTCACAAAAATGGGCTTGGTCAGAGGTCTACCTTTGAAAGTATACCAGTGTCAAGAACACTGTGTATCCTGTTTAAAGGGAAAACAGCATAAGTCCTCCTATAAGTCTATTGAAGAATCAAAAACAACTGCATGTCTTCAACTACTCCATATGGACTTATTTGGGCCTGTCAAGATTATGAGCCTTGGTAAAAAGAAGTACTGCTTAGTCATCATTGATGACTACTCAAGATTCACATGGGTATTCTTCTTATTTTCCAAGGATGAGGCTGCTGAAATCATCAAGTTCTTCATTCTACAAGTAGAGAAACAATATTCTCTATCTGTCAAAACCATTAGAAGTGACAATGGGACAGAGTTCAGGAACAAAACTCTGGATTAATTCTGTTTGTCTAAAGGGATTATTAGACAATACAGTGTTCCCAGAACTCCTGAACAAAATGGTGTAGTAGAAAGGAAGAACAGAACACTGATAGAAGGAGCAAGAACAATGTTAGCTGATTCTGGACTGCCATTATACTTTTGGGCAGAAGCAGTTAACACAGCATGTTATGTTCAGAATAGAGTTCTTGTGGTCAAGAGACATTCCAAAACTGCCTATGAAGTTCTTCATGGCATGAAGCCCCTTATCTCCTTTTTCAGGGCTTTTGGATGTCAATGTTTCATCTTGAACATCAAGGAATCTATCTCAAAGTTTGCTGCCAAAGTTGACTCAGGTTACTTTCTTGGTTACTCTTCAACTAGAAAAGCCTACAAGGTTTTTAATTCTCACACCAGGATAGTAGAAGAAACATTGAATGTCAAGTTCAATGAGTCAAAACACACTCTTATTCCAGCACATCCTGCTGAACTCTTTGACCTTGACAACTTTCACTTTGGACCTGAAAAGGCTGTTACTTCTTCCAAACCTACTTATTATGGTGATCAAAGGTTTGAAGATGAGGATCCTGCACCATGGACTCCTCAAACAGTCATTAAGTCAACTACAACACCATCAGAAGTTTTTCAAACTTCTGATCAAACAAATACTGAAGGCCAAACTCAAACATCTGCTTCAGCACCTGCAACTACTGAAGAAGCTGCAACTGCTGAACCAGATATCATAGACCTCAGTAGTTTGTTTGAAGAACCAGAGCCACCCACACCTGTCAGTGGTTTACAACAACTGATTGAACACAGAGATCATCCACTTGATCAAATCATGGGTGATATAGCTACAGGTGTTCTGACCAGAAACCAGCTCTCCAACTTTTGCCTATTCTCAGCCTTTATTTCACAGTTGGAACCAAAGAAGTACCAGGAAGCCCTCAAAGACAATAATTGGGTGCAGGCTATGCAAGATGAACTACTACAGTTCAACAAGCAACAGGTCTGGGAAATCTGTCCCTTACCTCAAAACAAGCAACCAATTGGTACAAGATGGGTTTTCAGGAACAAACAAGATGACGCTGGTATGATAATCAAGAACAAGGCAAGACTGGTAGTTCAAGGGTACTCTCAAGAAGAGGGAATTGACTATGATGAAACCTTTGCTCCAGTTGCAAGGCTTGAGGCCATCAGGTTATTTCTGGCCTATGCCATTTCCAACAAAATTAAAGTTTATCAAATGGATGTGAAAAGTGCATTTTTGTATGGTAAAATCAAAGAGGAGGTGTACGTCTGTCAGCCACCTGGGTTTGAGGATCCTTCTCATCCTGAGTGGGTGTACAGACTGGACAAAGCTCTTTATGGGCTCAAACAGGCTCCAAGAGCCTGGTATGATACACTCTCCACCTTTTTACTCAAAAATAACTTTACAAGAGGTGCCATTGATAAAACACTTTTCATTAAACATGTTGGAAATCATGTCTTACTTGTTCAAATTTATGTTGATGATATCATCTTTGGTTCAACAAACACAAAACTGTGTGATGATTTTAAGAAACTCATGCAATCAAAATTTGAGATGAGTACCATGGGAGAACTGCAGTACTTTCTAGGACTGCAGATCAAACAACAAACAAATGGAACTTTTATACATCAATCAAAATATGTTAAAGAATTATTGAACAAATTTTCTTTAAATGACTGTAAATCATGTTCCACTCCCATGACACCTATCACACAAGTTGAACCAGATGATCAAGGAAAACAGGTTGATCAAACCATGTACAGATGCATGATAGGTTCCCTTTTATACTTAACTGCTTCTAGACCAGATATTATGTTCTCAACATGTGTCTGTGCTAGATATCAATCAGCACCAAGGGAATCACACCTTATTGCAGTCAAAAGAATTTTTAGATATCTGAAAGGAACTCCAACGCTGGGAATCTGGTATCCTGCTTCAAGCAATACCAAGTTATCAGCATTTTCAGATAGTGACTATGCAGGGTGTAAGATGACAAGAAAGTCAACATCTGGTGGTTGTCAATTCCTGGGGAACTGTCTAGTGTCATGGCAATCAAAGAAGCAAACATCTGTTGCAACTTCAACTGCTGAAGCTGAATACATTGCAGCTGCAAGTTGTACATCACAGATACAATGGCTCCAATATCAACTTCTTGATTATGGAATCAAAGAGACCAAGACACCTTTGTTTGTAGACAGCAAATCTGCCATTAGCATCATTCAAAATCCGGTACAGTTCTCAAAAACTAAACATATTGAGATCAGGTACCATTTCATAAGAGATTGCTATGAAAAAGGCAAGATTGAGGTGAAGCATGTAGCAACAGCTAATCAGATAGCTGACATCTTCACTAAGCCCCTTGACACATCAACATTTCAGAAGTTAGTTTCCATGCTTGGAATGCTAAATTTGTAAGTGTTTATTTTATTTTCTTTTTCTGCATATCAGTTAGAATCCAAGTTAACACTTGATTCTACCCAACTCTACATCAAACTTCTACATCAATCACTACTGTTATGCATCAAAATTTTTCTTTTTCCTTTTTCCATCCTTGATTCCATCCTGTCTACCATGGTGGAATCAAAATGAAAAATTTTATTTTTCCTTTTTCCACCCCTGATTCCATCCTGTTTACCTTGGTGGTTTTCAAATTAACCTTTTCCATCTTTTTTCTGGTTTTCACTTACAAATGTCAAAAGTCTGAAACAAAACTTCTGAAAAACAAAAACAGTTTGAGAGAAACTACTGATGAACAAAAATCATCAGTATAGGGATAACTTTCTGAAAAAGTGTGTAACTTCTGATAAAATAAACTTCAGAAGTTATGAATAAAGTATTTATAAAAACATTTCTCATCAGATGTTAAAACTACTGAAGAGAAAATGGGAACTACTGATGAAGTAATCTTTCATCAGCAGTTTAAGTCAAAAGGGCAAATCTGACTTTTCCCATCATCAGAGGTTTGACCTAATAAGTTTAAAACCTCTGATAAAGAGATTTTTAACCAAAGGCGGTTTTAAAACTTCTAATAAAGAAGATTCAAGCGGTTAAAACTTCTAATAAATACCTTTTTCACACACTTATCCTTTTAAACTCACAAAATATCCCTCCTTCTCTCTCAAAACTCTCTCAAAACCTATACCTGAAAATTCACTGTTCGATCAAACACCCAAACCACAATGGATCTAGTTCTAAAACAGGGACACAATCAAAGAGCCTTTCTTGAAAAACAAGAAGGCTGGTCCCAATACGATGAGATCATTGATCTTGTCGTCAAATCCCAATACTTTACTGCTCTCACAATTAACCCACCAATTCATACTGAAACTCTGAATGAGTTCTGGGCAAATGCTGAGACGGTTACAATGGGTGGTGAGGTCATTTCCCTCAACTCAAAGATAAAAGGGAAACAACTGACCATCACACCGGCCACACTAGCAACAAGACTGGGTCTGGATGATGTAGCTGCCCCTGACCATGTTGCTAACAAAGATATTCATCTAACCATGACTGAGTGTGGTTATCAAGGTACTCTCTCCCATGCAACAATATTCAAAAAATATTTTGAACCAAAATACAAACTTTTGTTTCATTATATAATTATGTGTTTGAGTCCAAAAACAGGGTCATATGACCAGATGCCCTCCACTTTTCAACCAATATTTCATTCCATTGTGAATGAAACTAAATTCAGGGCATCAAAACTGTTTTTCCATGAGTTGGTGTTACATCACAATAATACCAAGAAAAAGTTTTTGTTGTACCCAAGGTTCATTATGCAATGCATAATAGGGGAACTGGGTAATGAGGTGCTTGTGGGAAAAATTTCAACTTTAAACCCTTTAACATCACAAGCATACTCAAGACTTAACAAACCGGCTGCCTGGCCAGAAGATGATCAGGGAGAACAACAACAAGTCCCCCTGAAGCCCACATCTTCCACACCCACACCACCAAAAGCCAAAAAGCCCAAGCCAACAAAAACTGCAACCCACCAACCCAAAAGAAAAGCTGTTCAGGAGGTTGAGATGCCTGAACATGCTCTTGAGCATTCTGCTCTTCAAATTGTTGAGACTGAAACACCCTCTCAGTCTCATCCATCTCAAACCCCACCAAGAGCACCCATATCTGTTCATTTCAAAAGAAAAAGACTTAGAAAAACATATCAAACACACTCTTCTTTTGAAACTGCTGAACAACAACCTATTGCCCAAACTACTGAACCCTCCCCACAAATTTCTGAACAAGAGGCAATAGAAATTGCCAAACTTCTCTCTGGGCTAAAAGAGAATGTCCCATCTGATCATGTCAGTCCCCATCAACCACAACAAACAGGGGACATAACTACTACATCAGACATGGATGTGGACATTACTAGCCCTATCCCAAGAGATGAGGGTGGACCAGAGTCTTTAAGCCCAATTTTAGAGACTCTTGGGGCATCTGAGGCTGCTACTACTCAGTTACCACCCAGTGGTGGATCTGAGGACAGAAGTAACATAGCTAAGACCTCAGATGTGGCAACTACTGATGAAGGCTTAATGCCTGAAGTAGGAAATCCTCAGTACCAAGAAACAGAGGTTCATGAGAGAACTGAGTTGGGCTCAGCTCATGATTTAACTGAGACAGTCCTCACTGAGGGCAACATCAGGGATACAGATGATTCCATTAATTTGGATGATGTTTCAAAAACTCCAACTACTGAATTGACGGCACTTTCTGAAGGTCCTGCTGCAAAGGTATCCAGGCTCAAGAAGCCAGTCACCTCTGCACAGGTTAAAGTCCACTCAATCCCTAAAACCCCTAGAGTGGCATCCTCTGTACAACATGAGGATCTCCCAAAAACACCCCCTTCACAGCAAATGCCTACCCAATTCCCTGGGCAAACAAGCATAGACCTGAACCAGCTATGCAGCCCAGAGGGTCCCCTGTACCACATGATGAATACACTCATCAGAAATCACTTCCAAACATATACAGCTGACTTGGAGCTGTCAATCAAGAACCAATTTGGAGTGATCAAGACCAAGATGAACGATCTGTCAAACAAAATAGACTTCAACAGCCAACAGATTGCTCATCTTCAAGGACACTTCTCCCAACCCTCTGCTTCAAGGGTTATAATTGATGAATCCAAAAAGGGGGAGAAGATCAGGGAACCTAAGGAGTCATTCCAAGCCAGAGTAAAGGCACGAGTGGCACTCCTTGAAAGAGATCAGAAAGATCAGGCCAGGAAAGAAAAATTGGCCAAACAGTTTGGTGTCTCTATTGAAGAAATTGAAGCTGCTGAGAAAGAAGATGAGACCCAAAGTTCTGATGATTCCCTAAGGTGTAATGAAGAAACTTCTGATGACCAAACTTCTGATGAAGAATCAGAAAGTACTGAAGACAATCCTTCAGTAGCTGACAAACCATCAGCAGTTGTCAGCACATCAGAAGTTAACACTTCCCAACCTCAAACAACTGAACCTTCCAGAACCACTGCTCCCATTCAACCAACATCTGATCCCATCAGGCCTACATCTGTTACAACAATGACTGTATTAAACCCTTCTCCCATCTCTCATTCAGCTGAACTATTAGAGAAGAGTTTAATTGCAGCCAACAAGAAGGCCAGAGAAGATCAGATTTGGAAATCTCTGGAAGAAAGGGATGATTTGGACTTAAGCCATGAAGAAAAACTTCAGGCTTATGCAGCTGAACTACAAAGGCAGGCTAGCCTTGATGAGATTGCTGAACAGGATAAAAGACAACAACTGGTGTCTTATATTACCAAGAACAGCAAGACTAAAGCCTTTACACTCAAAGGACTCTCTATGCAAGAGCTAGCAAGAAGAGCACAATTGCTTGCAGAGAAAATGGCCACAAGCAAAGATGGAAAGGCCAAGAGAGCCCAGATAATAGAAGAGCTAGTAGCAGAAGGATATGGTTCAAAAGCCTCTGTATCCAGATGGAAAGAAGAAAGACTGATGGATACATATAGAAAATATTTGGCTGCCAAGGCTGCAAATCCTGAGAAGTTTCAAACTGCTGATCCTTCAAGATCAGTAGTTAGAACTTCTGGTGTATCTAGAAGATCTGCTGCTCAAAAGAAGAAGACAGAGGACAATGTCAAAACTGATTTCAAAATGGTACTACTTGAGGGAAGCTCAATAGTCCATTCAGATTTTGACATTGAGGAGAAACCTCTGTTAACACAGTTCAGGGATCCTTCCACTTTTGCTTATCAAATACAAAAGACAATCACAGAAAAGCTGCATACCAAAGTAGTGACTGAACACCATCTCCCAACTGTTCAGATGCCTGGTATGCAACAACATCAACAAGGAAGAGAATCCCACCTGAGGCTATCTGAAACTGAAGACATCCAGCACTCAGGACCATCAACCCAAGGGACAAGTCTGGTTCCCTATTCTTCTGACTTTAACAAGTCAAAGATCCCTATCATCAGATGGTCACTTACTGATAACAACTCAGTACTGTTGACAAGAAGAGACTTCTCAAGCAGGGCTTACAAGAAGATCAGTGATCTGAAGAAACTGTCAACACAAGACCTGCTCACAATTCAACATCTAGAACCACAGAGAGGATCTCTGTCTGATGATCAGTACAACCAGCTCAAGAACACCATGTACAAAGAGATATGGAAGATTGTTCAAGACAGAAGAAACACATAAGGAATTAGTAAGGTTTTGGCTTCATCAATCCAGGGGGAGATTGTTAGGACAAAGAGGATTGGTGAAACCACTTTTGTAAACCTTAGTCTAATTCACTTCTGTCATTTTTGGCTAAGTATAGAAGTACTAAAGAGAAGACAAGAAACTGCTGATTAGAAGATATGAAGAAGTGCTGAAGTTGCAGAAGTTCTGAAGTCCAAACCAGACAAGTTCACTTCAGAAGTACTGAAGACAAAACTACTCTTCAGTAGTTGTCCTTCATCAGCACTTAGCAGAAGATATTTCCCACCGCCCTTTTGCATCAGTAGTTTATTGTTTAATATTACTTTTAGCTTTATTTGTTTCTTTCAATGTTGCAACTTGTGCAACTTGTCACTGGACTTTCTGTGCTTGCTTTTGGGCAAGATACATGCATGTAATCGTCTATAAATAGGAGGCTTCAACCTTCTATTTTAGACATTGATTTTCAACAGAAAAATCCTTCAAACACTCTCATTGTTATATTCCATTTCTGTATTTATTGTGAATCTCTCTAAGTATCTAATTCTCATTTACAACTTAGATTCATAATAAATACTTTGTCATTTATTTAGTTTCAAACATCAAGGGGGAGTTATAACTCTGCCTTTGCATAAAAAGTGTTGCTTTAACTTATAACATTCCGCTGTGCTTATAATCTGATTTACAAGGACTTGCTAAACACTTAAGTGTCAAGATAGCAAGTTCTTACTTAGCAAACAAGAGCAAACTGATCCAACAAAATATTATAATGATATTTGAATAGAATATGTATCATTTTCTTTTACATTTTAATAAAATATTTCATCTTATAATAAGATTACAGTCAACTTCCAAAGGTGCCAATTCCAAATAAGCGTATGTTTCTCAAAGACCATCAATAAAATCCAAGGACAGTCTTTATCGAAGGTTGTATTATATTTAAGAGACCCGGTATTGTCACATGGTCAACTTTATGTCGCATTGTCAACAGTTAAAAGCAAGGCAGGCGTCAAGTTACTTATACTTGATGCTGATGGGAAAGTCAAGACTAAAACAAAAAATCTGGTGTATAAAGAAAAATTTTGTGATATTTGAATAGAATGTGTATTTATTTCTTTTAAATCTTAATAAAATATTTCTGCTACATTTTTTTATATGTTTTACCCCTCAAAATAATTGTACGTTGGTGAGCCGCGTGTAACGCGGGCAAAGATCTAAGTGGACTAGTAAAAAAAGGAGTTTTAAGACAATTTAAGTTTCCGGCCGTTTCACTAATAAAACCGAATTAAAGTCCCTAATGAATTCTAAATTGTTTAACTTAATTAGAATTGAATCATATGTTTCTTTTGAATTTTATAGCTTAGAGGCAATAAATTCTATGACTAGTAAATTCAATTGACATGTGAGTTTTATAACTCATATTTCACATTAAGTCAATAACTAATTAACTTCTTATTGAAGAATAATTATTTTATTATTATTAAAATTATCTCAATTATTATTTAGTGATTAATTTATAAAATACAAATGTCAAACATACAAGGATTGAAAGTGAAACTACAATATAGGTTAAGGACTAAAAGTGTGCATACGATGAAAGTGAACGGTGCAAATGTCACACAAGTGGAGGTTTAAGAGTTAACTACTTATGACTAACCAAAAGATCAAAATGGATGAAATCTAGTGATTTGATAACACACTTAAAGTAAACATTGTGTTATGTGTAGGTGGGACAAAAAGAATGGGTGTTATGAGTAGTGTGCATGAGCCGAAAATATAGGAAGGGAAAAGGAAGGAGTTTTGTTTTGGCAAGCATCTTATCTTGGTCTTGATAATACTTAGGATCTACCATATTTGGCTTAATACAAATCCTTGGATTATGATGTTTATAAAAGGTGGGACAATTAGTGTAAGATGATCATGATTCTAGTCATATATATGTATATATATATATACACACACACACACGTATCCAAGTAATTCCCATGCATGCATACATATAACACACATATATATACATAGATAATATATATATATATATATATATTAAGTGTTCATAGTTCCTATATAAACATGTCCATATAATTATTTATATAGGAAATCATATGTGTACGTTTGTAATTCTTATAAGGAAAAATTGTTATTGTTTAAACTCGCATCACCAATTCCAGATAAATCGGATATTTGTACCATTTTGTGAGTTCAATTGCACTGGTGTGGGTCTTGGTAGACTTTCTTGAGGAACTTATGCATTAAAAATAGTGTCTAACATGTGTACCAAATAAAATGTTGACTAGAAAGTGTACGAATTTTGACCTGGTAAATCGGCGGGTGTCACATATGGGATCGGCTAGGTGGGATTATCTTATGGAATAACAGTCAAAGGGGTTTTCATCCTCTTCTGAGTCATCTTGTGACCCCAAAAGACTCCTCCTTCTCCGAACTCTTTCTCTTTCGAGATTTATGCTTCGTCTTGTGTTCTTCCACCACCTCCACCTTTGTATCGGAAGAATGAATCAGTGAAACCTTCCCAGTCGGAGCCAAAACCTCTAGAACAACCTGTTTGTCAGCAAGCTTATCAGAACTAGTCGTGGCAGCAGAATACGTGACACCATCAGTATTCACCAAAGCAGAATCCTTCAATGATCTAATCTTAACAGCTGCAGCCTTCATGCAATCCAAATAAGGTTTGTCCCCCTGTTCTTGTTGAAGAGTAGAAAAATCTAGCTTCGTATCGTCAAATGACTACAGATGCAGACAACCTCTAAAAGACATCTCAGCAAAGGAAAATAAACAGTTAGAAAACATAATAATACCAAACACAAAAGGTGTAATGTTTTGTATTTTTTTACTTATCTTGTCATAATCGTTGTTTAATAAAAATCCTATGAATCTTGACGTTTTAGCGTATTTTAAATTTTTGTGACATTATTTATCACATTTCGTTCATAATTGAGAATCCTGTAAGAACCGAATCCATGGATCGAATAAACGAATACAGCTCAGTTTCAGACGGAAGATATGAGACGATACAGAAATAAACGAAAACGTCATCACAGATAAGTATTGCATCAGAAACGGTTACAGACACTGTCATCAGTAGGATAAACATCTATCTCGGGGCCGGGGGAGGTTGGGCATGACCTCCCCCTTGAGAGCATTCAGAATACAAACTCAAAATATTAAATGAAAACCAACACATGAGATTGCTATTTATAGGCCAGTTCCTTCGACCTCCTGTAAGGGTCGAATGAACTGGTTCGACCTTGACACAGGGTTGAACAACATATAATGTGTTGGTTCGACCTCTTAATTTCTGGTTCGACCTCACGCTGGTTCGAACCAATCAGGTCTACCTTAAACAACTATGTCAGATCCATAAAATGCCCTTATGGATCACCACAATCTCATATTATACAATACACGACTCAACCCTAGTCTATTCGACAGTAACGTCCACATAAAGTGCATCAACAATAATAGTATAAAATGAATTGTCACACCCTCAAATTCCACGTGCAGGGTTTTACCGCGAGGCGCGTGACACACCAGGATCTCAGTCAACGATCACAATAAACATACAACAAACATGCATTCATATATATTTTTAAAACCAAAATATCATGCTTTGAGCCGTAAACCAGCAGCGAAAGCATTTCTTGTTTACAACCAAAAGACATATCATTGTTTACAAAACATTGTTTAATATGCTTCAAAATATTAGACGCTGTGCATGACTCCGTGCGCCTAGCCCATTGACTGCTACCTTAGCGACCTGAGAAAACATGCCAAAAATGTCAACATATAATGCTGGTGAGTTCACAGGTTTTCTTTTATAAAAGTGTTGTCACAAGTTCGCAAAGATCATTCCCGTTAATACTATGTCATAAGAACGTTAGCTAGACGTTAAGTGTTTTTACTACTACGGTTGGGAACCCATTACTGAACATGTACCAATTGTTTAAACCAGCCCAGATGACTGGGTTACCGATGCCTCGATAACCCGATAGTTAGAGACAATATGCACCCGCCCGGCCCCGCCGTCGAGTGGGGTTTATGAGGCCCAATAGATCTATCCACATTTCCCTCGTTGTGCGTTCCAGCACATTCATGGTTTCCCCCTGGGACTTTCCATAAAAGCCGTATAGTAACATAAAGTGCCCATAGTATAACATGATCTTTAAATAGTTTGTATGTAGCATGTTTCTCCCCCGAAAGCAAAACAGTAAAAGTGGGGCTGTGAAACTCACCTTGGTTTGCGTTACTTGAAAACAGTTAAGTAATTATGCTATGATAGCCCCAAATAGCGGCGACCTATCATAAGATGTGTATAAGTATCCGGACTAATAACCCGTGGGTTAACTAGTCCCCGAATGTCCAGACCGTGACCATAAACGTTTGAAAACATCTTTGACTGTTCAACCGACCGTACCAGACAAGACCCGACATCCCATTGGTGACCCGACATCCCACGTGTTAGGTAAATACAAGACATCATGCATCACATGCAATTAAACATTCAATACGCGCAATAGTTCACCTAGTCTAGCATAATGTCCGATTAACGCATAAACAGGTCCGAACACGTGTTGCTAAGTCATTGGGTGTATCCCGGGGTTCCTACCATGTTCCTAGGTGTCAAATCATGTTCCGGGATGTCAAAATACGTTTACGACAGCAGTACACACGATTAGGAAACTTTCATGCAATTAGGAAAAGTCAACTAGCGAGTAGGAGGAGGTCAATAGACGAGTAGGGCCTATTCGCCCCAAGCTTCAGGCGAGTAGGGCCTATTCGCCCCAAGCTTCAGGCGAGTAGGCTCCTATTCGCCCCAAGCCTGCTGATGCGCGTTTTCGCGCGTTAAACCCTCCAAATCAAATCCGAAGCATGTAAAAACACCCAATATCAAAACTAAACTATTAACCAATCCTTTCCAAGCAAAAACCCCCAATTTATCTCTGCTCTAACGGGCTCGGTGCGATTATTTCCAAAAATGGCAAAATACTAGGTTTCATTAACTAACCTTATCTTTCCTTAAATGGAAACAATCAGATTTCATCTCCTACAAATTTCCGGAGCAAACGGTGACCATTGGCCATGAAATCTCCGAGTCCATACGGAACCATTTAAAGCAACTGCTGATCAGTAATATGGACATTTTTGCATGGCAACCGGCAGACATGGTGGGTGTTCCGCGGGAAATAGCGGAACACAGGCTTAATGTTTATCGCTCCGCAGAGCCAATTGTACAAAAGAAAAGAAGTATGGGCCCGGAGAAAACAAAGGCCATGAATGAACAAGTCACCGAGCTGCTCAATGCGGGCATCCTCCGCCCCATCAGATACCAGACTTGGGTGGCCAACCCCGTCATGGTGGCCAAAGCAAATGGGGGATGGCGCATGTGCGTAGATTACAAAGACATCAACAAGGCGTGCCCAAAGGATTGCTATCCTCTACCGGAGATTGACCTGAAGGTGGATTCCCTCGCCCCATACCGATACAAGTGTTTCCTGGACGCTTACAAGGGATACCACCAAATACAAATGGCCAAAGAGGATGAAGACAAAGCATGTAAAAACACCCAATATCAAAACTAAACTATTAACCAATCCTTTCCAAGCAAAAACCCCCAATTTATCTCTGCTCTAACGGGCTCGGTGCGATTATTTCCAAAAATGGCAAAATACTAGGTTTCATTAACTAACCTTATCTTTCCTTAAATGGAAACAATCAGATTTCATCTCCTACAAGTTGCAATTCATCATCTCTATGTTATATCATCATCCTAGCATGATTTCTAACCATAAACAAGCAATGAATCACATCATAACATCCTATTCTTCAAGAATTACCCAAATGGGTCAAAATGCATACTTGCACCTAAACACCATAACAAGAGCTTAAACTCATAGATAATCATCCTAACAACACCTACACAAACCACATGCCAGACAACCACCATCTAAACTGAAAACCACTGCTGCTAAAACCTCTGTTGATAAAGCCACTGCTGACAAAACCACTGCTGCCACCCAAACCACTGATAAAACCACAACACCTGAACCTACAACCACCAAACCTACATCTGAACCTACAATCACATCACCACCCAAATTCCAAACATCTGCTGGTCCTACTAAGGTGCCAACAGATGTTAACACAACCACTGCTTCCACACCACCATCACCAAGAATCTTGTACAAAAGGAAGAGGAAATCAACCTTTGTTGTACAGGATGAAAACATACATACATCACCACACACCACCTCAACCACACAATCAACACCTATATCAGCCATTCCACTCTCATCATTTTCACCACACACATCACAATTCAGATCCCATAGACCACCACCAACCATTACACCATTGGTTGTTCAGTATCCCCTTGAACTTGATCTACTCAAGGGGGAAATGCAATCCTTCTATAATTTTGAACAACCATCTGATAGATCTTTCCCTTCTCTTCCACATTTCCCTGTTCCCTTAAACATTGACACATATCTTAAATATAAGGCTGAACAGGCAGATGTTATCATAAAAGAGAAATGCAAAGGGAAGGATGACAGGACTGCTCAGGGCATCCATTCAGCAGAACTTAGCAAATTGAGAAGGATTGAAGATTTTGCTAAGACCTTGAGCAATTCCATGTCTGCCATGCCTCTCAGTAGTGACATGAAAAAGGAGGTTAGGGAATCCCTTCTTGAACAGATCTTGGCAACCATGCCTTACAAAGCAAACAAGAAACAGTTTGCAGGCTGGACCACTCATGCACAGAACTCTTAAGAATAGAAGAGTTGGCCAAAAATCCCCAAACTAAAGTCTCTGCCCCTGATTTTGGTAAAGGCAGAGATCCAGCCAGAGCCTTGAAGTTTAAGAGGATGAGACAAGAAATAGTGGCTGCTGATTATGGGGAGATGAGGTCTGTTGCAAGATGGTCTGAGCTAAGGTTGGTTAAAACATACAAGAGACTTGAAGAAAATAGGAAGAAAGATCCCAGCCTACCTAGAAAACCTGTCTACACTGATGAACCACTGATGAAGAGACCTCAACAGGCTTTTACTCTTGACAGCTTACTTGACACTTCTGATCTATCAGTTGCTGCTAGAAGACAGTTCAAGAAACAGAAAGAAATGTCTGAAGAAGATCAGAAGAAGTTTGCTGATACCTACATAAAAGAGGGCCTCTTCAATCAAGTGCACTTTTTCTCAGATCCCACTACTGACAAGCTAAGAGAACTCATTGGGAGACCTCCATCACCAAACTCATCAAGAATAAAAGTGCATCTCAGCAAATCCACTGACTCAAAAATTCTAAAATGGAAAGTCAATAAAGACAACCATGAATTGACTCTGCTCAGGTCAGATGGAAAAGTTCAAAAGCTAAGCATGGATGATACATATAGCCTGTGTGCAAATGATCTCCAAACACTGCTGAACCTTGAGCTTGAAAGAGATGTAGAAGACCTATTTGCCTTGGACTTTGAACTTCAATTCAAAGGACAAATCAGAGAAAGTCTGATGAGAAATAAAGATCAAGAATAAAGCTTAGTTTTGGCATCATCTGTTCTAGGGGGAGATTGTTGGGTCTGCTGACCTGGAGAAGAACAGATGATTGAAAAGCCAAAATATGCTAACAGTTGATTCCACAAATAAACAGTCTTTACAACATATTCTTCCCAAAAGACTGCTGACCCTAACAATTGTTCCATCCAAACAACTGTTGCTACAACTGCTGATACAAAGGACTACTAGAGAACAACTGATAGAGAACAACTGCTGACCAAAGGTCTGATGAAGAAACAACTGCTGATCAAGTAATGAAGACTAAAGGTCTGTTGGAGTCAACAGCACTTAGACTCCAACAGATGTTGCAAGACCATCAGAGTTTTCCCTTAGCAGTAGTTTACCTTACAGTATTTTGTAATGTAACAGTAGATTGTATAGGGCAGATGTTTTATGTTGTTATTCTGTTAGAGGTCACTATCTTAGGTGACGTCAGCACATGTCACCAGTGGTTTAGGTTTGTCTATAAATAGAACAGTGCTTGTACTGTTCTATTACATCACACACAAACATTCTCTCAGACAAACAATCACTGTGTGATCAGGCTGAGGGGGAGTATTTGTACTGATTGTAATCTTTCAATTAATGAAAGCATTTGATCATTGAAAACATTTATTCCTGTTGTTTTGATTATAGTTTATCTTTCCGCTGCACTTTCCATATATACTTACATCATTCATTTCTCATCTTATTCTAAATATATCAAAACAATCAAACTCAGATCCTAACAGAAGGTATACCAATCCTTAGACCGATTCAAACGATAGAAAGCCTGAAATACATCAAGGTTTGGGACATAGTCGAGAGAACGACTAGACAACTCAAACTGGTTTACCCTACTAAAGCCGAAGGGATTCATTTGAGAAATGTGAACCTTATGATGTATAAGGACCTTCATCACGAAACGGGTGAACGGAACTCGGTAGTTTGCATAATTACACACTTAGGTGTAAAATGCAAACTTACCGGTGGGGAAGAGGTATATAGGAGTATTATGATTCAAAAGAACAGGGTTTAGATCTGAAGGAATTTGAAATTCCTTTAAAAATTCTTCAAACTTATCCGGTTTCAAGACATTATAAGTGGAAAGCATGTTATTTTTTTTTTTTTTGGGCATGATTGAAACAGAAAAAAGGAATGAAGAAACACACCTTTTACTAAACAATTCTGAGACTGATTATGAAGGACCGAATGTCTGGTATAGGTAATGAGGAAGAAGATGATTCTTCAAATGAGAGGATAGAAAGATTAAATGGTAAAAATGAAAGAGTGAAACACTATATTTATAATTCAAGTGTGTGGATACCAAACGATGGTTATGTAACCGCCCAATCAGCACGTGTTCACGTGCCTTATCGAGCCAATCAAACAAGTCACATCAACGTGCTTCCACTAAAACCACATGACTGTGACTTTTAAAAAAAACACGTTAAAGACAGACAACTGTCTTCCATCACCCAGCTGAAAGACATCAGTTCTCATCCACTACATACCGAAGCTCAGAATAACCAATAAATTCAAAAAATCCAAATTACCAGTCCCTTTTAACTCCAAAGGAATTAAAAGTACTTCGGGGGACTTAAAGAGAATATGTGGTTTATGGCCGGAAGTCAGAGCACATGATGGTCCGAACCAGGTAAGCCACTCCGATGATAAAGCTCCGGAGTAAAGGCCCATGAGCCTTGAACCTCTGAAGCCCACTACCAAAGTATAAATAATCCATGAAAGTTTGTTGAGGGTAAAGAGAAAGAAGAAGAAGAGGACGAGGAGGATAAAAATGGTGAAGTTACTGAGAAACACTCAGATTTTGGCCGGAAAAGTGGCCAGAAAAGTCACCGGAGAGAGGTGGTGATGGTGATGGGTGGGTTGGCGAGAGAAGATGATGGAGGGGGTTTATTAGTCATTTCATCCACAAACTAATAGAAAGCCTAATAGCCGTTAGTCTCAGGTACGTAAAGTGTTAGCCCATCAAAACACAGGGACTCAATGTGTTATACTCGTGCTGAACCTATTAGTTGGTGTAAAGCATATGGATGAAAACTGGATTAACTCTTTTATAAAAGAAATTCCGTCCCTAAGGTTTGGTCCAATTTGCTGCTTCAGTCCAAAAAAGTTTTTTTTTTTTTTTTTTTTTTTTTTTTGCAATGGAACCTCTAAGGTTTGATTTTCTTGCTATTTTCGTCCATTTCACTAACTCAGTTAAAAGCTTGTCATTTTGCCTACTTAAATGAGGGACAATTTGGACATTTCATCCTATGATTATTTTCCCCCTTTTATATGAAACCCTAATTATTAAACCCACCCATCTCTCTCTACATACATACATACATACATACATACATACATACATACATACATACATACATAACACCACCACCATACACCATTCTCTGCACAATATACCCACCACCTCCACCACGTCCACCACCATAACCACCACGTCCACCACCGTAACCACCACCACCCTAACTCCACCGTCTTACCTTCACCTAAACTACTAAACCCATTTATCCTAATCGACGACTCCAATCCTCGTCACCGTAAATCAAGAATTATGCCTTTTGCAGTTCAGTAGAAAACCAACTACTGTAAAAATCTATTGTCAATCATTCATTTGTGTATACCGCTTATGATGTGGATTTACAATTTACTCAAATATCGCACTTTTAGGATTTCTGCTCTTTAAGAAAGAGGGTAGGATCTGCTGTGCACCAAGTAGTATTTATAATTATAGAGAATGAATACCCAAAAAAACCTCAAATTTTTAAGTTTATGGAAAAAGGTATGGAGCATTTGTTTTTTAAGCTTGATCTTGTTGTATGATTCACGGTTGCTAATATGAATTCCTAGTTTTACACTGGATGATCTATTTGGGTTCCTGTCACCTTAGAAGGTTGAGCAGTTGTCTTTAGTTTAGCTTGATGTATAAGTTTTGGACTATGAAATATTGAAATCATTTTGTATACGATTTGCATAAGCAACATGGTTCTGTGGTGCTAAACCCAAGGAGGGTTATTAATATTATTAGGAAGCAAATAGTGGAGAAGAAAGGAAACAAGGAGGGGGGGGGGGGGGGGGGAGGAGAAAGAGAGGGAGAGAGAGGTAATGGTTGATTTTATTTAGAAAAAATAAAAAGATTTTTTTATTAAAATTTTAAATTGCAGGTAAAAGGACAAAACTACCTCTGACTTAACGTCAGCTTTTAATCAAGTTAGTGAAATGGACGAAAATGGCAAGAAAATCCAAACCTCAGGTGTTCTATTGAATTTTTTTTTTTTTTTTTGACTGAAGCAGTAAAGTAAACTGGATCAAAATTCAGGAACGAAATTAATAATTAATTCTTTATAAAATTACAACTTTGCGTTAAAAAAACGAAAAGGTTAAATAAAAAAATATTACTCAGCACTAAAACAGTAAAACTTAGAAACCCAAATGACTATTTTCTGGGGTGGCGTAGTCGCCTACTTTCTACTGATTGAATTTCCCTCATAACGAAGAACGTCATATATATGTTGAGCGGCAACAAAAAATATTATGATAACAAATTCTTTCTTTGTTTCTTTCTTTGTTGCTCTCTCACCACCACGCTTCCATTTCTTCATTTCATTTTGCTTCTCCATTCATCCATCCTCAAAGCCAAAGGTATCCCGTTTTCCTTTAAAAAAAATCTACTTCATTCACTAATAAATGCAGTCCATCGGTTACGTTTTTTTTGTGAGTTTATCGCTTTCATTTCTAGGGTTTTTGATCATTGCGGTGATATTATTATATCCTTTGTTTCTCTCATTCTGTATATATTCACACTTTCAGCTATTATTATTATTATTCTGTATATTATTATTATTATTATTCTGATGAGTGATTATTTATACATATGTGCATTTGTTATTCTCATGTAGCATTTGTTTCTCTCGCATTAATATGTTTTCAGCTATTATTATTATTCGGATGATTGAATTTGTAGCGATTCGACGTTGATTGATTGTTTGATCATTACTACAAAAGGTGTGTTAAACGTTGATTGATGTTTTACGACTAATGTAACAACCATATGTGCATTATGGGATGCATTGCTTGTAATACGATATACATGAAACTAGGATTTTATATGCTTGATGCATGAATTGTAAGTATGGATGCATGCATTTTTTTCTTTCTGATATAGAACTTACGTTTTAATGTGTTCTTTGCGTGTATATGTTGAGGCGTTGAGCAGTGTCTTGAACTTTGATTATAGAGTATTGATGGTCGCTGAGAAGCAAGCTGATGGTTCTTAGTGCTTGACCCAATCAAAGTCAAACTTTCATTTTGCCATACGATTGTCGTTGATGGCCAATAAGGATTCTGAGATATTGCCGGCAACATGTGACTTCAATGATTTTGTGTCACTTTACTTGGAATCATGTGAGCCTTTCTCAGTCATTTACCCTGAGCCTGAGCTTTATCCTTGTATTAATCTAGATGAACCAAATCTTTTAAAGACGGATGCCCTTACTAGCCCCTATGACTCTACTGTGGTATCCGGTTCCTCTGATTATAGAGATAATGATGGGAAATTTAGTGGAAATGAAATTCATGAAGTTAAGCGTTTATCAAATCGAAGAAGTACCCGTAAGAGTTCATTGTACAAGAAAAAAGATACCAAACTGACTGCAAGAAAAAGTAAAAGATATTTTGGAAAGAGGCCAACGTTAGATTTACTTGCTGCGGATGTGGGAAGAGGGCAAAGAAGTAATTTGGTCAGATATGCTCGTCCTTCAGCTTGGGGACTTGTAGACACTATTGACAAAATCTTTAAGCAAAATGCAGAAATGTATGTGGATGCAAAGGGAAGAGCAGGGCGTAAGGAAGGAAAGAGTATTACTGATTCTGTGAGTCGAAGCATACAAACTTCACAGGTTGATTCTCGAGCCGTAAACAAGGGTAGCCTTGTTGTAAAGCTTAAAATAGGGGCAAAGGCTATTCAAAATTGTCATTTCAATACAATACCAGATTTGGAAAAAGATCTTGATAGTTACAGGGATGTCAAACTAGAAGCTTCTATGTTACAACGCGATATAAAGGATAATTATGAAAAACAGGTGTCTAGAGCTTCTAATGAGAATCTGCACAAACATCTGGCGTCATCAAAATTGTCTGTTAGTAACGTGCTCCATACAGAAAGGGAAAGAAGTGAAATTCCTAAGATGAAAGGAATAGGAAACTCAGTTGAAATTAGCTGCTTAGATCCTGGAACTTCACCTGATACAGAAGTCGTTAATGTGATCCCCCATGTTCAAGTTAGTGGAAATACTACAGAAGGCATTCGGGTTCCCTCAAAATTAAGTATTACTCATCAATCAGATGATTGTTATGTTGGAAGTGGAATACCTAGTCCAGAAATAGTCAATGATGTTTTATCATTTGAGGCATCTATGCCAATTACCACTGGAATTGCTTCTTGCAATGCCTCTAGCAGGGAAGCATGTCCAGTGGAACCTGTTGCAACATTGCAGGAAACAGAAGTTGGGGTTTCCATAGATATGTTGACAGTTGAAAGTGTCACGAAAGCTGAGCATAGCATTGCTGGCATTGAGTCTGTGGATTTAAGATTCAGTTGTCAACATTTTTATAAAAGTTCAAAGTCAAAATCTTCAGTGAATAAGAACAGAACCAATTGTCGGCAGAAAGGATCACCAGCTAAGTCAACTGCTAAGGGAAATGCCAAGGAGAAGAGTGGTAGAAACCTGGCATACCGTGATACAGAAACTCACCCTGTAACAGGTATATATATATATTTTTTTTTCTGAACATGTTCTGTACAAGTTGATATATGTTACGTTTAGATTTATTAACTTTGGTTTAAGTTTAATGCTATGTTGTAGGAAGTCATGAAATGAATGATGCTAGAGGTCTAGAAGAGGATACTAGAAGAACTGTTGAACCTATATTCACAGTGATGTCTAGTGAAGGCGAGAGTCGGCAAGGACCGCCACCAAGTGCATGGGTCTGTTGTGATGATTGTCATAAATGGAGACGTATATCAGCTACACTTGCAGATGTTATTGAATCAACAGAATGCCGATGGTATGATTTTTCAACTTAATTTTTTTTATACGTTATAGTCAGACATTATCCTTGGTTTTTGACTGCTGTAATATGAAGGATTTGTAAGGAAAACATGGATAAAGCTTTCGCAGACTGCTCAATCCCACAAGAGAAGTCAAATGCTGACATTAATGAGGAACTGGAATTATCTGAAGCATCTTGTGAGGAAGATGCTTGTAATACTTGGTTGAACTCCAACAAGTTGGTTCAAAAGCAGCCTGCAGGTACTCATTGTCCTAGTGATCCCATCTACACCATTTCTGTGTTCTTGAACCACCATCAGTTAGAGTGGCAAAACAGGAGGTTTGGGTAAGGGATGAAAATTAAGTTTGTTTAAAATCAGTATTCTTTTGGTACATGTAAACATGGGCTCGGTTGAGCCAACCTGCAAGCACTTGTTCGTCCCTTTTTATGAAATTTGTATGTATTAATGTGTTAGTTATGGTTAAAAAATATATATTTTTTACTGTAATAATTTGCCTCTTAATAAGGTGATTTAGGAGGTTTTATACATTTGAGTACACTTTAGATGGCATTTGAACCGACCCATTTGATTGTTTCTTTTTTAGTTAACTATGTATAGCTTAGTCTGTGTAACCTGTTAGAGGTGATTACGTGGCCCAAATTGGCAGATTTCTTGGTAAGTAGGTTAAAAATTGCCACATGTATCCATTTCATTAATAAGCCAAATTTAAGCAGTGAAGTGTCTAAACGTTGTTGCAGATCCTCTGCAACCCTCTTGGAAGCTTATCAAGACAAACATGTTCTTACATCGCAATCGTAAAAATCAACCCATTGATGAGGTTAACTTACTTGATTCTTCTACTTCTCTCTCTCTCTCTCTCATTATTTTTTTTTTATTTTTATTTTTTGTAACTGTTACTGTGTAATTGATGCTTTGATACTTATGGGTGTAGTGATGTGTGTTTACTAAAATATGTTTTCATCATTAATACGTGTTAGATTATGGTTTGCCACTGCAAACCTCCTGTAGGAGGTCACATGGGGTGTCGGGATGAATGCCTTAATCGGATGCTAAACATAGAATGTGTAAAAGGAACATGCCCCTGTGGAGACTTTTGTTCGAATCAACAGGTTATTTATCTAATCGTTTATTAGCTAATTTCCGTAGTGAGGTTATAAACTTGCATTTTTCTATGATTGCAGTTCCAGAAACGCAAGTATTCTAAAATGAAATATTTTCCATCTGGAAAGAAGGGCTATGGGCTTCAGTTGCTAGAGGATATCCCCAAAGGAAGGTTCCTTATTGAATATGTTGGAGAGGTAAGATTTCTAGTTGCTTAATTCCATAGTTTTCTTTTGCTTGATTTCATAATTTGTAGTTTTATCATTGTCTTTCATATTGTGAATTTTTAGGTGCTTGATATGCCTGCTTATGAGGCCCGGCAAAGAGATTATGCTTCACAGGGTCATGAGCACTTCTATTTCATGACATTGAATGGCAGTGAGGTTTGTCAGTTTCCTGTTCTTTTACTTCATCACTGTAATAGATTGATTAGTTCAATTTTTTTCTCAGAAAGGTCAAAGAGTAATAGCAGATAAGTTTTGTTTAGTTTAGTTTAGTTTTACTCACATGGCTTGGTTTTTGTTTTGATATATTCAGGTAATAGATGCTTGTGCTAAAGGAAATCTGGGCCGTTTTATAAATCACAGCTGTGAACCAAACTGTCGCACCGAAAAGGTTAGTTAACATACAGGCACAATGTTTTTTATACAAAGTTTCTTCCATGAGTTTAAGTTACAGTAGCTGACACACTTTGATTCCATCTTCACTGGAATTTATTTAATTGACTGCATTTTTGTAAAATATTTTAATGTAAACACTGAACACAACATGCTCATTGGTTAATTTGAAGGCTGATACTTACTGTTATGTGTTTAATTTGTTAAATAACCACTTATTTTGTGTTCTATCTGATCAGTGGATGGTGAATGGGGAAGTATGCATCGGATTTTTTGCAATTAGAGACATTAAGAAGGTACTCAACGCCCAACAAGTTCAATATTAGCTATAATGGTGCTATGAACCTTCTCTTTTTTCTTTAATTTTGTTAACTTACCCTTTCACCTTTTTATTCAGGGGGAAGAACTGACATTTGATTACAACTATGTAAGGATTTTTGGGGCTGCTGCCAAAAAATGTGTATGTGGCTCATCTAGGTGTCGGGGTGTTATTGGTGGTGATCCACAAAATGACGAAATAGTTGTTTTGAGCGAGTCTGATACTGAATACCCTAAACCTGCTATGTTCTATGAGAAGAGTAACTGCAAATTGGATGATATATTACCTGTAACGCAGACTGCAGAAAGTAGTTTTATAAATAATGTGGAAAGTGATCAAAGTCCTGATTCCTTGTTTGTCACGGATGAGAAAATTGATGATTCTGCAATTCTTATTGAATCTACTGAAAGAGAAGTTTCCCAGGAAAGGTCTTCATCTGCAACATCAGAATCCGAAAGTAAAAAAGAGCATACAGAGGGATTATTTCCGTCTTTTGTTCGGCCACTTGACACTTCTTTTAAAGGGTGTGATATGAAGAGTGAAATCACAAAACAGAATGAAAATAGAACTTCAGTACACTTGGTACATGAAGATGGCGATCCAAAAAAGAAGACTAAAGCTCACACAAATGAGAAAAAGTGTACCCTTATAAAGGAAAAAAGCTTCACGAAATTACATTCTTCATCATCAGCATTGAAGAAAGAGAAATTCAAGAGCAAGCAACCAGAGATAGACAGCAAGCCATTGGTAGTGCCTGAAAAACCCAAAAAGCTAGTGGCTGATAACTTAACTGGACGATTTGAAGCAGGTAATGAACTTTCACTACCTATTCATTTTCATTCTCTTTTGAAATTTCTTTTCCATTAGATAATAACATGATTAAGTGATAAAAAGTTTCCTGTTTGGTATCTTGCAGTTGAAGAGGCACTTAATAGTCTTTTAACTAAAGGAGGGATAAGTAAACGAAAAGTAAGTATCATATTATGTGTTAGCTATACGTTTTTAGTCTGCCGGAGAATTCTACCTGTTTACTTGACTATTTGTATACAAATAAATGTTTTATTTATTTGTTTTTAATTTATGTTTTTAACATTTTGAGTGTTGCTACTGAAGCCCAAGGTTTTCTTTTCTTTTCTTTTCTTTTCTTTTCCTTTGGTTCCAATTTTGTGCTAGTGTTAGTTACATATATTTTCTCTACTCTTTTAGGCTGTAATGATGTTTTTATTTATGATATTAAACATTTATAGTTTTTCTACCCTATTATAAGAGAAATTGCCCCTTTTGTGGTCTTGCATCACTTATGTTCATTTTTGGCTTTAGAGTAAATAGCAGTTGCATGTTCTTGTATGTATAGTAATGCATCTTCCTCATATTTTCTTTTGATGTTTGTTTGTCTGGAAGGATGCTTGGAAGGGCTATCTGACACTTTTGTGTCTAACTGCTAATGGTGGCAATGGTGAAGGGATTCAAAGGTTACTTAGATATTTTTATGTTGTTGAATTAAAATATATGAATAAAGTAAATACTGAAGCTATGAATGTAACTATTTCAGCAACCGAGACCTTTCTATGATCCTGGACGCGCTCCTAAGAACGAAATCTCGAACGGTTTTGCTCGAGATAATTAACAAGAACGGTATAATATTTGTATTGCCTTTTAAATACTTATGACTGATGCAAATTTTTTTTTTTTTTTTTCTCGAGTGTTCTTATGTTTTTGTGTTTCTTTCTTCTTCACTTTATAGGTTTACAGATGTTACACATCTTATTAAAGCGTTACAGAGAGGTGTTCAACAAGACTCCAATATTGAGGAAACTTCTAAAGGTAACCTTTACAAATCGTGACCGAGTTATAGTTGGCATTTGATATTTCATTTCCGAGCTCTTTTTAAAATTGGATTATCCGTGCAGGTTTTTGAATTTCTGGCTGAAACGAAGATTCTTGCATTAGAAAATATCTTAAAACCTTCTCTGCCAGGAGTTGAAAGGTCTGAACAAACTATGATTACCATAATTTTGTTATATTAATTCAGTATGATAAACCTTGAGTCAATATGTGGGACACTCGTAACAATTTGTTGTGTTGTAGCTTTATACTTAGATGTGATATTTGGAACCTACTTACTTATAAGTCAGTGGATTTGGGTTATATTTCAACTCAAACGGGTGAAGATGCCCAAAGTGTATTTCTATTGCATTCATTCTTCTAAGGGGGTGTTTGGGATTGATTATTCAAAACAGATTATGCGTTTTGGAAAAGCAGGGGTAGAGCTGCTTATAGATTATTGCGTTTTGATAGCCTAAAAAACTGATTATCTGTGGTTTCAAAACGCAATCCCAAACACTAAAAACTGATTATCTGCGTTTTCAAAACGCAATAATCTAAAAATCAGATTCAAAACGTAATCCCAAACACCCTCTAAGTTGTTTTGTATTAGGTTATGAGTACTATTATAAAATTGCATTTCTAAACGTATTCACTTAAACAAACAACAAAATGTTTGTGGATCAAGCGATCAGGCTAGTACTGTTTTGACCTGCACTAAAGATGACCTATTTCGACCTGATTGTGCTGTACCCAACCTGTTTCCACCTGTATATAACTATATATACCAAGTCATCTGCAGAAATGGCACCTGCTGGTAGCTTCTTAAATATGGGATCATCTTTATGCTATGCAGTTGCTTCCCTGCTTTGTTTGTGGAATTTCTATATATTTAGTGATTTAAAAAAAAAAATTAGTGATTTAGTCAATGTTAAGTTATTGCTCAATGCATTTTTATACTTTGAAATTAAATAGTTATATTATCATCTTGAATCATAAATGTTTCTTACTGAAGTGATGCCTTTAACTCTATTTTTTTTTTTTTAAGTGATGCCTTTAACTCTATTTTTTGCTTCTGATGGTACTTCATAGTTCAGACTTCAGCCTATAAGCTTGCATTTGGGTGGAACTTTATTTATAGTATCTGAGATGACCTTTTCTTTTCTTTTTTTCAGCTTCAAGGATTCAATTTTGTCATTCACAGAGCATGAAGACAAAGAGGTACATATTTAAATTGCATTTTGATTTTTGTTGCATTGCTATATTTTATTAATTATATTCTTAGATTTTTGATAGCTTCTGACCATTGTAGGGTGTATTCATCTTGTATTTTCTTACCTCTTAACTGGTTATAATGTGTTGCTTACTGTTATGGGTAGGATTGTTGTGTTTATTCTATGCATTCAATTGCTTTCTAATACCTAAATCAAAATAGACATGTTGGGCAGATTGGTTAATGGCTCAAAATAATATTGGCACAGGTTGACTCGAGACACTTTTTATACAAAGTTTTAAATTCCTTTTCAAATTATTAATATGCTTGCCCAATCCATATCATTAGATAATAATACGAGCGTTTTTAATACGGCACTTTGGGCTGTGTATGCAATAAAATTACACTACTTGGAACACATTTTCAGTGATGATATTTACTGTTACTGCATCTTTTGATTACTTTCTATGTGTGACACAGGTCCATCAAATTGCAAGACATTTCCGAGATCGATATATTCCATGGTCTGCCAGAAGGGTGAATCGGGCCGAAAGGGACACTGAAAAAAGGGAATTTCAGCAGAACTCAAACTTGAAAAGTTTTGTATTGCAACAAAGAAGAAATTTTGAAGTTGCTGCAGATAACTGCATCAAACAGTCGATTAGCGGTGCTGAAGGACCTCCTGCCTCATGTCTAAGTACTGATGGGACGAAAACCCGAAAGCGTAAAAGTCGATGGGACCAGCCCGGTGATGTGGAACCTCCCTCAAAGAGAAAATTTTGGTCAAACATTAACTTTGGTGGAAGTCAACAGAAGCAAACCAATGATGGAAAGATGGATGCTGACGGTGATGCTCTTGGATTTTCATCTCCGGTTAACCATCAGTTGCTCCCATCTAATCCTTCGACTTCTACACAAACCGTCAAGGGACAACCACAAGGCAGATACAGTTCACGGTTACCCACCGCCTTTGGGGTTCCCTGTTCTCTTCTTAAAAATGTAGGGACACCCAAGGCTGCAGGTGCAGTGAGTTGGATTGTTGCTCCTGGAATGACTTTTCTCCCTTTTCCACCGTTACCCGTGTACCCGCGTGATAACAGTCTATCACATGTAAAAGAACAATCATGGCGCATTTGTAACTTCCAAAGGGATAGGAATGCTAACACCCTCGGTAAAAGATACTTCAGGCAACAAAAGTGGAATTACTCGAGACCAGGTCACCACAACAAGTATGGCCCTGCGGGTTTTGGTGGCTCAAGCCAAAACCGAAACCAGCGCTAGCCAAACATAAGTGTAAAGTTAGGGGGAAAGTGGGTAGTTATATAGAGCTAAAGTCATAGTCGTTACAGCTTGTGTACAGATTCATCATTTACCTCGAAGAAGAGGCAGAGCTTTAATCACATTCAACTTCTTTCACTGATAATTTGAATCATTATTGGGGTTTTTTGAAATAAATTTCATTTGCATCAAATCACAGCATTTTTTAGGTTTACAAAGTATATATAACATTTGTAGATATGGTTAAACTTGAACACTAAGGTGGTGTTTGTTTTTCTCCCAGAAGCACTTCTGATCTCTTTTGTCTGCGTCGCGCAGACGCGGGCAGACGTTTGGGCGGGCAGACTGTTTGTTTTTCGGAAGACATTTCACTACAAAAGCTCTTCCTGACCTCTTCTTGGTGCAGACTTGGACCAAAGTCTTCTAAGGTCTTTAAAGGTCTTCTCCTCTTCTCTTCTCCCCACCCACCACCACCACCACCACCCACCACCACCGTCCACCACCCACTACCACCACCACCCACCACCACCACCACCACCACCACAGTCCACCACCACCTACCACCGTCCACCTACCACCACTACCACCACCCACCACCGTCCACCACCACTACCACCACCCACCACCTACCACCACCATCACCCACCACCACCACGGTCCACCACCACCACCCACCACCACCACGGTCCACCACCACCACCTACCACGGTCCATCACCACCACCACCCACCACCGTCCACCACCACTACCACCACCACCCACCACCGTCCACCACCACCCACCACCACCACGGTCGTCCACCACCACCAGCACCTACCACCGTCCACCCACCACCGTCCACCACCACTACCACCACTACCACCACCACCACCGTCCACCACCACCACCCACCACGGTCCATCACCACCACCACCGTCCACCCACCACCACCACCACTGTCCATCACCACCATCACCCACCACCGTCCACCCACCACCACTGTCCACCACCAGCACCCACCACCGTCCACCACCCACCACCGTCCACCACCACTACCACCACCACCCACCACCACCACCACCACGGTCCACCACCACCACCTACCACCGTCCACCACCACCCACCACCGTCCACCCACCACCACCACCACCACCGTCCACCACCACCCACCACCGTCCACCACCACTACCACCACCACCCACCACCACCACCCACCACCACCACGGTCCACCACCACCACCTACCACCGTCCACCCACCACCACACCCACCACCACTACCCACCACCATGGTCCACACCACCACGGTCCACCCACCACCACCACCATCTACCTTCAGACTGTTGTAAAAACTCAGTTTGTTTAAATTTAAGTTTATTTCAGCAGCCTGCAGACGTTAACAAACAAACAGTCTTCTTCTTGCAGACTGCAGACCTTTGGTCCACCTCTTCTCCTGCAGATGTCTGCAGATGTAGTCCGCAGACTGCAGACCTTTTCCTGCAGAAAAAACAAACAGCACCTTGCAACTTTAGTATAAAATGCAAAAAAGAAATAAATTAAAAATATTAGTAAAAGAAAAGAAAGAACGAACGAACCAGGGGCGCAACTTCTTTATGGTCCGAGGGTGCCCTGGCCCCTGCCGATTTTTGGCGCAGTACTGTTATTTTGCGATTTTCGTAGGTAAATTGAGTCCGGATTGAGTCCAACCCCAACCGATTTGATCTTCCGGCCACTGCCGATCGAAAAAAAAATTGAGTCCGCCCCCTACCGATTCGAAAACCAAGCTTCGCCACCGGAACGAACGATCTAGTGACATCCCTTGCATATATTTACTGCATGTATAGGACAACTAGTTTCCCATATTAAAAGGATAGAATACAGTTTTCTACATGTTTTTAACTGAAATATGGCAAATTAAGCGTTAGTGCATCACAATCTTTAGGGGGTTACGTGTAATTGAAAACAATGCATATACAAGCGACAACATTAAACATGTGAAGAATCCATAATTAGTATATTAGGTTCTAACGCCATGTATTATACATGTTGAATATATGTGATTTTATATACTAAGTAATAAAATAATATATCTTAAACAAACTCTATTTATTGCACATGTTTAGTATCTTAAACGGATTGAACAAACAGTCAAATATAATGTATTCAGTTAACACAAACAACTATCAAGATATTTTTAAATAATAAAGTTTGATATACCGTTTACTTATTATAATAATTTGACTTTGTTTTTTATTTATTATAGGTTATGTATAATACACAGAGTTGGATCAATAAAATCTTAAATGCTTACCAATATGTCCAAAAATAGAATATTGATAAAAAACATTAAATAAATAAAATCGAAGTGGAAAATTATGATTTAGTATTTTTATTTAATAAGAGAACGAAACGAAAAAAAAATATTATTTAATAACACTGTTAATAGGAGAAAGGCATGATTTAATATTATTATTTAATAGGAGATAAATATTATACATCAATAGTATAATAATATTAGATATTAATAATTTAATGATATTGTTGATAAATTAAAGAGTTAATTACATCGTTAGTCCCTGTGGTTTCCATCAAGTTTTAATGTTAGGTACTAAGAATTTAAAGTAACAAGTTAAGGCATTAACATTCTAATTTGTTACAATATTAGGTATTAAGCACTAACACTGTTAAATATTAACGGACATAACCCTCACGTGACCCACGTATGAGGGTACTTCCATCAATTAAAAATTTAATCACTTATGGAAACCACCCTATCCACTGTGACGCCGCGAATGGTCCTCTAACTCCGGCGAGCACTCCTCGGACATCATTCCCTGCAATCAATACAACAACATTTTAAATTAGTAAACAAAAAGCATTAAAATTTGTTTAATTTGAAACCCTACATAACCATTTACGAAATCCATCCTCGAAAAAGCAAAGGTTTATTCTCAAAAGTTGAAAAACAAAGCAAATCAAAACAATTTTTTTTTCTCAAGTTTTTTCTAAATCTTTCTGCATTTTTTTCAAACATAAAGCCACTAGTTTTTTTTTTTTTGTTTAATTTCATGACCATTCACGAAAATTCATCTTCAAAATAAGATATTTAAAATAAAAAAAATGAACAATAGAGTAATTTGAAACCCTACATGACCATTTACAAAACCCACCTCCAAAATCAAAGATTCAAACTAAAAAATGGAAAACCGAATAAAACTGAACAAAGGTTTTTTTTTTTTTTTTTTTAAATTTCTAATTTTTCTCTTCAAGGACCGTTTGGTGAAGAAAAGTTAAGCATATTCTGTGAATCAGAGAATACACAGTAACTGTTGGATCTCTATTGCTGCAACAACATTCCCTTGGATAAATCCTCTTAACTGAGCTTAGGAACTTCATATCCATCCATTCATCACGGTTATGAGGTGTTGCAAAAAAGAAAGAGACTTGTTTATGTTTTAATGTCTGCTTAGGATCCAAATCGTATAAAAAATAGAGAGTTAAACACTCTAACAGATCTTCCAAATGTTCGACAGAAACGGTGATAGAAGAATCACCAAAAACGAACTTAGATATTTTGGTGAAGGGACGGAAGGATGTGGTGTGTGGTTGGGTTTTTTTTTTAGTTAGGGTGTTAATTTTTTTTTTTTTTGAATGGATGAGAATACCCTCATGTGTAGGGCACATGAGGGTCACGTCTGTTAGTTTTTAACGGTGTTAATTCTTAATACTTGAGATTGTGATGAATTAGAATTTTAATACCCCAACTTGTTACTTTAAACTATTAGTACCCGACATTAAAACTTGGTGGGAAACCACAGGGAGTAATGGTGTAATTAACTCTAAATTAAAGGTGAGAGTAACGTGTGACATTAATTGAAATGCTTTATTAAATTGAGAAGATATGTTATTATTTACCTTTGAATACAAAGGTAAATAAATAGTAATTCTTATGGTTGAGTGGTAGGCTTTGATTTTCTAAATGGAAGGTTATAGGTTAGGGTCTTATCAATGATAAACTCTTATTTTTGGATTACAACAACAGGAGGTTTTTCTAGTTGTGAGTTTCTTCCTAGGTGGGTACATTTAGTCACCACATTTTGTTCTTTAGGTAGAAGGTTGATCTATTCGCAAGGCTCCATGTGTGGCACACCCACACCTCTTATTTGCACACCTTGTTGCCCTATATGCCTCGTATAGGGTCATACGCGGAGTATGGGGGTCTGCCAATGAGAATGTTGTGCCCCCCTATACGTTACGTGTAGACCTATACACCGTGCATAGACCTATATGCGACGTATAGATCCTGACATGACTTTGACTGATACACATTAATTTGTTATAAGAAACAAATGAAGCAACTGGATAGGTACATGTACACTTACCTTTCTAGACTTCAATAGGACAATCATCGTCAAGAGGATTGCTAGATAAATTTTTCGACAGATCAGATGGTTCAGGAACAAAATCTACGTTATGTCGCCTTTGATATACTTAAACAACGTGAGGTTTATTCTAATATATAGGAAATAAGGGAACATTTAGGGGTGTACAAAAAGCTCACGGCTCGAGGCTCGCTCAAAACTCGCTCGAAAAAAGCTCGCTCGAAAAGGCTCGTTTTGTTTTTCGAGCCGAGCCGAGCTCGAGCCAAGGGTGTTCAGCTCGTGACTCGGCTCGATGGCTCGACTCGTGGCTCGGCTCGATGGCTCGACATATGGCTCGACTCAGGCTTGTGTATGTGCAATTAATATATAGACGAAAGTAATATATTTTGGCTCCAAACGCAATTCTAAAATTCAAATTTTGAAAGCCCCACTCATACTACCTATCTACCTCACCTCTTCATAATCCAATAAACCATAACTTAGAAAAATAAAAAATATACATGTATATGTGTAATTTTATTTTATAAATATTTATAAAAAACAATAAAAAAAGAACGAGCTGGCTCGAACATTTACGAGCCAAGCTCGAGCTCGGCTTTTCAGCTCGACCAAAAAAACGAGCCGAGCCGAGCTGGCTCGTTTAAGTTCGAGCTCGAGCTCGAGCTTAGCCTGGCTCGGCTCGACTCGGCTCGTGTACAGCCCTAGGAACATTTTCATGAACAATAACATCTCGAGAGACAAAGCACCTGTGAAGGGTAGGAGAAAAACAACGATAACCTTTTTGTACACAACAATATCCAACAAACACAAATTTAATAGATTTTGGATCTAATTTATTGGTGTCCGGATGTGTTTAATGCACAAAACACGTACTTTCAAATATCTTTGGAGGAATTAGATATAGAGGCTTTTCGAAAAACAGAACTGAAAACGAGACATTACCATCTAGAATAACTAATGGCATTCGGTTGATAACGAAATATGTTGTGGATAATGCATCGGCCCAAAATGGTTTTGAAACAGTCATTTGGAATAAAATTTGCTCTGTCAACCTCAAGAATATGTCTATTTTTATGTTCTGCAATTCCATCTTGGGCTGGTGTATAAACACATGATGACTGGTAAATTATCCCATTTTGTAAGCAATAACACTAAAATGATTTTGAAAAGTATTTTTTGCATCGTCGCTTTGTAAGGTTTTAATAGGCATGTTAAAATGGTTTATATTTCAACACGTAAAGAGCAAAAATGAGAAAAATACTTCAGAACGATTTTCATAAGACAAAGCCATGTTAGACTCGAAAAGTCAGCAACAAACGTAACATAGTACTTGAAACCAAGTTTAGATGGAAAAACATGGACTCCAAACATCAGAATGTACTAATTTAAATGGCGACGTAGCCTGTTTATTAATTCTTGGACTTAGAGAGACATGTTGGTGTTTAGCAAACTGACACGACTCACACTCCAAAGACGTTAAGTAAGAAAACTTAGGACATAATTTCTTGAAGGTTTGGAGAGATGGACGACCTAATCGATAATGTGCTTCAAAAAGTGATGAACTTGAGTAGGCTAGAGAGTAAGGTGATTGAGTTTCATGTATATATAGGCCATCAGATTCTCGTCGTTTGCCAATAATCTTATTCGTTAACATATCCTGAAAAATACAAGAGTCGGGAAGGAATAAGGCACTACAATTCAGACCACAAGTAATTTTACTAACGGAAAGTAAATTACACGGGAAATTGGGTAGATTCAAAACAGAGGATACATGGATTGACGAGGTAATGCTCACACTACCGGAACCAGTTACTTTTGGAGTAGATCCATTAGCAATGGTAACATAGCATGATGGTGGATGGTTTTAAAAATTAGGTACGAGTTAAGGATTATTGATCATGTGTTCAGAGGTTCCAGAATCAATGACCCAATTTGACGTAGTGGATATAAGACATTTAGCACATTTACCTGTCCCAACAAAGGTGGCAATTGGAATAACAACATAAGGTGGACGGTCATCCACTAAGGTAGTATTACTATCATTAGGTGCAACAGCTAGGTGAGTAGATCATCTGGATTGACGGGCCATTAGTTTCTTGAAGTTGTACTTGGTATGCCCATACTCGTTACAATAATAACATTCAACATTACCCGGTTCTGTGGTAGTACTATGATCATTCTAAGTCAGGGCTCGATCACCATAATTACCATGTTGATCGCTTGTCGAAGTGCTAATCAAAAAATATTTTAAAAACAACTCCTTAGCTACAAGGACTGCAGTATAGGGAGTAGGGTTGTCGAACCACGAGGAGTCTGTGGAAAGTGTTAATAGCAATTTATTGATTAAACTAAATTAATTTTATGAAGTTGATTTGCTGCTTGCTTGCAAAGACAAAGTGATTGATTGAAAAGTAATTAAAAAAAATAATATAATGAAAAACGGTCACTCCGGGTTTCTGATTCGGTAATTTTAAAGCTACTCCGTAATTAACCTAGCTAGGGAATCACATAGACATGATCCTGTTTAAATTGTTCAACCCAATTCAATTATCTTAACACTAAATACAAAATCAAATTATTCCTAGTACAAGAAAACCAAGAAACGATGATATATTGTATCAATGCAAAGAAACCAAATTGTCTAGATCAGTCAAACATACAATTGAATCCAAAAGAACTTTAAGATGTTCACAAAATTCAATCCAAATACTAGGTATAAAACAGAGTAAAACTAATAAAATAAATGAATCATTCACCCGGAGAGAACCGCGAGAGGATTAGCCTTGCATCACATTCACTTGCACACCCAAAGTCCCTTGATTTCTTTTTTCGATCCCCTTGTGTGCGTGACCCTCCTTTCTCCGTCAATGTTGTATGCGACTAAATGTTCCCTTTTTTAATAATTCTCGCCGTCAAAAATTGATAACTCCCTAAACCCTCACAAGCAAAATGGGCCTATTTCTCTTTTATGCTTCACGTGGCCACATGGCTTTATTATTATTATTATTATTATTATTATTATTATTATTATTATTATTATTATTATTATTATTATTATTATTATTATTAATGGTATTATGACCCCGTGCTTTCGACTCAGGTGTTCTTCGCTAGACCAAAATTTATCGTCTACGCCCCAACGTCCATGAACAGCTGCTCTTAAGTGTTTGTGTCTCGATTAAAATTCTTTTGTTTTGAGCTCATTATCCACGAACACCTACAAAACACATGCGCGCTAATAAATAACTAAGACCGACTAAAAGTACACAATAAAAGAATAAAATATATACAAACTAACATATTAACAAGGTGTTTTCACCAACACATCACATGTATGCCACCTTGATTTCCGCTTCGATGACTTCCTCTTGACCCTCCTAGAAAGCCACCTCTGAACCCTTCTCGGCTAACTAGAGCACTAGTATTGGTTGGAAGAGCCAAAGGGGGTGATGATGTAATGTCACTTGCAAAGAAGGATACAAAGCAAATGTCTCTTGCAAAGAAGGAATAGTTGGTTCATTTAAGAACTGAGATCGAATGGCATCAAACTCTAGTCATGGACCAGTCTAGAAACTTAATATATAAACATGTTCTCGTTGGGTCTACATAACCCGTGGTACTGATAGGTAAAAGAGTGTCCAACTCTTCATAAGTTTTCTTGAATTCCATAACATAAGCGAATAGTGATCGATCAAGTTGCTCCACCAGATGAAAAGACTTGCAGATATTGTATATTCTAGACATTGTTACTTTGTCCAGAATGTAGAAAATCCAAATAATCCATATGAAAAGACTTGTATATGTGGTTGTGAGTGACGAAGCGAAAAAAGAGAAAGTATAAAAAAAGTATTACTTAATTAAAAGAGAGGTAAAAATATATTGATTTTTAGTATAATTTAATAGATGAGAACGAAGAACATGATGTGAATCCTCTTGTTCATCATAAGATCTCGAGACTGTTGAAAACATATTATTCCAGAATACTATATTAAGATTTCACAAATTAACACACTTAACAATTGCATTCTAGGGTTAGGTTCAAATACACAATGAAAGAAAAATAGGAAGTCGTAGGAAGTGTATCAAACGGACTCCGATTGAACTCATTCATGCGGTATTGGAATCGTCTTATCGAACCCTACGTCGTTAGTTTTTAGGTCTTCGTTTTTTTGGGGTTTTAGCTTGTAGTTTTTAGAATATGCGTTATATCATTGTGTCTTTTATGTATTATTGTGTCTTTTTCTTATTTTCATCGTTGTGTCATTTTTTCAATTCATTGTGTCTTTTTTCTTCAGCATTGTGTTATATTTTTTGACACTGTGTTATATTTTGTGGTTCATTGTGTCATATTTGATGATATATTGTGTTTTTTGTATCTTTCCCACTCTTCTCATTTTTTATAGCCTTTGTAGAATAACCCAACCCTTGCATTCTAAACACACATTTTTCACTATTAAGTTTAACTGAATCTTGCATAACTTTTAGATTATTTTTAAATTCAAAGGGTACATATAAGGTAAAGTTTTAAGACACCACCGATCAATCAGGGCGGTTACAGAAGAATTATATAAAACTGCATACATGACAGATATCAAAAGTGAATATGATATATAAATAATAACACATATTCAAATCAGATCTAGAAAAAAAAAAAAAACAATAACAGACCATTCATAAAAATTAACTTTATTTTTCCTCATTCATAACAGCAGAAGCATCATCACCGTCCTTATCATCCTCAACTGTCTTGGTCTCCACAGATCTAGACTTAACCAACTCAAGCATCCGTTTACTGATCTCCTTCGAGTACAACTGCAGGGTCTCGATCCCATCATCATCACCGTCAGGGGAAGCAGTGGTGGCATTGAAGACCTCTTGTTCGATGCATCGGGCGATGACGTCAGCCTCGTCGGTGGGTATTGTGCCGTAGCGATCGGAGAGTACGGATTTGACGGTGAGGATTTGGATGAGGCGGGTGATGATGGCGTCACGTGTGCGTTGGGTTGGTGGCCAAATGCTGAAGGAGGTTTTAAGGTTTTTGAGGTTGGTTGTTGTGTCGTCGATGGTTGGATTGGTGATGGTTGCCGGTTGTTCGGTTTCGTCCGACATTGTTATTGTTGTTTGGCGGAGTGTAAAATGAGTCGCGTGTATATAATAATACTTGTTTATCTCCCGGGTTCAATACTTTACGTAATACCATCACCAACACAATCATATAATTTTCTTTATTGAATACGAGTAAACTCGTACAGAGTCAGTATGGTTTTCGAGCGAACGTCGTAGTCTTCACCGTATCAGTGTGGACCTGGTTTAGACAACATGGTTTGAACGCCTGAGTGATTAGGGCTTGTCAAAATATGGGTGTGATTATCTCTGCCACACAATTAAAAAAATCACCGTTCAAAAAATATATATTTTTTTGGGGAAATGGAATCTAATAATCCCAACTTTGGGGGGTTGGAAGGCAGCAGTCCCAACTTGCAAGTTGTACCACAGCAGTCCCAACTTGTCAACTATTTAATTTGAACGGTCCCAGGCTAACGTCCGTTATGTTTTCCAGTTAAGTGCCACGTAGGCAGCCCACGTGGCAGTCCTACATGGCAAAAGTGCTTATCTGTTTAAAAAAAAAAAAAAAACGTGGGCCATGTCCATGTGTATTAATCAGATTTTTTTTTAAAAAACAAAAAGGTGGGACCCACATACAAATCTCTCACCATATTAATCCATCTAATTCGATCAAATCAATCTTCCCCAAAATCACACTCATCAGACTCTTAGAACCCTAAAACCCCAAATTGATGAACCCTAATTTTCAAACCTAAACAATAGCAATCAATACTTCGACACTAAAGATGAGCTCGACGTCTTCATCCTCATCAAACAGAAGCCTTAAAAAGTTCAAGATCGATTTGGAAGGGCAGGTTTATTGTCATCACGACGTACCTGCAATCCCAAGGGTGGTTAAACGAAACAACCCACGAATTGGCAAAGAATTTTATGGGTGTCGGTACTGGCCAGTAAGTCATTACATTTTGTTTGTTTCAAATAACATGGGTATGTTATGATTTGATTGTTTTCTTGTAGAAACAAAATTGCGAGTTCTTCTTATGGAAAGATGATTTGCAGAAGTTGCTTAATCAAAGTCCAGCTGCAAAACAGAATTGTAATCTTGGAGGATGCCCTACAATTGAAGAATTGAAGATTGAAAACCTACAATTGCAAAACAGAATCTTGGAGGATGAAAACAAGTTTCTCAAAGTTCATCAACAGGCTGTTTATCCAGGTGGTACAGTCATCAACTCAAATGTGGAACTAGGATTTGCTATTCTTAAAGCCTCTAAGTAGGATCCTAGTTTGCAGTAATGTTCTTTCATTGACCCATACAACTGACTGTGTGCATAACTTTTAGCCTTGTATGCAAACCACTTACTTATCAACACCTTGAACTTTTCTTTCACAGCTAGTTGAATATCCTTAGCAGACCAATGTGGTTTACATTTAAACACAGGTAAGAATTCATTGGCTATGAATGTGTAACTTAACTGCCTATTTTTCTTCATATTTCTTTGACAATTGTGCTTGTTTATTGCCTTTTTTACCATGTAACAATTTTTTTCTTCATGGAAAGAACAATAAATATTGAATGGACAGTCTTTAACACAAGTAATACCTATACGACCTCCCCTATTCTTGTTACTAGTTGAAACAACTACATTCTTACCATTTGCAACAGCATACTTCTTGACAGCTTGTTTAAAAGCATCCCTGCTTGGGAATCTTGTACCAACCACCCAAGTCCACTTTGTCCAGTCAGTGTGATCAGTAACAACAGGAACACTTGGAGAATACTTCTTTCCTAAAATGTCATCATCAGAGCTATCACCTGGTGTCTTTACATCCCCTTCTGAGTCTTCATAGCTACTGTGTCCATCAACAGGCTATTTATTAGCAGTCTCTTGTGCTTCAATATCATTTGCATGCAAACATAGTTGTAACAACTTATTTGTTGTTTCATCATTTTCTATGTTCACCTTCTTGATGTTCAACTGGGATTCTCTCCATTCTTCATCTTCCCCTTCTGACCCATAATGATCTCCATCTAATGCATCATCCTGTTCATCATCCTGTTCATCATCCTCTTCTTCTGTCCCATAAACACTTACCACTTCATCACTGGATTCTTCATAATCTTTATTAACCTTATAAGTCTCATCCCTTGAATCATCAGAACCTGAACTAAACCCCTCCTCTGATTCTATTTCATCTTCAAAAATTTGAAGCTTTTTCTTGTTGGCAGGTGGTTCATCTAAAGACTTTCCTTTCTCAACCTCACTTAAAGCATCTAACTTTTTCTTACAACTAGGCATGTTTTGTTCATTAACTACATTAGGAGTTGCAAGTGGTTGACTAGTTGCAAGTGGTTGACTAGGGTTTCTAAGTGGGCTGACTAGTGGGATTAATGGGCTTCCAAATGGGCTTCTTATTGGGCTAATCAATGGGTTGGGTGAGCTGACTGATGAAGGATTTTTACAGGGTGTAGAAGGAGGTTTGCTAATGGGGCCACATTGCACATACACATTCACAGTTTCATCAACATTTGTAAAAACCTTCACCATGTCCATAACATCAGCATCAATTGTTAATAGCTTCAAACCACCATTCTTAGGTAACTTGTAATACATGATAAAATCTTTCGATACATATGAACATGCTTTCATTACATAATCGACGATTTCAAAATACGAAACATGATCAATATCTAACCTGATTGTTTCTTGTTCACCACCACAATATCTTAATCTTGAAGCATGAGAAACGAAGGTGCCACCATACCAGAGCTTAATCGAGATTTCTTCAGCCATAATTATCGTCTAGGGTTGTTTAGGGTTTATAATCTAGGGTTTGATCATCGTCTTTGGGGTTGTCTGATTTCTATGAAATGTTTATGTTTTGATCGAGAGAGAGGGTTGAGAGTGTTGTTAATAGATTTTGTGGGTCCCACCTTTTTGATTTTTTTTTTTAAAAAAAATCTGATTAATACACATGGACATGGCCCACGTTTTTTTTTTTAACAGATAAGCACTTTTGCCACGTAGGACTGCCACGTGGGCTGCCTACGTGGCACTTAACTGGAAAACATAACGGACGTTAGCCTGGGACCGTTCAAATTAAATAGTTGACAAGTTGGGACTGCTGTGGTACAACTTGCAAGTTGGGACTGCTGCCTTCCAACCCCCCAAAGTTGGGATTATTAGATTCCATTTCCCCTATTTTTTTTTATTGAATATGAGTAATTCATCTTTATAATTTATATATGTGCTGTTGGTTTTACTCATTATTTAGTTTATATTATTTAATACTTTACATAATACCAACACTAACACAATCATATAATTTTCTTATTGAATATGAGTAATTCATCTTTATAATTTCTATCTGAGTTACTAGGAAAGTAGGAATGACGTTTAGTCTGACCCTGGTTGTTCAGTATTGCTTTAATTTGGTTCCTAAAAAGTTTAGAAACACATATAAAACTGGTGTTTTTTAGATTTGAAATTAATTATGTTTTTCGATCGTCTTTACCTATATTTTTGCACTTTTTATTGTTTTATCTTAGATTTTCTTGTTCTTCGTATTTGTTATGGGTACATTTTATGGAACTGATAATGAAAGACCCTGACTATTGAAGATCTCTTGGGTAGCATAGAATTTGGTATGTTATTCTTTGGGTAAGTTTCATATGGTCGGTCACCAGTAAGAGGAGGCAAATTCTTATATTTCTTGATAAAAATATACAATTATTTATTGGTTTATTTCGGATTTACATAAGAATAAATACGCATTACGAATGTAGCATGTGAGGATTGATAAGTTAATTTAGTTGAGTTGTAACATATTACACGGCTAAGTAAACTAACTTAAGTGATCTACAATATATCATGAGACAAAGAAACTGCTTCCGGTGAGACCATCGGCTCCAACATATCCAAACGAAAGAGTTGAGCAAAAAAAGACAAACATAAAGATACTCTTACTACACTACCAAACAAGGAAAATTACGACAACATATTTCATCAAACAGAAATGCATGCAATCTATAATACGTTCACTTATCATTTATACAGACTAATGAAGCTAAGCTCCTACATCGAGAAATTGATACAGAACTGTATCACGTTGCTAAAAGTCCTTAACTTTAATCCTACGTCTCCATGTACTCCTATCCTCGACCATGTCTATCATGTTCATATCTATCAGCTTCTATTTATTGGAGGGTTCAATTTATGTGTGAATTGGTGGTTTAGAGTTGATGCATTTTGAGATTTGTTAAATTTAAGGTTCAATTGTTTTGGAGATTTAGAACATTCACAATATAGGTTTCTCATCCCCAATTCACTACAACCACATGATACACTAAAGTCTAAACATCATTACAGTTTCTCTCCCACTCACAACCACTTTTACAAATATTAAAAACATACATGCAGGAAAAATGTTTTCCCTAAAATATTTCTAAATATCCTCAAATATACCGATAAATAGTAGGTTCCTCATTTTCTCCACTCACAATTCAATAAAAAAATATGGGGTTTTCTCTCACAAAATTGTGAGGGACCAAATGTGAGTACTCTTAGGGATAGCAAACAATTTATACATTTATGAAATTAACAAACGGTGGTTAGGCGACGTTAAAGGTAAGGGATTCAAACTATATACATGAATACACAAAAGGTTTCATTCCCTTGAACCTTCTCTTGAGAGCAAAGTTTTGTGAAAAATTATGTAAATTCGTACTTAGAAACATAATTTACAAACCTACGGTACGTCATAATTTAAAAAATCACATTCTATAAACTACACTATACCCTAACATATGTGGTGATTCAAACAAAATTATAGATTATTTGGACATACTGAATCACCCTTCAATCTTATAACATAATGACATTTAATAAAAAAATTCTATGAATCATCCAATACTTTTGTTAGAACCTTATACATACATTCTCTTGCTTTACACAGAGCCTCTAATGGCTCATTCTTTATCATTGTTAACCCTTTAGCTTCATTCAAATCAACCAAGTTTTTACCAACCCTTTCCCAGTCAAAACATTGAATCAATGAACCCAAAGCCATACCAACCACTCTATTAGCTAGACCATCTCCAAGCCCTTGCTTCTTTCCAATCCCAAACGGCATATAGTTATACCCTTTACAAATTGACTTTTCAAACCTTTCTGGTCTGAAACTTGTAGGTCCATCCCACACCTTTGGGTCCCTATGGATAGCCCATGTGTTCACTAATAACATTGTTCCACATTCTATATTGTAGCCTCCAATGGTGCACTCATTAGAGGACTCATGTGGCACGAAGAGTGGCGATGGGGGATATAATCTAAGTGTCTCGTTGACTATGTATTGTAGGTATTTTAGCTTATGAAGATCGGTTTCTTGTATCAAGTGGTCTTGTCCAACATTTTTATCTAACTCAGCTCGAGCTTTTTGGAGAACGAGTGGATGGTTCAAGAGAAGCGACATCCCCCATTCTATCGTCGCTGCAGAAGTATCCGTGCCAACAAGTAAAAACGTCTGCATTAATAAAGAACACATAATTTTAAGTATTCCTATAAGCTAACAGAACATTTAGAGAACCATTCATAGGAAGAATGTGAACGTTTGTTTATTTAAAAAATAAAGTAACATGAACAAAACGTTTTCGTTCATTTTGTTGTAAAAACGAACTTGAACACCACTAGCTTATATGTTCACTTACGTTGGTTCGTTCATTAAAATCTGTTTGTGTTTATTCTTTAATGTTCGTTATTTTACGTTTATTTAAGTTCATTGGTTTAATTTTGTTTAAATTTTATTTAATTTTTAGACCCATTGAAATTGTTTAGTTTTATGAAATCGAAATATCACCCATTGATCAGTTTAGTCTATTAATAAATTCTTAGCCTAACAAATTGATGTTCACAATTACTTTTAATTGGTGTTTGCTTAGTTATCTTCGCTTATATTCATTCATCTATGTTCAGCTATGTTTGTTCGGTTATGTTCATAAACCGTTCATTTATGCTATTAATGAACAGGCATAAACGAACACGAACATAGACAAAACGTTATATGGTTTATTCTATTAGAGCTAAACGAATAAACACTAGCATGCCTAGTTTGTATTGTTCGATTCACTTATAGGCGTAATTTTAAGCAAGTAAAAGTAATTAAGACAAATGAACAAAAACCATACATACCAAAATAATACCCTTGAGTAACTGATCAGAATAGTTTTCAGGCAGTGATTCTTGTAAAGAAAGCATGGCATTAATCATTTTCTTGTTAGAAACACCATCTTTCTTCCTGAATTCATCCAACATATCTTTTTCAAATGCATCTTTTTTAGCCTTTAATCTCAATAATGTCTTCTTCATACCATCAATATCAATCCACTGCATGAATGGCAAGAGTTCCTTTGGATACGACACGTCCCCAGCTTTAGAAATTTCAACAATCATCCTACGGAAGTTAAGAGCCTCCATCAAGTCGTCGATTTCAGGACCAAAGTGTCTTTTCCCTGAAACAATCCTCATGATAATGCTAAATGACATATCTTGCAACCTTGGCCTCAATCCCACCCTTGTGTATGTATCATGCAAAATTCCCAACAATAGAGTCTTGATCAAAGAACCGGTTTCATCTAACCGGACATCCGAATACGTGTTGAGGCGTGTAATGGAGAAGAGTTCGATGGTGGTGATATGGCGAAGTTTGCGCCAATAAGGGCCATAATGGGCTGTGATCATGGAGGTATAGTCGTGTTTCATGTGCTTTTTTATTGTAGCACATGGTTGGTTTTGGAAGGTATCGATTTGTGAAACACATTCTTCGACGACGGATGATGAGGATAGAACAAGAACTGGTCGTGAACCGAATCGAAGGATGAAAGCGTGGCCGTATTTTAAGGAAAGTGTATGCAAAGCTCGGTGTAAAGGCCGATCTTGGATTAGATGTAGATGACCGATTATAGGGAAAGAAAAAGGGGTTGGAGGAAGGCTTTTGTGATTTTTGTGATGTTGAAGAAGGAATTTGGAAACAAGAAATAGGAACAAGAAGAAAAATAATGGAAGGAAGTAATAAAACAAGGGTTGATCCATCGAACAAGGAAGGTGATATTGGTGCAAAATGCCCATTTATTTGGTGGAAATGTGACCATAAGCTTGAAAAAAGGTTGCATTATTATGAGTGTTGGCAAATTTTTAGATTTTCAGCTTTTAATAACAACATTATTATGTTATTGTCCATAATATTTGTAGGTGTTGCTACCACGATGACGCAGTCGTAGTATCGGTGTGATCTGATTTTTTTCGAAGTATATGTAAAATGAAGACGACAACATCGTTATCCTAGTAATGGGGATTATTGATTATTTTTGCGACCGGAATAAGCATCCTTTGTATAGTATTTAATGTGAGCAGTAAAGTAAACGTGCTAAAGTCGTTTAGTGTAGGGTGCATTACCCTGATTTCCTCTTATCCTACACTGTCACCTCATTACACTCATTACTACAAAATGTTTTATTAGATCCAGCACAACCCCTAACCACTGCCCTGAAAAACTAAAAAAACATGAATTAAACATAAAAATACACAACTTAACCACCTCCTTCAACCACCATCATACCTTAGTTGCACCACCACCGTGTCTACAACCTCCAACCTTCTAACCATCATACCTCTGTTGTAGACCACCATATTCCAACCACCACCACCATATTCTACCACCTGCAACATTCTAACCACCACCATCATACCTCCGCTGCACTACTATCTTCCAACCATCACACCACCACCGCGTCCAACAACCTGCAACCACCACCACTAGGGGTGAGCAGAATCGATCCGGACCGAAAAAAACCCGAGTCCCGACCCGAAAATACAAGGAAACCGACCCGAACCTGATAAGTAGGTTCTGGTATCGGCCCTGTTAAATAGCTCCAGCCGGTTCTCAGGTCGGGTCGGTCCAGAACCTGTTGGACCGAAATCAAATCCTAAACTAACTAACTGCCACTATTTTATGTTGAATTATAAACTATACTTTTATAGTTATTAACAAGAAAGATGATCGATATACTCGGCTGCAAATGGGTCAAACAAAAGAATCAATAGAGGCTGCAGCAAACTCGAATAACAGGAGGCGCGACTCAAGAACTTCATATGCGAAAAGACTATATTACCCTTAACAGTTAATTCAGTTTATTTGGCGCCAAGTTCCAACCGGTGGCAGTTAACAATGATACAAACAGACACGACGATTGCTTCAATAACTGTCAACAGACATGTCCATTCGTTTAGTATAAATAGAACCTTTATATTCATTTGTAATTACTTTTTGGTCATATCCATTAGTCACTTTTGGTTGTACAATATTTCCTATCAATAAAAGTCTTTTGTTTCCCTGCACATGTTCATATACATGTTGCTTTAGATTCTTGATTCTTGTTCTTGATGTCCAACAAATGGTATCAGAGCATGGTCACGATTCTTGGACAATGATTAAATATCGCTGCGCGAATCGAAAAGAATCAAGAATTCATGAAAACGATCCAGTATTACAACATCGGGGTTGAAGAAGTAAGATTGAAACCGAGGAAATCATCACAGAAACGAAGAATCAATCAAAATCAATTGTTAATCCCGCTTGTTACGTTCGGACAGAAAACAGAGCATCACACGAATCGTCAAATAAAATCGTCTCAAGGATCAATCAAGAAGGCAGAAGGAATCATCGCTATATTCTACAAAGAATCATAAATTCGAATCGAAAATTGTTTGTAAAGTTTCTTGTTTTCTCTATGTTTCTTCGGTATTATTCGAAACTAACAAAAACAGAGTATATAAGTATTACTTTATATTCTCTTCGATTGTATAGAAAGTTATCGATTCATATAGGAACGACGTAAGATCGTTTCTTATTATCTATTCTATCTAATCATTGAAGAGATCAAGTTTTAAAAGAAAATATATAATTTTTTTAAGAACACTCTGTTCATGAAGAAAAGGAAAAACGAAACGAAGAAGAAGAGAAACGAGGCAAGATTTTCAATATATTATTATTATTATAATATTTCTCTTTTGGATGACGTACTGAACAAAACAAAAAGAAGTCAACGTTTTTAAATGTCTTTGTCTAAACTCTTTTTGTTTTTTTTTTAATAATTACATACTAATTATTGAAAAGCGATTATCATATTTATTATAAAGAACATCAAATTTGTATTTATATTCAACAAAAGGAAAGGGAAATTATTATATAAAGATTGATCCAAGAAGAAACAAAAGAAAAAAAATCCAACATATGGTAGAAGAAGAAAACGAAGGCGGGAGATAAACGAAGATCACTATGAAACAGAGGAAGGCGAAAAGGAAAAGGAATTACGAAACGAAGAACATGGATTAATTTGATCTATATATGAAACCGAGTTCATACTCTCATATATGGAAAAAGTAATTAATCGGATTCATATATGAAACCGAGTTCATACACTCTCGTATATGAATAAGGATAATACAAACGAAAAGAAATATGATATACATATGATATCATATTCTGTTTTAGTGATCAAAGGAGAAGAAAACATTACGCTCTGTTTTATAGAAAGAAAGGAAGGAGAAAAATGATATATGCAGGAATTGATTTACATGGAATCCTTCTATGAAGAAGATGTATATAATATGAAGGATCGGATTCCAAACGGACCAAAGAATGAATAACAAGAAGTCGGATCGATTGAACGAGAATACAACCAAAAGTCAGTCATCAGCCTATGGATCGGAAAGAAATAAAAGAATGAAGGCTTCAACTCTATCCAAAAACTAGTTACATAAAAGTCTAGTTTAAGGGAGGGTGTTGAATTATAAACTATACTTTTATAGTTATTAACAAGAAAAATGATCGATATACTCGGCTGCAAATGGGTCAAACAAAAGAATCAATAGAGGCTGCAGCAAACTCGAATAACAGGAGGCGCGACTCAAGAACTTCATATGCGAAAAGACTATATTACCCTTAACAGTTAATTCAGTTTATTTGGCGCCAAGTTCCAACCGGTGGCAGTTAACAATGATACAAACAGACACGACGATTGCTTCAATAACTGTCAACAGACATGTCCATTCGTTTAGTATAAATAGAACCTTTATATTCATTTGTAATTACTTTTTGGTCATATCCATTAGTCACTTTTGGTTGTACAATATTTCCTATCAATAAAAGTCTTTTGTTTCCCTGCACATGTTCATATACATGTTGCTTTAGATTCTTGATTCTTGTTCTTGATGTCCAACATTTTAGGCGCCAAATCCATTACTAATATAAACCCACCTATCACCTATGACCTAATAATACATATACGAATCATAAACTTCATTATTCATAGGCTGCTGTGTTGTCAATTTGAAAGAACAAAAGCCTGCGACCATCTTCAAAACCTGCAAGCATTCAATCAAGTATTATTAGACACTGTTACATATATATTTTCACTATTTATTCATTATTTTGTTGTAATTATACAAGATAGACTTTGGCCATTGAATGAGAAACAAACATAGTTCTGTACAATCATAGGAGATACTTTTATTGTGATTATATCAATTATTCCTAAGTGTATGTTCTACATTATGACAATTGTTTAGGGCATATATTATTTCAAGCAATGTTATTATTTAGATTTCTTGCTGTCTTTGGTTTGAATATGCATATGCATATGTATATGAATATTAATGAAACAGCTAAACGTGGAAGGAGTATGGATGATGATCAAAAGAGTTCATCGAAGGTATGCTTGCTGGATAGTTACAAGCACAAGAAAGTTGATACTAGACACTGGTTTAGCCGTATACCTCATCAATAGAAGTGTGTAATTGTAGTTTTCTTTTTGGGAGAAAAGACTTACCATATGAGCATAGTTAGTTTTCTTTTCGAGGTCCACATTAGCTAGTTCCAGAGACTGTCAGCACAATGTATGTAGGATCTCCCTATATAAAACCACATACAGAAGTGATAGTGTATAGTTGTTTTCAACAACAATGTATGTAGGATCTCCCTATATAAAACCACATACAAAAGTGATATGGACCTGATACAAGAACCAAGGTAGTCAAAGGTTTGATCTTTCAGATGATGTTGTTTTTGCTGTTGAGAAATCGGGTTCGGTTCTTGTATGTTGGACTGAAGGAACCGGTGGTAATGGGACCGATACCCGAACCGATTTTTAGGGTTCAAATCCGGTCCATAGTTTATGTATAGTCCGGTTCTCAAGTCGGGTCGGTTTTGGACTATTGCTCACCCCTAACCACCCCCACATTCCAATCACCACAAGATAAAATAAAATATAATAATTTTAAACCAAACAACACTAAACAATTGCCTATGGCCTGTGGAAACTACCCAACCCCCATTACCTGAGACACCGATAAAGGTGTTCCCGTAGGAGTGGTGGGGTACCCGTAAGCAAAACGGCTTGCGCCCCGCCTGTTGTGTGTAGTGGTATCACATTAAATGTCTGTGTACTTTTTCCAGGAACCTATGTAATATCTGTGTACTTTTTCCAGGCACCTATATTTGCCTAGGGTCATGGTAACTACAACCCCCTCCCCCCTATTGAACTACACACCCCTTATATGGGGCGTATGGCACCATACGCCACCTATATGGGGCATATGGCATATGATGCCACATATGATTCAACTTTAAACATTAAAACTATAGTTCCTTAAAAAAATCCCGACATAGCATATGGGGCGTATGGTGTCATATGGGGCATATATGGTTAGGGCTGTAAACAAACCAAACGTTAAACGAACGGCTCGTGAAGTGTTTGACGGGAAGTTCGTTTTTGTTCGTTTATTTAATAAATGAACGAACACAAACAAGAAATCTTGTTCGTTTAGTTAAAGAAACGATCATGAACAGAGGTCACGTTCGTTCATTTATGTTCGTGAACGTTCAATAACGTGTTCGTTTATGTTTGTGTTCGATAGTTCATTAGGGTTTTTAAATTTTAATTTTTAATTTAAGTACTTCAAATTTTCCTAGTATTAGATTATTTACTATATATTAGTGTTTCGTATATTAGTATTACTTTATCTATTTTGGTTAATTGTTATTTTGGGTGGGTTAAACGAGCATTTCAAGTTTCATATGACAATTTGGTGTTTTTATGAGACATTATGTGATTAGATTATGTCAAGTATATTTGGGTAATTGGTTGGGTTAGTATACTTTGGGCGGACAATGTTAGTGATGAAATTTTCGGAATTTAACATGTGTTAATTTGTGCTCGGTTTTGTTCATTAATGCTTGTTTGTGTTTGTTTGTTTACGTTCATTGGTGTTTGTTAGTGTTCGCTTTGGCCCGACACCTGAATTTAACAAATAAAAACAAATAAACACGAACACATTCATCTCCTTAAAAAACAAACACGAACAAAACCTCATTCGGTAATTGTTCATGAACAGTTCGTGAAGACATTATTTCCTTAACAAACAAACATGAACAAAAAATCTCGTTCGGTAAGTGTTCATGAATAGTTCGTGAACACATTATTTCCTTAACAAACAAACACGAACAATGCCATGTTCGTGTTCGTTTACAGCCCTATATATGGTGATTGATCTAACACCTAATGATTGCTAGCACAAATAAACTAAAAGCTATATGGGGCCCTCGTGCAAGGGAGCATGGGCGTGCTTGGTCAACCCCGGGTCAATTTTATAAACATTAAGCACCGGGAAGGTCTTTACAAATACTTGGAACATGTTTTGGCTCTCGTATTTCCAGGAATATCCGGTTTTAGCAGTTTTTACCCAATAATCATCTATTTTCAGGTTGGAACTCCAATTTCCTGATAAACACAAATAGAAACAATTAAGTAGCTATAATCATCAATTTAAGCTCAATTTTGTCTTATTATAAGACTAATTATGCATGTTTTATATGTGTAATTGATAGCACATCAAAATCCTACATGAAACTTAAAGAGGTCATCCCTCCCGAGTGTGCAATTTGGCATCTTCCTTATTTCCATCCAAATGTATCTTTCTCTCTCATGTTTCCTCCACAATTTTAAAACGTTAATAACTTTTATATATGAGATTTTTTTCTTAAAAAAATACACCAAATTAACGAATGTTTTATTATCTTCCCAACGAGTACCATAGTGCTATACAAAAAACGGAAAAAAAATATTTTTTTTTTCGGTTTTTGTTCATATAGGGAAAAAAACACAATGTGTTCAAATACTTTATTAATAATGTCTATGCAAGTCACTAATAATGTTCAAACCCGGAATTATATTTTCATTAAGAACAGAATAGGTTAAAACCACTAATTTTCAAAAAAAAAAAAAAGTCACACCTTCAAGACTACCGCCTCAATCACGCCCTGCAATGGTTGTTTCTAGCTCTGCTCCTCATCTAAACATACATCATATTTTTAATATACATTTTCATTCTTATTCACATGATCAAAATTGTTGTTTTCTTATATTATAGTACATTAATTTATATGTTAAATCATAACACATATTTTATCATATCATATTACATTTATCTATCCCGAAAAGTTTCCGGGTATAATCTATAGTTTAATTTGCAAACAATGAAACCGAATTATACTTGTTAAAGTTGATCAATATGCTTATGTCAACCAGTAACAAGTACAGGGGCTAAACTAAAATTAAAAAACATGTCCAGTTGCTTGTGACGCGTAGATTCGATTCAATAAAATCACAAAATCCAAAAGTCAAAAACAAAACCGAATTGGATCTAGAAATTACTCAAAGATTGTAGTAGGAAAGAAGCTTATTATTAAATTTGAAGCGACTTCATTGCATAACATATGAATCCAAATTCAAGGCTTTAATCACAGTCAGTAGTCACATTGCAATAATAATAATAATAATGGCGGATCTGCTGAGACGGTTTGGATTGCAAGGAGTCGGTAACTGGCTTAACAAGAAGGTGGTTGACCCTTTTTTGGATATCCTCAGCAGGTTATTATTTGCTTTTCATTAACTGTTTTAGATGCTAGACTAAAGCAACCTGTTGCATATATCTTTGTATTTGTTTGATGTGTTTAGATTTTAATTGATATCTCATTTGAATTTGCTAACATTTTTCTCCAAATTGAAGGGGAAATGTATGTATATATGATTTATTTATGTTAAAATTCTGAGGTAGGAGTGTTGGGCTGGCCAAAGAATAAAATCCCGGATAACAGGGTAACCCAATGGCCAAAGGCACCCTATACGCCTACGTTCGCAGAAGTCTAATCTCACCATCTCTAGTTCCGGGGAAAACTTGCTGCGGTAAAACCTGGTTTTCATTGGATTCGAACTTTAGACCTGTGGCCTATAGTGGCGCAGCTCGAGTCTTAACTTTAATAGAGTTTTTAGTTGATTCTTAGCATAGAAGCAATCTATTGCAAATTTTAGGTGGGCTTCAAACCTTTACTGAGGAATATAGTAGATTTGGTTAGCAGGATCTGTTCTTGGCATGGAGGGAATGGTAACGGTCTTGTCAGGCGCAGGGGCGGAGCATTAAAGGGGCGGGGAGGGGCGGCCGACCCCCCCGAATTTTCGCTCAGAAGTTTCGAGTATATAGTTTTCGTATGGAATTTTTTTGGTATATACGGTTTCGACCCCCCGTTTAAAAAATAGTTATATAAACCAAAACTTTAACCCAAAACAAAGTAAATGTAAAGCTCAAATCCTACAGTACTAAGCACAACAATTACATGAGCAGGATAGTAGATTCAATGAGCAAGCGATTGAGTTGTTATCTCTTAGCTACTCGAGCTTGGCTAGGTAAAAATCTCAAAACGAGCCGAGCCTTATCGAGCCCGAGCTTGAGTTTAAAACAAAGCTCATTTACTGATCGAGCCCGAGCTCAGCCTAGCATGTGAAGTTCGCCAGGCTCGTCAAATCTTAGGGTAATATTAGGTTTATTAATATTTAATAATATTTATCCACTCATTTAAGCTTGTTTACTAAACGAGCCCGAGCCGAACTTCATTTATCGAGCTCCGAACCAATTATTTATATTACTTTTATTAAAAATATTAACTAATAGATAGTAAACGAGCCGAGCTTGAGCTCGGGCTTAGCTCGGCTCGTTTGCACCCCAATCCATAATTGAATAATTCAAAAATCTTAAAGGTCGACGAGATGAACTGTAATTCTTCATCCAGGTACCAACCCTTTGTCTCATTTTTAATGTTTTAGTGTCTTTGTTCAATTGTGTTGTTAAAGAATGCTTAAAACTTTTATATTTATTGTATTTAATGTTTGACTCGACCCAACCCGACCCGAATCGAATCACCGACACGAACATATCACCCGAACAATAGCTTCAGGAAAATTAGGTCCCGGGACCGCTGACTTCCGACCCCCCGGACCAAATTCTCAAGCTTCGCCACTGGTCAGGCGTGTTGATACTTACAACATATTTGTGTTTCCGTGCTGACATGTAAATTTAAAATTTAATGTATAACCTTTGGTGAAAGAGAGGATGGCAAAGTAGTAATCAACTATGGTCTCGTGGTTCATTTCTCAGTGAACTATAGAATGTGTCAAATTATAGTTGTCCACTTAAGAGGGTGTTTGGGATTGAGTTTCAAAACAACTTATTTACTTATTGGCTTTTTCAAAAAGCCAATAAGTCAATAAGCTGTTTGTGTAACCCAAAAGCACTTTCTGTTTTGACTTTTGGCTTTTAGCTTTTAAGGGTGAAAAAGCTGTTTTTGAAAAGTTAGAAATCCTGGCTTTTGGCTTTTGGCTTTTGGCTTTTGACTTTTGGAAAAAAATTACAAATCTACCACCCATACAACCAATATTCACAATAAGTTAAGCGAAACACTTAAAGAAAAGACAATCTATTGACTTTTTGACGTTTCTCATTCCAAAAGCTAATCCAAACACTTTTTCTAAAACTCCTTTTCAAAAAGTCATAAGCCAATAAGCACTTTTGACCAAAAGCACTTTTGCATCTCCAAACTCAATCCCAAACACCCTCTAAGAATGCTTAGTTATATATGTGCTTTATGCGAATGATGTATATAGTGAGTTGTAATGTAGCACCAGCACCTTGCCCAGAAACAGGGTGATGTGCACTGTTATTAGAAATCGTAGACAAGCAGATATAAGGTTTATGTTACAAGAGTTTTAATCTAAGACTGTTACAGAAGTTTGAAAACACTTTAGGTAAGTATTTGTTAAAAACTCTGCTAAACTTGATGCTTCTAACTAGTTTGGCTTACTGTCTTCACTGAAGTAAGAAAATGCGTTTGAGCTAATGCCTAGTGAATGGATAATCAACAACGATAGCAATGGATAACAAATAACGCCATAAATATAGATTGAACAAATAATATATATACTGATATGTACAAAGCATAATAAACAATTAAACAAACTGTAGAAGAGGTTGTCATTAAGAGCAAGGCTGTCTATGTTGACCTACGCATGAGCAACGCCCAACGCTTACAAGAGCAGACAACTTTGTTTATTCACTATGCAAATGGCCAAATCTGACTTACTGAAAAGGCTTATGCTGATAATAAATGTTCAACTTTTCAAGTACTTTTGAGTTTTTATAGCACACCATCAACATACCAAACTAATTTAACATCTAAGTATAAGATAAAAACTAGACATTAATAATCTAGACTATACAATACAAAAGTGGATTAACATCTTTCGTGTTTATCATCAGAAAAATATATAATCACTATGTTATTTGAAGTGTCAAAAAACGCAAATATGTTGGGTACATTGCCGAACTCTTTGCATATTAAGATTCTACCATAAATCGATTATAAGCCCAAGTTCATTTTTTATGTCATTTTCTTGTTTTAAAAGACCGGTTATCTAATGCTAATAGGATTGACCCATATTGCAAGTAGTGCAGGGAGTATGTTGTGCAATTTTAATTGTTTAGTTTATGCTCCTTGTGAACAAGGTTTTGCTGATACTAACTTGTTTCTATAATCTATTGCACTTTTATCTTAGGGGAGCAGAGCCTAAGCAGTTAGCATTATCTGCTGCTCTTGGCATTACTTTTGGAGTGTTCCCAATCGTTGGTATGTTCTTGATTCAGGTCTTACATATGAAATGAATTTTAATTCAAATTTTGTGGTCAAATCAAACTCTTCTACTGGTTTCTAAAATCCTTGTTCAGTTTGCATTTTTATCAATCACGTAGTTGGAAAAAAAAACGTGTGTCAGTTAGTGACCCGTGAATAAAATTTTAGTTAACCAAAGTTAAAGTTATCTTTGTGAGTTAAATGAACTTTTAGAAGTTTAGTTTGGCATTCACCTTTTCATGGGTGTAGAATAGGATGGATTCCCTTTAAAAGGATTATTAGAAAGAATAAGGAACATTTATTGTGCTATGAATATATCCAACAATGTGATAATATTCAGTAACCTGTTTTTTATTCTCACAACAGGAGTGCCTTTTTTCTTCTGTGTACTCGCTATAGCAATGCTTGGGAATTCTATAAATGCTCCGACTGTCATGCTGGCCAATTTCGTTATTACTCCAATAGAGATAAGGTCGAGTCTTTTTTACTTTATGATTTTATCTGAATCTCATACTTTTGCTTTTCTTTTTTGTTGCTGCCCAATGACAAGTTCAAGTTTCTATTTTACGTTTCATAGATTATGTTGACTAGACATAGGTGGCAATTTGACCTATGAAGGGGTTGGTTTGGGTTATGTCTAATCTCTATAAGATCAAATAGATACCCTAAAATAGTATTTGTTTAAAAGGAGACGGGTTGAAAGTCATCCAAAATTGTTTTGTAAGCATATGATCTCCTAAAGTATTTTATTCTAAACATTAGATTATTTTTGAAGTTATACAGTTTTTAAAAACATATACGACTCACTATTTATTAAAAAAATATTTGTTTTGACAATTTATCAAGTATTCAACATAGCCATCCACAGAAGAAAAAACTATTATGAGCCTTATTCGGAACCATCTTGATGGTGAGAAGGGAAATAATTAAAAATTAAAATTTCGAAGAAGTTATATAAATTGTTGTAAATGTAATGAGATAGATGAACTACAGCAGCAATTCTTACATTATGTCTGTTTTTTTTTTACTTCTGATTTTGGTATATTTTCTGATATAGTTTGGTAATAGTGTTCTTACGCTTTGGTGAGTTTCTTACGGGTGGAGCTCATTTTCCTTTAACTTCTGATGCTTTAAGGAAGGTATTGACCGGCCAAGCTTCTATGGAGATCTTTCTAAGCATTGTTCATGCGGTATGTCAATTTTCCTTCATTAAACATTATAATTCCACTTTTTTATCTGATTATATAGCTACAATCAGTTTTTTGATGTTTGAATAGAAACATTCTGTCTTTGATTGCGTTGGTAGGGATGACAATGAGCCGGGTTTTAGTAATCCTAGTTTCATATCCAATTGTAAAATCGCATGGGTTCCTGGGTTTTCATGCAGGGGATACTCGTTTACGATCCCATATTGTTAAAAAAAGTTACCCGGTCCGATTCCCACTATGCGTAACATAATATGTTCAATTCGATGCTGGCAAATGAGTATGCAAATTTTTATATCTCATCGTATTCATGTATACGCGTTCCACATCTAGTTTTGGTTTCCAGTCAGGTTTGGTTTTTACTGCCATGTGTCAAAATAATGAAATGCAGCAAAACTTATTGTTTTTCAAAAAGAAAAAAAGTTATTTGTTAATTTTAGTAATTGATTTATTAAGTAATAAAAAAAATACAAACATTTCAACTTTAGACATCGAATGACTATTTTCTGCGCTTCGTGTTGTCAATAATATAATTTTAACATAATCACATTCAAAACACACATCCAAACATATGATTAATAACTTGTGTTCATTACGTGCAGTTGTTGGGATGGTTGGTTATGGCGCCATTTATCCTTGGAGTACTGTACATTGTTCTTGTACCATGTTTTACCATATTGCTCCGCAAATTCAGCTCAACGGTGTCAAGCCCAAAGAGAGATGACGCGACATCTTACGTAGAAGTAATGTTTAAAGAAAGAGATGCTTGATCTGTTCATTAGCATGAAAGTTTATTTGGACAACGGTTTGGGTGACAGCCAAAACAGTTCGGCCACTGCCACCCGAAACTACCTACGGCCACCAATTGCCACCCACCAACACCATGTAATAGGGGTAGCATGTCTTATATATTTCTAACTTTCTTACGTGAACACATTTGATTGATTATATATTTATGAAAAACTGGTGAGATATACATTTGAAACAACTCTGCAACTAAGCACACTTACAAATGTTTTAGTTTCTTTACTTTCTCTATATGCAAAGTAAAATGAAAATATATTATTACGTCCATTTTGGTTTAGTTTTATTATGAAAATACAACTTATTTGAGGAATATATCACGAATAAATAAATAATGAAAACATATAGCGAATATTAAAGCGATATACTTTTTAACAATTGTTAAGGATAAAAATGAGGTGATAACAGAAGTCGAGTGATTGGACTATAGGGTGAAGTTATTTTACACAGTGTAATAAAAATGAGAAGGGTGAGAAGGATACAAAAAACACAATAGATCACGAAATATGATACAATAGGTCACAAAATATAACACAATGGCGAAAAATATAACACAATGCTGAATAAAAAAGAAACAACGAATTGCAAAAATGACACAATGATGAAAATAAGAAAAAGACACAATGCTACATAAAAGACACAATGATATAACGTATATTCTAAAAACTACAAGCTAAAAACCCAAAAAAGCAAAGACCTAAAAACTAACATCGTAGGGTTCGATAAGACGGTTCCAATGCCGTTTAAATGAGTTCAATCGGAGTCCGTTTGATACCCTTCCTACGACTTCCTATTTTTCTTTCACTGTGTATTTGATCCTAACCCTTGAACTATATGCACTTTGTTTTTAAACTGTTAGTGCATAAATTTTGGTGTTTGTAGTGTTTGCTCTCATTATTATATGGGATGTTATATTAACAACCCTTCCCCCCCCCCCCCCCCCCCCCCCCCCCCCCGTGCCTCGTTTTGGCCTAAGCGAGGTGCTTTGTTTACTTTTTTAACTACCCCGGTCTGAGGTAAGTTATTCTGATTTGACCCCAGGCGTCTCGCTTTGGCCTAAGCGAGACGTTTGGAATCCAGCTTTTATTTTTGTTGTATTTTTTGTGTTTTGAATTGGTTTTTAAGAAAATTGCAGTTTTCATCCCTGTGGTTTGCCTAAACTAACAGGTTCAGCCCAGGCTTAACACCCTAAGTACCTGTGGTTTCTTTTTCTAACACTTTACGTCCCCGAGACTAACGGACGTTAGTTGTTCCATTAGTTTGTGGTGAAATGACCATTATACCCTTAATTTTTTTTTTTGGTGAAATGACTCTTATACCCTCTCTTCCTTCTTCTCCAACCAACCCACCCACCCACCACCACCACCATCACCACCCACCACCACCCACCACCACCATCTCCACCACCACCACCACCATCTCCACCGCCACCCTCCATCTCCTCACCATATTTTAATAATAATAAACACTTTACAATAATTCTGATGCAAAAAATTAGAATCGAAGTTCTGACCCTAAATTCGACTTTGTTGACTTTTCATTTCAGAGGTGGTGGTTGCGACTTTGTTGACACTAGAATCGAAGTATATACAATGTGGTGGCTTAACACCCTGATGCAAAAAACTTTGAAATAATAATAATAATAATAATAATAATAATAATAATAATAATAATAAAAAAGAGGAGAAGCAGAGGGCATGTTCATGCCTCCGACCGACCCTTCAATGGCAGAGGAGGTGGTGGTTGCGACCGGCGGAGCCACCCTCTGGTCACCGGTTAGGTGTCGGCGCTGGTAAGTCAGCGAAGGAGAGGAAGGGCAGAGGAGGTGGTGGGAGAAGAGGGAGGAGGGAGGGAGGCAGTGGTTGGGGTTGTAAGGACCGCATAACAGAGTGAAAGAAGGATGACCGGAATTCTTGCCGGAGAAGACGAGTTTTGCCGGAGTTCTACTGGAGAAGATGACCGGATAAAATTTTTGATGAAGCTCTGGTACCAAGCTCAAAACAAATTGGTTTTTTTATTATTATGAAATGATAATAACAATCTCATGAAAATATGTGTTGGAGCTTGTCATGAAGGAACCGATGATGGTGGTGATGGAGAAGCAGGTGGTGGTAGTGGTGGGTGTTGTAGGTGGTGGTGGTGGTGGTGGTGGGTGTTGCAGGTGGTGGTGATGGTGGTGATGGGTGGGTGGGTTGGTTGGAGAAGAAGGAAGAGAGGGTATAAGAGTCATTTCACCCAAAAAAAAATTAAGGGTATAATGGTCATTTCACCACAAACTAACGGAACAACTAACGGTCGTTAGTCTCAGGGACGTAAAGTGTTAGAAAAAGAAACCACAGGTCCTGTTAGTTTAGGCAAACCACAGGGACGAAAACTGCAATTTTTTTTTTTTAATATAATTATTGTAAAAAAATTTATAAAAATTAAAAAACAAAATAATAACCACCAACTTTTATCGACATTGCTTCAACATAGCTAATCATTGCTCCAACTCAACTCAACAAGACATTTAAGTCAAAGACACTTTCCATCCAACACAGGGATTGCTCCAACTCAACTCAACAAGACATTTAAGCCGAAAACACTTTCCATCCAACACAGATATCTCTAGGTAAGAACATTGTGGATGAGGATTGTTTACCTTCCCATTGATTTCAAGAGGGTCATTGGTCTTCAGAGTTTCCAGCCTTTAAGATGACACTTCTAGGAGATTCATGAAGATATTCATCAAGACCTTTTGCAGAGGGTCACTATTCATATATAAAGAACGTTAACTAACCAATTGCCAAAGGGTTACTATTCATCAGAGTTTCCAACCACTAGGAAATTTATCTACTCACGGTGGTGTGGTCTACCTTTTTGCTTATGATCCAACACGAAATCTCATTATATGTCAACGATGAAGGCAACCTAAAAACAACCGGATGATTGGTAGCTCTAGGTAAGAACATTGTGGATGAGGATTTTTTACCTTCCCATTGATTTCAAGTATGTTGCCTTCAACGTTGACATATATCTCTCTGACAACAACTGAAGGTAACCTGGAACTAGGTGATGCCCATACCGACGTGAGGATAGTCCATTGGTATTAATGGCAAAGTGATTATAAGGGAAGAAGAAGAGAATGTTATATAATGTGGCATAGAATGATTAGGTGTGATTAGTTTCTTTTGCAGCAAGATATGTTGCCTTCATACCTTTACGGAGGTTTACTAGAGGGTCATTGGTCTTCAGAGTTTCCAACCCCTAATACATTCATCAACAAAGACCATCTCTTTGTTAGTCACCATCATAGGGAAATCTACTCTCACACTTATGCGTAGATCAAAGGATATTCATGTGAGAATGCATAGTTCAAAATTCTTTTGACAAACGTCTGGCTGATATCCAGGTGCTGGAATTGTTTACCTTCCCATTGATTTCAAGTATGTTTGCCTTCATCGTTGACAAATATCTCTTGGACAACAACTTAATTTTACCAATTAAACCCCCACCTTCTATTTAAAGCTAGGTGCTTCGGGTCAAATCATACGAGGTGGCAGAATTTTACCTTCCCATTGATTTCAAGTATGTTTACCTTCCCATTGATTTCAGTCGGATCGACGATTTTGTTTACCCTCCCATTGATCAGAGAGATTTAAGCTAATCAAACTCATATCTCAAGCCGGTTTGCTGTAGGACTGGCACCCTGTATGGCCCAATTGAAATGACACATGCAAAATGTAATGTCATGCACAATGTGTACTCACAGTGACATCGAACACTTTATATGAGTATGATTAGCTTGAATCTCTCTGATCCATGGTATCCATTAACCGTAGCGATTATCGAAAGATTTATTTTAGGAATTGTTTGAGAATATATTTTCTGATCAAAGGATCCATACTTGAACAGTTATTTTGAATGTTCCTGATCATTACAGTAACGATCGCTTTACAATGCCGAAAACGACTATCATCACTCTGTATGGATTGCTTGTTAGCGTCGATTCTACTGTCGATTTCTTTCACAACCATTGCTCCAACATAACTTGCACCGGCTTGAGATATGAGTTTGATTAGCTTGAATCTCTCTGATCCATGGTATCCACTAACCGTAGCGATTATCGAAATATTTATTTTAGGAATTGTTTGAGAATATATTTTCTGATCAAAGGATCCATACCTGAACAGTTATTTGGAATGTTCCTAATCATTACAGTAACGATCGCTTTACAATGCCGAAAATGACTATCATCACTCTGTATGGATTTCTTGTTAGCGCCGATCCTACTATCGATTTCTTTCCACAACCATTGCTCCAACATAACTTGCACCGGCTTGAGATATGAGTTTGATTAACTTGAATGTCTCTGATCCATGGTATCCACTAACCGTGTTTGAAAAACGGAGAGTTCTTATGGAAGTTGCTAAAATAGTTAAACAAATGTATTTGTGAATAATACATTCATCAAAAAGACCATCTCTTTGTTAGTCACCCTCATAGGGAAATCTACTCTTACACTTATGCGTAGATCAAGGAGATTGATGAAGATATTCATCATGACCCTTGCAGAGGGTCACTATTCATATATAAAGAACACTATTCATATATCCAGGAGCAGGAATTGTTTACCTTCCCAATGATTTCAAGTATGTTGCCTTCATCGTTGACAGATATCTCTCTGACAACAACTGAATTTTACTTGCTTGCCTTAAAGCGGTCCAAAATACCATTGTTGTTGGATGTTCATGTGAGAATGCATAGTACAAAATTCTTTTGATAAACGTCTGGCTGACCTGAAGTTCCTTTGCAACCTAGTTCCTTTTAATTATAAACAACATTAAAGAGGGACTTGTGCTATTTCTTTTCAAACCATTCCAAATAACTGTTTAGTTATGTTTACCTTCATCATTGACAGATATCTCTCGGAGGTGGCAGAAATAGCGATGGATGATATTGATCAAATTGCCAGAGGATCATTGGTCTTCAGAGTTTCCAACCCCTAATACCATACAAAATGACCGTGTTTGAAAACGGAGAGTTCTTATGGAAGTTGCTAAAATAGTTAAACAAATGTATTTGGGAATAATACATTCATCAAAAAGACCATCTCTTTGTTAGTCACCCTCATAGGAAAATCGACTCTCACACTTATGCGTAGATCAAGGAGATTGAAGAAGATATTCATCAAGACCTTTGGAATTGTTCACCTTCCCATTGATTTCAAGTATGTTGCCTTCATCATTGATAGATATCTCTCTGACTGTGTTGGAGCACTGTTCTTCTTGATCTTGATCTTCACACTTGCTTTAGGATCTCTGATCTTCTTCCTATGATCTTCACACTTGCTTTTGACAAACGTCTGGCTGACCTGAAGTTCCTTTGCAACCTGGTAGAAAGGAACTAGGTTGCAAATATAATAATAATTTAAATAATTATAATAATTTAAAATTATAAAAATCCATCACATCACGATTTGCATACCGGCAAAAATGAGTAAATTACTAACTAACTCCTCATCTTCTGTTAAAGTCCTAACAAAATGTAAACTAAAAGAACAAGGCTTCAAACACAACTTTTTGCTCAAGGTAATATTATTGTAATATAATATTTCAGCTGTACTGGTTGTCGAAAGAAATCGACAGTAGGATCGACGCTAACAAGCAACCCATACAGTGTTCGTTGTACTGGTTGTCAAAAGAAATCGTGTGATGATAGTCGTTTTCGACGTTGTAAAGCGATCGTTACTGTAATGATCAGGAACATTCCAAATAACTGTAATGATCGCTACGGTTAGTGGATACCATGGATCAGAGAGATTCAAGCTAATCAAACTCATATAAAGTGTTCGATGTCAGTATGAGTAGATAAATTTCGTAGTGGTTGGAAATTCTGATGAATAGTGACCATTTGGAAATCGGTTACTTAATGCTCTTTATATATGAATAGTGACCCTCTGGCAAACCTACCTCTGTTTTGAATTTGTTGCTTTATAAATTGTTCGATGTCACTGTAAGTAGATACATTTCGTTGAATAGTGACTTTTTAATGTTTTTATATATGAATACTTTCCTACCTTTGTTATGAATTGGTATATAGGGAGCAAACCGACGAACATCATTCAAAAATTTGAACTTACCGCTAACCTCTGCGCCATCATCGACTACAGCAAACCGACGATCTTCCTCCACGACACTCCTAATAGGCCTCTCTTTATTTCACCGTATGATTTAAGGTTCCAGCTTTGTTTTTGTTGCTTTTTAATATTAAGTTTTGTGTTTATCAAACCCCAACGTCTGAAAATATGGATCTCGTTGTTTGATCGGTTAGTGGATACCATGGATCAGAGAGATTTAAGCTAATCAAACTCATATCTCAAGCTGGTACAAGTTATGTTGGAGCAATGATTTATTATTATTATTATTATTTTATTTATTGTTATTTTATTTCTGTTTTGAGGGTGTAATGATGATGATGGTGATGATTTGACAAACGATTTTTGAAAGTATCAAGATTCGTAAATTAGTAAACATTACGAAACGCGTCAAAAAGAGACCGAAAGTCCAGCATGTCGATTAGACATGCAAAAATCGTGTTTTGAAAAAATATGGGTATCGACTGTATAGTCGGAGCACCACGTACAATGATTCATGAAAGTTGAACAAACTCGAATGTTTCAACCAAAACACACAAACGAGCAATAAACGACCCGTAACGCCTCAAACAAATTTTGTTGTATTGGGAACAACTAAAAACATTTTAAAATGAATTAAAATTATTTTTTAATCAATAACAAGTATTTAAAATGAATTAAAACAAATTAATTTTTTTTTTAAAAAAGGCCAAAGCGCCTAGCTTTGGCGAAAGCTAGGCGTCTGGTTAGCTTGATTAGACCACAGGCGCCTAGCTTTGGCCAAAGCCAGGCGCTTTGGCCTTTTTAAAAAAAATTAATTTCTTTTAATTCATTTTAAATACTTGTTATTGATTAAAAATTAATTTTAATTCATTTTAAAATGTTTTTAGTTGTTCCCAATACAACAAAATTCGTTTGAGGCGTTACGGGTCATTTATTGATCGTTTGTGTGTTTTGGTTGAAATATCCGAGTTTGTTCAACTTTCATGAATCATTGTACGTGGTGCTCCGACTATACAGTCGATACCCATATTTTTTCAAAACACGATTTTTGCATGTCTAATCGACATGCTGGACTTCCGGTCTCTGTTTGACGCGTTTCGTAATGTTTAATTGATCGTTTGTGGTTTTCAGAAGTCACATCCGATCAATTAAAACATACCGAAACGCGGAACCCTTGTTTGATTATACTCGTGTCCAGCCTTTAAAGAATTATAAAATCATTTTACTAATTCCCGATTCTTGATACTTTCATAAATCGTTTTACTAATTTCTGATTCTTGATACTTTCATAAATCGTTTGTCAAATCATAACCATCATCATCATCATTACACCCTAAAAAAAGAAAAGAAAATAAAAATAAATAAAATAATAATAATAAATTTTTTTAATAATAAAACAAAGGAACTAAGTTGCAAATATAATAATAATTTAAATAATAATAATAATGATGGTTAATGCTCAAAGAAGTCAACCTTTGTTGACTCCTAGAAGTCTTGACGACCAAATGAATTTTACAAGATACTTGAAACAAGGTATGGATATGGAGAATATGCAATGAGATGATTTCGTACAAGATTCCAATGCAAGCAAGTCAAATTCAGTTGTTGGACCAACTTGAAATATGAGTTTGATTAGCTTGAATCTCTCTGATTCATGGTATCCACTAACTGTAGCGATTATCGCGTGTCATGTATTCTTTGAAAGTGGATACCATGGATCAGAGAGATTTAAGCTAATCAAACTCATATCTCAAGCCGGTGCAAGTTATGTTAGTGATATCTGTCATCTTCTTCTTCAACTTGCATCCTCTTGATCTTCACACTTTCTTTTGGAGCTCTGATCTTCTTCCTAGGAAAGTAAAGCTTCAGGTGAAAGTCGATACCATGGATCAGAGAGATTTAAGCTAATCAAACTCATATCTCAAGCTGATGCAAGTTATGTTAGTGATATTTGTCATCATCTTCTTCTTCTTCAACCGGATGGATGGTAGCTCTAGGTAAGAACATTGTGAATGATGATGATAATAACTTCTCTTCAGATTCTGATTGCACCGGTGGAATTGTAATTGGTAATGGAATTAATGTTAGGAATTGGAGTGGACAAACCGAGGGCTAAGGTGAATCCGTTTGGTGATCTTCAGGAGAAAGGTGTGGATTATCGGAATTGAATACTTTGAGATGACACGCGAAGCTTTAGACTCCAAGCGGATCCCTTGATCATTGCCAACTCACCTCCCGTAGAACATAGGCCTCTACAAAGTTTGATCAATTCGCGTTTTCACTTATTTAATGAAATTTAACGCACATACCGCATTCGAATTGGTTTTTTATTTTTTTTTAAAAGTAGAAAAAACTATAACAACATTAACAACTAACAAAAATATTGTAGAAAAAAAGAAGAAAGTGTTACTCTCTGTTATCAAGCATGTCAAGAAATGATAATTTTCAAATATTGCAGACCAAGGTCTTCATTAGTACTTAACGGTGGTGAACAGTTGTTAGGAATTTAATTCTGAGAGATGATAAAGGATAACGAAGATTAATGTTGTATTTTTCCCGGAAGTGCTGAATCTATCGTTAAAATCTTTGACTATACGTGGTTGATGATGTCAAGTTTAAGTCGTTGATTCATTTGGAAATCCAAAACGACTATATAGACGTTTGATTAGGGTTAAGACCTTTGTTTTTAATTTTTTTTAACTTTTTAAAATAATTATATTAAAAAAAATTAAAAAACAAAATCAAAACACCAAAAAATACCCCAAAATAAAACTTTGATCCAAAGCGCCTTGCTTTCGCCAAAGCTAGGCGCTTTGGATAAAAAAATTCCACTTTTCTGCCACCTCGTACGATTTGACCCCAAACGCCTCGTTTAGGCCAAAGAGAGGCGCTTTGGGGAGGGGGGGGGGAGGGGGGTTGAAATAGAAGTGGGCGGGGGGGGGGGGGGTGTGAATAGCTGGGGCCTTATTATATACATCATTTGCTAACACTCCTTAGCAATAGTGTGTGAACAGTTGACACAATGGAAATTTTGTGTGTGAACGAAGGGCAAAATGGTAAGGTTAGCAACAATAGTTTTCTTTTGTCTTCTTGTGTGTTTTGTTTTATATATAGTAGGCTTAGAAATAGATTAGGAAGATTGGTTTAACTGGTCGTACTAGGTGGTTCAACCGGTTGAACATATGTAGTAGGCTTAGAAATAGGTTAAGATTATTGGTTCAACCGGTCATACCGGATGGTTCAACCGGGTATGTCGGGTGGCTTAACCGGTTGTACCAGGTCATTCAACTAGTTGAACCGACCGGTAGGAATGGTTAGGAATATTGGTTCAACCGGCCATACCGGACGGTTCAACCGGGTATGTTGGGTGGTTCAATCGGTTGTACCAGCTGGTTCAACCGAACCGTCACAACGCTTGAGATTGGTTCGTATAAATTTTGTTAAAAATGGGTTTGCCCCGCGGCGAAGTGCGAGTGTTAAACCTAGTTTTAATTAATTAATGTAAGCTTGTGTTCTTGAAAATGAAAAAGTATAGATGAACCACCTTGAGTTGGGATGGTGTGAATTTAAAGAAATTGTTATTCTCACCAGTTTTTAATTAGACATGGGTTTTAGGATTGATAGACTCTATGACATCATATTATGGGGTATATGATAGTCTTATATTAGTGTATAATATGGGTCAAAGTGTATCATTCCTAATCAAAGGGTGTATAGTTCCTAAATAAACACATAATTGGGTTCTTGGATCTGAACATGATTGTTATAAAAGTGGTACTGAACAAATATAATCTATAGCTATCATGACCATTGCTAGGCAAAAGGAAAAAAAATATTATTTTTTCTAAAATATATAAAATGCTTTTTCTTTCTTAAAATTAGAACTGTTTATTCATGTAGAAAAATTATAATCTATAACTATCATGATCATTGGAAAAAAATTTGGAGCTTAAACAAAAGTACATAAAATTCACTTAAGCGGTCGTGAGCTAAGAAATGGGAATTCCGAGGAATTCAACCTATAATGTGTATAAATACTAATAAGGAAATGTCTAAAAGTCTAAAGTATCTAGAGTCTAAGGCATTAGGATTTGCTAAGTCGATTTGGGGAAGTAGAGTTTTTAATTTAAAAGTTGTATATCCAAATAATATTATGCCAAAATTTGTAAATGTGGTTTAAGTAATATAATTATTACCAATTGAATATTTAGTTCAAAATATGTTTGAATAATTAAGACAAAATAATTTAGTTAATTACTTTAACTAATTATTGTAAATAAACACAATAATCATAAATATTGAAATAAATAATTATGAGTTACACAAAGACCCAACAATGATAATAAAGACTTTTAACATAAGAATATTTCTATTTTATAAGAAAAGTATTTATAAAATAGATGTTGAAATACAAAACATGATCCAAAAATATTATTTTTATAGAAAATGAGTACTTTCTGATGTAAATAAATAAAAATAATTTTCCTATAATTTTTATAAACTTATTTATATTTAAAACCGATTTAATGAATTTAAATCATGTTTAAATGATTAAAATTAGGAAATCAATAAAAATAATTGTTTTCTAGACCAATAATTTTTATTTCAGTTCATGATGACTAGAAATAATTCCCCAAAAATTTTAAGATTAAAATCATTGAAAATGAATTTTTTATAAATTAATTATGATTAAAACAAATAAATTCAATAAAAATATGAAAATATGACATTTTTCCAAAAATAAAAATGTGGAAATTTTCTTTGGTGTGTCAAGAACTTACACCTAAATTTTCATAATTTTTGGGTTAAAAATGGATTTATTATGAATATTTTGATATATATATATATATATGTGTATTTTATATATAAAAGAAATAACATATATATATATATATATATATATATATATATATATATATATATATATATATATACGGAAGGGATAATATGGAAACCCACACTTAGATGGTAAACCTTGGAAACTTCATCTAGACTATCCATCTCTTTAGATCAATGGATATGATTCATTCTTTGTACTTGATGTTAGATATAATATTATTTTAATGCTCAAGAGGACATGCAAGGGTAGTTTGGGAAGAGAAATATGTGTGTAAGACATACACTCTCTCAATCATATCACAAGTCATGGCACATTTTTCAGAAAAGTTATGACACATTCTCTCTCCTCTCTCCTCTTTCTTTTCACCTTTATAATATTGGGGAAATGGATTTAAATGCTCCCAACTATCGCTTATTGGCGGATAATACTCCTAACTTTCACTTTGGCCATTAGCACTCCCAACTTGCAACTTATTTTCTTCCATCACCCCAAAACTAACGGAGGTCTAACCTGGTTAGTCTTCGTGTCAGAAATGTAAAAACCTAAACTTAAGGGACTTTTTTGAAACTTATTATTATTATTATTATTATTATTATTATTATTATTATTCACTTCATTTTCCTCAACAATTATGAGATCGTCATCTACCATCAACTTCATCATCATCATCACATAATTCAATTTTGGGATCCATTTGGACCATTCCATAACCATATACCATTTTGGATATCACTGAAATACTAAAACAAATCACCCAACAAACCTACACCAACCACCCATCTCGATCTAAAGGTTCGATTTGTTAGGGCTCCACCCCTCAAACCTGTAACTCGATCTGTACATCGAAGCACCATCTCGATCCGATTTGTTAGGGCTCTGTATCATTATTGTCGGTTGAAGCTCTGTACCGATTCGGGGTTTCGATTCATGAACACAAACAAGTGATGGGTACCAGACGATGGTTCAGGTTTCGATTCATCCATTGGAGATTTTGATTTTGGTATTCAAAACATACGTAGATAATAATAATAATAATAATAATAATAATAATAATAATAATAATAATAATAATAATGGAGGATTAGGGATCTGTCACATTCTCTTCTTCGCTAAATAAACAAACAAATTTGAAATTTGTTATCGCCTGCTTTCAATTGTTTCAATTGTGTGGTGGTGGTATGTGTTGGTAGCGGTGTTGGTGGCAGATGGTGGTGGTGTTTTAGAGATAGAAAGAGACAGAGAGAGATGAGGGGGTGGGGGAGACGGTGGTTGTGGGGGATGACGGTGGAGGCAGTGGTTGTTGGGGGATGATGGGGGTGGTAGGAAGAAGAAGAGAGGGGGGGGGGGGGGGTCTGTCAACAAATTAAGAAGAAGAGGATGGGTGTTTGGGATGTATAATAATAATATAAAAAAATTCAAAAAGGTCGATTAAGTTTAGGTTTTCACATTTTTGCCACGTAGATTGTCTCATAAGTTTTGGTTTTTACATTTTTGACACGAAGACTAACCAGGTTAGACCTCCGTTAGTTTTGGGGTGATGGAAGAAAATAAGTTGCAAGTTGGGAGTGCTGATGGCCAAAGTGAAAGTTGGGAGTATTATCCGCCAATAGGCGATAGTTGGGAGTATTTAAATCCATTCCCCCTATAATATTATTATAATGAGTCATGTCATACCATCTCTCTCCTCTCTCCTACTTTTTGTTTAAGAAAATATTATTATAATGGGTCATGTCACACACTCTCTCCTACTTTTTGTTTAAGAAAATATTATTATAATGAGGCAAGTACAAATAAAGTGTTAATGTTGCATACGAGGGTAACATGTGTTAGTTGGTCATAAAGGGCTAACATGTGTTATCTAATCTGATAAAGAAAATATTATTATAATGGGTCATGTCACACCATCTCTCTCCTCTCTCCTACTTTTTGTTTAAGAAAATATTATTATAATAGGTCATGTCACACCCTCTCTCCTACTTTTTGTTTAAGAAAATATTATTATAATAGGGCAAGTACAAATAATGTGTTAAATGTTGCATACGAGGGTAACATGTGTTAGTTGGTCATAAAGGGCTAACATGTGTTATCTAATCTGATAAAGAAAATATTATTATAATGGGTGTTGTCACACCATCTCTCTCATCTCTCCTACTTTTTGTTTAAGAAAAAATATTATTATAATGGGTCATGTCACACCCTCTCTCCTACTTTTTGTTTAAGAAAATATTATTATAATGGGGCAAATACAAATAATGTGTTAATGTTGCATACGAGGGTAACATGTGTTAGTTGGTCATAAAGGGCTAACATGTGTTATCTAATCTGATAAAGTTAAACCTGTTGCCCCATATACCCATGAGAAGATCTAACATTTGTTAGTATGAGTGGTGTGGTAACATATGTTAAACCTGTATCATTTGTCAACCTTTTTGTCTTTCTTACCACTCCTGTTTTCACTTCATAAGTTTACAAAAGAAATAAGTAAACATAGCATACAAACTATTAACACACATTAGGTTAACACATGTTATTTAGTAACACGTGTTATTACAAAGTATCATTACAAACTATTGAACAAGAGATAAACATACCCAAGACATTCATATGAACTGCATGTAAAGGGTAACATGTGTTAATGTTGCATGAGAGGTTAACATGTGTTATTTTGGTAACATTTATTAAACTTGTATTTAATGTCAGCCCTTTTTTTATGTCTTGCTTACCACTATAGTTTTTACTGCATAAGTTTACTAAGAAAAAAATATATACAAACTATTAACACACGTTATTACAAAGTATCATTACAAACTATTGAACCACACAAAAACCTACCCATGACATTCAAATGAACGCATAGAAGGTTAACATGTGTTAATGTTGTATAAGAGGTTAACATGTGTTATTTGGTAATATACGTTAAACTTGTGTTTATTTTGTCAGCCTTTTTTTGTCTTGCTTACCCCTATAGTTTTCACATCATAAGTTTACTAAGAAATAAAGCACACAAACTATTAACACACGTTATTACAAAGTATCATTACAAACTATTGTCCACTTTAACAAAATAAATCTAGTAACTCTATATATTGAGTACAAAAAACGTTATTAAAAAGTTTTTCTACATATTTTTCTCGGCTTCCTTCGACTTCGTATGTTAACCAGTGGAGGGTCTTCGTTATCAACTGCAAAACAATAGATGAGATATTAACCGGTGTGACCAACTCATCATCTAACATTCTAAACAGGAGTAACACATGTTAGTCGGGGCCCAAATGTGAACATGTGTTAACTGGGGATAAATGTGTAACACTTGTTACCCTTTGCATAAGAGGGTAACATGTGTTTTCTGCCTAAGTCAACATGCCTAGAAGCAAAACTCAAGATGAAAAAGGGATAAAACTTTACCACCACAAATAATGATTAATTTATTATACAACTATTTGGTGCTTAAATCTACAATTTTCAAGGCTATACTAGTTTAGTGGTGAATCAAAAGTATTGTTTGTATCATAAGATAATTAAATTTTATTGTTGTAACCTTCCAAATTGGACTTCTAATAAACTATAGACTGAATTACAAGTTTTGTCCTTTAAGTATTTACCCGATTGCAATGAATGTCCTTTACCTTTAAAGTTGATTGGTTTTGTCCTTTATGTTTTAAAATCTTGCACGTTATATCCTTTATGACTAACTCGGTTAGTTTTTAACGTTAATATGAGGGTAAATTCGTCTTCTTACTCTTCCAGGGACTATTTGTGTAAGTAAATAAAAGTTTTGGACAAAAGGAAAAATTTTAAATTAATATAAAACCCCCTCTTTTAATACCTGCCTCCACCACCACCTACCACCACCACCACATACCACCACCACCTACCACCACCACCACCACATACCACCACCACCTACCACCACCACAACCTGCCGCCGACCACCAACACAACCACCCCTTCCATTCGATCAAACCAAAACCCTGACCTCAATCGGGCCACAACCACCTACCGTAAAAAACGTAACCTCAAAAACGTAACCTTGACCTCATCTTCCTCTGCTCATGTATAGTCGGAATAGATGTGCAACACCCACCTCCACAGGGATGTTGTTGTTGTCGGACACTATTGCTCGTCTCCACTATAAAGCTTACCATGGTAGTACTCGTTTCTAGGATCTTTCCAGACATAGATTAGAACAAATGTGGCTGAGCAGGGTTGCATCGGTATGGCTGTGGCTATGTATTGGGGGTTACAGAGTTTAGGATTCTTCACAATGGCCATTACCAGATCTGACCCATCTTATTGGGTTCTAGATCTTCAGATTCAAAATAAAAATCAAACACGTAGGAAGGGGCTAGCAGTGGTGCTCAATTCAAGAAACTAGGGTTTTGCAGTTGCTAGTGGTGGTGTTTGCAGTGGTTGCACTTGGGTGGTGTAGTGGTGGTGGAAGGTGGTGGCGGTGATAATTGAGGTGCCTCGCCAGAGAATAGATTTGAGAGAGAGAGAGAGAGGAGGGGAGATTTAATTACTTAATCCAGACATGAAGATACACATGGGAAGGGGCTAGCAGTGGTGCTCAGTATGGTAAGGTAAGAGATGGAGGTGATGGTGGTGTGGGGATGGAGGTGGGTGGTGGTGGTGATGATAAATGAGAGAGAGAGAGAGAGAGAGGGGGGTCAGGGGTATTAATATATATAAATTCTTTTTGTTTAAATTTTAAAATAGTTTTTAAATAAATGGGTAAAAAGACAATTTTACCCTCCACTTAACAATAAAAACTAACCGAGTTAGTCATAAAGGATATAACGTGCAAGATTTTAAAACATAAAGGACAAAACCAATCAACTTTAAAGTTAAAGGACATTCATTGCAATCGGGTATATACTTAAAGGACAAAACTTGTAATTCAGTCTAAACTATAAAATGTTCAACACATAAACAGAAAATTGATTTTTATTTTTATTATGTCTAAATTAGAAAGCACTTTAATGAATCTACACACCACATGTACACCTATTACAACGTGGAATAAAAATCATCCCCAAATTAAAATCAACATTTAAAAAAAATATCCAGATCCATGGTCCACGGTCCACCAAATAACTCAACCCCAAATTAAAACCAACATTTAAAAAAATAAAAAAAATTAATAACATATACCTTTCCAAATATATTATTTCCACCACCATAGCCATGGATCTTATCAACCTCATAGATCGTAGCATGAAGAGTTCCATGGAGATGGGTTTCCTCCATTATTATTATTATTATTAATCCAATCAAAAAAAGATTCATCAAGTTCCAATCTTTATCCCTCCATTCTCCTCTTTCATGGATATGTGCTATTTATAGGGTTTACGATTACGATACTTGAAACAAGGAATTTATCTTCAGCTACAAGTAGTGGTTGAGAAGAAGGTGTGGCGGGCACAGGGACGGTGGTTGTCTGGTCGTTGGTGGCGTTTCAGTTGGCGAGGTTTTGCTCAGAGATCTCCATGTGGAGAAGATGAAAATGAAGCAAACATGTTTGAAGGTGGATCTTGTATGTTAAAATCTATGGGGAAAAAGAAAATGAGAAAAGATGAAGAAGATGATATGATTTTTATGTTTAGGTACATAAGAAAATGGTGTGGGTTGTGGGTTGGTAAAAAAGGTGGTGAGAGATTACATAGGGTTTGACAAAAGATTCTAGAGGTAAATTTACCTCAATACCCTTATCTTATTATTATATTGGTTTTGAATTGTGGTGATGTGGCTTCATTGTAGCCACAAGTTGGGTTTCAAGGGTTTACCATATAACTAAGGTTTTCTATAGATACTCATACTATATATATATATATATATATAGTATAAGTATCTAGAGAAAACCCAAGTTATATGGTAAACCTTAGAAACCCATCTTGTGGTCTAGGATTAGCCACATCACCCAAAGAAAAAACCATTTTATATTAAAATGAAGGGTATTATAGTAAAATTCCACCATATCACATCATCTCCTTTTTTCTTCCCTGGTACAATAGTACAATCATCACACACTCTCCAATACATATAATTTCTTCTCTCTCATTCCACCATTTTTATCAAGATCTAAAAAATTCATCTCTCTCTCTATAAGCATCACCAGTACACTACCACATCCTCCTTCCACCACCACCACCACCACCACCACCAAATCCGGCCACCATCTTCAACTTCTTTATCTCTCTGGCCAATAAAACGGAGCTCCATCTTCATCTCCTTTTTCTCCATGAAAGCCACATCATGAGAAATTCCAGATCTATGGCTTTAAGCGACTGATTCATGTCGTATTTATGCCTTGTTATTCGTGGATCGTGAGAAATCCCATATCCATATTTCATCTCCTTTTCTATATGAGTTGCTTTATGTCCTTGTTTCGTGATGATTGGTTTTGGGTTTTATAAAAATAAAAACAGAGGGTATGGTGTGGGAAGGAAGGAAGGGAGGAAGGAAAGAGGGTGTAGCTGCTGAGTTGACTCGGAGGTAATTTTGATAGATCTGCACATGTTGAAATTGAAGGTAATTGTTTTTGTATTCTTTACGTTTGAGTAGTGTTTTTTTTAAGATTTGTCTCTGCTTTTTGTTTATGGTCTATATTAAGCATTTTTCATCAAAATCACCTATTTTGTTTTGCTGTTGGTATTTTTTTTGTTTTTTTTTTACACCCCAGTAAACAACAAACATATGCTTTAGTAAATCCATTATCCGTGTAAGTCCTACATTTTACCAAAATTGGGGGTGATACGGTTTACTTATGTTTATTATGATTTCTTCTGGGGTGTGTTTTATTACTTGCAGCTACTACATGATATTACTGGGTTTTTCGAATTAACATGTGTTAACTTTCCTGTATGGTTTTCTGTTAGTATCACAGATGATGATTTGAGTAACACTTGATACCACTAGATTTTCGAATTAACAAGTGTTAACATAGTTTTTTTAAGTCAGCATAAAATTGGGGGGGGGGGGGTGATACGAGCCGAGTCACTCGCAAGCAATATAGGTTAACATGTGTTATTTGGGTTTTGTTCGAGGGGTGCAAACGAGCCGAGTCACTCGCGAGCAATATAGGTTAACATGTGTTATTTGGTACTGCTGTTATCTCTTAAACCATGTTAGTCATTTATGTGGTCCAATTAGAAAAGGATCTGACCTTGATTTTTTTTAGTAAGTAGGATCTGACCATGGCAAGTGATAGGAAGGGCGGCATTGGTCAAGTGTTTGAGTCATGAAGAAAGTTTACACGATAGGTTTTGATCGAAACAATTGTGTTTGTTAACACAAGTTCATATTTGGGCCCTAACTAACATGTGATACTCCTGTTTAGTATGTTAGATGATGAGTTGGTCACACCGGTTAATATCTCATCTATTGTTTTGCAGTTGATAACGAAGACCCCCACTGGTTAACATATGTTAACAAACGAAGTCGATGGAAGGCGAGAAAAATATGTAGAAAAACTTTTTTAACAACGTTTTCTTTTTTGTACTCAATGTATAGAGTTACTAGATTTATTTTGTGTAAGTGGTTAATAGTTTGTAATGATACTTTGTAATAACGTGTGTTAATACTTTGTGTGCTTTATTTCTTAGTAAACTTATGATGTGAAAACTATATGGGGTAAGCAAGACAAAAAAAGGATGACAAAATCAACACAAGTTTAACATATGTTACCAAATAACACATGTTAACCTCTTATGCAACATTAAAATATGTTAACCTTCCATGCAGTTCATTTGAATGTCATGGGTTGTTTTTTGTGTGGTTCAATAGTTTGTAATGATACTTTGTAATAACGTGTGTTAATAGTTTGTTAATACAACAAGGGTAACACTTGGTATCACACCTTACAAACACACCTAGTATTACTCTTTTTTTGTTGGTAGGGGTTTAAAGGTTTTTACAAGGTTAACACATGTTACCATATTTGCATACACAAGGATAACACATGTTATCACACGTCTCAAACAGATATAGTTTTTACTCTTTTATTTAACTTAACACATGTTATCTTACAACCACAGCAATAACACGTGTTAACAGAAACTTTAACGATGTTTTTTGTGCTGATTCCCACAGGTTAAGTTTAACGGAAGTGATAACACAGCTATTTGTTCTTGTATGGCTTTTATATGGATTGGGTATCTATGTCGTCATGTTTTTTTGCGTCTAGCGGTTACTTAGGGCGTATGATCTTTTAAAAACCTTTATTATGTATAAGTTAAACTATGTGACGCCCATGGTGTCCCTTTTGGAATCTAGGCTGTATGTGGTTGCGTAAATTGCTGCTTTCTATTATTTTGTTAACAGTTGTTAGTCATTGCCAAATCTGACAAGAACTTATTCCTCGACTGGCCAACTTTGTCAACTTATGGCTCGACCAGGGTTTTATATATAACACATGTTATTCATAAGTTAACAGTTGTTAGTCAATTCGAAAAAATGACAATGCTCCTGCAATCCACTGTCAATGTGGTCAACGTGGTTAACACGTGTTAGTCTAGTCCACTATAAACAACTGTTAATACATGTCAAACTCTAATCAACGTGCCAACATAGTCAACAAGGTTAACAAGTGTTAATAAATATATCAAGCACTACCAACTGTTAATACACGTCTCACTCTAACCACCACAAACGTGATTTAAAGGTTTTTACCAGGTTAACACATGTTACCATATTTGCATACAGAAGGATAACACATGTGATCACACATCTCAAACAGACATAGTATTTTTACTCTTTTGTTTAACTTAACACATGTTAGATTACAACCGCAACAATAACACGTGTTAACAGAAATTATAACTGTGTTTTTTGTGCTGATTCCCACAGGTTAAGTTTAACAGAAGTGATTCCCACTAACAACTGTTAATACACGTAATGACAATTGCCTCTTCATTTCCCCTTTCCAACTTGTTGCTGCTATCACTTATCACAACGTCACAGTAAACCACAAATATACATACTAAACTGCAGACCTAAACTGCATACATTATATACATACTTGTAACCCGATTTACTGTTCTTTGAGACTACTTGTTCGCACAAGACAAACCTTGTTAAACTCCTTTTTACAAAAACATTTTTTTTCTTAACACTAAACCTATCATGTTGCCCCAAAATTAAAAATATGGAACCCAAACCCTAGAACCACAAACCTTACTTATATGGTAAACCTTTTCTTTAGTGTACATTGATTCAATCTCTAGCTGTCTTCTTTTGCTATCATCGGAACCGGTCGGCCGATGGCCAAGGCCGGTAACCTCTGTTCTGGTCTCTGTTCTGAAACTCTGTAGCCGTCGCTGTCATTACCACCGGTGCCGTCGCCTTTCTATTTTCCGAAGGAACCACCACTACCATGGCCTATCTCATCTTTTGGTTCTCTTTCTTATGAAAATAAGGGTATAAGAGTAAGGTGTGTGTGTTGATTTTACAGCAGCGGAGACGATGGTACCACTATAGCTTTGCGGTGAACAGTGCTCGGGATCCCTTAGGCTCTCTCTCTCCGTGTCTTTTTGCTAGTGAAGTAGGGGGTGGTTGTATTATTGGGAGCATCACCGCCGTGCTCCGCCGTGTGTGGCCGGAGAGCTACTAGATCTGCTCCGTTCTTCTCTAATCTCATTTCTCTCTCTACTGTATAATATGGTGGGTGTTGATTGTCTTTAGGAAGATTAAGGTATGGATGGATTTCTTTGCCATACAAGAACATTTCTTTCCAGAAAGAAGAAGAGAAATAAAAGAATAAGAAAGAAAAAAAGAAGAAAGAGGATAGATGAATGACAAGAAAGAAAAGAGAGGAAAGAGATAAAGGACACACTTCTTTGCCATTAATACCCCTGGATGTACTTTTTCTTAATAAAATAATGTTTTCCTATGCATAAAGTACATTGATTGAATCTCAACCATTGATCTAATAAGATGGATGGTCTAGATATGGTTTTCATGGTTTACTAAATAAAAAGGGTTTCCACAATATCCCTTCCCTATATATATATATATATATATATATATATATATATATATATATATATATATATATATATAGGGGAAAGGGAAACGAGAAACCCCCTAAAATGAGAAAACCAATGGAAACCCATCTTGTGGACCACATTGCACCACATCACCCATTAGAAAATATATTATTTTATGTCTTGAGGGGTATATTAGACATTTTATCTTTCCCCCCATTTATAAGTTTGAATATTTTTGTTCTCTCTCCTATATAAACAAGATCTCTTCCTCTCTCACACACATACTCTCTCTCTCACTCTCTCTTCTCTCTCTCTCTCTCTCTCTCTAACAATCAGAATTCTTTCACCACCCCCTAATACCACAACTGCCACCCCTCGCCTCCCCTCGTCCCTGGTCATCACCGTCGTTGTCGTCCCTGTTTCCACCGCCACAGCCACCACAGCTTCATAATATTATCACACCCCTGTTCTTACCAGTTACCACCACCACCACCACCACCACCACCACCACCGTCTTCATCCTCCATCCACCGTCATCCACCACCGTCTTCAAGAAAAATCCCTAAACAATAATAATGCTACTACATTATTATAAACAGAAGGTGATATCCTAAACAATAATAATGCTACTCCATCCACCACCAATGCTACTACGTTGTGGAGGAGATCCCAGAAACAAAATCAGTTTTTGAAACAACAAATTGTATCGATGGATGGTACGATTCGTCGTGGAGGAGATCCCAGAACCCAAATCAGACATAACTTCTTGAATAGATCTGCTGTTGTGGCTCTTTCGGTGTTGTAAGTTTTTTTTTAAAAGATTGATGTGCTTGTCTTATTAGGAATTAGACGTCAATTGTGTGTGTTTGTGGGTTTTGCTGTTAATTGCAGTGGGTTTTGTTGAATGTAAATATGGCTCTTGCTGTAAATAATACTTTTCGACATTCTCAAAGATATAAATGGAGATGTAATATATGAAGAAAACTTAAAATGGTTTTCTTGAGAATTAATGTGAAATGAAAGAAAGCTGCAGAAAAGTAAAAAGTTAGAAAAGATATTTTGAAATCTTATCTAGAGTCATTTACAAAACACTTATTATATTTAATTTATTACTAATATATTTTTTAGATATTATATATTTTCATTCTGCTTTGATGACCAATGCTCTGTTCTGGTTATTGACATCAATTGTGTGGGTTTTGTTTATAGGTTCTTGTTGAGAAAGTCAAATTATTTTGGTTTGACTGGTCAACACGATTAGGTTCATCTAGTGGGCTTGTGATTTATGTGGTGTTTTGTGTATAGGTGTTTCGTATGTAACAGCACCACTAAGTTGGTATAAATAATTAGTTTCTGATTTTTTTTGCCAGATACAAAGTTTTTGATTTTTTGACTTTTATGAGTTACGCATGGGATCAAATCTATGTTGCGTATGTTTCGTATGTAACAGCGGAACTCAGTTGGTATAAATTAGTTTCTGATTTTTTTTTACCAGATACAAAACTGGTGTTGTTTCATATGTAACAGCAGAACTAAGTTGGTATAAATTAGTTTCTGTTTACGTGTGTAGCATATATGTTTTTTGCAGTCAGATTATTTTCTATGCAACAATATGTCTGCTTTTGTTTAATATGTTTTTTTAATCAAAATTGGTGAATTTTAATGTCTGTTAACATATGCAACAATATGTCTGCTTTTGTTTTTTACCAGTATGTGCATGTTTGTATGAGTATTATAATGTGTGGAATGTATGTTTGCATCTGTTTCCTATATTTTTGCACATGTTTCGTATGTAACAGCAGAACTAAGTTGGTATAAATTAGCTTCTGATTTTTTTACCATATATTGATTAAAACAAAAGTCACTAATCATTGGATCAAATCTATGTTTGCGTCTGTTTCGTATGTAACAGCAGAACTAAGTTGCTATCAGTTTCGTATGTTTGATAATCTTTGATAACTAAATGTATAAAACAATGTTTTTTTGTATCAGTTTCGTATGTTTTTTTGTAATCCAGTTAGTTAACATACGTTAAGCGGGGGGGGGGGGGGGGTCTTTTACATGTAAATTGATGATTTTTGTTTTATTTTTGCAGGTGAGCATATTTTTTGCATTAAAGATGAAGATGATTATCAAGAATGAAGTGTAGACATTTTTTTTATTTATGATACTTTTTTTAGCATTTGTTGATTTGTAATGACCGTTTTGTTTGTTTTTTAGCATTTTGTAAGAAACAATTCTTGTGTACATTTGAATGTTTTTTGATCAATAAAGTTTTTAGCACTTTGTAATGACCGTTTTGTTTGGTTTTAGCACTTTGTAAGTAACAAAATACCTATAACCATATTAATTCTCGTTACGTATGCAACAATTCTGGTGCTGGTACAATAAAACGAAAAAAAAACATGGTATAATAAAAAAAAAATCAGCATTTTTTAAATAATATACATTGGCAACTCAGTTTTAACCTACGTAACACAACACATGTTACATATGTAACACGGGTATTTGGCAGATTTAGCACAATGGTCACAAAAGTATGAGAGAGATGATGTGACATGTGTGGGGTCCACTTGTCATATGTGCTTTTTCAGAAAAATGGCATTTGACCATTGTGCCCTTTTTTTGTCCTTTACCTTAATAAATATATTAAAATAATATAGAATGAATCTAGACCATTGATCACTTTAGATCAATGGCCACAAATGAGTTTACATGGTTTTCTCATTTTGGAGGGTTTTTATTATAACCATCCCCTATATATATATATATATATATATATATATATATATATATATATATATATATATATATATATATATATATACGGAATAGCAAAGAAAGGAACAACAAAAATAAAAAGTGGTAAGACCTGATTCTGAAGAGAATCGAACCCAGGTCTGCCCAAACACACCCAATACACACTACCACTCCAACACATAGCTTCTTAGGTGAAAATAATGAATAAGTTATATATTTAACACATAAGTACATGTTCTTCTTCTTCCTCAAATAACATTACATAAACCCTAACCCTAGCCCTAAATCTAATAACCCACATACAGACCCGATTCATAACTGTTATAAGGGGCTTTCGTAGAGCATGATATAAAGAATAAAACGGCATAATAATTTGGGACTTACAAGCACGAATCTTAGTCGAAAGTGAAGCATCAAGAGACGAAACTTAAATCGCAAATTGAGCAGGTTTTCCGCAACGAATTGAGACGATTTTTGGTGGGTTTCTGAAGTATGTAAGTGCAGAAAATGAATGGTGTACCTATCTTATATAGTGGACGAATAAAATGAACGTTATGGAACTTCTTTAAACCCGACCGGTTACAAGAATTAAACTCAATGTGTAACGCGTAATAATCATGTTTTGGGAGTTGTAACAGGTCAATAATGATGGAGAAACATAACAGACGCGATTAAAAACTTCCAAACGCATTAACACCCGAGATATGTTGTCGCCGGAAAAGGATTCCGGTGGCCGGAATCCATTCGCCGGAAAAACAGACACCGGAAAACGTGTCTGGCAAGAGGGAAAGGAAAAGTTGATTTGAAACTTTCAATAGTTGGCAAAAATGGTCCTTCACAATTAACTTAGTTAGTTATAATATGATTTAGTTAGTTTCTCTTTTATAAAACTTAACCAAGTTAACTTAGTTTAACCAAAAAGTTTCTAAAACTTTATAAAACTTGAAATTTTTATAAAATCCATTGCGTAGACGTTTCAAGATACGTATTTGATAAAAACTTATACCCGCTCCTTAATAAATACAAATTATAATTTTTTTTAGTTCGCTCTTAAAATTAAATTTGAAAACGACGAAACTATAATGGAAATATTTGAAGGGCTATTATTGTCAATTTGACGAAAGGCGAGGGTGACGGATGTCACAGGTACCCAGGTGGACACACGTCAGCCCAATAGTTCTATCATTGTTATCGTCGGCTTGGCCAAAGTAGAAATGTAAATGATACAACTTTGGAAATGTGGTGAACGATTGACAATGATTAAAAAAACAAATGTGCAAGTGTGTGGTAGTTGAGAGAGTAGCCAAAGAGTGAAAGAATAGAAAGTATTGTGTCTTATGATCGTTCCACACGTCCCTATTTATAGTAAAGAGATAATAACTACAATCCCGAAATATCCGGCATATCACCAACTAAGTCCACTAGCCGTTTGCAAGTCCACCCACGTTCACACGACCTTCCAATGGTAGGCAATCACTTCTCCGAAGATCATGCAAGACGTGGTCATCTATAATACTCGTTCATTTGATACCTGTGAATATTATTTAATAAAGCAAACTATTAGTTTATCCTCGTGATGTACATAAGATAATACACAGTTATATCCCGGACTCAATATCATCTTTGATATCCTGAAGATTGTCACACCCTGCCAAGGCGGAAACGCGAGATGCGACTTTGAAAGATTTCCAAGCACAAAAGGTCACACGAGCATTAATTAAAACAAAGCGGGAACTTTCATTAAACAACCAAATCCGTTCAACATTAGTTAATTGTTTAATACTAAAACCATTGTATGTAAATGTCTAAAATTATTATGACAACACAACGGTCCAAAAGAAGGTATCCTACAAATGCTCGCACGCGACCCCTGCAAGTTCCATTGTCCATGCTAATTTCCTGAAAAACATGCATGTAAAATATATGGGTCAACATAAAGTTGGTGAGTTCACGGGTTTTCTATATGATGGATATGGAATCCAAAACCGACTAAATCATTGCCTAGCTAGGGCAATAATCAATATGTGATCTGACATGAGCCAATAACCAAACATCGACATGTTGTGCCTCGCCCATTGTACACTTAAGACAATGAATAATGTGAAATACAAGCACTCTTTTGATATCTATCATCCGGTCAGAGCGACTAACCCAGAGTGGGGGTGTCAACCCCATAGATCTATCCCGGTGTTTCATGGCTAAGTCCATAGCTAATGGTTATGGTATGATGTATGACACGAGGTCTTAATGGATCCTGAACCTTGATGTCTCATGTTCACATAATAATCATGTATTGCAATTGAAAACTGTACGCATGTTTTTTCCCCAGAAAAATGTAAAAACCGTAAAAGGGGCCGTGAATACTCACTTGATGTCTGGATGCTAAACTGAACTGGATCTGGCACTGTGTGTCTGGTCTAGGAACCCTAAATGCAATTTAAAAGCAACTTAGGTCCATGTTTGGCTTTAACTACCATGCAATTGTTCACCCAACTGTAACGCCTATGGACTAGAGGCTTCTATACCACTATCCACGTGTGTCACACAATGTACGTGTCAGGAATGTTCATTTTGTTGGTTAGGTGACTATGATTAGTCTATTTTTGGGTAAAACATGTACTTTGTCTTACTAAATGTTACCAAGTGTCATGTATGTCACGTTTATGCAAGCCTAGGGTGACATATGGACATATTTTCGGATAATCTTGTAAGAAAATAACTTGTTTAGATGTTTTTCCTTGGCGTTCACTCACATACCATATGTTTTCAAGAAAACTCTTGTGTTAAGCTTGTTAACACATGTTTTTATAGTATCTAACATATGTTCATAAAACCAACCACATTGTATGTTGTAAAATAAAGAGGATTAGACTACTTTTGGGTCGGGTCTTGGCCTCATACATGCACGCATACACTCATGTGTATGTGTGTGTGCATCGTTTATGTCCATACATGCGTATCTCAAGGTGTATCTACCATTGTACGTATATATGTATACATTGGCTATTCGTTGAGCTTTGTAACATGAAACTTAAGTTATTAAGTTAGTTAATTTCAAAACTTGTTGTTCTATAATGTGTGCGAGTATGTATTGCTTCGGGCGAGCTTTACATGTAGCTGAATAATGTATAAACAAGACTAAAGGTTCGGGTGTTATACCTCACGTTTATAGCCAAGAGAATAAGAAAATAATAAGCTAACTCCTCACATGAAAACTCCTAGGTGCTAGACGTGTACTTGGATCCCTTGATTGATGATGTTACACGATCGAACACGACCCGTTGGGGGTGATTGGGCCTCGACCAAAGGTTAACAAGGAAGGAAAGAGAGGTTTCAAGTGTTAGTGTATTGTGAGGTGTTGTGGTGTGAATCAAATGGAGTTCTTGTGCCTCTTAAATAGGAGAGTGATGATGGTGGTGTTCTAGTTCCATTGGCTCACAATTGTGGAAGGTCAAAGGTGTACTTTCATTGAGTGCTAAAGTGAGATGGATTGCTTGGAAAATAGGTTAACTTAGAGCTTTGTAGTGTAGTGTATGGGGGCATGGGGTTTCGGCCGCTAATGGGCATGGGGAAAGGGCATTATATTTGTGGTAAGGTTGACATGGTAATCCCTCTCAAGTATTCTATGTTGTGCTCACTTGGTGTAAGAGGTTGACCTTGGTTCAAGAGTTGTCACCTTGAGAACATGCTAGCCGAAATAGTGTATGTGTTGGTGACATTTTTGAATGGTCAAAGATCATGGGAGTGTAGATGTGAAAGGTTCATTCCATGTTAGTGTTAACCATAGATGGAAGATTTACTAGATGGGCTTGGTGACTAGGAAATGAGTGTGCATATGTGTGTATATATGCGATCATATGTGTGTGGGTGTATGTAGTTTTTGTCACTTTGCCACCATGTGGTTGTGTGTGTATAGTGTCGTGTATATATATGTGTATGTAGAGATGTGAGTGTGTCTTATACAAGTTAGATAGTGTCCAAAACATTGCACACACTCTTGTCTTGGGAATGAGTGGGCCGAAAATGGTGCATAGGGAAAGAACAATGTATTTTAAGCAAGTCAACATGTGTAAGTCTTGTTAACTAAGGTGGACTAGATCCCTTCAAGGTAATGGTCTTGGATTTGATGAGATTGTGTTATGCATATGTGTATGCATAATCGTATGAGTGTGTGTGTGTGTGTGTGTTAGTGTATTTGTTTGATCCACATGTTCATGTAAGTCTAGATAGATCAAGTTCAAGGTTACAAGTGGTCGTATTTTACGTACATGTACTAGTTTACTAAAATACATGTTGGTAACCTCTTTGTTCATGAACATTGTTTGATTTTGTCCTTGTCGGGGTAACAAGTGAGAATTCTTGTTCAACTGCATGGATTTCCTATAGTGTATCATGAATTGTTGAACTAACTGAGGCCTTGAACTAACTAGTGGGTCTACTGTCTAGACTATATGCCTTGAGATTGACCCGTTGGAACCCTGTATAGCCCCAACTATGATGCAAATGTTAGCATGTAAATCTATGCACACAGTGAACATGTAGCTAGGTGTACGGATATGACCTGTGATTTCGACGGGTGTCACAAAGTTGTACACCCAGAATACAAGTAAATATATATCCTAAGAATTTCACCACCAACAATTGTTCCCAAAAAATGGATGACTTGGATATGATCTCTACTTCCGGGATGTTCATCCTTTTCAGGGCTTCTAGTTGGATTATGTTCACTGCATAAAGAATATCTGATAAGTCAGTAACTGATCCAACAGTGACCCCAAAACATCTCTTATATCTCGAAAATCAATCTTCAGTGTATGATTATCCCATACATGAGCAACCAGTACATCCTCTATACCATCCTTTGCTTCTTCTACCTTCATTGTCTCCCATACTTGCTGCAACACTTTTGCTGGTACTGACTTAGAGTTTGTCAGAGCTCTAGTAAGAGCGTAGTGTTTTAAGTACTCAATGATGATATGATGCCTTTCATCATATATGGTGTGATCAAGTTCAGGAATTATGTTGTTTGCTTTCCCATCACAGTAGGCTATCCATCTGTTTCTTTGTATTATCTAGGGTAGAACAAAGGTTGAAGATTCAGGGTTTGTGGATAAGGTAGACATGTTTGAGAGTTGTAGGAGTTGATAAAGTTAAAAGATTTTGGCTAGTGTGTTTTCCGGTTATGGAATCTTAGTAATTATCAGATGGGTGTTTATATATCTCAGGTTTGTTGAAGATGGCAACTTTCCAGATACCTAAATTTTAATTGGATGTTAATGCCGCCTTCGATTGATATAGCCCACTTGATAGTGTAATAGTTACTTTTTGTTATGTCGTTTTTATTGTATTATCCATCATGTCGTATGATGTCCAAGATCTTCCCCCTTTCAAGGACAAAAATAGACTTTTTGGTCTTGAATCAATCATGTGATGACACGTGGATAAACCGGTCCCACCATTTATGTCACTACTCTTCTCAACTTGCAATGAAGTCAACCATAAGTCCATATTTCTGGAATGAAATCTAAGACTTCAATTACTAGAACAAAATATACATATTTCTAAGATTTGGTTAGAATTTTCTAAGTGTTCACTAGATTTCTTAGATTTTGTCCTCATCCATTCTTCTGAATATGTCTATATATTTTAATGGATGAGAATGAAACTCGAAGTGGTCTTTCATAAAAGTGGCCATGAAAATTAACGTGACACCAAATGATAAATGAGTGTGTCAAGGTTCGATTCCTGCTCTGAAGTGTGTCAAGCACGCTGGGGGGATGATGACGTGGGTATGGTAAAATCCACTTCCTTTCCTGATTAACTAAAGAGAATAAGATATTATCTCCCCAGCCACAAGAAAGGAGAATACATATCCTTATAGCCAAGCCAACGGCTCAAAAACAACAGGTCGGGAGATATCGTAATCTCATAAGTCAAGCTAGGTAAAAGCGATAAGCGAGAAGCATAACAAGAAAACAAGACAAACCACGAGAAGTCGCTATCATTAGTACATAAGTCAAAAGGCTTTCCCCAAAGGAGAATAATCTAGAAAAGAAGATACTAAAGGAGAAGAAAGGACTTTGCCAGCTTTCCTCTGCTTGAGAAATCATGGGTTAATCTTGATGAATAAAACCTCGCTTGGCTAGTTAGAAATAGAAACCCTTAGGAGCACAAAACACGTCTCAAGACCTTTTTTATTTCCCTGCTGCAATCGGTCACTTCCCCTCTATACTTCATTCTACTTCCTCAGTCGTAATTTGTACTCCCCCGTATAGCAATACCACTTGGGCTTAAGGAAAAGTGTATCTTTATATTACTAATACATCTATGAATATGTGTGTAGTTAGAGGGTACTTATATGTAATAGTAGGTTCAAAAGCATTTTGGTATAAATGATATGTCATGATGATGATAGGAGATTCTAATGTGTAAAGTGAGCATTTGTTTAAAGAATGATATACATGTTTAATCTTTATTATGGATACACAATCAATTATCTTTTCATGTTTTCATAATGTTTTCTTCACTCATACATAATTTAAGTATCTAGTTTAATAATCATCACATAAAAAGTCAGTTTCTTTTTTCGTTTTTTGTATAGAATTATGGTACTTGTTGGAAAGATAATAAAATGCACGTTAATTTGGTGTAATTGTTTTTCGAAAACATTGTCATAGAAAAAAGTTATTAGCGATTGAAAACATGGAGGAAAACAAAATGTACTTGATAACTCATAAAACCTACTTTGAAATCTACATCTACACATCTTGCTCAAGTGATGTCTCTATACAACTTTATTAGTTTCTCAAGGCATTCTAAAGCTGTGATGTGAACCTGAGAAAAAACAACCAAAGTAGTATAAAATAATATGTCATGATGATAATTGATTTAACAGGCATGCACGGTGGAGTGATTAATTACCACTTATCAGCTAAAGATTTACCTGGTGCATAAGAATCATAGGCTACATATAACGGGCTTAGTAACGTTTGTAATCAATGTTCCTAGAAACACCAACCAAAATACAAAAAAATTATATTGTTAACAAAATGACTACATTTGTGAATATGTATGTAGTTAGAGGGTTCTTATATGTAATTGTAAGTTCAAAAGCATTTTGGTATCAAATGATATGTCATGATGATGGATAGGCGATTCTAATGTGTAAAGTGAGTATTAGTTAAAGAATCTTATACATGTTTAATCTTTATTATGGATACACAATCAATTATTTTTTTTCATGTTTTCAGAATGTTTTCTTCACTCATACATAATATAAGTATTTATTTCAATAATCATCACATAAAAAAGCCGTTTTCTTTTTTTGTTTTTTTGTATAGCATTATGGTACTCGTTGGAAAGATAATAAAATGCTCGTTAATTTGGTGTAAGTGTTTTTACAAAACAATGTCATATAAAAAATTTATTAGCGTTTGAAAAACATGGAGGAAAACAAAATGTACTTGATAACTCATAAAACCTTCTTCTAATCCTACATGTACACAGCTTCCTCAAGTGAAGTCTCTGTACAACTTTATTACTTCCTCAAGGCATTCTAAAGTTATGATGTGAACATGAGGAAAAAAAACCAAAGTGGTATAAAATGATATGTCATGATGATGATTGATTTAAGAGGCGGTCATGGTGGGGTGATTAATTACCACTTATCAGCTAAAGATTTACCTAGTGCCTAAGAATCATAGGCTACATATAACGGGCTTAGTAACCTTTGTAATCAATGTTCCCAGCCACACCAACGAAAATACAAAAAAAAAATTATATTCTTACCAAAATGACTACATCTGTGAATATGTATGTAGTTAGAGGGTTCTTATATGTAATAGTAAGTTCAAAAGCATTTTGGCATCAAATGATATGTCATGATGATGGATAGGCGATTCTAATGTGTAAAGTGAGTATTTGTTAAAGAATGACATATATGTTTAATCTTTATTACGGAGACACAATCAATCATCTTTTCATGTTTCTAGAATATTTTTGTTCACTTATACATAATTTAAGTATCCATTTCAATAATCACCACATAAAAAGTCATTTTCTTTTTCAGTTTTTGTATAGTGTTGTGGTACTCGTTAAAAATATAATAAAATTCTCGTTAATTTGGTGTAATAATTTTTCCAAAACAATGTTATATAAAAAAGTTATTGGCGTTTGAAAAACATGGAGGAAAGTGCATGTGCCATGTACATGAGAGAGAAACATTTTTTTAATTTTAAATTACTAATGACATGACATTCCACATAGCACACTCAAGGGAGGGGTTGTCAGCTTTATGTGTCATGTGGGATTTTCAGCTTTGGTTTATTATAATAGATAGATGTGGATTTCTTTGCCCGAATTCCATGGAAATATTGTTTGAGAGTTTCGAGGAATTATGTGTTCTACCTATTCTTGAGACCGAAAGGTGAAAAGCAGTTGGGTAGTCTTTGGTGTTAAGTATTTAGGTAAAAACGCTTCGAGGGGAGGCTTCCCTAGGTTTTAGGATATCGTTTGTTATCCCAAGTTTCATCAAGTGTTTTTAGGTTACTCCTTACAGTTTAAGTTGTATTTAGATACTAAACCCTAGAGGTGATCTATCTGTAGGGTACTTTGGTATTGTTGGAGAGATTGGGAAGTAATCGAACCAATAAGTGAGTTCACACACCCTTAGATTTTCCTTTTAGGTCACACCCAGAGAATGATCAGGGATCCACGAGGCTGTCTAAGGGTGTAGTAATTTAAGAACTTGGTTCCATCATAGTTACCATAGCCAGGAGGGATCTGATATTCACAAAAAATATTCTAGACCTGGGTAGTGTTTTCTAATCCTTAATGTTACCAAAGTAGCTGAAGTGTCTTTTGGTAGTTTATTTTTTTAAGTTTTAATTCTCTTAGTTAAGTAAACAAAAACCTAAATCAATTAAACAATTCTTATAAATTTTAGTCACGTCATTAGGCTTTACTAGTTTTGATAGGTATACTTGCGTGTCGTTGTGGTCTAGATCAAGAGAGTCCAAGGTATTACTAGAGTGTCTAGGTTAGGTTGAGTTTTTATAGACCATATTTAGCACAACACGCATAATAAAGCAAGCATTAAATAATTGAAGAAGTCCGACCCACTTGTATTACAAACTCTACGAGCAGTGCACGCTTGGGGGATGATGACGTGGGTATAATAAAATCCACTTCCTCTCCTGATTAACTAAAGATAATAAGATATTATCACCCCAGCCACAAAAAAGGAGAAGGCATTTCCTTGTAGCCAAGCCATCAGCTCAAAAACAAAAGGTTAGGAGATATTGTGATCTCATATGTCAAGCTAGGTAAAAGCGACAATTGAGAAGCATAACAAGAAAACAAGACAACCCACGATAAGTCGCTATCACCGGTACATAAGTCAAAAAGCTTTCCCCAAATGAGAATAATCTAAAAATAAAAGATGCTAAAGGAGAAGAAAGGAGTTTGCCAACTTTCTTCTTCTTGAGAAATCACGAGTTGATCTTGGTGAATAAAACCCCCTTGGCTAGTTATTTATAAATAGCAACCCTTAGGAGCACCAAAACACGTCTCAACACCTCACATCTAGACTTGTAGCCCTTACTTTTTTTGTTTCCCTAGTGCATTGGGTCACTTCCCCTCTATACTTTGTTCTACTTCCTCAGTCGTAATTTGTACTCCCCCGTATAGCAATACTACTTGGGCTTAAGGAAAAGTGTATCTTTATATTAATAATACATCTATAAATGTGTATCTAGTTAGAGGGTACTTATATGTAATAGTAAGTTCAAAACCATTTTGGTATCAAATGATATGCCATGATGATGATAGGCGAATCTAATGTGTAAAGTGAGCATTTGTTAAAGAATGAGATACAAGTTTAATCTTTATTATGGATACACAATCAATTATCTTTTCATGTTTTCAGAACATTTTCTTCACTCATACATAATTTAAGTATCTATTTCAATAATCATCACACAAAAAGTCGTTTTCTTTTTTCGTTTTTTATAGCATTATGGTATTCGTTGGAAAGGTAATAAAATGCTCGTTCATTTGGTGTAGTTTTTTTTTTCCAAAACAATGTCATATAAAAAAGTTATTAACGTTTGAAAAATATGGAGGAAAACAAAATGTACTCGATAACTCATAAAACTTACTTCCAAATCTACATGTACACATCTTGCTCAAGTGAAGTCTCTGTAAAACTTCATTACTTCCTCAAGACATTCTAAAGTTGTGATGTGAACTTGAGAAAAAACAACCAAACTGGATAAAATGATATGTCATGATGATGATTTATTTAAGAGGCGTGCATGGTGGGATGATTAATTACCACTTATCAGCTAAAGATTTACCCGAGCTTAGTAACCTTTGTAATCAATGTTCCTAACAACACCAACCAGAATACAAAAAATTATATATATTCTTACCAAAATGACTACATCTGGGAATATGTATGTAGTTAGAGGGTTCTTATATGTAATAGTAAGTTCAAAAGCATTTTGGTATCAAATGATATGTCATAATGATGGATAGGCGATTCTAATGTGTAAAGTGGGTATTTGTTAAAGAATGACATACATGTTTAATCTTTATTATGAATACACAATCAATCATCTTTTAATGTTTTCAGAATGTTTTCTTCACTCAAACATAATTTAAGTGTCTATTTTAATAATCATCACACAAAAAGTCGTTTTCTTTTTTCGTTTTTTGTATAGCATTATGTTACTCGTTGTAAAGGTAATAAAATGCTCGTTCATTTAGTGCAGCTTTTTTTCCAAAACAATGTCATATAAAAAAGTTATTAACGTTTGAAAAAGATGGAGGAAAACAAAATGTACTCGATAACTCATAAAACTTACTTCAAAATCTACATGTACACATCTTGCTCAAGTGAAGTCTCTGTACAACTTTATTACTTCCTCAAGGCATTCTAAAGTTGTGATGTGAACCTGAGAAAAAACAACCAAACTGGTATAAAATGATATGTCATGATGATGATTTATTTAAGAGGCGTGCATGGTGGGGTGATTAATTACCACTTATCAGCTAAAGATTTACCGGGTGCCTAAGAATCATTGGCTACATATAACGGGCATAGTAACCTTTGTAATCAATGTTCCTAGAAACACCAACCAAAATACAAAAAAAATATATATTCTTACCAAAATGACTACATCTGTGAATATGTATGTAGTTAGAGAATTCTTATATGTAATAGTTAGGTCAAAAGCATTTTGGTATCAAATGATATGTCATGATGATGGATAGGCGATTCTAATGTGTAAAGTAAGTATTTGTTAAAGAATTATATACATGTTTAATCTTTTTTATGGATACACAATCAATTATATTTTCATGAATTCAGAATGTTTTCTTCGCTCATACATAATTTAAGTATCTATTTCAATAATAATCACATAAAAAGTCGTTTTCTTTTTTCGTTTTTCTATAGTATTATTGTACTCGTTGGAAAGATAATAAAATGTTCGTTAATTTGGTGTAATTGTTTTTCCAAAACAATGTCATATAAAAAAGTTATTAGGGTTTGAAAAAACATGGAGGAAAACAATATATACTCAATAACTCATAAAACTTACTTCTAAATCTACATGTACACATCTTGCTCAAGTGAAGTCTATGTACAACTTTATTACATCCTCCAGGCATTCTAAATTTGTGATGTGAACCTAAGAAAAAACAACCAAACTGGTATAAAATGATATGTCATGATGAAGATTTATTTAAGAGGCATGCATGGTGGGGTGATTAATTACCACTTATCAGCTAAAGATTTACCTGGTGCCTAAGAATCATAGGCTACATATAACGGGCCTAGTAACCTTTGCACTCAATGTTCTTAGAAACACCAACAAAAATACAAAAAAAAATTATATTCTTCCCAAAATGACTACATCTGTGAATATGTATGTAGTTTGTGGGTTCTTATATGTAATAGTAAGTTCAAAAGCATTTTGGTATCGAATGATATGTCATGATGATGGATAGGCGATTCTAATGTGTAAACTGAGTATTTATTAAAGAATGATATACTTGTTTAATCTTTATTATGGATAAACAATCAATTATATTTTCATGTTTTCAGAATGTTTTCTTCGCTCATACATAATTTAAGTATCTATTTCAATAATCATCACATAAAAACTCGTTTGCTTTTTTCGTTTTTTGTATAGCATTATCCTACCCGATGGAAAGATAATAAAATGCTCGTTAATTTGGTGTAATTGTTTTTCCAAAACATTGTCATATAAAAAGTTATTAGCGTTTGAAAAACATGGAGGAAAACAAAATGTACTCGATAACTCATAAAACCTACTTCTAAATCTACATGTACACATCTCACTCAAGTGAAGTCTCTGTACAACTTTATTACTTCCTCAAGGCATTTTAAAGTTGTGATGTGAACCTGAGGAAAAAACAACCAAAATGGTATAAAATGATATGTCATGATAATGATTGATTTAAGAGGCGTGCATGGTGGGGTGATTAATTACCACTTATCAGCTAAAGATTTACCGGGTGCCTAAGAATCATAGGCTACATATAACGGGCTTAGTAACCATTGTAATAAATGTTCCTAGCAACACTAACCAAAATACAAAAAAAAAAAAAAAATTATATTCTTACCAAAATGACTACATCTTTGAATATGTATGCAGTTAGAGAGTTCTTATATGTAATAGTAAGTTCAAAAGCATTTTGGTATCAAATTATATATCATGATGATGGATAGGCGATTCTAATATGTAAAGTAAGTCTTTGTTAAAGAATGTCATACATGTTTAATCTCTATTATGGATACACAATCAATTATCTTTTTATGTTTTCAGATTGTTTTTTTCACTCATACATAATTCAAGTATCTATTTCAATAATCATCACATAAAAAGTCATTTTCTTTTTTCGTTTTTTGTATGGCATTATGGTACTCGTTGGAAAGATAATAAAATGCTCGTTAATTTGGTGTAACTATTTTTCCAAAACAATGTCATATAAAAAAGTTATTAGCGTTTGAAAAACATGGAGGAAAACCAAATGTACTCGATAACTCATATAACCTATTTCTAAATCTACATGTACACATATTGTTCAAGTGAAGTCTCTATACAACTTTATTACTTCTTCAAGGCATTCTAAAGCTGTGATGTTACTTAAGAAAAGACAACCAATGTGGTATAAAATGATATGTCATGATTATGATTGATTTAAGAGGCGTGGTTGGTGGGGTGATTAATTGCCACTTATCAGCTAAATATTTACTTAGTGCCTAAGAATCATAGGCTACATATAACTGGCTTAGTAACCTTTGTAATCAATGTTCCTAGCAATACCAATCAAAATACAAAAAAAAGTATATTCTTACCAAAATGACTACATTTGTGAATACATATGTAGTTAGAGGGTTCTTATATGTAATAGTAAGTTCAAAAGCATTTGGGTATCAAATAATATGTTATGATGATGTATAGGCGATTCTAATGTGTAAAGTGAGTATTTGTTAAAGAATGATATACATGTTTAATCTTTATTATGGATACACAATCAATCATCTTTTCATGTTTCCAGAATGTTTTCTTCACTCATACATAATTTAAGTATCTATTTCAATAATCACCGCATAAAAAGTCCTTTTCTTTTTTCGTTTTTTATATCCTTGTGGTACTCGTTAAAAAGATAATAAAATGCTCGTTAATTTTGTGTAATTGTTTTTCCAAAACAATGTTATATACAAAAGTTATTGGCGTTTGAAAAAACATGGAGGAAAGTGCATGTGCCATGTACATGAGAGAGAAATAATTTATTTTATATTAAATCACTAATGACATGGCATGCCACATGACACACTCAAAAGAGAGATTATCCTTTTTAAGTGTCATGTGGGGTTTAGGCTTTGGTTTATTATTATAATAACTAGTGTTGTTAACCGACACGCGTTGCGCGACTTCAATGTTGTCTCCACTCAGCATTAAAAGTTGGTTTATAACATTAAAAATGTGCCTAAGATTAGATATACGTGTTGTTAGTGTTTACATTGCAATGTTCGAAAAGCGCCCTTCCTTTTCTCTCTAGCTTGATGATCCATTAATGCCCGTCAATGTGAAGAACGGAGCAACAACAACATTGGTAGCCGAAAACAAATTAGAACCAACACCCGGGCTTGAATCCGACCCATCGGATCTTGCCTATGTAGTTCTTTTTACACCCCTTCCAACCCGAACTGATTACGCCCAAGGAACTTCTTTACTTCCATTTTGACCCACTCTTCCCCAATTTATCCTAAACCATTCAAAACATAGATGAAGCAACATAATTAATTACATCACCACCAAAAGCAACAAATGGAACACCAAACTCACAATACAAACATTAACCCAATAATTTTAGATATTTAAATAAAAGAGATTTAGAAGGATGTCTTTTCTTTTTTAGCTAAATGTTTTAAAATGGCCCATCTAGTTGGAACCTACATCCAGAACAGAACAAACCTGACGTACATCAACCCCAAAGATACTCAGAATTTACAGTCTGAACCCAATTTTCACTGCACATAATCAAGTAAAATAGAAATGTTCATAAACACTGACTCTCATAATATGTTACCTCAAAAAGAAGATGCCTCAAAGATCAAATCAACCCTAAGAGGATTAAAAAGTGTTGACGTTACAACCTGTAAGTCCAAGATCCTTCCTACCGGGTATCAAAAACACACACAACCAAAGGCGGAAACAATGATTGTATGAAAAGAACAAAGAAGAAACTTGAAACAAAATGATTTGATTATCAAAGTGCACACGGTTTCTAAGAACCGTCTGGTACACGTGCCAAAAAACAAGCAACCCCAAAACAAACCATGAAACCCCTATTTATAGTAGACATAGGTGGTTACTCTACATGGGCCACTTAGGCCGAACCCAATACTACATAACCCAAGACAACGCAAACCTTTAAATCTAGCCCAATAATATCCCCCTAGGTTTGTGTTGGCTTGGTAGGTCACTGCTGCTTTTTGCTGCGCTTCTTGGAGCTCTTCTTGTTTTTCTCTAAAGCCTTCTTCCATTCTTCAGCTGACTTTTCAACATATGGACCGAACAATCCAGTTTCCACTCTTCCTCGGCGATCTGCCTCTAATCCCAGTCTTGTTATTTGAGCCACTGCACCAGTGAACGATTTAGCACAAGCTTCATACGTGGGATCGCACTGAATCTGATGTTTCACTAGGAATTGAATATCTTCAGAATGCAGACTCATCAGATCCTTAGCATCAAATACTCTCAGTTCGTCACTATCACAAACAATCACCGCAAACCTAGAAGTAGGATCATAAACCTAGAACCTCATATCCTTCAAACATCCTCTGTCCATTGGCTTAGACAAAGCAATGGTCTTCATCTTTTCAGTAAGTGGCCACTGAACTGTCTTGAATGGCTTTCCATCTAAAGTCAACACACCTTTATACTCCACCAGTAGTGAACTTGCAGTCTTCATATCTCTAAAATTCACCTTTGCTTGCTCTTGAATCTTCTTATGAAACGTGCTTCCAATCCCATTTCGAGGATTTCTTGTCTGATTTATGAAAAGAGCTCTTGCAAGTTCTACCAGATCAATCTTGGTCCAGGAGTTGAAAGCAGAGGTAGAAGCATAGTATTCAACTGCTCCATTTCCTCGATGAACTACGAATACTCCTTTGTCATCATTGTATCTCCAATAATCTATCCCTGTTCGATTTCCATAAGTAACGAACCAATCTCTAGTAGTTGTCACGAATCTTTCAGGATGCTCTTCCATAGGATCAAGAGACGGTTCAGCTGTATTCTTAAGAACATATGTATTCCCAGGATGACGATCTCTCACACGAGGGACTTGATCTTCATAGTACTTCTTCATATGCTCTTCATGCTCCTTTTGTGATCTTTCACGCTCAGCAGGAGTCATAACTTTCTCCACAAATGATGACATCTCTGAAAACTCCTTTCCAAACTTATTTTCTAACTTCTGAGTCAAGTTAAGCAATCTAGCTAAAACATCGCCTAAGCCCGACTCCAACTCAGTAATCTTTTGATTCTTCTCAGTGACCGTCTCCATCAAACTCTGTACCTAAGAAGTGAGCCACACATTCTCTGTTTCCAACTTCAAGACTTTTGTCTGCAGTCTATGAACATCCACTTCAGCAAAAATGTCTTCATCACTATCAATCCCTTCCTTACTTGCCTCTCTCTCTCTCTCTCTTCAGTCGTTAAGAATTCAACGTCCACATGTTTTCCTCTTTCTTTGTCAGCCAAATAAGCCATCTGAGCTCTTTGAAAAGCTTCTTCATCAAACAAAACCTTGCTCGAACCAGATGCACTGGAAGATCCAACTTCTTCATTTATGCTTCCTGTGATTGGCGCCTTGCTCATGAACTGAGAAAATGATTCGGTTGCAGTAGCAGGTACTATAGTGGAACTAATAATACCAACAGGAAGGTCGGTAGATACACTAGCATCAGTCATGATAACATCAGCAGCAGTAGAAGTAGTTTCAGCAATAGGAACTGAAACATCAGAAACAATATCAGCAGTAACGGTCAACCTGGGATCTCTTTTGCTTCTCTTCCTCGGTCTCAAATCAAAATTATGGTCTTTAGAAACTTCAGCATCAACAGATGTCTAAATTGCAACATCGGATGGAGGAATCCTTTGTTCAGCTTCACGGACGGTATTCAGTATACTTGAAAGCACTTCTGCTTGAGGAATAGCAACCTCAGAGGCAGCAGTGTTGGGAACTTCAGTCATAATCTCTTCTCCAACCAATCCTCTCTCTGCTTCAGACACTGTTTTCATTTCGGCATTCTCAATAATAAAATCATCAATCTCCTCTTCGTTTAGATCATCATATTAACCAGTGGAAATTTTCCTTCAAAAACAAGTGCGAATGGCGTGGCTGAAGCTTCTTCAACAATCTCACTAAACTTTCCAAACTTAACCAGTGGAAATTTTCCTTCAAAAATCTGCCTTGAGTCTTTACGAACCTGTCTTATTAATCTAAAGACTTGAGAAGCCATGCACGTTTTGTCATATGTTTCAACTGTCCTCTCAAGATTTGGATTCTTGGACTCCAGATTCATCTGCACAAATCTTGGAAACTTGTAGAAATACTTCTTGTTGAGGGTCTTCACGTTTACCAACATATCTTCAAAAATGCATTTTGAGTAATTAAAATCCCATCCCTCAATCAACGCCGCTATTCCAGAAGCATACTTCACTCCCATCTGATCCTGTCCACTTTTGTTGCCACCCAAACTTGCCAAAAACATATGAACTAACAGCTTCCAATAGCTCGGAAATAATTTCTTCAAGTATGGTGGTACTGACAGTTCACCTTCATACCCCATCTTTTTCAGCACGGGAACAAGTTGATCCTTAGAAAAACTAACAGGATCACTTGGAGAATCACCAAAAAGTAACATGTCCCGAACATCTTGTTCCAAAATAGCCACCTCAGTTCCTCGAACCCTTGAACGAATCAAAGTATCTGTCTTTTTAGCCACTGCGTTGTCCCAAAATTCAGTGATCCAGTCAGTGAGAACAACTGGATTTTCTCTCATAGCGTGTGCAACTCTGCAGATTTTAAGACACACTATCAAGGACTTGAACTCCTGCATATGCTCTTTGGGGGGATCAGACAGATAACACACCACATTATGATTGTTTTCGAACGTTGGCACACGAGGAGCGGTCATTTCTGCACAAAACAAATTGGATTAGACACCAAAGCTTAAACGTCAAAATTTTAAAGAACTTAAAAATAGTTTTATGGGCCCCCCTCTTTCAGATTTCAAAACATATTCAGGTCCATTTTTTGCAGTTGCTTAAGGCCCATGTGGGCTTCAGGTCAACAAACAACCCAAAAACAAGCGTGTTCGAGTCATATGAGAGTGTTCGAGGGCATATTGGTAAAAAGACATGTGTGTTCGGGGTGGTGAAGTAAGTTCGAGGGTATTTTGGTAAAAAGACCAGTGTGTTCGATGTGATAAGATGTGTTCGAGGACACTTTGGTCAATATTCATCTGTGTTCGATGAAGAGACGTGTGTTCAAGGGTATTCTTGTCAAACTCCATCTGTGTTCGAGGGCAAATCTGTAAATATCAGATGAGTTCAACCAAAACAATAGTGTTCGAGGGCAGTGTCGCCAATTTGCATCGGAGTTCGAGGGCATTTTGGTAATTTTCCCTCATACGAGTTCAAATTCCAGACGCGTAGGTATCACGCGCCGCTCGAACTCGATTTCCCAGGCGCGTAATGCTCACGCGCCGCCGTCTGGACCACTCTAACTCCACCATCCTCATCGCCGTTGATCATTTCTTCACCTAAATCATGCTTTTACACCTGCAAATCAATCAAAACAGCACAATTTCCAAACTAATGAGTATTTTATCAAGAGATTACCTGATCTTCTTGAAGGTTTTTGAAGAACAAGAGACAAAAAGGAGAGGTTTGATCGGCGAGAGTGTGAGAGAAGAAAGAAAAAAAATAAAGTTGATTTGTGATCTTTCACATACTCCTCCCCCCTTTTTGTGTAACCGAGATTTGTGTGGCCCACCAAACGTGTGGTGGGCCCGTCTTGGATCTCAAACCCCATTTAAAAAATTTTAAGGTGTGTTTTGCAACCGTGTCCAAGTCAGATCGTGAACTGGTCTAATAGAAACCTTGTTAAAAATATTTAAACGAAATACTTAAACAATATTTTTGTCACGAGATCAAATCACTGAGTTTCGGGCTGAGCTACACTTATCGACTCTAATCTACTTCAGTTGGTCTTAGCGATTGCCAGTATATTTGTCCCCATAAACTTATTTCCTTAGGCCTTCTCGTATGACGATCTGTGATATTATTTATCATGTTTTGGTGTATTTATTACGAGAACTCAAGCAAGTCACAATCAAATCCTAGAATATCAAGTGGTACACTCTATCATGCAAGCAATTTCCCTACCACATATTTTTCACAGTATCTGTTCTAGAGTTCTGAAACCTTGACTGGGACTGGATTGAGAGAAGAAAAGAATAGATCAATAAGAGATTTAGAGTAATATACAACTCAGATGATTTCTCAAATGACGAGGGCTTTGGGTTTTGGACTCTAGAGGGTCTCTTTTATGACATCCTGACTGGGTCCAGGTCAGCATATATCTGGATGCAGCAGAGGAGCAGCCAGGACATCTTTGGACACTAAGGTCTCTTTTAGGTGAAAAATGATCTACAGCACGACAACGAATAGCTAGGTCAGCATATATTTGGATGCAGCAAAAGCTTTCGTTGCCTAGCATTTCCAGGTCTTTGCTTACACAAAACAGAGGAGATACACGAGTTTTTTAGAAAAGGTTCCAGACCTAGACCACAGTGTTATGCTTCGGGACATCACACAAGCATTCAAATAGAAGTTATACCTGATTCCAAGTGATGTTCCTTACTGAGGTCGTGTCTTATCTTTAAGTGCTTCACAAGATCATTAACATTTCAGCCATCAGGACCAAGCCTACCAACATATCACACTAGAGCCAAACTGTTTCGATACACATCTTACATGAGTCAGCCTTAATCCAATTGTGAAAGTTCATTTCATCTCTCGTTTTTGACAACAAAAATGTTTTGACCTTTTCTTAGGATACATCCTCCTAAATTTGTGCTTAAAATTAAGAATTTTAAAGAACAAATTTACAAACCTAAAACTAAGAAAACCTTTTTTTTTAACACGAAGACCATACCAGTCCTCGAAATGGACCATCTTGAGCAGTTCAGAAAGAGCTTCAAAGCGAGCTCGATCAATGGGTTTTGTAAAACGATCTGCGACATTGTCGTCAGTGTGAATATGTGTAGGTACAATTAAACCTTGGTTAAAAGAGTCTCGGAAGAAGTGTTCTTTTATGGCAATGTGTTTTACTTTTGAAAATTGAACTGGATTTTTCACAATTTGGATAGCAACATCATTATCACAATAAATAGGAGTAAGAGAGAAATCCAAACCGTAATCTACCAACTGATGTTGTATCCAGATCACCTGAGAACAGCATGCTGAGGCAGCCACATATTCATCTTCCGCTGTTGAGACGGAGACTATTTGCTGTTTTTTACATTGCCATGCAATAAGCCGATCGCCTAAGAATTGACATCCCGCAGAAGTAGATTTCCTGTCAATGTCACAACCTCCAAAGTCGCTGTCAGAAAAAGCATGTAATTCAAAGAGAGAATCCCTAGGATACCAAAGACCAAATATGGGTTTCCCCTTAAGGTATCTAAAGATTCTCTTAACAGCATTTAAATGAGAAGTTTTAGGATTAGCCTGATAACGTGCGCACTGACACACAGCGAACATGATGTCAGGTCTACTAGCAGTCATGTACATTAGGGAACCAATCATTGAACGATACAGTGTTTCATCCACTGCTTCTCCTTCCAGATCTTGAGTCAGACCTGGTCTCTCAGACATTGGGGTGTTAGCTGGCTTAACTTCATTGAAGCTGAATTTTGCAAGAATGTCATCCACGTATTTTCCTTGATGAATCAAGATACCCTTAGAGTTTTGACGAACTTGCAGACCTAAGAAAAAGGTCATTTCACCCAGAGCACTCATTTCAAACTGCTTTTTCATCACCTCTTCGAACTCCTTGCACAGTGCAGCACTAGTGGAACCGAAGATGATGTCGTCCACATAAATTTGCACCAGAATTCGATCTTCATTCACCATCTTGACGAATAAAGTCTGATCAATAACACCACGGGTGTATCCATTAGCAAGCAAATGTTCAGTCAAGGTAGCACGCCAAGCACGAGGTGCCTGATGTAACCCATACAAAGCTTTGTCTAATTTGTACACATGCTCTGGATATTTTGGATTTGTGAAACCTGGTGGTTGACCAACATAGATCTCTTCTTTCACAGTTCCATACAGAAACGTTGTTTTGCTGTCCATTTGATAGACAGTAAATCCCTTAAACGATGCGTAGGCAAGAAATATTCTGATTGCCTCCAACCTTGCAACCGGGGCATATACCTCATCATAATCTAAACCCTCAATCTGCCTGAACCCTTGCACAACCAATCTAGCTTTGTTTCTTATAATTACCCCACTGTCATCTCTTTTGTTTCGATAAATCCATCTTGTTCCAAGAGGTCGCTTCCCTGGAGGTAATTTAACTAACTTCCAAACTTTTAGCTTCTCAAACTGATTAAGTTCATCTTGCATTGCATCAACCCAGCTTGGTTCTCGCATGGCCATAGCAGTAGACTTTGGCTCAATTTGTGAAATGAAGCACGAGTACAAGCATTTGTTGATGTCACCAGTTTGACTCCTTGTTAAGACACCTGCATCCACTGGACCAATGATGTTTTCCAGTGGGTGAGCCCGTTGAATGTTTGTAGGAATGGCTCTGTCTGAAACTGAAGAATCTCCAGGTAGGGGCGTGATACTACTAGTTGCAGTCCCTTCTACGGTGTCAGAATCAGCTTCGCCCTCATCGTTATGCTCCACCGTGCATTCAAGAGGTATGGGATCATAGAAAGCAGGAACTAAGGTATCAGAAGACAAATCTTCGTCATCTACCTGTTGCATAGGATCCGTAGTGGGAATGAGTGGTTCGGCAGAAACTGAATGTTGCTGTGTTGATGAAGATCTATGTATAGCATCCCCCTCATCCTCTGCATCATTAACCAAGGAGGATGAGGTTCCAGTAGCGTATGTTGAGGAACCTGTAGAACATGTATTTACACCACTGGACACATCGTCAAAAATACGAAAAGATCAAAAGAGAGTATCATAGTCAAATAACCAGTCTGGACCCACTCTAGCATCTGTCTCATTTTCTTCAAGCCAACGCATGTCAAACGACTCTACGATTTGCATAGTTTGTTTGTTGTAAACTCTATATGCAGTCTTGCCAGCATACCCAACAAAATAGCAGTCATCAGCTTTCACATCAAACTTTGGTGTAGCGTCCAAATGCAACATGGTACACGGACAACCAAAAGCACGAAAATGCTTGACGGAGGGTTTAGCACCAAACGACACTTCGTAGGGTGTTTTCATTCGTGCTTTGTTGACTAGAACTCGGTTCTGCACATAACAGGCTGTGTTCACAGCTTCTGCCTAGAAGAAAGTCGGAAGCTGTGAGTCACACAACATTGTGCGAGCAACTTCAATCAGGGTGCGACTCCTTCTTTCAGCGACTCCATTCTGCCGAGGCGTCCTTGTTGAGCTGAATTGACGTGCAATCCCTTTCTGAGCACAGTAATGGTTTAACTCTGCATTCTTGAACTCAGTCCCATTGTCACAATGAATGACCGTTACCTTCAAGTTTGTCTGATTCTCCATTAATACGACAAACTGTTTTAGTATTTCTGCAGTCTCACTCTTGTTAGCCAAAAAGAAAACCCAAGTAAAACGTGAGTAATCATCAGTTATTACTAAATAGTAAGCTTTGCGAGAAATAATGAGCACATTCACTGGACCGAATAGGTCCATATGAAGCAACTGCAGCAGAGAATCAATAGTGTTTACCAACTTAGAATGATGTGGTTTTCGATGATGCTTTCCTCTGGCACATGCAACACATTTTTCAATTGTTATAAAATCACGTATTGGCAAATCCCTTACCAATCCCAGTTTAGCCACCCGGTTTAAGTTTTTAGCATTTGCATATCCAAGACGACGATGCCATAGAATGGCATTGTTTTGAGAGACTTTTGAGAAAAGACATGTAATGTTTTCAGATGGAGGTCTATTCATGTCGATGACATAAGCATTGCCTCGACGTTCAGATTTTAGTAGCACACATTCTTCTGGAATCACGACTCCAGGATTCAATATTAAACATCCTTTATCAGTGAAATGAGTTGAGCAGCCATTATCACAGATTTGTGAAATGCTTAGTAAACTATGCTTCAATTCAGGAACATATTTTACTTTACTAAACTGAAGAGCACCATTTCTTACCGTTCCCCTTTGAGTTATTTGACCCTTCTCACCTCCCGCCAATGAGACAAATCAACCATTGAAAAATTCCAGATCGGTAAGCTGGGATAAGTCTCCTGTCATGTGCCTTGAACATCCACTATCAATGTACCAGAGACGAATGATAGTCCTCCACAGCCGTTCCCGCACATGATGCAGGATCAGTTAGTTGTTGGTACCCAAGCCATAGTTGTTTTGGGTACACCGTTGGTATCCATATACTGGACTTTCATCCAGTGCATGTTAGCAGTTGAAACAGTAGCACATAGATTAGATATATCATTTATTGAACAAGAAGAACCTACAGACGGAAAGAGTTTGGAATAGAACATTTTGGTTTCTAGTGGAATTTGTTTTGTGAAACCATTTTTTCTTTGAAATTGGATGATGCCTTCTAAGTTTTAATCTGATGGTTAGGTCTCTTACCCGACTATTTGAGCCGTTTATTTCTATTCCAATCACCATCAGAAGGCTTCACCTTGGATTTGTCATTCCGCATTGCCTTAGGTTTCTCAACCTTCATAGGCTTGGGATGATTATGGTTCCCGTTTGGATCCTTCTGATGTTTCCAACTTGCAAAAGTTTTCAGATTTGTTTTACAATTTCTGGCAATGTGTCCTAGGATTCCACATATGTAGCATATCTGATGTTTCACATGTGGATCCCCCTGAGATCTTGCAAACTCTCCAGACTCAAAAGATTTGTTTACATCTCTATACCTGTGTGATGCTGTTTTTGAATACCTTTTTCGCTGATTTGAAGAATTCTGTTTTTCATATTTTGGTAAAACATGTTTTGGTGGGAGATATTTCCCAGTCCCACCCGTATTGGATTGTTTAACCAAAAGATTTTTAGTTGTATCATAAGCATTTGACAAAATAACAGAATCTGAATGATCAAACAAAGAGTCAGACGATAAGTCACAAGGTTTTATGCTCAAAACAAACGAGCCCACACAAATATTTTTGTCTTTAGCAGAAATTGATAAATTATTTCTCTGATTTTTATTATTTAATGCAAGTGAATCAGAGTCATTGACTTCATCCCCATCATCTACCCAATCCTCAATAATTAAATTTTCTGCACAAGAATCAATCGAATTAGTAACATTCACAACATCATAAACATCACAACAATTTTTGGTAGAGAAATTTTCAGCTACCGAAGACACAGGAGATTCAGATGATTCTGAGCTCTCCTTATCTTAATCAAATGAATTTGGAAAAGGCGCAGAAATAGATTCATTCAATTTGGACATGTCCTCAGATGATTCGGCTGTTTCACATGACTGATAGTTAGATTTGTTGGTCTCGCCTGAATCTGGATCAGAGTCAGATTCAGGTTCAGTCACTGGCGAATCATCTGAGTGAGATTGAGAGTCAGTCAGATTATTTTCACTATTTTCCCTTTGCTTTAAACAAAGTTCCCTGATTTGTTTCATGAAATCAAACTCATAGGTCACACTTGAATCTGGTTGGGTGGTCGGAGCAGAAATCGGTTCGTTAACTTGTAGTGATTCACTTGACTCAGTTGAAGTTGGAACCTCATCTTTGCTAACCTCAAAAACTCTATCTGTTTCTTTATTTTTTTTTTCAAAATTTAACGTCTCAGTCTGCTTTAAAGCATCTTGAGATTTGACCAAAGTTTTTGACGGGGCCTGCTCTTGCTTAGATTGTCGGTGTTTAGGTTTAGAGATTCTAATAGGGACCGATTCAGGTTTGGAGATTTCGATATGATCCCTCGATGGTCGAATGGTGGCTCTTCTATTTGAGGACCGTATCCTTTAACAGGCAAAGCCAACAATTCTTCATCCGACATGGGAATTGAGGAATAATTTTCATTAAAGGGTGGTGGAATTTCCACAAACCCTAGACCTTTATTCCTCACTTCCTTTGGTCTGAACTTTAACTGGGTATTGATCATTTTCTCAACTTTGGGACTAGAACAATCAATTTTTTTAAAATGAAAATCTGCATTTTCAAATTTAGATTTTAAGTCGATCAATTCCGTGGTAAAAGTATCAGATAGTCGTTTGAAGTGTAAGTATCGACACTTGTGGTCACTCACCTCCTGATGCAAACGCTTGATGTCAAGTTTTTGTTTTTCGACCATTTCTTTATAGGAGTTAAATTTCTTTTTAATGTCCCAGGTGGCCATTTTTTCATATTTAAGTTGTTTGTATGCAGAGAGAGTTTCTTCTCTAAATCCCTTAATTTTAAGTTTACACCTTTCAGTGCAACAAGATTCAGCTAAAATTTCAGAATGTACCTCAGCTGCTGACGGAACATAATCATCATCCATCTGGGCCATGAGTGCTTTGTACACAGTATCTTCAAAAATCTTCAGGTCCTCCATTTGAGAAGACCAGTCCCATCCACCTCCTGACTGAGCGACCATGGCTTTGTTTGAGTTTGAGGATGCAGATTTAGTGTGAGTGGTAGATGTTTGATTTCCAGGAGTAGCAGCTACAGGAGCAGAATTGTCCAATTCTTTCTTCGGCTTGGTGCACTCACGAGCAAAATGACCAGGCTCATCACAGTTATAACAACGCATCTTCAAATTATCCCAACCCAGTTTCTTTATCGGGTTCTACCACACATTTCTCCCAGTCTTTTTCACAAACTTATTTGCTCTATGTACCACCATAACTATTTGCCAAGTCAAGTCCATCTCTTCTATATCATCCTGATTAACATCATTTAGGTCACATGCTCCAACATCTTTGGCAGTAAGTTGTCCAGTCATAAATGCATTGTAGCAATTTATAAATCAAGCAAACAAACTTAAGTTACTTTCGAGCTCCTTTGGAATTTTTACTGTTGACTGAGGTGCAGCAGAAGAAAGTGATGCAGAGGTCGAAGATCCAGCAGTAGCCACTGAGGAAGCAGGTATGGCGGAGCCTTTTGATGCACTGGGTGCAAACATTGGTGGGTACGAAGACCCACTGGCAGGATAAGAGTATAACGAGGGACGCTGAGGTTCTTGCTGGGACATGAGAGCATTACTGGGAGTTGCGATGATTGCATTATTATAGCTTGCAGTCTGAGTCATATAACGTTGTCTGTCATCGAGGTCATAGGACTTGATCAAGGATATGGTTTCAGAAAGAGTGAGTCTTTCTAAATCTTTGGTTCTCTTGATCAGAGTTACATTTGAATCCCAACTCCTTGGTAGAGTATTGAGTAATTTTTTGTTCATCACAGAATTGTCCACCACCATATCATTAGACTTCATCTCACTTACTAAAGCCACAAAGGGTTGAATATGGCTTTCGAGTGACTCGCCAGGAATATGATTGAATGCATTGAACTTTTGGCTCAACATTTCTCTTCTACTTTCTTTCATTTCTTCATTTCCCTCAAACAGATTTTCAAGAGCTTCCCAAAGCTCTTTGGCAGTGGCATTGTCACGAACTCCAATCGATACTTCAGGTGAGAGTCCTTGATGAAGATAAGCAATTGCTCTTTCATCAATATCAGTCTTTTCATGATCTTCATCAGTGTACATGCTCTTTGGTTTGATGGCAGTGGCTCCAGTTATTTCATTAACCACATAAGTGATCACACAGGGGCCGTTTAAGATAGATCTCAGGGCCTTTGCATCTTTTATTTTCATAGCTTGAATAAATCTGAATTTCCACTCAAAATAATACATTCCAAGTTGAAGAAAAGGTATCTTCTGATGAGTTCCAATAACAGATTCCATAGCTTTGTCCACTTGAGCAGCCACAGTAGCTGGTCAGTATTTAGTCCGTTTAAATTAGCCTGGTTAACAATTTGATCCATTTCTGAAAATAAAACTTAAATTTATTAGTTCAAATTTATATGGTTTAAATCTAGTCCAAAATTGTTGAAGCCCAGTCCAAAACTTGTGATTCATCTTAGTCCAATATAGTAGGTCGAACACCAGTGTATAAGTCGAACACAAGCTAAGGTCGAACAATAGGTTGTAGGTCGAACACAAGCTAAGGTCGAACACCAGATTGTAGGTCGAACATAGGCGGGGGTCGAAGACAGGCCAAGGTCAAACACATACCAAGGTCGAACACAGGCCAAGGCCAAACACAGGCTAAGGTCGAACATAGAGCAAGGTCGAACACAGGCCAAGGTCAAACACAGGCCAATGTCGAACACAGGTTGATGTAGAACACAGATGAGGCTGTTGAACACTCCTTGAATAAGGAAACCTGCACACAATTAGCAACAAACTTTCCAAATATTACGAAGATTTAAAAACTTCTAAGGAGATTGTTAAACAATAAAAACAATTCCCTTTTTAAAAACAATTATCTCCTTAATTTTAGCAAACAATTTTGACTTTCAACCAAATCGGATCAAACCAAAAATTTCATTAAAATTTTGAACGAAAGACATTGATAATCAAAACTGAATCAACGAAACATGGCTGCACAGAACAAACTGATCAGTAATAAAACACATAACTATGAAATCAATACGAATCAAATCAATAAAATCAACCTTGTTTGTAGCAAGAACTTCTTTGATCTTCTTCCTTTGACACCGAACCGAGCCTTCGAAAGACTTCTTAGGCTCTGATACCAACTGTAAGTCCAAGATCTTCTCTACAGGGTATCAAACAAACAATCGGGTGCGGAAAAACAAGATTGAATGTGAAGAACAAAAGATTAAATCGATGAAAACAATTGTATTGCTGCTTCACCTTGCACACAATCTCTAGGATTGTCTGGTACAAGGTGTTGGCTCTTGTGTTACAAATGAGATGATTAACCCTAAAATAAACTAGAACAAAACATTATATAGGGTCCACTAAAGCCTTGGCCCACATGGCCTAACCCAAGCCCATTAAGTAAACTAAGCCCAATTAACACAAATAGGCTTAATAAAGACAAGCGTAAACCTACTCAATTATTGGGCCTTACACAACCTGATTAACAGACAACTTTAATAAGTCATCCAACAAAAATCAACTCTTAGTTAAGATTTACGAAGTGAGAATGTCATGAATCTATTTATTTTGGGCAGAGTTGTAATTACCTCTCTTGATGCGATTTTGGATAGAACATTGTGCATCACAGTGGCTTTGCTTGCTGGTCATGGTTAGAGGAAGTCAGCTGCAATGGTCTTGAAATTTTTAAAGTTGTCGCTGCATGTATACAACAAAATTGGCTACAGTAATATGTAAAGCATAACCTCATCATTATAAGACGAACACCAAGAGAGCTGATAAAGGTTATATACATAAAATGGAGTCACAAATCATGCCACTAAAATAGGGGAGATGCATAGAAAGGAAATAAAAATAATAAAAGCAATATATACGTAGATAAATGGATGGAAACAAAGTCCATCTTTATAATTAAATACTCTTCTGACCCCAATCTCCTTGTTAAAACCTAACTTTCAAGCCATTAAAAAACTGTATAACTTAATGTACACGTATAAACGTAGAGTTGTTATATATAAAAAACCACAAAGTTGAGGAAAGTTGCTCACTTGTTTGTGCAGAAAAGTGTATAAACGTGATTAGAAAGTACACCAGCGACTCTGACCTGAGAAAACATCACTGTAAACCCCAGATTCAGCCGAAAGTAACATTTTTTACTGATTTCCTAACCAAATCAGAGGTAATAAACTTACCGGCTATGGAACCACCATTGGCGCTTTTGTTAGTCTGCTACCATCATCATCGTCGCTTGTGTGACGAAATCGATGCTACCATAAGTTTCCTTCGGTGTCACTAGCAAGGATCCGTCACAGCCCCGTCACGTACCAACGTGTCTGGTTGACGCTCTGTCTCTCTTTCTCCTGTATTCTCCCTTTGACAATCTTTGTTTTAGGGGTAGAGATTTGAAGGACGAGTCATATAACAACCTGGAGAGTAGGGTGATAACAAACATGTGACCCAACAACAGGTGAACATGAACTGGACAGCTGGAATGATACAAAATGTGGTCCACTTTTAATGTGCCAGGCACCTGCCTGGCACTATTCATGAACTTCGGAAACTAATAGATTGATAATAGATAGATTTAACTGTTCTGAATAGTGATTTCTAAGACTTTTCACACTATTGTTGCTACCTCAAGAAAGTGCAATGTGGACTTCTAATTTTAGTAAAATTGTTTATGCAAAGTTAATTCATTCCTAATGCAACCACTTTGTTAGCACACTTTGTCGCTTACCTACTACTACCTCCAAACCCTAAGAGAACGTCTAGTTTGTGAACTGTTTTAAAATTGGAATTTAAACATTTTAATAGAAATTTGGAATTGATGGAATTGAAATCCCAATTCCAATATTAATGTGTTTTGTTAACAAAAATAATTGGAATATATCATCCCAGTCTTCACCACCCCCAGCTTGACCGAATAGCCAGCCTTGACCGCAACGTCCCACCTCGACCAACCGGCATGAAAATACCTCGCTACGTAAAATCGACCTAACCAGCACCGTTGATCATACATGTTAGCCTTAACCAAAATCGAACCGCATTGTTTACCCAAGCTGTTGTCCTCAACCCACACTACCGGTTTGACCTGACCCGCATTGCCAACCCAAACTTACATGGCTTGTGAGTCGGCCCGACACGAGTACAACCTGGATCGGTATGACCGTCAAACCCACTCAAATCAAGATCCCGATGCAACATGACCCGCATCATTACAATCCAACATGGCCTGTCGCTGGCGTGAAACGTTTTGAAATGGCACGGGTTGATGGCGGGCTCGTTCACGTCAAAACGGTGTGGGAAGGCAAGCAGGATTGGATTGAAACTCTAGGGGTCGACGGTGGGTGGGTCGGGTCGAAAAGTTATTGTCACACCCTCAAATTCCACTTGCGGGGTTTTACCACGAGGCGCGTGACATACCATGATCCAAGTCAACGTCACAATAAACGACAACTATATGATAAGAAAATAACGTAGAAATAACCAACAACGCAGTTTAAAAGTTTCAAAGTAAAGACAGATATCGACAGCGGAAGCTTTAAGTTTACAAAACCATAGTTTCAAAAGTAGGAAGTTAAACCGGTCACGATTTACTTATGAATGCAAGACTAGACGCAGTGCGACTCTAGTGCGCCTAAGACTCCCTGCTACCTTAGCGACCTGAGAAAATATGCAAAGTTAGTCAACACATACAGTGTCGGTGAGTCACAAAGATAAAGTTTGCAAAAGTTTGTAACAATAGTATTCCAGACCCAACAACCCTTACATCTATACCTGATGCTAGCTAGACATCGTTACATGATACTATTGTGTCGTGAGCCACTGCTGAACGTTAGAATGCCTCTATACTCGTCACCAGTTCATCACCCTGTGCTGTAAGTTTGTAGAACAAATATGCACCTGCCACCGACCTCCAGTCGGCCCGAGTGGGGCTTGCGAGGCCCAATAGATCTATTCACACTTTCCGCGCTATGTATCCACATATTAATGGTTCACTAAGTTTGAGAGATCTTTACCGATGAACAAAAGTCACTAAGTATCCATGTGATATAATGTAATATGTTAGTCTAAAGTTTGAAAGTTCGTACCGCATGTTTCTCCCCTAAAAGTATGAAAACAGTAAAGAATGGGGTTGTGACACTCACCTTAGTTTGCTTCCTTAAGTAAAGACATGGTTTTGATAGTCCCAAATACCGGTGATCTATCATAAAAGTTTGCATAAGTGTTTTGACTAATAACACGTAGGTTAACTAGTCCCCGATTGTCCAGATCATGACTAAGTATGTTTGAAAAACATGTTTAACCGTTAAACCAACACACCAGACCGACCCGACATCCCGTTGGTGACCCATTACATAAACAAATCAAGTAAACATAGATTACACATGAGGTTCAGGCATGTAACACTTAGTTTGCATCAAGAATCGCACATAGCAAGGTGTAAGGTCGAATCAGGGTTTCTAGAAGTTCACTCGACCCATATGGGTCTTCATTCGACCCATATGTCGTTGGTTTGACCCATACACAAGTTTGTTTGACCTAACATATGTTAATTCGACCTAAACACATGTTCATTCGACCTAACACATGTTCATTCGACCTTAACACATGTTAATTCGACCAAAACAAGATTCATTCGACCAAACTGACACTGGTTCAACCCCAATGAACTTCATTCGACCCCACGATGGGTCGAATGAGGTTGTCTGGTTCGGCCCTTTCCTTCACAAACTCATAAAACGCATCAAATCGCATCTAAACAGTCTGAAAACATCACGAAACATCATGAATCACAGCAGTGAAGTATGAATAACATATCCCCACAAAATCCTACCAATTTTACTCCAAAATCGGTCCGTTTTATAACTTACCCAAAATGACAAAATTATGGAAATGTCACATCAATGCATGTAAACTTTACCCAATTTGGAAACTTGTTGAAACCTCTTAATAATTAGCTCAAAATGCTCAGATTAGTAAGTATATGAAAACCCCCAATCATTTTATTAACATTAACATCATGAATCAAACCCTATATCTAACAAAAATCCCTAAAATAGACAAAACATCATCATCCAACAACTTGTGACCTAAGATAATCAAAACCCATCATCAATAACAGTCCTAGAACATCTCTATAACATCTAAACAACATTCAATCATCAAACAACACATAACACAACATAAAAGCACCATTAATACATGTTAATTTGTATGAAAACTTATGTTTTATGATAAGGTTTTGTTTAGAAAGATGTTAGAAATGTTTTTAATCATGAAAACTACCTTAAAGCAGATCTGGACCTTTGGGGTTTAATAAAAACGAATAAAAAATGCTTAAAAAAGATTTTGGATCAAGAACACACATTAGATCTTCACTTGTTTATCATATAGAAGGTTAGATTGTGAAAAACAAGGTCAAAAACTCCTTCTCCTGTGATTAAAGTCGAGAGAGAGTGTTTAGAGGGATTCAGGGTTTGTAAAATGATGAAAAATTGCAAAGTATGGTATTTATACTGACAACTGGTTCGACCCCTACAAAGGTCGAACGGGGTGTATTTGTGGTCGAATGGAGTTTTCAAGGAATCAATGTCTTGGTTCGACCCCCCTTAAGGTCGAACCAGTATATGCCTTTTTCCAAATTTTCCAGTTTTGTCTTTTTAACGCATTTTAACACATCCTAACACATGAACATGCAGTCCTAACATATGTTAAGCATATAGAATCATGTATAATCATGTAAACACCGTTAAAACACGTATTTGCACATTATATAACATATATGGATCAATTTATGTATAACACTTAATTCAATTCATGTAATTCACCAACAACGGGACTCAAGACTCGTGTGTACACAAAATAACATCAATGATCCTCCAAATCATTGAACCCTGGACAATACGTAAAGTAACCCGACTCAAAATGTTTTTCGCTAAGGTAGACTTATAAGTTTGTAAAATGTTATATTGAATATGGCGGGTGTCACAGTTATGGGTTGTCGGCGGCCGGTTCAGGTCATAACGTTCTGGGTCATTGATGGGCCGGTTCGGGTCGAAACATTAAAGCTCGTTAAAGTGTAAGAGAGTGTTTGGGATTGCGGTTTGAATCTGATTGTTAGATTATTGCGTTTTGAAAACGCAGATAATCAGTTTTTAGGGTTTAGATTGCGTTTTGAAACCGCAGATAATCAGTTTTTTAGGCAACCAAAACGCAATAATCTATAATCAGCTCCACCCCTGTTTTTCCAAAACGCATAATCTGTTTTGAATAACAACACCCTCTAATCGGTGTTCGAAAAACTAATTTATCCTTATTTTAGAATTGTACCTTATGCATTAAGGTAAAAAAAAAAAGTTTTTTTTTTTTTATTGGATATCTTAAAATGTCATCCTCATATCGATGATAATATAGTATAGATATGGTAGATTTTTTGATGGCGTGTACTTTCTTTCGTCTGGTCAATGAAAAATCACTATCAGTAGTGTGCTAATCATATTATTAAACAATACAAATATTAAAATATAGATTTTCAAGAGAAGAAAATAAAATAAGAGTTGTTTAGAAATATGCCAAATACAAACACCATCGTCAAATTTTAGTGAATTGGACATATATTTTATTTAAAATGATTCATATGATTTCTTGGTTTTATCTATGTGTGCAAAAAATAAAAATAATTAATCTCTCTTCTCATTTTCTTCGTATTTTTCATTCAACTCCACCTCTTTCCGGGTACAAATTTCACCCTTCAGGAGTTCGACCGAGTGTCGAGAGTGTCGATGTATCTTGTATGGGTGGTTATCTTGTTGTCTTATTAATAGAATGTGGTTATCTTGTACTAATTCCTCGACCTTTTATGTGGCAACAAATTATAAAGTGTTAGAAAATTACATACGGGGTCATAATTCATAATGCAGTGGCATTCCTAGACATTAGTAAGACAACAAGATAACCACTAACTCCATTTATTTTTTCTATTAATTACTTGTGATTTAAAAAAAAAAAAATCCTTTTGATAAATATCAATTATCAATGACTAATTTACCCTTATATTTTACTAACACTTAAATTTTAAATTCATTTATTCTTAACAAAGTTTTTTTTATACTTGTTTTGGGTTTTTTCATGTTTAAAATTCCAGGTTCATTTTTGGGGTAACAATCATCAAAGCATATGTAACCATACTAGTTTTGATGTGCATGTACACTGTGGTTTAAATTTCATCGAAGCATATATAAATCAACCATTTAATCAATCTTAAATTTGTAACGGGTTAATTTTATTCTATCATCATTTTTTCAAATACAGAAGTGAAAGGCATCAAAACTTATAAACCAACCACAAAATCAAATCAAATCGCTTCTTAGGTTGTATATGTTTACATAACCAAATTCAACATCCAGAATTCAACATCTAGGTTGTTATCTCATGATTACCAAATTATATATATACTAAGACCATGTGTAGGGGGGAATTTAAGGCCCTCCTTTATGATTAGTTCAGGTGGCAGCTGAGTCAGCATAGGGCTTTAATATAAATGGGGTGTAGTGGAGGGCAGTGGCAGATCTAGACTAAAAGTTCAGGAGTAACGTTCTACTTTTTTTTTTGGTGAATTGTTGAAATCGTCCCTGTGGTTTGGGGAAAGTTGCTACTTACGTACATACTTGTGATTTTTTGTCATAACCGTACCATGGTTCCAATTACTTGTCACAATCGTCCCTGGCACTAACGACGTCAACTTAGTCCAGATAAGTCAGGGGTATAATGGTCAATTCACGTTTTAAAGTTTATTTTGCCAAATTCGACCCTCCCCAATTTGAACGTTATAAACCCCAAATCTTCAATCACAATCACTTTGACCTAAAAGCTGAATCGATTTTTATGCTCTCAATTAACGATGGTATGGTGTGCATGTGGCTCTACAACTAGGATTCGTACTTCGTGGACGAGTCGAAACCTAGGTAGACGTTTTTATTTCTGCAACAGGGGATGTGGTTTCGTTGGATGGTTATGTGAAAAAGACGAACGCCAACTACACCTAGAAGACATGATCAGGAATTTGAAGGCTGAGAACAGAAGGCTTAGGGCTGTTGTTGTGGTCATCATTTTGTATGTTTTGATGTATCAGTTTATGTAAATGACCAGTTAAAGGTCGTATCTTTAGGTAATAAATTGTTGAATGTTAATGAAAATCAATGTTCTTGCTGTGTATACCATCTTTCTGATTTTGTTTGATGATTTGTTATGCCAATTTAGTGAATGAAGTACAACTAGACATAAACATAATAGATAGACATGCTAGACACAAACATAATAGATAGACAAAACATACATTACATTCATAAACAAAGATGCAAAATACACATGCTAGACATAAACATAATAGATAGAGATCATGTTAAAATACACTAAAAGACATACTGAAAAGAGAGACATAGATTCAAAGTTATATCACTTCCAGTGACAGTCGTCATCCGAACAGTAGTCCGAATCGGTTGCATGCTCTCCTTCATAGGGATCATGGTACCACTCGTCTGAATATGTGATGTCATAATCATAAGCCTTTTTTAAAACCTCTGGATCATAGTCTCTAGTTGGATCATCTTCCTCTTCGGATATGTCACCTTGACCATGAAGCAACCCAACTTGTTATTGATCCTGTTTCTGATCCTCATCCTCTTTGGATTTGTCACCAGCAGCTGGATCAACCTCTTGTTTCTGAACCTACACAACCTGTTAATTGGTAACTCCTACATGCACAACTCCTTTCATTCAGATTGACAGCCCTGTTCTCAAGTTATGGCCCATCTACCTGGCATGAACCAAAATAAAAAGAACATGTGAGGCCCTTTTCACACATAGCTAATGTATCTAAGATATAACCATTACAAACCTGATACTTCCCATTTCCACACCAAATGGCAGTGTACTTAGCAACTTCAGACATGATCTTTCGCATCATTTCTGTTGCTTTTGGTGTTAAAGTCCCATGACATTTAGCAATTTTGTTATGAATAACACCAATTCTCTTCATTAGATACTCCTTAATGAGCTCAAGGCATGTTAATATTGGTTTATCCCAAGCTTCAAGCAACTCCTTATTAAATGACTCACATAGGTTGTTCAACAACACATAAGTCCTGGGCCTTTCTGTAATGGACATTATATTGTATGGTAAACAATCAATTTAAACACACAAAACAAGCAACATGTGTGTCATCCTCACAATCTACAACATTTGTGTTATCTTGTTCATCACCACTAAGATCAAAATCAGCAGCCTTTCTAGTCACAATCTCATTCACATCAACGTCATCATCCAAATGATCCTCATCTATAATTATATCATTATCAACATGATTATCCTCATCAATCTCTCCATTCACTAAACTTGCACTCTCACTACTATACTCATCATCTGCCTCATTATACTTAAAGTCAGGATCTTCACTATCTTCCTCATCAGTAAAGTCTACATTAGCATCCTGGCTTTCCACACTACCTACATTGTCCTGAACTCGTCCCTCACACACATCCGATTAAGTTAACTCACCAAGGTTACCAGGAGCTACTTGTGATACTTCACCATTTCCATTATTAACTACATTGTGCTCAGCATACACCTCAATCACCTTGTTAGTTTGGACATAGCCTAACATTCTATGAACATCATTATCACAGTCCAATGCCCTTAATCCAAAATCCATATCCTCTCCAGGTACCCAATAATGAAATCTTATTATGTCTAGTTCATTATCTTCATAACCAATATGGTTTAGCATATTAAACAAGGTTATGTGAGACAGAATGTTAGAATGTACCCTATCAAATTGAGTGATTAAACCATTGATGTATGTTAGTTCTGGAAAATCTAAAAATTCACCCCCATGATGCATCTCTACTATGAAAACTCTAGGTTCACCAGCTGAAAAGAGAGCAAAAACGAAAAACTATCAAACTGTGAAAACATGGACGATTATTATTGACAACAAGGATGTGTGTATTTGTAATAACCATCGAAATAATCTTACCATATTCGTATTGAGGATCAAATTCAGCATTTGGGTCTCGAGCTTCCTAGAGATCGTCCATGATCAGATTGTGTATAAACGATGAGGATGATAACAGTTAATTAGGGTTTTTTACGAGGAGTTAAAAGGTTTGAGTAAAAGGTAGATTTAAATAAGGTTTAAATTTGGGGAGGGACGAATTTGACAAAAAAAAAAGTTTAAAACACAAGTTGACGATTATACCCCTGAGTTAACGTCACTTAAATGGACGTCGTTAGTGCCAGGGACGATTGTGACAAGTAATTGGAACCATGGTACGGTTATGACAAAAAATCACAAGTATGTACGTAAGTAGCAACTTTCCCCAAACCACAAGGACGATTTCAGCAATTCACCCTTTTTTTACCATACTAAGTATTTTCATACAATGTGAACGAAACTAAAACTTCAGGGGTTCGAGCCCCCTTCTCCTGGCAAGCAGATGGTTGTGGTTAGTCGAGTTAAGATGCGTTGGCGCCGTTTCAAACTAGGTCCACGTCATATAGAGCCTCGGTGGTTAACCATTGGGTTGGCGGATCAAAAATAATAATAATAATAATAATAATAATAATAATAATAAATAATAATGTTCAATTTTTTTTACCATACTTTCATAAGCAATATATATTTTCTTGTTTAGCGCTATATTGTAACCATTGATTTATCAAAACATTTATATCAACACTTCACTGGTCATTAGGATAGTGTGTCCATTTAAATTGATGACCTCGTGGTTGAAAACCCTTTTTAACAAGATACAATCTTCTTATGTCGTTTATAACTATTAATGGGTGGTCAAGTTCTATGTTGCTTCTTTTTTCCCCACTCTTGATTCTTTTATTTATTTTTACCCGTTCAAAACTAAGTGTGCAAACGAGCCGAGCCAGAGCTCTACCAGGGTTGAGCTCGAGCTTGGCTCGTTGGTAGTGTCTCAAGTTCTAGCTCGGCTCGTTTAAATATATTAAAAAATATATATAAATAATAGACTCGTTTAGGTGGGCTCCATAGGTGAAAAGTTCGGCTCAATTCGTTGGTAGTTTCTCAAGCTCTAGCTCGACTCGTTTAATATTTATTAGTTAATATATTAAATAAAAATAATAGACTCATTTAGGCTCGGGGGCTCAATAAGTGAAAAGCTCGGCTCGACTCGATTACTAAACAACTTTAAATTAAGGGTAAATAATATAAAATATTAATAAAACTATATTATGAGCCTGACGAGCTTCACATGCCAAGCTCGTGTTCGGGATCGAAAAATAAACGAACTTTGTTTTAAGCTCAAGCTCGGCTCGGGCTCAATAAGGCTCAGCCCGTTTCAAACTTTTTATTAAGCCGATCTCGACTAGCTTGCGAGTTGTTCGGTTCGTTTGCACTCATATTCAATACTTTAACCATTTTTAATTAGCTTGTATATTTTAATTAATAAATTACAAATGGAATGAGTTATATATGGTTTATAAGTTTCTATCTATTTTTATGTTATGCTTATATTAAAAACTTTGAGAGTGTGTTGGGTTTTAAAAAAAAAAATTGGGAGGTAATGTTACATAATTTTCAGGGGTAACATAATACAAAAAAATCATAAAATTACGTAAAAATTTACACTACGCAGAAAAGGTTGAGGGGTAACAGACGCCACCCCTCATTCAATGATATATCCGCCTCTAGTGGAGGGGTCTTAAATTTAAGGCCCCTTCCAATGATTGATTGTTTATTATTTTATTTTTTTTAATTAATCAACTAAAAGTAAAAAAAAAAAACACAAATAATATTAAAAAAAAGTTAGAAATAATATTAAAACCACACAAATAGTATTAAAACATTAATTAAAATAGTACATAATCATAAATTAAATCATTTATTAAACCTAGATTACTTAAAAACAACTATGGAGAGTAGTTAATCCAATCCTCCAATGTGTACTTCGGCGAGGGCACAAAACGATCGATATCACTACCGTCCGACCTAGCATCCGAGCGGATGCAGCCATAGTCAAGACTTGGAATATAGTATGGTTCATCATCAATACGTAAATCTGCTTGATACCCTTATTTGGCTCCGGAGCAGGAGGGTTTGGGTGAGTTGGGTTGGGTCTCCACCAGTCATAGTTGCCCAACCCCATGACAGTCATGGTGTAGTCAATACACCATATACACTCCTCATCTGTAAGAAGAGCATCTGGAGTTGGGGGAGTGTAACATGGTAAAGGAGGAATGGGGGTTACTCGACGAGGAGGAGGAAGAGGAGGAGAGGACACTGGTTGAGGAGGATGAGAGAACACTGGTTTAGGAGAAGGAGAGAACATTGGTTGAGGAGGAGGATGAGAGAATACTGGTTGACGACGTCTCCGGTGAGAGTATCGCCAGACATTGGAATGTCCGGCAGGCTCGTTAGGATATCCACCACCAGGGGCGGATCCAATAGCTATGGAGGGTGGGCTAGTGCCCACCGTAGGTCCAGCGCATAACCACTATTATACTAGCATATTATTTTCGGATTTAGATAAAAATAGTTATGGATTTTGGGTATACTTTGTATCTGTGAGGGGATCATCTGTGTATTAATATCTAGCAAGAAGAAATTGATTGAAAAGAGATAAAGAAGAGAGCACAAGATCATCATCATCTGAAAAATGTAAGAAGGTGTTTGTTGGATTTTTCTTAAAATTTATTGGATGGTTGCAGAGCATTGTGTAAGAAAGGGTGGTGTGAAGAAGAAGATGTTAAAAGATGAATAGAGTACAAGATCATCATCATCTGTACCACAACTCTTTCCTTTTAAAATGCTTTTTTTTATTATTTTTTAACTAAAGAGTAATGGTAAATATTTATCTATTAATAATAAAAATTTATATTTTAAACAAGTCTTTCAAAATTTGCAAATCTTTTTTTCTATACGTTTTTTAAAAAGAAAAGAATGATATTCAAGTGAAATTTATCATATATTATTAAGTAAATAAGTATAAATAGTTTAAAAAATCATTAAGTGGATAAGTATGATTTGGTTTTACCCAACCTAATTTGACCCGACTTGTTTTGACCCACCTTGTTTTAACTTAGCCAATTTGTGCCCCCCGTAAAAAAAATTTCTAAATCCGCCACTGTCCACCACCCATATCTTTTAATGTTATGTGGTTTGTAGTTGGGTTTTTATTTGATAGTGGGTATAAAAATGTAGTTTGTAGTGTGGTTTATATATATATATTTGAAATTGAAAAAAAAAAGTAGAAATAATTAAAACGGTAAAAAGAACGTTGGTGTGTGTGTGGGCCGTGGGGGAATAAAAATTTGACCGTTCAAAATATTTAAATGTTAGACCGTGTTGACGTGGATTCTTTCCTCTTCGAGCGTTAAAAATTTAAGGCCCTTGCCCCCCTTTTGTGTTTTAGCGCCCCTACGTAATGGTGTAGGGGCCGTAAAAATGCTTTTAACGCTGCCAATCGTGCCCGATAACGGAAGCTCTAATGGTAGGTATTCCAGTAATGCTTTAAAGAAGCATTAAGTAGAAGAATGGTTTGTCTTATCGATGTACCCCTCCCCCTTTCTGATTAGTTCAAAGGGGCGATGGTTTTTTTCTTCTATTGTTTCGAGCAATTTCTTATGATACATATAATTTCATCCCAGAGTAAAACTACAAAAGCATTAGTTGGTGTGTGGTAGTCGGGACATGTCCCTTTAAGGGGTAGGCACGGGTTTGAGTCCCGCTTAGGCCGGTGGGTAGTTGTTTTTTTATTGTCTCTAAGGATATGTGTAAACAGTTTTTGTTTCCCGTCTTTCTCTCATACCTAATTATGGATATTATTTTATTAAAAAATAAATCTAATATAAATTTAACTAGTAAAGTTCCCCGCGCTACGCAGCGGGAATCCTGTTGAGATCAGTTCGTTTTGTTTGTTGCAATATCGCACTCGGTAGAGAAAATCTTAAAAGAAAAGGCCGTGATATACCTAAAAAGTGTCTAGACATAATATATGTTGATCAAAACAAAAAAAAAATGGATATTGGTAATGTTCCCAACAATAATGATGTCCGTATCGATGTTCGATTAGAATCGTGATGGTACCGATACTGTAATATCCAAAAATTTTAAACATTAGTCACGAAGTTTTTGGAATTAAAAATGCATTTATTTGTTAAATCTAAGTAAATGCTTAAAATTTAGTGTCATGTTCAACGAAAAGAATAATTAATTTGCAAATGGCAAACTATAGACTATATTAGTTAATAACTAACCTAAAATTTTTAAACTAATATATAGGATATGTTTTAAAGTATGTACCCCATATCAAATATTTATTTGATCCTCGTTATATAAAAGATGATTTAAAAAATAAAAATAATATTTATCCATTGATGTATTTGAGCTGCAGGGGAACAATTGAAGAAGACAAACTTTAGTGGTTAAATTCTGAAAGGAAAAACCCCACTGGCGCAAACCCATGATGTGTTTTGATATATATAATAATTATAAATTTCCAAACATAGCTTTTCTACTAAAATATGTTGTCTTAACTGGGTCCACGCTGGCATCAGAGTTTGGTCTGGCGTACACTAGGAAATCCACACAAAGACCATCCCCATGCAAGGGGAGGGCATGCGAGTTGCTCCTAGTGAGAGTCGAACGCGGGTCTCATTGTTGTTTTTCCTACTTAAAAGCTTCTATTTAAATCTCAAAATATCACTAAGTTTAAAATTATATTTGTTAAAATTAATTTTACAAAATATACAACTATCATATCAATGTTTGTTTGTTTGTTTTTTTTCAAAACATAGATTATACATGTTATGAAATTACATTATATTTTTTTAGCATTCAATTTACAAGTTTTTAAAGACATAACTTCGGGTTTTGTTACCAATTATATAATAATTTATTTATTCAACCCGTGTAATATATGGGATCCTAACCTAGTTTATATATACAATTTTTTTTATCAAAAGTGTAGTTTGATCAAATCATACGTAGTTAATATAAAAAATGTGTGGAATTAATAAAATGGTTGATAACGGTAAGATTGTCAAACCTCAAGGATCCTGTAGTCTAAAAATATATGTTGGATCAAACTTGCAAATGTGGCACAATTTTGGCATACACTTGCGATATTGACACCACATTAATCTTAGCCAAGGAACAATTTTGATCGATGATCTATTGCCCGCAATTCACACAATTTTTACTTCCTAATTAGATTGGGTCTCTGTATATTCTATTATACGAAACCATTATTAAACCCCTTATGATGATATCAATTTTCAATGTATTTTATTGATAAAATGTATCTTATATATACAAAAGACACAACAAAGTTGAAGGAGAGAAAATCTCCTATTTACAAATATACATGTTTGACTAATTTATTACATTCAAAGAAAATAATGGTAGGGAGGATATGTAGGCATGGATGTAGAATATGTTTGACTAATTTATTACTAATACACCCGTCAATGCAAGATGGAGGTGGTCCGAGACGAAGCATTGTACGAAATTTTTCTAACAATGATTTCGGTAGACTTTTCGTGAAGATGTCTGCGACTTGGTTATCCGTGTAAATGAACCTTGTATGAAGCTTACCGGCAGCGACCAATTCTCGAACAAAATGATAGTCAATGTCTATGTGCTTTGCCCTTTTATGAGAGATTGGATTTTGACTCAAGAACAAAGCACTCTTGTTGTCACATAATAAGGTTGGAGGGCCCGGTGGTAACGCGTGAAGCTCCCGTAGAAGATTTGTAACCCAAATGATCTCTGCTGCCGTATTTGCCATTGCTCTATATTCGGACTCACAACTGGATCGTGAAACTGTAGGTTGATTCTTAGCACTCCAAGAGACCAAGTTTCCACCTAGATAGATGCAATAGCCGTAGGTGGATCTTCGTGTGTCAATACATCGTGCCCAATCTGCATCTGAAAAACCTAATGGTCGATCAAATGTAAGACCATGTGATAAAGTGCCTTTAACATAACGAAGAATCCTTTTGACTAGTTGGAAATGAGAGGTGGTGGGTTGATGAAGGTATTGGCTAGCTTGGTTGCCGGCATAGGAGAGATCAGGACGAGTGATGGTTAGATATTGAAGGGCACTCACGAGAGATCGATAGAGAGTGGGATCATGGAAAGGTTGGCCATGAGAATTGAAGATATCTTTAGAGGTAAGAGGTGTGGCGACCGGTTTCAAATCAAGTAAACCCGCTCGTGTGAGAATATCGTGAGCATACTTGGATTGATTTAGAAAGAGGCCGGATTTGGTATGAGTAACCTCAAGGCCGAGAAAAAAATTGAGGGAGCCAAGGTCTTTGATTTTGAATTCTTTGTGAAGACGAGAAGCGAATTTGTTGATGAAGGAGTTATTATTGCCAGTGATAATGATGGCATCAACATAAACAAGGAGATAGATTAAGGTGCCTTGGTGGGAGTAGACAAACAAAGATGGATCAGACCGACTGTTTTGAAACCCGAGGGTGAGCAAGAGCGTGCTTAAGCGTTGAAACCAAGCTCGTGGTGCTTGTTTTAGGCCATAGAGAGCACGCTTAAGTTTGCACACGTGGGTGGGATGGTTGGGATCTTCAAATCCTGGCGGTTGTTCCATAAAAATGGTTTCAGTGAGATGTCCGTTCAAAAAGGCATTATTAACGTCTAATTGACGTAGGTTCCAATTATTGATGGTGGCGAGACTGAGGACAACTCGTATGGTGGAAGATTTTACAACCGGACTGAAGGTGTATGAAAAATCAAGTCCCGGTATTTGAGTAAAACCTTCTACTACAAGTCTAGCTTTGTAGCGATCAAGAGAGCTATCGGATTTATATTTTATGCGATAAATCCATTTGGATCCAGTGATGGTGGTACGAGTTGGACGAGGAACAAGATCCCGTGTTTGATTATCATGTAAAGCACTTATTTCATCCTGCATGGCTTGTACCCATTTTGGATCTTTGAGAGCGGTTTTTATTCCCTTGGGAACATGAGAAGAGAAAATAGAGTGATGTAGATGATGAGTGGAAACTTGTGAAAGGTTTACAAAATGTTTTGGTTTAAAAATGCCATCTTTGGCTCAAGTGGTCATGGGGTGTGTGTTAAGAGGTTGGTTTTGAGTGGATGGATCATTTGGGGGAGGGTGGATACTAGGTACGGTTTGTGGGAGGGAATTGTCGTGGGACGGGGTAGGGTGTATAGGGCTTTGATTTGGATGTGGAAGTGAGGATGAGGGAGTTGGGTTGTGAGGTGATTGGGTTGTGCTGAGAGGGGTTGATGGTGGTCAAACAGTTGGGTAGTGGTGGGTGGTGGGCTGGATGGTTGAGGAGTGAGTGGGGCGGAAGTGGTAGCGGGCTGGATTATAGAGTATTGGGCTGATGAACTGTAACACCCCAACCGATGGCGGAATCATCAAGGTGTCACGTAGTGACGATTGTTCAAAAGCACATGGTACTAAAATGTAAATGTATTATTGAATATTTTAAATTGTCTTACATAGATGAAATGGGAAAAATACAAAAGTCTGAACGAAACATGAAATTTGAAATAACTTATTAAAAGCAAGCACTAGAATCCAATGCTATAATACTAAGATCAAACTGCACCTGAAACATGTACAAAATAAGTTTTGTCAACATAAGAAATGTTGGTGAGCATTCCTAGTTTTAATACATATAGTAAGTTGGAACAATGGTATACAATTCAAGTGCAAAGCTACAGTGCAATTACGTAAACTATGTATCATACAAATGAGCGAAATCAATCCTGTGACTGTATAATGTACTAAATGAACGGCGGTGTACTTATCCACTAAATGGATAATAACTTAACAATGACCACGGATTCTCCGATGAAAAAGGGGGAAAATCAACCTAGGTGGGTTGTCAATCCAATAGCGCTATCCAATGTTAAGGTCGGCTTGTACATGGTTAATGATTTCACTAAGTACAAATGTATTCTACATGTAATGTCTAGGCATAAAGCACATATGTAAGCAAATGCACAATGTACTAGAATTGTATTGTAAAAATGTGAACGTGTATGTGTATTTTGTATAAGTGTACATGTAACACCCCAAAAGTGAATAAAGACAAAAAGGGGATAGGAAATACTCACAATTCGTGAAATAACTAGAAACTCTACCGAACAACGTGATATGTATTAGGATTATCCCAAAGGATACCTAAAGAATTAGATAATTTGTAAGGGAATGAACTTTGAGTCTAAGTTATCTAGGATACAAGTAGTTCTAGGGTTCCTAATTTGGGAATAAGTACTTGTTTAATGAATTAGGTAAATTGTTAATAAATAAAGAAATTTGGTAAATAATTAAATAAAAGACTTTTGTAGGTTTTTGATTAAGGACGGTCATGTTATAAGGTTTTAAGTATGAAAATAATTTTTATAAAATTATTTTCTCAAAAATTGAATATTTAGTATATTTATTTCTATTTGTCAAAGATATAATTTTAATATCTAAAAATATTAAAAAAAGAAATTTCAAATTAAAATTTATATTTCTATTCTAAAGAACAAAAATAATTTATGTAAAATTTTGGTATAAAAATATTGAAAAATGAATTTATTATGATTTATTTATGACTTAAAATAACAAAAATCAATTAAAAATATGAAACGAATGATTTTTCTGAAATAAAATTTATTTCTGAAATGCTTATAGATCTACAAGTTTAAAATAATTTTTGTGGATATTTATAAAATCGTTTAGATATTTTTATAGAATTTTAAATTTATAAATGAATAAACTTGCAATATTAATAATATGCATTAAATAAATTATTTTTGGAAGTTTAAAAATTGTATAATAAACTTCATCATTTGATTAACCTAAAATAATTTTTATAGAATTTTTAAACCACTTTTAGTATTTAAAATCTATTTTAAAAGAATATTATGTGAAATATATAAATAAGGGTTCTATAAAAAAAGTTGTGGTGGCCAGGACTCGAACCCGAGTCAGGGAACGACCGGAAATTTATCACAAGTGTGGCTCACCACTGAGCCACACCCTGAGAACGGTTTAATATGGATCTTAATTAATTATATAGGTTGTCTGTTTTGTTTATATAAATGATTTAGAAAAAGAAAACAAAAACAAAGTGTGTGGGAATCGAACCTTGGCCTTCGGCCGGTTCTGTTTTTAAGAACGTGTGTATTACCGACTGATCTGTGGATCGGTTGGTTAATATTTTTGTTTTGAAATAAACTTAAAACTGTTCTGCAGCGAGTTATCCCCAAATATCAAACGAAGAACCCTAGATTTCTAATCAATCATAAAACGCGATTATAACTAAATTAACTATAGGGCTTTTGGAGTAGGAGGGACGATTAACAAAACCCATAATAAAATCGAACTTACAGTGTGTTTTAGAGGTGCGAACGAGCGGTCAAAGGAATACGTCCAAGGAAGCTAAATTCGCAGAATCAAAGGATTTTTGTGTGAAATTGGGAATGGGAATGTGTTATTCGGCGTTTTGAGGCTCTAAGGGAGGGTTCAATTTATAGTGATGGCCACGTATTAAAGATTTGGAATGTTTGACCCGAGTTTAATGTATAACGTGTGATTGGACTTATAATTGGAATGTTATAATGGTTAATTTGCGTGATGGTTAAGCTGAAAGGGTCGGTTAAAACATTACCATAAACGAATTGATAAAAAAACGTGGATTGTGTTGTAATTAGAAGGTTGGCTTGTAGGTTGACTTTTCACGAGTCAACTGTGCGTGATTAATGAAGGTTTATGTCATTTAGGTTTGGTTTATGAACACAAGAAGAGCCATAGCCTAGATGGTTGCTGCTGTTTGTTGATTCAAGCCAGACCCGGGTTCGAGTCTGGTAACAAACATTTTTTTTTGTTTTTAACAGATTTGTGGGCTAGCCTGCTGAGCTCAGGTTTGGTTGGGCTTTGGATTAAGGGTGTTGGGTTATGGGTGGATTTGGTTGGGTTGTGTTAATGGTTAGGATAGATGGTTTGTTTAGTATCATGTTTAAAACTAACATTATTATTATTTATTATTATTATAAAAGAAAAGAATCTTTCAATTATGACAATGATTCAAGTATATAGTTAATAATCGCAAGAAACAAGTTCGCAACTTTTATTATTGAATCGAAACTTCGAATTACAAGGATTATAAATGTAAATACATGAAATGATAAGGACTAAAGTCGGACAAAAGATAAAATGAAAGGTGACGGATGTCACATGGACTGTAGCAAAAAGGAGTGCAATGTTTGTGATTGTTTTGGCTGTTTGTTTAGGATGTGGATGTGGTAGTGGAAGGGGATTGAAAGGGAGTGGGAGTGGGTAAATATTCATCAAAATTTGTGATCGGTAGGGTAGCGGGATTGTTTGGTGTGGTGTTGGTTTGAAAGGGTAGGAAATCCTCATCAAATTTCGCATGTCTAGTTGTGTAAATTCGACCTGTAGTAGGATCTAGGCATCGAAAGCCTTTATATCTAGGACTATACCCAATAAATATGCAAGGTGCACTTCGTGGTTGAAGTTTATTTTTTGTATAGTCACGAAGATAAGGAAAAACACGACAACAAAAAATGCGAAGATTTGAGTAGTTGGTGGTTGTTTAAAAAGAACCTCAAAGGGTGATTTTTTGTCAAGAATTTTTGTAGGAAGACGATTGATGATGTAAGTGGCGGATGTGAAAGCATCGAACCAAAATTGTGGTGGGCATGAGCATTAAACATCATAGCTAGACCGGTTTTGGTGATATGACGGTGTTTCCGTTCGGCCCTCCCGTTTTGTTCGGGTGTGTGGGGACATGATAGTCTATGATGTATGCCATGGTTTTGAAAACAAGTTTGCACTTGGTGATTTGTAAATTCGGTTCCACCATCGCTTTGAAAAGTTTTAACATTTGTTGAAAATTGATTTTGAACAAAGGTTAAAAAGGTTGTGAGGATGGTGAAAAATTCCGATTTGACTTTTAACGGAAAGAACCAAGTGAAACGAGAATAGTCGTCTATAAAGACAACATAGTACCGATATCCATCGTTGGAAGGTACGGGTGCGGGTCCCCAAAGGTCACAGTGTATGAGGTCCAAAACATGTTGTGCGCATTTAGGATTTTCAATAAATGGTAAATGTTTAGCTTTTGATAATTCACAAGAGTCACATAAACCTGGTTTGGGTAACAAGGATGTAACAAAATTGTGACCAAGTTTATTTAAAATAGAAATGGTATCAAAAGAGACATGTCCTAAACGACTATGTCATTTATTGAAAGAAGCACGAAGGTGTGAAGCAGAAAGCGTAGCAACAAGGGACTTGTGACTTTGAGTGAGAACATAGAATCCATTTTCACACGTGCCTCTAGCAAGAACCTCTGCTGTTTTTCGGTCCTGAATTTGAAAATAATCATTAGAAATTAATACATCAACGGGTGAATCATTGGTTAATCTACTAAAAGAAAGTAGATTTTTTGTGAGATTAGGAACAACTAAAACATTTTGTAAAGATATAGAGTCATTTAGTTTAGTGTTTCCAATATGTGTGACGGGTAATGATTCACCGTTCCCAAAAGTGACCCGAATACCATCGGTTTGAGATTTATAAGTTTTTAAACCACAGTTTGATGGTAACCTATGTGTTGTGGCACCTGATGTAACACCCCAACCGATGGCGGAAACATCGGGATGTCACGTATTGATGATTGTTTCAGTAGCACATGGTATAAATTGAATTTTAAATAATTTATTCAAAACATAATATCCAATATAAAATGATGTCTAGGAATTCAATACATGATATCAAATAAACAAAACTTCAAATAACTTCAAATAATAACTTCATGATAAATCCTCATGCAAACTCAAGCCTCAGCTTCATTGTTACCTGAAACATGTTAATTTTGAAAATATTTTTGGGTCAACAAAAGTTGGTGAGAATTACATAGGTTTTGATAATCGAATAAAAATGTTGTGCAATTCATGTGTCATGGCAAGTCTAGTCCATATGTGAAAACATACTAGAAGTAAATCAAGTGCATAATCAACCCTTGTGACTGTTATAATGTGGTACATCCCATACGCTCATGGTTCACTCGAATATGTTATGCGATAACAAACACCCACGCTACCTTTGTAGGAGGCACGTATCCGGGTGGGATTGTCAGTCCAATAGATCTATCAATGTATACCGTCGGCTGATCAATGTTAATGATTATGCTAGAATTGTGCTTACCCTAGTCATGTTCAAGACATAATGCAACATAGAAAAACACATAGACACATTGATGATTGAATTGCATAAATGATGTTGTAACATGTTTCACCCCAAAAATGGTGATAAATAGAAAAGGGGCTATGTAAAACTCACCTTAGCAAAATGTTATGTCTCGTGAAAAAAATAGAATAATGTGTTGTGAATGTATGCGAGGCGAATCCCAAAGACTCAACAACGTAGCTAGTCCAAATTGAAGAAAACGAAAAAGAAAGAATATCAAGCTTCCAATTCGCCAATTACAAGAGCTTATAATCAAAGCTTCAATTGTAGAAGTAATAGACTATAGAAGAAAGGTATGAGGGAAATTTTAATCGGATTGAAACAATCGATTTAGAGGTGCAAAGTATAATGGGTCATAGGTGGGTTTTTATACTAGTTTTGGATTCAATTAGCCATTAAAATTGGTCAACACCATAAAGTAAGGTTTTATGATGAATTGACTATTTGACTAAGACTTTGACTAGGACTTTGACTATTTGACTCAAGGCTTTATTTAAAAAAAAAAAATCTTGTATTTGAAAAAAAAAAAATTTAGAATCATATTATTATTATTATTTATATACATTTATGTATGTATATAAGTTGTGAGTTAGGATAAATAAAGACTTAGACACATTTGTATAATATTAATGATAAAGGTGTAATAAAATATATATATATATATATATATATATATATATATATATATATATATATATAAGGGCTTTTTATGTATTAAAATTTTGGGGAAAATTTTGCGATGTTACACCTGAATCGGCGGTCCAATTGGGAGTGTCAGATGCGACGTTGCATTGAGCAAGAAAAGCCTCGACAAGATTCGTATCAAGAGACATCGATTTTTGGGCATAAGAAGCAAGTTGAGGACAAGTGCTCGCATAGTGACCCTCTTTGCGACAAAGTTGACAATGAGGAACTCTTTTGGAGTAGGAGGAGCCACGACCTCGAGAAGAGGAGGCACGGCCTTGGCCACGGTTTGAAGGGGATCGAGTGGAATGGGTTTTGGGTTGATGGGCATAGAATGCGGCTTGGAGAGTTTGAGAACCATGGAGTTTTTGAAGAAACATTTCTTGATTTTTGGCATTTTCCAAAAGATCTCGAAATGAGGGAGCCGGTCGAATGGTTCTTTGAGAGGTGGAGAAGTTTTCAAACAAGGCGCCAAGTCCACAAAGGAACCAATGGCGTTTATCCTCGTCATTGATAGGATGTCCTATAGCGGTTAGTTGGTCGACCAAAGATTTGAACCTTCGGCCAAACTCAGAAACGGAAGAGGTTCCTTTTTTAAGGGTTCGAAGGGTGTCTTTGAGATTATGAATGCGTTCAATAGAACAATGGCTATAGGCATCGAAGAGGGCCTTCCAAATGGCTAGAGCCGTTGTATGTTTGATTGTTTCGGCCATAGCTTCCTCGGTTAAGGTAGAGTTCATTAAAAAAAGGACTTTGTGATCGGCATTTTTCCAAGCCAGAAATTCAGGATTGATAGAAGATTTTTCATCGGTGGTGATAATTTCGGGAGGAGGAGGTTTGGTTCCGTCAACATGACCGAGAAGGTTGAGATAGGTTAGGACCGGGGTGATTTGTTTCTCCCATGGGGAGGTAATTGGTGAAAGTTAGTTTTATGTTGATAAGGTGGCTAAAGGAATGGAGAGGGATAGTTGAGAGATCTGTGGTGATGGAGGCGACCATGGTGTAGAACCGAGAAGGAAAAAAAAGGGACAGAACAGGGACGATAGTAAGGGCTGGAGAAAGAAAAAGAATAGGATCTTTAATTATGTGGCTGATACCATATGATGATATTAATTCTCAATGTATTTTATTGATGAAATGTATCTTATATATATACAAAAGACACAATAAAGTTGAAGGAGAGAAAATATCCTATTTACAAATATACATGTTTGACTAATTTATTGCATTCAAAGAAAATAATGGTAGGGAGGATATGTAGGCATGGATGTAGAATATGTTTGACTAATTTATTGCTAATACCCCTTTTAAGACAAAATAAAAAATAAAAAAATAAATAATCCAAATTTAAAGTCATTGCCTCTTGGTCTACTGGTATGATATTCATCCTTATAAATGTGAAGTTTTGAGTTTAAATTGTTACTAGTACAAAGTGAAGTGGAATTAACGTATTAGAGCATGGCTAACTAGCCAATCCCCTTATGGTGGAATGGTACCTTCCTTGTTTTCCTTATGGGAGGTGGAGAGTTCGAGTCCTACCGGCACCAAAATGTTGTTGGTGGGCCGGGTTTTACCGCAGTGGCCTTCGGGCGGCAGGTTTTCCCCGGGAACTGGTGTGAAATTACTGGTGGACCGGGGTTACTCTCGGAGTACTCCTTTGTCCAGTAGGTACTTCGAGAATGCTCGGAATTAGTTTGTTGGCCGTTAAAAAAAAGAGTCTGGCCAACTAAGGTATTAGAGCATGGCCGATAGCCATTTTCACTGCTTTCAGATGTACACGTGGAGCACATTTTCGTTTTTTCTTATTGCGGGCAATGTTTTTTTATCTCATTTTTAGCCGCCATGAACTTGTAAGGCTTTGACGTGTGGACCCGGTATGTTCTTCGGTGGGGGTGAGGTGACATGGTCACCGAAGGGGTCCCCCTTTTCTCGATTTCATATCTCCATTGCAATTGGTTCGTTCGTTTTTTTAATGATTAAATAAAATAAGAAAATAAAGGAAGAGGGAACCGTTTCCTTGGTTTGAAGAAGGGAAAGGAAAATGACTAGCGATGGTATGGAATTGTTATAAAGTTGATCGTAACAATTAAGATTACAAAGTCGTAAATACGCAGCCACCCTACCATGTTTGTTGTTATTAACACTTTTACCCCTCCACTTGTACCCCACCAACCACTGTGAAATGACATAAGACTATCATTATTGATGATCCATCACTTCTCAATCTTTTATTAAAAAAAAATATTTCTTTTTTTCACCTACACAATACAACCATACTCTAAATTTAACACCCATTCACAACCTAGCCTAAAAAATAATTTTTTTGAACGTTCTCGGTTTTTAATAAAATTTATATCAGCATGTTCACAAAAAAAAGTTAAGAAATATAGTGTATTTAGTTTTTTTCTTTAACTTAAATATTATAAGTTATGTGAGTAATTAATCTAATGGTGTATAACATAGCTGTTCAAAGAAAATGTTATCACTTTATATTTTGGTTACATTTAAGCTACGGGGTGTGGAACCCTTTCACACCTCTTCCCTTGTCCACATCAACGTCACATCATCTTCCTCCTTCCCTTCCCCCTTCTAAGGCCATATATGTAATGGGGCCGTAAAAAACGCCCTCCATTTTTATTGGTCAGCCTTTCTCTCTCCCATTTCACACCGTGAAAATAAAAACGCCCAAACTCATTTTACGCTAAAAATGCCCACGGGGGCAGTGTAGGGGTTTTTTGGGCGTTTTTTGCCCATTCCACGTCCAAATTTGGTTTCCATTACACACGGTCTAAAGGAAATGGTTCCCCCTTTCTTTTTTTTATTATTTTTCTTTTTCATTTATTTATAGATTTTATATTTCATTAATATTTTTTTCATTAAAATGAAAAAACAAATTACATAGAAATTAAACAAAAATAGAATAATACTTAAAAAATGATCTTAAATTAAAAAAAAAATACAAACCTAAAGAAACTAATAAATACAAACTACTCGTTAGCAACATCATTGATACAGAAATTGTTCCAAATATGGTCGATTAAATCCGAGCAAAGGTTAGCGTGCACAGTACTATCCTCAAATGCCCACCTGTTCGATTGTTGTTGTGCCTCGTCAACCGGCTTGATATTCTCTTCAACGTCATTCGGGTCATACTCACATATCGTGCGGCCTTCATCTTCGATTATCATATTATGTAGTATCGTACAAGCATACATAATATATCTCAAGTTTTCTGGATGCCATGCACGTGCGGGTCGCCCAATTACATGCCATTTCCCCTTTAACACACCGAATAACCGTTCGACGTCTTTTCTCACCGATTCTTGGCACTTCGGAAACTTTTTCCTTTTCTCATCCGTGGGAATTTGTATCGTTTTCACAAGAGATGCATAACTTGGGTATATACCGTCTGCTAGATAATACTCGTGTTTATATTCTATCCTGTTGAGCACGAAAGAATCATCAGGACCGGTACCTCTAATCATGGGGTTGAAAATCATGGATCTTGCTAGAACATTTAAATCGTTACATGAACCAGCAACTCCGAAGAATGCATGCCAAATCCAAAGGTCATGTGAGCAAACGGATTCTAGAATAATTGACAGCTCTCCCACGTCACCCCACGTAAACTGCCATTTCCATGCAGTGGGGTAATTACGCCATGGCCAATGCGTGTAATCGATGCTTCCAAGCATGCCGGGAAAGTCGTGTCTCTTTGCATGGCGTGCGTAGATCTTTTCGATGTCCTTCTTCGTTGGCCTACACAAGTAAACTTTGCTATATAACTTCACGACATCTTCATAAAACCGATTCAGGCACTCCCGACTCATTCTAGCAGACATCCTTAAGTATTCATCCCATGGATCACTAGCAGTCCCGTACGCCAACTGACGAAGCGCAGAAGTGCATTTCTGTAGCGTCGTAAAACCTCGTTTTCCTTTAGCATCATATCGTAGTGTGAAAAACTCATCATAATTAGCCAAGTCGTTGGAAATTCGTTGGAACAATCGGCGACTCATTCGAAAGCGACGCTTAAATAGTTCGTCTGTGTATACGCAGTCCTCAGCAAAGTAGTCAGCCACCAAACGATCATGTGCACCTTAAATTAAAATAAAAAGTATAAGAAATAAAATATAATAACATAAATAAATTTTAAAAATATAAGATATGAAATATAATAACATTAACAAATTTAACAAAAAGATATAAGAAATATAACATAATAACATTAACAAATTTAAAAAGTATAAGAAATAAAATATACCCTCACGATTTCTGTTTAATGAGGCGCTCCTTGTTCTTGGTTCCGAACTTTTTTTGTTGTCACTGTCATTTACAAACTCCAAGAAATCTTGTCGTCTCCACAATCGCGCCCACGAAAAACATTGTGACAATCGGCAAAAATCCAGGTATTATCTGTACAGTATAATAACTATTAACACAATATTAGAGATTGTATACCAGCTTTGATTTGGTGATAATTAGAATCTTTAGAAAGGTGTTATCAGTGTATAAGTATTTTTAAAGATTTTTGGGAATTTTAGGAGTCCCATATCACTTAGTGGTAAATTACCGTATTAAACATTGGTGACGACCTGGTTAATGTTAGAAAGTTTAGTTTCGACTCGTGATGCTTGGTTTGCCATGAAATAACATATTATGGATGTAATATTATTAGAACCAATGTAAGTTATGATTGGTGGTTTTTAAATCGTCTAGGTTTAAATTAGTTGCGCGTTTTAAAGCTGTAACACGAATCTGAGACCTGGTACACTAGGGAAACCTCTAGTATAACTTAATTAGCTCAAAATGAATAATTTTAATTTTTTTTGGAAGGTGAATTTCTATGTTGTGGCATAGATCATCACAACCCTCCAAACGGGGATCCCCTAGCCACTCTACAATAGTCAGACTATGTTATCTTAACCGGTTCCACGTTGACGCGAGAGTGACCGGCCCACAAGCGAGTCGAGGCTGCACATAAGGGGCACTAAGGCTTCCACCCAAAAAATTTCCCGCCACTTGCCACTTGACAGATGTTGCACCCTCCACAAAAGGCAAACCTCTCTGGAGTAAATGCACGGTAGTAGAAAACCGGGGGGTCATCAGAATTGAACCTGACCCCTCCAAAGAAGGTAGGTGCAACCATCACTTGGCAATGTCCCTCACAATGCCCCCAATGGGGATCGAACCCAACTCTCACCAAAGGATAATTTTAATTGGGGAATATTATTAGTGACCAAAGGGGTAAAAACCTTAATTATTTGATATATATGGGGTTTTTATAAATTGTGAAAGAGGTATATTATGTATAAGATTTTATATATATATATATATATATATATATATATATATATATACACACACGGCCACCCCCCCCCCCATTTTTCTTCATATTATTATTATTATTAACACATTATTGCTTATTAAAGACTCAAGTCTTATACAATCCCAACACCCATTAAACATTATTTACACCATATTTTACACACACAAAAACTCTTCCTCTCCCTCTCCTCTCTCACTCCCAACCGAAACCCTTCATCATCACATCATCATTTCTTCTTTCTTTTTTTTAGTCAACTTTGATATAAAAATGGACTCAAGAACTTGAACACATTGGTAATCTTAGTGATTTCAAGCTAAAACATACAAGAATCTAGAGATTTTTAGAGTAAGAAACCCTCATTTTCAAGAGTTTTTCAAAGGTAATCTCTTTAACAAAAACTCTACTAAAAATCTTCTTATTTTTCTGTTTTGATTAATATTCACCAAATAACCAAAGATTTTAGAAAGGGTTTTATAAACTAAACAATGGGGATGAGATTAAATGAAAATTGGTGATGAATATAAGTGTGTGTGTGTGTGTGTCGTGAGTATGTGTGTGTGTGTTTGTGTGAGTCGTGTGTGTGTAGAGTAATTATTTTTTTGTTTTGATGATTGTTATGTCTAGATCTTTTGATTTTAGTCTCATGCAAGAGGGTTTTCTAAATGATTTTGAATCTGAATAAGAATCATATTTTGATGTTATTAATGGTTTAGATAAATGGGATAGTGATGATATTAGTGAAATGTAGCTTGTTTGATGTGTATGAATATGTATGTGCATTGTTTAATGGTGAGTTGTAAGTGATTTTAGACATAATCATAGGTTTGTTTATGATGATGTTTTAATGGTTTTCATAAACTTAAAATAGTGCAAAAAAAAGTTTAGATAAAATCTACACGTTTGGGAGACCTTGCATGTACGATCAAAACACGTTTTTCGGCTTAAAACGTCAAAATACGAGCTTTAGAAGTGGATGTTCTAAAACTGATTTAAAACAGCTTTATAAGTGTCAAATTTTGTATAAAAGTCATTGATTAAGGTATATAATATGTTTACCTTAATAATGGACGCTTACAGTGCAAAACTATGTCATGAAAGTCGCCCGAAATGCAATTTTAAGGCATATAATGGTTATAGAAGGATTATAGGTTAACATGAGGCATTGGAAGCTTGCTTGATATGAAAATTGCTTGAATGTGTTCTAGTGTGCTTTGTGTATCTATGATCGATTGGTATGTTATGATAGGTTGTTATGACATGATACGTGATGTTTAATATGATATGACGTACGTATGAATGTGTAAGTAAGGACCTAGGGGTTAGGTGATTAAATGCTAAATGAACCATGTGAAGTCTAAACTTAACCAATCGTCAAAGTCATCAATGGGTTGATAGGGTAAGGGATAACGAAAATTCAAAGCTTTTGCTTTAACTAAGTCGAGGAAGTTTGGTGAATAACTTGATTAGACTTAGAGTGGTTGCTAAAATGGCCCTACGGATTTTGGGTGTAGTTAAGTGAAGGATTGTGATTTGGATTGGAAGGTTACACAAATTGTTGCATTGAGGTGAGTTTCACGGCCCCTTTTCTTTTAAATGTTTTTGAACATTTTTACAATCGGGGGATTAACATGCTTGTATGATGAGTTAGACTAGAATTGTAAAACGCTTGATGGCCTTAGGTCGGTGCCTGGTGGGTGCGTTAGACGCGACCCCTGTCCCTTCGGGAGGAGGTTTTCCCTGCACTTCTTAATCATTAGCTCTTAGTTAGAGTTGTAGTTATGTTAGTAGATCTATTGGGTTGGCGCCCCCTTTTCCTACTTATAGACAATATCTCATTGGGGAGAACATAATCTTCAAAAATTTCCTCTTGGAGATGTCACCCCGGGAAGAAAAGTTATGGTTTGATTAGGACCCTTTGGATACATCATACTTGTTAGATTTTTGCGAGTCTACTTGGTTCTCTTTTAGTAATACTTGATCATACGTTTTCTTTAAACTTGAAAGTTTGTTGATTACTTTAAACCTGTGAACTCGCCAACATGATGTGATGTTTTTAAGCATGTTTTTCAAGTACTGATGCTTAGGTGTTTAGAGAGTGGGTTTAGCAGGACACTACTATGATGTTGGGACCGTTTACTTTCTAAAAACTATGTTTTCCTTTATTTTGTAAAACAATGTTAACTCTTAACTTTTGCTTCATCTTGGTGGAACATGTTTTCTTGTTTTAAACAACTTTCGCTGACCACGAAAATAAAATATGTTTAACTAGAGGGTGATTGCAAGATGTCCATACGTAAATATATGTGAATTGCTAAACTTTGTGGTAACAACTTCCGTTACCTAATGACTTGCTTTCCGCTGTACGTTGTCAGGGTGTGACAAAATTGACATCATGTTCCTCTTCTGACGTCGAACTCATGATTGTATAAAAATATAGAGGTGAACCACCGATGCTCCATCACCCCCACCGATGCTCCATACCGAACCACACCCCTACGTCTTAGCATCATTTGGGTAATTGAACTGTGTATTCCGCTGTAACTTATTTTATTTTATTTTTGTAATATGCCCTTTTCCCGTTACATCACATAAGAAAACATAAGGTTATGGGGTGTGGAACCCTTCCCCATTTCTTCACCCTTAGACAGGAGGGAGTGGGGCGGTGAGGTGGGGCGGGAAGCTGAGTTGGAGGCGGAAACACCGCCCCCTAGGGGCGGGAGAGCACCGGGAAGGGTGGGCGGTGGGGGAAGGCATGGCCGGGGGGGGGGGGGGGGGGGGAGGGGGAGGTGAGGTGGCTTGTGGTGATTGGCCCCTTCTCTTGACCGTTACATTAAAAAAAAATTCAAAAAATTTAAAGTTTACCGTTTAAAAAGGAACGGTCAAAAAAAAATTAAATCTTTATATATATCACCCATTTTATTAAAAAAAACACCCATTACATTTCACCACAACCTCTCATCTTCTCAAATTTTATACCATTCTTTACTAAATTTTATACATTTCTTCATATATTTTTTAAAAACATGAACCCATACAACAAAGGCTTTGACCCGAACAACCCATTCAACTACGTCTCGAACCCGAATACGCCACCGGTTCGTCCCGTACCAACCCGTCCACCCTTTCCATCACCTTGTCCCGACTACGCGGGTTATCTTAGTGGACAGATTTTTCCAAATTTTTCCATATAACGATTCTCCCGTTCCTAATTTTTCTTCACAACAACTCGTACCTTTAACGGCACCGGATAGCATACCCGAAACGCAAGAAGAAAATGTTGGGGGTTCATCGTCCGGTAAAAAAGTACCCGGTAAAAGAAATCACAAAAAGAAGACGCCGGAGGAGAAGGCGTTGGCCGCCACAAACCGCCAACCTCTAAAGTGGACAACCGCTGAAGAGGTTGCAATTACACGAGCGTGGATAAGTGAGTCGGAAAACGCGATTCAAGGTATTTGTAATATTTTTTTAGACATTATACTTTTTTTAAACATTATATATGACTAACGGTTTATTTATTTTCTTTTTGTGTAGGAAATAATCGCCACAAACCCGACTTTTGTGACGACATAAACGTGTTCCATAATTTGATGGGTCGAGAGATGTATCGATTTAATGAGAGTCTCTCGTCCAAGTGGACGGAGATAAACAGGGTGATGAACACCTTCAATGGTTTTTATTATCACGCTAGAAATTATCCACGAAGCGGTGAAACGGACAGCGACTACCTAGCTAATGCCCTAAAAGCTTATCGTGATGACAAGGGCTTGGAGTTCAAGTTTTTGCACTGTTGGGAGATCGCGAAAAACCATTCAAGATGGGCGGACGTGCCCTCTGCTTCCAATTCGTCCAAAAGGACAAAAACAAATTCATCTCATAACCGTCCGGGTGAACGTGAAGTCGAGGATGCAGTTAACTTGGATGATGATGATGACTTCGAGGAGAAGTTGAGTCGTCCACCTGGTCGAGACAAGTCTAAAAAGAGGGCGCATAGGTCCTCTACTTCGGGTTCGGGATCGGGATCGGGCAAAGGTACTTACAGCAATGACTTGTCCGACATACATGACACACTCGTCCAATTCAACACGATTCAACTACAGAAGCTCGAGGAGAAAAAACCATTCGCGAAGCCTTTGAAAAAAAGTTGAGTATAAAAGAACAGCGCGAAAAGCGCGAAGATATGAAATTTATCGCAATGAACACCGATCATCTCAGCGGTCAAGAGTTAGAGATGACCCTAAAACTCAAACGCGAGCTCATGTAAAAAATATAATATGTAGTTTTTTTTTTTATTTTCTAGGTTTTTATTTATTTTTTGGTTTTTTTATGTTTAATTTGTATGTTTTATTTATTTTTTAGGTTTTTTTTAAATATATTATTAATATTTATGGATTTTAATTTAATATATCAAAGTTTTTCATAAAAAAAAAAAAAAAAACAAATGCCACATGTCACTTCCCCCCACTCCCCCCCCCCCCCCCCCCCACATGGGTCCCAACAAGTGCCACATGACGCCCCCCCCCCCCCCCCCCCCCCCGCTCTACTCCCTATAGTCTTATAATACTTCTTTAAATAGAAAAAGACAAAAATATATATATAATATTAATAGTTGATCGGGGAGACAGTGGTAATCCACCGGTTGTGCCGAAGCTTGAGCGGAGGCGGCGTTCCCCGACAGTGAAGCCGTCCACCTCACCCCACCGATAGCCCTCACCGGTGAAGCCGTCCACATCACCCCACTGATAGCCCTCACCGATCCATACCCCAAAGCCTAATTAGTTTCTCATTAACTAAAAAAAATCCAATTAAAACACTTTAATTTTTTTTGACACCTATTTAAATTTCAAATTTATTAATAATACAAAAGGCAGGCATGTGGTCTACATGGTAAATTTACCAGCTTATCCATTTGCTTTCTCGGCTTTTTATGCAGCCTTGTTGCCCCTTCCCAAAACAAAACAAAGCAAAAGTCATTCAACCACACTCGTCTTCTGGTCCTGCTTTCATACACCTTAGTGAACTTACTATATTACCCTTTCAAACATAAAAGCTGAACAATTCACCAACTTTGACCTTCAATATATTTAAATTACGAAATTGCCACCATGATTTGGCTTCACTCTATAACCACCACCCTGTACATTTTCACTTATTAATCCCAAACACCACCTAATTCCTATAACCTTTGTTTTTAATGTCTTCACATATTTGTTGCTACCCACAAAAATGTTCAAGCAAAAAAAAAACCATAATAATCCAATTTTCCCTCACCCAACATGTACACAAACAACCCGCCCACCCGGCATCGTCCCCCTCTAGAGTTTGCTGATGTTGCAAAACTCAGCATGAACAAATGATTGAACCTTCGTCAACTGACCGATCACCTGTCTTCTACAAAGATTCTGCCTATGAAATCACGAAAGCGTTTGGAATAAAGCTTTGGATCCACAGCCGAGATAGATGTAGGGTCCACTTGTAACGATTTGTATGCATGTTCAAGCTTCTTGCTAATATCATAATCTTGTAAAATGTCGATGATTCCAAAGTAGAGAACTACATCGTATGTCTCAACGCTTCTTGAAGGTGTCAAACTGTTGAATCCACCAGGGGTATATTGGTCAACATCACTTCGCCTACCCATCCGTTCAGCTCGTGCGGGCATGTTCGCTCCCAGCCGGATCAACGGTTTCCTGATATATAAATTAAAAGTCAACCATTGCCCACATGCCATATGGAACAACAAAAATCATTTGATTGAATATTTTGGCAAGAAAAGGTCAAAGTCAAAGGCAAAACATGAACATGTCAAGAAATGCAATTAGAAGGCAATGATAATACACAAAGGTCCCACTAACAAATCTTGTCTGCTGAACAAAACATAATATAGACAACCAAACACCCTTTTTAATTAATTATTTCCAACCACCTTGATCAAAACCCCCATTCAAAGAACTTGGTTGTCAACTTAAAGACCATTGAAATTTATCAACTACCATGACACTATCAATTAAAATCCTATTAAATACACATTGCCCATTGAATAGACACCCTTAAAACCGGATAATCAATACGGAAATTGTTTTAGGGGACGAACTTTCCATAATTTAGACAGACACTAAATGAAGATAAGAAAGGGACATACCGTCCAGCCAGAATGCGATCCATGTCTTGTAACTCAGCTTCAAGAAACCGACACCCACGCATGAACTTTTCAGTTTGGTATGAATCATTCTTTCCTGAAACAGGATTAAGGTTGCATATGTAACTTATTGAAATTACTTGACTTTCATTAAAAATAAATTATAATAGGTTAATTCTACCACTCTTTATCATTTTATCTAAAGCGAGAGCCTTAAGGGAAGGGTATAATGTCAAAATTTTGATATTGTGATTCTTTTGTTGGGTAAATATGATATTATACCAAGAAGAAAAATACTTACCATTGCGCAACAGAAACGGAGATAATCCGATTTTGTCACCCATATTATCATCACGAAAGTGCATACCAACTAGAAGACTATAATCCATTATTCTGACGGCTTCAAGAAACTCACAATCTCGGTTGATTTGTCTGAAAACACGTAAAACCAGCATAATGTATAAGCAAAGTCATAAAAGGATAGATGTTAGAACAACCCCTATAGGATGAAAACTTTACTAACTTGATAAGTTCTTTGAACCAGTGTTCTTGAAGGCGAAACACATAGTTGAGGTCAAGATCTTTAAGTGTGGTGGTTTCGTCAATCTCTTCCTCGGGTTTATCAGTCGTGCGCCCATGTGATGATCCTTTGAGATCAAATCTTTTATGGATACGATACTCCGAGCAAAATAGATTGCCCATCACAATAAACCGAGTCTAGACATGGAAACAAATAGATATTCTTACATATATAAGCGACTTAACTCATGTTTGGACATGCATATTGAAAGTTATTATTTTACATCATATCTAACAAAAAGGGTTGTAAAAAATGGTTTCAATGTACTTCTGATGTAATGATCATAAAATACAAACATCATATGTAAATACTATACCTTTATACCGCCAACAGGTTTGACACAATGAACACCGAAAAACTTTGTGACAAGAGAATTCTCGTAACGACAAACATGCTGATAATAACTTGGCAGCATTTTGATTAGAACCTGAAAACGTGTTACCGAAGTTCAGTTTCAAATAAGAATATATCAACCGTTTCATTATTGGAAATAACATCAATCAAAATGATCTTTCTACCTTAACTTCCGACTTTTTCACTGTTTTAATCATAAACCGATCATCTTGCGTCAGGTAAAAAAAGCTCCCACTTTTCCCCGGTGAAGAAAGCTCCCGAAGAGCATCATTCCCACAAATCGCTAACATGTAATCCGCAGGATCCACTTGGAACAACTCCCTCAAATGTCTGAAATCCATTCACAAAATCCTATCAATCTAAATACTAAACCTAGATTCAAAATTCCATCAATCGAGTTCAAAACAATACCTAAACACAATCGGGCAGTAATCTTTCCACCGAAACTCCCCAGATTGATGCGGTGGTGTAACCTTCGATCCTTCAGATGGGAACCGAGTCCAAAACTTCTCTTTTGGGTCGAAATCCGTGGTCTTTAAATCCCTTATAACCGAAGCATCTTTCCCAACTGTATACCTATAACATAATAAACCAAACCAGATCAGTAAAAACCGAATAAAATATAACTTTATCCAACAAATTGAACCATTTACCTAATACCCAACTGAAGATTAAGCATCAAATCATAATTCTTATGCCCTTTGGATATCATCTGGCCAGGCTTCTTCACTTCCCCAACATTAAAACAACCCGAATTCCTCCTAAACTTGCCGATTGCAACATTATCAACAATATCACACGTAATATCCCCCTCTTCCCCATCCGATTCCCAAATGCATATCCTCGGAAACCCCCTCTCCGTCATACTCCCCCTCGACCCCTCCACCGACACCCGCTTTTTCGCACCCGTAACCACCATCCCATCCTCCATAAACGGTGCACATAGCTTATAACCAAACCCTACTCTATCATTAACAATATTATTTTCATTATTATTACTACCATTCTTAATCTTAAAACTATGCCCTTTACTCCAACAACCAACATAACACCCACCGTTATCCCAACTCCCGTCATAACAATTTCCGTTAACCCACCTCAACACGCCGTTACCGTTAATAACGCCGTTTCTCCACTCACCAACATACTCATTCCCATTCTTCCAAACATAACGACCGTTACCCTCCTGCAAATCCCGTCTCCAACTTCCCTCATAATAATCTCCATTACCATACCATTTAACACCATACCCATGTTTCCGGTCATTTAACCACGACCCGGTATATATATCACCGGCTACGCCGGTAAACGTTCCAGAACCTTCCATGCGGCCGGATTTAAAGTCGCCTTGGTATGTAGCACCTGATGGCCATGTAAACTTGCCTTTACCATTGGCTTTGCCTCTTTTCCAGTCGCCTTCGTATGTACAGCCGTCGGACCAAAAGTATTTGCCGGATCCGTTGGGGGTGTTGTTGGAGAAGGTGCCGATGTATAGATCTCCGTTTTGTAGGTGTTTTTTGGTTGTGGGTAAGGGTGTGAGTGGAATTTGGTCTGGAATGGAAGAGATTTTTGGCATGGTTTGATGGAGTTTTGACAAGTTTATTGAATCGGTGTTGGTAGTAGCATTCTGGGGTGAGTGTGTTTCAGAGAAAAAATGTTTTCAAGTGATGAAGATGAGAGAGAGAGAGAGAGAGAGAGAGAGGAATAGGCGGTGTTTGTATATTACATTTTGCATTGTGATATCTTTGTATTTTTGGTATATATCGCATGATTGTGATTATAATAAAACTATTTGTTTAGAGGATTATGAAAATAGGGTTGGGTTATTCTACAAAGGCTACAAAAAATGAGAAGGGTGAGAAGCCACTAGAAAATGACATGTGTCCAAAGGATTAACAAGTGGGAGGGGTAATTTTGTCAAAAACATATGCACATGCAAATCACATGCCATTTCCACCTTCATTTTTAAATGCCCGTAACTTTTTTATACGTCATCCATTTTTAAAAAAAAATTATACCATAAAATTGAGCGTCGTTTTATCTTTAATATGAGTACCATATTGCTATACTTTTGAAGAAAAAATTCAAAACCCACTTGCATAAGACACAATGGAATGTAAAACACAATGAACACCAATTAAATATAGGGTATAAAACATAATCAAGAGTCTAGTAAAACACAATGGACGACATACTAAAGACACAATGAATAGAAGACTAAAACACAATGAACACTTTTGAAAAAAAAGAGTTGAAAACCCAGTTACGTAAGACACAATGGATGACATACGAAAGACACAATGAATAAAACACTAAAATACAATGAATGCTTTTGAAAAAAAAAGTTAAAAACCCAATTGTGTAAAACACAATGGACGACATAATAAAGACACAATGAACAGAAGATTAAAACACAATGAATACTTTTGGAAAAAAAGTTGAAAACTCAGTTGCGTAAGACACAATGGAGATAACGTAAAACACAATGAGTACCAATTAAATATGCAATGAACAATATGGTATAAAACACAATGAACAGTCTAATAAAACACAATTGACGACATATAAAAGACACAATGAAAAGATTACTAAAACACAATGAATAATAGACTTAAACACAATGAACAACATAATAAAACACAATGTACGCCTAAATACAAAACTCATTTGCGTAAAACACAATTAAAAGCATACTAAAAACAAAATGGACAAAGTTAAATCATGTGTAAACTAAAAAAACATAAATAACATATTTATAAAGCACACATGCATACTATAACACAATGAACGTGCAGAAGACACAACGGAGAAAAAAAACCCATTTAGCACGATTTTTTTTTCAATTTTAATGTAGCAATGTGGTACTCATATTAAAGATAAAAAAACGCTCGTTAATATGGTGAAATTTTTTTGAAAACAAAATGTCGTATGAAAAAGTTATAGACGTTTTAAAATGATGGGGGAATTGACATGTGCATTGCATGTGGAGAGAGAAAGTCAACAAATGTAGTTTTCCTTTTATGCCCTTTCTCTAATTTATTGTTTATTTTTTTCAAATAAACTAATCTCAACCCTTCAAATATATGATCAATGGATCACAATCCTTCTCACCCTTCCTAGAAAAAGTATCTTGTGTATTTGATCCTAACCCTATGAAAATATACACCCACTATATTATGAGAGCATTTATATTTAGGAATTAAATTTATGAGTGTTAAATTATATGGGATGGGTGTAAGTAATTGTAAGTGGAGGAGAGATAAAATATTTTATGAAAGCATTGTTCACCCCTGTTTTTAAAAGGCTATTGTTCACTCTTAAAAATATTTTAATATTTTTAGAAGTGGTTGTGAGGGAGGAGAGAGAAAATATAATGAAAAGGTATTATTATTTTAAAAAGAGAAAAACAAATTTTAGGATGAAATAGTAATTTTTAGTGTAATTTGATAAAAGAAATTTGGTGGAGGAGATATGAATGCTCTGAGAGAGATATACATTCATATCCCATACCATTAATTCAAAAACTTTAAAATCCAAATTTTTACTTATTTTATTCCACCTTTAATAATAAATATTTGTTTTTCTTCTTTTTTAAAACTTTGTTTTTACTTGTTTAATATTATTTGGTCAGTAATTTTTTAATTTGCATTTTTGTATACGAAATCATTTCATGTATTTAAAGTTAATTACGTGTTTACAATTATTTTCATCTATTGTTTATTAGTAGTGTGTATATTATATACACTAACAGTAATAAAAATAAAAATAAAATAAAACTTATTAATATGAAGGTGCTTTAAAAAAAGTGATTTTCAAAAAGAAAGTAGAAATAAAAAAAATAAAGTTTTTCTTTAGTTTTGTGAATTTTTACATAAAAAATATACGAGTTTTAACTTTTATTTACAAAAAAACGAGTATATAAAAACAAAAAACACAAAAAAAAATTGTAATAAAAATAATAACAAATACATACTAAATTTTAATCTATATTTATATATTCAGAAGGTTTTGCTACCCAATCTTTATACATATTTTGACGTGATTCGAAAATATATTCCTAACCGTTTGCGTTGCTTTCTCTCTTTAGCGTCCATAGGTTGTTTGTATTAGCCATTGAGTACTCTCCTTGAAATTCTACCATTACATAATGGTCACCGCCTACAAATGCAATCGTAATTACCTTGAACTCTTGGAAATGTTCAGTGTCTTTCCAAAACGGAAAACGCGTCGAACTGTTTGTTCAGGGCCTTTACAAGTGCAACCATAATTTAAGTTTAATAATGTTGTTGTATATATATATAGAGAGAGACAGATAGTTGGAAAATAAATTATGTTTTGATATGAAATGGAATATTTTGTTCTTTTAATTCATATTTTTTTTATTTTCAAACTGCATTCGAAATATGAAGAATACCGATATATGAATTTTTTTAATAAAAACCTTTGATATTCTAACATACAAGATTAGTTTAAAAATTAATAAAATATAAATGGATCCATCTAAGTCATATAAAGTGTTTCTAATGCTTATAATTAGATCAGATTTCGAGCCGTGTTTTGTTATAAAATGGGTTTCATGGGTTCCAACGAAGTGTGTGATTATGGCTTGGAGAGCGGAAATGAATAGAATGCCTACAAAATTGGAGTTAGTAAAACGCAACGTTCAAGCTGCCCGTGGTGCAAGATTGTGGATGAAACAGCGATACATGTACTGTCCGATTGTATGATTGCAACAAACGTTTGGGAGTGGATCGGGAAATGGTGCCGTTTGGAACCTATATACGCGTTCGAGATTAAAGATATCTTGGAAGTGTATAAAACGGTTAAAGGATGCAAGAAAAGCAAAAAGGTCGTGCACGGGATTATCATAGTGACGCTGTGGTCGATATGGAAAGCAAGGAATGATACAGTGTTAAGTGGGAAGCAGCCTAGCGTGGAGTCTATTGTTGCTAGTGTGAAGTCGATCACGTTTCTTTGGATCAATAGTAAATTTAAATGTAATAAGGTAGTTTGGAGAGACTGGTGCCGTTTTCCTTTGTATATGTTTGTAAAGGGTTGAGCCGTCGGTCTTTGTTGTAAAGACCGGTTTTGGTTTTTTGTGAATGAAAGCATTTTTTCAAAAAAAATATAAAGTGTTTCATGAGTTGATAAGATCGTAAGTTAATGTTTGTCGGCTTAATTAAAGTTTAATAAACTAAAACGTTTTTTTTTCTTTTGTTAATAGTTTTTTAGCGGCAAATGGAATATCGAACCACCAAAGAAAAAGCTGGCAAGAAGCGCGCTAGATACACCCATAAAAAATAACCAGTGGTTTTTTACGGTCGCGTTGCGGCCGCGAAACATCTATGTGTTACCAACACATTTAACGATCGAGGGAAATGCTAACTTTACCACTATCCTATAATGCTAGGTGTTTTGGGCAAAAGATATCATAAACTTAGTTGTTACAAATCAAATTTTTATTGATTTAAGATTTTTTTCTCTAATCTATTTCTTATACACACACACAAACATCTCTCTCTCCCTCTCTCTTTCAGTCTCTCTCTCTCTCTCTCTCTTTCTCTTCTAGCAAACCCAAACTCCTAACCACATTATAACTTCAACTTGAGATACGGTAACAATAGCCAGCCGACTTGGATTAATATTGCAGAGACCTTTGCATGCCTGGTTGTATAAAAAAAATATCAATCAACACCTAATATTGTAAGTAACATCATATATAGTTGCCTTTGTTTAAGTAGGAAATTTAGAAAATAAAGTAAGATAAACAATTAAACATACCTCATTAATGTCGCATTGCTTTTCAGTTACACTCAACATTCACAATAAGGCAGAAGACTCAATTTGTTGTCCCCTTTGCATTCCTTCCCTTTGTGAAGAATTCCATTTCCATTTTTCTCCGCTCTTCTTTCTTCCTTTGTTATTCTCTTGTTGGAAGCTGTTAGGATCTGAGTTTGATTGTTTTGTTATATTTAGAATAAGATGAGAAATGAATGATGTAAGTATATATGGAAAGTGCAGCGGAAAGATAAACTATAATCAAAACAACAGGAATAAATATTTTCAATGATCAAATGCTTTCATTAATTGAAAGATTACAATCAGTACAAATACTCCCCCTTAGCCTGATCACACAGTGATTGTTTGTCTGAGAGAATGTTTGTGTGTGATGTAATAGAACAGTACAAGCACTGTTCTATTTATAGACAAACCTAAACCACTGGTGACCTGTGCTGACGTCACCTAAGATAGTGACCTCTAACAGAATAACAACATAAAACATCTGCCCTATACAAACTACTGTTATATTACAAAACACTGTAAAGTAAACTACTGCTAAGGGAAAACTCTGATGGTCTTGCAACATCTGTTGGAGTCTAAGTGTTGTTGACTCCAACAGACCTTTAGTCTTCAGTACTTGATCAGCAGTTGTTTCTTCATCAGACCTTTGGTCAGCAGTTGTTCTCTATCAGTTGTTCTCTAACAGTTCTTTGTATCAGCAGTTGTCACAACAGTTGTTTGGATGGAACAGTTGTTAGGGTCAGCAGTCTTTTGGGAAGAGTATGTTGTAAAGACTGTTTATTTGTGGAATCAACTGTTAGCATATTTTGGCTTTTTAATAATCTGTTCTTCTCCAGGTCAGCAGACCCAACAATCTCCCCCTAGAACAGATGATGCCAAAACTAAGCTTTATTATTGATCTTTATTTCTCATCAGACTTTCTCTGATTTGTCCTTTGAATTGAAGTTCAAAGTCCAAGGCAAATAGGTCTTCTACATCTCTTTCAAGCTCAAGGTTCAACAGTGTTTGGAGATCATCTGCACACAGGCTATATGCATCATCTATGCTTAGCTTTTGTACTTTTCCATCTGACCTGAGCAAAGTCAATTCATGGTTGTCTTTATTGACTTTCCATTTTAGAATTTTTGAGTCAGTGGATTTGCTGAGATGCACTTTTATTTTAGATGAGTTTGGTGATGGAGGTCTCCCAATGAGTTCTCTAAGCTTGTTAGTAGTGGGATCTGAGAAAAAGTGTACTTGATTGAAGAGGCCCTCTTTTATGTAAGTATCAGCAAACTTCTTCTGATCTTCTTCAGACATTTCTTTCTGTTTCTTGAACTGTCTTCTAGCAGCAGTTGATAGATCAGAAGTGTCCAGTAAGCTGTCTAGAGTAAAAGCCTGTTGAGGTCTCTTCATCAGTGGTTCATCAGTGTAGACAGGTTTTCTGGGTAGGCTGGGATCTTTCTTCCTGTTTTCTTCTAGTCTCTTGTATGTTTCAACCAGCCTCAGCTCAGACCATCTTGCAACTGACCTCATCTCCCCATAATCAGCAGCCACAATTTCTTGTCTCATCCTTTTAAACTTCAGGGCTCTGGCTGGATCTCTGCCTTTACCAAAATCAGGGGCAGAGACTTTAGCTTGGGGATTCTTGGCCATCTTTTCTATTCTTAAGAGTTCTTCTCTGAGTGCATTAGTGGTCCAGCCTGCAAACTGTTTCTTGTTTGCTTTGTAAGGCATGGTTGCCAAGATCTGTTCAAGAAGGGATTCCCTAACCTCCCTTTCCATGTCACTGCTGAGAGGCATGACAGACATGGAATTGCTCAGGGTCTTAGCAAAATCTTCAATCCTTCTCAATTTGCTAAGTTCTGCTGAATGGATGCCCTGAGCAGTCCTGTCATCCTTCCCTTTGCATTTCTCTTTTATGATGGCATCTGCCTGTTTAGCCTTGTATTTAAGATATGTATCAATGTTTAGGGGAACAGGGAAATGTGGAAAAGAAGGGAAAGATCTATCAGATGGTTGTTCAGTATTATAGAAGGATTGCATTTCCCCCTTGAGTAGATCAAGTTCAAGGGGATACTGAACAGCCAATGGTGTAATAGTTGGTGGTGGTCTATGGGATTTGAATTGTGAAGTGTGTGGTGAAAATGATGAGAGTGGAATGGCTGATATAGGTATGGATTGTGTGGTTGAGGTGGTATGTGGTGATGTGTGAATGTTTTCATCATGTACAACAAAGGTTGATTTCCTCTTCCTTTTGTACAAGATTTTTGGTGATGGTGGTGTGGAAGCAGTGGTTGTGTTAACATCTGTTGGCTCCTTAGTAGGACCAGCAGATGTTTGGGATTTGGGTGGTGATGTGATTGTAGGTTCAGATGTAGGTTTGGGGGTTGTAGGTTCAGATGTGTTTGTAGGTTCAGGTGTTGTGGTTTTATCAGTGGTTTGGGTGGCAGCAGTGGTTTTATCAACAGAGTTTTAACAGTAGTGGTTTTCAGTTTAGATGGTGGATGTCTGACATGTTTAGCAGGCATCTTCTTCCTTTTTGAGGATCCCACATCTTCAACTTCCTGCTGTTGTTCCCTTTTCAGTTTTACCAATAATTCTGCTTTGACTTCCAAGGTGTCAGCCCTCTTTTGTTTGTCTTCAGCAGCTTTTTCAGCTTCTTCATTTGCAGAGTTGTCTACTGCTTTATCTTTGCTGGTTTGTTGTTGTTGTTGTTGTGGTGGTGCTGTTTGAGTATGTTGTTGTTGTTGTGGTGCTGTTTGAGTAGACCCTGGTTTGTTGGCAGACTTTGATTTCCCTTTTTGTGAAGGTGGACAACCAAAGGGGTCTAGCTTTGGCAACCTATCTCTGCCACTCTCCCCCTTTTTGGCATCATCAGTAGTGAATTCATCATCATCTTCATCCCTGAGAATGGTGGTAGGGGCTGAGCCAGTGGTCTTCAGCAAATGGTCTTTGATGGCCTGAATGTCTGCATGGGTATCTTTGTACCTTGCATCTACCATGTTTCTGATTTCAGCCATGTAGGTTTCATGATTCTGATCTGCTAGTTTTCTGTGAGCTATGATGATGGGAGAAACAGATTTCCATAGCTCACTAGCAATATCAGCTGTGGAGGGTTGACTGTTGGAGAGAGTTGCCAAGGATTCCAATATTAACTTGACATCAGATTTGATGTTAGCAACAGAGGTTTCAATGGTTTGGACTCTGGCCGTCAATTCTTGGTATTTTAACCCATCACCTAAGTTAATAGGATCATCTGAATTCCTACCAGTGGTAGTTTTAACTGAATCAGTCCTAGGAGGTGAATCCAAAGGATGAGAACCATATTCCCCTTTTTCTTGGTTCTGGGGACTTCCAACTGATTTTGGGGACACTATAGTGGCCTCATCAGTTGTTGCCTTCAAGGGAGTCTTTGTTATGTAACCACTGTCCTGGTGTGAGACAATGGTCTCTACATCAGTAGTGGCTGCTCCACTTGAAAACTCACCTAGAGTTGCATTGAACTCTAGGGGTGTAACCTCCTCATCTGTTTGTGGGATGGCTGATTGAATTTTCTCAGTCCCAGTCACTTGTTGAGGTATACTCTCATTGACAGGTGATAGAGAGGAACTGGGATTTTCCTGAGTTTTGTCAATAGCCTCAAACAGAGGTTGCATGGTCTGTTGAACATGTGATGGTGAAGGTGGAGGAGTAAAAAGAGAATTAGCCCTGGGAAAGGGGCTTGTGAACATATGGCCAAGTGACTCAAATGTATCATGATGTGGTTCCCCTTGGCTTACAACATGATCCTTTTGTGAGGATGCATGAGGAGTTTGGTCAGGCTGAGATATTTCCAATTGTTGTGAGGAAGTAACAATAGTGGTTTCTAGTTGCTTTTGTGTTGCAACAGAGTTATCTTCTAGTATCTCATCTTCCAGAAGTCTCTTTTGTGGTGAAGTGGTGGTTTTTGTGGATGGACGTTTTCTTTTGGAAATGGCTGGTGTGGGTTTCACAGCACTGGATGTAGTGCCATGATCACCAGGAGCAGTGGGCTCAACAACAGAGGTTTGGACAACAGTTGTTGTCTTAGTCCTCTTTGTTTGTGTTTTTGAAACCTTTGACACTTTTGATACTTTTTCTTAGGTGTTTGCACCCAGCATTCTTGTGAAAGTTTCATTAGTAAGACTCTTCATTTGCATAGACTCACCCTTTTTGAAAACTTTTTCTGGTAAAACCTTTCGAAGGATTACACTTAAGATTCTTGGATAAATTAGAAAAGCATTATTTGACCCAAACTTTATGGCTTTCACATTTGACACTAAATCCATAAACAGTCCCTGGGATAGATTGAAGTCAGAATCTGACAACATAGCATAACCCAAGTACTGAATCCTCAATGGGATTTCATTAAAGGATGTGGACTTAGCAGAGACACAGAGAAGAAGGGTATGGAAGAAAAATTTCATGACTGGTGGGAAAAACTTTTTGAAAAGTGTTGACCCAGTCATCTGAGCATCATACCCCCTTTCCTGAAACTCTGTGTGAAGCTCTGTTTTAGGGAAAGAGTCTTTACCTGACAGGTCATTAAGTGAGAAGGTTGTGGATATCAGTTGAGGGGTAATGGCGATACTTGTTTCACCAATTTTTGAGATAATGGAAGTAGGCTTTTTGTCTTGAAGCAAGCACTCAGCATTCAACCAGAATTCTTGGAGAGTATCAAGATAGATAGGGGCGTCAGCGGTTAGGATTGTCAGGTATTTGGATTTTAGGATGATGTCGATGGTGGAATGGAATGGAGTATTTTCATCTGTTTTTACCAGATATGGAAGATAATTGTGGGTGGCTTTAGCTTGAAGATCCATTGTAATGGATTCCGAAGGTGAGAGTGAGTGAAATTCGATTAAGGGTTTGAGAACGAAGAAGGCGGTTTCAGTATTTTGAATACAATAAGACAGTGTAATGACTGTTGTGATAAAACAGGGTTTTTTTATAGGCTCTGGTGAAACCGCTGATGTGGCCAAAACTCCGCTTGTAAGAGCAGACGTGGCAAACATCTGGTGGTCGACAGTTGTTTTGGCAAACAGCTGATGCAAACAACTGTTTTTTTTCAATATTATAGATATATGTAAATATATATGTATATAGATATAGATAATAAAACAGTTGTTTTATCTGATCAGAGGTTTGAAACAGATTTTTCAACCAACAGTGGATAAAATGAATGAAACAGTGGTTGTTTTATCTGATCAGAGGTTTGAAACAGATTTTTCAAACAACAGTGGATAAAATGAATGAAACAGTGGTTGTTTTATCTGATCAGAGGTTTGAAACAGATTTTTCAACCAAAAAGCTATTTTAAGGATGAATGTTGATTTTTTTGAACCATTTTAATGCTTTTATTTAAAACATTTGTGTTATTTAATCCATGTTTAGCATACCAATTCTAGAAATCAGATTTGTAAAGGTAGATGTGTCTAAAGCTTTTGTCAACACATCTGCCAACTGATCCTCTGTTGGAACATGAAATCAAACCTTTTTCATAGCTATCCCTGACAAAATGATGTCTGATGTCAATGTGTTTGGTAGTGGAGTGAGAGACTGGATTTTTGATGATATTTTCAGCAGCCTGACTATCCAACATGAGTGGAGTCTGTAATGCAGTTATCCCAAATCCAGCAATTGATTTTGAAGCCACATGAGATGGGCTGTACAGCTTGCAGCAGCAATGTATTCAGCCTCAGCTGTTGAGGTGGAAACAGCTGCCTGCTTTTTGCTTTGCCAAGAGACTAAGGCATTCCCTAGAAATTGGCACCCTCCTGATGTGGATTTTCTTGTGGTGTGACAGCCAGCAAAATCACTATCTGAATAACCTGAAAGCTCAATGTTTCCATTAGCAGGGTACCAGATACCAAGTGTGGGAGCACTTTTTAGGTATCTGAATATCCTTTTCACAACAATAAGGTTTGACTTTCTAGGTGAAGCCTGGGATCTTGCACAGACACAAGTGGCAAACATAATGTCTGGCCTAGATGCAATTAAGTACAATAAAGACCCAATCATGCATCTATAATGTGTTTGATCAACCAGTTCATCCTTGTCATCAATAGTGAGTAGCTTGACTGTACTCATGGGTGTACTACATGGCTTACAATCATTCATCTCAAATCTTGTTAGCAAATTCTTTACATATTTATTTTGATGGATGAATGTGCCATTTTGCAGTTGTTTCACTTGGAGACCAAGGAAACACTGAAGTTCACCCGTGGCACTCATTTCAAACTCTGCTGTCATGAGTTTCCTGAACTCTTCACACATTTTGTTACATGTGGATCCAAAGATGATGTCATCCACATATATTTGAACAATCATTAAGTCTTTCCCTCTCCATTTGAGAAATAAGGTTTTATCAATTTTACCTCTTGTGAAACCAATGGATAAGAGAAAAGTGGAAAGAGTTTCATACCAGGCCCTTGGTGCTTGTTTGAGTCCATACAGAGCTTTATTTAGCTTGTAGACATGATCAGGATGGAATGTGTCTTCAAAACCAGGTGGTTGACATACATAGACCTCCTCCTGAATTTTGCCATATAGGAAAGCACATTTGATGTCCATCTGATACACCTTGATGTTGTGGTTGACAGCAAAGGCTAGAAATAGTCTGATTGCTTCTAACCTTGCTACAGGAGCAAAGGTTTCTCATAATCTATTCCTTCTTCTTGTCTGAAGCCTTGAACCACAAGCCTGGCTTTATTCTTGACAACAATACCCCTTTCATCAGTTTTGTTTTTGAAGACCCACTTTGTGCCTATTGGACAAACATCCTTAGGCAGTGGTACAAGTTCTCATACTTGTTGTCTTTTGAACTGAAGGAGCTCTTCTTGCATAGCTTCTACCCAACTGTTTTCTTTTAGTGCCTCTTGGTACTTGACAGGTTGTGTGAGAGATAGAAACCCTGCAAAAAGACAGATGTTGGAGGATTGACTTCTTGTTAGCACACCCTCTCTGATGTTGCCAATGATCTGGTCTGGTGGATGAGCTCTCAGGTAAATTAAATCTCCCTGATATGGTATGATGGCATTTTGAGGTGAAGGACAGAGGTTTGGTGACTCTGTTGTTGTAACATCTGTTTGCACTTCTGTAGTGCCATCAGATGTTTGAAATGGAAGTGGGGGAATGGGTCCAAGTGGAGTATAACTGGACTGACTTTTGTCAACAGATGTTTGACTTTTGTCAACAGATGATTGTACAGTGGTTGAAGGAGGTGAAGCAGTGGTTTGAGGATAAGACTGGCCAACAGTGGTTGACTCAGCTGTGACAGAGTTTTGACAGTTGTTTTGAACAGCTGCTTCCCCTGATGCAGAAGAGATTTTATAGTGACTGGGGATCACAACATCTGTTCTGTAATCTTGTTGTGGAGACTGTGGAATACCTGCATTGTTAGTTTTAACAGTGATATCTTCAAATTTGAATTTATCTAAATAAAACAGTTCAGCAGAATTTGCTGGGATTTTTAGGGATGAAAGTTCATTGAACTTTACATTCAGAGTTTCTTCTATTGTCTTGGTCTTTGTGTTAAACACTTTATAAGCCATGGCAGTAGAAGAATATCCCAGAAAATAACCACAATCTACTTTGGCTGCAAATTTTGAAATGGAATCTTTGAGATTTAAGATGAAACATGGGCAGCCAAAGATTTTGAAAAATGAAATTAATGGTTTGATTTTGAACAAAATTTCATAAGCAGTTTTTTGATGTCTTGGGTTGATCAAAACTCTGTTTTGAACATAGCAAGCAGTGTTTACAGCTTCTACCCAGAAGGACAATGACAAACCAGAATCTGCTAGCATGGTTCTTGCAGCTTCTATAAGAGTTCTATTTTTCCTCTCAACCACCCCATTTTGCTCTGGTGTTCTTGGGATGCTGTACTGCCTCACAATCCCTTTTGACACACAGAAATCATCCAACTCCTTATTTTTAAACTCTGTTCCATTGTCACTCCTGAAGACTTTTACTAGCAAGTCATATTGTTTTTCAACTTTGGTGACAAAGTCCTTCAAAATACCTGCAGTCTCATCCTTAGAATGTAAAAAGTAAGTCCATGTAAACCTAGAAAAATCATCAACTATGACAAGACAAAATCTTTTTCTTCTTAGACTCATGATTTTAACAGGGCCAAGCAAGTCCATGTGCAACAATTGTAGACATTGACTGGTTTTGGACTCATCAATGGATTTGTAAGAGCTTTTATGTTGTTTCCCTTCTAAACAGGAAACACAATGCTCATCACATTTGAATTCTTTTGATGGTAAGCCTCTGACAAGACTTTGTTTAGAGAGTGTGTTGATAGTATTAAGGTTGGTATGACCCAGTCTCCTATGTCACAATTCTGTCTCCTTTGTGGAGGCAGCAGAAAACAAACAGACATTTGCCATAGGATTGTCCTTTAACATATCAACAACATACACATTGCCACTTCTATGAGCAACAAGTTGTGCTTTGCTCTCAGCAATGATGGTATCAATCTTTTTCACCACTTTTGGCCCAATAATCTTACAAGTTTTCTTTGTGAAGAATGAGCCATAACCTTTGTCACTCATTTGTGAAACACTTAGAAGATTAAACTTGAGATCATCAATAAGATTGACATTTTCAAACTTGAGTTTCCCAGCTTGTACAGTCCCTGAACCCAACACCTTACCTTTTGAATCATTACCAAAGGATATATCACCCCCTCCATGAGCTAAGAAGTCCAGAAGAAGGGCTCTACATCCTGTCATGTGCCTGGAACCTCCACTATCTACATACCAAAGACTATCTAAACAAGCAGAAGCTCCCTGCATAGCAGTAATGGATTAGTTTTGGTGAGTGTCCAAAGCCAGATTGGCTTTGGATGGGTCATCAGACTTTTCAGACTCAAGCTTTGGAAGATGATTAGTGGTTTGAACTAATTTTTGAATCAGGTTCAACAAATGTTGCTGACCATTTGCTAGTGCCTGAATGTCAACACTTGGGGCAACAGTTGTTTGATCACTTCCAGACAGATGATAATACCCATAGGGATTTCTGTTCACTCTTGGTTTAGAGGGTCTTTTTGGCTCCTCATAAACATGTGACAACCTATGACATGGTGGTTGTCTATATCCTCTTGGGGTACTTGCTTGTGGGTGGAGCATCTGTTACTTGGACATCCCTAGGAGCAGATGTTTCAAGACTTTTAGTAACAGATGTTTGGACAGGAGTGAAAGTCTGTTTGGGCTTTCCTTTTGAAGTACTCACACCAGGATTTGCAAGAGTTTTAGCTTTGTACTCTTGTATTTTTACATCAAAATTTTTGAGATACAAGCACTCTTTGGTTTTGTGATTCTTTTTCCCACATATTGAACATGTGGCTTTGGAATCACATACACTTGTTCCTTTGTTAATGTCATATGCTTTTAGAAGAAAACAGTTTTTAGTGACATGATTCTTCTTTTCACAGAAATCACAGAACAAGTGGACAGTCTTTTCTTTCTTCTTCCCTTTTTCGGCCTTCTTTTCAGCAGATGTTTGAGCATCTGCTGGAAGGTTTTTCAAGGGAATGATTTTTGCCTGAGGAGCTGTCTTTCCTTCAGGAGTTTTAAAGTCAACAGGTTTAAAATTCTCAAGAGTACCACACTCATCAGACCAAGTAGGTTTGAATTCATACTTTTCAAGTTCAGTGAATGATGAGGAACCTTCTGTTTTTTCTAGAACAATTTTCTTACCATTTGGTTCAGTGATTTTAATCTCTTGACCCTGCAAGTGTGTTGGTACTATCTCAACAGACTTTTGATCCTTTTTGTCAGTGTTTTCAAAAGCTGGAGCAGTTGTTTCAAAACCAAAACCAAACTTCACATGACTTTTAGTTTGTTTGTTGAGTAGCATTTCAAATCCTCTACATGATTCCACCCAATTCTGACATTCAACTTGGGTGGACTCAAGCTCACTTTTACAACTCTGATATTTAGTTATCATAATTTGGAGCTGGTCTTTGGTTATGGTTGCTTCATGTTTTAAGCTGCTTATTTCAGATTCCTTTTCAGTTAAACTTGTTTTTAATTCTTTTGAAAGTTTCTCAATTTTAACTTCATCATCTAAAATTTTCTTTCTAAGGTTTTCATTCACCTATTTGATGTTAGCAAATGCTATCACACATCTGTCAGAACATAAATCCTTAAGAATTTGAGGAGATACCTTAGCAGCAGCCATCAATGCACAATCACACTTGCACTCACAATCATCAGATGCACCCCAGGGATCTGAGAGATTCACAACCTCTTCTTGAGATTTTTCACCTGCAATTACTTCATCAACAACATCATTAGTCACAACATTAGATTCAGTCACCACCTCCTCAGATTCAACCTCTTCTACCAAAGCCATGAAACAAAAGTTTTCTGGTTCATTTTCAGCTTTGGCAACTAATGCAAAATTTTCATCTGTTAACTCATCTGGTAGACTGCTCCAATCAACAAAGCCTTGTGTGAAGAAGCTCTGTTGACTGGTCTCTGCAGGAGCAGAGGGTGAAGCAACAATCGTTTGCACAGGTGCCTGAGCAACAGGTGTTTGCACATAGTGGATCTGAGGAACAGTGGTTTGGACATACTGGACAGGAACAGTGTTTGAGGACTGTGCAAAATGAGCAGTGTTTTGCACATTTGGTCCAGGGGTATTATAGGAATTTTGATAAGTGTTGGTCCGAGGTCTTTGATTTGGATAGGTGATTATAGGTGTACCATGTTGACTCCTACATTCCCTAGCAAAATGACCAAGTCTATGACATTTATAACACTTTATCTTTGATTTATCCAACCCAACCTTTGATCTGCCAGTTAACCCTGGAAACCTTCTCCCAGTTTTCTTGTCAAAATTATTAGTTCTTACACTGAGAAGGGCCAATTGGTGCATAATGTCCATTTCCTCCAAATCATCAGGGTCAAAGTATTTCAGGTCATCATACTCAAAGGATATGTTATCAGATGCCTGGATATCACCACCACTTGCTGTGAAAGCATAGTTTGGTGAATAAGAATCAGAGTTAAAACCTGAGTTAAAACCTGAAGTTATGTCAATGAAATGATCATAACTCTGATCCTTAGCATTTCCAGGCACCTCATCATGACCCAAAAGTGCTGTATTCCCAAATACATAATCATCAGACACTTTTCCAGAGTCCTGGAGCTTCTTTTTCTGGTTAAGCTCTCTCTCATAGGTCAAGAGCTTACCATGAAGCTGGGTCAGTGATAGGTCCTTAAATCCAATTGAGTTTCTCATAACAATAGCAATAGTGTCCCATTTGTCTGGTAATGATCTTAAAAACCTATGGTTCAAGGTTGAATGAGGGTAAGTTAGACCAACCAGTTTTAGTTCACTAATGAGACAGTTAAACCTCTCAAATTGTTAAGTTAATGACTTTCCCTTGACATGACTGAATGTTTCATATTGTTGGTTAAGTATTTCACGATTGTTTTCAATAACCTCTTCAGTCCCACCAAATTGTTCTTTCAGTGCATCCCACAACTCTTTTGCACTGTTACAGTGTAATAGCCCAGCATATATATCATTGGGTAGAGCCATGGCCACAATACTGAAGGCCTTAGCATCTAACTCAATTTTCTGAAAATCCTGGTCAGAGTAGTTTTCAAGTTTCTTTGGCTCCTGAACCTTGGGATCTTCAGTACTCGGCACCATCGGAACATGTGGTCCGAAGATAACCGACTTCCAACACCCAGTGTTCTGTTGAGCTAGAACATGGCTCATCCGACGTTGCCAGATATTGTATTCAGATCGGACAAGCATCGGTGGCTTGTTGTTCGTGCCAGTGTTATGTGGATCATGATTGATTGAAGCCATTCTCTGATTTAAAAAAAAAAAACAAAGTCTGTTTAAAAACGGTTGAATCGAAATTAAACTATTACTCTGTTTTCAATCCGACAGACAAACGATATCAATAATTGTGAGTTGATCTGTTTATATTAAATTGATTGGTTAGATCGAATTTAATTGACCAAGCTCTGATACCAATTGTTAGGATCTGAGTTTGATTGTTTTGATATATTTAGAATAAGATGAGAAATGAATGATGTAAGTATATATGGAAAGTGCAGCGGAAAGATAAACTATAATCAAAACAACAGGAATAAATGTTTTCAATGATCAAATGCTTTCATTAATTGAATGATTACAATCTGTACAAATACTCCCCCTTAGCCTGATCACACAGTGATTGTTTGTCTGAGAGAATGTTTGTGTGTGATGTAATAGAATAGTACAAGCACTGTTCTATTTATAGACAAACCTAAACCACTGGTGACCTGTGCTGACGTCACCTAAGATAGTGACCTCTAGCAGAATAACAACATAAAACATCTGCCCTATACAAACTACTGTTATATTACAAAACACTGTAAAGTAAACTACTGCTAAGGGAAAACTCTGATGGTCTTGCAACATCTGTTGGAGTCTAAGTGCTGTTGACTCCAACAGACCTTTAGTCTTCAGTACTTGATCAACAGTTGTTCTCTATCAGTTGTTCTCTAACAGTTCTTTGTATCAGCAGTTGTCACAGCAGTTGTTTGGATGGAACAGTTGTTAGGGTCAGCAGTCTTTTGGGAAGAGTATGTTGTAAAGACTGTTTATTTGTGGAATCAACTGTTAGCATATTTTGGCTTTTTAATCATCTGTTCTTCTTCAGGTCAACAGACCCAACAGAAGCACCTAATCTTTTTGAAATCTTTCAAGGCTTCTGCATATTTAACAAAATTAGCGCTTGGTCTATAACGTTCTTGCATTAGCCTATCCATGTTCTCTTCATATACCTCGACAACCTTAGGTAGTCTTTAGCCCCAATTTGACTTTTGTGTCAACACCAAGATCATCTTCAAGATCAGCCTGGCCCGGACCCAAAAGTCAAGGCGGAGCCAAAAATGCCCTATGGCTATAGAGCTGGGTAAGGAAGAAATGGATAAACTAATGAAAGAACACTATAAAAAGGCACAAATTTTGTTAAATATGCAGTAGACTAACCTCGACTTGGTAAGATGTATGAATGCAACATGTTTATGACACTGTTAGAAAAGGACCCACATTTAGAATGTGAGTTTTAAACACACAAAAAAAAAAAAAGAAACATCGTAAAAATAATACCAGATTGCAAAAAATTTAACAATAACACTTTGAAACCTAAACGCATAGTTAAAGTGATGCACACCCATACCCTTTATTAATATCTTTTAACAATTTACCGAATTTAGATTAGCATTATAATAATTGTAATTTAATGTTATTTTGACTGAATAAATGATGTTCAGTCAAAAATGTTTATTTTTCCTACTAAATTTATACTTGAAAGTAAAAAACGTTGATTTTTCCTACTAAATTTAAACTTTAATGTCAATTTACCAAATACTAAATATGTGATAAATGTGTTTTTAATGCAAATTACAATAATTTTATTTAAATACAGAAAAAAATCACATTAAATAATGTCATTGATTATTATACAAAGTAATTATTTACATTAATTTATATGTTGACTGAAGTTAATGACATTTATTATTTTCTTTACCGAATTTAGATTAACATTATGATGATTGTTATTTAATTTTATTTCGATTGAATAAATAATGTCATTGATTATTATACAAATTCTTATCATAATTAAAAAATGTATATCATAATTAAAAAAAGTGAAAGGACGATTGCTGTTGAAATCTAACAATGTGTTATATACCCATAGAGCATAACTCAACAGTCACAATTGCCATCTTACCGGCTTTGTTTGCCGTAACTACAATTTTTGTTACCTTTTCTTAATTAACGTAGTTTTATAACAAAACTAGCAAGAATATATAGCCACGTTTTGTTAAATAGCTAGCAATTAGATTTATCAGTTCTGTTTTTACATCTATAATAAATTAAAAATAACGAAATGTGTGTTTCTTTTCCTGAAATTTAGCTATTCCTTGTGATAAATGTTGACCATAGCTATATACGTTTCAGAATATGTGATAAATTATAGTTATTGACAATTGCAATTATATCTCAAATTTTAAGCATTTAGCATAGATTTAAGAAAACATTTCAATCTTTCTATTTTTATACTAAATAAATTAAAAATACCGAAATGTGTGTGTCTTTTCTCGAAATTTAGCTATTCATTGTCATAAATGTTGACCATAGCTATATACGTTTCAGAATATGTGATAAATTATAGTTATTGACAATTGCAATTATATCTCTAATTTTAAGCATTTAGCATAGATTTAAGTCAACATTTCAATCTTTCTATTTTTATACTATAATAAATTAAAAATACCGAAATGTGTGTTTCTTTTCCTGAAATTTAGCTATTCATTGTGATAAATGTTGACCATATGATTATACGTTTCAGAATTTGTGATAAATGATAGTTATTGACAATTGCAATTATATCTCTAATTTTAAGCATTTAGCATAGATTTAAGTCAACATTTCAATCTTAGAGATGGCCGTTGGGATCCAAGTGGCTATATGGAGCTCCATCTTTGTATGTAGGTCTGTATTTGAAAGATCCTGTTTTTACACATGGGCAGTTGTATGTCGCTGCCAAGTGACAAGAGTAGAGATGGCCTGAAGATACTAATATTGGATAAAGATGACAACCTTAATAATAAATAGCAAATGTTGTCTATAAAAAATATTTTGAAGTTTATGAATAAGTATGCAATCATATTTTGCATAAATCGTTTAATTTTTTTATAATTTTTTGGTTGTATGATTTGTTAAACTACATTTATTTACTTTGAATTTAATCTTCATTTGCATGCCGTTACAATAAATATATGTTTATTCATTTCATTATTTGTTTTTAAATCACGTCAAATCAAACATTTGTTGATTCATATATCTGTTATTGGGTAACATTAAACTTTTTTATGATAATTTACAATCAACCAAAATTCATACGAATTGTATTACATAACTTTCAATAAATAAAATTTGCATACTACAATTTTTATAGAATTTTCCATTTGACATGGACATGTACCGCGTGTACACGCGGGGCTCTAACCTAGTTAGTATACATTTAAGACAAAAGAAATCTTCAGCCAAATTTTAAAATAACCTAAAATAGAATCATAGTGTAAACATACCAGCTTCATTTTGAGCTTGGCTTTCCGCAAATGATTAGTAGTCAAGACACTTTATTTAATCTCTTTCTCACACATGCACACACAGACATCTCTCTCCGTAGCTCTATCTCTCTCTCTCGCTAGAATATTAAAGAGCTGATTTTACTCCTGCCAAATCACTGAACTTCTTTATACGGATTTTACTTATCCAAGCTTCCCAGCGGAGCCTCAATCTCAGTTCAATGCATTAGATCACCAATCCATGCTATGAGGCTTAACGGACAAAGAAAAGGGCATCTAACAGACGGACTGATGCTTCTGCCATATCTTTCCTATGATCGTCTATTATTAGGAATCTGCATAAATTGACTGTTTGGCGCAAGGTCGGGGACTGCTTGAATGAAACATTCTATCCTTGAGGTTGACTTTCCGCGAATAATTTTTAACCTTCAATACTACATTCGGAAAACAAATGTTTCTCTTCACAATCACAATCATTCAAATACGGTATCACCCGATGATAATTACATTGATCTAAGATACATAGATTACCTTTCAAAATTTACGTGGGATTCTACCACCACCATTTACAGACACATGATCCAAACCCTTCATCCGCAGCCACATAACACGTCATTCAGCCAACCACCATCACAGCCCTGGCAAAAACCATTTGTTGATCTTCGTTGTTCACTATCATCATTAAACCCCCATTGTAAACTGTTGACATCCCAAACAACCATTTTAATAATAATAATAATAACAATAATAATAACCTTTACCTGACCATGATCGGAAGATCTGTTGATGACCACCAATCACCCGCGTCTGCAGCCGCATCATCGAACCCCAACCTGTCATCGAACCCACCACCATCAACACGAATGACCACCGTGTACAAACACATCACCGAACCCCACCATCCACACCCACGAAACACCACCATCAAACCCTTCATCAAACCCTCCATCATCGAAAGCCTAAAAACGAAGCATGTTCATCTTCATGACTGTCTGTTCTTCGTGACCGTCGATTGAGATCCCAAACCACCCTCATGACGAACCCCAGTCACATCCCCAACCACCCGTCGTATTGTATAGAAACAGAGAGAGAGAAAGAGATGTTTGTGTGTGTGTGTAGAGAGAGGGAGAGAGAGAGAGAGAGACCTGCGTGCGTGTGTGTGTAACAAAGAAATAGAAGAGAGAATGCATCGAGTTATGATTGTGTTTAGGAAGGTGGAGAGTTACGTGTAAGAAGGAAAGGGAAGATGAAAACGTGGCAAGCACCGAAATGACTAAAATACCCTTAAAAATTTATATAATTACAAAGGCAGCTAAAAAAAACCAAAACCGGGACACAAAGATTCGAACCCGGGCAGCCCAGCTGTAACAAAAGCACCCCAACCACCAGACCAACACCAACAACTTGAATAAGTCTTCAAACTCAAAGTATTTAACAACTGAAATTTTTTTATGAAGATTGCGACGACACTGTTCAATTTAGTGGATATATAAAGAGATATATAATTCAAGAGAAGCGAACACGAAAAACAAAAATACCAAATAAAGATGTTGCATGACATACAAAATACATTTATAACTTATAAGATACAAACTATAGAAAAAAATAAATAAGCATGAGAATAATTCTTCTTCCACATGAGGTAAATGTCTAAAGTAATTAATGTTTGTTTTATTGGCACAAGAGTAGTCAAACATAATTAATGTCATAGATGGCCCACATATTAATTCATTAAAAAAATTATGGTGGGGCCTCAATGGGTTTATGGATCATGAGCTAATGTCATGCTGATGTCAGAGGGTGTAGAAATCCAAGGTCCCTTTGTTTAATTAGAGGATAGGGTACCACCATAATTGTTCACGGGTACCCTATTATTAGCATAGTAATACTGTCACCACCGGTGTTAGTATTGGGTCGTTGGACCTTTTTCTGATTCTATTTAACAGGACAGTAACAATGATTATTAAATGCAATGGTCATATTTATATGTTTTAATTCTAAATTCGACTGTTTAATTTCAATTTTGACCGTTTTAAAATTTATGTTAATTCAAACGGTCACATTTTGTGACCGTTTTTTTCAAATGGTTATATATACAAAACATGTCCACGGTTTAAGATTAAAAAAAAATACAAATTCTCTTATATTTTGCTCCATACTTTAAAAAAATGAGTGCTTTGAGGTTAAAGAAGATCAAATTTGCATTCCCCGCTCGAAGTGCACCCGATTTTAAACTCAACCAATATGCATTTCCGACTTCGAAATGATCTCGTGGAACATCTAGCCGCACTTGATCTACCGTACCTTGAAGTGGATGTCGAATAGGTTTTCTTTTATTTAATTTATTTTTAATTTATGTGTGTTTGCATTTCTATGTTTTATTTACTTTTAATATTGTAACTTTATTTTAATTAATTTTATTTAAAAAAGAAAACTAAAAAATAAAGATTTCAGTGAAGTGTTGCCTCTAAAAAAAACTATTTCAGTGATGTAAATCAGTGAATTGATGTGGTAGTGTAGGATTTTGTGTAAATCAGTGAAGTGAAAAGTAAATTATAAGAGCACCACTCCCCCTTATAATACTTACTAGGTTATATTCCAGCATCTTTCCGAAATATACAAATATAATATTAAGACAAAATATGTATTACGCTGTAATATAAAAATTAATGTAGTATAATATGAGAAAACAACAATTTAAATAGCGTGAATCAAAATGAAAATGTATATTAAAAAAAGAATGTATATTTAGATGAGGTGCAAAGCAAAAACAATTGCATGTGTGGTCATGAAGATGTAATTTTTTATCAATAAAATATTAAATGGGTTTAATAAGCGAAAAAAATTGGTTAAGAAAATAAATATTAAATAAAACATGAAAATTATAATTTAATAATATTATTTCATATGAGAGAGAAATAATATAATTATAAGATTTTTATTTATTATATGTAAAGTAGTAATTAAAGATTAAGATTATAACAAAAAATATATAAATTAATAAATATTGGGTTATTTATAACCTAATTTTTTTTTACGTGAAAAATAAAGGGTGGGGATTGCATCACCAAGTGTCATGTGTCACACCTCAATCGTTATATTATATACATAGACTAGATTATCCTCCGGGTACTTCCCGGGATAGACAAATCTAATATGAAGGGACAAAATGTGTGTACTGTAAAAAGGAATATGTCTTTTTTTTTCAGGAATTTTTTAAAAGAGCAACACCCAGTAACTTATAAAACCTACTTCTAGTTTTACGTGTGCACATCTTGCTCGAGTGAAGTTTTTGTACAACTTTGCCACTTTTTCAAGACATTCTAAAGCTTTGATGAGAACATGGGAAAATACAACCAAATTGGTATTAAATGATATGTCATGATGATGATTGATTTAAAAGGCGTGCATGATAGGGTGATTAATTATCACTTATCAGCTAGAGATTTACTAGGTGTCTAAGAATCATAGGCTACATTTAACCGGCTTAGTAGCCTTTGTAATCAATATTCCTATCAACACCAATCAAAATACAAACAAATTGATTCTTACGAATCTAAAATATGTGAATATATATCTAGTTAGCGGGTTCTTATATGCAATAGTAGGTTTAAAAGCATATATATATATATATATATATATATATATATACACTATCATAACATGATTAGTGACTTGCCTAGACACGATAATGAATTATCTAAACACATTGTGTTTTTTCTACATGAACAAAAACTCACTAAAAAGGTCATTTTTTTCGTTTGTTGTATAGCACTATGGTGTTCGTTGGAGAGATAGTAAAACGCTCGTTAATTTGGTGTAATTGTTTTTAAAAATGTCGTATATAAAAATTACTAACGTTTAAAAATTGTGAGGGGAAAATAAGGAAAAAAAATAAACACAAAAATATTAATTAACATATTTGAAAGTTTAAAATAATAATTAATATCTCACTAACATTTAAAAAAATGTGAGGGTAATATAAGGAAAAGATAAAGATAACAATATTAATTGACATATTTAAAATTTTAAAATAATAATGAATAATTATCTTTATCTTTATTTAAAATATAACTAAAAACCTTTTGAAGAGAAATCAAAGGGGTGTGAAGGCCCTTATATAATGTCATGTATCACACCCCTTTTTCTTTTAGAGTGGGTGTAGTGGAAGGAAGGAGTAGCGCCCCCCTCTTTTTTTCTATTGGTTGAAATCTGGTCCCACCTCTCAAACAAAAAGTGGCACTATAAAAGTAACGCTCAACACCCATTTCTAGAATTTTAAAGACACATAGCGCCCCTTAAGGCCCCACCGTAGCGGTGTTTGGGCGCTATTTTTCAATTTCAAACCCCAATAACGTCCCACTACACATGGTCTTATATATACTATATTGAGTTAGCCCGCGCGATGCAGCGGGTGTTGCCGAGTCTCTTTTAGAAAGTGTTTTCTAATTTGATCTGTATTAAACACTTATTATATTTCGGTACCATCACCACTACCACCACCACCACCACTACTATATCTAAATAAGATGATACTAAATTTAAATAATATTTACTTATAAAAATACTAATATTATCATGTACAACCATTTAATATTACTAATGGATTAATTATACGAGACCAATGTACAGTCTTTGATATTACTATGGTTCATTAACTATAATGTGGTGTAATTAAAGACAAGTTTAAAAGACAAATTTGCCCCTAAAGAGTAGTTAAGATGTGCATTATGTATTGTATGATAAGCAAATATACTTGTACCTCTTATTTTTTAAGAAGTCATTGGAAAATGCTTTATAATATAGTATAGTATATAGTATAGATATAGATATTGGGGAAAGATAACATACAAAGCATTATTAATGTAGAAAGTGCACGAAGGATCCACAGCCATTAGATTTAGTTGGTGGCAAGATCGTAATTATGAACCTTAATCATGGTCAGCTTAAATAAACCAAGAGTAAATTAGGAAAAATGTTTAAAACTTTTTCAAATTGAAACTTTTAATTCAACAGAGGCTTAAATCAAAAGTTAATTTAAACCATTTCAACTCGATTAAACATTTTGAATGATTACACAATAAAAAAAAACAAATGAAAGTCGATTACATTGAATGAAAACGTAAGAACGGTGTTTAAATTAGAAAACAGAGAATTATACTGGGACGATAAACATAGGATTATGAATAAATGCTCGTATTAGTTGTCAAGTATTTTCGATTGTATTTCAAGAAGAATGATTAAACATAGAAATTAGGTTAACAGAAGTTTCAGAAGAAAAAGATGAAGTTGGTGATAACAGAGTGTTTTAAACGCACGTATATGTGTTCTATATGTAACGTGTCTAAAATTATTAGGATGAGACAAACAAACGCACATTGTCATTTTTCACTTTCAAATATTAATATATAAGTTGAAATGCACATATATAAATACACACAAAAATAAACGCATCTACAAAATACAAAGCAAAAAAACAAAACGCACATATATAATATTGTCACGTAGGTCACTATTCTTACCTTTTAATTATACCATTGACAATTTGCTTCTACACAACAACAACAACAACAAGAACGACAATTTACGTCAAACCAGCACCAAGTGATGACGTGGCAGGCATGGTTGTTGATGGTAAATCATGCGGGTGACGTGTCAACACTTTTTGATGTAGTTAATGCGCAGTCTTTGTAGTTAATTTGAATATGATTGGAAGTAATGGTGCCGAGAATTTGAAAAGGTTTGTAATAAATTTGGGGGAAACCGAAGAGGCGTGTTGAGGAAGTCGAGGAGGTTGGTAGACGTGTCAGATGACAGAGGGTATGTCTGTCATGATGGCAGTCATATCAGGCATGCGGGGATGCCATTTTTTCATCTGTGTCAAGCGCGTGAGCGTCACGCATAAGTGGCCATCTGTTTTTAGGAGAACGTGTGCCAGGTGTCACACTGAGATGTATCCAGATTATGGAACGTCAGGACGTGGGTACAACTATTAATCGCGATGGGTATAAATATTCTCCCCCCTCTCTCCTTTATGCTCTCAAATTTTCTCAACTTTTTCGAAATTCTATCTAGTTTCTCCGGCGAGTCTTCAAGTTTTTCGATCCATCTTCAAGTTTTCCAGCAAAGTTTCCATCTTTTTTTCCTTCTTTATTTCTGTTAAATGTCAGAAGGCTCCAACACTGGTTCTCAAACCCCGGAGAAAAACCCTGATTAGATGTCGGAGAAACCAAAAGCTCTGGCCAAGCTTATCTATAACACTCGCTGCAAGTGGAGCGAGAAGAGTTTTGCTAAATTTTGTAAAGAGATGGCATTCGACCCATCTTGGGAGGTCGAACTGCCGACCGGCAATGCTACGGCCTTAACTCCTTTGTCGGGCAAGATTGCCCTTTATGGAGCCCACTTTGCCCTGTGTGGGTTCCGTCTTCGGGCCACCAGGATCCATGTGACCTAACTAGTGGGTTCGGCATGTTGAAGCTGGTTCACTTTGAAGCCTGTTGCCGAGCCCTAGACGTTCAACCAACTTTTGAAAGGTTCAACGTTTTCTATGTCATGACTATAGCCGGGTCATGGTTTAATTTTGCGTTGCGTTCCCAGGTGCAGCCGATGGGGTCTACTCCGCCCAAGTCACTTCATGACTGGAAGGAGAAGTTTTTATTTGTGAAGAGGGGCGTCATCCCGGTGAACTTGCCCTGGAAGGTAGTGGCGGAGTGCCAGAAGCTACCCGACCATCCTATAATGGTGGGTTTTATAGAAAAGGGGTGGTTCAAGCATTTTACCGCCAACGCCTCCCCCTACGATGTGCATCTGTGCAAGGAGGCGATGTTTGTGCTCTTGGGAATGAGCCACGTCCGCCTGGTTCCTGGTCATGAGCCTTGTATTATTGACCAGGGTAAGTATTCCCTCCACGTAATAATGATAGCCTGTTACTATTTTTCAAAATATATGCTAACTGTTTGTTGTTCACAGATGTGATGAAGTTCCAGACCTTTTTTGCGTGTGATAAGGCACATTTGGAGTGATGTGCCCCACCAGCGGGTAGGTTGTCCTAGGTGGAAAAGATGGTGGGTAGGTTTTACCTACCCAATCTTAATTTTGTTTTGGAGCACCTTAACATAATAGGTGAGCTACCAATAAAACCTGACCCTGTGTCCTTTGTGGCGCATGGATTAATTCCATGCATTGTTATTTTGTCTGATGAGGAGTCCACATGGTCCTATAAGGAGCTGGTTCATCCAGCATGTCCTTCGAGGATTCCTTGTACTCGTGGGTGCAAGAAAATGGCCCCCAGAACTCATAAATATTCCTCTTGAGGACTATGTAGAGGTTTTTGAGTCTGCACCTTTGAGCGCAGGTGGTGAAGGGCCATTTTTTTTGCCAGAAGGACAAACGTAAAGAGTCCCCCGCCTCCGTTTCTGAGGATGTTGAAAATGTTGATCTGTGGAAGACGAAGAGGCGAAAGCTGAATAAGGCCTCTGACTAGGGCGGGGTTAATTCCATGTTAGTTACACAACGCCTGGAGGAGTTGGCGTCCGCTCATAGGACTATCCCTGGTCGGGAGTCCGAGATGGCGGAGGGGAGTTATGGGGACATTGAAAAGTCCGGCCCCACCCTAATTGACGAAACAACTATGAAGGAGCCGCAGCCGCAGGTTACCTTCAGTATTACCCCCCCGGTCGTTTCGCGCGCCTTTACTTAAAAAGGCTCTGAAGACGACCACTGGTAAGTGAATTTTCCTTATAGCGTTTGTCTTTCCGCCTTAAAATGTATTATCCGTACTTCATCGTTTTTTCTTTCCTTTTGTAGCTTCTGGTCCAAAGATAGTTCCTTCTTCTGCGCCCACTTCTACTGAAGAGGAGATTGCGCAGAAGCGCATGTAGGAGAAGCTGCCGCATGGGCTGATGGAGAAGCAGGAAGAAGAGGAGAGAGTGAGAAGGGAGAAAGAGGCGACCAAGGAAACGATTGAAGCTGAGGCAGCCGAAAAGAAGAGGCTTGAGGTAGAGGCCAAGGCGAAAGCTGGATTGATGTTGCTGCCAAGAAAGCCTTAGAAGGGAAAAAAGAAGCTGAGAGGTCGCGCCTTGAGAGGGAGGTGACGCAAAAGGCTGAGGCCGACACCGCCTTGCTGAAATCTCAAGGCAAGAAGCCTATTTCTGAGGCCACCCCAGCGGGAGGCACTGGGGGTGGCGATGGTGGCACAGGCCAGACAGGCGAGATGCTGTCTGGTCCATTTGAGAAGGAGGCCGTAGGGCCAAAGGTTTTGAAGAACCCCTCTTCGCAGGGAGGGGTGGCGAAGGTGGTGAAGACACCTGTGTTAACGTACTCTGAGGGCGACAAAATATTCCTCCCTCAATTGGGTTTGCGAGAACATTCTCGCTTTGCCAACCCCCTCCTTGCGGGGGAATTTGTAGAAGCAGTCGTCCCCCCAAAGGAGATGGAGTATCAGGATGGGTTGGACCGCCTGGATCTCATGTCCGAGCTATGTGTCAACGCCACCGTTAATGTTGCAATGCTGAACTCATTAAAACGAAGAGATCGGTAGGTTCAGCACAACATTGTCGAAGTTAGGGAAGCTAAGGCCATGGTAGCGAGCAGAGAAGAACGGATGCGCGAACCTGAGAAGAAACTGCGCTCCGAAATCGAAAGGTACCATGACTGGGCTTATGAGGCGGAGGATAAAGTGAAGAGCTTGGAGGTGGAGCACGAGGTGGCCCACAAGAGGTGGACTAACTCTTGTAAGGCCACCAGCGTTGAAATGATGAAGATAAGGGAGCAAGTTCAAGTCTTGAAAAATGACAACTCTCAGCTTCGTGCTGCCGTCGTGAATAACTCCAGGGCTTTGGAAGAGAGAGACTCCAAGGTTGCAGACGCGAGGTCAGATCTCCAAAATAAAGACAAGGAACTGATGACCATGACCTCACGCGTGTCGATCTTGGAGACCGAAAAGGACGCCTGGCTGAAGGAGAATGAAGGTTTAGAGGTGGAGAGGGCCTCACTGGAGGAGGCCCAGACTGTGGCGGCACTGGAGGCTGAAAATGCCAAATCTTTAATTGAAGAAGCCTCCAGTGTGCAGGAGAGGACCCATGAGTCTATGTGTTGGGTAATTTCTACAGGCGTCTCTAGAGTAAGTTACCTTTTTACGCCTATTTTTCTTATGTTGGTTATATTAAAATTTTTCTAACACATTGATCTTCTGTTTTAGATCTTTAAGAGGTTCTGGAATGAGCCCGAGCTTGGGGACCAGGTTGCCGCCATCGCTTCTGCTGCGCGCACTGCGGGTTACACAGATGGGTTCGACTCTAGCTTCCACCATACGCTGGGGCAAAAGAACATTGACGAAGCAGAGCATTACAGGAAGCCTATCCAGGATGAGTATGAAGCCGAACTTGCTAAGTTTGAGAAAATTGAATTTCCCATCCTGAACATGGTGGAGCATTGTAACCGTTACGCGGACCTGGCAGCCGCCCTCCGTTTCTTTATCGAAGAATCCGACCGTATAGGTGTTGAGGCAGTGAAGAAAGCAGAGCAGGATGAGGCGCAACGCTTGCAGGTGGAGCGCCTGGCGGCTGGTGGTGTAGGGGCGTTTGGGACGATGCATGATGATGATGAGGAGGAGCAGCAAGTGGATTAGGATGGCTCCGAGTAGTTGTAATCTGTAATCATTTTTATTTTCTTTGAAAATGTTAAGGCCTTTAGCGCCTTTTTTTAATGGAATGAATGCTTCTTCTTATTTTGTGCACACCTTTCTTCCTTATAAGTTTAACACTTGTTGGAATTTCTTTAACTTAGACTTTTTTGTAATGAGTATGTAGTCCGGCGCTGGGCGTTTAGAATACCCGCGTCTTGAAGACTAAAGCGTTAAGTAGTGAACATAATGGATAGATAGAGAAACTTTCATTGAAAATTAAAAGCGATAGGCGTGTGTAGCCCATACTTCTACAAAGAAATTTTAAATAAAACAAGTACGAAGTTGTGCGGCGTTCCAAGATCGCGGGATAAGCGTGCCATCTAGCTTTTCAAGCGCATAGGCACCTTTTCCCAAGAGTTCTTGAATCTTGTAAGGTCCTTCCCAGTTAGGGGCCAACTTTCCATGCTTTTCGGCGTTAGAGGCTTCGATGCTGCGGAAGTGTAACACCCTAACCGATGACAGAAACATCGAGGTGTCACGTATGAATGATTGTTCAATAGCTCATGGTACTAACTGGAAGTTGAATATTACTAAACAATTTACAATTTTGTCATACAATTTAATAATTACATAAGCTTGATATACATAAACTAGGTCCAAAGCTCCTATGTGATCCAAGACTTGTACAACTTCCAATAGCAAGTAAAACCTGAAACATGTGGAGTTGGAAAGATGGGGGGTCAACTATAAATAGTTGCTAAGATTACATAGGTTTTGCATATAGTTGAAAACAATATGTTGTATAGCAATCATAGTTGAAGTATATTAACGAGTAATGATAGAATATGAGTCCGACATGTAACAATGCGTCTTTTGTACAATCAAACCTTGTGTCGACTGAGACCTAACTCGCAAGTTAGTAAAAGTGTAATTGTTATCGATCATCCATGAATTTATGCGCGGGGGGGGGGGGGGGGTTGTCAGACCTATAGCGCTATAATCTAAACAGGCGGCTTGATCAATATTAATGATTGTACTGTGTCTTTTTGTTACAAGTCAAAATGAGTCAACAAGTTTCAACATAATGAGAATGAGTAATTGCTATTGTATCAAAAATTTTAAACATGTTTCACCCCAAAAATGTAAAACACTAAAAAGGGGCTATGTAAACTCACCTTAGTGCTAGAATTGAATCCCTTGATATATAATATTTGTGGCTCTTGTGTCCAAATACCACCCTATTTATAAAGCAATAATAAGTCTAAGTTTTTCTAGTCTTCAAGTATTTCTAGGGTTCCTAATTTGGGGATAGATAATTGTTTAATTGTTATTTTAAACAATTTGTTAATGATCTAATAAATAAAAGAAATTAGAAAAATAAATAAATAAAAGACCTTTTTGTAAAATTTTGATTAATGATGGTTGTGTTATAATGTTGTAGATATGAAAATAATTTTTATAAAATTATTTTCTTAATAATTGAATATATAGTATATTTATATTTATTTATAAAAATATAGTATTAATGTCTAAAAATATTAAAATTAATAAAGTTTCAAATTAAAATTTATATTTCTGTTCTAAATGAACAAAAATAATTTATGTAAAATTTTGATGTAAAAATAGTGAAAAATGAATTTATTATAAATTATTTATGATTAAAATAATAAAAATTGATTAAAAATATTAAATAAACGTTTTTTTCTGAAATAAAAATTTATTTCTGGAATATTTATTGATTCATAAGTTCAAAATAATTTTTGTGGAATTTTATAAAACCGTTTAGATATTTTTATAGAGTTTTTAACTTATAAATGAATAAACTTGTAATATATTTTATATATATTAAATAAATGATTTTTGAAAAACTAAAAATCGTATGATAAACCTTTTCTTCTGAATAACATAAAATAATTTTTATAGAATTTATAATATGATTAAAATAGTAAAAATTGATTAAAAATAGTAAATAAACGTTTTTTTCCGAAATAAAAATTTATTTCTGGAATATAGATTGATTCATAAGTTCAAAATAATTTTTGTGAAATTTTATAAAACCGTTTGGATATTTTTATTGAATTTTTAACTTATAAATGAATAAACCTGTAATATATTTTATATATATTAAATACATGAGTTTTGAAAAACTAAAAAGCGTATGATAAACCTTTCCTTCTGAATAACATAAAATAATTTATATAGAATTTATAAATCATGTTTGGTATTTAAAAACTATTTTAAAACTTAATTAGATTAAATATAAAGCAAAATGGTTTAAAAAAAAAGTTTGCAGTTGCCGAGGATCGAACCCGGGCCTCAAGCCGGTTCGCGTCTTATATCACAAGCCTAGACCATCTGGTCTAGACCCTGAGAACGTTTAGATCTTGATTTAATTAATTATAACAGCTCCAAGGTTTAAATCATAAAAATCAGAAAAAAAATAATATGGCTGTGCCTGGATTCGATCCTAGGTCACGAGCCGGTTCATGTTTTAAACCAAGAATGATTAACCAACTGATCTATGGATCAGTTGGTAATTATTTTCAGTTGGTTTTCAATACAAGCGATGAAAACAATTTCATATGATTTGATAAACAATTTCACCCCAATTAAACACAGAGTTATTGTTAGGAAAGGGCCGATTAATGTATGGATACAACCAATTGATTCATACCCGTGGGTTATAATGACGAATAAGCAAACATTTTCCTTCAACCAAAAGCTTTAAAATTCGTAGGTTTGAGAGATGTTATGCGAATGATGATGTGGGGTTAATGAATTTCGACACACTTAGGTTGTAAGGAAGGGCTCAATTTATAGTATTACATACGATTCATATATTTAGAAAAATTGACCCGTTCTTAATATAAAACGCGTATTACCTATATAATTGGAATGTTTTTACACGATTTCTTGGCGTGGGAAACAAGCTGGAGACCGATTTCATCATTCCATACTTAATCCCAATCAAAATACGCGTAATTTATCTTGATTAGGAATGTTGAATCGGGTGTTGAATTTAAAAGGTCAACTGACGAGATTTAGGAAGGTTTTTAATTTATTTGGGATGGATATAATCACTAAAAGTTGTATGGCTCAGTTGGTTTGTGGACTTGAGTTAAGTTGTTTGGCCGGCTGTGGACGCGGGTTCAAGTCCCGGTCCACACAAATCTTTTTTTGGCAATTATTTCCCTAAAACTATATTATTATAAATTCATAATATGATTATATAAGCCCGAAAGTGACACGAAGTATTTTTAAAACGTACAAAAATGTCGAAATACAAATAATTATTAGTTTAAGGTATTTAAAACATATATTGTTTAATACATTCTTTTTATTAATTAAAAATTTAGGGAAAATTCACGATGTTAAAGGAAGACATCGTCACCAATATTGAATTTGCACAACTTGACCCGTTGGTTGTAGTAGCGTTCCGGTTGTTTTTTATATTTGACTTCATTGATTGCGACGAGTTCACTTCGCTCTTCTAGCAATTAAAGGTTTAAGCGGAGCTCTGCGTCATTTGTTCCTTTGTCCGCCATTAGGACCCTTGCGAAGGGCATCCAATTTCGCGGGTATGACAGCCTTGGAACCGTACGTGAGGCTAAACGGAGTTTCACCGTTTCTCATTTTGGTTAAGGTGCGATGGGCCCACAGAACATGTGGGGCCTCATCGAACCATCCTTTTCGTTTGGTTCCAAGTCGCGATTTGATGCCTTCGACGATACTTCGATTTGCTCTTTCAACTTGTCCGTTCCCTTGCGGATGCACGACATATGTGAAGATCTGTTGGACACCTAGTTGCGCCAGCCACTCTTAAAGGTGCTGGTCCGCGAACTGCGTGCCATTATTGCTCACAAGTTGGTAGGGTAAGCCGAATCTGCAATTAATGAACTCCTAAATGAATTTCTTTACATGCGCCCCGTCAATCTTTGCTAGGGACTTTGCCTCAACCCATTTGGTGAAGTAGTCTATGGCGACGATTAGGAACTTAACATTTATGGGTGCTGTGGGGAATGGCCCGACGAGATCAGTTGCCCATTTCTAGAATGGCCATGCTGTGGTAATAGGCATCAGGTTGTTTTTCTGGTGTAGGTTGTTTGGCGCATGACGTTGACAAGAGGCAGAGCTGAAGAAGCTGAAAGCTGAGAAGGCCAAGATCTTAGAGGGGCAAGAGAAGGAGTTGGAGGATTACAGGCAAGGTCTTATCAAGTCTGCCACCGTTTCTGTCCTACAAGCCATGGTGAAGATAGCCCTCCAAGCCAAGGATCCTAACTTTAACCAAGATGAGTGGGATATCCAGGCTTGGCAGGAGAAGATCAAGAGCTTGGACAGAAAGGAGGTTGTGTATGAGCCTGTTCCTCTCCAAATTGAAGCTCCTGAGGATGCTACTACGGAGCCTGAGGTGGATGTGGCTAAGGTGGCTTAGGAGGTGGAAGCAGTAGTGGGCGATTAAGGATGTGATGCCTAGGCCTGAGCCCACTTTTTAGAATTTTTAAATGTGGTAGTTTTTTTTGTGGCAGCTTGTTGGTGAACAATTCTGAACAATTTACTTCTTATGCATGTTAACTAAACAATAGAAGATTGGGGTGGAGGGATCTTGTGTTTTCAAGACGAAGCCCCAATTCTTCCCTTGACCTGACCTTAAGATGTTGACCCCTGGTGGATGGGTTCTGGTTTTGGATGAAGCCACGGGTTAACATCCTTATAAATAAATAAAAATGTTAATCTTTTTGGCTTTACATCCTTGTGCAATTTTCTTTATCATCCTGCAATGTTTATGATATACAAACATAGAATAGGATAGAAAATACAAGTTGTAGAAGTATACCTTCAATTCCAGATGAGTTAGCAAACAATCTCCAAATGCACCCTAATAAGAGTTTAAGAAATACCTTAGCTTCTGATAAAAAATAATACTCTAAGGATGTCCACAGTGTAAAGTCTTTATTCCATCCTTAGGATATATTTTATATTTTCCAAGATATCTCCTCTTTATCCTTAAGATGTGCTTTATCATCTTCAGGGTGTCCCTAGTGTTAAGTCTGTTATATCCTCAAGATAAACTTGAGACATTTTTGTCTTTGATAATAAGCTTATCAATAATACTTATAGATAACCTATAGAAAGGTAAGTAAAGATAATATTCTGGTGACAAGGCCTAAATGAATACTGGGGTCAAGCCCATTCTGGCGTTAAAGCCTGAAGATGACTGGCAACAAGGCCAAAATTAACTGGCGTTATAGCCTATGGATGACTGGTGACTGGGCCAAATACAAGAGACATTGAAAAATGAACAAACCTTGGGGATTCAATGTATACTTCAAAGATGATGAAATTGTCAGCCACTAAAACATGAACTGGTCCTACCATCCTGAAGATATACATGAATAACATGCGCTCCAGGCGGGTTGTATAAACCCAAATCGGGAGAAAGGTGAAAACCTTTAAACCATAAGAAGGTATCAGATACCTTAACGTAGGAGAGGGTGGCCAACCCCCTAGTATTCAATGCTCCATCTTCAGGATGGTTCTGTAAAATTCTCAGGATGGACTATTTTCTAGACCATGTTTAGTTGTAATATTATTATTAAAGTGAAATGAAATAAAGATAGATACTTTCATACGTCACATATGATAATATTTTAAATGAATGGCGTTCCAAGATCTCGGGAGGATGTCACCTTACAGGGTTGAGAGCCAATATCCTCCTTTGCAAACTTTGGAATCAATCAAATATGGTCCTTCCTATTTATAAGCTAATTTACCATCACTTGGATTAGTTGTATTTTGAAAAGCTTTTTCTTAGAACCAAATCTTCTACTTGAAACCTTCGGGTCCTTATGTTCTTGTTGTATGCCTTAGCTATCCTCTGTTGGTAAGATGCCATCCTTAGTTTAGCAGCATCTCTAAGTTCATCTACCACTTCGAGATCCTGTAATAAAGCCTCTGAATTTGTAGTTGCATCCTGAAGATGTTTCCTAACAGTGGGCATCACCATCTCTGTTGTAAGCATAGCCTCTGTACCAAATGCCAAAGAAAATGGTGTTTGGCCAGTTGCATTCTTAGAAGTAGTTCTATCAGCCCATAACACAAATGAAAGTTCCTTTGACCACTTTCCTTTCTTTTGTCCTAGCTTTTTCTTCAAGTTGTTCACAATGATCTTGTTAGAGGATCCTGCTTGTCCATTAGCTTGAGGATGGACATGTGTTGAAGTTATCATCTTGATTCCCCGGCTTTCACAAAAATTGGTTGTCCTCTTACTAATGAATTGAGATCCATTATCACAAATGATCTCAGCTGGAACACTAAATCTGGTCAGGATGTTTCTCTTGATGAAGGATACTACTTCTTTGTCTCTAACTTGTACGAAAGCTTCAGCTTCTATCCATTTGGTAAAGTAATCAGTCATTGCTAGCATGAACACCTCTCCACCAGGAGCTTTCGGTAGTATCCCCACTATATCCATTCCCCATTTCATGAAAGGCCATGGTGAGACAATGGGATACAATGGTTCAGCTGGCTGGTGTAGGATGTTGATGTGCCTTTGGCATGAATCACACTTTTGAGAATGTAGCATAACATCCTTCTTCATTCTGGGCCAATAGTATCCTGTCCTGAGGGTCTTTGAGTAAAAAGTTCTTCCACCTGTATAGTTTCCACAATCTCCTTCATGGATATCCTTGAGAACTTACTTAGCCTCCTCCTTGTTGAGACATCTTAAATATAGACATGCAAGAGATTTTCTATACAATATATCGTTTAAGATGACAAATTTTGATACCTCCATCCTGAAAGCCCTAGCATTTTCTCCATCAGGGATGTCACCATCCTTAAGATACTTCACTATAGGGGTTATCCAAGATGAATCATCCTGATCCTGAGTAGTAAGGACAGTATTAACTATTATCCTCAGGATGCAACTCTTCAGTTGCTAGTTTCAGGATGTGGATGATTGGAATTTTGGATCCTTCTGGTAAATTCAGGGAGGATCCTAAATTAGCCAAGGAATCAGCTTCAACATTTTCTTCCCTGGGTACCTGTGTTAGTGTAAAATCACCAAAAGAAGATGCCAGTTTTCTAACTATTTCAAGATATATAGCTAGTTTCTGACCTTTAACTGCATAAGAGCCATTAAAATGGTTAGTTATCAACAAGGAGTCAACAAATACTTGTAAATTTTTAATATGCATATCCTTAGCAAGATGTAAACTAGCTATGAGAGCTTCACATTCAGCCTCATTATTGGTTGTTTGGAATTCACATCTGATTGCTTGGGGTATTATGTCCCCTTGTGGCAATTTCAGTAGTATCCCTAATCCAATACCTCTTATGTTTGAAGCACCATCTGTATATAAAATCCATTTTCCATATTTTCATTTAATTTTTGTACTTCTAATTCCACTTCACTCAGGATGTCACTACTAAAGTCAGCCACAAAATCAGCTAAAGGCCTGTGATTTGAATGCATTTCTAGGCTCATAGACCAAGTCATAGGCACTTAATTTTACAGAACATTTTGCTATCCTACCTGACATTTTTGGTTTCCTTAGTACATTTTTAATAGGATAGTTAGTTTTAACATGAATTATATGTGTTTCAAAATAGTTCCTTAACTTGGTTGATGCCATTATTAAAGCTAAAATGAGTTTTTCAAGATGTGAGTACCTGGTTGTAGCATCCAATAGAGTTTTGCTCACATAATATATAGGATGCTACTAACCTTCGAAGTCTTTTACCAAGACTGCACTAATTGCATTTCCAAAAACTATAAGATACAATGAGAGAGGTTCTCCATCCTCAGGTTTCATCAAGAGTGGTGCTGCTGCTAGGTATTCTTTCACTCTTTGTAATGCTTCCTCATTCTTTTGTCCCCACTCGAATCTTTTGTTCTTCTTCAGGATGTCGTTGAATTCTTTACATTTTTATGAGGATTTCGAGATGAACCTATTTAGGGCTGCTATCCTGCCAGTTAGCCTTTGCACATCCTTGATATTTGTTGGGGATTTGAGTTCTAAGATGTCTTTGATTTGTTCTGGACTGGCTTCTATACCCCTTTTGGTTACCAAGTATCTAAGAAACATGCCAGTACCAACCCCAAAGTGACATTTGGCTGGATTTAACTTCATGTTGTATGCATCCAGGATGTCAAATGCTTCTTTGAGATCTTGAAGATGATCTTCTTCTCTTTTAGACTTAACCACCATATCATCGATGTGCACTTCCATAGTGTCCCCAATCTTGTCTTTGAACATCATATTCACTAGTCTTTGATATGTTGCACCTGCATTTTTTTAGTCTAAAAGGCATGGCAATATAGTAATAAATACCTAAGGGGGTCATGAATGCAGTATTCTTCTGGTCATCTGGTTCCATTTGGATTTGCTGAAATCCTGAGGATGCTGATGCATCCATGAAAGTTAACATTTCATGGCCTGCTGTGGTATCTACCATCGAGTCGATATGTGGAAGAGGAAATGGATCCTTAGGGCATGCTTTATTGAGATCTGTGTAATCTACACATAATCTCTATTTTCCATTCTTCTTTTGCACCATCTTGGGAATTTGACTTCCCTTATCATCTTGGACTTCAATAATCTATCTACTTCTTCTTGAATAATAACGTTTCTTTCGGTGCAAACTTCCTTCATTTTTGTTGCACAGGTTTAAAGCTTTTATCAATTCCAAGCTTATGTGTAATGACATCCTTGGAAATTCCTGTCATATCCTCATGTTTCCATGCGAATGTTGACATCCTGCACTTCAAATTAAATGTTGTTCAATATCTTTAGGAATGTTTGTACCAATTTGCACTGTGATATCCTAATTATCCTCGTCGATGCAAACTGTCTTTACATCCTGATCGGTATGTGCTTTATCATCCTTCAGGATATCACGCACATCATGCTGTAATTTCTATGCTTGTCTTGATTGGGATGATGCCTTCATCGATGTTGTGTAGTAATCTTTGTCTTCCCGCTGATCGCTGTTTACTTTGACAACTCCCCAAGGAGTGGGCAACTTCACACATTGATGGTATTTTGATGGAACTGCCTTCATGTCATGTATCCATGGCCTACCTAGGATAACATTATAGCAGGATAAAGAATCTATAACACAAAATCGTTGTATAGAGTTTACCCCTTCGACATATATGGTCAGTTTGATCTCCCCAACTGTACTCTTGGTTTTTAGATCTTCCAGTTGAATTATGTTCACCGAGCTCCATCCATCTTCTAATATCATGCGAACAAAATTGCTAGCAATATATAAAGTGATTACCGAACCATCATGATGTGGATCTAGGATGTTCTCTCGATCATCTTCTTCAAAGCTGATCATCCTTGCATTTGCTAGCATGGTGGTCTTTGTAGGTCTCCCCCCTTCTTGGATTTGGTTTCCCTAGCATGTTTTTATGTTGCTGAGTAGGATGTGCCACATATATCCGAGCCACCAGAAATGAAATAGATAATGCCAACATCTCTAGGGGGAGAAGCTACTCTTTACAGGATGGTAGTGATATCCCGAGTCTTAGCCTTCTTTTAGCCTAGAAGATCTTTGAGATGGCCTTTGCTAAGAAGATATGCAATCTCCTTTCTCAAGGCGATGCAATCTTCAGTTATATGACCAAAGTCTTCATGGAAAGCACACCATTTGGACTTGTCTTTCCATCCTGCTTTGTCATTCTTCCTTGGCCATCTTGCCTTGTCACCAAGATCCTTCATAGCATACATGAGACATGTTACATCCACAGAAAAACAATAATCTGATAATTTAGGTCAATCCTCATCATCATCATCATCTTCAACCACATTGACCTTTTTATTATCATTTTTAGCATAAGGTTTATGCCTGTAAGGTTCATATGTGGGTGTGGACTTTCGATTAGGATTGTTATATCTTGAGGATGCTTCTATCTTCTCCTGAATCTTCTTCTCATCCTTAAGACGGATGAATATCAATGCTCTATTTCTAACTTCATCGAGATTCCTACATGGGTTCATAACCAATTCTTTGTAGAATGGTGAATCCTTCGGTAGGCCCATCTTGAAGGCTTGTACCGCAGTTGTGACATCTAGGTTTGGGATGTCAAGTGCTTCCTTCCCAAACTTGGTGATATACTCCCTTAGTGATTCTCCCTGTGGTTGTATTACCCTGTATAGATCACTTGTTAAATGTTCAAATGTACGACTACATGAAAATTGATTATTAAACATGTTAATCAAATGAGCAAATGAAGTAATAGAGTAAGGAGGAATACTTAGCAGCCATTTCAAGGATGGACCAGTGAGAGTGGACCCGAAACCTTTACACAAACATGCCTCTTTAAGGTTACCATGAATGGGATTTATTTCCATCCTCTCCCTATATTGAGCCACATGTTCTTTAGGATCTGTGGATCCATCATAGAGCTTCATACTTGGAGTCTGGAATCTCTTAGGGATTTCAGCATCACATATTGGAGGTGCAAACCGAGATACCCTATGACATGTTGAGGATACTTCAGGGATGGGTTGTACTATCCCTGGTACACTAGACACCATGTCTTTGATCTTCTGGAGTTCACTTGCCAAGTGAGGGCTTATACCTGTATCCTACATGGAACCAAACTCATTAATAGCAAAAGTATTATTATTCACATGGTTACCGTAGTTGTATCCTCGAGATGGTTCAATTGTGCATCCTGGATCTCTGGTAGTTGTCATCCTGATTGTTGAGGTAATTTTAGGAACAGTAGATCCTTGGTTCATGGGGATAAAATCTCCTTGATGGTTGCCGCCAAAGATAGCATAATTGAAATCCAAAGCCCTTGGTTATAGAGGTGTCACCACATCTTCAACTGGTCTCTTTGATGATGTTTTGAGAGATTGAATTTCCCTCATCAACATTTGGTTAGTTTCCTGTTGCTTCTTCATTTAATCCTTTACCATTGTAAACATGGAAAGGACTTCATCATTTTACACAAAAATAGGAGGAGTAGATCCAGATGTGCCCATCCCGGATCTGGGATTAGCTTGAGAAGTAGTTCGAATCACAGGATCAGAACTCTTGTAAAATGTGGGGGGAGGTGATAATGTCATATTTTTGGCAAAAGTTTGAGGATGGCATGGATGAAGACACATATTTTGGGTTTGAAGCCATATTTGTCAAGATTTTTGAAATAAACTGATTAAGAATGAATTTTAACAAAGATTTTGTTAAAAATAGCACCACTTTCCCCACAGTGGGCGCCAAATTGTTTTGGTAAAAAAATTATCAAGTAAAAACATTTTTGTATTCCAAATCAAAATTATGAGGTAGAGCGCTATTAAATGTTTGTTATGTTTAATAATCAGTTATATCTTAAGGATGTCACGTTTAGGATGTAAAAAGAATAAGTTTTGACAACTATGTTTAGGAAAATAAAAGAAACGATAAGGATGGACAGTTATATCCTAATGATGGAACTCTCTAAGATAAAATGAAATGGTTGAATATAAATGAAATGTAACAATGCAAGAACACTCGATGAACGAGTAAAACCCTTGATCATTGATGATCGCCGGCACAAAACCTCGAGAGGAGTCTCAGCCCCTGCCTTTGTTTGTTAATATTAATAGAAAAGAATGGTTACAACTTTGGACATGGGATGAACAAGTTACTATGATTACAAATCAGTGTTGTGTGTGTGAGCTTATGGAAAGTAAGAGTTGTAAAAGATCAAGTGGCTAAAAAGTGTCCTAAGCTCGTCCATCGCATCCCTACTTATAGTATAAACATTTAACAAAGATCCCTACAAGTCTGCTATGCTTTGACTGTTTCAGCTCAACGTATATATTCTTGAATTAGTTGACAACCGTTACAGTTTTGGTAAAAAATTACTTAATAAAAATAACTTTGTATTCCAAATTAGTAAATGTGAGGTAGAGTGCTAAATGTGTGAAAAATGTTAAATACTTAGTGTTATTTTCAAGATGCCAGTTTATAATAATAAAGAAACAATAATATGACAACTATGCTCAGAATGGCAATGGTATGGTTCAGGATGGACAGTTATATCCTGAGGATGTAACTGTCTGACAGGATGATGAAACAAGCAAAGATAAATGAATGTAAATGTAATGTAACCAAAGAATGAAACTCGATGTACGAGGAAAACCCTTGATCACTTGATGATCGCTGGCACAAAACCTCGGGATGAGTCTAAGACCCTGCCTTGTTTGTTAATATTGAAAATGGTAAAAAAGGTTACAACTTTGGATGATTGATGAACGACTAAGATTACAATGATTGTGTAGTGTGTGTGAGTATCAGGTCTTAAGCTAAGTATCAAGTGAACCAGAAGTGTCCTATTTCGTTCATCAATCCGCTATTTATAATTACACGAAAAGTAAATAAGAGATCCCATGATATCCGCCGTATTTAATGAGCATGTAGACTGTTTCAGATGACAGTTTAAGTCAGTTTCAACCAATATGGATGTTAGAATAACAATTTCCTTGTTTCTCGCCTATTATTAATGCTCGTCGGTTACATGTTTGTCTCTTTCTTTAAGCTTGGACTTGCCTTACATGTACAACTCTTGCATCCTCAGCATCTTTGACTTAGTAAGACAGTATAAACATTGGAGAAGAGTTTTAAGTCTTCATCATTGATTGATTGTACCTGCAATAGTGTTACAACAAGATAATTCGTTAGTCTATCCTCAAGATACACATAGGTCAGAATGTTGTTACATCCTGAAGTCTACTTAGTCCTTCAGTATCCTAAGGATGTCACACAAAATAATTGAGGTAAATCCATCCTGAGGATTTCACCACCAATAATTGTCCTTAAAAAATATGTTACCGTTATCATCTCACATGGTTATAATATTTTTTAATCGAAAATCTTATCTGGTGACTCTGATGTGACGTCTTGTCAGGCTAACAACGGCTATTTTCTCGGGTGTAATTATGTGATGACCGTTACATAACATCATCTTCTGCCATCTATATCTAGACATTGCTTATTTCTTTATAATCACACCAGATTATCAAAGAAGCTAATCTTCCTCTTCTCTTTCTCTTTTCTTCTTTTAATCCTGTAAAACTTTTTGAAAAATTCCGAGGATGGGCAAGAAAATAACAAGGGCTTCTGGGAGTGTAGGAATCTCAAAAGATTTCATTCCCCAAAGCTTGCTAAGCAATCCTGATCAGGAAATAATTTGTTCTTTCAATGATAGGGACATTCAAGCTCTGAAGGACTCAAGTGCAAAATCTAATTTTGCATACTCCATATGGGTTTGTTTCCCATACCTGCCTTTCCACCTGGGTTTAAAATATCCATTCCCCCAGTTTATCAAAGAGTTCTTTGACATAACTGGAATGGCTTATGCCCAAGCCATGCCTGAGATCTGGAGGATCCGGATGGTCCGTAACAAGATCATTAAGAACCATGGCATCCATCTTCAAATGGGAGACCTGTCTCATATATATAAGTTGAAAACACACGGCTCAAATCGTTATGTTCTTCAGCTCATTAATAAAGAACCTCCTTTTCTATTTAATGTTATTAAATCTGAAAGATCCTGGAAGTCAAAGTTTTTCTTTATGAAGTGGGATTCCATTCCTTTTGGGGATGAATCCCTATGCCTTGGTTAAAGAGTGGTAAAGGTTTTTTAGGATGTCAAAGTTTATAAATTTTTTTTTATAGTTGTATCCTGAGGATATCACTAATATTTTAAAAACTTTCATGTTTACAGGTGCTTCGTTTGCAAAACTTGCTTCTCCTTTGAACAACGCTTACTTAAGGTACAAAGCAGTACTTGACTTACCTGCTTCCGCTAGAACCTTTGAAGCAGAAGAGAGTTATACTCTTAGACAAGCCACCGAGATGTCTGGTGAGTGTTTATTGTTACATCCAGAGGATGTTTTCACCATTTATCATTACCTAACCCTGTGTTTTGTTTTTTTTATAGCAAAGAAGTCTGATTCCTTTGATTTGGATGAGATTCACAGTTAGGATGTCAAGGTTACCAAGATCATCTCACCGTCTAGTTCCAAGATGACCAGTCCTCCTCCTGCTCCTCCCAAGTCAAAGGCTCCTGCATCCTCTAAGAAGAAGAAGATTGCTATTGCCTCTGCCTCAGCCCAGGAAACTACTCCCTTTAAGGGACTTAGTTTTGAGGATGTCTTGGGTATGATTTCTCAGTTCACTCTCTAGGTACATTGTTATCCAGAGGATGGCAACAAGAATAAAAATAAATGTCAAGGTTGAGATGCTTACCTGTTCTACTTTCTTTTGTAGGGACATGAATATCTCTTGAAGTCCCTGGAAGGAGTCGCCAAAGAGCTCAATGACACCCAGTCTAAACTTGAGAATGTGAAAAAGATTGCCCATGAAAAGGGCAAATATCTTGAGAAGAAGTTAGATAAGGTAGAGGCTGAGCTGAAACAGGTGAAATCTAAACAGGTCCAGATGGTGCTGGATCATGACAAGGAGATGGAAGAGTACAGGTAGGGTTTGATGAAGTCTACCACTATTTCTGTCCTGCAGACAAGGGTAAAGATAGCCCTACAAGCTGAAGACCCCAACTTCAACCATGAGGGCTGGGATGTCAAAGGCTGGCAGGAGAAAATCAGGAGCCTAGATGGGAAGGAAGTGGTTCCTGAACCTGTTGCTCCTGTAAATCCTGAGGATGCACCTGAGGGGTCTAAGGATGATGATGAGAAGGAGGCTGAAGCTAAGGTGGCTAAGGTGGTGAAGGAGTTACAAGTGGGCGATGAATGATATAATTACTAGGCTGGAACCCACTTTTTAAATCTTTTGTGGTGATGTTTATGGTAGTATTCTTGTGGTTAAACAATTTCAAACAATCTTATTTTGGTATGTAATAGTTTAAGATAATGAAAGGTTAGGGGTGGAGGGATATTGGTTTTCAAGACGAAGCCCCAAATTTTTCTCTTGACCTGGACCATAGATGTTGACCCCTGGTGGATGGGTCCTGGTTTTGGATGAAGCCAGGGGTTGACATCAATTTTGACTTTGATAAATAAATAAAATGGTAATCTATTTTGACGCTACAGCCTTGTGTTCATTTCTTCATTCTTTTGATATCCTGCAAACATTACCAAATAACAAGTATAAAAGAATGAGATAAGTTATAAGTTTATACCTTCATCCCAATTCAACAATTGGCCTTCAAAATATTCAGATAAGTATGATGAGAACAACCTCAACAATAATGACATTCTGAGGATGTCCCCAGATTTCTTCTCATCTTCCTGTAGGATATTTCCCAAGATCTTTTGTTTGTCATCCTTAGGATGGTCTTTGACGTCTTTAGGATGTCCCTAGTATTTAACTTGTTGCATTTTAAAGATTAACTCAAAGATTTTTTTCCTTTTCAAGAAAGGGTTTAATAACTCTTGATACTAACCTGTAGAAAGGTAAACATAGTTATCATACTGGCGACAAGGCCTTACATAAACTGGGGTCAAGCCCATACTGATGTATAATCTTAAGGATAATTGGTGACAAGGCCAAATGTAATATCTTGAGGATAGCTGGCAACAAGGCCACTGGCGACTAGGGCAAATACGAGAAAGAGACATTGAAAAATGTCTAAACCTTAGGGATTCAATGTATACTCCAAATATGATGAGATTATCAGCCACTTTTACATGAACTGGTCCCACCATCCTGAAGATATACTTGAATAATGTGCGCTCCAGGCGGGGTTACTAACCCAATGTGAAAGGTGAAAACCTTTAAACTTTAGGAAGGTGTCAGACACCTTAACGTAGGAGAGGGTGGCCAACCCTCTAGTATTCAAAGTTGCATCTTTAGGATAGACCTGAAAAATTCTTAGGATGGACTATATACTAGACCATATTTAGATGAGATACTATTTAGGAAAATGAAATGTTAATAAAGATAGAAAGTTTTCATACCTTATATGTGATAATACTTAAGATGGATTGCATTCCAAGACCTTAGAAGAATTTCACCTTCCATAGTTGAGACCCAATATGCCCCTTTGCCAGCCTCAGAATCAATCAAGTATGGTCCTTCCCATTTAGGAGCCAACTTACCATCACTTGTCTTAGTAGTGTTCTAAAAAGCCTTTCTAAGAACCAAGTCTCCTACTTGGAACCTTCGTATCCTTATGTTTTTGTTGTAGGCTTTGGCTATTCTTTGTTAATAAGCTGCCATCCTCAACTTTGCAGCATCTCTAAGCTCGTCCACTGTTTCAAGATCTTGTAATAAGGCTTCAAAGTTGGTAGTTGCATCCTGAAGATGTCTTCTGGCTGTGGGCATTACTATTTCTGTTGGGAGCATTGCTTCTGTTCCAATGACCAAGGAGAAAGGTGTTTAGCCAGTTGCATTCTTGGAGGTGGTTCTATCTGCCCAAAGTACAAATGGAAGCTCTTCTGCCCATTTTCCTTTCTTTTCTCCAAGCTTCTTCTTCAAGTTGTTGACGATGATCTTATTGGACGATACTGCTTGTCCATTAGCTTGAGGATGGACAGGTGTTGATGTTATCATTTTGATTCCCCAGCTTTCGCAAAAACTAGTAGTCCTTTTGCTGATGAACTAAGATCCATTATCACATATAATCTCATTTGGTACACCAAATCCTGTAAGGATGTTTCTCTAGATGAAGGATACTACTTCCTTGTCTCTGACTTGCACAAATGCTTCGGCTTCAATCCATTTTGAAAAATAATCAGTCATGACCAACATGAACACCTTTCCACTAGGAGCTTTAGGTAGTTTTCCTACTATATCCATTCCCCATTTCATGAAAGGCCATGGTGATATAATAGGATGTAAAGGTTCAGCAGGTTGGTGGAGGATGTTGCTATGTCTTTGACAGGGATCACATTTCTGAGAATACAATATGGCATCCTTCTTCATGGTTGGCCAGTATTATCTTGTCCTTAGACTCTTTGAATATAGAGCTCTTCCTCCTGTGTGATTTCCACAATCTCCTTCGTGGATATCCTTGAGAACTTATTTTGCTTCTTCTTTGTTGAGACACCTTAAGTATGGACCTGCAATAGATTTTCTATACAATATATTGTTTATAATAACAAATTTAGATACCTTCATCCTGAAATCTCTAGAATTTTCTCCATCAAGGATGTCACCATCCCTAAGATACTTTATGATAGGAGTCATCCAGGATGTATCATCTTGATCCTGAGTAGCAAGGACAATGTTATCCTTAGGATATACAGTGCTATCTTCAGGATGCACAGTGTTATCCTTAGGATGCAATTCTACAGTTGCCGGCTTCAGGATATGAATGATGGGAATCTTGGATCCTTCTGGTAAATTCAAGGAGGATCCTACATTTGTCAAGGCATCAGCTTCATCATTTTCTTCCCTAGGTACCTATGTTAATGTAAATTCTGCAAAACAAGATGCTAATTTCTTGACTATTTCAAGATATTAAGCTAATTTTCAACCTTTAACTGCATAAGATCCATTAAAATGGTTAGTAAGCAACAAGGAATCAACAACTACTTCTAAATTCAAAACATGCATATCCTTAGCAAGTTGCAAAACAGCAATGAGAGCTTCATATTCAGCTTCATTATTGGTTGTTTGAAATGCACATCTAATTGCATGGGGGTATTATGTCCCCTTGTGGCGATTTTAGTAGTAATCCTAATCCAGTACCCCTTATATTTGAGGCACCATTAGTGTATAAAATCCATTTTTCTAAGTTTTTATTTAATTGTTGTACTTTTTTCTCAACTTCACTTAGGATGTCATTACTGAAATCAGCCACAAAATCAGCTAAAGCCTGTGATTTGATTGCATTTCTAGGCTCATATACCAAGTCAAAAGCACTTAATTTTACTGACCATTTTACCATTCTTCCTGACATTTTAGGTTTTCTAAGCACATTTTTAATAGGGTAATTAGTCTGAACATGTATCCTATGTGTTTCAAAATAATGCCTTAACTTGGTATATGCCATAATCAAAGCCAAAATAAGTTTTTCAAGATGTGAATACTTGGTCTCAACATCCAATAAAGTTTTACTTACATAAAAAACAGTATGCTGCTGTCCTTCGAAGTCTTTCACCAAGACTGCACTTATTGCATTTCCAGAAACTGTAAGATATTACTTGAGAGGCTCTCCCTCCTCAGGTTTCATTAGGAGTGGAGCTGCTGCAAGATATTCTTTTAACTTCTGCAATGCTTCCTCATGCTTTTGTCCCCAGTCAAATTTTTTGTTCTTCTTCAGGATGTCATAGAACTCCTTGCATTTTTCTGAGGGCTTTGAGATGAATCTGTTCAAAGCTGCTATCCTGCCAGTTAATCTTTGCACATCCTTGATATTTGTTGGAGATTTTAAATCTAGGATGGCTTTGATTTGTTTTGGACTGGCTTCTATGCCTCTCTTGGTTACTAAGTATCCAAGAAATTTTCCAGCACCAACTCCAAAGTTGCACTTTGCCAGATTCAACTTCATATTGTAAGCATCCAGGATGTCAAAGGCTTCTTTGAGATCCTAAAGATGGTCTTCAGCTTTTTTGGACTTCCATTGTGTCCCCAATCTTTTATTTGAACATCATGTTTACCAATCTTTGGTATGTTGCACCTGCATTTTTTAGTCCAAAAAGCATAGCAATATAACAATAAATACCTGATGGGGTCATGAATGCAGTATCCTCTTGATCGTCTGGTTCCATCTGGATTTGTTGAAATCTTGAGGATGCATCCATAAAAGTTAACATCTCATGGCCTGCTGTGGCATCCACCATTGAGTCAATGTGTGGAAGTGGAAATGGGTCTTTAGGACAAGCTTTATTGAGATCTGTGTAGTCTACACATACTCTCCACTTCCCATTTTTCTTTTGTACCACTACCACATTTGCTAGCCATCTTGGGAATTTGACCTCCCTTATCATCTTGGACTTCAATAGTCTATCCACCTCTTCTTGTATGATGGCATTCCTCCCAGGTACAAATTTCCTTCGTTTTTGTTGGATGGGCTTGAAGCTCTTATCGATTCCAAGCTTATAAATAATGACATCTTTGGATATACCAGTCATATCCTCATGTTTCCATGCGAATGTCGACATCCTGCATTTTAAGAACGAAATTAAAGATTGTTCAATATCATTAGGGATGTTCTTACCAATCTGCACATTGTTAGCCTTGTTGCTCTCATCGAGGCAAACTGCCTTTACATTCTGGTCAGGATGTGCTTTGATATCCTGAGGATAACACTGTGAATCCTGCTTTAATTGATATGCTTGTCTTGATGAAGCCTTCATTGATGTTGTGTAGCAATCCTTGGCTTCTTGTTGGTCACTGTTTACTTTGATGACTCCCCATGGAGTTGGCAGCTTTACACATTGGTGATACGTTGATGGAATTGCTTTCATGTCGTTTATCCAAGGTCTCCCCGGGATAAAATTGTAACAAGATAAAGAGTCTATCACAAAAAATCTTTGGATAGAATTTACCCCCTCGACATACACAGGCAGTTTGATATCACCAACTGTGCTTTTAGTCTCCCCACTGAAACCAACTAAGATAGATGATCTAGCCACTATCTCGGTTCCAGGGATGTTCGCCCTTTTAAGGGCCTCCAGTTGTATTATGTTGACTGAACTCCCTCCATCTATCAATATCATGCGAATAAAATGGTTAGCAATATATAATGTGATCACCAAACCATCATGGTGAGGATCTAGAACATTTTATCGATCTTCTTCTTCGAAGCTAATCACTCTAGAATTTGTCAGGATGGTGGTCTTTATAGGTCTTTCTCCTTTCTCGGATTTCATCGCCCTTGCATGTCTTTTGGCTGCTGAGTAGGATGTACCACAAATATCTGAACCACCTGATATAAAATTAATGATGCCAGCATCTTTGGGTGGAGATGCTGCCCTTTCTGGGATGCCAGTGCTATCCTGAATCTTCGGCTTCTTTTTTCCCAGCAGATCCTTAAGATGGCCCTTACTTAGAAGATATGTTATTTCCTTTCTCAAGGCAATGCAATCCTTAGTAATATGGCCAAAATCTTCATGGAAGGCACACCACTTGGACTTGTCTTTCCATCCATCCTGACTTGTTATCTTTCCTCGGCCATCTTGCTTTATCTCCAAGATCCTTCATAGCATACATTAATCCTGTTACATCCACAGAAAAAACAATAATATGAAAGTTTAGTACAATCCTCTTCATCGTCATCCTCAACACATTGACCTTTTTGTTATCAGGTCTAGCATATGGTTTATGTTTGTAAGGTTCATATGTGGGAGTGGATTTTTTATTAGGATTGTTGTATCTTGAGGATGCTTCTATCCTCTCCTGTATCTTCTTGTCATCCTCAAAACAGATGGATCTTAAAGGCTAAAGCTCTATTTTGAACTTCATCAAGATTCCTACAAGGGTTCATCACCAATTCTTGATAGAAAGGTGAATCCTTTTGTAGTCTCATCTTGAAGGCTTGTACTGCTGTTGTGACATCTAGGTTTGGGATGTCAAGTGCTTCCTTCCCAAAGCTTGTGATACACTCCCTTAATGATTCTCCCTATGGTTGTGTCACCCTGTACAATCACTTGTCAAACGTTCAAATGTTCGACTACAAGAAAACTGATTGTTAAACATGTTAATTAAATGGGCAAAAGAAGTAATTGAATAGGGAGGAACACTTAGCAGCCATTTTAAGGCTGGACCAGTGAGGGTAGAACCAAATCCTTTGCATAAGCATGCTTCCTTGAAGTTTGCTGGAATGGGATTTATCTCCATCATTTCCCTGTATTGTGCTACATGTTCTTTAGGATCGGTAGATCCATCATAAAGCTTCATGCTTGGAGTCTGGAATCTCTTTGGTATCTCTGCATCACATATTGGAGGTGCAATGCGAGACACCCTGTGACATGCCGAAGGATACTTCATGGATGGGTTGAACTATCCCTGGTACACTAGCTACCATATCCTTAATCTTTTGAAGCTCTCTTGCCAATTTTGGACTTATACCTGTATCCTGCAAAGAAGCAATATTGTTAGTAGCAAAAGTACTTGAACTTAAATTATTACCATTATTGTATCCTCGGGATGGTTCAGTTGCATATCCTCGAGATGGCTCAACAGTATATCCTGGATCTCTGGTTGTTGTTATCCTGGGTGCTGTAGTAGTCTCAGGAGCAGAGAATCCAGTGTTTATGGGAATGAAATCTCCTTGATTAATGCCCCCAGAGATGCTAGAATTGAAATCCAACACTCTAGGCTATAGTGGTGTTCCCATATCTTCAACCGGTCTCTTTGAGGATGTTTTGAGATATTGTATTTCTCTCATTAGCATCTGGTTGGTGTCGTGCTGTTGCTTTATTTGATCCTTTACCATTGCAAACTTGGACAGGATCTCATCATTTGATAAGAAACAGGAGGAGTGGATCCAGATGTTGTCATCCTAGATCTAGCAGTGCTAGGAGGAACATTTCTGGTAACTTGTCCAAAAGTTTTAGGATGTGCAGGGGGAGGAGGTAGTATCATATTTTTGGCAGAGGTTGTGGATGGTGTGGAAGAAGACACAGATTTTGGGTTTGAGGCCATAGTTGTCAAGATGTTTGAAATGAGTTGATTAAGAATGTATTTTAACAAAGTTTTTGTTAAAAATAGCACCACTTGCCCCACGGTGGGCGCCAAATTGTTTTGGTCAAAAATTACTTGATAAAAATAACTCTGTATTCCAAATTAGTAAATGTGAGGTGGAGTGCTAAATGTGTGAAAAATGTTAAATACTTAGTGTTATTTTCAAGATGCCAGTTTATAATAATAAAGAAACAATAATATGACAACTATGCTCAGGATGGCAATGGTATGGTTCAAGATGGACAGTTATATCCTGAGGATGTAACTGTCTGACAGGATGATGAAACAAGCAAAGATAAATGAATGTAAATGTAATGTAACCAAAGAACAACACTCAATGTACGAGGAAAGCTCTTGATCACTTGATGATCGCCGACACAAAACCTCGGGAGGAGTCTAAGCCCCTGCCTTGTTTGTTAATATTAAAAATGGTAAAAAAAAGGTTACAACTTTGGATGATTGATGAACGACTAAGATTACAATGATTGTGTAATGTGTGTGAGTATCAGGTTTCAGCTAAGTATCAAGTTTACCAGAAGTGTCCTATTTTGTTCATCAATCCTCTATTTATAATTACACGAAAAGTAAATAAGAGATCCTATGATATCCGCCATCTTTAATGAGCATGTAGACTGTTTCAGGTGACCGTTTAAGTCAGTTTCAACCAATATGGACGTTAGAATAACAGTTGCCTTGTTTCTTGCCTATTATTAATACTTGTCGGTTACATGTTTGACTCTATCTTTAAACTTGGACTTGCCTTACACGTACAACTCTTGCATCCTCAGCTTCATTGACTTAGTAAGATAGTAAAAACGTTGGAGAAGAGTTTTAAGTCTTCGTCATCGATTGATTGTACCTGCAATAATGTTACAACAAGATAATTCGTTAGTCTATCCTTAGGATGCACATAGGTCAGAATGTTGTTACATCATGAAGTCTGCTTAGTTCTTTAGTATCCTGAGGATGTCATACAGAATAATTTAGGTAAATCCATTATGGGGATTTCACCACCAACAATTACATAACTGACTTCCTAGATATTCGCCTGTAATTAATCTTGGACGGTTACATTTAGACCTTTTCTTCATCAAAGGCTTGGTTCATACGTTATCCTTTTCTCCTTTGACTTATAATTGGTCAATAGAGCCGTTTGAGTAATGTCACAAGGCTTGATGTTGTTTAAGTGTACCCGCATTCATATAATTTCAAGATAATTCGTTAGTCCATCCTCAGGATGTATATAGGATAATATACAGTTACATCCTGTATCCTGTTCAGCCTTTAGTATCCCGAGGATGTCAAATGGTAAATATAAGTAAATAACATCTTGAGGATTTCACCACCAACAAATGGGCCCACCCTTAAAGTGATGTGGATTTAAAAAAATACGTGGAATAAAAAAAACACGTCAGCATGCCAACTCAGTGCCACGTCAGCAGCTAAACTAACTCAGTTAGTCTAGACTTAACGAAGGCCCATTTTTGACACCTACATGTTCACCTGGGATTATCCTGGTCCAACGTTAAAGTTTGGATTATTATTAGCTAATGGTCCAAATTTTGGATTATTAAAATCCAATACCCCTTTTTTTCAAAAAAAGAAAAAAAAATAGTAATTATACCAAATTAACGAGCATTTTATTATCTTTCCAATGAGTGCCATAGTGCTACACATAAAATGAGAAAAATGACTTTTTTTAGTTGGTTTTTGTTCATACAAAAAAATACAATGTGTTCAGGTAATGCATTACTCATGTCTAGGTAAATCCCTAATCATGTTAAGATAGTGTATACGTTTTTTTAACATACTACTACATATAAGAACCCGCTAACTACATATATATTTATAGATGAAGTCAGTTTGGTAAAAATCTTTTTTTTTTTTTTTTTTTTTTGTATTTTGATTGGTGGTGCTAGGAATATTTACTATAAAGGTTGCTAAGCCGGTTAGACGTAGCATATGATTTTTAGACACCATGTATCAAGTTGATAAGTGATAATTAATCACCCAACCATGCACACTTCTTAATCGTTTTTAATGTATGTACTTTAAATCAACTAACATGTGGTGATTATTGAAATAGATACTTAAATTATGTATGAGTAGAGAAAATAGTCGGGCGACATGAAAAGTTACTATCATACAATCTTTTAAGTCAATAACAATTATATGATTTTTATTTATCTTCAAAATAGATCTTTACTTCTTACCTATTGATTGTTTTATTCGATGTCATTTAGGTGATCAATTGTGTATCCTTAATAAAAATTGAACATGTATGTCATTCTTTCAAATATGCTCACTTTATATATCAGAATCGTCTATCATCATCATAACATATCATTTGATTCCAATTTGAATGTTTTTTCTAGGTTCACATCACAGCTTTATAACGTATTGAGGAATTGACAAAGTTGTATAGAGATTTCACTTGAGCAAGATGTACATATGTAAAATCAGAAATACGTTTTATGAGTTATCGAGTGTTGATTCTTTACACTTTTTTTTTCTCTAAAAAAACGACCTATTCCTTTTACGGTACACATATTTTGTCACTTCATATTAGATTTGTCTATCCTGGGAACCTCCCGGGGGATAAACTAGCGTGTGTGTTGGAATATATATATAGAAGTATAAATTAATAAATATTGGGTTATTTATAACCTAAAATTTGTTGTGGGAATTCAAGAGTGGGGATAGCCTTACCAAGTGACATGTGTCCCCACCCCAATCGCTTTATTATTATAGATATTGATATACAGTACCGGTAGTATACAAATGACATTTTTTTTTCAACAAAGTGTGAAAAGTCTATGTTGTCATTGTGTTTTAAATTTCGGGTATAATGTTTTTTATTCCTTTTACATTGTATTGTATAGAAAAAACAAATGTAACAATTTAAAACATGATCGAATTTATTATAGATATGAAATTTGAAACACACTGATAAATTTTTTTGCACGATGTTTTAGATTTCACGCATAGAATACATTAATGTATGTTTTAAATTGTTACGTTTTATGTTTTTTATATATAATGCATGCCAAAAGAATCTAAAATGTTATGTCTAAACTTTAAAAAGCAATGCTTATATATGTTTTATATAGACTTCTCACACTTTATAAGAAAAATATCATTTGTACACGGACCTTTACACACACTTTTTGCCTTTTTTTCCCTTTACACTTTATTGTAATTATTATTTAGAAACAGACATTTGATTTAGCAGTCCTGCCACAAAAGTGTGGGTTGAAGGAGGTGTTGTTGCTCTTAGCGGAGGTTGGCCGTTATGGCGGATTTGTTGGCGATGGCTAGGTTTGGAACGATTTTTTTATTTGTAGCGGGTATCTCAGTTTGGTGGGTTCTTCTTTTTCTTTTTTTTTTTTGTGAGGGGGGAGGGGGGTGTTTTCCTACTAGTGTATAATTAATTACCATATTATTTATGCATTAATGGTTTTACATTTTGCTTTTTGATATTTTTTTTTTAGCTATTTTTACTTTTAGAGGGTGTTTGGAATTGTGTTTGAAAACAACTTATTGATTTATTCAAGAAGCCAATAAGTCAATAAGCTGTTTGTGTAATCTAAAAGCACTTTTAGTTTTGACTTTTCAATAAGAGTGGAAAAGCTATTTTTAAGAAGTCAGAAATCTTAGCTTTTGTTGTGAAACTAGCCTAATAGCGAAATAGTAAGAGAACAAGAATTGGGAGAGAGATATGGAATTTCATTAATCAAGTGTGTTTACAATGAGGTACAATGAGGATATATATAGGAGTACAAAACTTGGAGAATAAGCTGATCTAATTTATGAGGTGATAACCACATTAATATAATATATTTATAACACTCCCCCTTGGTTATCAACTTAATACGCTTTGAGATGCTGCCTCGTTAAAAACCTTGCTAGGAAAACCTAGTGGGATAAAACCATAGCTAAGGGAAAAAGAGTGCAGCGCGTATTGTCTCCCCCTGATGATGTTGCCTCGTTAAAAAGCTTACTAAAAAAACCCAATGGGATAAAATTTAGTGAAGGGAAAAAGAGTGCAACTTGTATAATGCTCCCCCTCATATGAACATTTATTCTCTAAGTGACTGATGTAGATCTCCGTAGAATTTGCTCAAATCTTTTGTAGTCAATGAATTGCTCACTTGACGTGAAAATCTTTAATTCGAACATTGATGTATGATATTCATTCCAAACTTTTAGTCCCTGCTCTCGTAACTGCAATTCTTTAACTTGAACTCTATTTGTAAAACTAATGTCTCCTCTGAAATATTTGTTTTAACTCATTCCGGTGTCTTCTCGCTTGACATAGGCTATATATTATGATAATAAGTTCATGTGGAAGATATAATAATCATGAATACCTAGTAAGACACTAATGCCCATGTGCATTTAACTATGGTACTTCTAGAATGAAAATCTCTACTTCGGTATGAGATGAAATGAATAATTTTCCATATCAAGTAATTGGACAACCTTTAATGCACTTTAAGTATGAGCTATGTCCACTGTAAAATGTCTCACCATCTTTTCAAGATATACTTTGATGGATTGGTAAACATATCATTACACATGTAGTCGAATTGTAGGCAAGCAACAAGTACACTATGTCAATGACTTTCAAAAATCCCCCTTTTAAAAGTTCTACAGAGTCTCTCGATAATGCTAAGACATTATCACTGTAAACTGCGAGTGAACTTTTAAGAGAGAACTTTTGTTAAAAAACTGGATAATACAATCAAACTTATGTTGCTCTTTATCGAGATATCTCATGAGTCTTACAACACTCAACCCCCTTATTTTAGTCCATACATATTATATTACCTTTACATAATACTTCTTAAGGTATTGATAGCAATGCTGCAAGCATCATCAATCCATCAACGACTTTTCAAAACCGTTCTAACACAGCGGAAGCAAAATGTATTATTACAACTCAAAAGTAAAACTCAAGTCTGAAATACTCAAAATAAAATGCAAATGAGTCCTAGACGCCGTGAGACTCCGTGCGCCTATCGATAGCTGCTACCTTAGCGACCTGAGACAAACATGCTAAAAGACGTCAGCAAATAATGCTGGTGAGTTCACAGGTTTTTAAGTAAAATGTTTCACGAACTATTGAAACACTATCATGATACTACCGACTAATGAAAACACTCGTTAAACGTTTGAACTCCATAACGAACCTCCCAAACAAACTATTGCCCATCGCGGTTAACGAACTACCATCCCATGGTCAACGAACTACTATATCATAGCTAACGAACTACCATCCCATGGTCAACGAACTACTATATCATAGCTAATGAACTACCGCATCGCGGCTAACGAACTGCCACAACATAGGCCATATAATACTGAACATAGATGAATACCTTGAACCCAAATGAACACTCCCAAACGTAATGAACTTGCGAACACAAATGACACACGTTTAAAGAACACAACATGTTTTCTCCCCTGAAAATGTAAAACCAGTAAGAGAGTGGGGTAGTGAAACTCACCTTAGAGTGTGTCCTCAGTAAAATAGAAATCCGATACGTGTGTAATAGTCCCTACTAGTGGCGACCTATCAACGAGTTTACATGAGTGTGAGGACTACTAACCCGAAGGCTAATCAGTCCCCAAGTTGTCCAGACCGTGATCGTGTATGTTGAAAACATGTTTAAACGGTAAACCAACCCAACCAGACAATACCCGACATCCCATTGGTGACCCGGCATCCCACGTGTTAGCCACATACAAGATATCATGCAACTTATGCAATTACACACTTAGCATGCGCAAACATTCACCCTATCTAGCGTAACGCCCAATTAACACATAAACAAGTCCAAACACGTGTTACCAAGTTATTAGACATGTTACGGGGTTCCTAACATGTTCCTAGGTGTCAAACCGTGTTTCGGGATGTTAAAATGCACATATGACAGCAATACACGCGATTAGGAATTAAACATGTGATTAGGAAAAGTCAACTAGTAATTAGGAGAGTCAAACTAGTGAATAGAATTGTAATCACTAGTAATAATGGCGATTGGGCTCCTAATCGCCTATAGTTCAGGCGATTGGGGGCCAATCGCCTATAATAGAGGCGATTAGGAATTCCTATTCGCCATTACTGCTCTGTTCCGCCTATTTGCGCGTTTAACCCTCCAAATCAGATTCGAAACATGTGTAAACACCCAATATCCAACCCAAAACATTAACCCAAATATTTCAAGCGAAAACCCCTAATTTATAATCACCCTAGCTGTCCCGAATGCATGCGGTTTCCTAAAATAGCATAACTAGCATGTAAGCATCACATCAACATGCAAAACTTACCCTAAATAGCAAATATCCAGATTTCATCACATAACGACGTTGTCTGACAATATCCTACTGTTCTAGCATCATCCTAGAGTAAACCCTAATCTCAAACAATCAACAAACCACAACATATCATCATCAATCCACCATAATCATTCAAACGGGTCAAACGCCTAATATCAATATTACACATCTATGAACCTTCAAACTCCTAGGTTATCATCATAGTAACTCATTTAGATCAAAAGCACAATAATAACACAAGAACAATCATGTTTAAATGATAAAAATCCTATCTTGCATGAATACATCACATATAACAAGTATAGAGGCTTGGGTTTGTTTTGAAACTGATTTTAATGAGTTTTCAAAGACACAAATGTTTATAAATCAGGTCTGTACCTTTAGGGAACAAAACAATATCATTATAAAGGTTTGGAATGAAGAACACACCTTGAAATGATTAGACTATGAGGTGTAAAGCTTGGAAATGTGATTTCTTGCTAAAAAAACGTGTTGCAGAGGTTGGATAAGGTATGGGGTGGCTTTGGGGTGTATTAGGGTTTCACAAATGATGTTTTAAAACATAAGGGTGGTATTCATAGGCGTTTTTAGTCGTCATATGCAGTTCAGGCGAGTACGGGCTGTTACTGGCGATTAGGGATTCTAATCGCTAGTAACTACTAGTGATTAGCCCCTAATCGCCCCAAAGGTTCTTCTAGTCGCCATTTATACTGGAGATTAGGATGCTATAAGACATGTTGCTACACGTGATTAGGATGCTATAAGACATGTTGCTACACGTGATTAGGATCCTAATTGCCTATACTATTGGTGATTACGCGTAATCACCTATCATGTCATGCAATTACGCGAAATCACTATTTTAACACATATAAACACATATTCACATACCGGCAAGTCACATAATGATTGTAAGCACGTAATGCATGATAACTAACACGTTCCCATCCGTTCACCAATTCCCGGGACTCGAGATTTACGTGTGTGCGTTAAACTCGGCGATTCTACAAATCACCCATCCGTGTTCCCATGGTTATGGACCGACTCCCAATGATCCCGTGGATCATTGTAACGACTCCCGATGATTCCCGGAACCATCATAACGACTCAACTGACCTAGTTAAGTATGTTTGAAAACGTTTTTCGCTAAGGTAGACTTATGTGTTTTATAAAATGTTAACCTAAACGTGCCGGGTGTCACATCATCCCCCTGTTGAAAGAATTTTCGTCCCGAAGTCAAAGAGAACGAAGCGATAAAAAGAAAAATTTTCCCGGTCGTCACATCATCCCCCTGTTGAAAGAAATCTCGCCCCGAGATTCACTCTTCGACAGTGATGAGTGTCGACCTAACCCAAGTAACGTTTCCCAGAGTGCAAACGAAGGAATAACCATGAACGAATAATGATAACAACAGACACTCCAAGCCGGGGAACCGCCCTTCCCCGAGTTAAATGCAAAACAACGATTCCTCTTGATCGAAGGCCTACTAGAGACTATTGTGATCGGTATAAATGACACACCAGTACCGTCCAAGTAGCATCTCCGAAGGACCCACATCAGACCCATGAATGCAAAATGATAACCAAGTACCCGACTGAACGTACATCATGAATACGAAACGCCAAACAATGTGAATGAGGATGAATACAAGCATAATAAGGATCAAGAAAAGAATACTCACCAGTAACAGTATCAGGATCCTCCTGGTTCTCCCTAGCACCGATGACATAAACACGAGCCGGAGCAGTTCGACCGCCACCCTCGCCTTGCTTCAACTTGGGACAATAGCCGGAGCAGTTCGACCGCCACCCTCGCCTTGCTTCAACTTGGGACAATCTCGCTTAAAGTGCCCAGTCTCCCCACAGTTAAAACACCCATGGTTTCCCCGAGGAGCAGGAGCGGGGACAACCACTTGAGTCTGTTTTGGCTGAAGATTGACCCTACAATCCTTGGCCAAAGGACCAACTCGCTGACAACGATTACACCGAAACCCATCGCAACCCCCAACATGGTGATACCCACACGTGTTACACTTCGGACTCTTACCAACATATCCCACAGTCTTCTGCTTAGATGACGCTCCCACAATGTCCTGCCTCTTAACCTGTTGTTGAGACGACCCGATGTTCTTCCCAGCACTCTCCCACTTCCTCTTGTTGTCCGCAGGGGCTTTCACAGTAGCACCCCTCGGAGGTAGTACGCCCTCAGCAACCTTCATGTTGGTCAGCTTGTGAGCTGCACGAACAGTGGCCAACATAGTAGTGTGATTAGCAGCGGTAACAAGCCCCGCAATCTCTGGCACTAACCCAGCAATGTAGTGCTCAATCCTCTGGTACTCCGGTGTAGCCAAACCGGGGCACATCACAGCCAACTCGTTGTGCCTAGCAGTAAACTCCTCGATCTCTGACCCGACCATCTTCAGATTCCAAAACTCATGCTCCAACTTCATGATTTCATCCCTCGGGCAATACTCCGCTCGCAACATCTGAACAAACTCGGACCACGGCATCGCATTGGCCTCGCCCAGACCAAGATTCGCAGTGGTGGAGTTCCACCAAGTCAAAATGTGTCCCTCAAGAGTAGCAGAAGCATACTTGACGCGATCAGCGTCGGGACATTTACACATAGCAAACACCGATTCGATCTTCTCCAACCACCTAAGCAGTCCCACTGCCCCTTCAGTCCCACTGAAGAAATGGGGCTTACATTCCATGAACTTCTTGTAGGTGCACCCAGACTGCACCTGATTAGTATTTCCCAGGGTCTGCTGAGCAGTCTGGAAAGAAGCCAACGCAACGTTCAACTGCTGTTGCAACATGTTCTCCAACTCCGCCTGAGTCATGGTGATGTTCCCACCACCTCCTCCACCGCCATTGCGACCCCCGCCGCCACTACGGCGTCCCCCCGTACGTCCACCAGTACGACCAGACATGTTCTGCCAAAACACAAGCAAGATACTCAGCATCATTACCAGATCAAACTCTAGTGACCAAACGAATTCAGAACGGGGTTCCAGCATGATCATCTGTCCGAACTCGAAGTCCACCAGGATTTTCATGCATTTCGATTTATGATTTCGTGTGCACCCGAAACAACAAATCGCTCTACATGGTCCTCTAGGCGTGCTCCTAGCTAGAACTTCCAATCACCCGATACCCACATTCCTAAAAGAAACTGTTATCGCATGAGGATCCCCAAAGTGAACAATCACTCAAGGGTGTACTATGACAGGTACTAATGCAGGATAGTGTGTGTGTAGGCAAGTATGTACATTAGAGCATAGAGGGGAGATATCCAAATCCCGGAAAAATCTCAAAAATGCGTCGAAGCCACTCCAATGTACACTACTGCCAAGTATAAGCGATAAGCCCCCTTCATTTTCAAACCCGAAGAAGAAGATAGAATAAGTGTAGAAATAACCCAAGGATAAATAATACGATACCGTGTGACGAGGACACTGACACCCTGACTAGGCTAGTACGTTTATCAAATGACACGACTTGTAAATATGTGTGACCGTCTAATGTGTGTGATACTCGGCTATAGACTAGACTCTACTTGCAGTCCTAGTTCACTATAACCATTGGCTCTGATACCAATCTGTCACACCCTCAAATTCCACATGCGGGGTTTTACCGCGAGGCGCGTGACACACCAGGATCCAAGTCAACGGTCACAATAAATGACAACTAAATGATATGAAAACAACGTAAATTGCCCATTAAGTTTTCAAAACTGTTCTAACACAGCGGAAGCAAAATGTATTATTACAACTCAAAAGTAAAACTCAAGTCTGAAATACTCAAAATAAAATGCAAATGAGTCCTAGACGCCGTGAGACTCCGTGCGCCTATCGATAGCTGCTACCTTAGCGACCTGAGACAAACATGCTAAAAGACGTCAGCAAATAATGTCGGTGAGTTCACAGGTTTTTAAGTAAAACGTTTCACGAACTATTGAAAGACTATCATGTTACTACCGACTGATGAAAACACTCGTTAAACGTTTGAACTCCATAACGAACCTCCCAAACAAACTATTGCCCACCGCGGTTAACGAACTACCATCCCATGGTCAACGAACTACTATATCATAGCTAACGAACTACCACATAGAGGCTAACGAACTAGCGCATCGCGGCTAACGAACTGCCACAACATAGGCCATATAATACTGAACATAGATGAATACCTTGAACCCAAATGAACACTCCCAAACGTAATGAACTTGCGAACACAAATGACACACGTTTAAAGAACACAACATGTTTTCTCCCCCGAAAATGTAAAACCAGTAAGAGAGTGGGGCCGTGAAACTCACCTTAGAGTGCGTCCTCAGTAAAATAGAAATCCGATACGTGTGTAATAGTCCCTACTAGTGGCGACCTATCAACGAGTTTACATGAGTGTGATGACTACTAACCCGAAGGCTAATCAGTCCCCAAGTTGTCCAGACCGTGACCGTGTATGTTGAAAACATGTTTAAATGGTAAACCGACCAAACAAGACAATGCCCGACATCCCATTGGTGACCCGACATCCCACGTGTTAGCCAGATACAAGATATCATGCAACTTATGCAATTACACACTTAGCATGCGCAAACATTCACCCTATCTAGCATAACGCCCAATTAACGCATAAACAAGTCCGAACACGTGTTACCAAGTTATTAGACATGTTATGGGGTTCCTAACATGTTCCTAGGTGTCAAACCGTGTTTCGGAATGTTAAAATGCACATATGACAGCAATACACGCGATTAGGAATCAAACATGTGATTAGGAAAAGTCAACTAGTAATTAGGAGAGTCAAACTAGTGAATAGAATTGTAATCACTAGTAATAATGGCGATTGGGCTCCTAATCGCCTATAGTTCAGGCGATTGGGGGCCAATCGCCTATAATAGAGGCGATTAGGAATTCCTATTCGCCATTACTGCTCTGTTCCGCCTATTTGCGCGTTTAACCCTCCAAATCAGATTCGAAACATGTGTAAACACCCAATATCCAACCCAAAACATTAACCCAAATATTTCAAGCAAAAACCCCTAATTTATAATCACCCTAGCCGTCCCGAATGCATGCGGTTTCCCAAAATAGCATAACTAGCATGTAAGCATCACATCAACATGCAAAACTTACCCTAAATAGCAAATATCCAGATTTCATCACATAACGACGTTGTCCGACAATATCCTACTGTTCTAGCATCATCCTAGAGTAAACCCTAATCTCAAACAATCAACAAACCACAACATATCATCATCAATCCACCATAATCATTCAAACGGGTCAAACGCCTAATATCAATATTACACATCTATGAACCTTCAAACTCCTAGGTTATCATCATAGTAACTCATTTAGATCAAAAGCACAATAATAACACAAGAACAATCATGTTTAAATGATAAAAATCCTATCTTGCATGAATACATCACATATAACAAGTATAGAGGCTTGGGTTTGTTTTGAAACTGATTTTAATGAGTTTTCAAAGACACAAATGTTTATAAATCAGGTCTGTACCTTTAGGGAACAAAACAATATCATTATAAAGGTTTGGAATGAAGAACACACCTTGAAATGATTAGACTATGAGGTGTAAAGCTTGGAAATGTGATTTCTTGCTAAAAAAACGTGTTGCAGAGGTTGGATAAGGTATGGGGTGGCTTTGGGGTGTATTAGGGTTTCACAAATGATGTTTTAAAACATAAGGGTGGTATTCATAGGCGTTTTTAGTCGTCATATGCAGTTCAGGCGAGTACGGGCTGTTACTGGCGATTAGGGATTCTAATCGCTAGGAACTACTAGTGATTAGCACCTAATCGCCCCAAAGGTTCTTCTACTCGCCATTTATACTGGTGATTAGGATGCTATAAGACATGTTGCTACACGTGATTAGGATGCTATAAGACATGTTGCTACACGTGATTAGGATCCTAATTGCCTATACTATTGGTGATTACACGTAATCACCTATAATGTCATGCAATTACGCGAAATCACTATTTTAACACATATAAACACGTATTCACATACCGGAAAGTCACATAATGATTGTAAGCACGTAATGCATGATACCTAACACGTTCCCATCCGTTCACCAATTCCCGGGACTTGAGATTTATGTGTGTGCGTTAAACCCGGCGATTCTACAAATCACCCATCCGTGTTCCCATGGTTATGGACCGACTCCCAGTGATCCCGTGGATCATTGTAACGACTCCCGATGATTCCCGGAACCATCATAACGACTCAACTGACCTAGTTAAGTATGTTTGAAAACGTTTTTCGCTAAGGTAGACATATGTGTTTTATAAAATGTTAACCTAAACGTGCCGGGTGTCACAAACTCTGCCGTATTTGCGTCTTTCCATATTGGCCAATCATTTCTTTGTATTCATTCATAGGCAGATCTTAAACCTTGATCCTCATTTCAAGTGCTACATTACATAAAATTTATAACGACATCGATTTTATATCGATTCCATGCATTTCGTAGACATGATACTATATAACGAGATCTCTTTATTTTCAGGTACCTGAGGTTCTTCTGGAACCACAATGTCTAATGTCTCTTCAGGAGAAATTTTTACTATAACCTCGACTTGACCATCTTTATTACTTGCTCCAATTTCTCGAGGATTTTATTCTTTTGAATCGACTAGTCTTCCACGCTGCAGGTGTGCAGTAGGCTTATTGCCAATATATGATTGTCCTTCCCGGACACTCATCTTAAATGGAGCATTAGCAGTTGGTATATGTGACTTAATTAGCTATTCATCATATTTAGGTCAGTTAATGCGTCTGGTAATTAATTCGCTAATCTATGTGAATGAATTATCCTTTGAACTTCTGGTTCACATTGTTTAGTACGAGGATCAATGATATTTCATTCTAACTCATTTCTATTTCCAACTGCCTTTTATCTCCCCCTGATGTTGGGAATGTTAATCTATTGAGATGGATATCAATTAATTGAGATATAAATAAATCTCTTGTTTAAGGCTTTGTAAATCATCATATATTCCCAATCACCCTTTAAGGTCCCATCTCCGTGCATCGTGGTGGATCAGTTTCAACATATGTCGCACAACAAAAATCTTAGATGGGCAATATTTGGTTCCTGACCAAAAACCAACTATAATGAGGAGAAACTATTACCACATATTGGCTTGATGTGAATAAATACTACTGCATGTAAAATCACATTTAATCAAACATAAACATTAACTTTTTCTCTCATGATCATTGATATTGCAATCAATAGTAGATTTTTAGTGATCATCTCAATGAAAGCAGTATGTGTATGAACAAAAGCTATATGAAGTTCAACACTTATTCCAATTATCATTAGTGTAACACCCCAACTGATGGCGGACACATCGAGGTGTCATGTAGTGATGATTGTTAAATGATAGTGTATAAAATGTTTAAACATGTTTCACCCCAAAATGTAAAACAGCAAAAGGGGCTATGTAAACTCACATGACCGTGACGATGAACTTGAAAGGAAGCAACAAGAATTATGCTTGAACCTTAAATGTGTAGATCAACTTGACAAGAATTTCTAACGTCACTCCAAATTTACAACAACCTATGTACAAATATATTCTAGATTAATTTCAAAAAAACCTTTTTATGGTGCTATGCGATAAAACTTGAATTGAAACTTTTAGTTATACTAGTTTTAAAAATATGTCCTTAACTTATTCTGTTCTTAAACTTGAATAATTTGTAGGACTACATGGCTAACGCTTCAAAGATTTTTCATAAAATAACGTGTAAAACTAGCTTTACATATATAAACGTTCAATTTAGAAAATAAATAAATCATGTATATTTAAAAAAATAAATTAAAGTTTTATATACTAAACGTAACACAAACTTGACTTGAACAACATGTAACTTATACGTACATTTTTACATATTAAGGGGTAGTCCGTAAAATAAAATATATTTATAAATCACCTATTTATTTTGAAAATTGTTGATGCCACTAATAGCAAGAGTACTTGTTTCATAAACAGATTTGATTTTGGGTGTTTACCATCTCCATCGTACCCATCTTGATGCCTAAATCCGTAATATACAAACCATTTAAAAAAAACACCATGTACGTGTATGTATATATAAAGATAAGGAAATCTATAGATACGCGTAAACATTATGAGTATATTTCATTACTTAACAACCTAAGGAAGAACATCAAAACCAAAGTTTGTTCAAAATAATAATAATAATAATAATAATAATAATAATAATAATAATAATAATAATACATAAATAAATCAATCAAAATTGTTACCTCAATAATCGAATGAACGGAATAGAGTAGGCGAAGTTGGTTGTGAGTGAGACAAAACGAGTCAAGGTGGTGGTGTACGATAACACTAAAGAAATAGGCGATAATAAATATGGTTCGCGTCCATGGACGTTGGTGCTGCGGCATAAATGTACTAAGGTGGAAAACTTACGGCGGCAGACGATGGTGGTGTTTAAGATCAGATTCGTATGCAATGGTATGAGTGTTAACTTTAGTGATGGGTTATATGAAACAAAGCTACTTAATAATGATCATTTATCCTTGGTTATTAGAAAGGTCGGTCTCTTGTTTAGAAAACTCATTGATTTAGCCCATGATTTAGAAAATAAATGACCGATTTTATAGTGGTCTGTAGTTTCCATTTCAAAAGTTTAATATAATAATGCAGTTTTAAAAAAAAAATTGACTCGCCTTTTGACTAAATTCAAACTAATTACTATTATTAAATTTATTTAAATTCCTTTCTGATTGCATTAACACAAAAAAAAAAAAAAAAAAACGTCACTTATCACTTGAGAATTTTTATTTTTTTTACATATATGGTCTTGACAAAGTTCCCCTTTTTTTAAAAGAGCTATTAAATAATAATGTATAATCTATAATCTATTATCTATTATCTATTATCTATTAATTATTATTAATATATATAAAAGAAAATGGGTATGCTGACGTGACATGCAGTGGAGGCCCCAACCTCCCTTGAGAGTGCCACTTGGCTTAATGAGATGAGAATTTTATTATTTTTGAATTTTTTTCATTATGTATATATTTATCCTTTTCTCCCAAAACCCTAAAAAGTTTTCACCAAAGCTCCCATTCCTAATTATTGAAACCAAATAATTTAAATTGATAATGGTTGATAGCTAAGCAGCCGTAGTGTTAAAAAAAACCCCTCCGACAACTCTTCAAACCTTGGCATCAAACTCTTTTACCAAGAAATCAAAACGACCAAATAATATTATCCCAAAACCTCATAAACTTATAAAAAACTTTCAGTCAAAATTTCCCCGGATGCAGTGATTGTTTATCTGCAGAGCAGAAGTTGTTTAAAGATAAACTTGATTGTGAGGTTAGATGATTATTTTAATATGTTTTTTTTTTCAAGATGGTGGATTTTGTTGTTTTTTATTGTTTATGATTTTTGTATTAAATTGTGATTAATGTAGGAATGTATGTATGGATGTTTGTGTAAATTGTACATTGGTATGATTGAGTTGAATCGAGTTTAGTCGGATATTAAGGGATTGGTTTTATAGGAATTTGAGAGAAGAAGAGAGGAGAAAAGCATGGACATTGGAGATTTTTGATGAAGTGAGGAAATTTATTACGAATTCCATGGATTTAGGTGTCAAAACTAGGGTAGGTTATTGTTTTTTATATAACAAACTTATGATGGTAGTTGGTTTCATAGGTAAGGGAGGAAGAAGAAGAAATATAAGATTGGACATTAGAGAGTCTAATGAAGCAAGGCTCTGAATGAGTAATTTACATGGATTTAGGTCTACTATCATGGATTAGATTATTACTTTCGTTGCGGTCGTTCACAATTTGCATATGATAGTATGTGGTTTCATAGAATTCGAGGTTAGAGAAGTTAGAGATTTGAATGAAGCGAGGGACTTTATGATTGGATTATATGGATTTAGGTCTAAGTTCACAGGTTAAATTATTACTTTTCTTTGTTATTGTTCAACTTCAGCATATGGTGGTAGTTGGAAGAGACATTAGAGACTGTAATGAAAAAAAAAAAAACTTTATGATTGGATATAGGTCTAAATTCAACAATTAGATTAGGGTTCTAGAATTCATACACTCTGTGACGTCACATTCTGGGGGTGTGACATCATATTTTGGGGTATGTGGCAGCCTACTATTGGTAAGTGATGTGGGTCAGGGTGTATGAATCCTAAATAGGGGGTGTATGAATCCTAATTACCTTAGATTATCGCTTTTCTTTACGGATTTTGTGAAATCGCATATGATGTTATTAGTGAGATCATAACGTATCTAATTTTGTATCTACAAGTATATATTCGATTATTCGCGCGTGCATTTGAAGTAATGACGGCGGCTTATGTATCTTAGTGTTTGTAAGGTGCCTCTTATATTTATAAATGACGATGGTTATTTTAGGTATTGCCTTTAGATTTTTAGTTAATATTTATGACAGAAGATGATGTGACATTCAATGAAGGCCTCAAATATTTTATTAAGATGTGCTTTCTTTTTATTTATTTTTTTAAGTTTTAAGTAGACATTAAAATTGAAACCAAATCTACTTATATTTTAAATATACTATTATCATAAATTTAATTATTTTATTAAGATATGGCTATCTTCAAAATAAAATAAGCATATTTACCTTCCATATTATATTAATATATATATGTTTAGAATTTTTTTTAAATTTTGTTTTTAAAAATAAATCAAAGAAGATATGGATATCTTCAAATTTAAATAAAAAGATTTATATTCCAATTTATGTAACAAGCATTTATTAAATGAATATTATAAATAAAGGTGAACATTCCGTTAGCTTCTACCTTTGATCAGGAGGTAAGGTTTATACCAATAATCTAATGCATAAATATTATAACCTTTGCTTTGACAAATAAAACATACGATGTCATTGATAGATTTAAAACAAAGCACTAATTACTTTAACAATTGTCATATATACCCTTAATAACAGTTAATTGCGTGTACACTGATAGATTTATTAGTTGAGATTTTTACTTTAATTAAATATGTAACGTTTGTAATTCAATATACGTATTAATAAAATCATATAACCAAGTACTTTAAAGTGAGACCAAAACGATGAAAACTTCAAAAATGTCGAAACCTCATCTGTAATCTTCAACCACTACAGGAGTATGAAGAGAAAGCCGAAGCTACTGCTTAAGTGAGCTATGAATCGCCACATTTGCTTCAAGGTTCAGGTCAGTGAACACAAATGGGAATTAATAATCCGTATGACTGAGTTTACGATTGGTATGTTTCCTACTTTTATCATTTTTTATTAAGTCATATTAGATTTTTCAACCCCGGGACATTCCCGGGGTAATCAGCTAGTAACTTATAATAAAAAAATTGAATATTGATGAGTTGTCATTCAATGAAGGCCTAAGAAAGCCATTTCAATGACATGACATTCAAGGAGGCATTCTCCTCCTTAAGTGTGTCATGTGTCATGCCATGTGGCAAATAAAAAAAATAAATAATAATATAAAACCTAATCTACTAAATTTAAATTGAGTTATTTTAGAAAAAAAAATTTAAAAACAAATTTAAATTTTTCTCTCTTATGTTTCCTCCCATAATTTTTAAACGTTAATATCTTTTATATACGAGCTTTTTTAAAGAAAAAAATTACACCAAATTAACGAGCGTTTTATTATCTTTCCAACGAGTACCATAGTGCTATATAAAAAACAGAGAAAAAAACGTCTATTTTTTTTTTGTTGGGTTTCGTTCATACAGGAAAAAAATACAAAGTGCTCAGGTTATTCATTAATAATGTTTTTTCTTTTAAACCAGGTTCTTATCTACGATGTTGAAATTCAGCCAATCGCCATGCTTTCATTGGAATTTTACTCTTTTAAAGATGCATAGGTATACTTCATCAAGAGAAGCTAGGAGAAAGAATCGCGCAACACTGCAACACATGGTGTCACCTTATAGCAAGGTTATTTTTTTATTTATTTAATTACAAGAGTAATAATTATTACTATTAGTATTAGTATAATTAGAATTGTTATATTTTTCAACCCCGAGACGCTCCCGAGATAAAAGCAACTTAATTATAAATAAAATATTCGATATTTTTCAAATAATAATAATAGTTAGCTAGTTTTATTAAATAATAGATTGACACTATATTTTATTTTACTGTCTACAAAACATCGGCTATTACAATACTATCTTTATAAATTTTACATTGGTATTTCGTCTTTTAATTATTATCACTTTAGGCCCTTAAAGTTAAAATTAAATCACTGAAACAAAAAAAAAATCGCGAATGTTATAGTCTCCCTTAGTTAAGGGAATTTTGTCCCCAAAATTCTACTAGTTGAGATCACTTTTTTTTTTTAGTTTGGCTAGTTTGGTCCGATGTCGGTCTGACTTTCGATGCACCATTAGTATTTATATATATAGGGTGTACCGCAGTTAACTCACCACACTTTGGTACTTCGAAAACTTACTGGGCACCTACCATAACTATCCTAATAGATTTTCACACCACCTTAATGTACCTGTAAATTCATGATTACGTTCCGGACCGCAATCACCAATTTACCTTACATTAGGGTTTTGTGTCCTTCTATGACTCTAAACATACATGTAAAACAAACAATGCAAAATAACCTTGTGATTGAATCTTATACAATGTATCCAAAAATGAATCCAACTGTTGAGCAGGAAAAAGACTTCTACCAGTCAGTGAGTAAGAACCTCTACCGATTGTTGAGCAGGTGCGATAGCCTCTACCAGTCGTTGAGCAGGTTGTAGGGCCTCTACCGACTGTTGAGCAGACATGATGACGTCTACCAATCGTTGAGTAGGTTATTTGGTACTCTACTAACTGTTGAGCAAGTACTTCATCCTCTATCAGTTGTTTGATTAAATGTACCAAATATTACACACATAAATTGCAAATTGATAATATGTACAAGTAAGCAATCAAGTATCACGTATAGCATGCGAGTTGTAATAAAGCTGCCCTAGACAAGGTTAATGACTCTAGGTGTGTCTATGGCAAATAGTTTATATTCCATGACTTCTAGTATCAAATGTTCAAATATGGTAGATAATCTAATCCTCATGTATAACTAAGGATTAAGTTTGATGCAACACACAATCAAGTTTCAATAGTTTGGTTATCATGGGTAACTAAATCATGTTTGAGAAGGTGAAAGATATGAATTTAGTTCTTGAGAGGATGATGAAAAATCTCGAAGCGGAATCAAGGTTGCGAGTGTGACACCTGGCAAATTCTGGTTAACAACGTTCTCTAGATGAAAGTCTACCTTAGCGAGTCACGCGTATATTGTACTTAACTGGGTTAGTTAAGTCGGGATATGGTTCGGGAACTATTGGTTAGTCTAGAAGATCATTGGATGTTGGTCTAGAGGTTCGTTAGATGTCGGTCCTTAACCAAGTGTACAAACGGTGACGATTTGTAGGATCGTCAGGGCATACGGAACGTACGAGTCTCGAGTCCCGGGAATTGGTGAACGAGGGTAAATATGTGTATTTACTTGTGTTATGTGTTTACAATCATTATGTAACTTGTCGGTACATGAATATGCATTAACATATGTTAAAACGGGGTTTAACGCGCAAAACACACAAGGCCAAACCCTATAGGCGAGTAGGAGGTCTACTCCCCTATAGGGGAGGCGAGTAGGGAGCCCATAAGGGCGAGTAGGCCTTACTCGTGTGAGTTATGGGCGAGTAGGCCCCTAATCACTAGAACTTTCAGGCGATTACAAGCCCTAATCGCCTGAACTGCTGCACAATCGCATGTAACGTGCTGGAACGACTAGGAACGCCTATAAATACAATACTTAACCTCCTAAACTCCCTAATATCAACCCTAGTCGTCCCATAACCGCCCCAAACACCTAAACAACCTCTGGAAGGCGATTTTGATCAAAAACACAAGGTTTCAAGGTCTAACCATCATTCTTTTACAATTCCAAGGTTTGATTCTCATCCATAACACTTTGTAAACGTTTTTAATAAATCCCTAATGGTCCAGACCTGTTCATAAACGAAAAAGCTTTCTGAAAATCGTCAATAAGGGTTGTTAAACGGATTATAACTAATTAACATGCGTTATGGGTATGTATGATTAGAAAGATAGGATTTTTATGGATCTTGATGATGTTTTGATGTATTATCATGCTAGGTCAGAATTAATATTGTTAGTATGATGATAGAAAACTCAGTAATCGGATAATAGGGTTATGATTACATGCGTTAATTGATGTTACATGCTATGTGAATAGTGTTTGGATTGTTTTGGGTTGCATGCAGGACTGATTATACGAGGTTGAACGAAGGGTTTTGGGTTAAACATGTTTAGGATAGTGTTTGGGATGATATTGGGTAGTTACACACGTTCTGGATCTGATTTGGAGCGTTAAACGCGCGAAAAACCGGAACAGCATGGTTACAGGCGAGTAGCAATGCTAATCGCCTATAACTCATGCGATTACAAGGCTAATCGCCAATAAATAGGCGAGTAGAAGCCTAATCACTAGTAAGTTCATGCGAGTAGCCCTAATCACTAGTAAGTTCATGCGAATAGCCCTAATCACTAGTAAGTTCAGGGGAATAGCCCCTAATCGCATGAAGTAAAGGGGAATAGCCCCTATTCGCCTATAACAGGGGCGAATAGGATGTCTAATCACTAGTTGACTTTCCTAATCACTAGTTGACTTTTCCTAATCACGTGTACTGCTGCTGTAAGTGTAAATTAGCATTCCGAGACCCGATTTAACATGTAGTAACATGCTAGGAACCCCGTAACATGTCTAATAACTTGGTAACATATATTTGGATGTATTTCGGTGATACGTGAACTATGTGCTATAACTTGTTGTGTGTTAACGTATGTTAAGTATACTTGCGTTATTGTATGTTTTGGAGCGTAAACATAACACGGGGAGCCTCGGGTCACCAATGGGATGTCGAGTCTTGTACTTTGGGTCGGTTAAACAGTCACGGTGTTTTCAAACAAACTTGGTTATGGTCTGGACATCTAGGGACTAATTAACCTGCGGGTTATTAGTCTAAGTACTTGTAACTGTCGTATGTTAGGTCGCCACTGTACGGGACTAACATAGCAGCTGAGTTTACTCGGGATTAGGAGTAAAGCAACTTAAGGTGAGTTTACGGCCCCTCTTTTAAACTGGTTTTATACTTTCGGGGGAGAAAACATGTGTTAAAACGATTGCTTGGTAACTACTGTCATACTATGGGTTTCTATTGTGTACTACACGATCTTTGGAAGTCCCGGGGGGAACCATGAATGTGCGGGTTTGCACAACGGGGAAATGTGAATAGCGCTATTGGGAGTGACCAACCCCGCTCGTCGACTTGGAGGGTCGGCGGGTGCATATTGTCTCAAACAGGAACAACAGGAACAACAGGAACATACATCGGGCATACTTTTGGTATTCGAGTTAGTAATGGTTTTCCAATCGTGGTAGTAACAAACGTACGCCTAGCTAGCGTATACTGGTTTTCTATTTTGTTATAGTATGGACAGGTTGACTTGATACTTGAACTGCAAACCTGTAAACTCACCAGCATTTTTGTGCTGACGTAAACTTTTACATGTTTTCTCAGGTCGCTAAGGTAGCACAATGGAACTAGGGCGCACGCGTCTGCACGGCGTCTAGATAGGGTTGCATGATTTCATAAACATTGAACTTTGGTTATTTATGTTGAACTTTATTTTGAATAAGCTTCCGCTGTAAACGGGATTTTAAAACTATGTTTTGGTATTGCATTAATTACATTTAGACTTGTTTATTGTGATCGTTGGTTTGGATCCTGGTTTGTCATGCGCCTCGCGGTAAAACTCCGCAAGTGGATTTTGAGGGTGTGAAAGATTGGTATCAGAGCCAATGGTTATAGTGAACTAGGACTGCATGTAGAGTCTAGTCTATAGCCGAGTCGCACACACTAGACGATCACATGGTACTAAACATTAAGGTGGTTTACGTATGGTCTTGTCGGGCTGTCTCTAAATCGTTGGTCTTTCTACGTTACATCATCCGTTCTATCTTAGGTCGGGTTACGTACTTTCTAGGCGGGGTAGTATATTGGAGTAAATCGTGTACTCTTGAGATTTGTCCAAGGCTCGGACATCTCCCTTTCATACTCCAATAGAAACACTTGTCATGAACTACCGTAGTATTACGGTGTGTAGCTAAGAGTCTATGTTCGGTGATTTGATCTTTGAACTAGGAGAACACTTGGAGGACCATGTAGAGCGTTTTATCATTTTGGGTGCACACAAAGTCATAAAACGAAATGCATGGAAGCACTGGTGAGCTCTGGGTTTGAGGGGATAGTCCTGGATTGGATCTGGCTTTAATCTTGTGAACATTAGTGGTTATCTTTAACTGCGAAACTAAATTTTCTCGTTCTTTCTGCCAGAATCATGTCTGGAGTGCGTGGAGGACGAGGAGGTGGTCGCAATGGTGGACGCGGTGGTGGTCGTGGTGGTGCTGGTGGTCGTGGTGGAGGTATTAACCTGTCACAGGCTGATCTGAACAACTTGCTCCAGGCTGCCTTTCAGTTAGGGCACAACGGTGGTGGTAAGTTGTTTTATCCATTTTCTTTGCCTCATTGGTGAGTCTTGTGTACGTTATTCGTGGTTTCTCATACGTTTCATTTCAGGTGGTCCTGTTGACCCACCCCCACCCATGTGCACCTACAAGATGTTCCGGGACTGCAAGCCCCAGGAATTCTCTGGCACCGAGGGTGCGGTCAGTTTGCTTAGGTGGTTGGAGAAAGTGGAGTCGGTATTTCTGATGTGTAACTGTCTCCCAGAAGATCGGGTGAAGTATTCTGCTGCGTTGTTTCAGGACGTGGCATTGACTTGGTGGAATGGCATCACCCAGAACATGGGTATTGGGGAGGCATATGCTATGCCATGGGAGAACTTTGTGCAGTTGCTGAAGCGGGAGTATTGCCCGAGAGAAGAGGTACAGAAGCTGGAACATGAGGTATGGAACCTCAAGATGACTGGATCGGAAATCGAGAAGTATACTGTGAGGAGGAATGAGTTGGCAGTGCTGTGTCCCGATCTGCACGTGCCAGAGTATCGTAAGATTGAACATTATGTCTCAGGGTTAGTGCCGGAAATTGCAGGGTTGGTAGCTGCTGGAAATCATCCTACTTATGCGGAGGTAGTTCGATCGGCACATAGGATGACTAACTTAAAGGTGAATGAGGGGATTTTGCCTGCGAAAGGTTCAACTGTTAAGGCTCCAGAGAACAACAAGCGCAAGTGGGAAAATGACGGGAAAGGATCTGGGTCTGCACAGCAGGGTAAAAGGTTTGATAATGGGGGTTCATCTTCTTCGGGTAACAAGCAGGGTGGTTATGCGGGAAAACTGCCCAAATGTAACAAGTGTGGACGCCATCATCAAGGGAACTGCGACAGTAACCGTTGTCACCGCTGCCAGCGAACAGGGCATTACGCTAAAGATTGTCGAGCTGCACTTCCATCAACTCAGGCTCCAAGCAACACCCCAGCTCCTGCTGCTCAAGGAACTGGGGGGAAACAGGGATGTTACAACTGCGGGGATACTGGGCACTACAAGAAGGATTGCCCAAAACTGAAACAGGGTGGAAACAACAATAATGGGAACAACGGGGGCGGTGGCAGGAACGCACGCGCCTTCGTCATTGGAGCCGCTGAGGCTAGGCAGGACCCTGATACGGTCACCGGTACGTTTCTTCTCAATAATCATTCCGTTAGCGTGTTATTTGATTCTGGTGCCGACAAGAGTTTTGTATCCATGGATGTTAGTCGACTGCTAGATGTAGCACCCGTACCATTAGAGGCCAAGTATATTATTGAGTTAGCTGACGGTAAAACGATTGAAGCTACTAGTGTTCTTCGGGAGTGTCAATTAGAATTGTCGGGTATATCGTTTCCCATCGACCTTATGCCGGTACCTTTGGGTAGTTTTGACGTTGTGGTAGGAATGGATTGGTTATCTTTGTATCGCGCGGAGATTGTCTGTTACGATAAGGTTATTCGGATTCCTCTCCCTGATGGAGAATTTCTTTCTGTGTACGGTATCAAGGGTGGTGTTTCGCTAAACATCATCTCTAGCATGAAAGCCCTTAAGTGTCTTCGAAAGGGTTATCCAGCTGTTTTGGCACTCTTATCTGTTTCCTCTGTTGATGAGAAGAAGATCGACGACATCCCGGTGGTACGCGAGTTTTCTGATGTTTTTCCCGATGATTTATCTGGTCTTCCTCCTCATCGTCAAGTCGAGTTCGGTATTGATCTTGTACCAGGGGCTGCTCCTATTGCTCGGGCCCCCTACCGTCTTGCACCTCCCGAGATGCAGGAATTGTCTAGTCAGTTACAGGAACTCTTGGACAAGGGTTTCATCCGGCCAAGTTCTTCCCCTTGGGGAGCCCCAATTTTATTTGTCAAGAAGAAGGATGGGAGTTTCCGATTGTGTGTAGACTACAGAGAGCTGAACAAGTTGACCATCAAGAACCGTTATCATCTTCCACGTATTGATGATCTATTCGACCAGCTTCAGGGTTCTAGTTATTATTCCAAGATCGATTTGAGGTCCGGTTATCACCAGCTGCGCGTCAGGGAGGCTGACGTTGCAAAGACTGCTTTTCGAACACGTTATGGCCATTTCGAATTCTTGGTCATGCCTTTCGGTCTCACGAACGCACCGGCGGTTTTCATGGACTTGATGAACCGCGTCTGTAAACCGTACCTGGACAAGTTTGTCATTGTGTTTATCGATGACATTCTGATCTACTCCAAGAACGAGACCGAACACGGCGAACATCTGCGGTTAGTTTTGGAACTCTTGCGACGGGAACAACTTTACGCCAAGTTCTCAAAGTGTGACTTTTGGTTACGCGAAGTTCAATTCCTAGGACATGTGGTTAATGAACTAGGAATTCATGTAGATCCCGCTAAAATCGAAGCGATCAAGGACTGGGGAGCACCAAAGACGCCAACTGAGGTGCGGCAATTCCTAGGCCTTGCGGGCTATTATCGTCGTTTCATTCAGGGGTTCTCGAAGATTGCTCAACCCCTCACCACTCTCACTCAGAAGGATAGGAAATTCGACTGGGGTGAATCACAAGAGTCCGCGTTTGAGGAACTGAAGTCTAAACTGTGTTCTGCTCCTATTCTGTCTTTACCTGAGGGTCCTGATGATTTTGTCGTTTACTGTGATGCTTCCATTCATGGACTCGGTTGCGTGTTGATGCAACGCGAGAAAGTGATTGCGTATGCTTCTCGTCAACTCAAAGTGCACGAGAAGAACTACACAACTCATGACTTGGAGTTGGGTGCTGTGGTATTCGCGTTGAAAATTTGGAGACATTACTTGTACGGTACCAAATGCACCATCTACACCGATCACAAGAGTCTCCAACACATTTTCGACCAACAACACTTGAACATACGGCAGCGTCGCTGGATTGAACTTTTGAACGATTATGATTGTGCTATTAAGTACCATCCTGGCAAGGCGAATGTTGTAGCAGACGCCTTGAGCAGGAAGGAATCTTCTAAACCTCGTCGCGTTCGGGCGTTGCAGCTCACTATCCATTCGTCGTTACCTGATCAACTCCGTTCTGCCCAATTGGAAGCTTTGAATGAGGAAAACCTTAAAGCTGAAACTATGCACGGTGCCGACAAGCACCTAGAGCGAAGGCCTGATGGCCTGCACTACTTCGCAGAACGCATATGGGTTCCTTTGTTCGGGGGACTACGGGAGCTTGTCCTTGATGAGGCTCATAAGTCCCGGTATTCTATTCATCCTGGTTCGGATAAGATGTACCAAGATCTAAAGGTGCTTTACTGGTGGCCAAACATGAGGTCGGACATAGCCTCATACGTGAGCAAATGCTTGACTTGTGCTAAGGTCAAGGTGGAATACCAGAAACCGTCGGGTCTCCTGCAACAACCTGAAATTCCGGAATGAAAATGGGAACGGATTACTATGGATTTTGTCACACAACTTCCTAAATCACCAAGCGGGAACGACAAGATATGGGTGATTGTCGATCGGTTGACGAAATCAGCTCATTTCCTTGCCATTAAGGAGACCGACACCATGGATCGTTTGGCTCGTCTCTACTTGAAAGAAGTTGTTTCTAAGCACGGGGTACCTGTTTCTATTATCTCAGATCGTGACTCCCATTTTACTTCTCACTTCTGGAAGTCTTTGCACAAGGCTTTGGGTACACAACTAGACATGAGTACGGCTTACCATCCACAGACTGACGGTCAGAGTGAGCGTACGATCCAAACTTTAGAAGACATGCTGCGGGCATGTGTGATCGATTTTGGCAAGGGTTGGGAAGCTCATCTACCGTTGGTAGAATTCTCATACAACAACAGTTGTCACACGAGCATCAAGGCTGCTCCGTTCGAAGCACTGTACGGACGGAAATGCCGTTCTCCTCTTTGTTGGGCTGAGGTGGGTGAGAGCCAACTCACTGGGCCTGAACTGGTGTACGAAACTTCGGAAAAGATCGTACAGATTCGTAATCGGTTGGCGGCGGCACGGGACCGGCAAAAGAGTTATGCCGATCAGCGTCGCAAACCACTGGAATTCCAAGTTAACGACAAGGTGCTTCTGAAAGTTTCTCCGTGGAAGGGCGTCATACGCTTTGGGAAGCGTGGCAAACTCAACCCACGGTATGTCGGACCATTTACGATCCTGGAACGGATTGGGCCGGTGGCATATCGTCTTGATTTACCGACGGAGCTCGGTAACGTACATAACGTCTTCCACGTGTCCAACTTGAAGAAGTGCCTGACTGACGAGTCTCTCATCGTTCCACTAGAAGAGATCAAGGTTGACGATCGTCTTCGGATTGTGGAAGAACCTGTGGAGATCCTCGACTACAAGATTCGTAGCTTACGTCACAGCAAGATCCGTATCGTTAAGGTTCGGTGGAACTCGAACCGGGGACCGGAATATACGTGGGAACGGGAGGATCAGATGAAGTCTAAGTATCCTCATCTCTTTCCTAAGGAAGCGTTCGAGTCGAGGCATGTCTCTTCGGCAGCTGAATGAATCTCGGGTCGAGATTCCTTTTAACGTGGGGATGATGTGACAACTCGGGTAAATCTCTCTCTTTTGGTTTCTACCTTTTGCTTGTTTCCTTCGTTATCTCTTTTGTTCTTTCTGTACTTGTACAAATTTTCGGGACGAAAATTCTTTTAACGTGGGGATGATGTGACACCTGGCAAATTCTGGTTAACAACGTTGTCTAGATGAAAGTCTACCTTAGCGAGTCACGCGTATATTGTACTTAACTGGGTTAGTTAAGTCGGGATATGGTTCGGGAACTATTGGTTAGTCTAGAAGATCATTGGATGTTGGTCTAGAGGTTCGTTAGATGTCGGTCCTTAACCAAGTGTACAAACGGTGACGATTTGTAGGATCGTCAGGGCATACGGAACGTACGAGTCTCGAGTCCCGGGAATTGGTGAACGAGGGTAAATATGTGTATTTACTTGTGTTATGTGTTTACAATCATTATGTAACTTGTCGGTACATGAATATGCATTAACATATGTTAAAACGGGGTTTAACGCGCAAAACACACAAGGCCAAACCCTATAGGCGAGTAGGAGGTCTACTCCCCTATAGGGGAGGCGAGTAGGGAGCCCATAAGGGCGAGTAGGCCCTACTCGTGTGAGTTATGGGCGAGTAGGCCCCTAATCACTAGAACTTTCAGGCGATTACAAGCCCTAATCGCCTGAACTGCTGCACAATCGCATGTAACGTGCTGGAACGACTAGGAACGCCTATAAATACAATACTTAACCTCCTAAACTCCCTAATATCAACCCTAGTCGTCCCATAACCGCCCCAAACACCTAAACAACCTCTGGAAGGCGATTTTGATCAAAAACACAAGGTTTCAAGGTCTAACCATCATTCTTTTACAATTCCAAGGTTTGATTCTCATCCATAACACTTTGTAAACGTTTTTAATAAATCCCTAATGGTCCAGACCTGTTCATAAACGAAAAAGCTTTCTGAAAATCGTCAATAAGGGTTGTTAAACGGATTATAACTAATTAACATGCGTTATGGGTATGTATGATTAGAAAGATAGGATTTTTATGGATCTTGATGATGTTTTGATGTATTATCATGCTAGGTCAGAATTAATATTGTTAGTATGATGATAGAAAACTCAGTAATCGGATAATAGGGTTATGATTACATGCGTTAATTGATGTTACATGCTATGTGAATAGTGTTTGGATTGTTTTGGGTTGCATGCAGGACTGATTATACGAGGTTGAACGAAGGGTTTTGGGTTAAACATGTTTAGGATAGTGTTTGGGATGATATTGGGTAGTTACACACGTTCTGGATCTGATTTGGAGCGTTAAACGCGCGAAAAACCGGAACAGCATGGTTACAGGCGAGTAGCAATGCTAATCGCCTATAACTCATGCGATTACAAGGCTAATCGCCAATAAATAGGCGAGTAGAAGCCTAATCACTAGTAAGTTCATGCGAGTAGCCCTAATCACTAGTAAGTTCATGCGAATAGCCCTAATCACTAGTAAGTTCAGGGGAATAGCCCCTAATCGCATGAAGTAAAGGGGAATAGCCCCTATTCGCCTATAACAGGGGCGAATAGGATGTCTAATCACTAGTTGACTTTCCTAATCACTAGTTGACTTTTCCTAATCGCGTGTACTGCTGCTGTAAGTGTAAATTAGCATTCCGAGACCCGATTTAACATGTAGTAACATGCTAGGAACCCCGTAACATGTCTAATAACTTGGTAACATATATTTGGATGTATTTCGGTGATACGTGAACTATGTGCTATAACTTGTTGTGTGTTAACGTATGTTAAGTATACTTGCGTTATTGTATGTTTTGGAGCGTAAACATAACACGGGGAGCCTCGGGTCACCAATGGGATGTCGAGTCTTGTACTTTGGGTCGGTTAAACAGTCACGGTGTTTTCAAACAAACTTGGTTATGGTCTGGACATCTAGGGACTAATTAACCTGCGGGTTATTAGTCTAAGTACTTGTAACTGTCGTATGTTAGGTCGCCACTGTACGGGACTAACATAGCAGCTGAGTTTACTCGGGATTAGGAGTAAAGCAACTTAAGGTGAGTTTACGGCCCCTCTTTTAAACTGGTTTTATACTTTCGGGGGAGAAAACATGTGTTAAAACGATTGCTTGGTAACTACTGTCATACTATGGGTTTCTATTGTGTACTACACGATCTTTGGAAGTCCCGGGGGGAACCATGAATGTGCGGGTTTGCACAACGGGGAAATGTGAATAGCGCTATTGGGAGTGACCAACCCCGCTCGTCGACTTGGAGGGTCGGCGGGTGCATATTGTCTCAAACAGGAACAACAGGAACAACAGGAACATACATCAGGCATACTTTTGGTATTCGAGTTAGTAATGGTTTTCCAATCGTGGTAGTAACAAACGTACGCCTAGCTAGCGTATACTGGTTTTCTATTTTGTTATAGTATGGACAGGTTGACTTGATACTTGAACTGCAAACCTGTAAACTCACCAGCATTTTTGTGCTGACGTAAACTTTTACATGTTTTCTCAGGTCGCTAAGGTAGCACAATGGAACTAGGGCGCACGCGTCTGCACGGCGTCTAGATAGGGTTGCATGATTTCATAAACATTGAACTTTGGTTATTTATGTTGAACTTTATTTTGAATAAGCTTCCGCTGTAAACGGGATTTTAAAACTATGTTTTGGTATTGCATTAATTACATTTAGACTTGTTTATTGTGATCGTTGGTTTGGATCCTGGTTTGTCATGCGCCTCGCGGTAAAACTCCGCAAGTGGATTTTGAGGGTGTGACAGCGAGAGATAGTGAATGTGAAGGTGGTTGATAAGGAGTTTATTTTATAGTAAGGAGATTATCTAGCAATGTAAATTGTGGGGTTAAAGTAGGGATAAGAAATAGGATGAAGATAGAGAATAGAAACAAATAGAGTTGCAAGTAAGAGAAGCAAGTACTGGTTAAAATCCTAAGGTTATAGACAAAATTATTTTTCTAATAACCTAATTCCCTATAACCATGGCTCTGATACCAATCTGTAACACCCCAACCGATGGCGGAAACATCGAGGTGTCACGTAGTGATGATTGTTCAATAGCTCATGGTACTAAATGGAAGTTGAACATTACTAAACAATTTACAATTTTACAATTCAAAAAAAATACATGAACTTGATTTACATAAACTAGGTCCAAAGCTCCTATGTGATCCAAGACTTGTACAACTTCCAATAGCAATTAAAACTTGAAACATGTTGAGTTGGAAACATGGGGGGTCAACTATAAATAGTTGGTGAGAATACATAGGTTTTGCATATAGTTGAAAGCAATATGTTGTATAGCAATCATAGTTAAAGTATAATAATGAGTAATGATAGAATATGAGCCCGACATGTAACAATGCGTCTTTTGTACAATCAAACCTTGTGTCGACTGAGACCTAACTCGCAAGTTAGTAAAAGTGTAACTGTTATCGATCATCCCTGAATTTATGCGGGGGATGGGTTTGTCAGACCTATAGCGCTATAATCTAAACAGGCGGGTTGATCAATGTTAATGATTGTACTGTGTCTTTTTGTTACAGTCAAATGATAGAATGAGTAAATGATAGTGTATAAAATGTTTATAATTGAATCACAAGTTTTAACAATGTAAGAATGAGTAAATGATAGTATATAAAATGTTTAAACATGTTTCACTCCAAAATGTAAAACAGAAAAAGGGGCTACGTAAACTCACATGATCGTGACGATGAACTTGAAAGGAAGCAACAAGAATTATGCTTGAACCTTAAATGTGTAGATCAACTTGACAAGAATTTCTAACGTCACTCCAAATTTACAACAACCTAAGTACAAATATATTCTAGATTAATTTCACAAAACCTTTTCATGGTGCTATGCGATAAAAATTGAATTGAAACTTTTAGTTATACTAGTTTTAAAAATATGTCCTTAACTTATTCTGTTCTTAAACTTGAATAATTTGTAGGACTACATGGCTAACGCCTCAAAGATTTTTCATAAAATAACGTGTAAAACTAGCTTTACATATATAAACGTTCAATTTAGAAAATAAATAAATCATGTATATTTAAAAAAAATAAATTAAAGTTTTATATACTAAACGTAACACAAACTTGACTTGAACAACATGTAACTTATACGTACATTTTTACATATTAAGGGGTAGTCCGTAAAATAAAATATATTTATAAATCACCTATTTATTTTGAAAATTGTTGATGCCACTAATTTCAAGAGGACTTGTTTCATAAACAGATTTGATTTTGGGTGTTTACCTTCTCCATCGTACCCATCTTGATGCCCAAATCCGTAATATACAAACCATTTAAAAAAAACACCATGTACGTGTATGTATATATAAAGATTAGGAAATCTATAGATACTCGTATACATTATGAGTATATTTCATTACTTAACAACCTAAGGAAGAACATCAACACCAAAGTTTGTTCAAAATAATAATAATAATAATAATAATAATAATAATAATAATAATACATAAATAAATCAATCAAAATTGTTACCTCAATAATCGAATGAACGGAATAGAGTAGGCGACGTTGGTTGTGAGTGAGCCAAAACGAGTCAAGGTGGTGGTGTACGATAACACTAAAGAAATAGGCGATAATAAATATGGTTCGCGTCCATGGACGTTGGTGCTGCGGCATAAACGTACCAAGGTGGAAAAGTTACGGCGGCAGACGATGGTGGTGTTTAAGATCAGATTCGTATGCAATGGTATGAGTGTTAACTTTAGTGATGGGTTATATGAAACAAAGCTACTTAATAATGATCATTTATCCTTGGTTATTAGAAAGGTCGGTCTTTTGTTTAGAAAACTCATTGATTTAGCCCGTGATTTAGAAAATAAATGACCGATTTCATAGTGGTCTGTAGTTTCCATTTCAAAAGTTTAATATAATAATGCAGTTTTAAAAAATAAATTTGACTCACCCTTTGGCTTAAAAGTCAAACTAATTACTATTATTAAATTTAGTTATATTCCTTTCTGATTGCATTAACACAAAAAAAAAAACGTCACTTATCAGTTATCACGAGAATTTTTTTTTTACATATATGGTCTTGACACAGTTCCCCCTTTTTTTTAAAAGATCTATTAAATAATAGATTGACACTATATTTTATTTTACTGTCTACAAAACATCGGCTATTACAATACTATCTTCATAAATTTTACATTGGTATTTCATCTTTTAATTATTATCACTTTAGGCCCTTAAAGTTAAAATTAAATCACTGAAAAAAAAAAAAAAAACCGCGAATGTTATAATTAGTATCTTAGGAATTGATTAAATATGCCAATCTAGAATAATATGCTTGCTATCTTAATTGCTAAGCCATAAATCAGGCAATATCCAGGTTGCAAACGTGATAACCATTTAGACGATGCATCGATTTTAAATACTAAATTGTATCATGTTAGGATATGCGTATCCTTAAATCAATTCCAAAATATATAGTGATATTCACCTTACTTTATATGGCAAATATATAATATCGCTTAAGAGCAAACATTACATGCTATGCATCAGATTGAAGAATCTTTAAGTTCTTCATTATGTTCACATCATGATCGACTCGGTGCGGTCTTACCAGTCATGCCAATTAATTAAATAATTATGATCCATAAACTAAACTTCTAGTTTATGATCAAATATGTATTACTTGCACGTATGTAATACAAAACATAAGATATGAAAGAATGTATTGTAACTTCAATATTTACACTATCATGTTATATAATCACTCCTTTTATTTGCCACATGTGGTGGTCAATCTCATTAGTAATATGATCAATATTGCATTTTTTATGATCGATCTCATTATTAACTTGGCTATCATTATAGTCATTGATGGTTGATCACATCATGACCATCATTATAACTTCTGATGGTCGATCTCATTATCATCATAACCATCACTACAATTTTCTCAATTATTTCCATGATCATGACAATTTCAATTATTGTTATATAATCTCACCCACTTCAAGAAATAGAGTAAAACCAACCAAGCTTTATTATTTTCTTGGACATAAGAATATAAAGTCATTTCAAACTTTTCATACCCTTTTAATGGTATTGCTACTTCCGGAACATATTTGAGGTATGATAAGTAAAATTCGTTCTATCCAATTTTCCCATATAAAATTGAGAAGTAATTATATTTCCTCAATTACCATGATCATGGACTTTACACTAATCTAATATCATCACATTCACTTCAGGGAATGGATTATAACCACAAAGCTTTCATGGTGGAATCATTACAACTTCCTTAGTTATGCACGTGATCTTTAACCTTTATACCGATCATTTTTCATCACATTCACTTCAGGGAATGGATGAGAACTACACCACTTTCATGGTGGTCATTTCAAGCCTTATATAACCAAGTCGTTATCTATCGGTCTAAAACCGTACAAGCTTTTCCATAGATTTATAATAAGCTTTGGGGAGTTTGACAATTTGAGTGTCATATTATAAATGAATATTGATCACAATTAAATTGAGTTAATAACATGTGATCATGTACCAAAACTATGGTCATTTTGATGATCTTTTCAAAACTGATAATATATGAAACACACTATATACATAAAAGTTAGATTATACAATACATGCCTTTATAACATGTCACATTAATAAAACCAGTATAAATATGACCTTATGAAATAAATTTTTTCTCACTTATAAGAAAAATAATATATATATATATATATATTGTTACTATGATACATTAAGTAGTTTGCCAATGTTTGAACAAATTAGATCATCAGTTGCAAATGCTCTTTATGTTTTCAAAATAGAATTAAAAAATCTGACCATAAATAAAATACGTTGTGCAGCCATCAAGCACCAAAAAGCTATCTAATGCAATCAGACATTACAAATTGCACAAATAAAAACCTCATACTGATCAACAGAATCAATAAAAAGTAATCAGAAAAGTAAACTTACAACATGTCTTTATATTAAAAAATGACAGAAGCAATAAAAAAATCGATAACGAAATATGGCCGACTATGATATAACCTTACTCACTAAAAGAATCATGTGGTTTGGTTATTTTTATTTCAACCGACATTTATTCATTGAACTATTTTTTAATATATAAATAATTAATAAATTAAACATAATTAATTATATAGATATAACCGATATCATATTTGATGTAATGAACTAAAATAAAATATGTGATATGGTAGAACATAGTTTGATTAAACAATAATAAATATCAATCTCGATTTAACCTAAAATTGTATTTGTTATAATAAGGGTTATTTGAGATAATAAAGAATGATGATAAAGTAACAAGACAATATGATATACCTTATGATGGTATGATTTTACTCCAAAAGCAACTCGTGCTGATAACGTGTTGTAAAACTAGCCTAATAGCGAAATAATAAGAGAACAGGAATTGGGAGAGAAATATGGAATTTCATTAATGAAGTGTGTTTACAATGAGGTACAATGAGGATATATATAGGAATACAAAACTTGGAGAATAAGCTATTCTAATTTAGGAGGTGATAACCACATTAATATAATATATTTATAACAGCTTTTGGCTTTTGAAAAAAAATTACAAATTTACCACCCATACAACCAATATTCACAATAAGTTAAGCGAAACATTTAAAAAAAACAATTTATTGACTTTTTGACGTTTCTCATCACAAAAGCTAATCCAAACATTTTTTTTAAAAACTCATTTTTCAAAAATTCATAAATCAATAAGCACTTCTAATCAAAAGCACTTTTGCATTTCCAAACTCAATCTCAAACACCTTCTTAGTACATGTGCTTTCATCTTTTACAAATATATCACAAAAAAACATTTTTCATTTTTAACTAGAAATTTTCTATTTTCAACTTTGGTCTTTTATACGTTTCATGTTTTATAAACTTTGCTTTTAACATTTTGGTTTAAATTTTGTGAGTTAAGGCGCTTCAACGTGCATATGTGGTTGAACGATTTTACATCTATTTTTTTTTTCTCATTTGTCGCAACGCAAGCAGATTCTAAGTTGACTTAGTTATTGTTTTCTATGTTTTACGTATCGATCTACTTTTTGTGCATTAACATGCCGCGATGGACGTTTTAACGGAATTTATTGTTTCAAATGAAATGAAGATCTGGTTTTTGTGTTGTTGTTTATAGAGGAAAGAAACTAATTGTACCTTCGGGTTATCTTTTGTTACTTTGTTTTCATCAACCTGGTTTCTCGTTTTTGTCTATTTGTTAGCTGAAGTATGAAAAGCACAGTAGTGTTAGGCCATGTTAAAAGAGTGTTCGTTTAACAACTTGGATTGATAAATATCTTATATATATAGGAAAATATCTTATATGATGCTTTGTCGTTTAGGTAAACTATTGTTGATCGTACATCTTGTGTTGTAGCATGACGTTTATAATTCGCTACGCATGGTGTTTCTTTGTCAAGTTCCAGTGGATGAGAGACCGATAGCGATTATGCTTCCTGTTGAATAAAGGAGTTTAGGAAGAGATGAACCAAGTAGGGTCGTGTGTTTCCTTTAGTTTGGGCTTTTTGTTATATGAGTATAGGTTATAGATTGTTGGCGTTTAGTGTGGCATTTATTTATTTATATGAAATTCACTTATGAGTTTGGCTTTTGAAAAGGTGTTTCCTATCCGTGAATAAATTCAAACTTTAGATTTAGAAAAGAAGTAAAAATATGTATTATGACATTACTTTGTTATAAACCATGATACGTTTATTTTAGGGTTGGTAATATTTTAGATCCATAATTTTATTTAATAAAAGGATAAATTAGATAAGGATGGTAGGTAGGCGGGCAACAAGTTGCGCCGTCACCTCTTTTTGGATGGAAAATCCGAATCTGCTAAAAACAAAACTCCGCCCTTGAGGAGTGGAAAAGTTGATGTGCACTACTTGCTGAACCCGAGCAAAAAACTGCACCGCTTCCAGTGCCAAGGAACCGAACGTGTCGAAGGCCAGGGGAACGAAAGCAGGTTGATTATCCTCACATGCTTTAACGTGCTTTTCCACTTTCTTGGATTCAGCTCTCATGACCGTTTGCCGGGCCACAAACCCACTACCCCGAAGCCCAGCTAGAGGGGACCCTCCCGTAAGATCAACGCATGCATGTTTTCCACCTTCCCAATTAAACACTAAGACGTCTGTTGGGCGCAAGATAGACCTACCTAAAACATTACATTACATATATCTAAAAAGAAAAATATAAGACGAACACGAATATGAATTGATAATAACTTGTCTGCACTTATGAAATTAGTTGTTGATATTATGAAGATTTTTTTTTTTTTTTTTGAACGGCCAACTAAAACTACATTAACTAACTAGTAAGGCGCTAGCAAACAAAATCCGGAAAACAATTGTCCGAAATTACAAACCGGAAAAAAAAGGGCGATTACCCAAACCGAAATACAATGAACCGGACAAGAACCCCAACTAACCCATTTTTGTATTATCGGACCTGTGTCATGGCTCCCAAGGCATATTCGCCATTCTTAACCGAGATGTAACCCATAAATAACTCATAACCTTGATTTCTTCCATTATGAAGATTTGAATTGAATAAAAGTGTAAGATTGTGTGTTTGTATAAAAGCGTGTAACTATTTACATCGAACAAGTTCATGAAAATGAAACGTGACTCAAACTAGGGTGTGAAAAAGTGGACAAATGCATCATATTATAGATGGATGGTAGAGACCTAGTAAAAGAATTAATTGAGTGGATTGTAATGAGAAAACCAACCGGTGTATAAAGATAAAAAAACTGAATACAATTTTTTATTTAATTTAGGGTGAAATATCCAAGATCAATTTGGGTTTAATATTGGTGGAGGGAAATAAGGGATGACCCGGCTATTGGCTTGGGTTCGAGTCCTGATTCCGACCGGTTTTACCGACTATTTCACCGTCGTGCCTTCAGGCGGGAGAGTGGCAGGGTTTTCCCGGGAATTGGTGGCAATTGGTGGCCCGGGTACTCTCGAGTACCTGATTCGCCAAAAGGGTGCCCGAGAGTGCTCGGAATTGATTCGTTGGCCGTTCAAAAAAAAAAAATTGGGTTTAACATGTTACGTGGTATTGGATTCCAGTCCGGTTATTTTCGGTACAGTCTCAAAATGCCCATCCCTCGATAATATAGGCAAACCTACAGTATCCATTTGAAAGGTTACCCTGACCCGTATACCATACCATAACTTTTACAAAAAAATTAGGTCGTGCCAAAATCATCAATATTACATACTAGGTTAGAGTCCTGCGTATAACGCGGTACATGTCCATGTCAAATGAAAAAAATTCTATAAAGATTGTAATATGCAAATTTTATTTATTGAAATTTTATTTATTCAATCAAAAATATGCAAGTTTTATTTATTAAAAGTTACGTAATACAATTCGTATGAATTTTGGTTGATTGTAATTATCATAAAAAAGTTTAATGGTACCCAATAACAGATATATGAATCAACAAATGTTTAATTTGACGTGATTTAAAAACAAATAATAAAGACGTAATATTATTAATATGATTGAAATTTATTTTGAATAATTGAGGAATTTATCATTTATTTACAAATGAATTTTGTGACACCCGGCATATTTGGCTTAAACACTTTAGTAACATCTAAATCTACCTTAGCGGGAAACATTTATAAACGGACTTAACTAGGTTAGTTGAGTCGGGTCAATTTAGGATTGTCCAGGGTTCAATGATCTGGAGGATCATTGGGAGTCGTTTTGGGAATACACTAGTACCGGGTCCCGTTGTTGGTGAAATTACATGAACTAATTAAGTGTATGTGTGGATTAATTGTCGTGTGGTGGATTATATACATAGATGTGTTTAAACGATGTGTAGATAATTATCCATGCTTAAATATGTTAAACATAGACTAAGGTTGCATGCTCATATGTTAGGATGCGTTAAAATGCGTTAAACACGACAAACTGGAAAACTAAAAAAACATAAGTCCTGGTTCGACCACTTCGAGTGGGTGAACCTGGAGATTTGTCTTGGTTCAACCCTTAGCAAAGGGGGCGAACCTGGGATATGGAATTGAAAGAATTCCATTCGACCAAGTCAGGGTACATTCGACCCTGTGAAAGGGTAGAAGGAGGTTACATTCGACCAGAGACAGGGGTCGAATGTGGACTAGTATAAATACCAAACTTTGTCATTTTTCACCATTTCACAAACCCTAGCCATTTCTAAACACTCTCAAACGATTTTTAACACTGAGGAAGGAGTTTTTGCTATGGTTTTTCATAATCTAACCCATCAACAACATCTAATCAAGAATCCAAGGTGTGTTCTTGATCCTAAACCCTTTTTTAGGCATTTTAATTCATTTTCATCTAACCCTAAATGTCCAGATCTGTTCTAAGGGCGTTTCATGATTAAAAACCTTTTAAACATCTTTCTAAACCTAAACCTTATCATTAAACGTAGGTTTCATATCAATAAACATACGTTAATGATGTGTTGTGTGATATTATGTGTTGTTTAATGATTTGCTACTGTACCTATGATAGAAGCATGATCTAGGGTTGCTATTGATGTTGGTTTATTGTTGTTTAGGGTTACAATTAGATAGATGGTGATATTATGGGTATTTTGTGGATTTTTGATAAATCTAAGGATTGTTACATGTTATTATTATTAATAAAACTATTGGGGGTTTTCATAAACACATTAAACAGAGCATATTGAGATGATTATGAAAGGATTTCAAAAAGTTTCTAAATTGGGTAAGAATTCCATGCATGATGTGACATTTCCATAATTTTGCCATTTTGGGAAAGTGTTAAAACAAACTGGTTTTGGGGCAAAATTGGTGGGGTTTTGTAGGGATAAGTTATTCATGCTTGACTGCTGTGTTTGATGATGTTTCGCGATGTTTCGAATGTGTTTGAAGCGTTTTTAGGGAAAGTTATCTGACAGGGTCGAACCTGGGCTCATTCGACCAAACGGGTGGTCGAATGTGAGATTCCAAGGTCGAACCTGGGAAAAGTTTGGTCGAATCAGATCAAACGCTCGAACGTGGCATCAAACGGTCGAACGTGGCATCAAATGGTCGAACGTGACATTAAACGGGCGAACGTGACTTAAAAAGGGGCGAAGGTGGATTTATCTGCCTGGTTCGACCCTTCTGATGTAAAAATGAGATTTTTAATACAAACTAAGTGTTTTATGCTTGAACCTTGTGCGTAATCTATGTGTACTTGATTAGTTAGGGTAATGGGTCACCAACGGGATGTCGGGTCGGTCTAGTGTGTCGGTTGAACACTTAAACACGTTTTAAAACATACTTGGTTACGATCTAGACAATCGGGGACTAGATAACCTTATGGTTATTAGTCGGAACACTTACGTGAACATTTTGATAGATCTCCGGTAGAGGGATTATCAAGGGCTTAGCATTTTACTAATTACCGAGGAACGCAATCTAAGGTGAGTTCACGACCCCACTTTTACTGCTTTAACCATTGGGGGAGAAAACATGCGCTAAACTATTTTGGTAACATATGTCATACTATAGTTTTAACTTTGCATTGCTATACGATCATTGGAAGTCCCGGGGGAAACCATGAATGTGCGGGGATGCACAACGGGGGAAATGTGGATAGATCTATTGGGCGTGACCTGCCCCACTCGACGGCTTGGAGGGCCGAGCGGGTGCATGTTGTCTCGAACTTTGCTAAACGTGCTGAACATTATTCGGGCTGCTTAAACTTGCTAAACGTGTCCAGTAATGGTTTTCCAATCGTAGTAGTAATAAAACATACGCCTAGCTAGCGTACTTGGTGACATTGGTATAGTATGGACATGGTAATGTTTTGGTAACATTGGTAACATATTGAACAAACCTGTGAACTCACCAGCATTATATGTTGACGTCTTCTTGGCATGTTTTTCTCAGGTCGCTAAGGTAGCAACAGTGGACTAGGCGCACGAGTCTGCATGGCGTCTAGGCTTAGTTTCATGTTTTGAATTAAACAGTTGAACATTTTCGTGCATGGTTTTGTAACTGGTTAAACGCTTCCGCTATGGTTTTTATAATATGAGAACTATGTTTTGAGTTTTACGTATTTTCATATAGTGTTGTTTATTGTGACCGTTGACTTGGATCCTGGTTTGTCATGCACCTCGCGGTAAAACTCCGCAAGTGGAAATTTTAGGGTGTGACAAATTTCAAGTAGATGCTAATTAATAAATTATAATTTTCGTAATAATTATATGATACTAGCTGATTACCCCGGGAGTGTCCCGGGGTTGAAAAATCTAATATGACTTAATAAAAAAGGATAAAACAAGTAAACAGTCTCAACCACTTTTAATGCTAAAGAAAGTTGTTCTAATGTTTATACTACGAAAAGGGGCTCTCATGCTGCGTTCCCAGCAGATTAAAAAAATCTCAACCTCTTTTAATGCTAAGCATATCGTTATAGCACATGAACATGGGCAATTCATATATGTAATAGTAGGTTTAAAAACATATATACTATCATAACACGTTTAGTACTTGCCTATATATGATTAATAAATCACCCAAACACATTTGTTTTTTTTTCTGCATGAACAAAAACTCACTAAAAAAACATTTTTTTTCGTTTTTTGTATAGCACTATGGTGCTCGTTGGAAAGACAATAAAGCGATCGATAATTTGGTGTAATTTTTTTTTCAAAAATAATGTCATACATTAAAGTTACTAACGTTTAAAAATTGTGAGTGGAAAATAAAGAAAAATAGAGATAAAAATACTAATTAAAATATTTGAAATTTTAAAATAATAATCAACATTTAAAAATGTGAGAGGAAAATAAGGAAAAGATATTAATTAACATATTTGAAATTTTAAGATAATATAGATATAGATTTTATTTAAAAAAATAAAATAAAAATTTTAAAAATTTATGTTTTATTTAAAATAATAAATTCAATACTATCACCTCAAAGTGCCACATGACACATTCAATGAGGGGTTGAGGCCTCCATTGAATGCCACCTCATAGAAATTCAATTCTTTTATTATAAGTTATAGATTATAGATTATAGATTATAGATTATAGATACATTCATCTCTGCCAATAAATGCTAATCAGAATTTAAAAATTCTTATTAATGTCAATAAATAACATTAAAACTATTAATAAAGAAAATTAAAACTGCTACAATCTCAATAAAACTTATTAATTGCAATAAAGTTCAATCATAATTTAAAAATTCTTGTTAATGTCAACAAATAGCATTAAAACTCTTAATAAATAATATTAAAACTGCTACAATCTCAATAATGAATCATTCAAATCAATGACATTAAAAACATCCGCGTTTCAAATTGTCTTACACATCTTTAGTAATCATTATTAATTGTGATTGAAGTAATATAATTCTTTAACAACAAGTAACATTTTGAAAATTTATATTGTCATTTAATTTCGTTGTTAAAATAGGTTCAAAATTGTCATTTGATTAAGTATCAATTGTCGTTTCATGACAATTGATGTGACACCCGGCAACTTTCGGTAACTAACTTTTTAAAAATCTAGTAAGTCTACCTTAGCAAGAAACGTTTATAAACAAACTTAACTGGGTTAGTTGAGTCGGGTCAGATTAGGATGGTCCAGGGTCCAATGATCTGGAGGATCATTGGGAGTCGTTTTGAGAATACATTAGTACCGGGTCCCGTTGTTGGTGACATTACATGAATTAATTTAGTATATGTGTAGATTATGGGTCGTGTGGTGGATTGTATGCTTATACTTGCTTAAATGATGTACGAATGATTATACGTGCCTAAACATACTAAGTATAGACTATGGATGCATGCTTATGTGTTAAGATGTGTTAGAATGCGTTAAACACGACAAACTGGAAAAAGGTTAACATGTGTTAAAAGTGCTGTTAACATGTGTTAAAAATGTGCTGATGACCTGAATGTGGAACTTTTGGGCGAATGTGGAAATGGGGTTTGAAAAATGGGCGAACGTAGAAACAAAGTGGGCGAATGTGGAAAAGTTCCACATTCGACCACTAAAAAGGGGCGAACGTGGAAACAAAGTGGGCGAATGTGGAAAAGTTCCACATTCGACCACTAAAAAGGGGCGAACGTGGAAAAATTCCACATTCGACCACTTTAACTGGGCGAACGTGCAGACAGTATAAATACCATCCTTAGCCATTTTTCACCATTTCACAAACCCTAAACGCCTCCAAACACTCTCCATCAGCTATTATCATTGGGGAAGGAGTTTTTGAGCTTGTTTTTCATAACCTAACTCTCTAAATCATTACAAGTGAAAATCTAAGGTGTGTTCTTCATTACAAATCCTTTTTAAACAATTTTGACTTGTTTTAATCTAAACCCCAAGGGTCCAGATCTGATATCAACATGTATTATGGGTAAAAACCTTCCTAATATCTTTCTAAATAAAACCTATTCATAAACAATGAGTTTTCATACAATTTAACATGTGTTTATGTGGTATTAAGCATTGTTTGATGATTATTTGTTATATAGATGAGATAACAACAACCTAGGGCTGTTATTAATGATGGGTTATGATTGAAACGTGTTACCTTTGATTGTTGATGGTGTTTTGATGATTAAAGGAGTTTTTAGTTAGATTTAGGGTTGATTTTGGGATGATTATGATAAGGTTATGATAGGGGTTTCTTGTTCATGATGATCCGAGTATGATAAACTGATTATTAATCGATTTCAGAAAGTTTCCTAATTGGGTAATATTTGCATGCATGATGATGTGACATCTCCATAATTTGCTATTTTAGGAAACTTGTAAAACGGATAAATTTTGGGGTAAAATTGGTAGGGTTTCGTAGGAATATGTTAATGATGCTTGACTGCTGTAACTCATGATGTTTCGTGATGTTTTCGGATGTTTTTGGATGCGTTTTTGAGTAAACAACACAACAGGGTCGAACCTGGAACACCTTCGGCCAGTCGAACGGGCGAAGGTGGAATCCAGGGGTCGAACCTGGAAGAAAAAGGGGCGAAGGTACCACAAGGGGGCGAAGGTGGAAGAAAAAGGGGCGAAGGTGGAAGTTCGAACCCACATTCGACCAGTTCAAGTCACCTTCGACCACTTACAACTACATTCGACCCTGTGTTAACAAAAATGAGATTTTTGATACAAACTAAGTGTTTTATGCTTGAACCTTGCATGTAACCTATGTGTACTTGATTAGTTAGGGAAATGGGTCACCAACGGGATGTCGGGTCGGTCTAGTGTGTCGGTTAAACATTTAAACACGTTTTAAAACATACTTGGTTATGATCTGGACAATCGGGGACTAGATAACCTTATGGTTATTAGTCGGAATACTTATGTGAACATTTTGATAGATCTTCGGTAGAGGGATTGTCACGGGCAAAACATCTTTACACATATTCGAGGAACGTTATCTAAGGTGAGTTCACGGCCCCACATTTTACAGTTTTTACTTTCGGGGTGAGAAACATGCTTACAAACTCTTTTATGACTTATGACTTGTTAAACTCTTATGACTTATGACTTGTTATCACGTTATACTATGGCTTACTTATCTTACTATACGGTTCATCGAAAATCCCTTGAAACCACTAACATGGGTATATGGCGGGGAAATATGGATAGCGCTATTGGGAACTGACAAACCCCACTCGACGGTCGGACCGTGCGGGTGCATATTGTCTCTAACAAAACAAGGTCTACCGGCGATGACGGTAGCCCATAGGAACTAAGGGTAACACACGGCTTAGTCAGTAATGGTTTCACCCGTATGAGTATCTCATTCTGCGCCCAGGTTGGCGTTCTCATTCTGCGCCGGTAGTTGGCGTTCTCATAAAGCATAGTAGTAATTGTGATGGTAACAGTATTCGAAGGAACTCTTTAAACGTTTAATTAAAACCTGTGAACTCACCAGCATTATATGTTGACTCTTTTAGCATGTTTTCTCAGGTCGCTAAGGTAGCAGCATATGGATAGGCGCACGTGGTCGCACTGGAGTCGTCTCGTGTCTAGGGTTTCATCTGCACGTTTTGGGATTATGAACTTTTGAACTTATGTTTATTTATGCATGACTTTTGTAAACTTTAAAATGCTTCCGCACTATTAAATGTTGGTTTTAAACTTATGCATGGTTTTGTTTACGTATGTTTTTACATTTAGACGTCGTTTATTGTGACCGTTGACTGGGATCCTGGTATGTCACACGCCTCGCGGTAGAACTCCGCAGGTGGAAATTTGAGGGTGTGACAGATTGGTATCAGAGCCAATGGTTATAGTGAACTAGGACTGCATGTAGAGTCTAGACTATAGCCGAGTCACACACACTAGACGGTCACATACATTTGAGTCGTGTCTTTTGGGCAAACATATTAACCTTGTCGGGGTGTCGGTCTCCTTACCACACAGTGTCACATTACCTACCTTATCCTTGGCTATTCCTAGCTTCACTTTATTTTCTTCTCTGGGTTACAGCCGAGGGGACTTATTTATCGATCTTTTGAGTTAGTTATATCATTCTGGGATGTGGTTATCGGGTGACTTGAAGTTCTGGCTCGAAGCACGCCTTGGGGACCATGTAGAGCGATTTGTTATTTCGGGTGCACACGAAATCACAAATCGAAATGCATGAAAATCTTGGTGGACTTTGTGTTCGGATTAACGGTCATGCTGGAACCGCATTCTGAGTTCGTTTGGTCACTTGTAGCTTGGTTTGTGTGCGGTACTGGGTGTCTCATCTCATGTTTTCGGCAGAAGATGTCTGGTGATCGTGGTGTTTGTAATGGTGGCGAGGGTCGGGAAAACATCAGCATAACCCGAGAAGAGCTGAACAATTTGATCCAGCAACAGGTGTCCATTGCTCTTGCTACCTTCCAGTTCGCTCAACATGGCCTAGGTGGGAACGCCGACAATCAACAACCCCCTCCACCGCCGCCCCCTCTCGGTCAGCAGGTGTGTACTTTCAAGGTGTTCATGGAACGCGATCCCCATATCTTCGGTGCGAGTGAGAACAACAAAAGGAAATGGGATAATGTTGGAGAGAGGCAGCATCAGTTCAGCCTCAACAGGTGAGGAGGCTTGGAGCTTCAGGGTCAGATTCAGGGCAGAAGCGGAGTAGGTATGTGGGGAAGAACCCCAAGTGCAACCAGTGTGGGTACCATCATGTTGGGAATTGTGATACGTTTCGTTGTAATCGTTGCCACCGGAATGGTCATCTAGCTAAGGATTGTAGGACGACTCTTCGGCCGGTTCGGACTATCATTGCTGCTCCCGTTCGACGGGGAAATCAGGGTTGCTTTAATTGTGGCAAGTTGGGACATGTCAAGCGTACCTGCCCTAAGTCAGAGCAGGGTGGTTGGTGTTTTCATTGTGGTCAACCGGGACATCATAAGAAGGACTGCCCAGAGTTGAATCAAGCTGAAGCTGGGGCCGTAGGCGGAAGTGGAAACAATGAAGGTGGCGGTCAAGCTGCTCGTGACGATGTCATTGGTACTAGGGGGAAACGGGTGGACCCAGACACTGTTACCCGTACGTATTCTCTCTTATCTCTTGTTACGCTTTGGTTACACTTTTATCCGCATTGTTGTGCGTTCGTGTTCGGGTGTTTTCTTTGTGGTTTGGTCGCTGTTTCTCATTCTTTGGGTCGATGAGGGTCCTTTGGGGATGCTACTAGGACGGTACCGGTGGGTTAGTTATACCGATCACAGTAGTCTCCAGTAGGCTTTCATCGGGGGTCTCTTGTCTCATACTCACATTTGGGGAAAGTGATTTCCCGGTTGTTACTGTCACGTTTGATTCATGACCTTCACTTGTCGTATTTTGGGGAGACGTTACTTGGGCACATAGGTCGACACACATTACTGTTGAAGCCGAAAGAATCTCGGGACGAGATTCCTTTCAACAGGGGGATGATGTGACGACCCGGAAAAATTTTTCTTCTTATTTATTTTTCCTCCTCGACTTTGGGAAATTTTCGGGACGAAAATTCTTTCAACAGGGGGATGATGTGACACCCGGCAACTTTCGGTAACTAACTTTTTAAAAATCTAGTAAGTCTACCTTAGCAAGAAACGTTTATAAACAAACTTAACTGGGTTAGTTGAGTCGGGTCAGATTAGGATGGTCCAGGGTCCAATGATCTGGAGGATCATTGGGAGTCGTTTTGAGAATACATTAGTACCGGGTCCCGTTGTTGGTGACATTACATGAATTAATTTAGTATATGTGTAGATTATGGGTCGTGTGGTGGATTGTATGCTTATACTTGCTTAAATGATGTACGAATGATTATACGTGCCTAAACATACTAAGTATAGACTATGGATGCATGCTTATGTGTTAAGATGTGTTAGAATGCGTTAAACACGACAAACTGGAAAAAGGTTAACATGTGTTAAAAGTGCTGTTAACATGTGTTAAAAATGTGCTGATGACCTGAATGTGGAACTTTTGGGCGAATGTGGAAATGGGGTTTGAAAAATGGGCGAACGTAGAAACAAAGTGGGCGAATGTGGAAAAGTTCCACATTCGACCACTAAAAAGGGGCGAACGTGGAAACAAAGTGGGCGAATGTGGAAAAGTTCCACATTCGACCACTAAAAAGGGGCGAACGTGGAAAAATTCCACATTCGACCACTTTAACTGGGCGAACGTGCAGACAGTATAAATACCATCCTTAGCCATTTTTCACCATTTCACAAACCCTAAACGCCTCCAAACACTCTCCATCAGCTATTATCATTGGGGAAGGAGTTTTTGAGCTTGTTTTTCATAACCTAACTCTCTAAATCATTACAAGTGAAAATCTAAGGTGTGTTCTTCATTACAAATCCTTTTTAAACAATTTTGACTTGTTTTAATCTAAACCCCAAGGGTCCAGATCTGATATCAACATGTATTATGGGTAAAAACCTTCCTAATATCTTTCTAAATAAAACCTATTCATAAACAATGAGTTTTCATACAATTTAACATGTGTTTATGTGGTATTAAGCATTGTTTGATGATTATTTGTTATATAGATGAGATAACAACAACCTAGGGCTGTTATTAATGATGGGTTATGATTGAAACGTGTTACCTTTGATTGTTGATGGTGTTTTGATGATTAAAGGAGTTTTTAGTTAGATTTAGGGTTGATTTTGGGATGATTATGATAAGGTTATGATAGGGGTTTCTTGTTCATGATGATCCGAGTATGATAAACTGATTATTAATCGATTTCAGAAAGTTTCCTAATTGGGTAATATTTGCATGCATGATGATGTGACATCTCCATAATTTGCTATTTTAGGAAACTTGTAAAACGGATAAATTTTGGGGTAAAATTGGTAGGGTTTCGTAGGAATATGTTAATGATGCTTGACTGCTGTAACTCATGATGTTTCGTGATGTTTTCGGATGTTTTTGGATGCGTTTTTGAGTAAACAACACAACAGGGTCGAACCTGGAACACCTTCGGCCAGTCGAACGGGCGAAGGTGGAATCCAGGGGTCGAACCTGGAAGAAAAAGGGGCGAAGGTACCACAAGGGGGCGAAGGTGGAAGAAAAAGGGGCGAAGGTGGAAGTTCGAACCCACATTCGACCAGTTCAAGTCACCTTCGACCACTTACAACTACATTCGACCCTGTGTTAACAAAAATGAGATTTTTGATACAAACTAAGTGTTTTATGCTTGAACCTTGCATGTAACCTATGTGTACTTGATTAGTTAGGGAAATGGGTCACCAACGGGATGTCGGGTCGGTCTAGTGTGTCGGTTAAACATTTAAACACGTTTTAAAACATACTTGGTTATGATCTGGACAATCGGGGACTAGATAACCTTATGGTTATTAGTCGGAATACTTATGTGAACATTTTGATAGATCTTCGGTAGAGGGATTGTCACGGGCAAAACATCTTTACACATATTCGAGGAACGTTATCTAAGGTGAGTTCACGGCCCCACATTTTACAGTTTTTACTTTCGGGGTGAGAAACATGCTTACAAACTCTTTTATGACTTATGACTTGTTAAACTCTTATGACTTATGACTTGTTATCACGTTATACTATGGCTTACTTATCTTACTATACGGTTCATCGAAAATCCCTTGAAACCACTAACATGGGTATATGGCGGGGAAATATGGATAGCGCTATTGGGAACTGACAAACCCCACTCGACGGTCGGACCGTGCGGGTGCATATTGTCTCTAACAAAACAAGGTCTACCGGCGATGACGGTAGCCCATAGGAACTAAGGGTAACACACGGCTTAGTCAGTAATGGTTTCACCCGTATGAGTATCTCATTCTGCGCCCAGGTTGGCGTTCTCATTCTGCGCCGGTAGTTGGCGTTCTCATAAAGCATAGTAGTAATTGTGATGGTAACAGTATTCGAAGGAACTCTTTAAACGTTTAATTAAAACCTGTGAACTCACCAGCATTATATGTTGACTCTTTTAGCATGTTTTCTCAGGTCGCTAAGGTAGCAGCATATGGATAGGCGCACGTGGTCGCACTGGAGTCGTCTCGTGTCTAGGGTTTCATCTGCACGTTTTGGGATTATGAACTTTTGAACTTATGTTTATTTATGCATGACTTTTGTAAACTTTAAAATGCTTCCGCACTATTAAATGTTGGTTTTAAACTTATGCATGGTTTTGTTTACGTATGTTTTTACATTTAGACGTCGTTTATTGTGACCGTTGACTGGGATCCTGGTATGTCACACGCCTCGCGGTAGAACTCCGCAGGTGGAAATTTGAGGGTGTGACAATTGATTAAAGGAAAGTCGTATTATCAAAATTAAAGTCGGTCAACAATATTAAAACTAAATTCGTAATATTAGTAATATCAATATCAATAAATAAGATTAAAAGTCTTAATAAAAAACATCAAAATCATAATCAATCATTCAAATCGATGACATTAAAATCATCCGCCTCTCAAATTGCCTTACCCATTATCTACGGATTATTATTGTCATATTAAAATTAGGAAACTAAAAATTAGCATACGAATTTGAGACCATGATGACTTGAATCGTGTAATTGACAATTGATTAAAGGAAAGCCGTAATATCAAAATGAAAGTCGATCAACAACATTAAAAGTAATTCGTAATATTAGTATTAGTAATATTGATAAATAAGATTAAAAATATTAATAAATAACAACAAAATCATAATCAAGCATCTAAATCAATGACATTAAAAACATCCACGTTACAGATTGCCTTACCAATTATATATTACTACAATTACCAACTTAACGGGATGTTAACGTCACTTAGCGGTTCCTTTACAGTTTAATAACCGTACATTTATAGCCATGTCATTATTTTTCTTCTGTCGAATTTTGTTTATGTGAAAACAGTGCCGACTCTAATTTTTCAAACCATTTTACAGTTTTAATTCCAACAAAATTTGATTTCCAACATATTCTGATTAAAAGGAAAATTTGGATTATATGTTCGTTTTGTTTTTAGTTTTCCCCTACAGTAAGTTTTTACTGCCAATCCTCTTTGTTTATTGTAGAAAATTGTTATTGTGATGTATTTTTTGTTTAATTAAAGATCAATGATAATATTATTCTTTCTGTTTGAATAAATCAAGTGAAAATTTGATTCTTGCTTAGTTATGATTGCGAATTTCGATATCAGAGATGTCGAAGGCTTTTGCTTTTCGGTTTTTATGTTTAATCTTTGTTTTTTAAGGGTATATTGAGTGATTCTCGGGGTAAATCGGAAGCAATTTTCTCTCGACACATGTTTAATTGTTTTTTTTTTCTTTTCTTACAGAGTGGATCACTGAAGATGCCTCCGCCAAATTTGGGTTTATAATCAGGGAGGGAATAGATAGAAATCATAGAAATTCATACTTCCATTAGTTTCAAATGTAAAGATTACATGGGTATTGAAAATTGATATGTAGCGAAGGGGTGTGTCCCCCGTTGGTGTGGGTTCGGTGGTGTTACCGGTAGTTTATATGTAAATTGTAGTAATCATCAAGGTTTTAAAAGACGGAGCGGTCGAAATGGCCTGTCCGGATCATGATGTAGGATTGTTTTAACATGTGGTGGGCGGCCCGACCGGTGGTCAGATTGGATAGCCGCTGGCCAGACCGAATGCCAAAGACCATGGGAGTAGGTGAAGGAGTATTGTGTCCAGTGCTGGAAAGACGACTTTTAGCATGCACGTTTAAGTGTAAATCACATTATTTGTCCCTTATTTACCACAGAGAGTGAAAAATACGGATGTAGAAGAGTGAAAAACAATAGAGATATATAAAATGATATGTGTGTATTGGTGTGAAGTTGGAGGGGTGAAGAAAGGAGTTGAATAGATAAAGACCAAAATAAACCACATAGGATATGGAAAATGAAATTGAGTGGGAAATGTGTTGATTAATATAGTTGTTATCTTTTTAATTCAGAATTTATTACAACGTCGTTAAACGGCAACACATGTATGTATACACCAAAGTTTTTCCATTTGTTTAATACACAAGACAACGACAACATGTATATGCATGTGTACATCATAGGTTTTAGTTTTCGCATTTGTTTAAAACACAACACATATATGAAGTTTAATACATAATTACTATATTTGTTTTTGAATGAATTATTTTACTTTTTATATATTTTATGTTTTAAAGTGTATGAAAAATTAAAAACTCTTTCGGTTCCTGAATCTAGTTCGATCGGCCCGACCAATTCATCCAGTGAACCAATAAGACGGCCGATTTAATGACCGGCCCGGTTATGAAAACATTGATAATGTAGGTAGTTAGGCAATTTGATATTCCAAAAGCCGAAAGCAGTTTCAAAAGACAGGTTTTTGTGGATTTTGAAAAACAGTTTTTTAACTCATAACAAAAATCTAAAAGAAAAAGGACTTTTAACAAAGCCAAACAATTTATTAGCTTTTCCAAAAAGTTAATAAGTCAATAAGTTGTTTCTAAACTTAGTCCCAAACATGCTCTAAGATGAAAATTTATAATCTTCTATTAATTTAGCTAAGCATATTCTTTTATGATACATTCTGAATTTTCTTATGATTTTGCTTTTGCACTGTCCATTTGCTTTGGTTCTTTACTAGATTTTTGTCCGCGTGTACACGCGGTTCACCAACATACATCTATTTAGGGAATTATAACGTATAAGAAAAATACAGTAAAAATATTGTATTAAAGTATAAAACAACGAATACAAATTTTATTCAAATATCACTAAATATTTCTTTATACACCACGTTTCTGGTTTTAGTTTTCACATTCCCATTATCATCCAGTATAAGTAACTTCACTCCTGCCCTGCTTTTTACTCTTGACAAAGAAACATAAAGTTGGCCATGTGAGAATACAGGTTCTCTTAAATACAATCCAACCTTAGATAAAGACTGACCCTGGCTTTTGTTGATGGTCATTGCGAAACATACGCTTATTGGAAATTGACGCCTTTGGAACTTTACAGGAATCTTGATATCAGATGGTATAATATTTATTCTAGGAATAAGAGTTTTGATACCAATGTTTCCACCTGATATGATTTCAGCCTCAATAACACGCTTTGCAAGTTTGGTGATTCGTAATCGCGTACCGTTACACAATCCATTTTGTTGATCTATGTTTCTCAACAACATAACGGGAACACCGACCTTTAGTGTTAATCGATGATTAGGCAAGCCAGAAATTTTTAAACCATTAAGGACATCAGGAGAATATAAGTCTTCCTGCGAACGATTATTAGCGTTCTCAATCTGACATATAATATCAGAGCTTAGATACTCGACTTCATCCCCAGGCAACAATGCAAGCAACCTTTCATTAATTTCATGTACTACTTCGTTTGTAGGTGCAAGTATTGCTCGTTCTCCAAAGTAATCTTTATCTTTGTAAAGTTGAAGAAGTGAAGGGTAGACGAAGTCAATTAATCTTGAAATCGGATCTGATGAATCCTTAATAAGAAGATCATCTGGTATCTCCACATCTGCCTCATCTTCATGAATTGAATCACCAACTTTACCCTCACCTAATTCAAGAAGCCAGTCTGCAAATAGCTTTGTTTCTGCGGTTTCAAATGTGTTGTTACCCAACGTTAACCTCATGTTTTTGGTTAATGTAAGCACTTTGCAACTATTCCAAATAGGAGAGGAAGTTATTGAGGCATTTAAAATATCTCTTCTACTACCATTGGGAACAACAGGAAGGATCTGTCTAAAATCACCACCTAAAACCATAACCTTACCACCAAAAGGCAACTCAGAATTAAGTGAAGAAGTTGACTTCAAGACATCCTTCATTGTACGTTCAAGTGCTTCAAAAGCATGTTTATGAATCATTGGAGCCTCATCCCAAATAATTAACTTAGTTTGTTTTAATAAAGCAACCTCATCACTATTTGGCTTTATACCGCACAAGGACTGTTCAGTAACATTCAAAGGTATACGGAACCTAGAATGCGCCGTCCTTCCACCGGATAACAAAAGAGAAGCAATACCACTGGATGCAACGTTCAACACAATTTGTCCTTTAGATCTTATAGCAGCAGACAAAGTTTTCCATAAAAAGGTTTTACCAGTGCCTCCAAAACCATAAACAAAGAATAGACCACCCTTGTTACAATCAACCGCATGAAAGATCTCATCAAAAATTGAGCGCTGCTCATCAGTTAAAGAACGTGAGTTTGTAGAAAATTCCTCAGCAAGCGAACTTACTTGATAATTCAGCTCATCAAGAATCAAACGGTTATTTGCAGCTGCTATAGAATCAGTATTAGGATACGGCATAGAAGGAAATCTACGTAGGCTTGAGTTATTCCGAAGCAACTGTTTCTCAATTTCAAGCAATGTAATGTTCTTGATTTGATCATCAGTGAGACACAACCCTGATAATGATAAAGTGTGTAATTATTAATATAAAACAAAAGGGACGAAAAAAAATTTTAACGTAAATTATTTACCTTCAATATCGAATAAATCTTCGTGTCTACGCATAATACCATCTAACAGGTATTTCCATGTTTTTTCCCAAACATGCTCAGGCCTAGATAAGGTATTAGACACCAACATCGTCACAAAAAATTACGACGAGAGTATCCTGAACCAGTATAATGAGCTTCCTCGATAGCTTCTACATATTCGTTGTCATCGTCTAAGAGGCCAAGAGCATAACATGCATCACGAAATGTTGGTAAAACTTTTCCATTGACCGTTCTTATCTCCTCAAATGATCTAGGGCCTTTTACTTTATTGAGAAGAACTCTCAAGAAATACGCCTCACCCATGGATGGAGTAACCATGTGAACACGACCAATTGACTTACCTATCTTTCAAAAGTCCCATTTTTTTCTTCTGTTTTCCAAACAAATTTACTTGGGATTTCAATGTAACTTAGTTCACGTGCCACAACCTCACTTTGGTTTAGTTCCATCCATTTTAGAAACATTGTTGAAGACACTGTTGGTTTATCGAGAACGTTTTGAAGATTTTCTTCTGGACCATATACAACACTTTGCTCACCGGGCAGATGAAATGGAAGCCTTATAACTGGAGGGTATCTATAATGCACTTCGTTTTTAAATATCCTCCATGAAGCTTCACATGCAGAAAGGAACCTACAATCAAAATGTTTTTTGATTTCATCTTTTTGAACCACTTCTTGACCTTCTCCATGATCTTCTACAAAAGCAACTTTAGCCCTATCAGGTCCTTTATTAATGTATTTGAATAAATACTTAATCGAAGCAGCCTGGTTACACCATTCAACATTGATATGTGCTTGGTAACGCTTTAAAAGTTTTGCGTTATAAGGAACCACATTTCTGTTGTCTAACTTAGTAGTTCCTTTTTCAACAATTAGCCCTGAGTCTCTTCTTCTATAAACCGGGTATCCATTTGAATCTAACGTTGATGCAGAAGAAAACTTCTTTGGAAATTTCTTGGAGCACTTACCGTCAAACATGCACGGACAGTTGGGATATTCACGTCCGCAGGGTCCATGAATCATAAAGTCACTCACAAGACTAAACAACTCCGGATCTACTTTCTTATCAGGGATTTCAGCAGAAACAAAACGATCAACATGGTCAATCGTGGGAAGCTTACTGTCGTCTTTGAGAAACAGACAGATGTGAACGTGTGGTAAACCACGTTTTTGGAACTCTATATTATAAACAGCTGTAATATTAAGTTAAAAATGTATTTAGAAACTTAATAAATATAAACATGATAGTAATTATATAAAAAAATAAATATTTTATAAGTATAATTGAATTACGATGATAATCTATGAATACGTATTGAAACTTAATTTTTTTCGTAAATAATTATACCTGCTGAAGTCTTGCCCAATAATGATTTTTCACGTAAATCTTTCATGATTGAGTCTAGCTTAACTTTGAATAGTCTAGCTAAAATGTCTGGCCTATCTTCTGGATTTGTCTTCTTGTCCTTAAGAAACCTTCTAATTTCAGGCCACTTGGGATTGCATGTGATTGTAATAAAAAAATCAGGGTATCCATGCTTTTTACAAATAGCCATTGCATCAAGATAATTTTCCCTCATGTAACGTGCACCACCAGTAAAAGAAGAGGGTAAAATTACAGGCGTCCCTACTTTTGACAAATCAGTAGGTCCATTTTGGTTCAACGTTTGAAGATTGGTATAAGTCTCGCACCTAAGTTTATGTTGCTGGAAACGGACATAAAATAAGCGCTCACTCTCTATCATGGTATAAACGTCAACCAAAAACTGTTGAAGAAGTCGCCTTGCATTCAAAATCAATGAGAACTTACCAACTCTGTCTTGGATATGATATGCAAAATACTCTCTCATTGAACATTTTGAATCTACTTTCTTTTTAGATTTCCTTTCTTCCCTGTGTGGCATATCAACCCTATAACAATCTTCTCCAAAGGGAATAATCAATGGATACTGGAGAGCTAGATATGACGGATGAAGTTCACTTATACGCTGAAGACCCTTTGTTCTTGACTCGACAACAATATCTCTATTGTCAAGCTGGTCATCATCGTTTAACAAAATAAGGGCGGCAATTTCTGATGAAGTGGGTAAGTTGTATGTTCGGCCGTCTTTAGATCTCCTACCAATAAGACGCAATTTAAGGTTAACTTCAGGATTTTCTTGAAATCTATCACGTACAATCCTATAGCTTTTCACAAGCTGATTATTTGAGTCTAACATCGACTTCAAGTACTGAATGATTTCAATGTCAAGTTCGTGAGAAATATCCTTAGACTCTCCTTTTTCATTACTGAAAAGATAAAAAAAAAAAAGAAAATTGAGAAAAATTAATATTTACCTAAAAAACTAAAAAATAAGTAACAAACTAAAGAATATTACCTATAAATCGTTTCCCGGTTTGAGACTTCATTTTCGGTGTCATATATATATAACTGAGAAAATTTCGGTTTAGAACCATCTTTAGGAATAAGACCACCCAAGGTGTGATAATTTTCTCCACTTATTCTATATATGAATGGGGCCTTTCCTCTATTGATATTTGAGTCAACCTTGGCTCCCATTGAAGTAAAACAAAACATAGAATTGAAGCGGCGAATGTGTTTTAAGAAATATTTGCTCTTCGATTCTGTGTTTTTGAAAAGATTCTGATAATCTAAACTGCTCTCTTTGAAATCTGGAAGTTGTACCTTTCCATAAAAATAACATAGCATGTAAGTTGTTCTTCCAGAAACCTTAAGGCCTTTACCAGCTTCTGATCTCCACAATTTTGCGTTACACATCTCACATACAACCGTTTGATCACCGTGATCCAGATAATCTAGAAAATATAAACCAATAAAATAATTAACGCATAAAAGAAATCAATATAGTTGTAACTGTTTTGTAAACTTAATATTTACCTTTAGAGACACCCTTATATTGCAAGTCTTTAGTTGGTTGAGGGTTGACAGCTTCTTCGTCAGACAAACTAACCATGCGAACAGGTGAGATGCAACGTCGATTACTTCTTGATGTATTCATGGTTTCTGATTGCACAGAAGATGATGCAAGTGAAACTGTATCAACATTAGTGAGTCCACCTGAAATTAATATTAACTATTTCAAATTTTATATTAAAAAAATTAAAAATTTTGAAAATTAATAGAAACATAGCAAGTTGTACCAGATGTGGTTGGATAAGTAGGAGTTGTAAAATTAGATTGTTTTTGAGTTCCAGTAATAGAATTTACTTTACGTCTTTTTGCATCAAGTTGTAATTTTCTGAACTTTCGAAACTCTACAGAATGTTGTGTTGTGAGTTCAGGCACTGAAACAATAGATAAAAATAAAATAAGTTTGGACTAAAGTATGATAAAAACTTAAGTAAGATAGAATTACAATACCGTTTGTAATATTGGACAAAGGAGTGTGTTCTGTAGAACCTGTTGATACATAAAGTAAATAAAAAAATAACGGGGTAAAGTAAAAAAATTGACATAAAGTGAAAAAATTAACGCTTAAAATTATTAAATGTTACAAACAATTATTACCCGAAAAAGATGCGTTAAAAGGGTTGTTGAAGGTTGTTGTAACGGATGATATATCGATTGAAACCAAACTATTTTTTAATTGTGAGGGATTTGTATTTTCACATTGCTTAACACTCTTTCTCTTAGCATCCATTTGCATATTTCTGGATTTTCGAGAATCCGATGCAATGTTCACGTTGACTTCAAATGTATAAAGAACATATAAAGTAATATTAGTTTATATAATAAAGTGAATAACAAAGTAGTTATTTCTTATAAGATGGAATATGTTATTTAAATAAATAAAAATACCATTTGAGATAGTAGACAAAGGCGTTGGTTGCAATTGACCTATAAAAAAACAGACACAAACAAAATTTACTCTAATCATAAATAGGGATTGGAAGTTGAAACTTTATATATAGATATAAATTAAAAATTGTTATTCGTTTACCGGGTGTAAAAACATTCAATGTAGTTTGGAAGGTTGAGCCTTGCGGAATAGAATGGTTGGAACATTGAATTGAATCACGGTTGAATATTGTAGGTGGCGGTAAATGGTGTAGTACATTAGTATGATTAGTGACCTTGCATCTCTTTGCATCCAAGTGTAATTTTCTAATTCGGCGACACTCGGCCGCGTTATTTCTTTTTTGTTCATCAGACAAAGCTGTGAAAAAAAATTTAATTACTTACATAAAACTAAGATAATGTAAATAAAGATGTCAATAATATGAAATTTGTGTACCGTTTGAGATATTAGATAACGGCGTTCGTTTGTCATCACCTTATACAAAAATTGAAAAAGTTAAATGAGACAACACAAATAATAGAAATATAAAAACATTGTAGATAGAATAAAAAAATTACCTTTTGAAGTATTAGAGAGTCTTTTACGTCCCATTTCAACTAAAAGGGGGAAAATTCTAAATAAAATGTTTAATAACAGTAATACATAAAAAGATTTAAAGATACATAATAATAAACTAACGATTGATCTTCAAGAGTTAGGCTACCAATAGTGAAGTATTATTGAGAAATATGGATTCAAGAAAAATAAACATACATCACGATGATCATGTTTTAATAAAATAATTGATATTGAAATAAAAGAAGCACATACATTCAACTTGTAGGATAGAAGACTTGAGCAAGAATAAAAACATCCAGGGAGAACTCTTGAAGGTTTGATTGATTTGATTTCTTGGTGTGATTATTTTTTTTTTAAAGTAGTATGGTTTATATAGACTCAGAATTAAATTAGTAATTAATAATGATAATTAATAGGTTTAATTACCTACCATTATTAAAGAAGACTAAAAATTTGAATTTTTGGTGTAATTTGAATTTAAAATTTAAAAATTTTGAATCTTTTCGAAAATTAATTTTTCGATTTTTTTATTATAATTTTAGTAACTGTATGGTATAATTACTTACCATTATTAAATATTTCTACACAATTGAATGTTTGGTGTAATTAAAACTTAAAATTGAAATATTTTAAATAATTCGTATTTACAATTGAATTAATTTTTTAAACTCGATTTTTGCTGATTCATTAATTACAATAATTGTGTAAATTCATTTGATTACTTTGAAATTGTATATTAAACTATTAAAAATATTTTTTAAGTATAAAGTTATCAATGAAATGTAATAATAGTTTTTGTAAAATTGTTTGATTAATATTATTGAGTGTATTACATTTTTTTTTAAAAACTAACAATGTTGTATTTGTAAACAACTTGATAAAAAGAAACATAAAATGCAACCACATGTCATTTATACATGTAAAAATAGTCTCAAAAAACCACATAAACCATAAACAAAAACAAATTATCCAAAAAACCCAACCAAGCATAAAAAACGAAATTGTCCAACAAAACCAAACAAAGCATAAATGTTTAAAGAAATTGTTCATTGTCCCTATTTCTCAACCTTAGGAACCAAAAGGGGGATCTCGGGTAATTTCTTTGCAGCTTTTGTTGTAGATTCACTTGTATCATCATCAAAGGTCATACACTTGATCTAGGCTACGCTTGACTTCCTCATCATCACGAACAACACCAACTCTAGAAGATGACTCTGGAGTATTGTTATCTCCAACAGAATCCTACAATATTAAATGACATGTAAATTTTGTTAGAATAAACTACATAAAAAAGTTAAATATAATATATGATTAAATAAGTAAAAGAACAACCTTCAAAGACAATGCATTCTGTGTTGAAGATTCATCTATATCAGTGTGTTCAAAAACAGGTTGATCGAGCTGGAAAAAAAATATACATGTAATACTTCAAAGGAAACGTTGATAATAAAAACAAAAAAAAATTAATAAGAAGAATAATAAAAATGTACTAATGATTCATAAGAGTAATAATAAAGGAATATTTCAATGATAATAATAACCTGAATGTCTGGGAACCTTTGTTCCAGCGAAGCAACTATTGAAGAATCATCGGTAAGTTTGCGTATACCATAACCATCCATATGCTTATCAATGTTAAATTGGCCAATTTTAATTTTGAAAGCAAACTTTTTATCTTCAAATGAAGCAAATTCAGGGGGAGTAATTTTCTCTGACTGGTCAGAAACCTAGATAAAAATTTTCATAAGTAACATTAGGTATAATAAGATATATTGTTTAAGGCAGAAAAAAAATAAATTACCTGCTTGGATTTTTCCAGGAGTTGCATCGCTGACATGCCCAACATTTTTTGCGATTCTCGATCAAACAATGTGAGTGATGTTATTCCAGTACAATCTTGTACCCTAATTGGAATTCTAAACCTAAAGGAAGTAATAACAACAAATTATTTAATAAATGATATCGTAAAATTTAAATTTATGTTTATGAAAAATAATTCTTACATAGGTTCAGCAGAAACAATATGCTTTGGACAGTCGTTGTTGGTGCAAACCAAAACTTGCTTAAATGTATTAACATCTTTTTCCTCCTCATCATCAGGTAACATGAGAGTTGGCTCAACCTTGCGATTACATGCCTCACAACCTAAGTAATACCAATCATCGTTGGCATCCACACCCTTCACTGTACCAACAACAATGACTTGTTTGTTGATCTGCAAAATAAAATAATATTAATGTCAAAATTTAATATAAAAATAATTTCACACAAAATGACTAATAGTGTATACATTAAAATACATAAGTGATAATATTTTGAATGGAATATAAACATTCATATTAGATTATTATAAGTAGAAACTGATATACCTCTGTTATTAATGGAAGATCACGAATAGTGCTGAAATGGGTCTTGTTCAGAAATTCATCTGCCAAATTCATGCTTCCAGAAGATCCGAGAGATCGTTGAGCAGAAGAGGATTCGGTAGCAATAAACTTTTCAATATAACTGTTAAAAGTCAAATAAGACTATCAGTTTAGTATATATAAGAAAAAAATATATGTATATATATTATAACAAAAAGATAGATAAATATCTTACCTTTTCTTAAAAGCAAGAATATCATCAATGGCTTCGTTGATAAACAGCCGAGTGATATTAAATCCATTTTGCACAGTTATATTCCCTATAATAGATTAAAATTAACAAACGGTTATATATATTAAAAAAGTAAAAATATGTACAATCTAAAAAAACATTAATAAAGTACAAACCTTTGTAATTGTTAAAACTACCAAACTGAACAACCAGAACCACATGGACTTCCGCTTCATTATGCTTGATGTAGTCAAACATCTGGTCAGAATACTCATCCCACAAAGTACAGCTAATTTTTACACCACTACATAAAAATACATTGTTTATTAAATGGAAAACATTCAAATATGGCTTGCTACCAATTGATAGTACACACCTCAAGTGTTAGTGTATTTTATTATTATTTCTTCCAATATTTCATTTATTAACATAAATCCAAGACTCATCAACATTATTATTAATCTTCCATTTTCATTTTTAACAAAACCCATTACTTTTATAAAACTCATCTTTATTACCCAACATGGTACAACTTGCTTTCATAGCACAAAAATATGAACATTTCAAGTAATAAAACAATGCAAGACTTACTACTAGCTCAAGGCTAGGGAAGACAAAATCTTGGATTTGGGTGAGGCTTAATGTGTTCTTCCAAGTGGGTTATGCTCCAAGCTCTTGAACACACAAGAAGGGGTTTGAATGATGATGAACTAGAGATGATTTGGAGTTGTAAAAATTGAAAGAGAGATGTTGGTGGGGTGGTGCAATGTTACGGCCAAGAGAAGAAAAAGAAGAGAATTTTTGTGTTTTCTTCAAGTGTTCATCAAGTGTATTTATGCTATCTTACTCAATCTTCCAAAGATCACCTAAATCTTGTCTTGGATTATGTAGATATGGAAGGATTATGCAAGATCACAAAAAATATCTAGTGGTGTTATAAGAGGGTGTTTGGCCGAGTTTAAGAGAGAGAGAGGAAAGGATTATGTTGATTAATATTCTACCCAATACCTTTAGGTGCATGTTAATCATTGCTAATAATATCATCATGGAAGGTTTAAGAAGCAATTTTACACAATCTCCCACTCAAGTGGGCCCATGGCCGGCCCCCTATAGGGTGGTTGGTGGGGTCCACTTTGCTAATTACTTCTCCATATTATGTTTAAGTTAATTCATTTCGGGTACCGCCCGGGTATTTCTCGAATTTTAACCGCGGTTTACCTCAGTATTAAAATACCGTCAATATTCATAAAATTTTGCCCAGTTAAATTACTGATAATTTATTTCGGCTTTTGCCGGGTGAATTTACGTGTTACGCGCGTATCGGGTGCGGTACGCGCACTTTATTCGTTACCGGGAGATTTGTGCAATAAGTTTTCACGTATGGCTTTGGGTTTCCAAAACTCATAATATTTTGTGAAAATATTATTTATTTTATATTCCGGGTGTCCGGTGTTCGTTTCGCTTATTTAAGTTTTGCCGGGTAATCGCCAGTGTCCATACCGGATAGTTTTGCCTGCGCATGATCCTATCATGCTTTGCTATTAAACTTATGCATTCCTATGCATTATTTGGGAATTCCTATCCTTCTAAGGCCTCGATTAAATATTCAGCACATAATTACGGTTAATTACGTTAATCGTGTTTAATTAATTAGTACGGAATTACCTTAATTTTGCCGGTTGTTATAGAAGAACACACCTTGTATTCAAGAGGTGATGATGGAATAAGCTTGAAAATGGTTGTTTTGATGCAAAAACAAGTTCCAGAGGGTGTTTGTGTGTTGGGTTATGTTATGGGACGGCTAGGGTTGCACAAATGATGTTTTGGAGGTCAAGGGTGGTATTTATAGGCGTTTCTAGTCGTCCAGCACGTAACACGCGATTATGCAGCTTTACACGCGATTAGGGAGCCTAATCGCATGTAAGTTCATGCGATTGGGGCCTAATCGCATGAACAGTCATGCGATCAGCCCCTACTCGCCCCTAAGGTCCCCCACTCGCCCCTCCTATAGGCGATTGGGCTTCCCTAATCGCCTATAGGGGCTGTTTTCGTGTGTTTTGCGCGTTAAACCCCGTTTTAACATATGTTAACACATATTCACATACCGACAAGTCACATAATGATTACCAACATATAATGCATGATAAATAACACGTTCCCGCCCGATCACCAATTCCCGGGACTCGAGACTTGTGTGTGTGTGTTAAACCCGGCGATTCCACGAATCACCGATCCTTGTACACATGGTTATGGACCGACACCCAATGGTCCTTCGGACCATTGTAACGACTCCCGATGATTCCCGAATCATCAGTACGACTTAACTGACCCCAGTTAAGTATGATATTAAGTAGTTGTTTTCAATGTTTTCGTTGAGGTAGACTCGTATGTATGCAAAGTATGAAACGCATGTATGTAAAGTACGAAACGTATGTATGTAAATTATGAAAAGTATTAACCTAAATATGCCGGGTGTCACATCATCCCCCAGTTGAAAGAATTTTCGTCCCGAAAATTTCCCGAAGTCAAAGAGAATGAAACGATAAAAAAAGAAAAATTTCCCCAAAAATTTTCGCGGTCGTCACATAAATCATACTTAATATTGTAATAAGAAAAAATTAAATGTATTTTTAGTATAGGCTTAAGAAATGGAAACCGATTTATAATAATATCAATCGTATTTAATAATTGAAATTTTAAAGAAATGTATTTTTAGTATAGGTTTAAGAAATGGAAACCAAATTATGATAATGGAAATTAAAAAATTTCGAAATTAGATTAATAAAAATTAAGTTTATTATGTTATTCAAAAAATTGCAAGGCTAATTATACACAAGTTTTGACTTTGATTTTTTTTTATTAAATGCGTTTACTTTTGAAAGAAATTTGGAAAATTTGACATGTTTAATATGATTTAATATGTTAAAAAAAGTGGCCTCATATAAAACACTAAAAAATGAAATACCGTTATATCAATATACAACCAATTAGTTTGATATTTTAAAGCATAACGATTATCTGTTTTTATGATTGTAAACATTTTTATTTAACCGTTTTATTGTGCTTTTGATAATAATGACTTATGCAAAACTAAAGTTGTTAGAATTGTAGTTAATAATATGATTTAAATCTATGAGTTTTAACTTTGAAATTCTTTATGAAAAAAATATTATTTATAAGTTTTAAGTTTGAAATAACAAAAAAAAACTTTTTTTAGAAAGATACAAATTTAAAATTTCATACTTAATTTAAAAAGTTGAGTAAATTAATAATTGACTTGACTAAATTAAAAGTTGACCAAATTAAAAGTTGACTAAATTAACATTTACAATTTTAGACTACTCCTACGAACATAATATTGATGATCATTATCAACAAACCATACCAAGATATTCGGTTTAAAAGACATAACATACCAAAAAAACACACATTTTACTACATCAGCAGTAAAAGGTGCAAAAGTATGTGACCACCATTCGTTAATCATGTTCAAAAAACCTACCACCACTAAGGTGCAAAAAGTTACCAACCAAACATGTTAATGTTCATCAAAAAACTACCACCACAACCATAACTAATTACCATCAACCCTAACTACTTTAGTTAGCTGGAACAGACCTTGTTTGTTGTAAAAAAGGAAATGCATCTGATCACCAGACTGTAACTCCTTATCGGCAGCAAAGACTGACATACCTCTAATGTTGTAACGGTAATTGCTTCTCGAACCTTCAATACCAACAGAAACTCCCCAAGTACAACCCTCACAATCTTTAATAGTCAAAGCCCTCTTCCTATTCAAACCATTATCCCTTGCCCAATCTACCTTCATATGCTATAAAAAAATAAAAACAATTTGCATTTTAATAAAAAGGTACGTATACATAAATCGCTATATAATATAAGGAATTGAATAGATAAGACTTACAAAATGCCTGTCAACAGTGAAAACAACTGGAACGCCAACATCATCAACAGCCTCTTCCTCCTCGTCATCATCAGATTCATCAACCTCTTCCTCCATATCATCTCCTACACTCATCTCTTCAGTATCATTATCGGAAACAAAAACGATTTCTTCATCCTTATTTTCATCATCCTCGACCTTGTAATTGTATTCCCAAAGCTATGGAGGCAGAGTAAGCTTGTTTTTCTTAAAAAACGACACCTCATACGATTTCTATTTTATTAACAAAGAAAAAAATGAAAACATACAAATTAATTAAAAATAGAAAGCATATTGTATTGCGATTTACATTAGGATAAATAAAACAACAACTATTTAGAAATTGACAAACAAACCTCATTGTAAATTTCAAACACAATTAGATGATCGCTTGTTATCTGAAACGTCTTCTTCATATAAGGCCATCCTTTAGTTATGTAAAGCGCACCATGATCGTTTTCAAGCTTGATTTGGAAAGCATGTTCTGAAGCAAAGATACATAAGTATTGGAAAACAATATGTCAACATGTTGATATCAGCGAAACAAAGGCAACTGAAGCAACTGTATATTATTTCTAAACAATTTTCATGACAAATCATTGAACCCTAATTATTCTATACATGACATGTACCTATGTCTTCGCACAAATATCAAATCAGTTTAGAAATATGGATTTGAAAACATGACTGGGAAATGAGCTGCACAAAATTGAATCCGCTGGAACGGCTCTATTGTGTAATCCATGAAAAACAAAGCAACTGATATGCTGAAAAGTGGTATACAATGTTTTCAAAGTTAATACGATTTACTCTATTTTATGTCTTATATAATGTAGTAAACTAATAGTAGAAAACGCATACCAGACGTCTTTCATCAGTCAGTGGGTCGTCCAGCTTGCAGTAGAAAAATTTACCAGGGGCAGCTACAGCATCTTGATGAAAGGTGATCATTCTAAAACAGTTGATAATCTCCTCGTATTCGAAAACAAAGTTGCAATCAGACGGGTAATTTAGTGTTTTAATCATGTGCTTCCATCCATTGAAAAAGAACCACCTTCCAGCAATCTGCATCACTTTAACATCAAAGATTTTCTCATCCAATGTGTGAATTCTGGTTTTCCCAGTTGGGTAGTTGTACTGCTTAACCCATTCATTATACTCGGAAGGTAAGGCCTACACATAAAAAAACAGTCATATGTAAATATAACAAATCTGAATAAAATGACATCTAGGATAGTCGAGTGACTCCAAGAAATATAAAAGTATTAAATAACAAAGATTGTTACATTGCTTACCAGGTTTACACGGTCGTTGCCTTCAAACTTGACCCAAAATCCGTAAACCATTATTACTGAATATATATATATAGCTGAAACATAAGAAAAAACTGTATTAGTAAACAAACATGTAGCTGAAACATAAGAAATGCTAATCAAACAACAATCCATAAAAGTAACAACACCTACAATCGTTATAAAAACAGATTAAAATAACATAAAGGATTCAAATCACTTATAAAAACAGATCAACCCACAATCGAAGCATCAATTACTAAAATGTTCATCCAAGTTTCCACTACCATCAACAATAAAGCCAAAAAATCGATAATAACCTGAACAATACCTAGTTATGTGATCATCAACATTTCAAAGCTATGAAGATAATCAATGATAATGGTATATTGCAAACCCTAGTTATTTAATCGTCCAAAGATAAACTCCATAACAAAGAAACACAAACCGTAACATACTAAAATCAATCAAAGACAAAACCCTAGATATAATCGTCCTGCATAATCATACATTTAAAAACAGATATGGAAAATCACTGAAACACAAGACAGAAAAAAAGATGGATGAACATCGATTTATTGAAAGAAGAATCGAAAGATAAACTCCATAACAAAGAAACACAAACCGTAACATACTAAAATCAATCAAAGACAAAACCCTAGATGTAATCGGCCTGCAGAATCATACATTTAAAAACAGATATGGAAAATTACTGAAACACAAGACAGAAAAAAAGATGGATGAACATCAATTTATTGAAAGAAGAATAGAATGGAGATTACCTTGGATTGGAGATGAAGGAAAACCTTGAATCGCTCAGATATGGAAAATCACTGAAACACAAGACAGAGAAAAAGATGGATGAACATCGATTTATTGAAAAAAGAATCGAATGGAGATTACCTAGGATTGGAGATGAAGGAAAACCAGGAATCGCCTGATTAGGGTTGAGGTTTGGTTATGGAGGCGACGATGATTATGATGTGTATGTTATGTCCGTGTTTTTTTAGAGGCTATATATATTTTCTGTATTTTTTTTAAAAAAACAAAAAATTTTATAAAATCTCACAATGGGACACTTGGCACAAATTGATTGGCTATGTAATTTGAGGCTCAATGTGGGATTGACAAGTGTCCACATTGAGTTTCATATATTAGTTGTATAGATTACCTTTGTATAGTGTTAAAAGGTAATATTCATGGTTGTATTTTATACAAATTAGTGTGTGAATAGGGTTTGCAAAGTTCCTATTGCTTATATAGAAGTCTTTTTAGTTAATTTTCAATTGTTTATTACGATGATGTGTATGTGTGTATATAAGTAAAAATTACGTATCTTATATAGTGATATTAAATTCATTCATAATAAATATCCCGCTGCAACGCGCGGGTTGAAGTTAACTCGTTATCTACAAATTATTATTGACATCTTAACATTAGCACACTTAAAATTATAATTAGCACACTAAAAATTATCACACTTATTGAAATGATTTTGATGATTATCGTTTAATGACAATTGATTAAAGGAAAGTCATATATAAAAATTAAATTCGGTCAACAATATTATACCGAAATTCGTAAAATAGTAATATCAAAAAATAAGACTGAAAATCTTAATAAATAATATCAAAGTCATAATCAATCATTCAAATCAATGACATTAAAATCATCCGCCTCTCAAATTGACTTAACCATTATCTACAAATTATTATTGTCATATTAAAATTATTAGGAAACTAAAAATTAGCATACGAATTTGAGACAATGATGAGTTTAATCGTGTAATTGAAAATTGATTAAAAGGAAAAGTCGTAATATCAAAATGAAAGTCGGTCAACAACATTAAAACTAAATTTGTAATATTAGTATTAGTAATATTGATAAATAAGATTAAAAATATTAATAAATAACAAAAAAAATCATAATCAATCATTCAAATCAATGACATTAAAAACATCTGTGTTTCAATTTGCCTTACCAATTGTATACAAATTATTATTGACATCTTAAAATTAGCACACTTATTGAAATGATTTTGATGATTATCGTTTAATGAGAATTGATTAAAGGAAATTCATAATATAAAAATTAAATTTGGTCAACAATATTAAACCAAAATTAGTAAAAATAGTAATATCTATAAATAAGATTATAAATATTAATAAATAACAACAAAATCATAACCCATCATTCAAATAAATGACATTAAAAACATCCGCGTTTCAAATTACATTACCAAATATATACAAATTATTATTGACATATTAAAATAGTAATATCGATAATCAATTGGTAATTGACGTGAATTAATTAAAGACGCTTAAAATTAGCACACGAATGTATCACCATTTTGATATTAATCGTGTAAATGACAATTGATTAAAATAAAGTCATAATATCAAAATGAAAGTCAGTCAACAATATTATTTTTATGAATAGTAAAACTAAAATCGTAAAATTAGTATTAGTATTAGTAATATATTCGGTCAACAATACTATATTTACGAATAGTAAAACTAAAATCATAATATTAGTATCAGTATTAGTAATATATTCGTAAAAATCGTAATAGAAAATTTTAATTCGGTCAATAAGAAATAAATGAGATTAAAATTAAAAATCATAATATTAGTTTTAGTATTAATAATATATTCGTAATTTAATTCGGTCAATAATTTAATTCGTTTAATTCGGTCAAAAATAAATAAATGAGATTAAAAATTGTCATAAATAACATTAAATTCAGTCAATTATTATTAATGTTAATAAATAATATTAAAACTCAGAATAAATAACATTAAAAATGAATAAATCTTATTAATTGCAGGCAAGACCAACAATAATTTGAAAAAATAGTAATATAAATAAATGAGATTAAAAAATTTCAATAGTAACCTCAAAGTTGTAATCAATAATTAAATCAAGTACATTAAAAACATTGACGTTTCAAATTAACTTACCAATTATCGACAAATTATTATTGACATCTTAAAATTTGCACATTAATATTGAAATGATTTTGATGATATCTTTTAATGAGAATTGATTAAAGGAAAGTCATAATATAAAAAATTAAATTCAGGCAATAATATTAAACATAATTTCGTAAAAATAGATTAAACATAATTTCCTAAAAATAGTAATATAAATAAATGAGATTAAAAATCGTAATAAATAACATTAAATTCGGTCAATTATTATTAATATTAATAAATAACATTAAAACTCATAATAAATAACATTAAAAATGAATAAATGTTATTAATTACAATCAATAACAATCATAATAATTCGTAAAAATAGTAATATAAATGAGATTAAAATCTTAATAAATAACCTCAAAATCGTAATAAAAAATCAAATCAAATACATTAAAAACATCCGCGTTTGAAATTGACTTACCAATTATCGACAAATGATTATTGACAAATTAAAGTTAGCACATTATAATTGAAAAGATTTTGATGATTATCGTTTAATGAGAATTGATTAAAGGAAAGTCATAATATAAAAAATTAAATTCGGTCAATAATAATAAACATAAATTCGTAAAAACAGTAATATAAATAAATGAGATTAAATTTTTTAATAAATAACATTAAATTCGCTCAATTATTATTAATGTCAATAAATAATATTAAACATAATTTCGTAAAATAGATTAACCATAATTTCGTATTAATAGTAATATAAATAAATGAGATTAAAAAATCGTAATAAATAATATTAAATTCGGTCAATTATTATTAATGTTAATAAATAATATTAATTGTAACATAATAAAAATGAATAAATTTTATTAATTACAATCAAGACCAATCATAATTCGTAAAAATAGTAATATAAATAAATGAGATTAAAAATCTTAATAAATAACCTACAAATCGTAATAAAAAATTTAAATCAATTACATTAAAAACATCAGCGTTTGAAATTGACTTACCAATGATTGTCTGATTATTATTGACATCTTAAAATTAGCACATTACTATTGAAATGATTTTGATGATTATCATTTAATGAGAATTGATTAAAGGAAAGTCATTATATAAAAAATTAAATTCGGCCAATAATATGTAACATCCCGAAAAGTCGCTAAATAATCATTTAGATGAATCAACATCCCGGATTTTTATACAGTAGAGTCGTTGACGAGTTTTGCCGCGTGGGACTTTATTTAAACATGTTAATAAATAATGTTTGGTGCTTACATCTTGGATTAGAAGAAGTAGAGGGGGCCGATTGTTGTTTTTCGGAGATGGTTTTGTAACTTTGGTAACAAGTTACCAGTAAATGAAAGTCTAGGGGCCCTAAGTGAAACTGTGGGTTTTATAAGCATATTATAAAGAAACCCTGGGGCCATGAGCAGCCCTAGGTGTGTAAGGACAAGGAAAGAAAGAGGAGACGTGAGATAGAAGTATTCAGTAGGGAGATTTATCAATTTCAAGTAAGTTCTCTCACTTTAAACCATCCTTTTATCGTTCCCTAGGGCATGGTGATCGATAGGAATGTGGGAATTATGATTTTGATGTTAGGGTTTTGTTTTTTTCCAGATTTAGATTGTGGTTAAGGAGGATTGGTGGTCATTGGATAAAGAACGGATAAAAAACGAAGGATTCCAGCGAGAAAGCAGGAAATCCGGCGGACTGTTCCAGCCACCGGCGGCCGCTCCGGAATCGGCCGGTGAAGGAATTAGAATGGTTGGAAAGTTCGTCGTCTCGCAGTCGCGTGGATATATTATTTGAAGAAAACAGAGTTCGGATGATAGGGTTATGGGCTGCGTGAAGACAGATGCGCAGAAACAGCGATTCCGGCCACTGTATCGCTTTCCGGCAACTGTAGCGACGGATTATGGCGACGGTAACTGGTGGGTTTGAAAGGGTTCGGCGGTACGAACGCGTGGACATATTATTAGCCGGTTCGGGACAGTATTAAGCTGAGCTTGTAGCTTGCTGACTGGAATAATGGATCGGGTATTTTGAGATATAGAGCTTGATGGAGATGCTTTGTGTGACGGCAGGTTCACGTTTAAGGGGGTATTCACGAGACGGTGTGCAATAGGAAGGAAGCTTCGCAACCAGTGAGTTCTAATCCCCCTATTTTATTTTTTTAAATGTTTTTGGGGCTATCATACATGCTATAACAGGTCTGTCATAAATCTTAAAGGGTTGATTATATTAAAGAGCATTACGACTTAAATGTTTTATAAACGTTTTTCAACGAGTCAGTTCTAGAACAATCAAATAAGTCAAGAGGTTTAAAGGTACAATTTTATGCTACCATAATGAGAGTTAGGTAGAGTTATTATTTATAAGAGTCGAGTCTTGTTTTTAGCCTAGATGGTGAATGGTTAGAAACATAGATGTGTCGTGTGACACTTATAGAGTAATGAGATACGAGATATGTAATTGGGTTGCACGTGCGTGGGGATGCATGCGTGTCCTTAAATGTTTGGAGACAGGCTTAGTGGCGAGATTACATTGCTAGTGGTTAATCCACATAAAGATGCAAGATGTCGAGTTATAGGCACCTATGTGTGTGTGTCTATGTGCTATGTGCTATGTGTAAGATGTAGCGCCCCCGTGGTGTTTTAAAGAGTAACCCTTAGTGGCGAAGATGATTGTCGTTGTCCTTGCGACACAATGAGTTAAAGAGGCTAAAGATGATTGTCACGTAACGTTCCTGTTGTGTATGTTTTTAGACAACAGAAATTTGTTCATGGCCTTCGGCACAGTCTGGATTGACACGTTAAAAAACAACATTAAAAAATAAAGAATCATTTTTGAAAATTAAATAGGCATATGTACATGAAAATAACAAAAATACCAAAACTGTTTCCGAAGGGTCATGCAATACCTTGAAGAATTGAGAACCATTATGATAAGACATAATAGCGTTTGTGTCTTCGGATCAAATCCTATTTTTCAAATGTTAAAACATAGCATTACTAAATCCGATCGAATAGTAAATCTGATTCAATATATGTCAAAAAAACCGTGATGACAATAATAAAATTAACATAAATCTGATTGAATGCAATCCTTATTATCCCTTTATCACAAATCCGATTGAATATGTGTTTATCACAAAATTCGTTCATCACAAATCCGTTTCATTAGAACATGTGATAAACACAAGAATGATTTCAAATGGTAATTAGATTAGGAATCATTAAAAAGAATAAAAAAAATAACAATAGGAATCAATAGTATCTTTGTTTTCCCTTTATCACAAATCCGATTGAATATCTGTTTATCACAAATCCGTTTCATTAGAACATGTGATAAACACCAAAATGATTTCAAATGATTATTAGATTAGGAAATATTAAAAAGAATTAAAAAAATAACAATAGGAATCGGTAGTATCTTTTTTATCACTTTACAATAAATCCGATTGAATATGTGTTTATCACAAATCCGTTTATCACAAATCTGTTTCATTAGAACATGTGTTTAAGAAGAATGATTTCCACGTAAAAGAATAAGAATTTTCATTCGGTTTGATTTGTTCTTAATAATGTTAACAATAAAAAAAGTCAAACTAATAATAGGAATCAACATTAGAAGAGTAGTATGGATGTTTACCTTTAATCAGTTGTGGATAATCAACAAATGATGCAAGATGAAGAAGAAAGATTGAAAGATTTGTTAGGAATTATGAAGAATATGAGAGTTTTGATATGGAGAATGAAAAAAAAATAAAAGAAAAAGGTTTTTATAGTCATAATTTTGGAGCTCCATATTGGTTGTTGCATCCTAAAGGCCCTCTCTAAGACTTCTATTCGACCCGAGGTTACTCATTTATTATATAGATAGATTTAATCATCTACTATCTTACATGTTGTGTAATAAGATAACAACATATGCATATTGCAAACACATCTTCCCCAAAGTAGGCAACCCCCCCTCCCTTTAAATGCTTCTTTTATATGATGTAGATAGATCGAGTTGAATTTCTAGATGTTAGAAAAACTTACTGAATGCAGCAGAAGAAGTAGTAAAAGGATGACTGAAAACCGGGCTTGTGTTTGACACAATTCCCTTAAATAGATTCTTGGTCTGTTCTCAAGGTACACCGGCTCGTAACAGTGATGGTGCACTGCCGGACTCGGACACTTGCCTGAAAGGAAGTCGGTACTGAAGTTGTTTATGAAATGTGTTGTTGCTTTGTTGTGTGTCTCATTTGTACACAATTGTTGGCTTATATAGATGATCAAATAATAACTGATGCAATAATGCATATTCCTTATTGCAGTAATCAGTGCATCAGGTGAGAAAATAGAAAGCCATGAGACACAGAAGCTGAACCATCTTTTCTAGAATCCTCTGTTCTAGAAGCCTAGCAGTGGTAAATCCTCTGCTCTGATCAGTAGCCACATCCTCTGGTCTGCTCTGATCCTCTGGTCAGTAGCAACCTCCTCTGCTCTGATCCTCTGGTCAGTATCAACATCCTCTGTTCTGATTCTCTGGTCAGTATCAACATCCTCTGCTCTGATTCTCTAGTCAGTAGCAACATCCTCTGCTCAGTAGCAACATCCTCTGCTCTGATCCTCTGGTCACTGGTGGATCATGATCTTCTATTCCAAGATCTTTTCCCACTTATAAACCAACCAATATTTCATCCCCTCACCAAAATGAGATAAGCAACATTGTGTACATTTATTCCAATACTAGTGTGACCCTCATTCACACAAATTCCAACACTAGATACTACTTTTGAGAACATGTCTGTAAAAGCTAAACTTTTTATCACATCTTTTCGAAGGTTGACAAAAGATACTAAGTACTAAAATTGTAACACCCCAACCGATGGCGGAAACATCGAGGTGTCACGTAGTGACGATTGTTCAATAGCTCATGGACTAAAGTGTAAATTTGAATACATTGATTAAATAATTTATTACATTGAAATGAAATACAACGATTCTAACTGCCAACTAAATTGAAATACAATGAATCAAAATCTAAATATAAATCCGAAAGCTTAAAGGATGCATCTCAAAACAACCTGAAACATGTACAAAATAATTTGGTCAATACAAAAATTGTATTGGTGAGCATACCTTGTTTGAATAAATATAGTAGAAAAAAATGTTTAGCAATTCATGTGCGGTACCATTTGCAATTATGTAATAAGTAATATCCGTTCAAAACCAAACCTATGAATAATGACTAACACATGACTAACCAACTGAATAATGAATTAACAAGACAATGACCAAGATTCTCTTAACAGAGTCTCAAGGGGGTATACCATAGTACTATTCATTGAAATGCTAGGCCGCCCAGCGGTTAATGATTTTGACAAGTCAAAGACACACCAATTAACATAAAGAAAACACACATGAGAATTGCATTTAGTAAAAGAAATAGAAACTTGATAGTAAGTACATGAGTCACCCGAAAATAGTAAGACAGTAAAAAGGGGAAAGATATACTCACAGTTTGCGAAAGCGATCAAAATCCAACTTTAGCGGTCGTGAGTTAAGTAATGGGAATTCCGAGGAATTCAACATATAATGTGTAAGAATACTAATAAGGAAGTGTCTAAAAAGTCTAAGGTATCTAGGGTCTAAGGCATTAGGGTTTGCTAAGTCGTTTTGGGGAATTAGAGTTTTATGGTAAACTGGATTAATATAAAAGTTGTATAATAACATACCAAAGTTTAAAACTACGGTTTAGGTAATATAATTATTACCAATTAAATATTTAGATAAAAATTATGTTTGACTAATTAAGATAAAACGATGTAGTTAATTACTATAACTAATTATTGTAAATAAATACAATAATTATAAATGTATAACCAAATGATTATGAGTTACACAATAATTCAACAAATTGTAATTAAGATTTTCAAACATAGAAATATTTCTATTTTATAAGAAAAGTATTTATCAAATAGATGTTGTAATAGTATAAATAAATAAATGTTTAATTATGTCGTAATTGATAAATATTACTAATAATACAAGACATGATCCAAAAATGCTATTTTTATTAAAAATGGATGCTTTCTGATGTAAATCAATGAAAATAATTTTCCCATAATTTTTATAAACTTATTTATATTTAAAACTGATTTAATGAAATTAAATCATGTTTAAATGATTAAAAATAGGAAAATTAATAAAAATAATTGTTTTCTGGCCCAAATATTTTTATTTTAGTTAATAATGATTAGAAATAATTTATCAAGAAGTTTGAGATTAAAATCATTAAAAATGAATTTTTAATAAATTAATTATGATTAAAACAATTTAAATTAATAAAATAACGAAAATTAAATAATTTTCACAAAGTAAAAGTGTGATAATTTTCTTTAGGGTGTCAAGAGGTTACACCTAAATTTTCATAATTTTTGGAGCAAAAATGGATTTATTATGAATATTCTAAGTTTTATATATTATATGATATTTAAAAAAAAAACAAAATAAACATAATAATAATAAGATTCAATAAAAAAAATAAAGGGAACAGACCCGTGAGAAAAGGGGATCGAACCCAGGTCTGTTATAGGTAAACCCACACACAAAACCGCTCTACCATTAGGCCTTTTGTTGAAATCTTTCAAGGATAAATATACTTTAACAATATATCCAAGTCACCTTCTTCCCCAAATATAGACTATGAACCCTAACCCTAACCCCAAATCCAATCATCCCTGATTCGATAAGATATCAACCAGAAATATTAGGGCTTTTGATCATGACCATATAATAAACAAAACGGCAACATAAAAACGGACTTACAAGACTCGATTCGGGTTCAAAAATACCAAAACAGGTCCGCCACTTGTCGTCAAGAAACGAGTGGTTCTGATCATGATTAACTTGATTTAAAAGTGGGTTTGTGATGTTTGGAGGTGCAGAAGGCTAGTGAAATCATCAATTTATATAATGGAACATTAGAAAACGCGTTTTAACTCGAATTTTTATGATGCTCGACGGTTTCAATATATGGTTTTAAATGTTGATTTAATCATGTTAATAACGTACGAACTTATGAAGAAACAGCTTGCAAATGATTAAGAGAATCAAGTAGATGTTGAAACAGACTAAAATGGTAACGGAACCCGCTTATTAATTGTGGCCGGAATTATTTCCGGTGGCCGGAAATAGTCACGCCGGAAAAAAAAACGGGAACAAGGAGAGGGGTGATTTTTTTTTTGTTTTAAAACTTTTGAGGATTGTCAGAAATGGTCCCTCGGGTTTTAACCTAGTTAGTTATATTATTTTTAGTTATCTTTCCTTTATAAAAACTAACTTAACCAAGTTATCTAAACTTAACATAAAAGTTTTTAAAACTTTTCAAATCTTTATGAATTTAAATGCTCAAAATTTGAAATGAACAATCTCTATAAATGACGCATCATTATTAGATTACGACTAGAATACGTATTTTAAATGTAAACACTTCTAGTTAAAGAAAAAAAAATGTAACTATAAAAGAACTCACGTTTTTTTATAGGGACTAGTTTTGACAACAGATAAAAGACGAGGGTGACGATTGTCACAGTCTCCCCTACTTTAGAAAATTTCGTCTCAAAATTGCTTTCAAGTGGAGGTTACTATGAAACAAAAGGCGTTGTAAAAGTCAAGTAGTTTAACAATACATATATATCATTTATGAATTGACCGATATTTAAAATAGTTATCTAATATCCCAAATAAAAGTTTCAAAATATTTGACAGTTGCCCCAAAGTTAGAAAGTTTGAGAGCTTAAATGAGAAAGGCTTTGGAAATGTGTAACTTAACAGGTGAGGAAAAGGCACTGATGAAGGTAGTCTCCCCTACTTTAGAAAGGTTTTCTGACTGAACTTTACTAAGGACACGCAACAGGATTTCGACTAACAGAGAGTGTAAGAGTATACAAAGTTCGTTTTTTTTCTATGTGGGTGGTCAAGAGAAAGACTCTAGGAAGACGAATTGAAGCTCGTGTAAGAACGTTTTTATCGAAAATGCTATCTATTAGTCAACGATCTAATGAACAGGTAATAATAAAGTAATGAGTAGATTCTTGGTTAGACTCCTAGTCCGCTCCCGCAGTATCGTTTATGCTTATATATAGGGTGTACCGCAGCTGACCCACCACACTCCCGATACTTTGGACTCGTACTGATTGTCTACCAACATCCTAAATAGAATTACACACCACCCTCATGTACCTGTAAACCCATGATTGCGTTCCGGACCGTAATCATCGATTTACCTTACACTTGGGTGTTATGCTTTTCCATAACCCTATCCTAAGTAATACGAGAAACAAATGTGTACAACCAATATGTAATAGCCACTGTAATGAAATAATGTTCAATCATGACATGGTTAGAGGTCCTTCCCTTTCGGGTTTACCCTTTAACCGTAATAAGAGTAACGTGTAAGTAATAGACATGGTTAGAGGTTCTTCCCTTTCGGGTTCACCCTTAACCGGTAACTTCTGTTCACATCGTTGGCTCTAAACACCCATATTGATAAACTCTGAGATTTACACTGTTCCCCTCAGATTAAAGAAATACTCTAGTCCGAGTCGTACGTGCGCACCGGCTTAGATCTCATACGAGTTATCAACTAGTATGTTCGTTGGCCATGATGATGAACAAAATAATGTAAAGTATAACAGGGTTTTGCTCAAAACAGGAAAGAAAATATGCATACCAACTATGCGTTCAAGTAAGTATATAAGTATAGCATAAAATTTCGACTGAAAGAATAGTGTAACATAAATCGAGTAAATCGCACAATTGCACAAAATGAAAGTAAACGAGTTGAATTAATGCAAATAGTCAATGTGAAAATAATCACAAATAACGTGTTAGAAATAACTATGAATAAAAATGGTGCAAGAATAAAATAATGAAATTTACGGCAAATGAATGTGCACGGAATGGGTGTATAGCCTACTGGCATGTGAGTTAAAATCTAGTAATTTTACATATATGCGTTATATTGTAAAAGACATTTAGCAACATTCTGATAAAAAGATATGTCCATTGTTTTGTTAAACCAAAAGTTTTGCAACTGAAAGAGTATAAGTGTAAAAGGTAAATTTTCGCAGTTTACTCGACTTTGTGATATTGTTGAAAGAATAGTAGTGATGCATGAGAATAATTTTTTTAGAAATCGAAGTGTGTTTTAGATTCAAACAGGTTCATTTGAAAAATTTTCGTAAATACACATTTTCATGTGTTTTCGAGAAGTCGAGTTTGAAAAATGTTATAAGGCTTATTATTAGTTACAAATTTCTCCCGAAAATATATATTGAATACGTCATATGAAAGCAAAAGGTTTACATTTGACCTTTAAAATATGCAATACAAGTTTGTAAAATGCAAAATGAAACCATTTCATGAAGTATGTGTAAATCTAATGTGTTTTAAAAGACCAAGATTTAAAATGACGTGAATGATAAGATTAACGTATGTAATACCAATATTTAAGAAAATTCAACAAACCATAAATATCAATATCATAAAACATTGAGATTGTTTCCATAGAGATTTAAAACGAGATGCAGAAATAGATCCTTGAGATGTGGATTTCCCTCCTAACTCAAAGATGTATTTCAAAATTGGAAACTATGGTGGAGTGAAACCAGTCACTAAGTTAAGGATATCACTCCCAGCTTAGTGATTAAGTTTCTTTTTGGAGGAAATACTCTTTGAGGTGTGGATATCACTCCTATCCCAAAGATATATTCCAAAGATATATAGCATATAGAGGAGTGAAACTAATCACCAAGGTATGGATGTCACTCCTATCTTGGTGATATCGTTTCGTTTGTGAAATACGAGTGTGTTCTTTTCTAAGCAAAATACCGAAAGAATAACGAGAAAGTATCATAACAAAAATACCTAGAAAGAAAATATAAGAATAAAGAGGAATATACACGAGAGGACTCATGAAAGTAAGCTTAGTTATAGACTAGGCTAAAAGGCATTCTAATAACCTAATTCCTTATAACCATGGCTCTGATACCAATCTGTAACACCCCAACCGATGGCGGAAACATCGAGGTGTCACGTAGTGACGATTGTTCAATAGCTCATGGACTAAAGTGTAAATTTGAATACATTGATTAAATAATTTATTACATTGAAATGAAATACAACGATTCTAACTGCCAACTAAATTGAAATACAATGAATCAAAATCTAAATATAAATCTGAAAGCTTAAAGGATGCATCTCAAAACAACCTGAAACATGTACAAAATAATTTGGTCAATACAAAAAGTGTATTGGTGAGCATACCCTGTTTGAATAAATATAGTAGAAAAAAAATGTTTAGCAATTCATGTGCGGTACCATTTGCAATTATGTAATAAGTAATATCCGTTCAAAACCAAACCTATGAATAATGACTAACACATGACTAACCAACTGAATAATGAATTAACAAGACAATGACCAAGATTTTCTTAACAGAGTCTCAAGGGGGTATACCATAGTACTATTCATTAAAATGCTAGGCCGCCCAGCGGTTAATGATTTTGACAAGTCATAGACACACCAATTAACATAAAGCAAACACACATGAGAATTGCATTTAGTAAGAGAAATAGAAACTTGATAGTAAGTACATGAGTCACCCGAAAATAGTAAGACAGTAAAAATGGGAAAGATATACTCACAGTTTGCGAAAGCGATCAAAATCCAACTTAAGCGGTCGTGAGTTAAGTAATGGGAATTCCGAGGAATTCAACCTATAATGTGTAAGAATACTAATAAGGAAGTGTCTAAAAAGTATAAGGTATCTAGGGTCTAAGGCATTAGGGTTTGCTAAGTCGTTTTGGGGAATTAAAGTTTTATGGTAAACTGGATTAATATAAAAGTTGTATAATAATATACCAAAGTTTAAAACTACGGTTTAGGTAATATAATTATTACCAATTAAATATTTAGATAAAAATTATGTTTGACTAATTAAGATAAAACGATGTAGTTAATTACTATAACTAATTATTGTAAATAAATACAATAATTATAAATGTATAACTAAATGATTATGAGTTACACAATAATTCAACAAATTGTAATTAAGATTTTCAAACATAGAAATATTTCTATTTTATAAGAAAAGTATTTATAAAATAGATGTTGTAATAGTATAAATAAATAAATGTTTAATTATGTCGTAATTGATAAATATTACTAATAATACAAGACATGATCCAAAAATGCTATTTTTATTAAAAATGGATGCTTTCTGATGTAAATCAATGAAAATATTTTTCCCATAATTTTTATAAACTTATTTATATTTAAAACTGATTTAATGAAATTAAATCATGTTTAAATGATTAAAAATAGGAAAATTAATAAAAATAATTGTTTTCTGGCCCAAATATTTTTATTTTAGTTAATAATGATTAGAAATAATTTCTCAAGAAGTTTGAGATTAAAATCATTAAAAATGAATTTTTAATAAATTAATTATGATTAAAACAATTTAAATTAATAAAATAACGAAAATTAAATAATTTTCACAAAGTAAAAGTGTGATAATTTTCTTTAGGGTGTCAAGAAGTTACACCTAAATTTTCATAATTTTTGAAGCAAAAATGGATTTATTATGAATATTCTAAGTTTTATATATTATATGATATTTAAAAAAAACAAAATAAACATAATTATAAGATTCAATAAAAAAAATAAAGGGAACAAACCCGTTAGAAAAGGGGATCAAACCCGGGTCTGTTATATGATTAAAACAATTTAAATTAATAAAATAACGAAAATTAAATAATTTTCACAAAGTAAAAGTGTGATAATTTTCTTTAGGGTGTCAAGAAGTTACACCTAAATTTTCATAATTTTTGGAGCAAAAATGGATTTATTATGAATATTCTAAGTTTTATATATTATATGATATTTAAAAAAAAACAAAATAAACATAATAATAAGATTCAATAAAAAAAAATAAAGGGAACAGACCCGTTAGAAAAGGGGATCGAACCCGGGTCTTTTATAGGTAAACCCACACACAAAACCGCTCTACCATTAGGCCTTTTGTTGAAATCTTTCAAGGATAAATATACTTAAACAATATATCCAAGTCACCTTCTTCCCCAAATATAGACTATGAACCCTAACCCTAACCCCAAATCCAATCATCCCTGATTCGATAAGATATCAACCAGAAATATTTGGGCTTTTGATCATGACCATATAATAAACAAAACGGCAACATAAAAACGGACTTACAAGACTCGATTCGGGTTGAAAAATACAAAAACAGGTCCGCCACTTGTCGTCAAGAAACGAGTGGTTCTGATCATGATTAACTTGATTTAAAAGTGGGTTTGTGATGTTTGGAGGTGCAGAAGGCTAGTGAAATCATCAATTTATATAATGGAACATCAGAAAACGCGTTTTAACTCGAATTTTTATGATGCTCGACGGTTTCAATATATGGTTTTAAATGTTGATTTAATCATGTTAATAACGTACGAACTTATGAAGAAACAGCTCGCAAATGATTAAGAGAATCAAGTAGATGTTGAAACGGACTAAAATGGTAACGGAACCCGCTTATTAACTGTGGGCGGAATTATTTCCGGTGGCCGGAAATAGTCACGCCAGAAAAAAAAACGGGAACAAGGAGAAGGGTGATTTTTTTTGTTTTAAAACTTTTGAGGATTGTCAGAAATGGTCCCTCGGGTTTTAACCTAGTTAGTTATATTATTTTTAGTTATCTTTCCTTTATAAAAACTAACTTAACCAAGTTATTTAAACTTAACATAAAAGTTTTTAAAACTTTTCAAATCTTTATGAAATTTAAATGCTCAAAATTTGAAATGAACAATCTCTATAAATGACGCATCATTATTAGATTACGACTAGAATACGTATTTTAAATGTAAACACTTCTAGTTAAAGAAAAAAAATGTAACTATAAAAGAACTCACGTTTTTTTTATAGGGACTAGTTTTGACAACAGATAAAAGATGAGGGTGACGATTGTCACAAAAATTGTTTATCGCTTGAAGTTTTTGGGGTACTACTAATTAGCAATTTGTTTTGCTTGATCCATCTACAGCTTTGTTATTATGATAGTGTCGGCTTAACAACATTCTTATTCTTTATTTAAGACTATTTATGTACGAGAATTATGTTTTGATTAAATAGACTATGTATCTGTAAGAACATTTGCATTTGAAACTGAAGACTACTAGCCCCGCGCAGCAAAGCGCGGTTATGCACCTAGTTTATAAATTACACACTTGATTAAAAAATCAAGTTATTTAGACTTTCGTATCTGCTTGTATATTAAACTGAAAATTGGGTTCTATTAGCAATATAAAGTTTGTTGAATATTGGGTTGTATTCGCAATATAGTTTTTTTATACCTCGGTATGGTAATGCTTAGGGGTGCAAATAAGCCGAGGCCGAACTCGATTACACATTTGAGCACAACAAACATCGTCTGGCGTAAAGCATGGACGTACCACGAACCAAATTCATAACAAACATAAATTAAAAGGCAGTGTTTTGAAAACCGGACCGGACCGGCCGGTCGGACCGGTGTCCGGGGCCTGGACTGGTCCAGTTCGGGTGTTTGGACCGCCCTGCAACTGAACCGCTTGTGGACCGCTGAACCAGCCGGTTGGACCGGAAAACCGGCCGGTCGGACCGGAAAATAAGGGGTCGGACCGTTCTTTTTTTATTATTTTTATTATTTTTTGGGTTTCAATACATTTTTTGACCCGGTTTGTTGGACCGGTCGGGCCGGTTGGACCGGTCGAACCGGTGAACCGCCTGGGGGTCTGGTTCGACGTCCGGTCCGGTTCTGAAAACCTTGTTAAAAAGTCTATAGTCACTCTTCATCAAGATCTATTGATAAATGGATGCGTTGATTTATGATAAATAAAACTTGTCACTTTCGTGCATCTCTTTAGCACGTCTTAAAAGAAACAAACATGAAAAAGGAATATGTCATGATGAAACGAACTTTAGAACTTTACGGTTAGATGTTATTTGCTTTTGGGATCATATAATTCACCAATTAGCATCACAATTTGACTATTGATATTAATGTATTTGACTATTTGATCATATAATTCATCAATTATCATCATAATTTGACTATTGATATCAACGTATTTGACTATTGATGTCAATTTTTTGTCATGTGTCCATTAGGTGGATTATTGGAGTTTCACTTAAGACTGTATGGTGCGGTAATATCATTGAGGGGGTATGGATTATCATATGACATGCACCTCAGTAAAGGTGGAACTCCCCATTGTGACACCCGGCATGTTCGGCTTAAACATAATAGTAACATCTAAGTCTACCTTAGCGAGAAACGTTTATAAACAAACTTAACTGGGTTAGTTGAGTCGGGTCAAATTAGGATTGTCCAGGGTTCAATGATCTGGAGGATCATTGGGAGTCGTTTTGAGAATACATTAGTACCGGGTTCCGTCGTTGGTGACATTACATGAACTAATTAAGTATATGTGTAGATTATGGGTCGTGTGGTGAATTGTATGCTTATACTTGCTTGAATGATGTACAAATGATTATACGTGCCTAAACATGCTAAGTATAGACTATGGATGCATGCTTATGTGTTAAGATGTGTTAGAATGCGTTAAACACGACAAACTGGAAAAAGGTTAACATGTGTTAAAAGTGCTGTTAACATGTGTTAAAAAGTGCTGATGACCTGAATGTGGAAATAATGGGCGAATGTGGAAATGGGACTTGAGAAATGGGCGAATGTGGAAACAAAGTGGGCGAATGTGGAAAGATTTCACATTCGACCATTAAAAAGGGGCGAATGTGGAAAAGTTCCACATTCGACCACATAAACTGGGCGAACCTGGACTGGGTATAAATACCATCCTTAGCCATTTTTCACCATTTCACAAACCCTAAACGCCTCCAAACACTCTCTATCAGCTATTATCATTGGGGAAGGAGTTTTTGAGCTTGTTTTTCATAACCTAACTCTCTAAATCATTACAAGTGAAGATCTAAGGTGTGTTCTTCATTACAAATCCTTTTTAAACAATTTTGACTTGTTTTAATCTAAACCCCAAGGGTCCAGATCTGATATCAACCTATTTTATGAATAAAAACCTTTCATAACCAAAACCTATTCATAAACAATGAGTTTTTATGCAAATAAACATGTGTTAGTATGATATTATGCATTGTTTGATGATTACTTGTTGTATAGATGATATGACAACAACCTAGGGCTGTTATTAATGATGGGTTATGATTGAAACATGTTACCTTTGATTGTTGATGGTGTTTTGGCGATTAAAGGGGTTTTTAGTTAGATTTAGGGTTTGTTTTTGGATGATTATGATAAGGTTATGATAGGGGTTTCTTGTTCATGATGATTCGAGTATGATGGACGGATTATTGATCGATTTCAGAAAGTTTCCTAATTGGGTAATATTTTCATGCATGGTGATGTGACATCTCGTAATTTACTATTTTAGGAAACTTGTAAAACGGATAGATTTTGGGGTAAAATTGGTAGGGTTTCGTAGGAATATATTAATGATGCTTGACTGCTGTAACTCGTGATGTTTCGTGATGTTTTCGGATGTTTTTCGACGCGTTTTTGGAAAAATCTGACATCAGGGGCGAACCTGGAATACCTTCGATCAGTCGAACGGTCGAAGGTGGGTTCCAGGGGGCGAACCTGGAAACTAAAAGGGGCGAATGAACAAAAAGGGGCGAAGGTGGGAAGAAAAGGGGCGAAGGTGGAGGTTCAAATCCACATTCGACCAGTTAAGGCCACCTTCGACCTCCCAGGACTACGTTCGACCATACGTTAACAAAAATGAGATTTTTGATACAAACTAAGTGTTTTATGCTTGAACCTTGCGTGTAATCTATGTGTACTTGATTAGTTAGAGTAATGGGTCACCAACGGGATGTCGGGTCGGTCTAGTGTGTCGGTTAAACATTTGAACACGTTTTAAAACATACTTGGTTATGATCTGGACAATCGGGGACTAGATAACCTTATGGTTATTAGTCGGAACACTTATGTGAACATTTTGATAGATCTCCGGTAGAGGGATTATCAAGGGCTAAACATCTTTACTTATAATTGAAGAACGCAATCTAAGGTGAGTTCACGGCCCCACTTTTACTGCTTTAACTTTTGGGGGAGAAAACATGCGCTAAACAGTTTTGGTAACATAGTCATACTATGGTTTTAACTTTATATTGCTATACGATCTTTTGGAAAGTCCCGGGGGAAACCATGAATGTGCGGGTTTGCACAACGGGGGAAATGTGGATAGATCTATTGGGCGTGACCTGCCCCACTCGTCGGCTTGGAGGGCCGGGCGGGTGCATATTGTCTCGAACAGGAACATTATCGTGCTGAACATTACGGGCTGCTAAACATGCTAAACATTGCTAAACGTGTCCAGTAATGGTTTCCAATCGTAGTAGTAATAAAACATACGCCTAGCTAGCGTACTTGGTAGCATTGATATAGTATGGACATGGTAACACTTGGTAACTCTTTTTGAACAAACCTGTGAACTCACCAGCATTATATGTTGACGTCTTTTGGCATGTTTTTCTCAGGTCGCTAAGGTAGCAACAACTGGATCATAGGCGCACGAGTCGGCACGGGCGTCTAGGGTTTAGAACATGGTCTTCAGTAAACATTTGAACTGTGTCTTTTGAGTTGTAAACATTTAAAGCTTCCGCTACGGTTTATGTTTCTATAATTATATCTTTTGGGTTTTGTGGTATGCATATAGTGTTGTTTATTGTGACCGTTGACTTGAATCCTGGTTTGTCATGCGCCTCGCGGTAAAACCCCGCAAGTGGAATTTGAGGGTGTGACAGATTGGTATCAGAGCCAATGGTTATAGTGAACTAGGACTGCATTTAGAGTCTAGTCTATAGCCGAGTCGCACACACTAGACGGTCACATACTTGAGTCGGTTTGGAACATGTACTAACTTTGTCGGGGTGTCTTTACATCATCATCGCACTTCTCTGTTACATCATCCGTCCTCACTCTTGGCTTTATACACTCTTATGTTCTTCTTCGGGGTTTGAAGGAGAAGGAGTTGACTCGTTGGTTTTGCACGGCAGTGTCGTGTATTGGGGTAGTCTTGCGTACTCTCGAGGTTTGTCCAGGATTCGGACATCTCCCTTTCATACCCCAATAGACGCACTTGCTCACACATTATCCTGTGCACTTATGCTTGTGATAGCATGATGCTAGATGCCGACATTCGGCGACTTGAGTTCAAGCTGAGGGAAAGCTTGGAGGACCATGTAGAGCAGTTTATTATTTCGGGTGCACACGAAATCATAAACTGAAATGCATGAGAATCCAAGTGGACTCTGAACTTGGATGTATAGTCCTGGATTGGGTCTAGACGTAACTTTTCTAGCTACTAGTGGATGACACTAGCAGTGAATCTGAATCTCTCGATTTCTGATTTGTCAGATCATGTCGGGCGCACGCGGTGGTGGACGTCGTGGTGGTGGCCGTGGCGGCGGTGGCCGTGACGGTGGTCGTGGTAACATCAACATGACCCAAGCAGAGCTGAACAACTTGCTTCAACAGCAAGTGAACATAGCCTTGGCTGCTTTCCAGGCCGGGCACAATGCTATGGGTGGTAAGTTGGTTCTTACCTGCCTTGTTTCGTTCTTGGGTGTCATGTTTCCTTTGTGGTTTATCTTTGTGTCGTGTTTCAGGTGCTGCTGTCAACCCGCCTCCACCTCAGTGTTCTTACAAGAAGTTTAGGGACTGTCAGCCCCACAACTTCGCTGGAACTGAAGGGGCGGTGGGACTGCTCCGATGGTTGGAGAAGGTTGAATCTGTTTTCTTGATGTGTAATTGTCCTGTTGAGGACCGGGTCAAGTATGCCACTGCGACATTTGAGGGTCCTGCTTTGTCATGGTGGAATGCTACTACGCAGAACATGGGCTTGGGGGAAGCTCATGCTATGCTTTGGGCGGATTTTGTTCGGCTACTGAAGAGCGAGTACTGTCCCAGGGAGGAAGTGCAGAAGTTGGAGCATGAAGTCTGGAACTACAAGATGGTGGGGTCCGAGATTGAGGAGTATACCGTGCGACGCAATGAGCTGGCGGTGTTGTGTCCTGACATGCACACACCTGAGTACCGTAGGATCGAGCACTACATCTCTGGGTTGGTGCCGGAGATTGCTGGATTAGTAGCTGCTGGGAACCTTCCTACACTGGCTGAGGTCGTCCGTTCTGCACACAAGATGACCAACATGAAGATTTTGGAGGGCGCTTTACCTCCTAAGGGTTCAACTGCGAAGGGGTCTGATGGCAACAAGAGGAAATGGGAGAACGTGGGTAAGAGTGCAGTGCCGGCGCCGTCTCAACCGGCCAAGAAGACTGAGGGATCTGGGTCGTCTTCTTCGCAGAAGACAGGTGGATACATTGGGAAGCATCCCAAGTGTAACAAGTGTGGCTTTCACCATTCGGGGAATTGTGATCGCGCTCGTTGTCATCGGTGCCATCAGTTGGGGCACCATGCTAAGGATTGCAAGGTGGCGCTCACCCCAACTCAGGCTCCTGCGGCTACTCCTGCTCCTGCTGCTCAGGGGACTCAGGGGAGGCAGGGGTGTTACAACTGTGGTGACACGGGACACTTCAAGCGTGATTGTCCCAAGCTGAAGCAGGGTGATAATGGGAGGGGCGGAAACGGTAACGGTAACGGGAATGGCGGCGGAGGCAGGACTGCGCGTGCTTTCGTCATTGGGTCTACGGAAGCTAGGCAGGATCCAGACACAGTTACCGGTACGTTCCTTCTCAACAATCGCTATGTTTCTGTTTTATTTGATTCTGGTGCCGATAAGAGTTTCGTATCTGTGGATGTTAGTCAGTTGCTAGATATAGTACCCACACCTTTAGAGGCTAAGTACTTGATAGAATTGGCGAACGGTAAGAACATCGAGACGACTCATATCCTTAGGGAGTGTCACTTGGAACTGTCGGGTCTGTCATTCCCCATTGACCTTATGCCTGTACCTCTGGGAAGTTTCGATGTCGTTGTGGGCATGGATTGGTTATCGTTGTATCGTGCAGAGATTGTTTGCTTTGACAAGGTTATTCGGATCCCTCGCCCCGATGGAGAAATTCTTTCAGTTCACGGCGAGAAAAGCGGTGCTCCGCTGAGTATCATTTCCAGCATGAAAGCCCGTAAGTATCTTCGAAAGGGCTGTTCGGCCATTCTGGCACTTGTTAACGTTTCTACTGACGATGAGAAGAAGATCGAGGATATCCCGGTGGTTCGTGACTTTCCTGATGTGTTTCCTGATGATTTGCCTGGTCTTCCTCCCCATCGTCAGGTTGAGTTTGGTATTGATCTTGCTCCGGGCGCAGCTCCTATTGCCCGAGCTCCGTATCGTCTTGCACCTCCCGAGATGCAAGAGTTATCCAGCCAGTTACAGGAACTCTTGGAAAAGGGTTTCATTCGACCGAGCTCGTCCCCGTGGGGAGCTCCTATTTTGTTTGTGAAGAAGAAGGATGGGAGCCTTCGTATGTGTATCGATTACCGTGAACTGAACAAAGTGACCATCAAGAATCGTTATCCTCTTCCTCGCATTGATGATCTCTTTGACCAGCTTCAGGGCTCCAGCTACTACTCGAAGATTGATTTGCGGTCCGGTTATCACCAGTTGCGCGTCAGGGAAGCTGACATCCAGAAGACTGCTTTTCGCACTCGTTATGGCCATTTTGAGTTCTTGGTCATGCCTTTCGGTCTCACTAACGCACCGGCGGTGTTCATGGATTTGATGAACCGCGTTTGTAAGCCGTACCCTGATAAGTTCGTCATCGTGTTCATTGACGACATTCTGATTTATTCCAAGAACAAGGCGGATCATGAGGAACATCTGCGGTTGGTCTTGGAACTTTTGAGACGGGAGCAGTTGTATGCTAAGTTCTCAAAGTGCGATTTTTGGTTACGTGAAGTTCAATTCCTAGGGCATGTGGTGAATGAACTGGGAATTCATGTCGATCCGGCTAAGATCGAAGCTATTAAAGACTGGGAAGCACCAAAGACGCCATCTGAGGTGCGGCAATTCCTGGGTCTTGCAGGTTACTATCGGCGTTTTATCGAGGGATTTTCGAAGATCGCTCAACCCCTCACTGCTCTCACCCAGAAGGACCGAAAGTTCGACTGGGACGAACCACAGGAATCAGCATTTCAGATGCTGAAGCTTAAACTTTGTTCTGCTCCTATCTTATCCTTACCCGAGGGTACGGATGATTTTGTGGTGTACTGTGATGCTTCGATTCGGGGTCTCGGTTGCGTGTTGATGCAACGCGGGAAGGTTATCGCTTATGCTTCTCGTCAACTCAAGGTTCACGAGAAGAACTATACTACTCACGACTTGGAGCTGGGTGCAGTAGTATTTGCGTTGAAAATCTGGAGGCATTACTTGTACGGTACCAAGTGTGAAGTATACACCGATCACAAGAGTCTCCAGCATATTTTCGACCAGAAGGTGTTAAACATGCGGCAGCGTCGTTGGGTTGAACTCTTGAACGATTACGACTGTGCGATCAAATACCATCCTGGCAAGGCAAATGTTGTGGCGGATGCCTTGAGCAGGAAGGAGTCGGCAAAGCCTCGGCGTGTCCGAGCCTTGCAGCTTACCATTCATTCCTCCTTGCCTGACCGGATCCGTTCGGCTCAGGCGGATGCCTTAAAGGAGGAAAACCTTAAGGCCGAAACGATGCACAGTGCGGACAAACACCTTGAGCTTAGGTCTGATGGCCTACACTACTTCGCTGGGCGTGTTTGGGTTCCTTTACTCGGGGGATTACGGGAGCTTGTCTTGGACGAGGCTCACAAATCCCGGTATTCGATTCATCCAGGCTCCGATAAGATGTATCAGGATCTGAAGATACTTTATTGGTGGCCGAACATGAAGGCTGATATAGCCTCCTATGTGAGCAAATGCTTAACCTGTGCTAAGGTCAAGGTGGAGTATCAGAAGCCGTCTGGTCTCCTACAGCAACCTGAGATTCCAGAATGGAAGTGGGAGCGGATCACGATGGATTTCGTCACCAAGTTACCGAGATCACCAAGTGGTTGTGACATAATTTGGGTGATCGTCGACCGGTTGACGAAATCGGCACACTTCATACCTATTAAGGAAACGGATGGACTCGAGCGGTTGGCTCGACTCTACCTTAAGGAGGTGGTCTCTCGGCACGGGGTGCCTGTTTCTATCATTTCTGATCGTGATTCCCGCTTTGCTTCGCGTTTCTGGAAGGCTCTTCATAAGGCCTTGGGTACTCAGCTGGATATGAGTACGGCTTATCATCCGCAAACTGACGGCCAGAGTGAGCGGACGATACAAACACTGGAGGACATGCTGCGGGCATGTGTCATCGATTTTGGCAAGGGTTGGGAGACTCACCTGCCGTTGGTGGAGTTCTCCTACAACAACAGCTACCACTCCAGTATCGGGGCAGCTCCGTTCGAAGCTCTGTATGGACGGAAATGCTGATCTCCCCTGTGTTGGGCCGAGGTGGGCGAGAGTCAGCTCACTGGCCCGGAACTGGTGTACGAAACTTCGGAGAAAATCGTACAAATCCGTAACCGTTTGGCAGCTGCGCGGGATCGTCAGAAGAGCTATGCCGATCGCCGTCGCAAACCGCTAGAGTTCCAGGTTGGGGACAAGGTGCTTCTGAAAGTTTCACCATGGAAGGGCGTCATACGCTTTGGAAAGCGTGGCAAGCTTAACCCTCGTTACGTCGGACCGTTCGCAATCCTGGAACGGATTGGGCCGGTGGCGTACAGACTTGATTTACCGACGGAGCTCGGTAATGTTCACAACGTCTTCCATGTGTCTAACTTAAGGAAGTGTTTGGCTGATGAATCTCTTGTTGTGCCACTGGAAGAGATCAAGGTTGATGATCGTCTTCGCATTGTGGAGGAACCTGTGGAGATTCTGGATTACAAGATTCGTAGCCTTCGGCGGAGTAAAATCCGCATCGTTAAAGTTCGTTGGAACTCGGATCGTGGACCGGAGTTCACGTGGGAACGAGAGGACCAGATGAAGGCTAAGTACCCTCATCTCTTTCCGAAGCGCGCGTTCGAGTCCAGGCATGTTACTACTGAAGCAGAGTGAATCTCGGGGCGAGATTCCCTTTCAACGTGGGGATGATGTGACAACCGGTAACCTTTCTTTTCGTTTTCTTCCTTTTCGTCTTTTTCACTTTTGGGCTTCGTGCAATTTTCGGGACGAAAATTCTTTCAACGTGGGGATGATGTGACACCCGGCATGTTCGGCTTAAACATAATAGTAACATCTAAGTCTACCTTAGCGAGAAACGTTTATAAACAAACTTAACTGGGTTAGTTGAGTCGGGTCAAATTAGGATTGTCCAGGGTTCAATGATCTGGAGGATCATTGGGAGTCGTTTTGAGAATACATTAGTACCGGGTTCCGTCGTTGGTGACATTACATGAACTAATTAAGTATATGTGTAGATTATGGGTCGTGTGGTGAATTGTATGCTTATACTTGCTTGAATGATGTACAAATGATTATACGTGCCTAAACATGCTAAGTATAGACTATGGATGCATGCTTATGTGTTAAGATGTGTTAGAATGCGTTAAACACGACAAACTGGAAAAAGGTTAACATGTGTTAAAAGTGCTGTTAACATGTGTTAAAAAGTGCTGATGACCTGAATGTGGAAATAATGGGCGAATGTGGAAATGGGACTTGAGAAATGGGCGAATGTGGAAACAAAGTGGGCGAATGTGGAAAGATTCCACATTCGACCATTAAAAAGGGGCGAATGTGGAAAAGTTCCACATTCGACCACATAAACTGGGCGAACCTGGACTGGGTATAAATACCATCCTTAGCCATTTTTCACCATTTCACAAACCCTAAACGCCTCCAAACACTCTCTATCAGCTATTATCATTGGGGAAGGAGTTTTTGAGCTTGTTTTTCATAACCTAACTCTCTAAATCATTACAAGTGAAGATCTAAGGTGTGTTCTTCATTACAAATCCTTTTTAAACAATTTTGACTTGTTTTAATCTAAACCCCAAGGGTCCAGATCTGATATCAACCTATTTTATGAATAAAAACCTTTCATAACCAAAACCTATTCATAAACAATGAGTTTTTATGCAAATAAACATGTGTTAGTATGATATTATGCATTGTTTGATGATTACTTGTTGTATAGATGATATGACAACAACCTAGGGCTGTTATTAATGATGGGTTATGATTGAAACATGTTACCTTTGATTGTTGATGGTGTTTTGGCGATTAAAGGGGTTTTTAGTTAGATTTAGGGTTTGTTTTTGGATGATTATGATAAGGTTATGATAGGGGTTTCTTGTTCATGATGATTCGAGTATGATGGACGGATTATTGATCGATTTCAGAAAGTTTCCTAATTGGGTAATATTTTCATGCATGGTGATGTGACATCTCGTAATTTACTATTTTAGGAAACTTGTAAAACGGATAGATTTTGGGGTAAAATTGGTAGGGTTTCGTAGGAATATATTAATGATGCTTGACTGCTGTAACTCGTGATGTTTCGTGATGTTTTCGGATGTTTTTCGACGCGTTTTTGGAAAAATCTGACATCAGGGGCGAACCTGGAATACCTTCGATCAGTCGAACGGTCGAAGGTGGGTTCCAGGGGGCGAACCTGGAAACTAAAAGGGGCGAATGAACAAAAAGGGGCGAAGGTGGGAAGAAAAGGGGCGAAGGTGGAGGTTCAAATCCACATTCGACCAGTTAAGGCCACCTTCGACCTCCCAGGACTACGTTCGACCCTACGTTAACAAAAATGAGATTTTTGATACAAACTAAGTGTTTTATGCTTGAACCTTGCGTGTAATCTATGTGTACTTGATTAGTTAGAGTAATGGGTCACCAACGGGATGTCGGGTCGGTCTAGTGTGTCGGTTAAACATTTGAACACGTTTTAAAACATACTTGGTTATGATCTGGACAATCGGGGACTAGATAACCTTATGGTTATTAGTCGGAACACTTATGTGAACATTTTGATAGATCTCCGGTAGAGGGATTATCAAGGGCTAAACATCTTTACTTATAATTGAAGAACGCAATCTAAGGTGAGTTCACGGCCCCACTTTTACTGCTTTAACTTTTGGGGGAGAAAACATGCGCTAAACAGTTTTGGTAACATATGTCATACTATGGTTTTAACTTTATATTGCTATACGATCTTTTGGAAAGTCCCGGGGGAAACCATGAATGTGCGGGTTTGCACAACGGGGGAAATGTGGATAGATCTATTGGGCGTGACCTGCCCCACTCGTCGGCTTGGAGGGCCGGGCGGGTGCATATTGTCTCGAACAGGAACATTATCGTGCTGAACATTACGGGCTGCTAAACATGCTAAACATTGCTAAACGTGTCCAGTAATGGTTTCCAATCGTAGTAGTAATAAAACATACGCCTAGCTAGCGTACTTGGTAGCATTGATATAGTATGGACATGGTAACACTTGGTAACTCTTTTTGAACAAACCTGTGAACTCACCAGCATTATATGTTGACGTCTTTTGGCATGTTTTTCTCAGGTCGCTAAGGTAGCAACAACTGGATCATAGGCGCACGAGTCGGCACGGGCGTCTAGGGTTTAGAACATGGTCTTCAGTAAACATTTGAACTGTGTCTTTTGAGTTGTAAACATTTAAAGCTTCCGCTACGGTTTATGTTTCTATAATTATATCTTTTGGGTTTTGTGGTATGCATATAGTGTTGTTTATTGTGACCGTTGACTTGAATCCTGGTTTGTCATGCGCCTCGCGGTAAAACCCCGCAAGTGGAATTTGAGGGTGTGACACCCATCAAGAATAAAAAAACCATGAGGTGGTGGTGGCGTTGACAGTGACCGGTAGAGCTGCAAGCGAAACGAATGAACACGAACAAGGCCTTGTTTGTGTTCGTTTGCTAAGGAAATTATGAGTTCACGAACTCTTGCCGAACGAGATTTTTTGTTCGTGTTTGTTTGTTAAGAAAACACGCGTATTCGTGTTCGTTTGTTAATTTTGTTCATGATCGTACACGAACATGAACGGACGTTAATGAATACAAACAAGCGTTTAAGAACACAAAGAATTGTTCATTAACGAAAACAAACACAAACGAACATTAATTTTCAAATAAGATCGAATTCACATATATTAAGAAAATTAAGTAGAACGCCGAACATATAACCTAACTATACATACATACTTAGTAAATAACATAATATTGGTAAAACATAATAAAGTAGTGTCTCAAAAAACTATGTCCTCATCTTAAACTTACTTCACATAAATTATTTATTTATTTTAGTAAAATAAATAAAAATTAAAGAGTATAAAATAAAATAATAAAAATTAAAAACTCCATTAAATTATCGAACATAAACGAACATGTTACTGAACGTTCACGAACATTAACGAACGAACACGGCCTCTGTTCATGTTCGTTCGTTTAACTAAATGAACGATTTTTTTTGTTCTTGTTCGTTCATTTATTAAATGAACAAAAACAAACGAACTTCCCGCCGAACAGTTCATAAAGTATTCGCTGAAAGTTCAGTTCGTTTGCAGCTTAGTGACTAGGTGGTCTCCACGTCACCTCAGTTAGTTTTTTTCATTTTCGTTTTAAATTAATAAATAAAGTAAATAAATAAACATAACATTATATAAATAAACATAGCATTACACATAAAAACACTGCATAAAAATTAACCCAACATAATTTAAAAGTAATAAAAAAACATAACTAAAAAAACCTAATATAGTGTCGACCTTATCAGTTGCCACACCGATATTTGAGGAAATTCACCACGATACCGACATTGATACTCGATTTGTGTGACTCAAATGACCACGTCTTTGGTGGTATCGGCGTGTCCTTGTTGCAAGTTTGTTCGATGGTGACTCGAATCAGTAATTAAATAATAAATTTAAAAAAAGTTAATTACCATCACTGTTGACAAACGGTCGAAATTAAAGATTCAACCAGGACTTGCCATGTCACCGAGACATCTCCACGTCAGCCTCCACACTAAACCAATAGTGGTGTGGGTGACGTAAAGGGGCTTTATACCTCTCTTCTACGCCGTTACACCGTGCATTCAAAAATATATAGAATTTACATATGTGAATCTGTAGTGTTGTGTCATGTGTGATTAGTATGAGTGTATGTCACTGACGTATATCACCTCTCAAAATAATGTATCATAAGAAAATAAGATAATTATGGTATCGTTCTTCTGGGTCCAGATAGTTTTTTTTTTTTTTTCTGGGTCTAGATAGTTACCATCGGGTTTATCGAATCATTTTTTAACGGTCGACGGTACACACTCATAACGAAACCCCGCACCCTTCAGGTCCGGTCCCCGAACCCGATTCGAACCCGTGACCTCCCAGAACATAAACCTCACAAAGTGGGTAAACCTTTCCACCTTCATTACAACCACTAAGCTGTAATAAGATAATAGTAATTAAAATCAATGAGCAATTTAAATTTATATAAATAAAATCAATGACCTGTAATAATACAATAAGTTTTTTTTTAACGGTAAACCTTTTAAATCTATATATCTATATCTATATATATTAATAAAATAAAGTAATAAAGCTGACATTACACTCAATGAGACAAACATTCCATTTTGAGTGTTTCACGTAACATCCTCCCCTTTATTTCTCTTCAAAACTTTTTATATACGAGAATTTTTAAAGAAAAAAATTACACCAAATTAACAAACGTTTTATTATCTTTTACAACGAGTACTATAGTTCTATATAAAAAATTAAAAAAAAATGATTTTTTTGTAGGGCAAGTCACTAGTTATGTTCAAACTAGTAAATATGAATTCTGTTTTCATCAAGAGCAGAATAGATTAAAACCACTCATTTCCAAAAAAACAAAAAAAAATCACATCTTCAAGACCACCGTCTTAATCATGACTTGCAATGGTTTCTTCTGGCTCTACTCCTTATCCAAATATATATCTTCTTTTTAATATACATTTTCATTTTATTCAAATGATTATAATTGTTGTTTTCTCATATTATAGTACATTAATTTATATGTTAGATTATAACACATGTTTTAACACTTTATATTAGATTTGTTTATTCTGAAAACCTGAAAAACTTCCAAAATATAATCTAATATATCTATATATAAAAACTCAGCAAGCGGCTCGAACACCACATGAAACCCAATACAGCAATACAGTTACAACAGGTCAATATAATAAGTTAATATCTTCTAAGCAATATAGTAACCAAACAACGAGATTAACGATGCAACATAGTCATCAAACATTGAATAACGTTTTTCTAATACGACAATAACATCAATTTCGTGACAACCATATTAACGATAATAACATCAATTTCGTGACAACAATATTAACTGTATTAAAACATATTATATTGTGATTATTAGTAGTTTGATATATATTAATACTAGTACTATATAAGTTACATAAAAGTTACATATAAGAAATAGGCCCTTTTTTCAGATTTTTTTTTAATGATCAACACTTAATAACTCCCATCACTTACCTCCAATTCTATGTGTGTACTTCTTACTCGAGTGAAGTCTCTTTACAACTTTGTCATTTCCATAAGACACTCTAAAGTTGCGATGTGAACCTGAAAAAAACAACCAAATTAGTATCAAATGATATGTCATGATGTTAATGATAGGCGATTATGATGTGTAAAGTGAGCATAGGTGAAAGAATGACATACATGTTTAAACTTTATCATGACAATCGATAACCTTGGGTGACACTGAATAAAACAATCAGCAGGTAATCAATAAAGATTTATTTTGAAGATAAATAAAAATGATCTAACTGTATCGACTAAAAATATTGTAGGATGGTAACTTTTCATTTCTCACACTATTTTCTCTACTCATACATAATTTTAAGTATTGATTTCAATAATCATCACATGTCAGTCGATTTCAATGTACATAAATTAGAAATGATCTAAGAGGCGTGCATGGTGGGGTGATTAATTATCACTTATCAGCTAGAGATTTACCTGGTGCATAAGAATCATAGGCTATATTTAACTGGCTTAACAACCTTTGTAATCAATGTTTCTAGCAACAACAATCAAAATACAAAAAAAAAAAATGATTCTTACCAAACCGACTACATCTATGAATATATACGTAGTTAGCTGATTCTTATATGTAATAATCAAATATATAAATTCAAAAACATATATATTATCTTAACATGATTAGTGACTTGTCTAGACGTGATTAATGAATTACCTGAGCAAAAACATAGCGAATACTTGTACAAAGCCACAATGGCCACAACCTCAACTTTAAATAAAAATGAAACATTGCCCAAAGTAAAGTTGTATGACAAAGTAATAAAAATTGAAATAATCATCCAAAACCCAACTTAAATAAGTCTGAATTTCGATAAATTAAGTCAAAGCATAGAGTAAATTGCCAAAATGGCCCCTGAGGTTTGGCCCAAATTGCTTGTTTGGTCACTTTTTTGAATTTTCTGCCAAAAGCACCTCTCACAGATCGAAAATTGCCAAAATGGTCCATATTTAACTGAGTTTTTGACGAGGAAGAAAAACTCAGTTAAGTCTGAGGGGTAATTTGGGCAATTAACTCTATTATTTTTTTTAAAGTTAATAACCCCCTTCTCCTTCCTTTGGCAGACCTAACCCCACCCTTTTCTCTCTCTAAACCACCACCACCCTTCTTGACCATCCACCACCCTCCACCACCACCACCCTCCACCACCACCTACTAACAGATCTAAACAAAAAACAGAGCCTGATTTACAAACAAACCTTCGATTCACAAACATACCAAAAAACAGAGCCACCACACCCTTCTCCACCGCCACAACATTCAACGACGTCATCCAACAACCACACCCTTCTCAGGTCAGACCTGATTAAGAAGGTAAAAACCCCATGCCTTTGGAAGCAGCACTTCTCTTCGTCTTCCACTTTAAAGCAGCGGCAGCAGCCACCAAGAACCACCACCTTGGGCCGCCGCCAACCACCCAACTCCCCACTCCAGGCCGCCACCAACAACCACCATATCCCCATCTTTCCTTACTCTCTTCCTCCCTCTCTATAGTCCGGTGACTAGACTTGTATTCCAATCGAACCCATCGGCCAACAACAACAACCTATACCCACTCAACCATCGCCTACCCTCTCAGTCGTCGTCTGCCAAGAAGTCTGGTCGCCGTACCTGAGTTCCGACCTTAAAAACCGTCAGCGCCGCCTCCCACAACAAGCTCAGATCAACAATGGTGGTGGTACTGGGTAGACCTAACTCGAAACAAGATCTGGTTGACATCAACCTAGCCTGTCAAAGTGGTCAACATGAGTTACGAGGCTGGTACGGGTCGGTTCGCCGATTCGTTCTCAGGAAGGTACGAACGCAAGAATAGGTGGTCAAGAATGGTGATAGAAGTGATGGGGATGAATGGTAATGTGGGTGACATGTAAGATGGAGTTTGGGGATTTGAAAGGGATGAAGTTCAGATGGGTTTACAGATGAAAGGACGAAATTGCCCCTGAGACTTAACTGACTTTCAATACTCAGTTAAAAACTCAGTTAAATATGGACCATTTTGTCAATTTTCGATCTGTGAGGGGTGCTTTTGGCAGAAAATTCAAAAAAGTGACCAAACAAGCAATTTGGGCCAAACCTCAGGGGCTATTTTGGCAATTTAATATTAGGGGATAAAAAGAAGCTATACTTTGATATATTTTCTTTCTAGTTATCTAAATATATAAATAATATAAAACATTTGAGCAACCGAAACTAAATTGACTATTGAGTCCAAAATATGACTTTAGCATAACAACACACAAATGGCAGCTCAGAAAAACACAATGGATTGAAAAAAACACAACGCACAATATAAAAAAAACACCGTATTCAGATAAAAAAGACAATCTGCAGCAAAAAACACAATGACCAGAATTGAAAAACACATGTACGAGACAAAAAAAAACATAATGAACAGACGAAATGAACACAATGAACAGACGAAATAACACATTGTGTTTTTTTCTGCTGCATATTTGTCTCCTTTTACTATACTGTGCATTGTCTTCATGAAAATAAACCCACTAAAAAGTCATTTTTTCTTCATTTTTTGTATAGCACTATGGTACTCGTTGGAAAGATAATAAAGCGCGTTAATTTGGTGTAATTCTTTTAAAAAATGTCAAATAAAAAAGTTATTAACACTTACAAATCATGGGAGAAAGTGCATGTGCCATGCACATGAGAGAGAAAAGGACAAATTTAATAATATTAGATGGAATTTAAGGGTGGGATGGCCTAATTAAGTGTGTTGTGTTCTTACCCCAATTGCTTTATTATATACTAGGTTATCTCCCAGGAACTTTCTAGGATAGACAAGTCTAATATGAATAAGAACAAAAATGTATATTAGATGAACAAACTAACCAGGCATCTTATATGAAAAATTAATTCAATTGATTAGCATCTACAGTTCCTATACATCTTTTGAATGCTTGCTTGAAGATCATATGCTTATGAAGTGGTCCAAAGAATTTAATTTCAATTTCATATCCAAAATAATCTTCAAATAACACATACAAGAAAAAAATCTATATTTAAAAATATTTACTCATAACACTAACATATCTTATACCCTCCAAATCATAACAAAGGTTTTAAACTTAGTTAAACCTATAAATCCTAGGGGTGATACATGGAAACAACTATGAAGATAAAAACATTAACCTTCTTTTCAGCTGGATAACCCAATGAGACATGATCTTCTAGCAATTCTTCATTCAAGTCATCATCTTATCCAATTGGATATGGTTAGCATAGGAGGAATCGGAGCACCAACATCGATTCCAATAGTTGTGGCCGTTAATTCCATGATCATTGTTTATTTATCAAGCCGGAACCCTAGGTTCATCGGATTAATGGTCAAAGCTTCAAACTTTAAAACCTAAAAATAAGACTTCCAAGATTTGCAATAGAAACACACACACACACATATACACACACACACATATATATACATATATATATATATTATAATAAGATTAATAGTTTTGGAGGAAATTCAAGGGTCGGGATGGCCTCATCAAGCGAGATGTGTCTTGGTTTTTTGGTTTTAGTAATATAAAAAATATCATTTTTCCGGTGCCAAAAACTTATGATGTTTAAAACATCAAAACATTGGTTTTGGTAAAAAGAAGGTTTGTTACTAAACCATTACTGAGTTTTAAATTTATAAGTAAACGATAATTATTACTTAGAAACTAAAACTAACACACAGGCAGAGAACCTGTCGTGTGTAGCATAGATTTCTAGGGTAAATACTGAGTATCGTATTCTAGAGAACACGCTTTCCCCTACTAAACCTTCATCACTTTTGTTAATCGGGTCTTGGAAAGAAACTAAAATGGAGGGATTCAAATAGAAAAATAGTTTTGAAAAGGTTTTAAACAAGATAAAATAGTAGGGTTAGAAAACGTGTTAGCCGTGGGAACTCTCCGAATAAGTAGATTAATTATATTAACTATAGTAATAGTTTTAATTATTGATGTGGAAAACGGGTTATGAATAGTCCTTTAAGAGTTAGGAGATGGGAAAAGAAATGAACAGGGGATGACGTTCTTGCAACTAAATGGGTCCTGTGCGGGAGAAGTACACGAATCCCCATAAATGTGTCTTCGGACTGCTGGCCCGTAAGCTGGCCTTCTCCTGGTTGACAAGTGTCGTCGAGCCTAACACACACAAGTCATGTAGCTTATTAGAAAGTTTGAGTCCTGCTTTTTAGGTATTTCCCAACCCAACCATTAAAACCACTTGTTTCAGCACTGGGCTTTCTAATCTATCTTCTTAAATTAAAATAGAGGTGAACTCCGACCAGGATCCCTTCAACCTCTCTTAACTCCCACTTTCTCACTTGCATCAACTCACAACCCAATCTTTGATGCGAAGCATCACAATAAAGCACAAAAAATTTGTCCCCTCAAGAAGGGATAAGATAGGGGCGTCACACAATTTCTCTTTTAACAACTGAAAAGTCAACTCCTGCTTCTCAGCCCATTCAAACTTTTTATCTTTTTGGGTTAACATAGTCAAAGAATGTGCTATCTTAGAAAAATTCTCAATGAACATCACAAGACCAAAAAATTTTTTATCGCACCCAAGTAGAAGTTTTGGGCGCTTCCCAATTTTTGATTGCTTCAATTTTTGCAGGATCTACATGTATACCTTTTTTGTTCATTACATGGTCTAGGAAATGAACTTCACTAATCCAAAAATCACACTTGGAAAATTTGGCATACAACTTCTCATTACGCAATAACTCCAGAATTAGACGGAGATGATTTTCATGATCCTTCTTGGTACGATAATAGATCAATATATCATTGTTGAACACAATCTTGAATATATCTAAGTAAGGTTTGCACACATGGTTCATCACATCCATGAATACGGAATGAGCAACGACATCACCAAAAACTCATGATGACCATACCGAGTATGGAAAGCAGTCTTTCACATAAGAAAAGTACCATCATTCATCATCACGAATAAGACAGGAGCTCCCTAAGTAAAGAAACTCGGTCTTAGAAAACCCTTATCCAATAATTCCTATAATTGATTGGATAACACTTGCATTTCGAATTGAGATAGACGATATGGAGATCGCGCTACAGGAGTAGCTCCGGGGACAAGATCAATATGAAATTTGAATTGTCGAGGAGGTGGAAACATGAGCAAATTTATTGGAAAAATTTCAGGAAAATCTCTCACAACAGGAATGTCTTTAAGCTTTCGCTCATCAGGCTCTTTGTCTAATACATGCGCCAAGAATGCAACATGAACCTTCCGCAAGCCCTTCTGGGACTTCTGATAGGAAATAATTCTCAAAGGTGTCTGACGCCTTTCCCCTTGAATCGGAAGAATTTCACCACTTCCGAGAAAATTTGAATTATTTTCCCATCATAAAAAAATAATTGCATGATGCGTAGATAACCAATCCATACCAACAACGACATCAAAACTATCCAAGCCAACCTGCAAAAGGTCGATACTAAACTCGTGCCCACAAAGATCCAACTTACAACCTTTTGCTACTTCACCCTTTTCTATCACTTTACCAACGATTTATTCTATAGAGAAATGTGTATCTAATTTTCAAGTTCTTAAACCAAGGGCATGTTTAAAATCTAGAGATACAAAACATAAATCGGCACTGGTATCAAATAAAACTAAAGCATAATGATTTTTAAGAGAGAACGTTCCGGTGACCCCGTGAGGATCTTGACACACATCACCAACATCAATCACAAAAGCTCATCCATGAGTCTGGTTGCTCAATTTTGGGAACTTTCTCCTCCAGTGATCGAGAGACCCCAGCCAAAGCAAACCTGCTTCTCTCTCGGGACATGCATAACTTTCCTACAATCCTTACCTTTGTGACCCAATCTGTGACACTTTCAGCACATTTGGTCTGTGACGCCTGTCAACATTCCAGGTCAAGACCCGTACACACCCTATTTAACTATGTCATTTCATATGCATATTAGACATTTTTAACATTTACAATGTTGTCCTGAGTCTAGCAAAGCCTAAACTATTTCAGAAATTCATTACATAATCCGTTTATGCATACAACACCTGATTTATCCGAGACAATTTGCATTGAACAATCAAGCCAATCACACCCTCAACAGAGAGCAAACAAACATCTAATTACTACGTACAGACAAAACAACATTACACGTGACAATACCTAAGTGGGAAATCGTTCAATTCCACTCAAAACTCAAACAATTTATAAAATGTTTTATGGAAATAACACACAAAATCATAAAACACCAACAAGGTGCAAACATACGTAAACATGAGTTAAATTTATCCAACAACAAATGTTTATAAATGATTAACGTATGGTATTAATAACATGATTAATATTATCCTTGTAACAACACATGTTATTATCACCCTAGACTATACATGTTAGCACTCGAAAATCAATTCCTATACAATAGTTAACTAATGATTTTCAATAACATAACCTATACACACACACACATATATACACACACACACACACATATATATATATATCTATTTAATCAAGACAAAACTAACTTGTTTAGTCTATGTATATATGTATATATATGTGTGTGTGTGTGTGTGTAAGACCCGCAAAACCAGTGTCAAACAGTTGGCACTCAAAGACGAAAACATTATTTAAAACTCAAACAAGTTTCAATTTATTTCAGAAAATACGCAGCAGAATGTTAAAATAAGTCTTTAGTTTTCCAAACATGGAACTCCCAAAATGGTATTCATAAAACAAACGAACTTCTTAGAAATGATATATATAACGTTCGTTCAAAATCATTTAGACGTCCTTTTATTTGAAATGTCAACCGCAGCTGAGTAGTTCCACTGCATCCCAAGGCGCCCCACTTATTCTTCATCAAACCTGAAATCAAACTAATATGCATGCAAAGTTAGATGAGCTGAGTGGATTCAAGTTTTATAATTTCAAGTAAATAATCAAAATAAGATTTAACAAAGTAATTCCACCTCAGAGTCAATAATAAGCGCATTCCGCTAATTTGTTTTCCCTCAAGCAATAATCAAAGTCTAGGATAGGCGCAATTCGCCAATTTATCTCAAGACCTCAATTACCAAATATAATAAGAGAATTCTGCCTATTGACACAAAATACAATCAAATCAAAGTCTAGGATAAACGCAATCCGCCTATTTATCTCAAGACTTCGATTACCAAATACAATAAGCGCATTCCGCCGATATGGCACAAACCATAACTATAAATCAGAGCAGGCATATCCCACTTCCTGTCGTAGCTCAGTTTATAATACCAAGTCTACATAAACGCATTCCGCCTACTCGACTCAAACTATAACTCAAAAATCATACCAGTCATATCACATAATTATCATAGCTCAGTTTATATTATTAGGTAACCGTCAAACACAATCTATTATATATATATAATAACACATATAACTCCAACCATGTAATAATCATGACAAGACCTGATTTAACAACTAAAATTTAAAATACATGTTCATGGCATGCATATTAGCCCAAAAGTTTTAAAAATAGTAAAAAAAAAGCATCATGAATCCACCTGAATGAGAGAACAAGTACCCAACAAGAAAATTAATACTGGAAGGTTACACACATAATCAAGCACCTGCCAAACAACAATTTATATCAGAAGCTAGGTCTATAAGACTTCTATGGTTCCTAACGGGTTAACTGGGTAACCTTGAGTTCCTAGAAAGGAGTGGTTGATCAATTCGGCCCCTAACCATCAAAATTTCATTTCAAACAACTTCATATGTTATATTAATGGCCTAGGACCTAATTTGGTGACTCATATGATGACCCATCACTTAAATTGCGAAAATTCCTAAAATTGCCGAACCGAAGGCCCTGTTTTCCAAAGTAATGTGTCCTTCACCCAATTCAACCCTATTGTTTATATAAACCAAATTTTATGTCATTTCATCATTAAAAACATTTGGGATCAGATTTGGGTGATGTGTGCGCAACAACACATCATTGCTCAAAATCGTCCATTTTATTACATACCGAAAACCCCGATTTTATCATTATTAACAAACGAATTCCCCGACCATGTTAAATCATAAAACACATTAAAATAGGTCCTAATAAGGGTTTATGGGCTTAATTAAACCCCTAATTGATCAATTAACACAAGGAACACAATCCCCAAACCAAGAACCCTAGAAAAACAATTCATCCAATTAACCCACCAAACCTTAACCAATGGCTCCCATTTTTGAATATGATGCTACCCACATACCATAGGATGGATTAGAACCAAAAACCCCTAAATCAATCCACCAAATCGGCCTTTAATTAAACCCAACCTGTTTACAAACCCTAACTATAAAATCGTTCAATTAATTGATTTTTATGTAACAATTAACCATGAATTCAGTTAGGGACTTTATAGACTAATATTGTAGGATAAATTAGAGGCAAAATCCCCAACAATTACCTTTCAATTGAAAGCCAAAAGGCTGAGCCGATTGTAACCCTAATCGCTAAAAAATCAATCTATAATCGATTTTAACTCACAATTAAACCGCGATTAAGCCTAGGGATTGTTGGACTAACATTGTGGGATATTGTAGCAGCCTTGGTGAGGGTTGTTTTGGCCGAAAAAGAAAGATTTAGGTCTGCTCTTGCTTGCGCCGTGAGGAAGGACCAAGGTGGGAGGTTTAGGGTTTGTTTTTCTATCCAATAATTTTACACTATGGCCCCTCATTTATCTCAAATAGTTTTAGAATGTGCCAAAGCCCCCCCCCCCCCCTCAACGAAAGCTAAATTAGGGATTTAAGGCATTCACACGACTCTACAAATCAAAACGTAAAATGGGAGTTTATGGGTGTTACAATACGACACACACATGCATGAGTATGTGATCAATAGATAACCAACTTACACACCTATATATATGTATGCGACACATACACACATTACACATAAAGTGACAATGACAATTCATACAACTAATACTAACCTAGACTCTTACACCCTTGATAAGGACTTGACACTCTCCAATCATATGTATACACACACCCACGGTCATATACATATACACACATGCATGATAAGCCAAACAACCTATATATCAACACATATATGTGATCATATCTTGGATTGATTGGGACAAGAAAATGAACATACATGCACACACATATACATACGGATATATGTGTAGAGAATGAGCCCAAAAGTTGAAAGCTACCTTTGCATACACCAAATCTTATACAAAAAATGCTACAAGACCAAACTATTATCAAGTCCCAACACATGTCAACTATCCTCCTTTGTTGTTTCTTCACCCAAATCGGCCAAGGACAAAAGAAGCAAGATGATATTTGTCTTGTCTACATCTTACACCAAACAAGACCCTACCATCATCTCATGAACTCTTTCCTAGGATTGATTAACTTCTCTATATAACTAAACAAAAAAAATTGTTCTTTTTCTTTTCCTTCTTTTCAGCCAAAATCAAACAAACACATACAAACACATATGATTCCAAGATGTCAAAGTTTATACCAGAATAGGCCCTTATCATCTTTCAAGAACACTCTCCCAAGATAAATTGACTTCTATGTTTGTGATCCTATTCTAAATCGACCAAAAAAGAAAGCATAGGGAAGAACCATGATGAACTATTATTTTCACTCCATATATAAACAAAGACCTCATCTTTTCCACAACACAAATCCTAGATGAATTGACTTGCCTTTTATAACCAACAATCACATGTCTCTACCCTCTTCCTTTGGTCCGATCGTGTATAAAAGGGAGACAAATATAGAGCATCAAACACACCACAATAACCCTTTACACTTACACTCTCCCTTTCTTTCTTTTCTTTGGATTTGGCACTCACCAAGAACAACACAACCACTCTCTCTCTCGGCCAAACACTAGAAGCAATCAAGGATCATCTTCAAGGATCACGGGAAGGCTTACAAAGACCATCGGTCCCTCTCCACATTTGGTTCACTAGCTAAGTTAGTTAACTTAACTTCCTAAAACACTTAGAATTTCTAATAAGTTTCGGCCCATATCTAGTGCATCCGACCCATGACTCCGTGTTACATGTACAATCAGCCATTAACCATCTAAACACGATAATATTGAAGTTAAAAATACAATGTACTAGTTTGGATACAATCTCGTACACATATACATGCACATATACACCACACATATTGAGTCATGATCGACATATGTGTTTAAATACACACACCAGAGATGTGTATGTATAGATGGTGTCAAGAGGTTAACAATAATTTGACTTTTTGAACTAAAACATAATGTGCATACGTACATTAACATAACCTCACATTTATACATAAACACACACGATTTACGTATGGTGTTCTACACCCACACATTTGTAAAACATCTTTGTACCTATAAAAAAGCATTTGAAAGTCGACTTTGTTGTACAAGAATCGGATTTTGATCAAGGTCTTACAATAAAGTTTTGGATATTAAAGGAACATATGTTAAAATGGCTTCAACAAGTGTTAATCACACCTTTAACATAATAACATTAGTATGTATGTTAAAACTCTTGAATTTACATAATCTCACTACATGTGTTGGAATAGGGTCCACAAGTCGGGTGAATTAACAATAACCCTCGGATTTCACAAAACCGTACACTTTACAAAATTACAAACATGATACGTAGTAATTGTCACATGCATTAACAATGGTCCCACATATACATGGTATAAGGGTCCACAAGTCGGGTGAATAACTTGTATAGTACATAACAAGTACACACAGCTTAAGATATCCTTAACATTATAGGGCATTCTTTGTCGGGACTGTAGTCATCCCAGCTTCTGCTTTGCTAGATAACATACTCAAACATCAGGTGAGTTTCACGACCCCATTTTACTGCTTTTACATTTTTGGGAGATAAACATGCTACATTACTAGTTACATTTCATTTGGGGTGAATTCTATCATGACTACCATGTGAAACATGAGACAAACGGTTCAGGAGCTTAACAGTCCTCGTACTTTCATTTACTCAGTAACCATTAGCTAACAGTAGCCATGGAACACTTAAATAGATCTATTGGGTTGACACCCCCACTCTTGATTAGTCGCTCTAACCGGTTACATATAAAAGAGTGTTATTTTTCTACAATTTATACGTTTCTTTATTGTACAATGCGCGAGGCACAACAGTCAAGAGGTTTGGTTATGGGACTCACGGTTGGCACAGTAATCACTAGCTTAGCTAGCTTTGATTGGTCATACATGAATTTCACAAACTTTACATTTAGTACATTAGACCTGTGAACTCACCGACTTTATATTGACAAATCCTTTACGCATGTTTTTTTTAGGTAATTGATTCACAAAGCTTAGGGATTTGAGAGTATGGTTTGAGTGGGCATGATGTGGTACCTTTGTCTTGGGTTAAGTCATAAAACAATTTAATAATTTATGTCTGTCTTATTAATTCCCGCATTTCTGACAATTTATATTTCAGTATGTAGGACTATTTGAAATATCTTGGTATCAATTATGTTTCATCTTATGTGTTGCTCAAACCTTGTGCTTGAAACCTTTCGAAGTCGCATTCCCATGTTTCCGCCTTGGCGGGGTGTGGCAGATTGGTATCAGAGCAAAAGGCTACAGTGAACAAAGATTCTTTTGAGTCAACTATAACTAAACAAGAAACATTTTCGAAACGTTTTCATAAAGGACAACCTTACATCACCATGCACCTCTCAAGTCCCAAGCTGCTCCACGATTACATACGGGTATAGTGTTTCATGTACTGATATTCATATCCATACGTGTACATATGCATTTGACAGGATCAAGACTATTCTTGTTGACCTCACACTTCTTTTGGACACCGAGGAGGATGACTATCTCGTGGGCAACTCACCTGAGGTAGAACCTCTCCCAGACGCCCCTATCCATGCGGATCCCGAGCCATACGAGACTCCCAACTATCATCACGATAGCGTGAGCTTTATCATTGATGATTCGGATGCTGAGGTGGACATGCAGCCTACCGATCATCACGTCTTCAACGACGACGATGGCGACGCCCCACAAGCACATGACGACCTTGGCGTTCACCCGAAGGCTATTCCAGCTGAGGACCCCGCTCCAAATGAAGGCACCACCTGTTCCTAACCGTTTGCCCTCATTCCGCACTTTTAGGGACTTCCCAGGAGGTACGCATCATGCGTTTACCCCTAGGAAGCGTGTGCATCAGCCTGCCATCCCGCTCCTGCTATTCCTGCCCCTGCCCCCGTTGAGGCCGTCGATCATATGGTCCCCAACAAGCTCGATGTTCTCGTAGACCCTATCCCAGAGTAGCCGCTTGCCGAGGCACCCTTGTCCGACTACGAGCCACTGCGTAAGCTTCAGAGGAGGTCTCAGGATGGTAAATGGGCATACCTACCCTCGCTTATTGGTGATCTGGCCCATCGTGATGAGGATGATAATGTGGAGGCTATGACTCTAGGTGGATCTTCTGGCGGCCTGCTTTTCATGGAGAGAGTTGTTCTCGTTTCTCATGATGCGCAGTTGGTCAGTCTTAGTGTTAGGATCCGTGAGCTCGAGGAGCGTGTTGAAGAGGCCGAGCATGGTCGTCTTGTGGCTGTGTTGGGTCGTGTTGAGGTTGAGAGGTGTGTTTATGTGTTAGAGCAGAGAGTCACAGAGCTTTACTAGAGGATGCGGTCTGGTGTTGCTGCTACTTTCCCCTCGTCATCTCATTAGGATGCACTGTTGTACTATGTATTTTTCTGTTTTGTTAGTTTGGTACTTGTACGGCGTGGCCGTTTATCTTTTGTATTTTGCAAACGATGTAACAAGAAACTAATTAATGGATGAATATGATGATATTTTGGTTTATGGTGTATATTATTTATTCTTGTATCATGTGGTTGTGATTAACTTATCATGGTTCTATTGATTGTTATATTTGTGTGTATGACAATATTTTGTTAAATATGTGTCTTATACTTTTGATATTATGTATTAAAAGGACAATATGAAAACCAGACAATTGACAAGAACCACGGAAGGAGATCCACTCCCGACCACTCCTGCTGAGTTGGCTAAGGTGATTGCGCAAGCAGTTGCACAACATGAAGCCACACGAGCCGATTCCAACGGTGGTTCTGGAGGTGCTAGATGTTGTAGGGCAAGCAACATGGATAATGGCAGGGATCACAGTCCGAATTCTCTACTTAATATTCCTACACCAATTTTTTTGTTGATAATATCTTATTATTACCTACACAGAAGTCGAAAACCCGGTCTGGGGATGCTCCTAAAAGACCTTCATGGCCTGTAAGCCTTGGACTTTTCGCGGCACCGAAGGCACTGTCGGAATTGTGCGTTGGATTGAGAACATGGAGTCAGTATTGGACATCAGTGGTTGCTCTAAGGATCAATGGGTGAAATATTCAACTTGTACTTTTCAGGATGAAGCCCTTACCTGTTAGAATCTTCAAGTTCAAACTTTGGGCAGAGATGTGGCTTACAACCTCACTTGGGCCGAACTGAAAACTTTGCTTATGGAAAAGTACTGTCTGAGGAGTGAACTACAGAAACTCGAAGCCGAATTCTGGAACTTGTCCATGGTAGACGCTAACATCACTGCTTACACCACCCATTTCCATGAACTCTCTCGACTCGTACCTCACATGGTGACACCTGAATTCAAGAGAGTTGAACGGTACATTTGGGGTCTTTCCCCCAAGATTCGAAGCATGGTAACTGCGTCTGCACCTACTACTATCCAAAGTGTTGTCTCAGTGATGTGCCGAGAAAATGATATGTTTTCACATATAATTATCACATGTCTTATACTCTAAAACGTGCCTTTATCTCTGTTTTATCATGATTTATCTTTTTGTATTGATAATTGCAGGTTCGAAGGTCAGGTGATGAAAAGAAGTTGAAAATCGCACAAAACGACGAAGAATTGAAGACTTTGAGGCTCTGCCAGATATTGCACGGCTATGCAACTGTCCCGGGTCAACAAGTCAACATTTCCAAGTCAACAAAGGTCAATTTCAGCATTTCAGAAGGTGCACGGGCGTGCCCTAGTGCATGGCACGGCCGTTCTTTACTCCAGCGTGTTCTCCAAGGCAAAAACCAACCAAGACTGACAACACGGTTACAAGGAATAGCAAGCACGGGCGTGCCAGGGAAGATGGCACGGGTGTGCCAACCCTAGTACAGACAATTCTGTGTGAAAGGACTCTGCAACAGTACCCGTTGTCGAGCAGGGGCGTGCCAAGATACATGCACGGGCGTGCAAGGCCTGGAAGGCCTATAAATAGAGGCCTCCACCCCCACATTTTGAAGCATCCCTTCCTATTTGAAAACCAACACTTCTCCACGAAGTTTCTGCCCTCCTTGAGGATTGTAGGTGTCCTTTGGAACCTGGGATCACTCCATAAACACCTTGAGTGAGAGAGAAACACCCCAAAATCATCGAAAACCCTTAGAATTCTCCATACTACCTCCCACCATGTCTTGTACACAAACCCAACCTTGTGAGCTTGTTGTATCAACCATGCTTGGCTAGATTTCTATTGGTGTTGTGAGGGTGATGATTGATACTTGGTATAAATTAATATAGTTTATCTTTTATTTTATAGTGGTGTTTTGTGTTCTTAATAATTCTTACTATTCTAAACTTTGTTTAACGGTCTAATTAATAAATCACTTAGTCTTTGGTCTTGTAAGTGTCTTGATAGGAAGTGGGAGGACTCATGAGTGTACCCATAGTATGTAAAAACCCATGCACTCATGAGCTAACCTAATCCCATGAGTAGTGATTAGTCCATTTGTGGGTAGAAATACACACACTTTGAGACTTAATCCTCTACTATCAAGGTCTCATTTAGGGTCGGTATGGTCTTTATACTCGGTCCTAATGATAAGTCAATACTTAATCTGGCATCTTGGTTTCATGGTCTATGTGAAGCTTTGATACAGGTTAAGGATTGATGAACTCGAGTTGAAATAAAACGGTATTGATTTTATTTCATCATTATACTGCCGCACAGGTAATGATAGACCATTCACTTTTTGATAAGTTAATTAAATCAAGTAGGGGATGCACGTGTGCTGGTTAGTCACGACTACTCTATGATATTAAGTGGTAACTTGTTCGGTCGTGCTCCGGCCACCAACAAGTTATTCATAAAAGTCTAGAGTAGTTTGATGTCTATATCGCAACACTGGGAGGCGGGTAATTCGGGGTTGAGTCGACACAGTCTTGAGTAACTTTCTTTTCAGTGTTGAGAGGTGAGCTACCCGGTTCGGGAGACCCTCATAATAATATTAAGAACACAGTTGTTTGTACAGTTTTGCGAAAACAGTCACCTCTAGAAAATGTAGTTGCAATTCTAAGTTAAGCACAAGTGCGCACTCAAACACACCACTATAAAATAAAGGTAGCTATTTTCATACCAGGTTCCATCTGATCCCGAAGCAACACCATTGTTTTGTCATTGGTTTCTCTTAAAAGTTTTCGTCTCTCTTTTTACTTTTCTTCTCGCATTTTAAAAAGTCTTTTAAGTAATTTTAGGAAGCTGAGTAGTAAAAATTGTGTCCACGGATTCGATACTTGGTACTTGCACATTTCTATACTAAACACGATAGGAGCGCTTGCCTATTGTGTTGGGTTTAGAACGTTGAGCAACTATCATTTTAAATTATAAATTTAAAACTTGTAAGTGTCTTTCTGTTTTCTAACTTATTCATCTTTTCATCAAAGCTTTTGGCATCTCCCCCGTGACTTTGCCCTTTTTGAAAAGAAGTTAAGTTTTCTTAAAACACCCACACGACACCAAGTTTTTGGCGTCGTTGTCGGGGACACGACTGTTTTAGAGAAAGGTTTTCTTAAATTTACTCACTTTTTCTTTTACTTAGTGTTTTTGTTAAAAATTTTCATATTAAATGTTCTCAAATAGTGTATGAACTTGCATCTCTCGCCGATTCTTATACCTCCTATTGAAGAACCCGAAAGATATTTTAGAGCTAGATGAAAAGAACAAAAATTAAAAATGGCACAAGTTGATAGAACCATCTCTGGTTTTGCTAGACCTTCCATCAATGTTTTGGGCCCTAGCATCGCTAGACCTGCCGTTGATGCCGACCATTTTGAAATTAAGTCCCATGTCATCCACATGATACAACAAAGCTGCACTTTTCATGGTTTACCCGATGAATATCCCCATGCTCATATCGCAAATTTCCTCAAAATTTGTGATACTTTTAAGTTGCATAACGTCACTCCTGACGCTATCTGACTTCGCATGTTTCCTTTCTCATTGAAGGATTGTGCCAAAGCATGGCTAAACTCACAACCCGCAGGTTCCATTACCACCTGGGCTGACCTTGCCCAAAAGTTTCTCCCAAAATATTTTCCCCCAGCCAAAACCGCAAGTTAAGAAATGACATCACCACTTTTTGTCAAGAAGAGGGAGAATCACTCTATGAAGCTTGGGAGATATTTAAAGATATGCTAAGAAAATGCCCACATCATGGTCTTGAAATTTGGTTACAGGTTTCGTCCTTCTACAATGGGCTGACGAATCAAGCAAGGCAGATACTTGATGCAACCGCATGAGGTATTTTATGAAACAAGAGACCGCAAGAAGCCTATGATCTTATCGAAGAAATTGCAGTCAACAGTTATCAGTGGTACAACCCTCAAAGTCGGCCATCAAAGACCGGCCTCTATCAGTTCGATTCCACCACTTCATTGCAAGCTCAAAATAAGGCACTGTCAACTCGCCTCAACCAACTGAGCAAAGCAAAAGTCAATGCCATCACCGCAGCAGAGTTGCATCAGCAAGATGGGAGTCTTCCTCATGCCACCGTAGAACAGGTTGACTTCATTGGTACAAACCGCCCGCAAAACATTCCTTACAGCAACACTTATAATCCTGGCTGGCGTGACCACCCAAACTTCGGGTGGAAAAACAACAACAACACCATGCAGCCACCCAGATTCAGTGAGCAAAACAACCAACAACGCCCACCACACAACGATTACCCGTCCGTAGATGAAAGACTCGCAAAGCTCGAAGCCCGATCAGCAGCAAGAATGGATGAAAAGTTCAACAACACCGACAAGAGGCTTTAAGGACTCGAGTCCGCCATCAGAAATTTGGAGGTATAGCTGGGTGTAATGGCCAAGTCTCTCGCAGAAAGACTCGTTGGAAGCCTCCCAAGAAACACTAAAACTAACCCAAAAGCCAATGTAAGTACTATAACTCTTCGAAGCAGCCGCGTTTACCCTGAACCAGCGGTACCTACCAATGAAGAAGTTATACCACCCAACCCACTCACAAATGAACCCACTCCAAACATAACCATTCCCAATATCACCGCACCATAAAACTCAACCGCCAGTTCACCAATGCCGATTAATGAAGGGCCCACAATCAACCAGAATCCTCCAGTTGCTCCACCACCAGAGCCGCCATCAAAGACAGTACGAAGGGAATATCGGCCTAACATACCTTATCCCGGACGATTGATGAGACAGAAGACGGACGAGCAGTACTAGAAATTCATCGAACTCCTAAGTCAAATCCATGTCAACTTGCCTTTTATAGAAGTCATTCAGCAAATGCCCAAGTACTCAAAATTCCTGAAGAACTTCTTGAGCAACAAAAGAAATCTCGAAGCAGCGATCAAGGGAAACACACTAGAGTGCGCGACACTACTCCAGCAGAATCTTCCTCCAAAATTGACCGACCCAGGGAAGTTTTCTTTACCATGCTCTATAGGAAACTTGCCTACAAATTATGCCTTAGCAGATCTAGGTGCAAGTGTGAATGTTATGCCCACTTATATCTACAAGCAACTCAATTTGGGCGACCCGCGACCGTTGATAGCTACAATCGCGTTGGCGGATGGCACCATAAAGAAGTCCGAGGGGATTGTCGAGAACCTGCTTATCAAAATAGGTAAATTCGTATTCCCCGTCGACTTCGTCATCCTCAACATGGGCGAGAGCAATGTTCCTATTATTCTCGGCCGGCCATACATAGCTACCGCCAGAGCCACCATAGATATGAGTGAGGGGATTCTTACACTTCGGGTTGGGAGTAACAAGTTGCACAACACAGCCAGTGGAAGAGAATATGAGCCGGAAGACCCATTTGACGTGGCCCACTTCATTTATAGGCAACTAGATTATCAACTGAAGAAAGCCAAAGGTACAGTATTGGCACCACCAGAAGAGTCAGCAGTAGGGCTTGACAACACCAAGTGGATAGATGAATACTGGGATAGTCGTCAGAGGACTGGATGGAGAAAGAGAAACGGGCGAAAGAAAAATACCATCAGTATCCTTGAGGCAGGGAAGGAAGCAGTCTGAGCAACACGCGTTTTGTCCAGCCAAAGACGTGAAATGTGGCGCTACCGTGGAGGCAGCCCGGATTAGTAGCTTAGGATGAATAAGTTGAGAGGTTGGTGAATACGGTAGACGAGTCCGTCAAGAACCATCAGGTATGGTCGTTCATTCTTGATACTTTCTATCACCCAGGTATGCCCTCTCGGCATTAGGACCAGTAGCTTGTTTTTATTTTTATTTTTATTTTCGTTACTAATAAAATATTGAAGTACATGCCAAGTGGTTTCTCTCAAAAAAGCAGCCAAGGCAGCTGCGTGGATCGACCGCACGCGGACCGTTGGAAGACAAATAGGGGAGATACTTGTTCCTTTTGACTTGCCCACTTTTCTTTGCACACACATATATTACTATTATTAAATTAAAATTGTGTAAAAAAATTAAGTGTGAGGTGTTTAAAATTTTTGTAAAATTTAAAACACCTCAAAGCAGTCGGCAAACTATAACTAAAAAGGCAATGTTTTTAAAATAGTTTTTGGAAACGAAAACATTTTCTAACCCTTTGAGTCAGCCCAACGATTTTGCGGGAGATTAGGGAGGTTTTTGGTAGTAAAAAGAGCAGCTTAGGGTGTTCCCAATTCCTTAATTAACCCCTACCCTTACATGTGAGTATTATTGAGCCTTATCGAGCACACCATCATATATATATTACACATGCTCGTTCATTTGTCTTGAGAGATATTCCCCGATTGGCATGGCGCGATTAGAACTTGTGTGACTTATACGCTGCAAGACCACATCGGAGGGGAGTGTGTGAAAATGATCTAGGCACCTAGGACTTACCCATTCTGTTATCATTAGCCTTCCATAAATTTTCCCCACCCCTAGCCACCCATCTTTGATCCATAGCCTTTTCATTTACTTACATCCATTTAGCCCCTTCCATGACAAAACTAGGGAATTGTTGAGGTGTTGAGGAGCTCTTTGGCAATTTTGGACTTTGAAGCATAAGCCGCACATCAAGACTCAAGAATCAAGATCATGAAGAGGCTACAAGAGAAAGCCATCAAAAGAGCGTACCAAGTGTCAGTTATCATCTAGCAAACATCATGTGAAATTTGTGTTCTATAACAAAAAAGTGTGTGAATAAAGATGTTGCAGAAATAAAAGGAATCAAGAGAACTTCAAAAGAAAAGTTTTGCAAGACTTTCTAAAGGTACCAAGTGATCGACCCAACCGAGTGGAGTCTATTAGGCGGCCCACACGCCAAACGATTCACAAGAGAAGGCCACAGTCGAGCTGCAAAGTCCAAGAAGAGAATTAGCAAAGTCAACTTAAGAAGATCCATGAGATTCCGACAAACACCTCGAACACCAAACCTGAAAATAGTCATGGTGGTAGACTCCATTCCTACCATGTTTTCCACTACCCCATTAAAATAACCCTTAAAAATACCTTTTGATTCACACGCTCAACCTCAACAAAAGTGGTGGAGTTGCGATTTGCGCCCAAGCCTATGATTCAAGTCGTCCATCGGGTAGAATTTGAGTGATCACCCCAAAATAAAACCCGAGTGAATGATAAGAGTGAGGAAAAAGGGAAAAGGGGCAACTTAGGAATTGTTGTAATAAGTCTCACCAAAATCCATGCCCGAAATCCTGAAACTTTATTAAGTTAGTCTCTTAAGAGGTAAGTTGAGCTCGACACATCGAGTTAAACTTACAATTTTTATCCTACAAAAATTTCTTAACGTTCGGTTTGCTTGAGGACAAGCGAAAGCTCAAGTGTGAGGTGTTATGATGTGCCGAGAAAATGATATGTTTTCAGATATAATTATCACCTGTTTTATACTCTAAAATGTGCCTTTATCTCTGTTTTATCATGATTTATCTTTCTGTATTGATAATTGCAGGTTCGGAGGTCCGTTGATGAAAAGAAGTGGAAAACCGCACAAAACGGACGAAGAATTGATAACTTTGAGACTCTGCCAGATATGGCACGACCGTGCTAACAACTGTGCAACTGTCCCGGGTCAACAAGTACAACATTTTAAAAGGTGCACGGGCGTGCCCCAGTGTATGGCACGGCCGTGCTTTACTCTAGCGTGTTCTCCAAGGCAAAAACCGACCAAGACTGACAAGACGGTTACAAGGAACAGCAAGCATGGGCGTGCCAGGAAAGATGGCACGGGCGTGCCAACCCTAATACAGACAATTCTGCATGAAAGGACTCTGCAACAGTACCCGTTGTCGACAGGGGCGTGCCAAGATACATGCATAGGCGTACAAGGCCTGGAAGGCCTATAAATAGAGGCCTCCACCCCATATTTTGAAGCATCCCTTACCATTCGAAAATTAACACTTCTCCACGAAGTTTCTGCCGTCCTTGAGGATTGTAGGTGTCCTTTGGAGCCTGGGATCACTCCATAAACACCTTGAGTGAGAGAGAAACACCCCAAAATCTTTAAAAACCCTTATAAATCTCCATACTACCTCCCACCGTGTCTTATACACAAACCCAACCTTGTGAGCTTGTTGTATCAACCATGCTAGGCTAGATTTCCATTGGTGTTGTGAGGGTGATGATGGATACTTGGTATGAATTAATATAGTTTATCTTTTATTTTAAAGTGGTGTTTTGTGCTCTTAATAATTCTTGCTCTTCTAATCTTTGTTTAATGGTCTAATTAACAAATCACTTAGTCTTTGGTCTTATGAGTGTCTTGATAGGAAGTGGGAGGACTCATGAGTGTACCCATGGTGTGTAAAAACCAATGCACTCCTGAGCTAACTTAATCCCATGAGTAGTGATTAGTCCATTTGTGGGTAGAAATACACACACTTTGAGACTTAATCCTCTACTTTCAAGATCTCATTTAGGGTCGGTACGGTCTTTATACTCGGTCCTAATGATAAGTCAATACTTAATCTTGCATCTTGGTTTCATGGTCTATGTGAAGCTTTGATACAGGTTAAGGATTGATGAACTCGAGTTGAAATAAAATGGTATTTATTTTATTTCATCATTATACTGCCGCACAGGTAATGACAGACCATTCACTTTTTGATAAGTTAATTAAATCAAGTAGGGGATGCACGTGTGCTGGTTAGTCATGACTACTCTATGATATTAAGTGGTAACTTGTTCGGTCGTGCTCCGGCCACCGACAAGTTATTCATAAAAGTCTAGAGTAGTTTGATATCTATATCGCAACACTGGGAGGCGGGTAATTCGGGGTTGAGTCGACACAGTCTTGAGTAACTTTCTTTTCAGTGTTGAGAGGTGAGCTACCCGGTTCGGGAGACCCTCATAATAATATTAAGAACACAGTTGTTTGTACAATTTTGCGAAAATAGTCACCTCTAGAAAATGCAGTTGCAATTCTAAGTTAAGCACAAGTGTGCACTCGAACACACCACTATAAAATAAAGATAGCTATTTTCATACCAGGTTCAATCTGATCCCGAAGCAACACCATTGTTTTGTCATTGATCTCTCTTAAAAGTTTTCATCTCTCTTTTTACCTTTCTTCTCGCATTTTAAAAAGCCTTTTAAGTAATTTTAGGAAGTTGAGTAGTAAAAATCGTGTCCACGGATTCGATACTCGGTACTTGCACATTTCTATACTATACACGATAGGTGCGCTTGCCTATTGTGCTGGGTTTAGAACGTTGAGCAACTATCGTTTTTAATTATAAATTTAAAACTTGTAAGTGTCTTTCTGTTTTCTAACTTGTTCATCTTTTCATCAAACCTTTTGGCATCTCCCCCGTGACTTTGCCCTTTTTGAAAAGATATTAAGTTTTCTTAAAACACCCACATGACATCACTCACTATCTCATAGTCTCACCGATGATGCTATTCGTATGGGTTCTTTGAGTAAGAAGGTGGAAGTTGCTGGCGAAAGTTTTGGGGACAAGCGAAAGCGATCTGGTTCTAAGAAGGGTCAAAACTCAAACTCCTCTCGCAAACTCCAAGACTCTATGAAGGTATTTGCTACCACCTCTGCTGCGGAGCCTAAAAAAATACAATGGGCCCCACCCCTATTACAACAAATGCAACTACCACCACGTTGGTACATGCGAGAGTATCTTGTGCCAAAACCGCAACCGTAGAGGTCATCAAACCACTAACTGAAAAGCCAAAGATACCAACACTCCCCTTTCCAACAATGAGTGTTTTGAATGTGGTGCTACCGGTCATTTTTGCAAGGACTTTCCAAAGGCTAAGGATCAAGCTCGCAGTCGAGCATTCGTGTTAGGAGACAACGAAGAATGCGATGATCCTAATATGGTTACCATTATGCTATGGTGCTTTTTGATTCCGGCGCCAATTTTAGCTTCGTGTCAACCGACTTTAAGAGATAACTTGGATTAGAAACAAGTTGTTGGATACACACTACACCATAGAATTAGGCCATGATAAGTTAATCTCGTCTGAAGAAATTTTAGGGATTGTGTTTTGGATCTCGACAATCATACGTATAGCGTCGACTTGCTACCGATTTAGCTAGGTACTTTTGAAGTTGTTGTTGGCATGGATTTGTTATCCAAGAATCGTGCAGATATTTTTTGTCATGAGAAGTTGGTTCGTATCCCTTGTCCAATGGAAAAACCCTCTCGGTCAGAGGTGATTATGGTGGATCTACACTTCGAATCATATCTTGCATCAAAGCACAAAAATGTTTAAGGAAGGGTTGTGTCGCATTTCTGGAACACGTCGTTGAACAGAAAGCCAATGATCGGAGACACGGGAACATTCCAGTAGTGCAAGACTATCCTAAAGTATTCCTAGAAGACTTGTTTGGGCTGCCACCGCCACAACAAGTCGAGTTTCGCATTGACCTAGTCCTAGGAGCTGCCCATGTAGCTTGCACTCCGTAACATTTGGCACCGTCCGAGATGCAAGGGTTGTCTAACCAGCTTTAGGATTTGTTATACAAAGGTTTTATTCGTCTGAACTTTTTCCCGTGGGGAGCCCCGGTTCTGTTTGTGAAGAAGAAAGACGGTAGTTTTCGGATGTCCATCGATTATCGGGAACTGAACAAGCTGACTATCAAGTACAAGTACCCACTGTCGGGGATTGACGACCTGTTTGATCACCTGCAAGGTGTCACACCCCGCCAAGGCGGAAACGCGAGGTGCGACTTCGAAAGATTTCCAAGCACAAAAGGTCACCCGAGCATTAATTAGAACAAAGCAGGAACTTTCATTAAACAACCAAATTCTTTCAACATAAAGTTAAATGTTTAATTCTAAAACCATTGTATATAAATGTCTAAAATTATTATGACAACACAACGGTCCAAAAGAAGGTATCCCACAAATGTTCGCACGCGACCCCTGCAAGTTCCATTGTCCATGCTAATTTCCTGAAAAAACATGCATGTAAAATATATGGGTCAACATAAAGTTGGTGAGTTCACGGGTTTTCCATATGATGGACATGTAATCCAAAACCGACTAAATCATTGCCTAGCTAGGGCAATAATCAATATGTGATCTGACATGAGCCCATAACCAAACCTTGACATGTTGTGCCCCGCCCATTGTACACTAAAGACAATGAAATAATGGGAAATACAAGCACTCTTTTGATATCTATCATCCGGTCAGAGTGACTGACCAAGAGTGAGGGTGTCAACCCAATAGATCTATCCCGGTGTTTCATGGCTAAGTCCATAGCTAATGGTTATGGTATGATGTATGACACGAGGGCTTAATGGATCCTGAACCGTAATGTATCATGTTCACATAATAGTCATGTATTGTAACCGAAAACTGTACGCATGTTTTTCCCCAAAAAAAATGTAAAAACTATAAAAAGGGGCTGTGAATACTCACTTGATGTCTAGATGCTAAACTGTTCTGAATCTGGCACTGTGTGTCTGATCTAGGAACCCTAAATGCATTTAAAAGCAACTTAGGTCTATGCTTGGTTCTAACTACCATGCAACTGTTCACCCGATGGTAACACCTATGGACTAGGGACTTCTGTACCTCCATCCACGCGTGTCACACACTGTATGTGTCAAGAATGTTTGTTTTGTTAGCTAGGTGACTATGATTAGTCTATTTTTGGGTAAAACATGTACTTTGTCTTACCAAGTGTTACCAAGTGTTATGTATGTCATATTTATGCAAGTCAAGGGTGGCAAATGGACACATTCTTGGTTGATCTTGTATAAAAATGACTTGTTTTGATGTTTTGCCTTGGTGTACACTCGCACACCTTATGTTTTCAAGAAAACTCTTGATTTAAGTTTGTTAACACATGTTTTTATAGTTTCCAACACGTGTTCTTAAAATAAAGCTTAGCATAGGTCACAAAACTAACCAAAGTTAATGTGTTTTGGGCCGGTCTTTGCCCTACACACGCACGCATACATGCATCCGTATGTGTGTGTGTGTACTCGTGTGTCCATGTACTGGTTTCTATGTGTATCAAAAGCAATTATGTAAGTGTGTGTTCTCATAAGTTAAACATTGGACTTTTGTTATGATATTCAAGTATTTTAGCTAGTAAAACTTTGGAAACTCATTGTTATAGGGCGTGTACAAGTGTGTGTCTTGGGTGAGCTTGCTATGATCGCGTATAGTGTATAAACAAGAAGAAAGGGTTTGGTTGTTATACCTTGGTGTATAGCCGAGTATATATAAGAAAATAAGCAAACTCCTAAGTTCCTAGGTGCTAGAATGTGGCTTGGAACTCCCTAATGATGGCGTAGGGTGATCGGATTGAGCCTCTTTGGGCCTTGGTGTTTCGGCCGAAGGGTTACAAGGAGGGAATGGGTGGTTTTCAAGTGTTAGTGAACTTTGAGAGTTGGTGGTGTGATCATGAGGTGTTCCTTGGCTCTATATATAGCCGATTGGTGAGGGGTTAGCCATGGTTTCATTGGTTCACATTTTGGGAAGGTCAACTCTATGTTTTCTTAATGTGCATACTTCTAGAGACCTTGTAAGAATAAGGAGTTGACTAGAGTTTTGGCTTGGTGTGTAGGGGTGGTGTTTAGCGGTCGAAAACATGGGGAAGGGGCAAGCTTTGGATGGCAAGGTGGACAAGGTGAAATGGTTCATGCATTTTATGTTTTTGCCATTCTAATACAAGAGGTTGACTAGTGTCCTAGGAAATTGTTGTGCACACCTCTTTGTTGACTCTTGGGGGCCGAAAATAATAGGACAAAGGGAACTTTTGTGGCAAGTCAACTTGGTATTGGAGTCCATGTGAATTATGTTGTTGTCATGTTAGTATAAGGCATGGGTGTGTGGTATGCTTTAGATAAGGATGGTGAGGTGGTGGTGAGTGTGTATGTGTAATCACATGTATGTATGTGTGTGTGATCGTATGTATGTATGTATGTATGTATGTATGTATGTATGTATGTATGTATGTATGTATGTATGTATGTATGTATGTATGTATGTATGTATGTATGTATGTATGTACAAGAGAGTTGTTCATTTCCAATGCATTTTCATGTGTGTAGTTGCTTCCTACATAGTGTTTTTGATGGTTTAGGAAGTCAACTTGTGTAAGAACAAGCTAATGTGTAAGGACAGAAAGGATTGAGGAAACTACTTTTACAAACCTTAGTCTAATTCATACTTCTGCAAATTATTCTAAGTATAGAACTACTGAAGAAAGAAGACACAAGTACTGAAGAAGGATTCAACAAGTACTGAAGAAGATAGATCAGAAGTTCTGAAGTCAAACCAGACAAGTCTACTGAAGAACTACTGAAGACAAACTACTCATCAGTAGTTTGTCATTCATCAGCACTTGTAATAGAATCTTTCCACCGCCCTTATGTTTCAGTAGTTTAATTGTTTATTATTACTTTATCTTTTTGTACAAGTTCCAAGACTGCAACTTGTTGCGAACTTGCTTTTGTAACAAGGTTCATGCATTTGTAAGTCTATAAATAGATGGGTTCATCCCTCTATTTTAGACATTGATTTTAATTGAAAACTGAAATCCTTCAAAAGCTTATTGTTATTTCCATTTCATTAACTGAGAATCTATCTGCTTATTTATTGTCATCTACATTCAATACTTAGATTCTCATTTAACTTGTCTTTAGTTTGCAAACATCCAGGGGGAGTAATAACTCTTGTTGATAGTGAATCCTTATATACTTATTTCGCTGTGCAAATCTGACTAAACTTGCTAAAACACATAAGTGTTCACAAGCAAGTAAACTATCAAAGAGCATAACTGATCCAACAATTGGTATCAGAGCACTGGTTCATCTGATCACATATCAATCTAACACATTGAGAAACAGACACAGGCACTTATTGATATTCAATAAACGATTAAAAGTTCACTTTTTCAACATCCATCACTTTAAGAGATATTTGACAAATCAATACTCTTTAAAATGGATCCACATAATACTGGTTCTGCCAATAAACCTGCTATGCTTGTTCGTTCTGAATACAACATATGGTCCTCACATATTGGAAATATGTGATATATGGTCCTCACAAACCAGTAAACATTAATCTTGAAACTAAATTTGAAATACCAAAGGAACCAATAGACTACAAAGAAGAAGATTTCCTAAAACTTGAGCTTGATGCTAAAGCTTTCTCTATGTTGGCAATGGCACTCCCAAATGAAATCTACTCTGGACTTTTACACTGAGAAAGTGCCAAAGAGCTTTGGGACTGCCTAAAAGAACAGTTTGGAGGAACTGAAGAGGTGATTGCCAACACTAGAGAAATCCTGGCTCAACAATATGAAACATTTACTCACATAAATGGGGAAACTTTAACAGAACAATTTGAAAGATTCTCCTCATTAATATCTGAGTTAAAATTAAATGGTCAGACCTATACAAATGTATCTATGCTTCATAGATTTTTAAGGTCTTTACCTGAAAAATGGGAAACTTATTCTATTGTCCTTAGATCTTCACCAGACTTTAACTCCCTCACTCTTACAAAATTACATGGGAGATTGCTAACTTTTGAAAGAGAAATAGATCAAAAGAAAAAATTGCAAAGTTCTGGTAAAACGGCTGATGACTATTTACCAGGTAGTACAGCACTATTGGGACAAGACTCACCTTCTTGTTCAAATAGTTTTGGATCTTTTGACCACATTGACATAACTGCTGGGATCTCATCAGAAAGATCATTCCCAGGTTATGACAATGATGAATATAGTCAAACTGCTAATAACATGTGTTTTATCATGGATGATTTAAAAAATTTCAGCAGTGATGACTTAGAAGAAATGGACATTTTACACCAACTGGCCATGTTAAGTATAAAAACAAAAAAAATTTATAAAATGTCAGGAAGGAAATTTCCAGGACTAAACAGTTCTACAAAAATTGGTTTTGACAAATCTAAGCTTAAATGTCATAAGTGTCAGAAGTTGGGACACTTTGCTAGAGAATGTAGAAGCTCTAGCTACAACCAATCTCGGTCTGGAAATCAGTTTAACCCTAGTTATAATAGGAATAATGGAACATAGGGAAGTGCACATGTTGTACAGGCACAAGCTCCACAAATCCAATATGTGCCAAAAATACAATATGTACAGATGCCTGCTCAACAAATGCAGAGCCAACAATCAATCCCTTCCATTCTAGTTGCTCAACTACCTTCACAAACTCAGCAACCCTCGCAACAGAGTCTGTTCACTTCAGGGTATGTTGACTGGAGCAGTCTTCCTTTTGACACTACAGAGTGCAATCCTGATGCAGACAACAAAATGTTTGACATCAACTGGGGAGAAACTGACAATGGCAGAAAGAACTTTGCCTTAATGGCATTTGAGGGATGCACCTCAAAATCTGCCCTATCTTAGGTATCAAAAGAATCTTTAACAAAACTTTGTTCAAACTCATGTAAAGAATCTTTTGCTCTCATAAGAGAGACTAATGTGCATTTACAAGGCAAAGCCAATGACTCTGAGAGAAAATTTACTCAAATGAAATGTGATTTAGAAAGAAAGCTTACTGGTAAAACAAAAGAAAATTCTAAATTAACTAACAATGCTATTGAAACCCAAGCACAACTTAAAATAATGATAGAAGAAATAGGAAATGTCAGAAAAGAGCTTGCTGACACCAAGGTTGACTGTGAGAAATAGATTGAGTCATGTAAAGGGTACCAACTGCTGCTTAACAAACAAAGTGCATCAAATGTTAGGTTTGGCATAGGGTACAATCACACTGAAACACCAACTGATTTTTCTCCCAAAACTACTGAAGATGGGAGAAAAATTGTTTCAAATGAAACTTCTGAAGAGAAAGAATGCACATCTTTTCATGAAAACTTTCTAAAAACTTTAAAAGAAAGTTCTTCAGAAGTACTGATAAAATCTGACTTTAAGCCATCAGTAGTTTCATCTACATCAGGAGTTGAGAACCTGAAAACTACTGATGACCTAAATCAAATCAAGACAGTCAGAAACTTGCCTTTAAATGAAAAAGAAAAGGCAAAAGAATGTGAAATATATGGTTTGTTTAACCACAAAACAGAATTTTGTAGATACAGAAAAGGAATTCAATATAACAAGAAAAATTTATAACTGGTTGTGAGAAAACAACTCAAAAATGATTTTGAAAAAACTTTTTCTCCTAAGAAACAATAACCAGGCAACACCTTTTCTCAGAAAAAAGATGAAATCTCAACAACATTCTTTTTCTCAAAATTCTTTTTCAGGTTGATGGTACAACTACTAATGACCAAGGTTGATGGTGGTCCTCAAAAGGATCACACCATTGCTCTTAATGAAAAATCCATTGCCAGAAAGACATGGATTCCTCAACCTGGTCAAGAACAAACTGTTAATGTTCTCAAGAGCAAACCCAAAGCCAAACTGGCTTGGGTTCCCAAATCTAACTAATTTGCTACTTTGTGCAGAGAGTCTCCAGAGGCTTAAATAGCATTTGGTATGTTGACAGTGGAGGCTCAATGCACATGACAGGATGCAGATACCTTATAAACAACTTTATCAGTCAAAGAGAAGGATCTGTATCCTTTGGGAACAATGCCAAGGGATATGTTCTGGGACATGGCAATGTCTCTTCAAGAAAAACACAGTTTGACAAGGTCAATCTGGTTGAAAACCTTGAGTACAACTTGCTAAGTGTGTCACAAATGTGTGATAAAGGATATTCTTCCTTTTTCACAAAGACAACATTCAAGATCATATCACCAGAAGGCCAGAAGTTGATAGAGAAGATCATTTAAGATCATACTTTGTTAATAGCCAAAAGATGTGGCAATGTCTATGCAGTGGACATTGAAAAGGACAAAGTACTGAACAACACTGCCTGTTTCTTCTCAAGGGCATCAACTTCAGAGACTGATCTCTGGCACAGGAGACTTGGCCATGTGAACTTTAAAACCATAAATAAAGTCACAAAAATGGGCTTGGTCAGAGGTCTACCCTTGAAAGTATACCAGTTTCAAGAACACTGTGTATCCTATTTAAACGGAAAGCAGCATAAGTCCTCCTATAAGTCTATTGAAGAATCTAAAACAACTGCATGTCTTCAACTACTCCATATGGACTTATTTGGGCCAGTAAAAATCATGATCCTTGGTAAGAAGAAGTATTGCTTAGTCATCATTGATGACTATTCAAGATTCACATGGGTATTCTTCTTATTTTCCAAGGAAGAGGCGGCTGAAATCATCAAGTTCTTCATTCTACAAGTAGAGAAACAATAGTCTCTATCTGTCAAAGCCATTAGAAGTGATAATGGGACAGAGTTCAGGAACAAAACTCTGGATGAATTCTGTTTGTTTAAAGGGATTATTAGACAATTCAGTGTTCCCAGAACTCCTGAACAAAATGGTGTGGTAGAAAGGAAGAACAAAACATTAATTGAAGCAGCAAGAACCATGTTAGCTGATTCAGGCCTACCATTGTATTTTTGGGCTGAAGCAGTCAACACTGCATGTTATGTTCATAATAGAGTCCTTGTGAACAAGAGACACTCCAAAACTGCCTATGAAGTTCTTCATGGCATGAAGCCCCTTATCTCCTTTTTCAGGGCTTTTGGATGTCAATGTTTCATTCTAAACATTAAAGACTCTCTTTCAAAGTTTGCTGCTAAAGTTGATTCAGGTTATTTTCTTGGTTACTCTTCCACTAGAAAATCCTACAAGGTTTTTAACTCAAGAACCAAGATAGTAGAAGAAACATTGAATGTCAAGTTCAATGAGTCTAAACACACCCTTATTCCAGCACATCCTGCTTCTAGACCAGATATTATGTTTTCAACATGTGTCTGTGCTAGATATCAATCAGCTCCTAGGGAATCACACCTAATTGCAGTCGAAAGAATATTCAGATATCTGAAAGGAACTCCTACACTTGGAATTTGGTATCCTGCTTCTAGCAATACCATGTTATCAGCTTTTTCAGATAGTGACTATGCAGGGTGCAAAATGTCAAGAAAATCAACATCTAGAGGATGTCAATTCTTGGGAAACTGTCTAGTGTCTTGGCAATCAAAGAAGCAAACATCTGTTGCAACTTCAACTGCTGAAGCTGAATACATTGCAGCTGCAAGTTGTACATCACAGATACAATAGCTCTAATATCAACTTCTTGATTATGGAATCAAAGAGACCAAGACACCATTACTTGTAGACAGTAAATCTGCCATTAGCATCATTCAAAATCCTGTTCAGTTCTCAAAGACTAAACATATTGAAATCAGGTATCATTTCATAAGAGATTGCTATGAAAAAGGCAAGATTGAAGTGAAGCATGTGACAACAGCTAATCAAATGGTTGACATATTCACTAAACCCCTTGACACATCAACATTTCAGAAGTTAAATGCTTGGGATGCTGAATTTGTAAGTGTTTCCTTTACTTTTCTGCACATATTTTATTTTTCACTTACATCTGTTTTGTTCTAAAACTTCTAAAAAACAAAAAGAGAGAAACTATTGATGTACAAAACATCAGTATGGGAATATTTTCTAAAAAATGATTAACTTCTGATAAAATAAACTTCAGAAGTTATGAATAAAGTGTTTATAAACATTCTCATCAGTTGTTAACAAACTACTGAAGAGAAAATGGGAACTACTGATGAAAGTTGTTCTTCATCAGCAGTTTTGTCATTAAGGGTAAATCAGACATTTTCCCACTTCAGAAGTTTGACCTAGGGCGGTTATAAACTTCTGATAAACACCTTTTCCATCACTTATCCTTTCAAAAAGCAAAATTCCCTCCTTCTCTCTCAAAAACACTCTCAAACCCTTAACCTGCAAACAAAAACACTGTTCGATCCACCCACACACAAAACAACATGGCTCTTACACTTAAACAGGGACACAATCAAAGAGGCTACTTTGAGAAACATGAAGCCTGGTCCCAATACGACGAAATCATTGATTTAGTCGTCAAATCCCAATACTTCACTGCCCTCACCGTTGATCCTCCAATCCATACTGAAACTCTCAATGAGTTCTGGGCGAACGCAGAGACGGTAACAGTGAATGATCAAGTTATTTCCCTCAAATAAACTATCCAAGGGAAAGTAATGGCAATCACACCATCAATTTTGGGAATTAGACTGGGTCTAGATGATGAGGATGCACCAGATCAATTTCCAAACTCTGAAATTCATTTGACCATGACAGAGTGTGGTTACCAAGGTACTCTCTCACATGCAACTATTTTTAAGAAATATTTTGAACCAAAATACAAACTTTTGTTTCATTACATAATCATGTGCTTGAGTCCAAAAACTGGATCTTATGATCAGATGCCCTCCACTTTTCAGCCAATTTTTCATTCCATTGTGAATGAAACAAAATTCAGGGCATCAGCACTTTTCTTTAATGAGTTGGTGTTACATCACTTAAATTCTAAAAAGAAGTTTTTGTTGTATCCAAGATTCATCATGCATTGCATAATCAAAGAACTTGGAGATGGGGTGCTTGTGGGTAAAACAACTGTTTTAAACCTATTAACCTCACAAGCATACTCAAGGCATAACAAACCGGCTGCCTGGCCAGAAGATGACCAAGGGGAACCAGAAACAGTCCCCATGGAACCCTCATCTTCCAAACCCACACCCAAAAAGGCCAAGAAAACAAACCAACAAAAACCAAAACCCACCAGCCTTAAAAGAAAGGCAGTTTAGGAAGTTGAGATGCCTGAACCTGCCAGTGTGCAATCTGCACTTGATAAAGATGTGACTGAAACATTCTCTCTGGACTAAAAGAGACCATCCCTTTAGAACATGTCAGTCCCCAACAACCACATCAAACAGGGGACATACCATCAGACCTTGACATGAATGTGGATGTCATTAGCCCTAACCCAAGAGATGAGGATGAACCAGGGTTTCTAAGCCCAAACTTAGAGACCTTAGGTACATTTGAGGCTGCTACTACTCATTTACCACCCAGTGGTGGACCTGAGGACAGAAGTAACATAGTTAAGACCTCACTTGTGGCAACTACTGATGAAGGCTTTATGCCTGAGGTAGGAAATCCTCTGAACCAAGAAAAAGAGGTTCATGAGACAACTAGGTTGGGCCCAGCTCATGATACAACTGATAATGTCCTCATTGAGGATATCATCAGGGTTACAGATGATTCCATTAATTTGGATGATGATTCACACTCCACAAAACATGAATTGACGGCTACTAGTGAAGGTCCTGCACCTGGTGTCTCTAAGCTCAAAGAGCTGGTCACACCAGATCAGGTTAAAGTCCACTAGATCCCTGATTCCCCTAAAGTGGCATCTTCAGTACATCCTGAAGATCACCCAAAAACACACCCCTCACTAAAAATGCCTACCCAATTCCCTGGGTCATCAAGCATAGATCTGAACCAACTATGCAGCCCAGATGGTGCCCTATACCAGATGATGAACATCTTAATAGCCAATCACCTCAAATCTTTCACAACTTCTTGGGAGTTGAAAACCACAACTCAATTTGCGGTGATTAACAAGAAACTTGGTGTGATGTCCAACAAAATTGACAACAACTCAAGACAGCTTTCTGAACTCTCTGGTAAAACTTCTCATCCTAGCAGGCTTCCAGAAGTGGATGAAGCCAAAAAGGGGGAGAAGATTAAGGAACCAAAGCAGTCACTGGAAGCCAAAATAAAGGCAAGGGTGGCTCTACAACAACAACTGCTGGAAAAAGCCAAGAAACAAAAAGAAGATCAAGATAGGCTTGTTTCTAGAACTGAAGTTGAAGCTCAAACTTCCCAAGGCCATAATGAAGAAACTGCAGAAAACTCTGAAAGTACTGAAGACAATCCTTCAGTAGTTGATACTTCTATCAACACTTTAGTAGTTAACACTTCCATCTTACAAACAACTGAAGAGCCTTCCAAACCAACTGAACAACAACCAACTCCTATTCCAAGGCCTACAACAACTCAAATGACTGTACTGAGCCCTTCTCCAATTTCAATGTCCAAAGAACTACTAGAGAAGAGCTTACTTGCAGCCCAAAGAAAGGCTAAGGAAGATGAGATCTGGAACAACCTGGAAGCAAGGGAAGACTTGAGCTTAAATGAAAAGCTTCAAGCTTATGAAGTAGAGTTGAATAGACAAGCTGAAATAGAAAGAGTTGCTGAAGAAGACAAAAGACAACAACTAGTTTCTTTTATTACAAAGAACAGCAAGACAAAAGCCTATTCACTCAAAGGGCTCTCAATGGATGAGCTAACAAGAAGAGCTCAACTTGTTGCTGACAAGACTGCAACTGAGAAAGAAAGGAAAGAAAAGAGAGCAGAGATAATTGAAGAACTGGTAGCCAATGACTATGGTTCAAAAGCCTCAGTGTCAAAAGTAGAGAGAAGACAAACTACTAGACACATACAAAAGATTCAAGGCTGACAAGGCTGCAAATCCAGAGAAGTACAAAACTTCTGAAGTATCAACTTCAGTAGTTAGAACTTCTGGTGTTAAACAAACAAGACCAGCTACCAAGAGAAAGCCAGAGGACAATACAAAGACTGATTTCAAGATGGTGTTGCTAGAAAGCAACACAGTTGTACAAGGAGACCTTGATATTGAAGAAAAACCTCTGATAACACAGTTCAGGGATCCTTCAACATTTGCTTACCAAATCCAAAAGACTGTAACTGATAAACTAAACACAAAGGTAAGTACTGAACATCACTTACCTACTTTTAAATTACCTGATGTGGTGCAAACAGAAGACAGAAGTGAATCCCACCTGAGAGTCACTGAAGTAGAGAACATCCAACACTCAGGAACATCCCAGCGATCCTACATGGTTCCCTATACTTCATATTTTGACAGATCTAAAGTATTGATCATAAGATGGTCCTTTACTAATTCCAACTCAGTATTGGTGACAAGAAGAGATCTGACAAGCAAGGCCTTCAAATCCATGAATGAACTGAAAAATCTAACAACACAAGACTTGCTTACAATTCAACATCTAGAACCTCAACAAGGATCTCTCACAGATGAACAGCTGAATCAACTAAAGAATTCCATGTTCAAAGAAATATGAAAGATAGTTGAAGAAAGAAGAAGAAAGCAATAAGGAATTAGTTAAGGTTTTGGCTTCATCGATCCAGGGGGAGATTGTAAGGACAGAAAGGATTAAGGAAACCACTTTTGCAAACCTTAGTCTAATTCATACTTCTGCAAATTATTCTAAGTATAGAACTACTGAAGAAAGAAGACACAAATACTGAAGAAGGATTCAACAAGTACTGAAGAAGATAGATCAGAAGTTCTGAAGTCAAACCAGACAAGTCTACTGAAGACAAACTACTCATCAGTAGTTTGTCATTCATCAGCACTTGTAATAGAATCTTTCCACCGCCCTATGTTTCAGTAGTTTAATTGTTTAATATTACTTTATCTTTTTGTACAAGTCCCAAGATTGCAACTTGTTGCAGACTTGCTTTTGTAACAAGGTTTATGCATTTGTAAGTCTATAAATAGATGGGTTCATCCCTCTATTTTAGACATTGATATTAATTGAAAACTGAAATCCTTCAAAAGCTTATTGTTATTTCCATTTCATTAACTGAGAATCTATCTGCTTATTTATTGTCATCTACATTCAGTACTTAGATTCTCATTTAACTTGTCTTTAGTTTGCAAACATCCAGGGGGTAATAACTCCTGTTGATAGTGAATCCTTATATACTTATTCTGTTGTGCAAATCTGACTAAACTTGCTAAAACACATAAGTGTTCACAAGCAAGTAAACTGTCAAAAAGCATAACTGATCCAACATAATGTGTGTCTCTTATTCTACTTTGGTGCTTTCATGGGGAATTGAAGTGTAAAGCATGGAAATCTTGGTGATGTGTGTGTGTGTGTCCGTGAACATATATACATATATATATATATAATTCGGATTTTCCCACATGTAAACTTGTTTTATGAATGTACATAAGTATGTGTATTAAGATTAATACCCTTGTACACAAGTTAGTAAGAGTTAAATTGTCGTTGTTGAACAATACATATGGATAGTTCATGTGGGTGAACATTGTTTGATTTTGTCCTTGTCGGGTAACAAGTTGGAATTCTTGTTCAATTGCATGGATTTCCTATAGTCAAGCCAGACATATTTAACTAACTGAGGCCTTGTACTAACTAATGTGTCTACTGTTAGACTGCATGTCTCAGGATAATCTCGTTGGAACCCTGTATGATCCAATTATGACATAATAGATGACATGGAATGCTATGCACAATGTATTCACGTGTAGTTAGATGTACGAACATGACCTGTGATTCCGACGGGTGTCACATTTGAAGGGTTTTTGTTCGTTGAAATAGTCCATCAGCTGTGTAGGGTGAATGAACTCTCATTCGTACCCTCGAAGGTACGAATGAGAGAAACAATTTATCATTCATGCTATTAATGGTACGAATGAGAGGGGAGATTTCTCATTCATGCTAATGAGAGGATATATTTTCCCATTCGTACCAATGTGTAAATTTGTGAATATTCGATATAAACTAAGTGTTCTATGTGCATTGCTTGTATGCAAACTATATATGCTCGATCAAATGATGTAACGGGTCACTAACGAGATGTCGAGACTTGTGTAGTCGTGTCAAACATTCAAACACATTTTCAAACGTACGTAGTCATGGTCTGGACAATCGGGGACTAGTTAGCAAACAGGTTATTAGTCAAGACACTTATACACATTTTATCATAGGTCGCCGGTATTAGGGGCTATCATAACTCGGTCAGTCAGTTTGTTCTAGAAGAACGCAACCTAAGGTGAGTGTCACGGCCCCACTTTTACGTTTATTCTCATGGGTGAGAAACATGTTACACCCTTTAGTTTCTTAAAGATCATGTTTTACTATGGTTATCATTTGTTTACTATGCGACTCATCTAAATCCCAAGGAAACCACTAATATGGGTATATAGCGGGGAAATATGGATAGATCTATTGGACTTGACAAACCCCACCCGGGTCGATTGGAGGTCAGACGGGTGCATATTGTCTTAAACACACAGGGCCTACCGGGGATGACAGTAGTCCAAAAGGTACACAAATATGGAACAACTTAGTCAGCAATGGTTTCAATCGTAGTAGTAACATACTTAACGTCTAGCTAACGTTCATATAACATAGTAGTAACAGGAATGATCTTTCACACTTGCCATTACCGTTCCTATTTTCCCCAACATCACCATGCTTCAACTTTGGGTAGTCCCGCTTAAAATGCTCCACTTGACCACAGTTATAACAACCCTGATTTCCCTGTGGAGCAGAAGCAGTAACAACAGCCTGAGCCTGCTTAGGCTGAAGATTGACCTGATAATCTTTAGCAAAATGATCGGTCCAGTGACAGCGATTACAACGGAACTTATCACAATCTGCAACATGATGAAAACCACACTGATTGCACTTCGGATTCTTGCCAACATACCCTCCATGCTTCTGACCAGACAATGACCTTGACGCTTCAAACTTTCTTGCGTGCTGCTGCGGCTGAACTAGAGCTAGGTTCTTCCCAGAGTTATCCCATTTCCTCTAGTTGCTTTCAGGAGCTTTCAGAGCAGCGCCCCTACGAGCCAAGACACCTTCTTCCACCTTCTGGTTAGTCAACTTATGAGCTAACCTGATAGTACCCTGCAGAGTAGTCGAGTCATTTACAGTCACTAACCCACGAACTTCCAGCACTAACCCAGCAATGTACTGCCCAATCCTTCTGTACATCAGTGTAGTCAACTCTGGACACATAACCGCTAGCTCATGATGCTTAGTCGTGTACTCATCGATCTCCGATCCCACCATCTTGTGGTTCCACAGCTCATACTCCAGCTTCTGCACCTCGTCCCGAGGGCAATACTCACACTTCAAATGGTAAACAAACTCATTCCAAGGCATAACATTGGCTTCACCTAAGCCAAGAGTCTAGGTAGTAGAATTCCACCACGTCAAAGCTGGACTTTCCAAGGTACCCAAAGCAAACTTCACACGATCCACCGCAGGAGAATTACACATAGCAAACACAATATCAATCTTCTCCGCCCACCTAAGCAATCCCACTGCACCCTCAGTCCCATTGAAAGTATGAGGCTTGCAGTCCATGAAAGCCTTAAACGTACAAATCGGTTGCACCAGAGGAGGAGGAGGAGGAGGAGGTGGTGGAGGTGGTTGCTGGTTGATAGCATTCCCTGTACAAACAAGCAACATTGTTTAACCAAAACAAGCACATTACTCAAAACATAGATAAGAGTAGCAGTAATCAAATTACCACTGAGGCCTTGCTGAGCGGCCTGGAAAGCTGCAAGAGCAATGGACACCTGCTCCTGGATCAAGTTGTTCAATTCCTCCTGGGTCATGTTGATGTTGCCTCGACCCCCGCCGCCGCCGTGACCACCATTATGTCCACCACCGAGAGCTCTTGACATCTTCTGACATTCACAAAGAATGAGATATTCAGAATCGTTACTAGTATAATAGAACTAGCAATCATGATATATAATCATCCTGATCCAACCAACTTGTATCAACTACAAGACGTCCGACCATGATATCCCAACTTATAGAAATCTCTAAGTGAACAGCCACTTAGAGGTGTACTACGATGAGTACAAGTGCAAGATAGTGTGTGTAGTCAAGTGTGTCCATTGGAGCACAGAAGGGAGATGTTCGAATCCTGAACAGATCTCTAGAGTAATCCGAAGCCACTCCAATGTACGCCACCGCCGTGCAAATCCAACGAGCTAGCCTCTTCGTCTTCATACCCGAAGAAAAGGAAAGGTAGGAATAGAAGATGGAAACAGATAATAGATTAGATGGATGATGCAACATGTAAATGATGATGATGCTGACACCCCAGCAATGTTAATAAGTTTCCCACTATTACGACTCGTAAATGTGTGACGACGGTGTGTGAGACTCGGCAATAGACTAGACTCTATATGCAGCCCTAGTTCACTATAACCATTGGCTCTGATACCAATCTATCACACCCTCAAATTCCAGGTGCTGGGTTTTACCGCGAGGCGCGTGACATACCAGGATCCAAGTCAACGGTCACAATAAATGACAACTATATGATATAAAAATAACGTAATAAAACCAACCACGCAGTTTAAAAGTTTAACCCAACAAAACAGCGGAAGCATAAATAAGTTTACGATTCCTAAAAACGGAAAAGACGGTAGTTTAAAAGTGTTCAAAAGTCATGCATGTGATCCTAGATGCCGTGAGACCCCATGCGCCTATTCCAACTCCGCTACCTTGGCGAACTGAGAAACCATGCTAAAAGTGTCAACATAATATGCTAGTGAGTTCATAGGTTTACAAAACGTTTCCATAAGTGTGAATGATCATTCCTGTTACTACTATGTTATATGAACGTTAGCTAGACGTTAAGTATGTTACTACTACGATTGAAACCATTGCTGACTAAGTTATTCCATAAGTGTGTACCCTTCGGACTACCGTCATCCCTAGTAGGCCTTATGTGTTTGAGACAATATGCACCCGTCCGACCTCCAATCGACCCGGGTGGGGTTTGTCAAGCCCATTAGATCTATCCACATTTCCCCGCTATATACCCATATTAGTGGTTTCCTTGGTATTTAGATGAGTCGCATAGTAAACAAATGATAACCACAGTAAAACATGATATTTAAGAAATCAAAGTGCATAGCATGTTTCTCCCCCATGAGAATAAATGTAAAAGTGGGGCCGTGACACTCACTGAAATTTCAGTTTGGGACCGAAATCATGGATCGATTAAGAGAATACAACTCAGTTCCAGATGTAGATTGGAGATGAATGAAAACAATGTCAACACAGATTTGTATTAATCAGAAACGGTTACAGACACTGTCATCGGTAGGATAAACATCTATCTTGGGGCCGGGGAAGGTCGGGCATGACCTCCCCCTTGACAGCATTCTAAGCATAAACTCACAATCTTAAATGAAAAACAACACATGAGATTGCTATTTATAGTCCAAGCTCAAGAAGTCCATTCGACCCTTTGCACGGTTCGAACCAATTGGTTCGACCCTTGCAGAGTGCGAACCAAACTCTCAAGTCTTGATCTATATAAACAATAGCATAAGATCCATAAAATGCCCTTATGGAACACCACAATCTTATGTTATACAGCATATGACTCAACCCTTGTCTATTCGACAGCGACGACCACACATAAAGTGCATCAACAATCTAACCTGTAGTCTAATAAGACCCCTGCTAGAAGGATTCCATACTGACCGATCAGATATTCAACGTAACATGTAGGTACCACCACTCATTTACGTCTCCTACCTACACTTACCCTTTGCCTCACCCTTCACACCAACTGGAGAAATCTAATTGTCAGTACCCAATTAAAATCTCATATGTGACTCTGTGCAAAACAATCCACTCAGACACTGGTACTTCTATAAAAATCTTCATCTGTGCTGACTGTGATTGCATAAACACTTTCTTCTCTTTGAACAAGTTCCCTCAAACATACTGAAACCGGATTGACTGTTCACAACTTGTAGAATAAAATATATCTATTTAGGCCCATGATAGTCATCTGAATCATATCATCATACCACAGTACTATTGATTCAATTGACTACCCCACTAAATCACGTTTCATCATCATAAACAACTAATCAGAAACCCATCTGTTACAATCACTCGATCTGTACATGAAAACCAGTGATTAACAGTTGAACACCCGATACTGGATCAGTTTGAATTCGAACCTTACAACTTCATTTCTCTTCAATAATATCAATGTCTACCATCAAAAATTTCTCCCGAAATCTTCAAAAACTGCCTATTTCGAAATTTTTAGCCCATAAAATATCAATTTTTCATTCTATATGTCGAAGGGTCGAATGAATCATATAATCTTCCATTCGAACCCATGTTTAGGTCGAATGAACATCAATTAGTAAGAACGAGGTTTGTCTAAGCATAACTGGAACAGAAATTTCTCGTTCGACCTGTCGTGAGGTCGAATGAACATCATCCAACTAGTTCGACCTCTGTAATCACCACAAATGAATATGTAACTATTTGATTCGACCTCTAAAACACTTGTTCGACCTCTCGAAGGGTCAAATCAACTATCTCATTTGACCTTTTGCAGAAAAACGTGTTCATCTTCAATATTTTCTGCAAATCAGTCCATAAACACTCTAATAGTTCGAATTCAATGATGAAACTTGTACAGAAAAGTGCGGAAATGAAAACCTAACCCTCGAATAATCAAAAGCTTGAAAAATCACATGATTTTGGGTTCAATTAAGGATCTAGGGTTTCAACCTTTCATCAAAAACTGAAATTAACGTTTGAAAACCATGAAATCGAGCTGTAATTGATTCAAACGACTATTAGATCGTTCAAATCGGTACCATGGCTCTGATACCAATTGAAATTTCGGTTTGGGACTGAAATCATGGATCGATTAAGCGAATACAACTCGGTTTCAGATGGAGATTGGAGACGAAACAGAAATAGATGAAAACAATGTCAACACAGATTCGTATTACATCAGAAACGGTTACAGACACTGTCATCAGTAGGATAAACATCTATCTTGGGGCCGGGGGAGGTCGGGCATGACCTCCCCCTTGAGAGTATTCTAAGCACAAACTCAAAATCTTAAATGAAAAACAACACACGAGGTTGCTATTTATAGTCCAAGCTCAAGAAGTCCATTCAACCCTTTGCATGGTTTGAACCAATTGGTTCGACCCTTGCAGGGTGCGAACCAAACTCTCAAATCTTGATCTATATAAACAATGGCATCAGATTCATAAAATGCCCTTATGGAAAACCACAATCTCATGTTATACAACATATGACTCAACCCTAGTCTATTTGACAGCAACGACCACACATAAAGTGCATCAACACTCACCTTAGGTTGGGTTCTTCTAGAACAGACCGGCAGACCGAGTTATGATAGCCCCTAATACCGGCGACCTATCATAAAATGTGTATAAGTGTCTTAACTAACCCGTAAGCTAACTAGTCCCCGATTGTCCAGACCATGACTACGTACGTTTAAAAACGTGTTTGAATGTTTTACACCACTACACAAGTTAGCGGTACGACTACAACAGCGTGGGTGGCGGCAGGAATGTGTGTGCCTTCGTCATTGGTTCAGGGAAAGCCCGACAGGACGCAGACACAGCTACCGGTACGTTTCTTCTCAATGATCGCTATGCTTTGATTTTATTTGATTCTGGTGCCGATAAGAGTTTCATATATGCCACATTTAGTCAGTTACCAAACATAGTACCAACACCTTTAGAGGGTAAGTGCTTGATAGAATTGGCTAACGGTAAACAAATCAAGACTGCACACATTTTTAATGGGTGTTTCCTAGAACTATCGGGTTTGTCTTTCCCCATTGATCTTATGCCGGTTGAATTGGGTAGTTTTGACATTGTTGTGGGTATGGATTGGTTATCCCTGTATTGGGCCGAGATTGTTTGTTTTGATAAGGTTATTCGACTTCCCCTTCCTGACGACGAGATTTTATCGGTTTATGGTGAGAAGAGTGGTGTTCCCTTGAGCATCATTTCTTGTATGAAAGCCTACAAGTATTTTCGGAAGGGGTATACCGCCATTCTGACACTTGTTTTTGTATCATCTACGGAAGAGAAGAAGATTGAAGACATTCCTGTTATGCGTGACTTTTCTGATGTATTTCCTCATGAATTTCTTAGTCTTCTGCCTCAACGTTAGGCGTGTTTCTATGTACCTAACCTTCCCTGATGCTGTCACTTACCCAACCCGAGCCCCAAAACCACGGTCATCCCATCAGGCCTTTTACACAACACCATCACCATCGATTGTGGTGGCCGGGCGTCGTTGTGACTAAGGGAGAGACGAGATGAAAGGGTGAGATCGGGAGGAGAGAGGTTTAAAGAGGGAAGCTAGGGTTTTTTCTTTAGAGAGAAAATGTGGGGGGGGGGGGGGGTGGCGGCTGCAAATTGAAAGAGGGAGAGAGGTAAGATGGCTTAAATAGTTAGGGTTTGTGTGGATAGGATTTTTGAGTTTTGTTTAATATATTTTTGGTACTTGTTTAATATGTTTTTATTTTTTTATTGTCGTCTCTTTGTCGTACCCGTATCTTGGATTTTTTTATTTTTGTCATTCCCCATCCCCATACCCCGTACCCGTCCCAGTGCTACATAGGTTAGCACAAATGTAATTCAGAATTTCTCAAACAAAAAGTGGGTTAGCTATAAATTTTTAGTTAGGAATCAACATAAGTTTATCTTCTCTACTAGTGATATATACAACAACAGGCTAAGCTTATGTTTTCTTTACATAAAAAAACTTAGATTTTGTATATAAAAAATGGACCAGATTACAATTTTTGTCCTTTATAAAAGTCATAATTATAGATCACGTCCTTTATAACTTTTACTTTCACTTGTTATCCTTTACTTGGAAAGTTGTTTCATTTCATGTCCTTTTAACTAACTGCAGTTAAATAATTTTGTTAAGTCAAGGGCAGTATTGTCTTTTTACCCATAAATGACTATTCTTGTAAATGGTAAAGTTTCTTTTTATTCTTTTACTTATTTTCTTTTATTTTATCCTTAACCAATTTTGTTTTATAGAGTTTTTAAAACTTTATTAATTAATTCATTAAAATATATTTCTTTAATTTATTATTGTTTTAGAGTTTGATATCTTTATATTTATTTTTAGAGATAGATATACTTAGTTTATTTACTATTTTGTTTATTAAACTTTGTTGTAAATATGTAATGTTTTTTTATAAATATTGTTATTATTCAAATTCAGATATAAAAAAACATTTTAAGGTAAAATTATTTTTCAATTTGAATAGTATAAAATTGTTTATAAAAGATGGTTACATTAACAAATGGTTTAAAGAAATTTTAAACGACGAACAATTTTAAAAAATGCACAGTTTAAAATATTTTATTACTTAATTAATCGACTTATTTATTTTATAAAATTTTAAATATGTTAATAGCATTTCTCTAATATATAAAAATACCTTATAAAAACATAAAATAATTATATGATGATAAGGGTAAATCGGGAATAGGGGACTAACCCAGACGGGTTGGTGGGTTGACCTGTTTAATATATTTATATTATATTTTATTGTTTTGTCGGTGTTTTATGCCATAATTATAACTTAAAAAGAAAATTATATAAGATTTAACCATATAATTACTTTTACATATTAATTTGTAATTGTTGTTGTTAAATTTTATTTTTAAAATAATATAATATGCGAAAAAATAACAAAATAAACAAAATTTAAATCAAACGGGTCGTTTTTTAGTCAACCAGCAAATTCCTGAGTAGGGGTTCGGGTTCATATGTCTGGCATAATCTTCTCGTTCAAGTCCGTGTAATATTTTCGGGTTTGGGTTGGGTTTGACCCGTCAAACCCGTGAACACGACCCCGTTTTACCATTATATCTCAATTTTAACAATCATCATATTTACAGTTTCTTACATATATGCAACAAGTAAAGTTACATGGCATAATCGAATCGTATAAATAAGCAACAATTGCAAATGTAAAATATATATATATACAATTTTAAAAATAAAGGAAAATTTAACAAAAAGTATGGTTTAATAAACGGATGATTTAAAAAAAATGAACGGCATAGTAAATAAAGTAAGCATACCCAACTCTAAAAACGAATATAAATAAATTAAATATATCTAAATCTAAGAATGAAAATGAATAAATTTAAAATAATTTATATATATATATATAATATGTAATTATTTAATAAAGTTTTAAAGAAATCTGTAAAGCTAAATTGATAAAAAGAATAAAACTTTATCATTTACAAAAATAGTCATTTATGGGTAAAAAGACAATAATGCCTTTGACTTAACAAAATTATTTAACTCAAGTTAGTTAAAAGGACAAGAAATGAAATAACTTTTCAAATAAAGGATAACAAGTGAAAGTAAAAGTTATAAAGGACTTGATCCACAGTTATGACTTTTATAAAGAACAAAAATTGTAATTTAGTCTAAAAAATGGGACAAATTCTTGGGATTGATGGGTCCATGAACCCTCTCCGGTGGTTCCGCCCCACAATAAACCGTTATGGTCATGCAGGGGCGGACCTATAGTAGAAGTAGGTGTCGCGCCCGTTGCTCCTGAAACGTGCGCGCGTTGTGGAAAAAAATTATGATTTTTCAAAAACGTTACTACTAAAATAAAATTTACGTTGCTACTAAAATTTAATATACGTTACTACTAAATGAAATTATACGTTACCACGTTATGTTACTCGAAAAGATATTTACCAAACTCGACTAATGATAACCCAAAAAAATTAACTAATCTAATTAACTTTATTATTTATACTTATCCTACAATACCAAAAGCCCACCTTTATTTATCTATCATCTATTTAACATTTTAACCCAACTACCCAAGCCCACCTCGCCCCCTAACCCAAATCCAACCACAAAGCCCACCATTATTTATCTATCCTTCACAAAACAAAAACAAAAACAAAAAAAAAAAACAAAAAAAAGAAAAAAAGAAAGACAGCAGCACATCGAGCAGAATCGGAGAGAACCAACCCAAACCCTAAACCCATCCCCTCCGCTGTTGTAAGTTTTTTTTTTTAATTCAAGATTACATGTGTTAATTAGCTTTATTATTTATACTTAGTTAATATTAGAATATACATATAGTTAATTAGTTATTGTAGGATAGTTGAAATGTTGAATTGCTTTATGTGTTAACTTTATTATTTATACTTAGTTAGTATTAGAATATACATATAGTTAATTAGTTATTGTAGGATAGTTGAAATGTTGAGTTTATTATGTGTTTTTTTTTTAATTAACTTGAATACTTGATTAATTGATTATGTTTGCGATTATAAAGATGAAACCACGTTCTAATACTAAACAAGCACTTATTAGCAATTTGTTTAAAAGAAAGCTCCCGAAAATTCTGAAATGTATCTTAACGATTTTAGTGAAGAGGAAAGAGGATGTCTTTCGGGTGATCTTTCGGTATTTTATCACACATTAAAGGAAGATGATAAATTTGCAAAACTAAATGGAATGTATGATCTTGCTCGTGTAATGGTGGAAACCGGAAAACATAAAACTTTTCCATTGGTTTATCGGGTGTTAGAGTACCTCATGTGTAGTAAGGGGCGAACGACACTGTCTCGCTCAATGTCATAACAATCTCACAAACGCCTCCCTTTTTCATACTAGCAATCTTTGGCCACAATTCTCTCCACATCAACCATGGACGATAGATCTCCTATTGGAGACGCAAATGCTAATAGAGAACAAAAGCTGACTATCTTTGCGTTTTTTTCTATGATCTGCTACAAGCATTCATTCTTGCATATTGTGACCCAAACTTCTAATATAACAGTGTGGACTGATCCGGGTAATAGCGGAAACAAATGTAAAGAATGAAAAGAAAGGGTACGAGCTGATTTTGTCCAACTCATCACTGCACCAAACAGAACACTGAAGCAAATACACTATTTTCTTTTTCATGTTTTCACCATCTTCCTTTTCGGACTCTTTTCAGCGCTTGCTTGGTAAAACATCAAATCAACAGTTGGCCACAAGAACAAGAAAGTCACGTGAATGACAAAGAAGAGGGCTAGAGGAGCCGTTGCGTCACGGTTGCAGAAACCGGCTAACAAGGATACCATTCATGACCATACTGCTACCTCCAACCAAAACAATTGTAATGCCAGTTGGAGGATTTTCTATAAGGCGCCATTCAGATCAACCATGCACACTATTAACATAACATATATTTGGCTTACAGATCATCCTACATCATAATTTGAAAAAACAAAAAACAAACAAGACGAGTATTATAGGAGGAGTATTAAGACGGACGAAAACTATGACTTTGACTTAACGATAAAACCTACGGCAGGAAAGTCTCATTGAACACGCGTTCTCCAGGATCCGGCATCACCATCTGCTCACTTCCTGCCAAACACAACACCATCAATCATTGCCATAAAAATAAATAAATAAAAAAAAAGAATAAGAAAAAAACCATACCATTATCCTTTATGAAACATTTTGTTGAAAAACAGGATTAATAACATAAATAACTAGTAAACTGTTTAAATATGTTCCAAAAAGTCTCAAACCCAAATTTGGTCAATTAGTCTCCGAATTGTTTAAAATACTTGAATCTGAATGTTATGTAGACCTATAGCTGACATGGAACATTATCTTATCAACTTTTGACTATTTTTAAAAACAAATTCACACCATTTTATGTGACTAAAAGAATTACTCGCGTCAGCATTTTTACACAGATGGAATGCATTTTTATCAGATTTTGACAAGTTTAATCAGAGGTTGTACGCCTATTTTAAACAAGTTGATGGACTATTGGGTTGAGTGACATTTAAATCAGAAAGCATGTTGGTTTTTTATTGTATCAACCCCAAAAAAAAAAAAAAAAAAAAACTATTACCAGACAGTAAATCTGGATTCAATTGGACTATTTAAACAGCAATGCACGGGAAGATTAAAGGAGTTGTAACAAGCATACCAGTGGGATAGGATAGTGCCCATGGGGAGAGGTTCATATCGAGCATTTGTCCAAACTCAGATCGTTGAACATTAACATTACTATCAGGCTCCACCGCAGTACTACGGTTCACATGCTCATTTTCCCTGCTGCAGACAACGCTCAATTTAAGGATGATAATAAGAGCATATCCTTGATCTAAGGGATTATGGTTAAACTTCAAAAGTGTGTCAATAAGCACAAGTGATACAATTGTTCACTCTTTCAGTTTATCAAAGCTTCAGATGAGATTTCAAAGGCCTTAAAAGAATATAAATATATAATATACTTTTTTTTTATTAAATTTAGGAACTGCATCACGTGGTTGAAACTGTTGTCACCCACCTAATGGCACACCCGATCAAAATACATGTATGTATAGTTTTACCTTGAGGGAAGAAGCCCACCGAAGTTCATGTAATTCATAATGTGTACTTGTGGATCTCTTTGTGGAATCCAGTCAAATAAGTTGCTTGAGTTTGAAGTAATCACATTGTTAACATTTATCCCCCCGGGAGGTAAAGCAGCCTTTACAAAAAAACGATATGCAACAAAGTGAACAAACTAAAAATCCAGTAGTCACTGTGATTTCACTTCCTTTTTTAGACTGTAAAGACAAACCTGTGAAGTTGATTGTGCATCTGCAGAGTTGTACTTCTCAAGAGCAATCTAAACGAAGAACATCAATTCTGAATATTACTCTGTACGTTAACTATGAAATATAAATTTATATTAACATTACAACATTCAATCTGTACTGTGTACCTTACGGGCGCGAATTCGTTTTAAAGTCTGCTCAAGAATTTCTTCCCGGTACTCAGCCTCGCCCACTGTTGAAATTTCAGAAGGATCCCCTTCAAATACCCTATTGAACATACGAAAGAGGATTCCAAATGTTACAACTTTCAACCAAAAAAAAAAAACACTAGGTGGGCTTGGTAACAGAGGAACAAAGATATTTATAAAGTTTAGTATCAGAAACAAATCAGAGGGATCTTCAAATTACAAAAAGACCTATACCTTAGCCGCTTCTCCATTTCAATCATATGGGACTTGCATCGGACGGTCTCTTGTTGAAGTTCCTGTTAGAAAGTAATATGTCGTTAAGAAGTTTTAAAGATGTATCGTTGTTGATCTAACAAGCATCAGGGATCATGAATCTCCGGAAAGACATTGGTACGCTATTGTATACCTCAAGTCGTGAACCCCCACTTGTTGAGCTGTTTCCCAAACAAAATATATATAAGTAATTAGTAAGAGTAGAGAGTAGATGCTTATGTGAAAGGGTGAATACAATTGAGTAATACCAACATACTTGTTTATTTTGCACGAAACATCCCCTCAACTTAGATTTATTAAAGTCTAAGTCCCTCAACCCAATTTCGTATAATAAAGTCCCTAAACTTGTTTAGGATGCATATACTTGTGCAAATAAAAAAAATATAAAGAATGATATCTTACCCTTTAAACTTGTCACAATTCAGGGAAGTGACATTCTGAGATGTAACATTTTTGCACAAGGAAAATTTATACCGTCTTAATTTTGACCAATTTAAGGGTGTGAAGTCATTGTTTTTTTATTGTAATTCAAACTATGTGCATTTTGACACATTTTGGGACCCTAAAATACTAAAATTAGCTTGAGGAACTTTTTCGTGTGTTTTTTACATGTTTCGAGACTTTAATCTACCAAATTTAGATTGAGGGACCTTTTCGTATATCTTTTGCAAGTTTAGGAAGACTTCTTCGTACAAAATAAGAAAGTAAATTGTTCTTTTTATGGTATGAACTCACTGTTAAACAAAAGTAACATTAAATTAAAACAAAAATAGCAGAACTGAAAAAAAAAAAAGATGAGCAATAAAAGATAAATATATTTTAAAGCAATAAAAAAGGTAAATTAACAACCTGGCTCGAAACTGAACTTGCTGATTTTGAGCTTCATTCTTCAACCTTCCCAGAGCCCTTTCGAGGTACTAAAGACACATTTAGTTAAAGAGTTAGCTCATTGATTTGATCCAATACGTGTTTTTTGTTTTTAAAATAGGCCCAAGGTTGTATAACAAATCTATGAAGGCCGCCTGAGTAAAATACGCACCTCTTGGTTCTGCAACCTTCAGAAAGTTTTATATACACCAAGATTGATCCAGAATATATCCGAAAAGCAAAGTGCGTACGCATGATGAACAATGAAAAAATTAGAAAATAAAAGAGAATAACTAATACCAAACAAAGTTAAAGAAGCAATAATAATAGAAGCATTAACAATAATTAATGAATACCTTCCCCTTTCATGCTCCGGAAGATTTATGTATCGTGACACAATTTCTTCAATACTATCATATATCCAAATGAAAATTAAGGTAAGTAATTTTTAATCAATAGATACTTTGAGTAACAGTTTAAAATAAGGCATATCAATTGCACAAAGAGATTTAATCTGTGCCGGAGAGATGTTTTTACCTTCTACTTCCAGAGAAAATGCTAGCTTTTCCAGAGGGCGAAAACAGGATGAGCGCAACATCCACATCACACAAAACAGATAGTTCATAAGCTTTCTTGATGATCCCATTTCTTCGTTTTGAGAAAGTAACCTGCCTATTTGTTGTGTTTTCTATCTTCTTGATCTGCAATTTAGCCCTACCCATTATTTGATCATAAAAGGACCAAGTTCAACAGATAACATGTGTTTCCGATTACAAGAGGAAGAAGTAAGAAAGAAAGAGGTGGAGATGATGAATATGAAAAGAAAGAAAGAAAGAGGTGGAGGTGATGAATAACATTAAATGAGTTTTGTCAATGCTAGGCATCGTGACGTATGAGAGATAGAGCGGTAGCGGTGATCGTCGGTGTCACTTAACAAAATTAAATGCTAAAGTGCTCGGTCCAAAGCTGGTAAGCAGTAAACTATGTAGTCAAAGGCGCAACTCGCATGGTGCACTCAAGGTGCAGTCAAGGCGCAAGCGCACTCAAAGCGCAAAAAAAATCGCCTAGGCACAAGGCTCATAAAAGTGCACACCCAAGACAAAGAAAGGCGCAATAATATAAAAAATAAAAAAATACGGATGTAAGGCATAGAAGATTAATACTATCCGAATATATTTATAAAAAAAAAAAAAAAAAAAAAAACAATGTAGTTAGCAGTAACATCATCCAGCTGATTAAAACCACCCAACAAAGATGGTCTAATATGTTATATAACTAATTGTAAACTACATTAATTATATCCAGTTAAACACTAACCCTGTTAATATAGCCTACAAAAGAAAGACAAACAAAAAAAAAGACAGCCCATTAACCCACGAAAATGATAAAAACAAAGCCCAAATCACACTTGTATAGGGCATTAGCAAAAGAAAAGAGATGCAAAATTGCATAGAAGAGAAGTAGATGCATCTAAGAAAGAGAGAAGAAGCAAACACTAGACTTCCAAATATCACTCGATCATTTGCACCTGAGCCGCTTATTGAAGACCGTCTCCTCACGTGTGTTTGAGACACCTTGGCATGACATCTAGCTAGCCTTTGACAACATAGCTAGTAAGAGTGGAAAAGCAAATTATATCCGTAAAATGGGTTGTGAAAGCATAAGTAAAATCACACTAATTCATGAGCTGAAATTTATAAGTCATGTTTGTGGGCTTCCATCATGTTCACGTGTACAAAGATAGGCATGAGTTTTGTAATAGCACTAGAACATGTATATATCTTATAAGTAGCGTTTGAGGTGGTGCCTCATGGACATTTGGGTAAAAGCTAGGAGAGGTTATATGCAAAACAATTAAAGGGATGAATAGAGTATAAATGGTTTATTTGATAAAAAGGCTAATATGTAAAACACGTGAAATAGCTACATCAAGCTTACTTGGTCGTACATAATGCTATGCCTCGCATATGTGAAGCTGTCAATCTCACCTCGCACCTCTTTCCTCGGCTTTAGGGAGTTGCGACTTAAACATGTTGTTGAGGCATCATACCTTTCTATTCGAGGTTACAAGTGTGTTCATGCCAATATTGATAATCTTTTCCACATTTTTAGGTGCCCTTCTAGAACAAGTATATGATTTAAAAACACTTCTACATGAGTTAAGGAAATAGCAGCTTTTTGGCAGGTTAGTTGAGAGATAAGCAAGCAGTGTTAACATTAACGTTGTCACAAATGACAATGGTGTGGGTGGGTGGGTGGGAAGGGAAAGTAGAAGGTTAAATGGCAAATTTTGAAGGCAACATGCCATTGTCACTACATTAGCAACCTCGTGTTATTCAACATGTTGATCACAGCATTTTGAAGATGAAGATAACAAGTTACTTTACAAAAGCACAAAATAGTGACAAGTCAATTGCCTATGTATTCATTCATTTGATACACATTTTACAAGTCAATTACCCACAATATAATACATTTGCCATTAGGGGTGTATTTGAGCCAAGCACTAAGTTTATAATTTATTAATTATGATTAAGTAAGGGCAATGGTGATTATTAACCCTGGAAACCCAACTGGACAATGTCTCAGCATTGATAATCTGAAGGAAATACTGAGATTCTGTTACCAAGAGAACTCGGTCTTGCTTGGAGATGAAGTTTATCAGCAAAATGTGTATCAAGATGAACGCCCGTTTATAAGTTCCAGAAAGGTAGTTATTAATACATGTAAAATAAAATAGCAAATCGAATCCTAAGAGGTAAAAAAAAATAAAGTAACTAACCTTATCAATCTACTTCTACCATAGTCAGATGCTTGTAAGACTTGTTTTCAAAATCACTTGTTTGCCGGTAGAAAGCAGCAGCAGCTCGACAAGGGTTTCCTCAGAGAGGGCTTTTGCCAAGGCTTCACTTCACTTGATATCTATTTATTTATTTATTTAGCTTTAATTATTATCAAATTAAACCAGACAGACACCCGTAGAGTCAGTCAATCAAAGACGGTTACAGCATTTTTCTTTTCATCAGGAGGAGACAAAATATTAAATTGATGACTGCATTCAACCTATTCGCAAAGGGCAGCAGACCTACTGTGATTGTGATTCTAAGGGGACCTTAAATCCTGACAACCCACCCTTACAGTTACGTCAAAATCCCGACCCCAGTGAAAGTCTGTGTCGTTAAGTCAGGGGTATTATGGTTAACTCACATAAAAATTTTAAATCAGACATTTGCTTCTCCCCTTTTAACCCTAATTGTTCACTTTGCTCGTCATTTACCTCCCTCTGCTTTCTTTTTCTCCCTCCAACTCTGCTTCTCCCCTTCTTTGATTATCTTCTTCCCGACATTGATCATGGACGAGGGATGGCGTGTGAGGAACAACAAACAAGAATTTGATCCTAAGTAGTTAACTCGGCCGATATATCGGCGATATATCACCGATATCTCGGTTATCGGTCGTCAACCGATATATTGGTACCGATATTTTGTACCGATATTATCGGCGATATTAGCCGATATTTGACCGATATTCCCGATATTGGTGTTTTTCTTCCCAGTTCTTCCATTTTTCTTATTCTTATAGTTGTTATTACTTTTTTATTACTGCTTTAAGTCTTAATTGTTGATAGTTAGTATTAAATATTAGTGTTTTAAGTCTTAACAGGTTCCCACTTGCTACAATTGTTAGTGTTTTGCAAGTTGTAAAAGGTTAATTTGTTAATGGTAGGAGAGTATGTTGAATTGTTATTGTTAAATTGCTACATGTATGGATTTTGCATGATATAAAAATTGCTAATATCCCACCGATATCTCACCGCGATAACCTATATCTCAAATATCGGTCCTTCACTGATATCCGATATTTTACCGCATTAACTGCTTAGATTTGATCCTGACTCAGAATATGGTCAGTACTTCTCTTTCATGTTTGTATTAATAACTCAAACTATTATCACTAAATTTCATGTTAACCTCTGTTTGTATGATTCTGCGGGTTCAAGCAAAGAGGAGTTAATTAAGCTTTATCATGCTAGTGAGTTTAGTGACCCTCAAGTAACTATGATGTATCTAGACGCCAAGAGTGGAAAAGCAAATTATATCCGTAAAATGGGTTGTGAAAGCATGAGTAAAATCACACTAAAATTTATAACTGTAAGTTATGTTTGTGGGCTTCCATCATGTTCACGTGTGGCATGAGTTTTGTACTAGCACTAGAACAAGTATATATATCTTAATATCTTATAAGTAGCGTTTGAGGTGGTGCCTCATGGACATTTGGGTCAAAGCTAGGAGAGGTTATAAATGGTTTATTTGATAAAAAGGCTAATATGTAAAACAACTACATGAAGCTTATTTGGTCGTACATAACGCTATGCCTCACATATGTGAAGTTCTCAATCTCACCTCACACCTCTTTCCTCGGCTTTAGGAAAATGCGACTTAAACGTGTTGTTGAGGCGTCACACCTTTCTATTAAAGGTTATGAGTGTGTTCATGCCGATATTGATAATCTTTTCCACATTTTTAGGTGCCCTTACAGAACAAGTATATGATTTAAAGACACTTGTACACGAGTTAAGGAAGTTAAGGAAATAGCAGCTTTTTGGCAAGTTAGTTGAGAGATAAGAAAGCAGTGTTAAGATTAACGTTGTCACAAATGACAATGGTGTGGGTGGGCGGAAAGGGAAAGTAGGGTCAGTGAAGGTTAAATGGCAAATTTTGAAGCTAGCATGCCATTGTGACATATATTAGCAACCTCGTGGTATTCAACATGTTGTTTTACATTACATATAGTTGGAAATCATCATATTATAAGGTAACAAAAATGTAGGTTAAAATCGACATGACAGCATGGAATTGCTCGAGGATCATATCTATAAGCATGATTTTTGTGCTACATAAGAAACGAGTGATGACTAAACTAAATATGTATTGGCTATGAAGTAGCAATAGAATGGTGTGCATGGGTTGAAATATAAGGTTATAAGCCTAGCCTAGCCTAGGGGGCTTGAGTAAGCAACCATATAATGAGTACAAGTAGATAGTCTAAGAGGGATGGGTACATTGTTAACAAGGCCGGAATGAATCAATGTCATAGCATAGGATTAGGCAATAGGCAATAGGCAGGCAGATGGTTGTAAAATAAAATTGCAATTCAAATCCTGAGTGAGAGGTAAGTAAGTAAGTAAGTAAGTAACCTTATGAATCTAGAGTTGTACTGTACGTACAATAGGCAGGCAGATGGTTGTATGATTTGAGTTGGAAAGTGATAGCTTCTTCAATTCAATTCAACTACAATAGCATTTTGAAAACAGCTCTCGCCAAGGGTTTCGTCACAGAGGGCTTTTGCCAAAACCAGACACTGAGTGGTGAAAATATAAGAATATACTCCACTTTTTTTCCGGACGACAATTGATGCTCGAATAATAATTCAAAAAACAGGGAAAAACAAGATGAGGGGTTTTTTTAAGCTCCAATGGCTGTCATACATACTTTTTTACTCTATTTATATTAGAGAAATTTTACCGTAAAATTGGTGTTATCCTAAAACATGTAACAAGGATTTTGGGTTTTTAACGCGGCCTTTACCATTACCCAAGATATCGTCTCTGGATTTTAACGCGGCCCCACCAGACTTTCTGTCTTTTGCTCCTTTATTTTCTTCTCAACCTAAAACCTCTGCTTCTAAACCTACACCGGCACCCATTACTAAGAGTTTTAACCTTGGTTCCGATTGTTGTAATGTTGTAAACAGCTCTTCTTGTGATCTTATCCACCAACCTTCGGTACCCGATAATCATATGGATAAATCTGCAATGAATGGGGATGATGCGGCTGCTGTTGCGGCTAGTGTGAGGATGGAAGAGACGGCAGCAACCATGGAGTTTGGGGAAGCTGTTGGAATTAATCTCCAAGCTTTCGAGGAACACTTGGAGAATGTAATTCGGGAGGAAGGTGACACAATTTCTGTCCAATGATTTTAATGTCTTATAATATCAGGGGAATTGGAGAAGACCCCAAAATGTTCTCTGTGAGTGAGGTGATTAGGAAACAAAAAAGCAGACTTTGTTGCTATTCAAGAAACAACTAGATTGTTGTCGTACGCCGCGCGCTGCAGCGGCGTCAACTTAATTGTTTATAGTTGACAGCAAGTTATGTGATACGCTAATCATGTGAAAACACTTGTTTTGACGTATCTATTATAAAAAATTGCAGTTAAAAAAGAAACGAAATCGAACCGAGATTGGTACATACAGTTGGTGTTGGGAGATGGGGGTCCAATTAACACTACACCATTTTTTACCTTTGCATCAGAACTTAGTGGTGTTAAAACATACGATAACTCGAATTTATACCGGCGAGTGAAAACGTATTATCTTTGACCTGACTTGTTCCGAACATAGTTTACATCAAAACATAAACCAACCAAAAATGTATTATACCTGACCAGACCCGTTTCCGAAAAAATATGTCGAAACATGAATACATCCCACACATGTCACACGATAATATAATCTACAATGTATTATACCTCTCCAAACCATTCGCTTCTGTAGTTGGCGATATCTGACCCGTTTCGTCTTTGTTAACTTATGTTGACAGCATTTGATTCCATTGACTACAATTGACCAGCTATACTTCCATTGATCATGTTGGACCGACTTTGACTTGACGTTTGACTCAACATTTCTCACCCAAAACCACTACTATCATCAACACCAATGTTTTTCCGAATTGGGCAAGATAAATTAGAAGGCACACGGGTCGGATAGGTTGAACCAAATTTAAGAAGCAAATTAAGATGTTATAAATATTATAAATATTTGAAAAAAGTTAGAAAATATAAAACATATCCGAATACCTATATTTGAATAATCAACCAAAAATAAACAAACTTTAACATCGACTGTCTATAACAAATTTAATATTACTACTACTTTAAAAATCTATTTCAGTTTTAAAGAAAACATGGATGACAGCTACAACTTTGAAAACACAAACTTGCAGCATCATAAATATGATTTGGAGGGTGCAATAGAAAATTTAGAAGTTAAAACAAATAATTTGAAGTTTCCTAGTGTTCTTGTTCTCATTATATTCATCTCCCTCTTCCCTCTATATCTCTATCTAGATTTTTACCCAACACCACATCCAGCCACAAAACAACCACCTCCACTACATCACGAACGCCAAGTCGTCGCCGCCGCCATACCACAACGTTCTAACCTACGCCACCACAACACCAATACTTAAGTCAGTCCACCAGCACCTCACAGCACAACCGTACTACCGTCACAGCCAATTTCGGCAAAACAGAACCGCTGCCACTGTTGACGGAGTCGTTCCGCCGACTGATTAGGTTACCGGACCCCTTGATAGCTGGAATAATACCTCTACCCTAGCCTCAGTCGATCTGAGGAATCTATCTAAGATATGGTACATGCACCTGGAAGACACCTTAGCCAGCAATCGACTCAGTTGGTTGTGATGGCGGCGTCCCACCGCAGGAGACTATATGTGAGAAAAAGAAAGAGAAAGGAGTGTTGTGTAACTGTTGCTTGTTCTTCTTGTCTAAACACCACCGCCGACCACCACATCTAACGATTATCGCTGGCCATCACGCTTCACCATCACCGTCGACGATGTGTCCCTCTTCCAGTTACACCCAAATACGAATAACATTTTTATAATTTGGAAGGGTATTTTTGTAATTTCAGTAGGTTCCACCGACCATGGTTTTTAAGGTTATATAAATGAGAGGTGATGGTACAAAAATTCAGATTAATAAAATTTGGGGGAACAGGCCGGTGGAGTATGCGTGGGCTAACGCTGAAGGCACGTCGGGCGGTTTGCTGAACATCTGGGATCCTGGCTTTTTTAAATGTCAAAATACTACCAGGAGCAGGTATTTTTTACTAAACTCAGGGATTTCCCCAAAGTTTGATGGTGAATTACATTTTCTAAACGTATATGCACCGCATGGTTTGGGTCAAAAAAGAGAACTATGGAATGCGATTTCGGAAATCATGGCCAATGGAATGGGTTATTGGGTTGTTATGGGCGATTTTAACGCGGTTAGAAGTCCGGAGGAAAGGTTGAATTGTGAATTCAATCCGACTTGTGCCGAGGCTTTCAATACCTTCATTGAAGATAACGGTTTATTGGAATTTCCGATGGGTGGACGCAAATTCACTCGTCTCTCTGATGTAGGCGGGAAACTTAGCAAGATTGATAGGTTCCTTGTTAACCAAATGTTCTGGGATAAGTGGCCCGATACAAGTGTGGTTGCATTACCTAGGTCGGACTCCGATCATAGTCCGGTGGTATTGTCAACTCATGTCCCAAATTTCGGGTCACCACCCTTTAGATTTTTTAACACGTGGCTGACTAAACAGGGTTTCGAAGATGTGGTTAGTAATGCAATTGCAGGTAAACAGTTCGTGGGACCGCCGGACGTCATTCTTGCTGAGAAGTTAAGGGTGATCAAAAAAGCAATTAAGACATGGGCTGCTGCGGAAAGGGAAAAAAGGAATCAAAGGAGGGTGAATTTAGAAAGCAAGTTGGAAGCACTGGACGTGTCAGTGGAGACCCGTGTACTTTCAAGGGAGGAACAAGATCTATGGTTGGAGTATAAGCAAGAGCGGGAAAGAATTCTTATTGAAGAGGTCAATGAAGTTAAACAACGATCGAGAACGAAATGGGCGGTTGACGGGGACGAAAATTCAAGTTTTTTCCATGGCTTGGTAAACTTTAATAACTCCAGCAAAAGAATAAATGGATTCCTAGTTAATGGCGAATGGTGTACTGATCCTATGAGGATGAAGACCGAGGCGAGAAAATTCTTTGCGTCTAAGTTTAGTGAGCCTTTACAGCTTAGACCATCATTCGTATGCCCTGGTATTAAGAAGCTTTCTGATGCGGAAGCCAATGGCTTAGTCGTACCATTTACTGAAGACGAAATTAAGGAGGCGGTATGGGAATGTGGTAGCGACAAAGCGCCCGGTCCGGACGGTTTCAACTTCGCGTTCATTAAACATTTCTGGGCAATTTTAAAGGATGATGTGTTTAAAGTTATGTTGGACTTTCATAACAGGGGTGAAATCAGCCACGGATGTTCGTCTTCCTTTATTGTGTTAATTCCTAAGTGCAACGACCCCATCACTCTAAATGATTATCGGCCAATTAGTCTCCTTGGATGTATCTCCAAGATTATTTCAAAAGTGATTGCCAATCGGATAAAAACGGTTATGCACAAACTTGTTTCGGATGTCCAGTTTGGGTTTCTTGCGGACCGTAATATACTTGACGGACCATTGATACTAAATGAGATCGTGTCATGGGCAAAAAGAATGAAAAAGCCGATGTTTATGTTCAAAGCTGATTTGGAAAAAGCTTATGACTCCATTAGTTGGGGCTTCATCGACGCTGTTTCTGGTCAAATGGGGTTCCCGGATAAGTGGAGGAGGTGGGTGTACGGTATTCTATGTTCTTCTAGAGCATCGGTTTTAATTAACGGCTCACCATCTTGGGAGTTCCAATGCTTCCGCGGGGTGAGGCAAGGCGATCCGTTGTCCCCCTTTATCTTTATTCTAGCTCTTGAAGCCCTTTCCTGTTTTTTGGACAAGGCTGAAAGTTTGGGTAGGATTAAAGGGGTTTCACTTCCCAACAACGGACCGTGCTTATCCCATCTCATGTTTGCTGACGATGTGATGTTCGTGGGTGAGTGGAACAGTCTATATGTGAGGAATATCATGAGATTAATGAGGTGTTTCAACTTGATCTCAGGTCTCAAGATTAATAATAATAAGTCAAGTTTATATGGGACAAGCATCAATGTGAACTCTGTACAGGAAGAGGCGGCTGCGATTAACGTGTCTCCAGGCACACTGCCGTGTAAGTACCTCGGGGTACTTGTCGGAGCAAACATGAATCAACGAAGACATTGGGATGCAGTGATAGGAGTGTGTAAGGCGAGACTGTCCAAATGGAAAGCAAAAACGCTTTCTATGGGCGGCAGGGTTGTTCTAATTAAGGCTGTCCTTGACAGCTTGCCATTATTGTTTTTCTCTATTTTCAGGGCCCCTAAATGTGTATTACAGCAGCTGGAAAAATTGCGGAGGCAATTCTTTTGGGGTGGTGATGACGAGAGACGCAAAACGGCGTGGATTTGTTGGGATAGGGTGATTGGGCCAACTAATAAAGGGGGGTTGGGGCTGGGTTCTTTGGAGCACATGAATATTAGTCTATTGACCAAATGGTGGTGGCGGTACAAGGTGGAAGACACGCGGTTGTGGAGGAAAGTAATTAAGGCAATACACACATCTCCGAGGTCTTGGTCGTATCTACCAATCAAAAGCTCAATTTCTAGGGTATGGAATTCAATAATCAAGGTTGAGAAGGATTTTAACATTTTCAATTCAAGCATCTCTGGGTTAATAAAAGGGGGGTTGGGTAACGGTACTTCAATTCGGTTTTGGGTGGATTGTTGGGTTGGGAATGAACCGTTGAAGAATTGTTTTCCTGAATTGTTCGCGTTGGAAGCAACCAAAGAAGTCTTGGTTGCTGACAGGCTGCAGAGGGAGGGTGGGTCATGGGTTGGGCGCTGGAATTGGAGAAGAACATTCAACTTTGATGCGGAGCTGAACCAGCTGCAAGAATTGGAAAACACTTTGCTGAATGTCGGGCTGAACTTCGCAAATGATCAGTGGAAATGGATGCTGGAAGCGGATGGAAAATTCTCAGTGGCTTCGTGCAAAAAGCTGATGAATAGTTATGCGGTGCCGTACTATCCTTTCAAGGGTTCTAAGTGGGTTCCTAAGAAAGTTAATATCATGTTATGGAGGGCGGAACAAGATCGGCTTGCTACGAGGGATGGGCTGAAGCGAAGAAATATTCTTAATGGCGAGGACTTATGTGGATTATGCGAGGAGACTACCGAATCAGCAACTCATTTGTTCACCTCTTGCTTTGTGGCGTGCAACATTTGGAACAAAATTAGTGAATGGTGTAAAATTCCTCCTATATTCGCCTTCACTGTTCGGGACCTCCTTAATGTTCACAAGATTAATGATTTGGATCGAGTCAAGAAAAAGACGGTACAAGTAATTATCCTAACTGCTTGCTGGGTCGTATGGAAGTGCAGAAACGAAAAGATATTCAGCGGGAAAAGAGTATCGCTGGAAAACATACTTGGTGACATCAAGTCGCTTTCGTATACATGGGTGCGTAGCCGTGGGAATCTTGCACAGATTGAGTGGGATAGCTGGAAAAAGTTTGAGTTCTAGAATATGTTAAGTTCATGATATGTCTGGGTATGATATGGGTTGTAATTGGGAGGGTTGGGTTGTTATTTTTGGGCTCTCTATAGCACCTTGTTGTATGAGATTGTAAAACATATTTGGGTTTGTTATATAATAAAGTGTTGTTTGCCGGCCAAAAAAAAAAAGGATTTTGGGTTTTTTATCGAAATAAATCAATGAATGTGATTAAAATGAGAAAAAAGAATACGTTAAGTTTCCAAAAGAGAAGGGGGAGAGCAAAATAGGTATAAATTAACCGAACGAACACGAACAAGACCTTGTTCGTATTCGTTTGTTAAGGAAATCTCATGTGTTCACGAACAGTTCATGAACACTTGCCGAACGAGATTTTTTGTTCGTGTTCGTTCGTTAAGAAAACACTAGTGTTCGTGTTCGTTTGTTAATTTTGTTCATGAACGCATACGAACACAAACGAACATTAATGAACACAAGCAAGTGTTCATGAACACAAACGAACACAAAGAAATGTTCATGAACATAAACAAACCCAAACGAACATATATTAACTTTGAAATAAAATTAATTCTTAAGATATCACCTAGATCCACCCAAATATAACTAAATTATCTAAACATATTTACCTCACATATATTATTTATTTGGGTAAATAAAAGAAAATAAAAAATTATAAACCCTATTAAACTATCGAACGTAAACGAACACGTTACCGAACGTTCACGAACATAAACGAACGAGTGCGGCCTCTGTTCATGTTCGTTCGTTTAACTAAACGAACACAAATTTTTGTTCGTGTTCGTTCATTTATTAAACGAACGAACACAAACGAACTTCCCGCAGAACGATTCATGAACCATTCACTGAAAGTTCAGTTCGTTTGCAGCCCTAGGTATAATCTCTAATTGTTGAGTTTCACCCTCATTTTTTAAACGTACATATAGTTAGGAGTGGCAGCGGCCAATACCATATAGTTGGAAGTAATAAAATCCAATAATCCTATAAAAAATAGCTAATCAGAAAAATGTCTCTTTCACCCACCATTACACCCCTTGTCCATTTCAAGTCCCTTTCACCCACAAAGTGGCCTCACATGCCAAGTGTCAAAAAATGTCTCTTTCACCCACCACACATGGTCTAAAAGCTTGAAATTTAACCAACCACCGCCACCTCTGCTTAACCCATTAAAATTTTGTTCATATGTTCCATCGCTCTCAACACCACGACAAGCAAACAAAGAATTTTCAGCACAATTCTGGAGATGCATGTACTGTTCCGAGCAGACCGGACTCCAAATAATGTGTCAATTGAACCGTAGACGAAAAGATGAACACCAGATCTGAAACTGTTTCTATGACGAAGACGATATGAAACAACGATTTGGGGGGAACCGGAGGACACAAATCAGATGCATGTCCTCATTCATCTTCAACAATTCTCTCATTCCCTTTTTTTTCCTTACTTTATTTCTGAATAAACGTTAGTTTTTGTTTCTCTCAGTTTTTTTGCCCAACAGTTGGTCATTATGAAAATTTCAAGAGAAGAAACATGGGTTTGAGTCTGGATTTGGCTTTTGTTACGGTGGAGAAAAAAGTGACGGGTAAGAAAGCCGAGTTCGTACAACAAGGGAACGACTTACAAATTATGTCGGAGTAGAGACTGCGATGGCGGTGGAAAGGGCCCGAGGTGTGGGTGGTGGCGGTGTAGAGGGTGTTTGGGATTGACTTTGGAAATGCAAAAGTGCTTTTGGTCAAAAGTGTTTATTGGCTTATGACTTTTTGAAAACAAGTTTTAAAAAAAGTGTTTGGATTAGCTTTTCGGATAAGAAACGCCAAAAAATTGTTGTTTTTTAAGTGTTTTGCTTAACTTATTGTGAATATTGGTTGTATGGGTGGTAAATTTGTAAAAAAATTTTTCCAAAAGTCAAAAGCCAAAAGCAAAGATTTCTAACTTTCAAAAACAGTTTTTCTACCCTTAAAAGCCCAAAGCCAAAAGTCAAAACAAAAAGTGCTTTTGGTTTACACAAACAGCTTATTGACTTATTGACTTCTTGAAAAAGTCAATAAGTCAACAAGTTGTTTTGAAACTCAATCCCAAACACCCTCGTAGAGAGTCCAGAGAGAGGATACATAGTGCCAAAAGTTAAACGTATTGACCGGTAATGGTGGTGATGGGGTTGAGATCAAGTCATCAAGAACATGAATACGCAGGTGAAGACGGAGAAAAAACGAGACCCTAATAAGGCGATTTTAATTGAAGGATGGAGGTTCATGTATTATCATCAGTGTATTTTTGTTCTCTCAGGATTCCGTTCTCTCTCACATTGTAAATATAAGGGGGGACGGGGAGCTACCAGAATTGGGCACGGGTACCTCATTACTAGCACGGTAACACCGCCGCCACCCGTGCTGGTAGGGGTCCTATGGACCGTTTTCTGGTTCTATCTAACGGGCTGGTAACCGTGTATTTTCTGATTTTTTATTTACTTTAATTCCTTTTTTAATTATTTATAACCGTTTGGAAGCAACATTTTTGTTTATTTTTTTTTACGTAAACCGTTTAGAGTTAAAATAAATTCAACCAAAAGTAAATAAAATACATAAAAACATAGTAGATAATTAGAGTTCACGTATGAGTTGCCAGGCCTGGAGATGCTCAAAGTTGCCGTTGTAACGAGCCGCATACTTCACCTGGGTCAACTCCACAGCCAACTCCGGCACAATGCCTGGGTGTCGGGTCATGGTTTGCTCATAGCAGGTGGTCCACCGATCACATTAATTTGTTTTTTAAATTGGTCCATTTCTTCTGTAGGCTCTCAATTGTGTGATTGTTCTCGCCGACTTGGGCTTTGAAGTCACCCAAGACACGGTCCCAGAAACGTGTGTTCCTGCTCCCGGAGCCTTGGCGGCGTTGTCGTTGCAAGGATGGGTCGTTTTGTGTGTCTCTAACGCACACGACGAGAGCAATTTCTTCATTTTCGGTCCAGCGAGTCATTTTTGTGGGTTTTGTTGATGTTGATTTGTGTTTTCACCACCGTCTTTTATATACAAAAATTCTCAACCGTATTGCATGTAAAATTAAATTTTCCTGACGGTTAGATAAGACCGACTTAAATGGAAATACATTTTTTTGACCGTGTTGGGTGGAGACGGTTGATTAACAAACACGGACTGACGGTTTGGTGGTGCAATTTATAAACCGTGTGTATTTATAAAAAAGATTTGTATTTGTATTTAAATGAAAAAAAAACAAAAATTAGTGGAATGCTGCCTACAAAAAAGTGAACCAGTGAAGTAAATCAGTTAAGTGATGTGACACTACATAATTGGTTAAAATCAGTGAAAGAAAAAATGAATTCTAGTAGAACCGCCGTAACGCCCTAAAAATGTTGGGAGAAAGGACCGTGAGACCATGACCAGAATATAATGTACACACCAAGAATTTCTTTTTCGATGGTCATGATTGTGGTTTTCGGTCTTAATTCCTTTTCCTTTTTCTATTTTATATTAACTGGCCATTGATTTAATAAAGTGTTGACTCATATTACAATTACATACCGTACCAATGTATATGGCAATGGTTTTAGTCAAAACCATAAGTGTGATGGATCATGACTATGATGTAAATTTTTATTCTAAATTTAATTTATGACTTTAAGTATTAAATTTCCCGTCTCTCATGTCTCGCATGTGGTAGATTTATGTTTTTGTTTAGATATTGAAAACCTATATCGATTAAGAATTCGAGTTTCTGGTTCTTAGTCAATATAAACACGTATGGGTATTGCACCGGTGCTGTAACAAAACCGACCAACAATGCCGGTCAATGTTTTAAAAACCGGTACGTACCCGCCGGTAATACCGGTAAAACTTCAAACACATTGTTAGTTGTTATATATGTTACTTATTATTCGTAATTTAAGTATATTATGATTGTTATTTCTAGTAAAACTTCTTAGGTAATAATGGAGGATGAAAATGGTTATGCTCTAGATTTTGAAAAAGGCGATGGTAGTGAATTTCATGTTTTAAGCAATTGTGAACTTAATGTATTCAATACTCCAATGGCTTAAATATATCGTACACTTTCATTTAAAAGAACTTTGTTAAAAAAAATTGAATAATTTTAGATTTTTTTTTTTTTTTTTTTTTGTGGAATAACTTTTGGGACAAAAGATCAAATACAAACAAAATTATCGTGCGAACATACGAACTGAAGGGAACAAAAAAAAAAGTGGCGGTGGCATTTTCGTAAATAATGACCACCACTTTTTGTTTGTATAATTACTCTAGTGTATATAATTACTCTAGAGTAAAAAAGTGGCGGTGACATTTTCGTAAATAATGACCACCACTCTTGTTGTATAATTACTCTAGTGTATATAATTACTCTAGAGTAATTACCCTAGAGTAATTACATAATTACTCTAGTTATATAACTACGCTATATAATTACTTTAGAGTAATTTTATAATTACTCTAGTTATATAATTACGCAAGAGTAATTACGCTAGTTATATAACTAGAGTAATTATATAATTACTCTAGTTATATAAAGTTTTCAATATTTACAGAAATGCCACCGCGTGTTTTTTACTTCAGTTCGTACTGTTCGTACGATAAAGCTATTTGTACGTGAACTTTACTCTAACTTTTGGATTATCTTTTAATAACTTTTAGATAATATTTTGAGTTCATGTTGTAATTTATGAATTCGTAGAGTTAACAAGCCAATCCGGTTGAACCACCCGACACAACCCGGTTCAACCGGTTGAACAATTTTTAGGCCAAATCTGGTATGATTTAAAACCCGGTTTTTAAAACATTGATGCCGGTGCTGTAACAAAACCGACCAACAATGTTCGAAAGCGCGCAGCGAAGCGCGTGGGATCTTACTAGTTAAACTAATTGCAAGGAGGTGGTAGGAACTTGATATGAACTCCAATATTTACCAAACCCTAACTTTCAAGGAAGTTGTCAACAATCCTATCAACCCATTATCAAGGGGAAACAACGAGGGTTATCAAAGATCATACCGGCAGAATAATGGATCAAGGGAGATCGATAATTTGAATGCTACTGGTGGAAGTTAGACAATGGAAATGTTGAAGATAATGCAGGAAGAAATGCTAAGGGTGAATCAGTTGGATGAAGAAGGAATACACAACTGTTTGAATGAAATGTGAGGTGAAGGATAAGAGTGTCAAGTGTGGAGGTTATTTCCTTTGGATTTAGTAGAACCCGTTAACACATCAATTTCGAGTAAACAAAGTGCGAGAGGTGGTAAAATTATACAAGTACTTGATGTTAATCTACAAGAGAAGAAAAAAATATCATATTTACCGCCTACATACATACCTATACAATTTCATTTGGCTTTCATTGTAGAATCAAGAACCACCCAAAATTTGGCCTAGTAATAAAAATATTACCTTCAACAGTGTCGGTGCGTGTGTGTGTGTGCGCGCGCTTTTATATTTCTTTTTTGTTTTTATTTTTCGGATTTTGTTGTGTGTGTGGGTTGGTATCCTGATGACAAATGGCATTGAATTTGAAGGTGCTGATGGATGTCTTACTAGTACTAGTACTAGTACTACTAGTGCATGTAGACTTATTGCCAAATACCAAAGAACCCACCCATACTTAAATAACCATAGCTCGTCATCCTTTGTGGTAGTAATGAACCCAAAACTCGCGCTATCAACCGGCAACACCAGTGAACAGCGACGTTGGTGACATTTCAGGAACCCTATGAATGGTTTCTAATCCTCAAATAGGCCAAAAGCGACCAATTTGCAGGTGATCCCTTGACGGTAACATCATACCAATAAACTAAGATAATTTAATTTCAAACAAAAAAAAAAATTCCAAAAGTTAACTATTTGATGTTTTCAATCTCCATGAGTTGTAAGATTAATTTGGTAAAACCTGCATATGGTCTTGTATTCTCACTCTCTGTATATGTTCCTCCTGCTACTGCTACTGCTACTGCTACTGCTGCAGCTCCGCTCCAATAATTTACTTGCAAAATCCAACTACTGCAATCAAAACTGTAACTGTACACTGACAGACATGATGTATATTTACAGTTTGATGTCATCATCCACTGCCGCCGGCAACCTCTGCAGCACGCTGTCTCATCATCTCCATAACCGCCGCCCTCCGCCGGCTATCAGCCTGCTGGTTCAGCCTTCTCAAATGTTCCTGGAGATCTCTGTATAAAATCATTTAATAGAAATCTCAGATACTTGACTTCCAAATTCCTTTTGGTGAAATAACATATAAAAATATTTTCAAAAAGGACCTGCAGCGGGGGACAGTGCATGAAGCGTCTTTACAAGCCCGGGCATGAAGTTGAAGCAGATGCCACATTTTCTTGCAAAGAGGACAACCACCAGACGCACGCACTTTGCATTGCCTTCCATGTCTGAAAAGTCCTCTAACCTTTGTACAATTTGGATACTGACATGGCGCGGCTCTACACTGAGATGCATGTACCAGAAGATCAAGCATCTTTCGTAGCTGCAACCACCAATATTCATTAACCATATTATCTAACCACTTAAATAAATAAATAAATAAATAAACCTCTAGTAACCATGAGAAACCGTTACCGGAAAACCCATGAAACTTGAATAATATTATGTTTACCAAGAAAAAACAACTTAATATTGAATATACTTATTTTTTGTATTTTTTACACTAAATACTCTGTTCATGTAGAGATATAATTTATGAGTCTATTAGGAAAAGAATGGTATAATGGGCATTTAAAAACTGCATTTACTGAAATAGGCATTACATGAAATTTTAAGTGTTTTGAATGGGTATATTTGATGTTACTTTTTTGTTTGAATGAATGTGATATTACTGAAAGCTTTTAGGGGTATATATGAATTTGCCCCTGTTTGTATATTACCTGTAAGACGCGTTGTTGTCGAGCTTCTTTGCTTTGTGCATCGCGCTCAGCAACTGACTGGTGGTGAGTCAACTTGTGAGGATGACTGGTTCCTCTGTCTTTGAGATAACAAGCATTGCATATATCATAATCGGGGCAGATCTCACACCGCCAACCTTGGCCTGTTTCAATATCAAGACGACAGACATAGCAATTTATCACAAATGCAGGAGCGGTGGGGTTGTGAAGATGATACAGAGCCATCATTGATGAATGTTTAGCACGTCTTAGTGTATCATATTGATAATGATTTCCTTGGCAAAGGCTCAGAAAAGCTTGTCTCGTATCAAAGAATTCACTCTCAAGAATTTCATCTTTATCTTTTGTATCTGTAGGCACATTATTGATTTCAATCTGCACGGTTTCAAATTTCAATCAAGATCAGTTATTAAATTAAAACAAAGGGTTGTGTTTGAATGTGCTTAGATGATTTGATCCTGGATGATGATGATAATCAGATTATACAGTCAAGAATCAGTTGTTTTGCATTTGGATAATTCTGATTACTAAATAATGACGAAACCAACTATTTCTTTTTTATAATTTACAGTATGAAAGCTAGTTTTTTTATCGAATACAATGATATACTTGTAAACAATTTGTTATAGATTTTAAAAAATATAGTACTTTATTCCAATGCTTATATTTTTAGTAGTTTTATTAACAATAAAAATAGGGTTAAACAAGTAATTTAAGAATTCTTAATAAATCAGTTCCGCTGCGAAAAAGATATGAACTAATTATTGACCAAATATAATTACATCATTCAGTTTAACCAGATAATCAGTTTTCTAAGGCACGTCCAAACAACTTGGAAAATCAAATGACAGTGCATATTATATGAAGATAGTTACACAAAATTTTGTATAAAAATATACCATCTCAAGATGGAAACAACTTACAGGATAAAGTGGATGTTTCACCCTTTGGTTTACCGGATGTCTCTCCCTGTCTTCGAGATTTTGTTCAACTTCATAACAACTGCAACACAAAGCAATAACCAATCACGTTAGATATCATTTGAAAGAGGGAAACATGCACGCAATGTGAATTAAAGGAACAATTAATGTGTAATGGGAGACAATCCAACAGGCAAGACAGCTCAAAAAAGACAGAAATATTTATTTACCTATTGCAGAGCTGAAAATGTTTGCAATTATTGCAGACCCAACGTGTTCCAGAGACCATTAGAAGACAGCAATGAGTGCATGCATGCTGCAAGTGGACCATAATGAAATCTTCCTTCATTGAGGATATTGATTCACCAAGCTGTAGGCAAGAACAAAGATCAAACGTGTAAAAAGGATAGAAAAACAAATACTAATGTTTTTTTGGTCAAGAATTCAAATTTAAATATTAGAAGAAAATTACCTTATGCATGAGTAGCACGTCTTTAGAAGCATTGGAAGAAAAATCAGTTTGACCAGAAGCTTTGAGAGCTCTTTTTAAAATGGTCCTTTTCGATGACCCTTTCCTATTATGTTTTCTTCCTTCCTCTTCTTGCTGAAGTTGATAAATTATATCCTCAGCAGCACCAGGCCAATAGTCACCATCAAAATATGGCAATCGGGCCGCAGTCACCTTAGCTTTACATTCACCAGATTGTACAAAAAAATGGTCATATAAGTTAGTCAGCTCCACTACAATATTTTCCTTTGAGGCCTTTCTCAACATCAATAGATACCTGATAATGGAATCATGTCAGATGGTCCCTAATAATACAACTAATGAGTTAAGCACATTTTACACACCCACTTACCATTCTCTTAGTTTATCGGACTTTGGTGTCTTCTGAATTTCAGGATGGCAGTACAAGATATAATCTTCACCCTTCAATGGAGGGCATGCCCATATATAACAGCTTGTGAACCCGCGTAACTTGCAATATTCTAGGTAACCAATCTGAGAAAGTAATAGGAGAGCACAGGTAAATATGACGGACAAAACAAGGAAAGTGGTAAGAAAAATGAATATAAAATGACTGTTTTTGTTTTTGTTTTTGTTTTTGTTTCTGTTTTTCTTTTAAAATAATAATAATAATAATCATCATCATCATACCCACTTAATCCCACCAATAGCAAAAGCTAAGGTAGACCGGTAGGGTCTGAGAAGGGTAAGATGTAGACAGCCTTACTCTACCCCGTGGGAATAGAGATGCTGCTTCCAGTGAGACCCCCGGCTCAATAGTGGTTTTGTATCAAGCCTTAGACATAAGGCACATAACACTTAGCAATCGGGACAAACCCGATTGGTGCATATACCCCCTTGTCTTTTGGCTATCAACGTCACCACTTATGCATGATTAACCGTCTGTCATTTTTAACGTTATTTTCACGAAATTAGTAAAATAACGTTAAAATCAGTGCAACTTTACTTTTGCCCCCCGAGGGCCACACACATATACATTATATGCGCACAGCCGTCAGCGGGGCTGTTTTCTTTTAAAATAACTTGAAGGAAAATCAGGACCAGTTCCGGATTGGACCAGACCAAACCGAGAAATGCAATTCAAAAACTCTAGAACCAAACCAAATATAGCTGGTACTGGTTTGATTATTCAGTTTTGACAGATTTTAGCATACCCATAGACCTAAAATATTTAGTAACTTGCCAGAATTTCATGATATACAAAAGTACGCAGAGCTTCTCCTGTCACTGTTCTTATCTCAGGCCTGAAGTACTTGACTGAATCCAGATACGAGAGATAAACACGTCGATGATTTGGCTGCTGACATTCTGCTCCAAATTCTTGAACATACATACCAAAAAGACATACTTCTACCCCTTCGATCTTTTGAAACAACAAAACAACCTAAAAGAAACAACAATTGTCTTAGTGGTTGGCGAATCTACTCCATGAACTTCAATTAAGCAAACACATTGACACTTAAAAGAATACTCCCTGCGTACCTTCGATTTATAAGCAAATTCTGAGGGGTAATTTTCCTCTTGAAAGATCTCAAGGAATCGCTGCTTGACTTCCAACTTTTTGTCAACAGATGAAACTACTCTCACAACAAGCGATTCCGCACCAGGAACCTGATAACACAAAACTCATATTATTAATTTGGATCAAATCTAAAAGAAGATACAAACTTGGATCAAATCTAACAGCAGACAGGTTATATCACCTCATCATAACTTTTCCCATGGAACCTTGCTCTATCTAATCTTTCCTGCTTCAGTTTCTTAAATAATCTGTTCTCTATATGATCGCTAAGAATGGTTCGGGGTAAATCTTTTGCTCCAAGAAGCGCGCTCTGTGGTAAGGGGACGCGCTCGCCATTTTCAACCTCTTCCACATAGCAATTAGGGCAAGTGTATTCTGCTTGTCCTCCGTCATTTCTACGACTGTTAAATAATGCACAAACTTGATGTTGCCAGGCTTCACATTTGTCACATTGAACCCACTGTATAAAGTGCAAGGTTAGATACTTTTTAAAAAACTTAAACAAATTTTACAACAGATATAGCATAATACCGGTTCTTCGGTCTCCTCGTCATTTTTCTTTTTCTCTAAACTTGCCTTCAAAATATTAGCTCCATCAAAACTTATGCTGTCTCCACGAGACTCATTATAACAAGGAATACAAATAAAATGACGTGTATCACCGCTTCCCCACATGTAAAACATTGCATTTCTCTTAATGCGAGCACCACACGGTGAGCAATATATAGGGGGTGGGTCAAAGTTGAGCTTTTCAACCGCACATAACTGACAAGAATTCTCATTCATTGAATGTTCCATAGCTTGATTCTTTTCTACTTTCGCTTTGCTCTGCACAACACATAATGCATATTAGAAATCAAGGTGACGTAAGTGAATTCCAGATGTATGACAATACTTTGACGCATAGCGGAAATGCAAATTTAACCATGCAATAACGAAATAAGCAAAGCAGTGGTCTCTTCTAACTCTCCACTGAAATAAACTATATCGCTCATGAGGATATGCATGTCAGATCTTAAAATACTTCATAAATAGCTAGTATGTGTTGTGATGCAAACTTATCACGGGTTGGCAACTACAATCATTTACTTATGAATGGTCAAACAAGGAAATTTAGAAAGAAAGATAAAAAAACCACTAATAAGAAAAGAGTCGAAGCATTTGAAAAGTCGCCCAAATTGTGTTTTTAATACATAAAATTTCTTAAATCAATTTATTTAAAAAAACTACATTAAAAGTGAAATAATATAAATCCTCTAATTATATTTGCCTTGTTAATTGTATATGAAACTTGAAAGATCAAAAGGTATAAATAATTAGCAAGGCAATCTGGCCTAACCCGGTCAGATCCATACCTAAACCCAGTTTTAACTGGTTACCCAACCCACCTGACCAATCAAGTCTTTAGAAATTAGAATTCTTACAAGATATTTTAGTCTTTACACAAAGAAATACATAATAGCCTTTGTAACTTGGAGCAGTGTGTTTAATAACCGGTGGCAATAGTATTAGAAAGCATTCTTGTTCATTTGTAAAGGTGTGGATGTTTATGTTTATGTTTATCTAAATTGTTACTTTGTAACTTGGAGAAAATGAGAAATCACCCTTCTCGAATTGGGTTTATTATTAATTCAATCATTTGCTTGTTTTTTATTTTCTGGTTTCTATCAAGATCCTACACGAAACGAACACACACACACTAAAATATAACATATTATAGATTATAGATTCTGACCTGGCCGACCCACTGCCTGAGACCAGTTATATGCTCTCGAATCTGCTCTGGTGTAAACAATTCAATCATTGATACTCCCTTTATTTTTGGCTTTCCGGATTTGGTTACAGCAGAAGTCTCAGCAACAAGTGCCACGTCTTCCTGGTTAGCCTGGCCCACCTCTTTCTCTGTCTTAGAAAACTCCTGCTTATGGAAACCCACGCCCTCATTTGAAACACCATCATTATTTGCCTCGGCCTTCTTGGCAGATCCTTGTATAGATATTGCAGGAGCTTCTAGCTGCACTTCAGCGGTCTCATATTTGAGTGGTCCAGGGGTGTCATGATCCTGAAGATCCTCAGACGTAGCAGTGATGGAAACTGACATGAAGGGGTTTTGTTTTTCATTTTGAGCAGCTGGTGCCTGTTCGGTCTTTATCCGTTTCATGGAATGGTGGGAATCTTCTGAAGTATAATCACGGGATTCATTGCCTGACTGTGGTAAATCCTTAATGTGGACCCCTATTCTTTTGATAAAATCATTTACAGGAACACATACAGGACAAGATTGGTCTTTGCAGTGCTTGTGATGACGAAGTAATGTCTTTGACCTAAGGCAGCGAGGATATGGACACTGTGTTACATCATTACATGACGTCATATGTTTCCACAGTTGTTGAGCAAGGATACAATGGGACTCAGGGCAACTTCCAGGTGGATAAACACATGTACGAGCATGTCGTAAGAACAAAAGCCATCTTTGTTGATTCCTGAACTGCAACTGACGCTCAGATGGTGGGTCTACTGATCTTTTGGCAGCTATTGATGCTTCGGAAGATTGATGGTTGGTCTGAATTTGATCTTGCCCAATTATTCCTGGAAATCCCTGTTGAAATTTCATCTCACTTGACGAGTTACCTAATTGACGTAATGGCTCTTGCAATCTTGAATGCCATTGACCCTGAAGTGCTGCCTCTGGTTGACTAGTAAAATTATTTTGAGTGTCAACACCAAAGTGAGGCTGTCGGGTTTGCTGCTTCTCTGAAGTTGACAAAAACATATCTTGAGAGCCAGGGGAAATACCAGGCAAATGACTACCTCTGGATGACTGGAAATGTTCATACACTTGTGGCTCAGATTTTATTCGACTGCCCAAATTAGATGTCACCTGAGACTGCCCATATGGTAATTGTTGATTCTGTTGTCTTTGAGATCGGAGTTGATGTTGCTGAAATTGAAGTGGCTGCTGAGACCGCAAATCCATCTCTTCTGATTTCATGTTTGCACGCTGGCCAGAATTGTGCAAGTTTGACTGATTGACCACCAAGGGAGAGCTTGTTCTTTGTAATGCAGATAGGTTTACTGACTTCATGTCCATAGTTGATGCACCTGAGGTTGTGGGGATGAAAAAGTTTCCCAATCCATCACCTGCAAATTAACCAAATGAAAACAAATATTATAACCAAATCAAGACGCATCCAATTCATCATCAGGTCAGTAACTAGACTGATCATAGTTACCAAATTCGCTCAAATAGCCGCAATTTCCGATTTGGTACAAATTGCACCAGACGGAATACGATAGCAATCCAATTCGGCCCCAATTCGCGAATCCAATGTTTCCAATCGGTGCTCCAAGAAATCAAATTGTACAGGTGGGTTGATTCAGATTATGTTTTTATGTTAACGGGTCAAATTGGAAAAACTAAAAGATTTATTACAAAGAAAATTTGTCAGAAATCACTGTATTAACAAAACTAGATTATACCAGTTATATATTCTTCGTAATCATATTGCATATATAATGTATATATAAGAAAATGTGCAATAAGTGTTTCAAGTCAACCCATTTTGACGGGCACTAAAAACCACACAAACATATATGTATTAACGAGTACTAATAATAGGAGATTTGTTTATATTAGGAGATAATTATCTCCTAATATAATTTGTTTATATTAGGAGATAATTATCTCTTAATATAATTTGTAATTATCTCCTAATATAATTTGTTTATATTAGGAGATAATTATCTCCTAATATAAACGATAATTATCTCCTAATATAAACAAATCTCCTATTGTTATTATTCTAATAACAGCACCTTTTTTTTAACAGATAATTTCCTCCCTCACTTTTTTACACCCATTTATTACACCAGTTTTTACATTCCCTTTATTACACCCTTTTTTTGCCTTTTATGAGGCTTGAACTTCCAACCTCACCTTTACAACCCCAACAAACTTCATCACCATACCACAAGGCAGCACCTACCTACAAGTACCCTAGAAGTTTTTATTTTTTCTAAATTAAAAATGTTACACAACTGAAACTACAAAATTAAAATACAAAAATTCAAACTAAAAAAGAAATACGACAATCTATAAAACACTAAATATCCTTCAAATGTCCTTTGGCCAATTATATTTTTCGGCAAGTTCTCGTTTGCGGGCTATAGCAGTTTTCTGCACCTCGTACTCTAGATGATCGTGTGGCCGAGCTTACATCTTAACCAGTGGCGAAGCTTGACCCGAAGGTTCGGGGGGTCGGAAGTCACCGGGGTTTCGGAAGTCACTGGTTTCGGGGGGTCGAAACCCTATATTTTCAAAATTTTCTATACAGATACTATATAATCGGAACTTCTGCGCGAGAATCCGGGGGGGTCGGCCGCCCCTCCCCGCCCCTACAAACCTTCGCCACTGATCTTAACGTCTCCGTCCATTGTCAATTGGGCAACACTTTCGCGCTGTTCCTCAATCGACGCTCTAGTTTCCAATTAAAAAAACTTTTTCCGCGTTGTGAGTGTTAGTTGGAGTGGAGGAGAAATGGTTTGAGTTGGTTTAATATATAAAGCTTTTAATTAATGAAAAACCTTTTTTCTAAAATAGTACCGTTCAACGGTCACATTTGGTATTGTGAAGAGAATGTCTCACACGGAAAGTTGTACCCATGGACTTCAAACCGCAAGCCAACCCGTGAGGGTGGAGCCGCTGGCCGCAAGGCAATCAAACCAATGACCCAACACGTGAGGTGCCCCGTCCACCCTAACAACCCACCCAACAGGTGTGTGTGTGTGTGTGTGTGTGTGTGTGGAGAAAGCATACCCTGGGAGATCTGTCCTTGATGTTGATCAAAATATTGTGGCACTGGTTTGGGAGAGTTTCCGTAATAAGAATCTGCCAAAAATCCGTCAGACTTTCCCAAACTATCAACCATCTGTGAGCTTTTACCCGTCATCCCTAAATTACCATTTAATGACCCATTTGGAAACCCATAAGATTTTTGAGTCGAAGTAGGCCTGATCCCCCCACCAATATGACTTCCCAGGCTATGTAATATCTGACTGTTTTGGCCACCAACTTGTTGCTTCTGTTGCAATGGCTGAGATACCATCGTTGAGTCAACACTCGAAATTACAGAAAAATTATTAGATGGCTCTAATCTCACATATGATTGGTTACTTGTGCTGTTATTGAATCCAGGAGTAGGCATCATTTGGCTGCCCATTCTTTGTCCACCCATTGATGAAATTCCACCTAAAATTACAGAAAAATTGGACAGCGGATTGTGACACTTCCTGAAAGGTTGTACAGCTTTCTAATATAAGTTGATAATATGAAAACCTTGCAACAAGAAGGCAAATACCGTCAGTGTTCGTGCTTCTGGAAGGCCTGAGGGCATTCATAGAATAGGTTCCTTGATTGACAACTGATGACGTCATGCTATTACCACGATTAGCAGATGATGGAGCCATTAAATTCGAGTTGCCACTTTGCGGCACGCCAGGAGTTGGAATCATTGGTCCCACTGCAGCATTAGCATTACTTTGTTGCTGATATCGTTGATTGTGGCTGGTCATAGGGGGGCGTTTGATTAGAGCATGTAAACGACTTTCCAATGTCTGTGAATTCAAATACTCCTCCTAAATAAGAAAAATGAAGTGTATAAATTAGAAAACAAGGTTCATAAAATATAAAAATTTATATAATTTTTTCCATGTTTCATCAATAAAATGCTCATGTTTTCAAACGAAAAGCTTAATGCTGCTCACTTAACCCATAGTTACAATTACAGACTAGAATTTTGGAGCTCACTGTATATGGGAAGAATGTAAGATACCCTACTTCAAAATTGTTACAGCTTTCTCAATCGATGCAACTTCCCTTAAAAGCAACCAGTTTTAACTGGATACTATTTAATATTTTAATCACTACGACTAATTACTGCCCTTTTTAAATGAGAGTTAATGATCCTTGTTTTATTAAAAAACTAATATTTCTTTAAAATTGTTTAAAAGTAAAGTCCACGGATATGATTTTTGCAATGTTTGTTTCCTTTGCACGTTGATGCAAAAGAGATGAACAGATATTAGATTTTTACAATACTACAAAAGCAAAAAAGGAAAAGCCTCCAAATAGTGGTTGGACAAGAGAGATATAAACATCTAATTGTTGAATAATAGAAAAAGAATGCAGTAAGTGAAAACATATTATAAGTTCAAAAATACCGTTGTTGCAGCAGCTTTGAACAAGCCTTCCTCCAAGCGTTTAGCAATATCCAGGATCTTTTGAGGCGTCTCCCAAGTTTGTCGTTGCATGATGTACTTGTATCTAAAAACAAAGATTAAGAATTTTCATCACGAATTTATAAATATGAAGCATGATCCACACTGTAACACAAACTTGTGAAGAAAACTATCGACTATATAGTTAACTCGACCGATATCGGTGATATATATCACCGATATATCGGTTATCGGTCATCAACCGATATATATCGGTACAAAACATGGGTCAAAATATCAGGACCGATATTATCGGCGATATTGACCGTTATTTGAACAATATCTTACCAATATGTCACCGATATTCTCGATATAAGTACCTTTCTTCTTCTTCCATTTGTCTTTCTTCTTATTGCTGCTATTAGTGTTTAAAGTCTTAATTGCTAATTGTTAGTGTTAAATTTTAGTATTTTAAGTCTTAATAACTTCCTACTTGCTACAATTGTTAGTGTTTTGCAAGTTGCAAAAGATTAATTTGTCAATGGTAGGGGAGTACATAAGTTCTGCATAACATAAAAATTACCAATATCGCACCGTGATAACCGATATCCGATGTTTTAGCATATTAACTGCTTAGATTATTGAAAATAGAACTTTTAAGATTATGAAAAATTAAGTAAGCGCTAAAAGAAGAAAGGCCGTGATCAAAATTATGGCAATAAGATATGATCTATGTATAGGCATGACAAATAACAAAATCAGCACAACGCTCATAAACGAGAAGTGATATTAAAGTGATCAAAGGTGTCTTGATTTCTTAAAGGAAAGTATGAGTTAAGATTTTTTCATCCCGGTGTTACAAGGAAGCAGAAGCAATAGTTAATTAAATATTATCATCGATATAATGAAAAGGAAACAAATAAAGAAGGATTGAAGGAAAAGAAAGGTTAACTGTAGAAGCATTTCTCATTGTTATGCGACAATCACTAACACGTCATGGAAGTGTTTAGGGTATGAATCGATGTCAAACATAAAGGATAAAGGCCCACCAAAATTCCCTAGTAGACCGCAACTAAGGTTCAACAATAAAGATATAGAAACCCTAGTGAATGTAAACTTATAGTAACTATATCAAATTACTACAATAGCAACAATCGGACATTTTAGACAGCCATTGTGTCAGCACTCAACAGTAATCAACACAGCCGTGAGATCATTTAATACAGTCCCCAAACAAAATTTTCAAACACCCAATAGGATAGTATCATGTTTATAACACACAAATACACACAGTCACACACACAGCATGCTTGCCATATAACACATGTGAAAAAGAACATACATCTTATCTTGCATAAACCGGCGTGCAGAATCCATAATTAGTGGAGCATGGGATCCTTCAGAGTTCTGCATCATATTCTGCTGCTGTGGCATTGCAGACAATGAAGTTCCAGCTTGATTGGTAACCTGCCTCGGGTACTGTCCTGCCATTGGAACCTGTAAATTCATTTTTATCCTGTCGGCTTTTTAGCAAAAGATTTGTTTCATGACAACATGCAACAATTCCAGACTTCCAATTAGTAATGCCTAATCATATGCTCCACATGCATCTTCATCCAGATTAAGTTGTCTCTGGTAAAAAAAAAAAAATCAGCACAACAGCAACATAAGAACTTGAGTAAAATCACAATAACATAGTTTTCCTTTCCGGTTAAAGACATCAACAACAACAACAACAACCATACCCGTAAATCCCACAAATAGCCAAGCTATTTGTAGGGTCTGGGGAGGGTGGGATGTAGGTAAACTTTACCTCCATCCCTGATGATAGAAGCTCCAGGGAGACCCCCGGCTCTAGATGTACAACAGAAAAGCAAACAAAACTAAATATACATACGCTAAAAGCTAGTAAAATACATAGACAAATATAACACGATACACAATCACAATTAAACTCCGCCTAAAGTGAAAGAACATCTAAGCCCCTAATCCACAGCTAAGGCACAAAGTAACTTCCCCTAAAAGTAATATGATGCATCAAAAACATCGTAAAGTAATATGAGGCATCTCAAAAGGAAATACAAGGGCATGCAACAAAGTGTTTATAATTAAAATTTATTGCTTATTCGGATATTCGAATATTACTCATGGAGAATTGTGGCATGTCTGTATATATCTTTCACTTTTTTATTCAAAAATCTAACTGCGCAGTGGCCCACGCAGCATATTACACATTTGCACCCAAACCATGGAGACCAAAAATACAAACTAATTCTTAAGACCCAATTTAGTATTGCAATAAGTAGCCTAACATCAATGATAAAGCTGACATCTTTGCGGGGAGATCAATCAACTGTGACCAGTCAACTATTTAATGCACATTTGATTACACCAGACATCAAACCCTACCTACTAGATATATATCCAACCAAACAGCTACATCGCATTAGAACAATAAAAATGAACACATCATAAGTAAAACGTTGATTCTCATTTACAAAATTTACAAAAACTTATTCCCCCCAAAAACCATACTCTTTCTATTTAAAACTCAACCAACACTTTGGAAGCTAAAAGGAGCAACATAATAACTTGAGTAACATCACTATAACATAGAATTCATTTTCAGTCAGGACCATAAATAAAGCAATACACGGCATCTCAAAAGGAAAAAACAAGCCCATGCACCAAAACGTTTATTACTAAAACTTATTATATTCCTCGTTCGAATATTCTCCAAGGTCATGCATGTGTATACATACCTTTATATCTTTGCCACAAATTACACATTCACACTACAAAAATTGTACAAAAATGCTAACTGCTAACATTAACATCAACATCAAAATAAGTATGATCATACAACAACACATAAAACCCTACTAAACAACAATCTCCAATTAGAAACCATAATTCATTCAATTGCAAATAAAACGTTAAAACAACCACATTATAACCGCTGCTACTACGATTCACATTCATAACATATTCCACAAATCAATTCCATATAAACCCTAACTTTTTTACCAAACTGATTGTTACTAAAATTTATAACTTCCTTATTCAGATCACAAAATAACATTAACAATAACCTTAACATCAAACTGAGTATAATAATCGGTCAACATTTTGAATTCACATATGATCAAACCATAATTCACAATCCAAATGCCAATAAAACTACCACATTATAACCTCAAATTGATTCCTTATAAACCCTAACTAGTTTCATTAATTCAACAATTTGAAAGCTAAAACAAAGCTACAGTGATCAGAATGCATCAAACTTAGCCGATTTTGATCAAACGACAGCGTATTGAAGATTAAAATCGATTGAAATTGAGCGATATGCTATCACCTTGATTGATTGAGTCAGGATTTGTGCAGGATGACGAATATTATTATTAATAATATTATTATTATTATTTCAACCCCTACGAGACTTATGAAGTGAGAGAGAAAAAGGGTTGAAACTTTGTTGTTATTTATAAGTTAAATTTGTATTATTATTATTATTATTATTATTATTATTATTATTATTATTATTATTATTATTAACTTTATTACATGTTTATTTTTATAGTATTAAGTTTTCTTCCACAAATAGGGATATGCACAGATTTTGTGTTGGAGACATGATGTGAATGTGTTTAGGCTTTTGACTATTACTAGTAGGAAATTCATGTGATTCGAAAGCGGGACCGACACTTTGCTATATGATACTTATTTCAAATTCGTATAATATTTGTTGTATTATCATTGCGGTGGATATACGTCATAAACTTTACACATGTCTAGTAACTAAAAAGATTTAACATTTAAATTATAAAGTACTTGAAGAAAAAATTGATAAAATAAAGTAACATATGAAATGAAAAATAAGAATTAACAGACATGAAAGTTAAAACTAATAGCTGAAACCTTTGCAGTGAGACTGGATGCTTATTTATCCTTTCAAACCCACTTCAACTCTTGTTCAAGTAAACAACGGCATGGCTTGAAGAGGAAAAGACAAAGACGAAGAGAGGTGGCAGGATGTTCTCGTCTGGAAGAAGAACACAGGTAGAAGGGGGAGTGCTTAGGGGAAAAGGTGGTCACTAACAAACAACTAGGCGTATTAACACAAGTATAAGGGGGGTGCTCAGGGGAAAAGGTGGTCACTAAGTTCTTTATCACTAACCTTCCGAATGGGTGCACCCCATGGGAAGTTGCTCAGTTTATGGGAGGACTCGGAGAGGTGGTGGGTTCGTACGTTGCAAAAAAAGGGACAAGGACGGCAACAGGTTCGATTTTGTGTCTTTCAGTAATGTGAAAGAAGTGGGGGAGCTTGAAAGGAGATTGGACAGAATAAAGATGGGAAGCTTCAAGCTGAGAGCTAATCTAGCCAAATTTGCGGTGGAGAACTTAGGGATAATGGGTCAACAACATGAAAAAGGGGCTCTCTCAAGAAGCAAGAACAATATGAACAGCCAAGGAGGAATGTCAAAAGTCATCAACACCAGGCTCTACATCTGAACAGCAACGCTCCAGCAACTCAGTGTGATGGTACGTCGTTCAGATATATGTTAGCAGGAGGTAGAAGAACTGAGGTGGGTGCGGGGATGTCGAAAGTGGTGGTGGAGGCTAAGGAGGAGATCAAAGCTTTTTCAGACTTGTATGGTAGAGCATTGATTGGTAGGGCTTTGGATACAAACACCATGACGAAGCTTAACAAGTGGTTAGTAGAGAAAGGATGGTCGGATTGGAGATACAGTACGTGGGTGGTCTTTCATTGTTGTTGAAGTTTCCAGAGGCTAGTGAAGCCACCCGCTTTATCCTGAAAGTGGAAATCTGGAATAGATGGTTCTCGGTCTTAGATGTATGGGAAGGACACGTGCTACTGTTCGAAAGGGTGGCGTGGCGGAAGATTTATGGGGTTTCGTTGCACGTTGCCGATAATAGCGTCTTCAACGACATCGCCGGTAATTTTAGAAAGATTATTCACCCGGCGAATTTGAGAACCTGTTGGAGGAGGATGTGTGCATTTTCCACCGGACTGAATCTAAGGAAGCCAAAAATCCCACCCCTGCTGTCTTTCTTCACAAGTACATATGCGTCTACCAGGTTAGTGAAGTTTAGAAAACTACACCACAGTTCCTGGCTTGTGCAACCCCATGGCAACCCCGAGACATAAAGGGTCACGTCTTTCTCTGATCTTTCACCGAAGCTTAGTGAACAGTACGACGGAAGTTTAGTGAGTTGCGGAGGAAGTCGGAGATTGGGAGCCGGAGTGTGTAGGTGTGGTGGTTGCTCCAACGCCAGTGAACAGTACGACGGAGCAGGAACCTGTGTTACAGGGGACTGACGAACCGTCAGTGTCTCAAGATCAAGCGGCAGAGGGGTCACTTTCTAAAGATTTTGTTAGCATTGAAGAGACCGAGGTAATTAATGTGGGGAATCTCAATAGTCAACCGACTCTGAACAAGGCAGAGAATGTCTTTTTCTTCCTGTCAGAACAAGGTCAATGCAAGAAATATAAAAGGTCCAAAAATGCTGGAGTGGGTAGGAACAAAGCCCATAATTCATTTAACAACCCAACTAGCCCAACAGAAGATAACAGGCCCAAGAAAAGAAGTAGGCTGGATTTGGACAATCCCCTTGATCTGGACCGATTTATTGGGATTTTTAATCCTGAAGTAGTGGCAGCCAATGAAGGCCCTAGGTCTCAGCCCAACAACGGGATCTCAGACCTTAACTCCCATGTTAACTCTGTTACGGAGGCGGTTGACTGTGTTATAGGACAGGAACTAGGGACTGTACATAATGGGCAGGAAGTTGAAGGGAGGATGGATAGCACTGGAGTGGAAGAAGAAGTTAATGCCACGATAGCTATGGGATCTGTGGTTGGGGCGTCGTTGCATAACCATACCGACCTGGTTCGTGAATCGGTAATGGGAAAAGGTATTAATGGGGTGCTACCATGAATTTCCTATTTCTTAACGTGAGAGGGCTTGGAGGGGCTGAAAAGGTGCCATGGATCCGGGGTATTAAAGGTAACCCGGGAAGTAATTTTATTCTCCTTCAAGAATCCAAAATGAAGAATGTTTCTGCCTATGATGGCTTAAATCTATGGGGAAATAGAAATTTCGAGTTGGATTATGTTGGGGCGGTAGGACAATCAGGCAGTCTTATTTGCATTTGGGATCCTAACTTGTTTGAAAGACTCAGCTTGGTGAAAGATCGTAATTACATTCTCATTCAGCCAACAAGTTATGATATTTCTAAGCTTTCTTCTTACGTTTATCTACACAGCCAAAGTACGTCCCGCACTTCATAAAGTAAGCAAATTCCATCTAATCTTGATGTTAAGTGGGTGCAACTTGGATTGTATAAAAGCTTATGAATTTGCTTCTACAAACTTGGATTGAGATGTGATTGCCACGTAAAAGACGCTGGAGATGGTAATGATAAGGAAAATGTTCTAGTTTGCCAGAAAAAAGCTTTGATATTCACGGTAGAATTAGAACAAAGGTGAGAAAAAAAGCTTGTCTTTTTCATCAAGAAACCAATAGTTAAGTGTAGAATCATGAAGTTGATATTTCATAACTATATGTAATATCAACTTAGCAAAAAAGAAATAAAAGATAATGATTAGTTACTCATTAATCTGAATTAATTAATGTAGTATAGTGATGGACTTGTATTTGTACTGTAGTAGAAATATATGTTGTCAAAGGCATTATAACCCAGCGGCATCTTGGTGGTGAGATAAGACTTAGGGACCATAAGGTCCTGGGTTCGAATCTCACAAAGGGGGTTTTCTCATAATTATGAGTTTCCTCCTGAATTGGTGACTTGGTGGTGGAATATGATCGTGTGGCAACATTGGTGGCACGATGATACTCCAGTATTCCGTGAGTGATTCCAATTTGTTGGCCGTTCAAAAAAAAGTAGAAATATATGTTCATTTCTATTTATTTTTATGGAAAGAAGAAGATCTACACTGTCTTTTTATTGTCCTTTATTTTTTAGTCTGGATATTGTTACCATTGAAAGTTCAAATAGATTTTTGGGACTTGCTTTTCATTTGACCCATTATTCTTGAGTTTGGTTTTCCTCTAATGTTTTTAACCATGACCCATTATTCAAGAAATAGGTTTTTGGGACTTGCTTTTCATATGGATCTACACAAAATATACAATACTTAAAAACAAAATCATTGTTAAGGAAGTTTCTGATTTACAGAGGTTCTAAATGAGCCAACCCCACCCATTGCTGCCAATATGTCACTACAACCAACATAACCGGTGAACCAATTTTGATAAAAATAAAATCTAAGACGATATGTTTCAACCTGAATCCATTTCGGTCCAAACTAAAGTGATACTATTTTGAATAATCCTTATTGACGCCTACCATTCCACCGTTTTGCCACGCTTAGTTGTATTATGTGTGTGCCATTTTGCATAATCAAGTCATTTTCAATTAAAAGAATTGTTTCTCACTTAAGTTTGTGAAAATAGTTTAAATGGGAGCACGCTGAAGACCCATGTAACTGTCACCAATATATCATGATTGATTAGCTTGTAGCATGGTGTCACACCCTCAAATTCCACATGCGGGGTTTTACCGCGAGGCGCGTGACACACCAGGATCTCAGTCAACGATCACAATAAACATACAACAAACATGCATTCATATATATTTTTAAAACTAAAATATCAATGCTTTGAGCCGTAAATCAGCAGCGGAAGCATTTCTTGTTTACAACCAAAAGACATATCATTGTTTACAAAACATTGTTTAATATGCTTCAAAATATTAGACGCTGTGCATGACTTCGTGCGCCTAGCCCATTGACTGCTACCTTAGCGACCTGAGAAAACATGCCAAAAATGTCAACATATAATGCTGGTGAGTTCACAGGTTTTCTTTTATAAAAACGTTGTTATAAGTTTTAGAAGATCATTCCCGTTACTACTATGTTATAACGAACGTTAGCTAAACGTTAAGTGTAATTACTACTACGAGTGGGAAACCATTACTGACACGTCCTCCTGTTTTTGCCCAGCCGCGAGCCACCGTCATCACGGTGGCCCTGGTAGTAGAGACAATATGCACCCGCCCGGTTCCCAGCCGTCGAGTGGGGTTTGCCCTTCCCAATAGATCTATCCATATTTCCCCGATATGTGTTCCCACATATTCATGGTTTCCCCCTGGGACTCCCTGATGAAATGCCCGTATAGTAAATATCCATAACCATAGTATAACATGATCTTTAAAGCGTGAGTACATAGCATGTTTCTCCCCCGAAAGCAAAACAGTAAAAGTGGGGCTGTGACACTCACCTTAGATTGCGTTACTTGAAAACAGTTAAGAAATTATGCTATGATAGCCCCAAATAGCGGCGACCTATCATAAGATGTGTATAAGTATCCGGACTAATAACCCGCAAGTTAACTAGTCCCCGAATGTCCAGACCATAACCATAAACGTTTGAAAACACCTTTGACTGTTAAACCGACCATACCAGACAAGACCTGACATCCCATTGATGACCCGACATCCCATTGATGACCCGACATCCCACGTGTTAGACAAATACAAGGCATCATGCAACATATGCAATTAAACACTTAATACGCGCAAGAGTTCACCTAGTCTAGCATAATGTCCAATTAACGCATAAACAGGTCCGAACACGTGTTACTAAGCCATTGGGTGTATCCCGGGGTTCCTATCATGTTCCTAGGTGTCAAATCATGTTCCGGGATGTCCAAATACGCTTACGACAGCAGTACACGCGATTAGGAAACTTACATGCAATTAGGAAAAGTCAACTGGTGAATAGGGGTGGTCAAACTGGCGAGTAGGCTTCTAATCGCCTGATGTATCAGTCGATTAGACTGTAATCGCCTGATACATCAGGCGATTAGAGTTCTATTCGCCAGTAGCAGGGCTGTTGCGCGTTTTCGCGCGTTAAACCCTCCAAATCAGATACGAAACATGTAAAAATACCCAACATCAAACCTAAACCATTTACCAACCCATTCCAAGCAAAACCCCCAATTTATCTCTGCTCTAACGGCCTCGGTGCGATTATTTCCTAAAATGGCAAAGTACTAGGTTTCATTAACTATGAAATCTTTCCTTAAGTAGTAAAGATCTGATTACACCTCCTACAATGTAACACCCCAACCGATGGCGGAATCATCGAGGTGTCACGTAGTGACGATTGTTCAAAAGCACATGGTACTAAAATGTAAATATATTATTGAACAATTTAAATTGTCTTACATAGATGAAATAAAAAAAATACAAAAGTCTGAACGAAACATGAAATTTGAAATAACTTATTAAAAGCAAGCACTAAAATCCAATGCTATGGAACTAAGATCAAACTGCACCTGAAACATGTACAAAATAGGTTTTGTCAACATAAGAAATGTTGGTGAGCATTCCTAGTTTTAATACATATAGTAAGTTGGAAAATGGTATACAATTCAAGTGCAAGCTACAGTGCATTTATGTAAACTATGTATCATACAAATGAGCGAAATCAATCCTGTGACTGTATAAATGTACTAAAATGAACGACGGTGTACTTATCCAATAAATGGATAATAACTTAACAATGACCATGGATTCTCCGATGAAAAAGGGGGAGAATCACCTAGGTGGGTTGTCAATCCAATAGCGCTATCCAATGTTAAGGTCGGCTTGTACATGGTTAATGATTTCACTAAGTACAAATGTATTCTACATATAATGTCTAAGCATAAAGCACGTATGTAAGCAAATGCACAATGTACTAGAATTGTATTGTAAAAATGTGAACTTGTATGTGTATTTTGTATAAGTGTACATGTAACACCCCAAAAGTGAATACAGACAAAAAAGGGATAGGAAATACTCACATTCGCCAAATGACTAGATGACTAATCGAGCGTGAAAATGCGAGCAATCCAAAGATTCAACAACGAAACTAGTCCAATTTTATAGAAAAGAAACCGAATAGGAAAAAATATCAAGCTTCCAATTCGCCAATTATAAGAGCTTATAATCAAAGCTTCAAATGTAGAAGTAATATACTCTAGAAGAAAGGTATGATGGAGAGTTTAATCGAATTGAAACAATCGATTTAGAGGTGCAAATTGTAATGGGTCATAGGTGGGTTTTTATACTAGTTTTGGATTCAATTAGGCTTTAAAATTGGTCAACACAATAAAGTAAGGTTTTAAGATGAATTGACTATTTGACTAGGACTTTGACTAGGATTTTGACTAAGACTTTGACTAGGATTTTGACTGAGACTTTGACTAGGATTTTGACTGAGACTTTGACTAGGACTTTGACTATTTGACTGTCTCAGCGGACCGCAAGGGCTAAAAAAATAATTTTTCTAATTTAATCAATTTTAAGTTCTAGACTTGTTTCCTTCTGTTTCTAAGTTGTTTTAGGACCGAAAATTAAGGGCTTTGAGTATTAAGGTCTGAAACATACGTGCTCGGGTGTAGATGTGAGTATAAAACGTGCATACTTTTACTTATAAAAATTATAAATTTTATTAAATTGTGAATTTTGGTCCTATTAAAATACGAGTGTTAAAAATGAAAATTTTGAAATAGTTGAGGAACCAATTATGCACATTTATGTAAAGTGAAGGGTGCAGGTTGTCACATACAACTTGCAATTCATCATCCCTATGTTATAACATCATTCTAGCATGATTCCTAACCATAAACAAGCAATGAATCATATCATAACATCCTAATTCTTCAATAATCACCCAAATGGGTCAAAATGCATACTTACATCTAAACACTATAACAATAGCTTAAACTCATAGATAATCATCCTAACAACTCCTACACATCAGAAGTACATCAAATTCATGGAAACATTCATGTTATAATCACCAAAAATCATCATATGCATCAATACTTCACATATAGCAAGTATTATGGTGTAGACTTGTTTTAGAACTCATTTCCAAGGTTTTTAAAGACACATTCTTATCAAAACAAGGTCTGGACTTTTGGGGAACCAAAACAATAACATTACAAAGGTTTGGGATGAAGAACACACCTTGGATTTTATCAAAGAAAGGTGTGTAAGCTTGGAAATGGTGAGTTTTGAAGCAAAACAAGTTCCAGAGGTGTTTCAAGGTGTGTGGGAGGCTTAGGATCAGTTAGGGTTGCACCAATGGTGTTTGGGGAGTCAAGGGTTGTATTTATAGGTGTTTTGACTCGTGCTCATCAGATCAGGCGAGTAGGCAGTCAGTTCAGGCGAGTAGGCTTCTAATCGCCTATATACTGGCGATTAGAGCCCTAATCGCCATCAACCTCCCCCTATTCGCCTATACATGTGGCGATTAGGAGCCCTCCAGGTTCCTAATCGCCTGTATGATTCCAGAATGGGTTTTTGGCGTGTTAAACACTATTTTAACACATATAAACACGTATTCACATACCGACAAGTCACATAATGATTACAAACACATAATGCACGATAACTAACACGTTTACATCCGTTCACCAATTCCCGGGACTCGAGACTTGCGTGTGTGCGTTAAACCCGGCGATTCCACGAATCACCAATCCTTGTACATATGGTTATGGACCGACTCCCGATGATCTCGCGGATCATCGTAACGACTCCCGATGATTCCCAGAATCATCGTAACGACTTGACTGACCCGGTTAAGTACGTAATATGCACGACTCGCTAAGGTAGACTTACTAGTTTAGTCAATGTTACTAACCTGAGTTTGCCGGGTGTCACACATGGGCTCTTTAGAATATGAAAAACTGAATTCGAAGAGAACTAAGATTAAATATGCTCCTTAAAAAATCTAACATTAATTTTGTCATATGATTTTTGCTTAACTAATACTAATCAATGATGAATAAGTGAAAATGATTTTTGTAGCAAGAGTATCATCAGACTTCTAGAAGTGTATAAACGAAGCCACATATTTATTTGGGAAGACGGAATGGGTTATGGTTCACAATAGACATCATAAGTTAATCTGATATCAATCAGGACACCCGCGACAACGCACAAGCATTCCTACTAGTTTATATATATATTGACACTTTCTGATTCAAGTATTATCATAACATCTGAGTGCATGCTTGTTTGAATGTGAACTAATTGCTATATCTATAATCATACTTGCTTACTTGTACATCAATTAGTTGACTACCAAACAACCTACTCAACGATTGGTAGAGGTCATCATGTCTTTCCAACAGTCGGGAGAGGCCCTACCACCTGCTCAACGACTGGTGGAGACTATCGAACCTGCTCAACAATCGGTAGAGTCATAAAAGGACACAAAACCCTAATGTAAGGTAAATTGGTAATTACGGTCCGGAACGTAATCGTGAATTTACAGGTACGTTAAGGTAGTGTGAAATTTTATCAAGGTTTCCGGTAGTGGACCAATTGTAAACCTGGTGTCTTTCCTTAACTTCGGGATGAAGTTCCTAAAATTAGGGGAGACTGTAACATCTCGCGTTTAAATAATTGTACGTTACGACAAGTTCTATTATTTTGTAGCTTTTTAAACCCTAATACTATGATAATTATTCATAATATAATACATATATATATTAATTGTAAGTTAAAAATAATTGTTAAAAAATATATGCTGAGGCCGGGGTTCGAACCCGAGTCCTCAGCCGGTTCCATATACACACCACACACAACCAACTGCTCTAGCCCTTATACTTGTTATAATCCGGACGCGAATTAATTATATCATGATTCAGAATTCATCTCAGTTGACTTTCCAAGTCAACTGAGATCAATGACCTTCCATAATCAATATCATTGACTCGTAATTGATCTAGAATTGGCATTACAACATGATTATCGGCCTATTCTGACTCATACCTTCGTCAATTATCAATCAATTGTTTCCAATTTTGATTAATAACGCGTCAAACATTCATAGCGAGTCAAAATTTCCAATTCAACGAAACAGACCCGTTCACTATAAATTGAACACCCTCCAACCTGCTACACTCGCCAATCATCTCAACTCAACCTCTAATTTCTCTTAAAATTTCACTGATCGTGGGTTTCTGTTCGAGTTTTGACTTCGGGGTTTGACCATTCATTAGAGTTCGATTAAGCCTTGTAAGTCCGACTTTGATTGTGGGTTTTATTGATCGGCACCCACACAACATAAACCCTAAGATTAATCGGGTTAATGTTGTGTGGATTGCCCGATTGCAGAATCTAGGGCTCGTATTTGAATTTTGGGGAAGAACACGTTTTTACTATTAGTATTTATTTTAAATAAACAGCAACCAAACACAACCACTGGTCTGGACCAGGTGGTTGTGTCTGGTGCCCATCATCCGAGCCACGCGGGTTCGAGTCCCGGCAGTGGCAACCCTTTTCTTTGTTTTATTTTTTTTTATCAAAAACAATTAAAATTAATTATATATATAATACTTATATTTTATAAATTCGTTTTAAATTATTAAAACTCTTTTAATAATTCTACAAAAATTATTTATAGTTAATCTGATGAAAAAGTTTAACTTATAATTTTTAGTTTTCAAAAATTTATTTATTTAATATATTTAATAAATAAATCAATTTTATTCTATTATATTTATAAAATTCCATTAAAATATCAAAACAATTTTATAAATTTCCACAAAAATTATTCTGAGTTTATATAACAATAAACTTTTCTGAAATGATTTTTATTTCTGAAAAATCATTTATTTAATATTTTTAATCAATTTTTGTTAGTTTTAATCATAATTAAATCATAATAAATTCAATTTTTAATATTTTTGCACCAAAATTTTATACAAATTATTTCTGATTATTTAGAACAGAAATATGAATTTTAAACTAATAATTCTTTAATTTTAATATTTTTAAATATTAAAGTTTGTTGATGCACTTTCTGTGGACGTCACTGTCGAATAGACTAGGGTTGAGTCTTTGTATGTTGTTACATGAGATTGTGGTGATCCATAAGGGCATTTTATGGATCTGATGCATTTGTAAAATATAGGACAATACCGAAGCTAGATTCGACCTATATACACTGGGCGAATGTGGAAGTTTTCCACATTCGACCATTACAAATGGGCGAATGTGGAAATGCTCCACATTCGACCATTCAAAAGGGGTGAAGGTGGCTTTTGGGTATTGGACTATATATAGCAATCTCATGTGTTATTGTTCATTTGGTGATTTGAGTTTGTACTTTGAATGCTCTCAAGGGGGAGGTCATGCCCGACCTCCCCCGGCCCCGAGATAGATGTTTATCCTACTGATGACAGTGTCTGTAACCATTTCTGTAGTAATACGAATCTGTGATGACGTTGTTATCGTGTAATTCTGTCTCGTCTCGAATCTCCCGTCTGAAACCGAGTTGTTTATGCTTAATCGATCCACGATTTAGATTTTTAACCGGATTCTCAACTGGTATCAGAGCCGTGGTACCGATTTGAACGATCTAACAGTCGTTTGAATCAATCACAGCTCGTTTTTCATGTTTTCAGACGTAAAATTCAGATTTTGATTGAAAGGTTGAAACCCTAGAAACCCTAGATTCTTAATTGAACCCGAAATCATGTGATTTCTCCATATTTTTGTGAATTCGAGGGTTAGGTTTTCATTTCCGCACCTTTCTGAACAAGTTTCATCATCAAATTCAAAGGATTAGAGTGATTGTGGACTGATTTGAAGAAAATATTGATCAAGAACACGTTCAGTCTGCACATTCGCCCCTTTTAGAAAGTCGGGTGGGCGAATGTGGAATGTTACTGGGCGAAGGTAGTATTTTTTGGTCGAACGTGGAGAGATTTTGGGCGAACCTGGAATTTTGTGATAATATTTTCCACATTCGGGTGACTATGTTCACATTCGATTGATCGCGCGGGCGAAGGTGGAAGTCGAGTGGGCGAAAGTAGCTGTTTTTGGGCGAACGTGAAAAGAGTCAAGTGTTATTTTACATTCTGGTTACTATTCTACCTTCGGGTCAACAAAAGTGGGCGAATGTAGAAGTACCAGGGGCGAATGTAGAATTTAAGGCCTAAAAAATTTCGATAAGGAAATTTTTGAAGATTTTTGGGAGAATGGTGATGAGGTTTACCCAAACTTGTTGAAGAATTGATGATGATGAAACGTTTTATTGTGGGGTAGTCATGAGAATCAACAGTATGATAATCAGATTCAAATGACTATTATGGGCCAGAAAATAGACAGATTTTATTCCGCATGATGAGAACAGTCAACCCAGTTCCTGTGTGTTTGAAGGAACTTGTTCTAAAGAGTTGTTATGAAGAAGGAAATCAAGTTTGAGATTTCAATGTTCTGAAAGTAATGAGGTATCCTAGTAGGAGTCATGTGGCACGTAGGTTCAACGAAAGTTTCAAGATCACAGTCCTGAAGAATTTCAAGAGCTATTGGTAGATATTGTTGGCCCCGCCGAAAACTTCAGTTTCTGAAGCATTTCAAGTCCTTCAATTAGTACTGGTAGTTCCTGATGAAAGATTCTGATTGCTTGTTCCACTCGTCTACGGCTTGTATTCTGTCGAACAGATGAAGTCACTCAAGAACATGATTGATTTATCATACGGGATCTCAGAGAAACTTGGTGAAGCATCAGTCAAGGGGGAGATTGTTGATGTAACAATGTGTCTGATACTTCAACAATTATTGACTAAAGATGCTAGGAATTTTCAAAGAGGAGAATGTGTTGATGTGCAAGAGATTTGTGGATTCGCCAGCAACGTCCAAGGGGGAGATTGTTGATGCACTTTCTGTGGACGTCACTGTCGAATAGACTAGGGTTGAGTCTTTGTATGTTGTTACATGAGATTGTGGTGATCCATAAGGGCATTTTATGGATCTGATGCATTTGTAAAATATAGGACAATACCAAAGCTAGATTCGACCTATATACACTGGGCGAATGTGGAAATGCTCCACATTCGACCATTCAAAAGGGGCGAAGGTGGCTTTTGGGTATTGGACTATATATAGCAATCTCATGTGTTATTGTTCATTTGGTGATTTGAGTTTGTACTTTGAATGCTCTCAAGGGGGAGGTCATGCCCAACCTCCCCCGGCCCCAAGATAGATGTTTATCCTACTGATGACAGTGTCTGTAACCGTTTCTGTAGTAATACGAATCTGTGATGACGTTGTTATCGTGTATTTCTGTCTCGTCTCGAATCTCCCGTCTGAAACCGAGTTGTTTATGCTTAATCGATCCACGATTTAGATTTTTAACCGGATTCTCAAAGTTAAATTTTGACAATTTGTTATAAATAGAATTAATATTCTATTTTAAAGAAAATAATTTTGTAAAAATTATTTTTATACTTTAAACACATTATTGTGACCATCTTAAATTTAAATTTCATAAAAAGATTTTTGTTTATTTATTTACTAATATTCTCTCAATTATCAAACATTTTTAATATTAATCAAACGAGCATTTATCCCCAAATTCGAAGCCCTAGAACTTATACATTTGTATACTAGATAGACTTAGACATATTTATTACCTTATTATAGGGTGATACTTGACACATTTGGGCAACACCACTATTCAATTTTTCAACAGATATAACATTTTGCTAAGGTGAGTTTTACATAGCCCCTTTTCTATTTATCACCATTTTGGGGTGAAACATGTTACAACATCATTTATGCAATTCAATCATCAATGTGTCTATGTGTTTTTCTATGTTGCATATTGTCTTGAACATGACTAGGGTAAGCACAATTCTAGCATAAACATTGATCAACCGACGGTATACATTGATAGATCTATTGGACTGACAATCCCACCCGGATACGTGCCTCCTACAAAGGTAGCGTGGGTGTTTGTTACTGTAATATAAACGAGTGAACCATGAGCGTATGGGATGTACCACAATACAACAGTCACAAGGGTTGATTATGCACTCGATTTACTTCTAGTATGTTTTCACATATGGACTAGATTGCCATGACACATGAATTGCACAACAATTTTATTCGATTATCAAAACCTATGTAATTCTCACCAACTTTTGTTGACCCAAAATATTTTCAACTTAACATGTTTCAGGTTCTACTTGCTTGAAGATTTGAATTAATGCTTGAAGATGTGTGCATAGTTTTATTCAATTTGATGTACGAATTCTTGTAGAACAATTGTATGTAATTTATTTAAATCATATAATGAAATTTATTATTTACCATGAGCTACTGAACAATCATCAATACGTGACATCCCGATGTTTCCGCCATCGGTTGGGGTGTTACATTAACCATCCATTGTAACCAATCAAGGGTGAGGATTGATTCTTGCTTTTGATCAAAAGTTGAGATGAATATTTAATAACAAAAGGGTAATATAGTCCAACAAATTACTTTTCCCTCTACTCTATCTCTCATCTCTATCCTCTCTCCTCTCTCATCTCTTATAAGTAACAGATGTTTCTTTATAATCATTATCTTTAAATAATTATAAATTTGTCAACTTGTTACAAAGTGTTACACAAATATCTAAAAAAACGTATGTTTTTGTTCAATGTAATACCTGTAACATATGTTTTGACGACTTATCTCACTAAAAACATATAATAAACTAAAACCCAACAAGAAAAACATATGTTTTCACGATTCATCACACTAAAAAACATATGATAAAATTGTAACTCAACAAGAAAAACATATGTTTTCACGAGTGATCTCACTAAAAACATATAATAAAATTAGAACCCAACAACAAAAACATATGTATTCACAAACTTATCTCACTAAAAAATTCAAAATTATCAATCCAAAACAACAAAATACATATGTTTTTTAGATGAAAAAAACAAACTTGTGTATTTACAGCTTACCTACTTGAATGTCCACTTAACTCCAGCCAAAACGATTAGGCATCAAAAAATTAGTCAACCACTTATGAAGACCATTCAACCACCTACATATAATCAAGTATTTAAAACACTACATTCAACCACCACGTAATTAAACATCCTTCACGTGACCCTAGATCTTGAACACTTTTATCAAAAACCGGCTCTACTAAACATCACCAAAATATTACCATTCACTACCTTCAAAGAAAACCCATGGATAATAGACGTACGCATCATCCAAAAGTTTAATAATAAAGGTAAACAATGATTCCAAGTTGTAAATCGTGAACCAAACGACGTCGTTTCTTGCCAGATCTGTTCTTGCCGGATCTGTCATCTCATTCTTTCTTGTCGGATCTGTTCTTGCCTTTGGTTATTGCTGGATCTGTTCTTGCCTTCGGTTTCTATTATCAAAGCCACACCTTGTTCGGAGTCACTTGCAGATTTGACAAAAATCTTGGATCTCATCTCGGTCGGAGTCACAGTAGGGTGAAAGAGAGAGATGAGGGTGAAAGAGTAGAGAGAGAAAGTTGAGGCAGGACAGTGTTTTAGAGAGAGAGATGGAATCTTATGTATGTGTCAGGATCTAGAGAAAAGAGAGGGGATGTAATGTCTATATTACCCTTTTATCAATCTTTAGGATGGTAGATGTGGAAGCATAATGACCACAAAATGAGGTTTAGTTGGTTTTTTAAACTAAAGGTGGTTTTCTATTTAGAATTATATATATATATATATATATGGTTATACAAGAAACCCCATCAAAATGAGAAAACCCACAAAACCCAATACTAGCCATTGATCCAATGTGATCAATGGTCAAGATTCATTCTCCATTATTATATTAAAAAGTATTGTCAAAAAGTAAGAGAGGGGGTGTAAGAAAGACATAAGGGTAAAATTTCATTCACATTCCCTCTCCATCAATCACATCTCTTTCTCTCTCCACCTTCTCTCTCCTCACATTTTCTCTCTTACCTTTATCTCTCCCACTTTTCTTTCATATTAATTTAAAATTGTTGATTTATTAATTTTGTTTTATTAAACCATATTTTTTTTTGTTTTTATTATACCAGTACCAGTATTGTAGCATACGTAACAAGAGTTACCAGTATTGTTACATACGTAACTCTGTGTCTTACCTTTCTACACCCCAGTGTTGTTTGCATACGTAAAACAAAATAAAAGCACACATAAAAATGTACAAATTATAAACGCCAAAACAAATCAACATTAAACTCAATAAGAATTGATATGTTAAAAAGAATTGATATGGTATTATTGCATATGTAAAAAGAATTGATATGGTAAGTATTACAAATCAACACTAAAAATGATAAAAATGATCATTACAATCGGCAATAAAATGTATCAAACGTTTCATACAAAAAACAATTTTTTTTTGAAAACGACCAGCTTCCTCTTTAACACACCACGCATCGGCTATTTTCATTCTTTATAATCAGCTTTGTCTTTTGCACAAAAAATCTCTTCACCTACGAAGAAAATCAAATTCCTCAATTTACATATTCAAAAAAAAAATGTTTAGCGTACGGTACAGACGTATGTTGCATGTGTTAACGTATGACATATGAAAAGGGGGTTAGACTACAACACAACAAACATATTACATAACAATAATCTTTATAATATCGACACGAATTAAGCTACCAAATAAATATGATGAAAACGCAAAACACCTTTTATAGACTGCAACAAACACATCACACGAATAAAAAAAATTCAATACTTATTATTACAGGAAACTAAAAGAAACAAAATTGAACAAATTAGGTAATACAATGACAACCCACAAAACTCTTTATAGATCAAAACAAAAATACCACAAAAATCATATTAATAATAATAACAACAAAAGCTTGACTCATCCTTAATAAAGTAACTAAATATAATAAAACAATAAGAAAAAATTTATATTTTTTATTACTAAATCAAATAAATTAATAAATAAATAAAAGCTGAAAGATTTTTCATATAATTTTTATATTTACACCAACAAAATGATTGTTGGTGTCTCAAATAAAAGTGACAGTATTCCAACACACAATGTTTCAATGCGCTTTTTAAGTTTGACGTGTGGGCCACAAATTTATTTTAAGAAATAACATTTATCACACATAACTTATCATCCTAACCAATATCGTTTACTCTCTTGACTAAAACCTTATTTTATTTCCTCGTACTACAGTTATTATCTATGGGTATTAAGAATTTTTCCCTTATTTTAACATGATTAGTGAAGAAGGCTTTAATATCAAAGGTGCTCAAATAATGGGTTGGCCCAAGATGCAACCCCAGCCACACAGATCTGTATGATCACAAAATTTTATTCAAACTTGCAGGTTATAAACAAATATATCACACATAGTTCTAACATCTTCTTCAACATACCTAAGGACAAAAACCCTACCTGTCGTTTAGCGCACTTCATCTGAGAAAACTATGTTGATGAAGTTACCTTCTTTTCTTTTATTTTTCTTTCAACAACGACAATAATCAAAGGGTCATAGCATTAATAAAACTCACCAATATTTTTTGGTTTGATATGAAGTTCGATTTGCCGTTGGTCTTCTCCGACTATCTCGATTTGTCGGTTCTAAAACAGGAAACAAGCAGATCTTAGCTGGAAAGAAAGTAGATCTAAAACAGAAAACGAGCAGGTCGGTTCTAAAATAGAAGAGGATCAGATCGGTGGTGGAGGAGGATGGATCGACGGTGGTGGAAGAGGATGGATCTGCATATTAATATTGTTGTTGTTTGTTGAGGTGAGAGACAGAGAGAGGAGATAAGAGAGAGTGGATGGATGGAAATCAAATTTTGAAAAATTAGAGAGAGGGGATAAAATATATATCTGACAATACATGCTTTGAAAGAAGAGAGAATGGAAATGACTAAAATATCCCTAGATTAATAAAATATAATTTACTTTGGCTGATGATGTGGCTTAATCTTGGCCATCCATTGAGTTTCTTGGGGTTTCCTCAATTTGGGAGGTTTTCTCCCAATGCTTTCCATATATATATATATATATATATATATATATATATATATATATATATATATATATATATATATATATATATATATATATATATATATAGGGTAGGGTTCAAATAGGAACCACACCTTAAGTAAGAACCATAGGAACCATTTTATAGCCATTGATCTCTAATGACAAGATTGTAAATAATTAGAAGATTAATTAATTGTTTATTTTGATGTAAGGGTATTATGGACTTTTGGTCTTCCACAAAATTAGGTAGGTTATTATAACACATAATTTAAATTGATTACACCATAAATACCTCATAAAAACCATCTCCTTCTCCACTTACTGATTTAGGGATAATATTAAAAAAATGATCCTAAAAAACGTAATAATCACGTAAAAAAATGAGACACTTTATTATTATCAAATGCCTATACACTAGTGTATATTATACGTTGGTGTATATTACGTAAAGAGAATGAGAGACATAACCGCTATAAGGATAAACAAAGCCAAATGCCTATACACAAGTGTATATAATGGTAAATTTTTATTTAGCTATATAGCTGTTGTAAGTTGAAGTGTACATTAGTGTATATAAGTTTTTTTTGTTCATTCATCATCATCATCAACACATATATACAATGGTGTACATTCAGTTATACATTGATGTATATCAGTTTTTTTCTTTCATTCAACATCATCAACACAGATGTACATTGGTGTATATTCATTTTTTTCATTCATCATCATCTCCAACACAAATATACATTGGTGTATATCAATCGACATTAGTTAGTACATTTTACAATATGAAAATAAATATAGAGTTCTCTAAATCATGTATAAAATCAACAACAAAGCAACAACAATACATACACCAACCTCTAATTAACAAAACCTCAAAACATAAATATTGTGTGACCTCCAAATTTTGTTTTTATTGGCACGTAGAAGAAAATTCTTGAATTACGAAGACAACAAATAAATCAAAGCAAGTGTATTACAGATTCAATTTAAAATTAAAAAATATACATTCTTTTAAACTTGAATAATATAAATAAAATTAAGATTCAAAAGAAAAAAAATCAAAAGGATAGATCACGTTTATTTCTTTTTCCAAATACAAATGAAAATATGTTTATAAATAAATCAAGTACACACTTCCGTAGCGATTGCTGGTCTTCTTCATCCTCCACGCATCCGGTCGGTGGTTCTCCGGCTTCACATCGGTTTCCAATTATAATCTTCTTCGTCAATTGTAATCTTCTTTATCATTTATTTTTTTATTAAGAAAAAAGAGGGATCGATTAATGTTCTCGTCATTTCTTCAAGAGAGAGATGAATTAATGAATTAGAGAGGAGGATGAGTCAGATTGTTTATTAGATGAATGAGAGAGATGGGGAAAATTATGGGATTTGGATAACCACCAAAAGTTTTACTTAACTGCCATATATAAAACTTTTAATTAAATTAAAATATAATATTTAATTGTCTAATTACATAACTACCCCCTAGATCAAGATCAAAGATAAATGGCTCAGATTGGTTCCTAAGTTCCTAACTAGGCTCTTGGTTCCTATTTGATCTTTTTCATATATATATATATATATATATATATAGGTAGAGGATCCGGTAAGAAAATTGATTTGTGTAGGAAGTGTAGGAATGATTTATAGCCATAGGATCAACTTTTGAGATTAAGGGCATTTAAGACTTTTTAACAATTTTTAAATTAATCAAATCCCACTAATTTAGCACCATATCTTTAACATATCATTCAAATTATCTCCACATTTTTATTCAATTTCTCAGATCAATTCCCAAAAAAGCAATTTATATTTATCTGAATTCAATTTTTTTGAGACTTACGTTTTTATAATAACATCAGTAGTGTTTGATACTTATCAGGAGTGTTTTATAATAACATCAATAGTGTTTTTATATTTATCAGGAGTGTTTTATAATAACATCAATAGTGTTTTATATATCATTTTCATCACAGGCTAACATCAGGAGTGTTGTATTCTTATCAGGAGTGTTTTATAATAACTTTGTTTTACATCACTACAAAATTACCAAGTCAATTTTTGTAAGCCATAACACTTTAGCTTCTAAATGGTGTTTTATATGAACATTATACTGTGTTATATCTCATCACTAAATATCAACATTTTACTGTGTTTTATATCATCACTAATATAAGGAAAGCATTAAATGTTTCTAGAAGTAAATAATAATAATAATTAAAAAGGATGCTTAAGAATAATTATAGCAAATAATAATGATAAGAGAGAGAGGAACCATAATATAAGGAAAGCATTAAAAAGGTTTTTAGAAGTTTAGCATAAAAAGACATTGATACCCTCATTTAAAACACATATTCACAATCTTATCATGAATTTCTATAATATATTAATTAAATTTTAAGCATATCCAAACTTTTAATCTCCACCATCCATCTTTAAATCCAATGGTTGAAAACACTTCTTACCCTTCCTACACAAAATCATTTTCCTACAGGAACACTACCCTATATATATAGGGCAATTCTAAATTGAAAACTACCCCCACTTGTGCAAACCATGGAAACCACATTGCATGGTTATCATGCTTCCACATAGACATTTATGTATTAAGCAAGAAGGATATAATGGTCTTTTACACAACCCACACAATTTTCTATACACATTACACAACCCACATAATTATCCTACTGACACATTAACACAAGCACACCATCTTTTTCTCTCTCTCTATCTTATACATCTAAGCCTTCAATCTCATATCTCTCTCTCTCTATCTTCTACATCCAAGCCTTCAATCTCAAAAGATTGACTGTTTAAGATAAAAAAAACACACAACAACAGATCCGATGGTTTATAGATGAAGCCGGTGAAGCCGACGGTCAACAGATGATACAGCGCCTCTACAAAGATTCTTGTCCATTGTTGCACTGAGCAAAAAGGTTGAAGATATCTTATTTATTTTGGATTACAAAGATTCTTTCCTTCATCAAATCCTTGAACAATACTTATTTGTTTTACTATTTTTTATTTATTTTAAAGGCATAGATATTTCTATTAGGAGGTATAGATGAAACAATGTAAATTCATAATTAGACATTTATTATTTGTTTTGTTTGAGTGAGTAAGAAAGTCGTAATACTAGAATCACAAAATCAGAAGCATAGTCTTTCTTTTTTGTTACAACTGAATCTTAGGAAATATTTCTTGAATTTTATAGATCTTTTATTATGGTAGTGTTGTAATTTCATGGAACTTGAATTTTATAGATCTCGAGTTTTGGTGTTCTAGATCTGGGTTTCGATGAGGTTGCTTAGGTTTTGACGTTTTCTTTTTGTAAATGTTATGATTTAATCGAAGTTTTGACGTTTTCTTTTGTTTTTTTTCCATTGCTTAGGTTTATTAAGATTGATTGTTATCATAAAAAAACACACACAACAAATCCGGTGGTTTATAGATGAAGTCGGCGGTCAACAGATCCGATGGTGTATGTTGGTGACAGTGGTATTGTGGTGGTGACGAGGTGGCGTTTGGTGGGTCAAAAAATCCGGTGAAGCCTACATTATTATTATTATTATTATTATTATTATTATTATTATTATTTGGGTTTTAAAGTTTAGATCTAGTTTGGTTTTTTTTTTTTTTTTTTTTGTGAATGGTCTGAATAAACCCTTCTTTCTTCTGGCTGATGTTGTGAAAACATTTATGTTTTTTCAGTTAAAAACATGTGTTTTCACTGTTCTTGGATCTAGATCTGGGTTTTGATAAGGTTGTTTAGCTAAAAACATATGTTTTTTGCTGTTTAGATTTATAAGTTGAATTTTTAGTGAGATAAATTTGTGAAAACATATGTTTTTGTTTACAAAAAACATATGTATATGAGATTGAAACCGGGTAAAACAAAGCATGAATGAATTTTTTTTTAGAAAAACACATGAATCTATTAATAAGAGAGGAGAGAGGTGAGAGGAGAGAAGAGAACACTAAATTTTGTATGGACCAAATTACCCCCTGGTGATTAAAAGACAAATATTTAGTTTTGATGAAAAAGCGGAAACAACCACCACCCTTGATCACTAAAATGGATGGTCAGATGAAGGGTTTCACGGGTTTTCTTAACTAGGGAGGGTTTTCAAAATATCCTTCCCCTATATATATATATATATATATATATATATATATATATATATATATATATATATATATATATATATATGGTAGGGATCATACGAGAACCAACTTTATTGTGAGAACCATGAGAACCAATGTGAACATGGGGCAATTTTGTAAATATTCATCTTATGCTAACTCCAACAAAATAATACTCATCATCTTCTTCTAAAACCTCATCCAACCATCCCTGTTCCTCCAATCTAAATCAAGTATTTTTGTAAAGATGATGAAACTACCACCACATTAACGACATCGTTTTACTTATCCACCATTCTACCGATAACAATCGCACATAATCCATTTGATTCTACAGTCATCAGGTAATCAACCAAACAAAACACCTTTTGTTCTCAATTATATGTCCGTAAGCACCTTTAAAAGTTCACATTTAGTTTGATTTTGTTAATTAATAATATTCTGTTCATTACGTTGTTGTCTAATTTGCTTTTGTTAATTTATAATATTCTGTTCATTACATTATCATTTGGTTTGATTTTGATAATTCATAATATAGATATGATTTAAATGTAATCAAATGCCTTCTGTCAGTCAGTTACATATGATATATGCTTTTCATGGCTCAAAGTTTGGGTCGGTTCTTTCCAAAGCCCTAATTCAAAACTATGAATTAAAAACCGGTTGTTAATTTCGAGTCAAAAAGCGTGTCAGATTTTACTCGATGTGTTGTTCTCTAAAATGAGTCGTAACTCGTCTGAACTCACTTACGAGTTGCTTTCTATTCTATATGTTTTTCCGTTTTCTGAAGCGAAGTGTGTTTTTATATCTTCTGGTCTTGATTGAGTTACATATTTAATATTTTTATTATCTCATTCATCGATTGATGTTCGAGTTAACACGGCCACGTTGATTGAAATCGTAATTGCGGGAACGAGTTCATCAGAGCTACGAGCGAAAATTAGCTCTCATGATGAGATATTTGATGGAGTGATCAGAATACTCGATTATCTGTTATCGTATCCTCGAGCGCTAAAAGTTGGAATCAAAGCGTTGTTCACTTTATGTATCGTGAAACAACATCGTCATAAGGCGGTTGAAGCAGGAGCCGTTGAGGCGCTCATCAACAGGTATTGATTCATGTATTGTATGTGTAATCTAGGATCATTTTCATTAGAATTTTGTTGTAGTGTTTCATATTACTGATAAAAGCAAGTTGAATTATATCTTATTATAAGTTGTAATAATAGAGTTAATGTTACTACACATATGCATTAAGATGTAATTCTTGTTATCATTACGGTCATTCATTCTGATGCACATGTGCATATATTATGTGGTAATGAAAAAAGTAACGTTAATGCATGTAACATTCGCTTTTAATAAATTATACGTTACGTATAATTTGGATTAAAACGACAAGTTCTATTATTATAATTTACATTTAATTATTTTGTAGCATTTTAAATATATATATATATATATAGATATAAAGATTTATAATAATAATAATAACAATAATACATAAAACATAAAAACTATAATGTGTTAACCCAACCCACTTGAGCCCATTTCAGATTTGCTAGCCCAACAACCCACCTCCTCTTCTTGCCCTTAAATCTGAGCCCACATAGCCCAAACCTGAGCCCATTAAACCAAGCCCAAACCTCCTTCCCTTTTCGGATTAATAAAAAAAAAAAGAGAGTGTCCAGCCGGGTTTCGAACCGGAGACCTCTCACACACACACGCGTTTACACCAACTGGACCACACCCTTATTTGGTTTTAAACCAACTTTAAAAACATACAAACATACCCTCATTTCCCTCCTCCTTCCCTTCCTAAACGTCGAACAGCAGCAGCAGCATAGACACAATAACCTTCCATCTTTTGACCAGTTAATTGGCACGATTAACGCGAAATTTATCATGGGATGACTTGGAGTCGTGATTATCGGCCTGTTATGTATCATTGCACGTCCAATTTCAAACCAATTCATACCAATTATACACCAAACGCGTCAAACATTCAATAGCAAGTCAACCTTACCAATTATTCATTCCAGAACGTTGCACTATAAATTGGACATTCCCGAGCCTTCACAACTCGCCAATACTCCTCTCTTAATCTCTAATTCTTCACACAACACTCTGTTGTTCAACCACAATCGCATATTTTGACTTTTTGATTGACCGATCATTCGAACTCGAAACAACATTGTAAGTTTGATTTTTCCAGTGGGTTTTGTTCATCGGCATTCACACATCAAAAACCCTAAGATTAATCAGGTTATTGATATGTGAAATGCTTGATTGGAAAAGCTAGGGCTTGTAAACTTGATTTGGGGATAAACCGATTCGACATAGTGTATTTATTTAATTTAAACAGAGTTAAAACACAACCACAGGCCTAGGCCAAGTGGTTGTGCTCGAGACTTGTAACTGAGACTACCCGGGTTCGAGTCCCGGCTTGAACACCCTTTTTCCATTTATTTTTCATTTTAAAACAAACCATTATATATATATATAAATTACATTTAAATCTTGTAAATTCCTTTTTAAATATTAAAACCTTTTTATAAATTCTAAAAAAAATTATATTTATCAAATCTGATGTAAAAGGATTATCTACAATTTTTATTTTTCTGAAATTCATTTATTTAATATTTATAATAATTAAATCAATTTTATACTATTATATTTATAAAAATCCATTAAAATATCAAAACAGTTTTATAAATTCCCACAAAAATTATCCCGAGTTTGTACAATGATAAACTTTACTAAAATGATTTTTAATTCAGAAAAATCATTTATTTTATATTTTTAATCAATTTTTGTTAGTTTTAATCATAATTAAATCATAATAAATTCAATTTTTGATATTTTTGCACCAACATTTTATACAATTTATTTCTAAATATTTAGAACAGAAATATGATTTTTTAATTTTAATATTTTTAAATATTAAAGTTAAACATTGGCAATTTCTTATAAATATATTTAATAATCTATTTTAAAGAAAATAATTTTATTAAAATTATTTTCATACTTCAAAAACATTATTGTGAACATCCTAAATTAAAACTTTATAAAAAGACTTTCATTTATTTAATCATCAAATTTCCCTTTTATTTAAAACATTTTATTATAAATTCAACAATTGAATGTCCCCAAATCGAAACCCTAGAGTATACTTGTAGACTAGATAGACTTAGACTTATTTGTTGCCTTATACATAGGGTAATACTTGGCAATCTATTGGGCTACACTTATACTATTCCTCAATACCAAATACTATACCAAGGTGAGTTTACGTAACCATGTTTATGCGATTCTTTATACTTGCAACAATTATTTAAGCAATTCAACATGCATGTCTAGTAGTAAACTTTATTGCCTCATGAATTAGTCAACAGTTTCAACGAGTTTCAACGAGTTTCAACGAGTTTCAACATTACATAATCATTAGCTATGGCCAAGCCGGCGATACTCAATAATAGATCTATTGGATTGACAACTCCACCCGGATACGTGTACCTCCTACATAGGTCACGTGGGTGATTGTTATCGTTCAACATATTACTAAGGTGAACCGTAGATGACGGGATGGACCTAAACTAGTCGGAGGTTTGATTATGTCAACATATTATACTATTCATGTAGACTTAAATTTACGATAGACATACGAATTGCTAAACTTTTATACTTAAACTATATGCTTAACATGGATTATGTATTCTCACCAACTTCTAGTTGACCCCCCCCCATTTTTCCAAACTCAACAGGAAATACTGATGCTTGAAGTCTAGAGCTAGCATGAGGAGATATTTGAAGCTTTGTTGATTACTTGATGTAGACTTTAATGTAATTCAATATTGTAATGTATTAAAGGATTATTTAAACTTGTGTACTACCATGAGCTACTGAACAATCATTCATACGTGGCACCTCGATGTTTCCGCCATCGGTTGAGGTGTTACAATGCACATCTGCATTAAGATTGAAATTTTGGTTTTCTTATGTGTTGTTTATTATTTGTAGTTAAAGAATGGGAAAAAATCGAAGAAAGTAACTTTTGTCTTAGAATCGAGGGAGAAGGGGTCAAAAAAGCTGTCAGATGGGATTGAGGATGATGATATAATCATTGGTCATGAAGTTAAGAAGGTCTTTATTATTTATTTAAGCAATTTAGATTTATATGCACATGTGCATATATGTATATTTTTCATGTTAACTAATAAATGTTAATTATTAGTTGTTTAAACACACGAACAATGTGATAAATTTGAGAAGTATACGATGTTCAGGTTGACGGATGAAAAAACAAGGAAGATGTTAGATGAGACACCAATAAGGTGTGAAGAGTGCTGTAAGAAGATAAGTGAGGTTGTGAGATAATTAAAAGTTTGTAGGTAGGTGGTTAGTGGTAACATGGTGGGGTTGTAATATGGATATTTTTTTATGTTATCATTTGTTTTATTGTGTTGATGGTTTGTTAAAAAGTACATGTGATTGTATAATAAAAACATATTGGTACTAAAAAGTTTGTTATTTGAAGGATGATGCATGCACATATGTATATTGTGGGTGATCTTATATGGTGGTTGATAGGTTGATTATGTTTGTGATTGTTATTTTAGCGTATGTAAATTTGTATGATAAGGAAATTGACATATGCACATGTGCATAATTATAATTAAACCCCCCACCACCCAAAACCCTAAAAACTAAGCCCTAAAGCTAAACCACTTAAAAACCTAACTATATTAGTGAAATGCACATGTGCATTCAGTACACGTTTCTTATAGTATAGTTCTTATATAGAGTTGTTTTAAGTTTATTCATGTTTGTTGTCCTACACGTGTTTAATTTTGAATATATGTTAGAATATGCATGACTAAATAATTGACGAGTTCGGGTGTATTTTGTATCTCACTTTGCGTCCATTTAATGATGATTGAATAAAATTTATGACCCCTTATATTTCATATCGCGTCAATTTAATAATCATTTAATTATGGTAATTGACAATTCATTCAATAGTGTGATTTAATAGTGAAATGCACATGTGCATACGGTATATTTCTGTATATATAACAGCGAATTGCACATGTGCATTAGGGATGACGTCATATGACGTCATATCAGCCATTTTTTTATTTTTTTTATTTTTTTTAATTTTTTTTGAATTATTAATACAAAATAATCATTTTGGTGTTTTTAATTTTTTAAATTTTTTATTTATTTAGGTTATATAATTTTTTATTATTTTTTTTTATTTTTTGATGGAGGGGTTTTTGTAGACACCCTTCATATTTACAAAAATGCCACCTGTTCACATTGGTTCTTTGGTTCTCTCCCTAATTGGTGGTTCTCAAATGATCCAAATCCTATATATATATATATATATATATATATATATATATATATATATATATATGGGTGGGGTTCATGTAGAAAGTGGTGTTTTTCTAAGAAGTATAGGAAGTGTTTTTGGCCCTTGGATTAGATTATTGATGGTCTAGATTAAATGAGTGGCATGATTGTAATTAGTGTTTAATAATTATTGTGTTATTAATAATTATAGGGGTATAATAGTAATCTACTCGTGTTTTAAAAAGAAAAAAGAAAAAAAAAACAAAACTGTTTGTAAAGACTTTCCTTTATGCAAACCTTCCTCACTTACAATACCTTCTCTCCCATTTATCAAAGGAAACTAAATCACCGAGAATAATGTTTGACCACAATCAATCATTATCTTCGTTCATAAAAAAACAAAAAAAATAACAAAAACATATAGCATATAATGGTGTTTTTGGTTTTATGGTTGGAAATGATATAACAAGCTACAAAATAGTGAAATTTTTGCTTGTAAATATTGCTATCAGTGTTTATTAAACAAGTAAAATGTTGGATAACATATCTTTAGTTTGACCAATGAAGAGGACCACGAATAACCAATAGTAGATGCTATATGTTGTTGAAACACTAGGTAAAACAAATAACCCACAGTGGATGCTATATGTTGTTGAAAATTGGTACAACACTGCTGTTATATTTTAAAACACTATCGGAACATATCTTTAGTTTTGACCACTGAAGAGGACCACGAATGTGAACAAAGCACAAACGAATTCTAACAGGATTGTTTTATCTTTTTTTAACATACATGTTACTACAAACACTAAGTTAAACAATAACTAACGTTAGATGCTATATTTTGTTGCAAATTGGTTAAACACTTCGTTATATGTTAAAACACTATAATGGATAAATATAAAATTATTGTAAAACAAAACAAATCATGACAATTGGTTCGAAATTATTACCGTAAATGACATCCATTACATGAAAATGAAATAATCCTAAACCGTAAAAAGTAATTGAAAAACTGAAAAGCCAAAATAATAGGACACGATTTTCATTTAACACAAAGAAATTAGTGACAATTACTCTTCGTCGATATATGCTTCATCGGGACTGGCGAGTTCATCATCCTCTGATGTATCGGTATCTTCAGTAGCGTCAATAACAGTTTCGCCATTAGCATTTTTATTTGATGCAACTTCCTTTGATTCGGGATAAAGTTTTCCACAAGTACGATTGTTATGACCGTATTTTTTACACTTACGACACTGCCTTTTTTTCTTATCAGCTTGACTTATAGCTTGCTCCCGTTTTGATTTAATCCTTTTGTGTGACCCGCAACCTTTATGACGAGTTCCAACCGGAACACGGATAGTTGCGATAGATACATTAGTACCATCAACAAGCTCCGCAAACCTGTCCTAACGGCTCTTGCGTGGAGCGTCAAATTGCGCCTCATCCGCAATTGCCATAAACTCATTAATGTAGTCGCGGAATAGCTAAAACATATGTGTCGAACGATTGTTAAAAACAAAAAAAGAACACATTCCAGCAAAACACGATTGTTACAAAACAAAAAAAGAACACAACAATCAGTAAACTTAAACGACATTTGATGTTAGTTATATAACAGCAATCAGTAAACTTAAACCACATTCGATGTTAGTTATATAACAACATCATTTAAAACACTATACCGAAAAAGTACACATTCCGGCAAAACACTATTACAACATGATTTACATATTACACAATTACAACAAAAAGAAAAAATGAAACAGCAATCAGTCAACTTAAATCACGTTTGATGAAAAAAAATATAACAACATCATTTATAACACTATAATGAAAAATATAACATGACACTATGTAATATTTAAATAAAAAAGAACAAGAATACAACAATGAAATAATAAGTTTATAAAACCATTTAGAAACAAGAACATACAAATAAGACTCCATATCAACATATTGTAAAAAAATGATAAAAGGATTTAGAACATCATGCTTACTAAACATAAAAAAGTCAAAAAGGAATTAAAAAAGAAACCAATGAATTGGAAAATCGATTAGTGTGATGTACAATTACGTGTAACACAAACATATTTAAAACCTCATGCCAAGTAATGGAATAAAACAAGAAAACATATAAAACACAGTACGAAGAACATTTGTAAACCTGCAACAATTTAAAACACTATATCAAAAATGTCGACAACACATATATAAAAGTTACCATTCGAACGATCAATAAGGGTTAAACGCTATTACAAGAAATCAATTCGTGTGATTTACAATAACATGTTAGACAAAAATTTTAAACCTTATGCCATTATATATAATAAAACAACATAAAATTTAAAACACAGTACGAAGAACAATGAAAAAACAGCAACAATTTAAAACACCATAAAAATAATGTTGACGAAACCCACAGAAACAAACATAATCATAAAATAAGGACGAAAATCTTACCATTTCCACAATCAATAATAGAATTCGACGTCAAATGCTATTTAGATAAAACACTGCGAGTATGAATCGGGATCTAGACGCGATTATATTTAGAGAATCATGATAAAAGAATGAAAAATAATTGAAGATGGATCGCAACTTGAACCTATACGTATGTTCTCTTATTTGAAATCCCATAATATTAGGAAAAATTATTAACTAACCATAAATATCTAATTAATATTATAATAATTGTTTTTTATTGAAGAATATAACACAATTTGTTAATTACCAATATAACCTTTTCTATTAAACTTATTGATGCCACTTGTCATTATTCTATGGCTTCTTACACTTCTTAGACAAATCCCATTTTCTACACAAGTCTTAACCTATATATATATATATATATATATATATATATATATATATAGTATAAGTATCTATAGAAAACTCTAGTTATATGGTAAACCCTTAAAACCCAATTTGTGGCTACTATGAAGCCACATCACCACAATTCAAAACCAATATAATAATAAGATAAGGGTATTGAGGTAAATTTACCTCTAGAATCTTTTGTCAAACCCTATGTAATCTCTCACCACTTTTTTTACCAACCCATAACCCACACCATTTTCATATGTACCTATGTATACCTAAAAGATAAAAATCATATCATCTTATTCATCTTTTCTCATTTTCTTTTCCCCCATGGATTTTAGCATACAAGATCCACCTTCAAACATGTTTGCTTCATTTTCATCTCCTCCATGTGGAGATCTCTGAGCAAAACCTCACCAACGGAGACGCCACCAACGACCAGACAACCACCGTCCTTGTGCCCGCCACACCTTCTTCTCAACCACCGCCTGTAGCTGAAGATAAATTCCTTGTTTCAGGTATCGTAATCGTAAACCCTATAAAGAGCACATATCCATGAAACAGAAGAATGGAGGGATAAAGATTGGAACTTGATGAATCTTTTTTTATGGCATTAATAATAATAATGGCGGAAACCCATTTCCATAGAACTCTTCATGCTACGATCTATGAGGTTGATAAGATCCATGGCTATGGTGGTGGAAATAATATATTTGGAAAGGTATATGTTATTAATTTTTTTTATTTTTTTTAAATGTTGATTTTAATTTGGGGATGAGTTATTTGGTGGACCATGGATCTGGATATTTTGATTCAATATTTTGATTTAATTTGGGGATGAGTTATTTGGTGGAAAATTGTAGATTCAATATTTTATTTTTTTTAAATGTTGATTTTAATTTGGGGATGAGTTGTATTCCACGTTGTAATAGGTGTACATGTGGTGTGTAGATTCATTAAAGTGCTTTCTAATTTAGACATAATAAATAAAAATAAATTTGTTGTTTATGTGTTGAACACTTTATAGTTTTTTTGAAGTCCAATTTGGAAGGTTACAACAATAAAATTTAATTATCTTATGATACAAACAATACTTTTGATTCATCACTAAACTAGTATAGCCTTGAAAATTGTAGATTTAAGCACTAAATAGTTTTATAATAAATTAATCATTATTTGTGGTGATCTTTTTGTTGATATAAACTTTGTAAAGTTTTATCCCTTTTTCATCTTGACTATTGCTTCTAAGCATGTTAACTTAGGCAGACAACACATGTTACCCTCTTATGCAAAGGGTAACAAGTGTTACACATTTATCCCTAGTTAACACATGCTCACATTTAGGCCCCGACTAACATGTGTTACTCCTGTTTAGTATGTTAGTGATGAGTTGGTCACACCGGTTAATATCTCATCTATTGTTTTGCAGTTGATAACGAAGACCCCCCCACCGGTTAACATATGTTAACATACGAAGTCGAAGGAAGCCGAGAAAAATATGTAGAAAAACTTTTTAATAACGTTTTTTTTGTACTCAATGTATAGAGTTACTAGATTTATTTTGTTAAAGTGGTAAATAGTTTGTAATGATACTTTGTAATAACATGTGTTAATAGTTTGTGTGCTTTATTTCTCAGTAAACTTAGGATGTGAAAACTATAGGGGTAAGCAAGACAAAAAAAAGGCTGACAAAATAAACACAAGTTTAACATATGTTACCAAATAACACATGTTAACCTCTTATGCAACATTAACACATGTTAACCGTCAATGCAGTTTAATTGAATGTCATGGGTAGGTTTTTGTGTGGTTCAATAGTTTGTAATGATACTTTGTAATAACGTGTGTTAATAGTTTGTATATTTTATATCTCAGTAAACTTATGAAGTAAAAATTATAGTGGTAAGCAAGACAAAAAAAAGGGCTGACATTAAATACAAGTTTAATAAATGTTACCAAAATAACACATGTTAACCTCTCATGCAACATTAACACATGTTACCCTTTACATGCAGTTCATATGAATGTCTTGGGGTAAGTTTATCTCTTGTTCAATAGTTTGTAATGATACTTTGTAATAGCACGTGTTACCAAATAACACGTGTTAACCTAATGTGTGTTAATAGTTTGTATGCTATGTTTACTTATTTCTTTTGTAAACTTATGAAGTGAAAACAGGAGTGGTAAGAAAGACAAAAAGGTTAACAAATGATATAGGTTTATAATATGTTACCACACCACTCATACTAACAAATGTTAGATCTTCTCATGGGTATATGGGGACAACAAGTTTAACTTTATCAGATTAGATAACACATGATAGCCCTTTATGACCAACTAACACATGTTACCCTCGTATGCAACATTAACACATTATTTGTACTTGCCCCATTATGATAATATTTTCTTAAACAAAAAGTAGGAGAGAGGGTGTGACATGACCCATTATAATAATATTTTCTTAAACAAAAAGTAGGAGAGATGGTGTGACATGACTCATTTAATATTTTCTTTATCAGATTAGATAACACATGTTAACCCTTTATGGTCAATTAACACATGTTACCCTCGTATGCAACATTAACACATTATTTATACTTGCCCCATTATAATAATATTTTCTTAAACAAAAAGTAGGAGAGAGGGTGTGACATGACCCATTATAATAATATTTTCTTAAACAAAAAGTAGGAGAGATGAGAGAAATGGTGTGACATGACTCATTATAATAATATTATAAAGGTGAAAAGAAAGAGGAGAGAGGAGAGATAATGTGTCATAACTTTTCTAGAAAATGTGCCATGACTTGTGATATGATAGAGAGAGTGTGTGTCTTACACACATATTTCTCTTCCCAAATTACCCTTGCATGTCCTTTTGAGTATTAAAATAATATTATATCTAACATCAAGTACAAAGAATGAATCCTATCCATTGATCTAAAGAGATGGATGGTCTAGATGGAGTTTCCAAGGTTTACCATCTAAGGGTGGGTTTCCATATTATCCCTTCCCTATATATATATATATAGGGGAATTCTAAAGTGAAAACCTCATCCACTTAAGAAAACCATGTAAACCCTTTTGTATGGTTCTGATTGTTCCACGTATGTGACTTTGAAATTGATTACAAGGTCATTTTTGGTATTTTGTTTTTCTTATGTGCTCTATGACAAAAGTTGAAAACACACACTCTCTCTCTTTAACCTACTGTTCTTTCTCTCTCTCATTCTTAAAAAAACAACCCTTAATTAAAAGCTTCTCTCTCTTTATAATTCCAGAACTCCTTCCAAAATTTAAAGATTTTATTACATTTTGATTTTGATTCGAAGCAACGTTCACAGATCCGGCATCAACTTTCCTTCTGGATCTTGACGTATTTTATTACATTTTGATCCCGCATCAACTTTCCTTTTGGATCTTGACGGATTTTATTACATCTTGACGATTTTTTTGCTGATTTCGTTACCGGAAATCTTTTCTTGGCGCCTGGAGTGTTCGTCTTCTTGACAAAAAAAAAAATAATAAGTAAGATGTTACTTATTACATATGTATTATATCTAACATTTTCACGTCACATCTTTTTTTGTCTGGATGATGGTGAATCGAAGAAGATTCGTGTTATTTCGTTTACACTAGAGGGAGTTTGATTTTTTTTTTGATGATGGTGAATCGAAGAAGTGCAAAGATTAGAGCTCTGTTTTTTTTTTTTGTTGGGGGTGATGATTCCGGTTGGGGTTTTCTTAACTTGGTGGTGGCGGTACAACTGTTTCTACACTTGGTACAACTACCCAAAGCAAGAACAACACCAAACAGTGGCAATCGCTGGGTACTGATTTTTGTGTTTCAGTGTTATGGAAGCTTAGCAACAATGGGTGGGTAACTGGTTTTAAAGATTCAAATAAAATATTACAACAAAGTAATGGAAAAGTAGTGGGGACATTGAACTCTTCTTGTAGCAATCAATTGCTACAAGTTTAGTTGTGACGTTTGTTGTCCTTTTTTTTTAATCTATTTTTTCTTTTTAATTAAAAAGTGTCATTTGGTTATAAGTTTTATGTTATGATTTGGTGTGTTTGTTTATGTGATTGTGTGTAGATACATTTGTTAAGTACTTTGGAAGTATGGAGATATTACGGATGGTGATAGTGCTCGGTCGGAACAGGGGGTGTCGAAGACCAGTGAGTTAAAACACATGTTTTTTAGTTGTTTGGATGATAATTTTGAATTTTTTAGTGAGATAAGTTTGTGAAAACATATGTTTTTTTTTGTTGTGTTATAATTTTATTATATGTTTTTAGTGAGATAACTCGTGAAAACATATGTTTTTGTTGTTGGGTTATAATTTTATTATATGTTTTTAGTGAGATAACTCATGAAAACATACGTTTTTGTTATTGGGTTATAAACTTGCTATATGTTTTTAGTGAGATAACTCGTGAAAATCATATGTTTTTGGTGAGACAAGTCGTCAAAACTTATGATACATGTCTTACAACGAAAAAAAACATACGTTTTTTTTAGGATTTTTAGACACTTGTGTAACATTTTTTGTAAAAAGTTGACAAATGGTAATTATTTAATGATAATATTTATAAAAACATATGTTACCTAAGAGTTAAGAGAGAGGGGAGACGGAGAGAGAGGAAAAAGGACAAAGGACAGAGAGAGGAAAGTTGTCAGGTTCAAAGAGAGAAGAGAGAGAATACTTAAAGGGTAAGATGACCATTTTGTCCTTTGAAGTCTAAAGTAACATCTTACTTAATAATATAAAATCTGAAAAAACAAGAACCATAGATGATACTAAATGAAGGGTCAAGATGATGGTTTTCATGGTTTCTTAAGTGGGGAGGGTTTTCAAATTATCCATCCCATATATATATATATATATATATATAATGTGGAAACCCATCCTTAGACGGTAAACTCTGCAAACTCTGACTTTCATTTTTTTTTGTTTGAAAAAAATAGGGCAAGTAATATACATGATTTTAAGCATTTTGTGCAAAAAATAAATAAATAAAAAAAGCGCAGAGTACTTTTTTTTAAAAAAATAAACTTTCGACTAACACATGTTAAGCGAAACTAACACGTGTTAACCATTTGTTACCCGAAGATGGTTTTTTATTTTTTTTAAAAAAAAATCGGCTCGACGCTTTTTTGATTTTTTTTGGCCGCCCAAAATGCTTAAAATCATGTATATTACATACCCTAAAATTTTCATATAAAAAACTCGGGAAGTTAGAGTTTCCAAAGTTTACCATATAACAAGGGTTTCCAATATAACCTTATACTATATATATATATATATATATATATATATATATATATATATATATATATATATTGTGTTAGTTTCCCTAAATTCTCAATAATATGTATTTTCAAGAAATTAATACCATTTAATTTCTAACATATGCTTCCCATGGAATTTACGAAACAACTTGATTATTTTCCAAACTTTGAAAATGTTCAAGACTTGGTTATTTTCACCGCAAAAATACTTTCAACATTTTTACAATCCCATATATGTAAAAATGTATATTTTTGTATAAAAGCTCCTAAGTCTTTTAAATTACCAATTTATTTATGAGAACCTTAGTTTTTATATTTTCCAACACATTTATGGTAACTTTTATTTTTATATATCACTTTTTATAAAATTTTACTTTTATACAAAAATAGATATTTTGTAAGTCTTCCACATACTTTTACCAAAAATACCTTTTGAAATGTAATTTTCCATTTTCTTCTCATAAGTTGACAAATATTGCATTTCTAGCCATGAAGTCCCCAAAATCACATTTTCCATCCCTTGATTTTTCAAAGTTACATATTTTTCCCAAGACTTGAAAAATGACAAGTTTCACCAAAACTAGTAAACTTTAACAAGTCATATTTCACATTAAGTGTTTTTTTTAACATTCTAACACTTTAATTAGTCTTATATAGTCATTATAAGGATACTAATATGTTTGGCTTGTGTCTTGAAGTCCATATCATCTTTGTGTTTTTAAAGTTTACAAACTTTAATTTTATGATTTTAACTTCTTCACGTCATGTTACAAGTTTATCAAGTTCATATGGTTTTATTAGTCACATTATGATGTTTAAAACCATTACGCGACTTATTAATTTCTACTTGGATGTTGTTAGTATGTTTTTAAGAAGGATTTATGTGTAATTTGGATTCTCTACGATGGTTTGTATTTTTTTTCTTTAATAATTATTCACTATTAGAAGTTATGATCAAACAGATATATTACATTCAGCAAAATATAATTCAGAGGGGCAAAATAGTCATTCTGCACACTCATTCAGACATCCAACCAAACAGACCCAAACTGGTTCAGCACTTACTGGTTCAGACCTCTTACTGATTCAGACCTCTTATTAATTCAGCACTTATCCATTCAGACGTTTCCAAACAGCCCCTATGTAAACTTTTTGTAACAATAACAACATCACCAACAACATGAAAACCCACGACCAAGACTAGGATTTTAAAGAGTTCATTTTGTTTTTAGAAAACAAACAATACCTTGTTTAAAAACCTTTGTTACAACCATCCTAAAAACAACTTGCAAGTTAAGCACCAAAAAGACTAAAACTTGAACAATATGAGATATAGGAAACTTACTACTAACACAAGGCTAGGGAAGTCACAAAACACTTGTTTATGATGTGGTTAGAGAGTGTTCGTCCAAGAAAAGTAAGCTCCAAGCTGACACTCTTGAATTAGGGTTAATTTGGAGATGATTTTGTGAGTTATGAACTTGAAAAACAAAAAGGAATGGGATTGTGGATGCTCTCGGCCAAAAGTGAGCAAGGGAGAGTGAGTTTGTTGTTGTTTGATGTTTTATGATGATTAACATTTATATAAAGCCAAGTCTTACCATCCCTAAGACAAACCCCATCAAAAGCATACTAAACATCATCATTATGTGAGTTGTACAAGCAAAAGAAAGGGGTTAGGCTAGCTTGGTTGTTGGTAGACTTAGGGATGCCTTGTGGGTCCCACTTCTTTTACTAAAATATCCTCCATTATCTAGTTAATCTTCAACTAATGAAGTCAGGGTTTTGTCAAGTTTTTATCGGGATTTAATTACGCGTTATCTAGACATTACATTAGCCTCCTATTTGGCCTAATGTTGGTAAGTTATTTGGGCTTTTGTTGGATGAACTTATAAGTGATACGTGTATCATGTGCGACACATTAACTTTATTCGTTACAGGGAGATTTAGGTTTTGAGTTTCCTTTTAGGGTTTTGGAGTTCCAAGACACTTTACATTTCATAAAAATACCCTTTATTTTGTATCTCGGGCATTCAGGATTATTTTCCGTTATTTAATTGTTACCGGTAATCACCAACGTCCGTTTTGAACTAGTTTATTTTCTACCTGATCATTTCGCTTTTCTAATTAAACTAAGGCAACACTATGTCATCTAATGGGCTCCACTATTTTCCGTCAACTCAATTACTTAATTGATATCAATTTCTACTTCAAACAGTAAATTACATATATTAATTACGTATGGATTTACCTCGATTTTGTCGTTCGTCACAAGGGGTGAACAATAATGGAATCGTTATCTGAAAACAGACGAAAGCAAACAAAAATTAACCAAACCGAAACGAACCATTCATGTATTCGTATATTTTTAGCCTTTATATCTCCAATTCATGTAATTTTAAGCAAAAAGTTTAGCCAAAGTTTGGTTTTGGTTTTGGTTGTTAACCAAAATTAACTGAAGGAACTGAAAATCGACAATTTAACCAAATAAACCGGTTGATTAATAAGATTGACATGACTTTGGTTTCAATTGCGTCTAAGGCTAATAACCAAACTAAATCAAACCATACAAATGCGTTTCCCACGCATCACATATACACCTTGGGTTTCAATTGCGTCTAAGGCTAATAACCAAATTAAATCGGATGACAAAGACAGTTTGACCACTTAAATAGGAGAGCACAAGACAACACTTATAACCAACCAACCCTATCTCAATTCTGCAGACAAAATCAAAGAGGAAGGAAGGAAGGAAGTTGTTGTAAACTCATCTCCAATGGCGGCACTTCCTCTTGCCAACCAATACTCTCTCTGCACTCATCATCGCCTTCGCCACTCTCTCTCTTTTATTAAATCCCCACAATTTGTCACCAAAACTAATCTTTCTTTTCAACAACCCACTTTAACTCTCTCTCCACCCAACAAACTCTTCAGTACAGCCAAAGATACAACAACTGTTGAGGTAAATCTTTTCGCTTTTTCACTTTTTTTATGAGTTTTGTTGTTGGAATTATGCTGTGAACTTTGTTGGAATTCTTATGTTTACTAAGGGTGCGTTTGGTTCACATGAATTGAATGGAATTCAATGGAATTGGAATTTGAATTCCTTACTCTTTAGGTGTTTGGTTCATTGAATTTGTTGGAATTGGAATTTCAATTCCAATCTTGTGTGTTTGGTTGACTAAGGAATTGTAATTGTAATTTGGTATGAATTCCTTCAAATTCCCTTACATAAAGGAATTCAAAATCCTTCCAATATTAGAAGGAATTCAAGTCAATTTATTGGAATCTTCGAACCGTTAGCATCATTTTGACCCGAACCGATTCGAACCGTACCATTTCAACGCGAACCGCTTAGATCCGAACCAATTCGGACCGTACCCGTTTCGACCGGTATTGTTTCAACCCGAACCGTTTCGAACCGAATCGTTTCGGACCGTACCAGTTTCGACCGGTACTGTTTCGAACCGAACCGTTTCGGACCAGTTTCGACCGGTACCGTTTCGGACTAGTTTCGACCGATACCATTTCGACCTGTACCGTTTTTCCCGTAGCGTTTCGGACCGTACCAGTTTCGACCGGTAGCGTTTCGGACCGGTTTCGACCGATACCGTTTCGACCGGTATCATTTCGACCTGTACCGTTTCGGACCGTACCAGTTTCGACCGGTACTGTTTTCGACCGGTACGGGTCGAAACGGTGCACGTCGAAACGGTACAGGTCGAAACGGTACAGGGCGAAACGATAGAGGTATCAACAGTTCGGGTCAAAACGGTACTGGTCGAAACGGTACGGGCCGGTAATGGTCGAAACGGTACGGGTCACAATGATGCGGGTCATGGGGGCAAGGGTGATAGATTCCAATTTATTAACCAACCAAACACAATAATATAGGATTTGAGAATCCAATTCCAACAATTTCCAATTACTTTTGGAATGTTTGAATTACAAATCGAATTCATTCCAATTCCAATTCCAATTCCTTCACAAATTCCAATTCCAAACAAATCCGTGAACCAAACGCACCCTAAATGTTTTTAGGGGGTATTAATATTAATATTAATATCAATATTTGTTGTAAACTTCTAAACTTTAGGCTGCTAATATGTATTCTATTTCTTGATGAATTTCTTGATTATTGTTCTATAAATTTATTTAGATACAAGGGTGCTCACACTTGACTTGCACTTAAAGTCTAAAGATTTTGTGTTAGGTAGATACTACAGAATCTGAATTATCACGTTTCACCTGAAACAACAATGGTAGTAAAAATCGCAAAATCGCTAGTCGGGCTGTTGGTATAGGGGTTTGAATGAATTATTCGGGTCGGGTTTGTTTTACAATTAGGTCAAAATTGAGGCGGACAACCTCCGACTAGTGCCTTTGTCTTTAGAGTTTAGATTATCTCTTTATTTAAACATGGCTACGCAATGTTTGGAGTCGGGGACTCGGTAGGAGCAGCCTCTGTATCCCCGTGATAGATTAAAGCTTTGCTATGAGCAGGATGTTACTGTGGACGTTTGTTTGTAAACTTTCTTAAGCATATGAGTTTACACAGCTTAGCTTCTATATCTATGGATGACACCCATGAAGTTTTCTGGTATATTGGTTAGGATTGTGTATCAACTAGCAAGTGTTATATTATTGGTCATCATAACTTTACAATACAAGCTCATTTGAGCTTTGACATCCATGTTTTGTTTTATATATATTTGCTCGCTGGGGGATGCTCTAAAAGATACCCATAATATCTTGTTATGGGTTTCAAAGTTGTTTACATACTTGGTCTTTTAACATGTTAATGCCGTTTTACAATGCACCATTCTGGACTTCAATAAATATTTTCTTTTTTTTCTTGTCGGTTTTTGGTTATAGAATGCGATATGCTAACCTAGGTTGTCAAGTGAGCTTCAAATCCTTATTTGCTTAAGCAAATAAGGTGACCTTCGAAACGATGAGGTTCATTTAAGTTTATATAAATAAATATAGTTTCTTTTGATACAATTTTATTTTTTTAATTACTAGTTTCATTAGTATAGTCACTCAAGAAGATTGCAAAATTACTCCCAACTTCCGGGTTGAGAAAAAATAAATTATAACTGCCTAATCATGATTTGTTGCTAATGAAGCAATGCGGAAACTCCAAGGGAGCTTGATTAAGTGGTGCTAACTAATTGAAGCAATGCTACAATAGCTTAGGATATTAGGACATTGTCCTCAAGGCATACTACTAATCAACATGTGTGCACCATCTACTTAAATGCTAGTTAATTTTGTACTTCAAAGTTTAAACTTTAAACAATAGGAAAGTAAATTTTACAGTTTTAACTCATCCGTAGTCTGTTGGCGTGGCATATATTCGAAAAGAAGCAAATTAATGATACTATGAATATGATAGTTGAGGTTACTTAATAAGTTAATGGGTTGTATGATTACAACTTTTAACCCATACAACAATAAAGGTTGCTCTTCAATTTACCAAATTCCACAGATTAGGGTTATAAATTTTTATCGTACAATTTTCTTATAGATTTTCGCTGATTGTGATAAAGTAGAAAAGCTCCTCAATATTAATCGCTCTCACATTTCGTTGCATTGACTTTGAAATCTTTCCACCACTGTATAATCGGTTTGTAGCATTATGTAATCCTAATTTTGTTATTTTGAATTCATACTCAACTTAATGGTAATGTCATTCTTGCCCACTTAAAAATGTACTCTTTAATTTAGGATTATGATTGCTTGGTGATAGAACTTGACTTCGGTCTGATAGGCTATTGGTTATTTCTATTAGCACCATATTATTAGCAATGTCTTTATTATTATTATTGTAATTATTGTATCCATATTTAGGATTATCCCCTTACCATGTATAGTGGGGATATTATTGTGATTATTCCTCTTTCCTTAATTATCGCTTGTATACTCCTCTATATAAGGAGACCCTTTGATCAATGTCAAACACACAGAATTATTGAGAAATCATTATCTTTTATGGTATCAGAGCTATGGTTCTGATAACCCTAGCTCTTATTCCTTTTTTCTTTTTCCTTCGGCTGCTACCTTGCTGCCGCCAATCAGCTTTCTTTTCTCAAACACTGCTGCTTTCTTTTACCCGCAAATCTGATCATCTTCAGTCATGTCTAAACCCGATCAAGATTCACAATCTTCTGCCCCATCTACCAAAACTCCTGCCCTTCATCCCGCGTACTCGGTCACCAACATCCAGTCCAAAATTCGGACCCTGGATGGAACCACCGTGACCTACTCATCTTGGGTTAAGATGTTCAACCTTCATGTCACCGCTTACAAAGTCGCCAATCATATTGATGGCACACCCCCTCCTGATATTACTGCCCCAGAATACGAGACATGGAAAGAACTCGATGCACTAGTATTACAATGGATCATCAACACTGTGGCTGACAAACATCTGGATCGCGTCCTCGACAATCCCACGACTGCTAGAGATGCTTGGGTACAACTCGAAAAATTTTTTCTTAGCAATAAAAAGGCACGGGCTGCTACCCTTGAAACCCGCTTTTGCAATCTCACGTTGGCTGCTTGTACCTCTCTTGATGATTATTGCCACCAGTTAAAAACCCTAGCTAACCAACTCGCTGATGTCGACCATCCTGTTAGCGAGTCACGGCTCGTTCTTCAACTTGTCCGTGGCCTCCCAACAGAATACAACACCACCGCATCCTTCATAAATAACCGCGATGCAGACTGGGATTTGGCCCTTAGTTTGCTTCACGACGAAGAAATTCGGATTGAGGCTCAAAAAGGAACAACATCCTCTGTTATGCTCGCCGCCACCACTTCAAACCCTAAGACTCCTTCCACTAATCCAACCGAGCAGCCCACTCAACCACCCGCTCAAACCCAACCCGATAACACACAACAATATAACCGGACCAGTCGAGGCAGGGGTCGCGGGAACAGATTCCGAGGCAGGGGACGCGGGTCTAATGGACGAGGGTTTTCTTCAGGTTTCCCTGCTGGTTATGGACCTTCACAGCCTTTTTCTTATCCCAATTGGGCCTGGTGGACCCCACCACCATGTCCATATCCAACATTATCATCCTGGAAGCCCACTAACCAATCTGGACAGCCCACAAATCAGCAGTCTCAGGCCCATTTTTCTGGATTTTCTGGCCCACCTAGCTACGGCTCTTATGGGCCCCAACAGTTCGGGTATGATGCCCTTAGCCCAACTGATTTAAGTGCCGCGTTTGCTAATATGCAGGTTAATCAGCAAAATGCATCTTGGAATCAAGACATCATGGATACAGGGGCCGAAGCACATGTCTCACGAGATCGAGGTAAAATTATTATTCCAAACTCTTCTCCTTTAAATACGTCAATTCTCGTCGGTAGTGGTCATTGTGTCCCAATTCAAGGATCTGGCACAGGCTTCCACACCCTACCCAACCGTACTTATATATTACCAAATATCTTATATAGCCCACATGTTATTAGAAACCTTATTTCAGTAAGACGTTTCACTCGTGATAATAATGTTTCTGTCGAATTTGACCCTTTTGGCTTTACTTTGAAGGATCTCATCACTAAGAAGCATCTTTCACGCCACAATAGCACCGGGGATCTCTACCCTTTCACACCACCTCAACTTCCGCCTCAAGCTTGCTTCATCACCTCAACCACCCTACCATGGCATGATCGTCTTGGTCACCCGGGAGCTCAAGTTCTAGAAGTTTTAAATCGTAATTTTCATTTTTCTTGTAATAAAGACAAACAGTCTACTCTTTGCAATTCATGTCAGCTTGCCAATAGTAAACGGTTACCATTTTATGAATCAATGTCTTTTACTTTCTCGCCTTTTGATATTGTCCATTGTGATCTTTGGACTTCACCCGTTATTAGCAAGTCCGGGTATAAATACTACATGGTCTTAATTGATAATTTTTCAAACTTTGTTTGGGTATACCCACTTAAATATAAATCCGAAACCTTCCCTACTTTTTCTAAATTTCACCAATTAATTCAAACTCAATTTCACCGAAAAATTAAAACCTTTCAATGTGACCTTGGGGGCGAATTTGATAATCATGCTTTTAAAAGTTTCGCCTCCCACCATGGCCTTTTATTTCGGTTCTCTTGTCCTCAAACTTCACCTCAAAATGGACGTGCCGAACGGATGATTCGTCGCCTCAATGACGTCATTCGGGCACTACTCATTCATGCTAACCTTCCACCCTCCTTTTGGGTTGAAGCGTTACACACCGCCACCTATCTTCATAACATCTTACCCACCAAAAGACTAAACTTCTACACCCCTACCTTCGCCCTATACTTGCGTCATCCTGACTACTCACATCTTAGAGTTTTCGGGTGTGCCTGCTACCCTAACACCTCCGCCACCTCACCACATAAACTCCATCCCCGGGCTATTCGGTGCATATTCCTTGGTTATCCCCCCGATTTCCGAGGCTACAGGTGCTTTGATCCTACTACCGGAAGGGTCCACATCTCTCGACATGTCACGTTTGATGAACACGTCTTTCCCTATACCATACCACAATCACCCACCGCATACAACTTCCTTGACGACCCACCCCCAATTAATCTCCCGTTCCAATTTCCCACACCCCGACCATCTCCTACCACCCCGTACCCCATCACCTACTCCCGTAGGCCCAGACCACCACCCTCAACACAAATAAACCAACCGGCCAGCTCTACCCAGCCCACGGCAGCCCAACAACCTGCTGCCCAGCCCATACCATCCACTACACAAGCTGCCAACAACCCAACTCAGCCCACTCCTCAGCCCGCAGCACCACCACAAGCCCAAAATCAACCGGCCCAGCCCATTCCTTCGACTAACACCCATCCAATGACTACCCGATCAAAGACTCGTACCAACCAACACCCAGCTACCACTTTCACTACAACCACCATATCTCCCGTCCCTAACACTTATGCCAAAGCCCTTGCCGATCCCAATTGGTCACGTGCCATGCAGGCAGAATTTTCGGCTTTATTGGATAATGAGACTTGGGAACTCGTACCTCGCCCTACTGATCGCCCAGTTATTCGATGTATGTGGTTGTTCCGCCATAAATTTCATGCGGATGGGTCCTTAGAACGGTATAAAGCTCGTCTGGTAGTTAACGGGAATTCACAGACGGTTGGTATTGACTGTGATGACACTTTTAGTCCGGTTGTAAAACCGGCCACCATTCGTACCGTTTTATCTCTTGCAGTATCCAGGTCATGGCCTATTCACCAGTTGGATGTGAAGAATGCATTTTTGCACGGAGAACTAAAAGAAACTGTTTTCATGCATCAGCCACCGGGTTTTGTTGATCGCCGTTTTCCGCACATGGTTTGCCGACTAAAGAAGTCACTATACGGGCTTAAACAAGCCCCTAGGGCATGGTACACTAGATTCGCGAATTATATTACTTCACATGGCTTTCGAGCCAGTGCTTGTGATCACTCACTATTTATTTACAGGCGTGACCCGGCCAACGTGGCCTACTTATTGCTTTATGTTGATGATATTGTGTTGACAGCATCTAACAATGCTCTCCTCCGAGAGATTATTGGCACACTCTCACGGGAGTTTGCTATGACTGATCTTGGACGATTACATCATTTTTTGGGCATCCAGGTCGATCAAATCAAAAATGGCATTTTTCTTTCACAGCAACAATATGCCAAGGATATTATCTCACGTGCTGGCATGACCTCCTGTAAGCCATGTACGACACCAGTTGACATTTCCTCAAAGCTCAGTGCTACAGATGGTTCTCCTTTTTCGGATCCTACGTTATATCGTAGCTTAGCTGGTGCATTACAGTACTTGACATTCACTCGACCAGACATCACTTATGCCGTACAGCAGGTCTGTTTATTCATGCATGATCCTCGGGACACCCATTTCGCGTTTATGAAACGCATCATACGGTATATACAGGGTACTACTGATTATGGCATCCGTATGGTCAAGTCGTCTACTACTTCTTTGGTCGCTTATTCTGACGCAGATTGGGGCGGGTGTCCTGACTCGAGACGGTCTACTAGTGGTTATTGCGTATTTTTGGGCGACAATCTTTTATCTTGGTCTTCTAAACGTCAGCCGACTGTCTCACGGTCTAGTGCCGAGGCTGAGTACCGTGGAGTAGCGAATGCTGTTGCTGAAGCATCTTGGTTACGCAATCTGTTATTGGAGCTCCACACCCCCCTTCGGCAAGCCACCATTGTCTATTGTGATAACGTCTCAGCAGTATATTTGTCAGACAACCCCGTGCAACACCAACGCACAAAACATATTGAAATTGATATTCACTTTGTCAGAGAAAAAGTTCGTGTAGGCGACATTCGTGTTCTACATGTCCCATCAGCCTTACAGTATGCAGATATATTTACCAAAGGGCTCTCAAGACAATTGTTTCAATCATTTCGTTCTAGTTTGAGCGTTTGTCCTACACCCGTTCAAACTACCGGGGAGTATTAGCACCATATTATTAGCAATGTCTTTATTATTATTATTATTGTAATTATTGTATCCATATTTAGGATTATCCCCTTACCATGTATAGTGGGGATATTATTGTGATTATTCCTCTTTCCTTAATTATCGCTTGTATACTCCTCTATATAAGGAGACCCTTTGATCAATGTCAAACACACAGAATTATTGAGAAATCATTATCTTTTAATTTCACCTGAACTTGTTTATTAGGATAGAATGGTTGATTGGTAGACTGTTAAAGTTTAGTTTGTGCCTGAATTGCTAGAGGGGTAAAATGGTCATTTACTGTCGTACAATACATAAAAGAGAAGATATATGCTTATGCAGACACAGTATCCAGATACTTTATGCATATGAAGAATAAGAATAAAGAAACATGCCTTAACTACCACAGAACTCCAGGTTGATGTGCATTTGGTATCGGGACGGTAGGTATATAAGTTTTCTTTCGTTTGGTTATAACCCATGTATTGCGTCCCGACTCCATAAACGTTACACTGTGTTTTGATAATTCAGTAGAAACATTTAGAGATACGTTATGTCTTACATACATGATTACATCATTATAGGAAGTACTAGATCATAAGAAATTCTTTCACATATAATAATATCTTAAAAGATCTAACCTTTTTTTAATCAAGGCGTACAGCGTAATTCACCTTTTCTATTTTAGTATTTAACATAAATGCTTTACAAGCGTAATCAATAATTATGCAGAAGAGTAGCAGCTGTCTTTTAGCGAATATTATGACTTGTAATTTAAACACCATCCCAACAATTCACTCATATCATCATATGTTTATGAAGCGTGTAGCTTGATAAATTTCAGCCTATGTCCAAAAGATACTTGATTTGATCATATCCTTCTGAATGTCAATTTGTTCCACTAGCAAGCTCAAAAACAAAAACAAAAAAACATAGAACTGGACTTTCTAAGCTTAACCCATAACAGTTCCGGTTCAAAATTGGCATGTGCTTCATCATTTTCATGTAAAACCAACACCAACATTGCAGATTTTCAGCAAGTATTGTAAAACTTATATCAGTTGTCGGTTTGACCATATACTAATTATATATTCATTTTTATCTCACATATATCGTCGTGTTTGTTATGTTTTTCGTGGGCAGACAAGTGAAGATGAGGCGCAAATAGACGATCTTGAAGAAGAATCCGAAAGCGATACAAATCCAGAGAGCATATTGACCGTCAAGTCCCTGCTTCAACTTTACAAGGAAGCCATCCTCAATAAAGATGACACAACTACATCTGAAATAGAGGCTACATTATCTCATTTAGAAAATGAGAAAAATAAATTATCCGGGCAGGTCACAGCTTTGTCGGAAGAGGCAAGTTCCGGGAAGGAAAGATACATCCGGTTGCAAGCGGATTTTGAGAATTTTAGAAAACGTTCAGAGAAGGAGAGGCTTACGGTAAGAAGCAATGCGCAAGGGGAAGTGATTGAAAGTCTTTTGCCCATGGTTGATAATTTTGAGAGAGCAAAGCAACAACTGAAGCTGGAAACCGAGCAGGAGAAGAAGATTGATGCAAGTTATCAGGGGATTTATAAGCAATTTGTGGAAATAATGAGGAGCTTACAAGTGGCAGTTGTACCGACAGTTGGAAAACCGTTCGATCCTTCAGTAAGTTCAACTGTTTCTTTTATGGTTTATTTGTTTCCTTCAGTGTCTGGAGGTGGCAAAATGTGGGTCAGGTGGGTTGGGTCCATAATTTTAAGCGGGTCAAACGTGTCATGTTGGGTTGATTTTTTCCCATCTTTTAATAAAACTTTACGATTATCAAAATTTAATACATATTTGTGTTTGGCTTTATTGTCGAAGTTAAATACGTATTTGGTATTGATTTTGGATTCCCTCTCTTGGTGATACTAATTTTTAAGAAAATTACAATAAATGGTTCAGGTCAGTTCGGTTATCTATAGGTTTATTGAAACCGAACCGAACCATCCTTTTTTTTTGTTTTCCTTGGTTATTTCTATTTGGTTGTCGGTTTTTGGTGACTCCTATTTGTGATGTAGGTTCATGAGGCAATTGCGCGAGAAGAGTCCAAGGAGTTTGGTGAAGGCATTGTTATAGAAGAGTTTAGACGAGGGTTTGTTCTGGGGGAACGACTGCTTAGACCCGCAATGGTCAAGGTTTCTTCTGGGCCGGGTCAAGCCGATCCTCCCACCCAGGAATCTACGGAGCAAACAACCACCGATTAAGGCCAAAGATGGTTGAAATTTTGCACCAGAGTGGCTTTCATACATACTTTTTCCAGTGACAAATGGCATTGGTTATGTTTCTTTACATATCTTTGACTTGTTTTCTTTTTTTCTCCACTTATTATGATCATCTTCATTAGTTAAAGGGACGCATGTTGTACCTTACCGCGACCGTTATATTCTTAAAAATTATGGTAATAAAAAATTTAAAACTCATAAAAACATTTTTTCTTCCGAAAATACAAAGAGAATATTATGTGAGGTGGGGCGGTAAGTCTGACGCGCAATACCAAACCTATAACTACTCGGGTTTAGGTTTTTTATGTCCTATCCCCTTCAATGAACATGTGTATAACTTGATGTGTTTAATCTGTTTAATTAATACAACATGTGTAGGTTGATATGTATAACCTATTTATTAAACAGATTGACCTAGACCTACCTGTTTATAACTAGAGTATTGAAAGAAAATTAAATTTTACAATATGAATCAACCAACTTATTACAAACTATAAACCGGTTTCTGATAACCCTTTTTAGTTTTTTATTATATCCGTTTACAATCTACCAACCTGCTTTGCTCGTCTAGATAAATGAATTACATGACACTTTCAAACAGTGTCTTGACACATAAATACATGGGTTATGTTTGAGTTCATCTACTTAACTCGCCAATTGCCGCCACCCTTCTATGAAGTCCGAGACACTGCAACTTGGGTACATATAGTAGACACCCAACAGGGAACGTAATTGAAGAATACGTCCGTTGGACATGCTATACTAGTCACAATGCTTTTAAATCATCGTCCACGTCTAAACTTACTGATTCATCCCAACTTTTCAAAGCCAGAAACCAAAGTATCACTAATGTCGAACGGCAATAGTTTACAGTTAATGACTTTACCAAGCATACAGATCAACTTTAATAAGACAGATACCAATATAATCATCAATCAACTTCTGTAAGAATTACCGAGCAGAACTGTGTAAATTTTCGTTCTGCACGTAAAATTTCATGCAACTTGCAAAAACAACATTTAAAAGCAGATATTTCAAGTGACATCTAGTTCTAGCCTCAATCCTCTTAGCAACAGGTGGAACCGGCCTATGATGATATTAACCTGACTGTACCAACCATCATCAACCCTGCAAAGTAGTCTGCTTTGGTTAAAAAAACAAGCAGCTACTGAGCAAACAATAGCATAAACCCAGCTACCTACATCTATAACAGCCACCTTTGTAAGAAACGGTTATAAAACACTGAATACAAAAATCAACAAAAATATGAGCTCGTGTATAATCTTGCCCCGATATCGATCGGGCCATCATCCCCGCCAATAGGGTGAAGTGCAACAGGAACAGTTGAAAGAATATGCAACACAATGGGAAACACTGCTGGCTCAATGTCTGCATTCGTTGATATATCTTGTTCTGGTACCATGTCGTAGGGAAATGTAAGCATAGCAACCTCGTCGATTGCTTTAAACTTGCTACTACCTTTTTTATGTGAGCGGTTGTTTGGATGATAATTCAGCACCAATGTTGACGTAGCTTCGAGCCATTCGGCGGTAAGACCCTCAACCTCATCATAGTATATCCGCCGCTCCATCTACAAGAATGAATGTACAAAAGATAAACGATTAGAAAGCGATAAAAGCGGCAATTTCAACCTATTTACTTATGTATACGGATCGATTTGGGTTAATGTAACAGAGAAATGGATCGATAGGGTTGGCAGTCATCTGAGATGTAATCAAATACATAAGAAAACCTCCTAAATTACTTCTTTAGAAAGTTGGATTTTTATAGATTTTTCCTTTTTTGTGAAGTTAATATTTAAAACATCATATACTAAAATTTTTCAAAAATTTTTATAACAGAAATCAAGTATGAGCTGTTAACCAACCCGTTCGACCCTCCAACTATCGACACCTCTAGAAAGTGATGTAAATACGAGTCATGACCAGCTGTACATGAAAGGATATAATACTTACAGCTAGCTTGGTGACATATATGGACATGAATCTTGGTCCCAATCCCAATACTCTAGCTTCTGAAAGAAAAACCTGCAGTCACCATGCCACAAGGAAGTCACCATATGCTACTAGCAATACTTGAAACAATCTTTCGAAAATATTAATTGAAATTGTGTCCTCTTTTTTAAGCACAAACTGATGTCTCCTATATGGCTATATATATGGTTATGTTGAATGAACTACTGGATTTAAGGTTCAACGCAATCATGAGTGTTGGCAAGCATGAGGTTTCCAACTAGTGATAATGACCAAAAGGTAGAAATAAACTCAGGACTCAGGAGTAACGTCCTGTCATGTCATTACCAAAACCATATCTATTCTATCTCTATTTAGCGTCCATGTTTTCATGTTGATGTTAGTATAACTTATAACCATCCTGTGTAGGCTGTTAAATGTGGAGTCAAACCTTGTTTATTGCAGGCTAACCAGTGAACTTAGTGTGGGCTTCAACACACAGTCTTGCACCATGGCCCAGAAACTAAAGAGCTTGTGCTAGCTTATTGTTAGAGTTTGTATATTATCTACAGTTCTACACATGCATACATATATAGATATGACTTTGACTTACCTAGTTATGGGTTGGATTCATTAGATATCTATGATTAATAGTATAAGTTTCTAAACTATCTACACAAGATATCATGTTTGTATTGCTTGACCAAAAAAAATATACTGAAAGCAACTTGTACTAAGGTAGAAGGAAAGATAGCTTTATATGTTTCAAAATATGAACTTAAAAAATGGATACAGAAAAAACCTAAACATTAGATGGCAATTTAAGCCTATTTTCTATGGGTTGATTCAACAGATAAATGTAAAAAAGAAAACGGGTCTGCATAAAAACACCATATACCATCTTAACCAAAACTTAGATTATTATTAAAATAAATTCCTTTTTGTGATGATTTCCATACAGTAATTGCTTAAAAAACTCAAATTGTTATATAATAAGTTTATGAGTCAACCTTTCCCATTCAGCCCATACCAAAAAAACTGCCCCATTACAACTTAACCCCCCCCCCCCCCCCCCCCCCCCCCCCCCCTTTTACCCATGACCCACTCATTTTTCCACCTCTGCTGAACGGCTAAAGCTATCCAATTGCAGAAAAGTATGTAAACTAAAGAGAAAATGAGTTGGAGTCAACAATATAATATATTGAATATATTACCTCTTTGTTCCTCAGCAAAAGCCACATATAAAGTTTCTCAGTAGCATCCTTTACGTGTCTACTGGCCAGTTTTCTTGCATTGCAGTATGCAGCAACATCAGCAAGTACACCCGTGCCCGGAACAACATATTTCATTGCCGCATCTGCCAACACCTTTTTAGCATCAAAACTTTCCACCACTTCTTTATCAAAAGACAAGCCCGTAAAGCATCTTTTCACCAATTTCTTCTCATTTGAACCCAAAATAACTTCTGCTTCCAATGTTGCAGCTAATGTCCGATGTACAATAATATCAGCATAACGTCTTAATGGAGAAGTGAAGTGTGTGTAAAGCGGAACTGCCAACGCGTAATGACTCCAATCATTACCATTATCAATCACGTCCCCACTGCAGAAATAAGTTGCCAATTGCATTGGCTTTGTAGCATAGTTCATAAGAATATGAAAAAAGACAGCATCGTCCTTCAATTCATGCCTTATTCTCTCCAAAGATTGATTTAGCTCGCCAGAAGTCGAAGCGTTCAACTGTAAACCATGTTTACTGCAAAAAGATTCAAGATCTCTAAGTTTTGACAAATTAGGTTCGGGATGTCTTCTTAACAAAGCACTAGAAGGGTAAGCCCTAGTTATCACTTGAGCAGCTGTCGTATTAGCCAAAAGCATAAATTCTTCAACAAGTAAGTTGGATTTCTTCCTTCTAGTGAAAAAAATATCATAAGGTATGCCGTCTTGATCAAACAAGAAATCTGTTCTAGGGTTTTCAAGAGACAATGCACCATCTTTGTACCTATTTTCTTTCAACACTTTAGATATCTCATCAAGATTTTGAACAGAGGTAACCACATCGGACCATGTGAATTTGCCATGCAGTTGGAGACCCTCAACATTCAAAGTACCATCAATAATGTCTTGAGCATGATCATATGAGAGTTTACAACAAGACTGCATAATGGTACGACCGATCCAACGATCTAGAACTTCCCCATCAGGATTAATATCCCAAATGATGGAAAAAGCAAGTCTTTCTACCCCGGGAATAATTGAGCCTAATTTTTCAGAAAGCAATGGGGGCAGCATTGGTAATTTATAGTGCTTTAAATACACACTTGTGGATCGGATTTCGGCTTCTTCATCCAAAGCAGTGTGTGGAAGAACAAAATATGATACATCTGCAATGTGAACACCTACTCTGTAAATGCCATTTGGCAGCCTTTCAACTGAAAGAGCATCATCGAGATCAGATGCAGTGGCAGGGTCGATTGTAAACGCGCACAGGTTCCTTAAATCAATTCTATACTGAAATTCCTCTTCGGGTATTCTCCAAGGAACATGAGGTATACATGAAATCACTTCGGGAGGGAAGTCAGAAGAATCAACGGAGTTTTGAAATAAAATAGCGGAAATTTGTGATTCTACCTCTCCACCTCTTCCAAAATTGTGAATAACATGGGCTAACGGACTATCATACTCTTCACTCCATTCAACAATTTCTGCAGCAATGAGGTCCATTTCAAGTGTTAAGTCACAGTCCTCTAATCTTTTCATAATGCTGCTAGGCAAGGTTTTCACAGCCACCATCATTTTAGGAAATTTCGGATCAGTGGATATAAATTGGATGTAGTCACGTTTTGGAGATAACAGTAACAGTCTAGACTTTTTGGTGTCTTTCTTGGAAGTTTCGCTATTGAATACCCACGGCTTTATTCTAAGAAAACCGACAATAGACTTTCTCCGAGGAGACATCTCAATGATACCCACAACTCTACCTGTTGGCCGTTTTGATGGGAATGAATTCATCATAGCGCACAACTTCTCCACCAGAGGTACAACTTCTCTTCTTTCACCAGAAGAACAAGCTGCTGGGTGGTTATTTTCATCAACGTAGCTACTACTCGCAGGTCTACTTACCTCTTGACCAACATCTTCACCATGACTACTACCATTTACATAACTGTCCTCCACTGGAGGGCGAGAAGCGTCACTTGACCCTTTCATCTTTGTCCAAGATGAAAGAGGATCTACTTTAATTGCAACAATGTCTCCTTCTACCTAAACAAATAAAAAATATCAAATTAATCGTTAATCCAAATAGAATAATCTTTATAAGGAAAGAATTCTCTTTATTGACTGTAATAAGATTTGCTTTCCATCAATATGTGGATTACATCGTAGCTTCCTTCTATTCATAAATGCATAGAACAAAACAATACAAATAAGATGAACTGAAACCCCATTTGTCTGTGTCGTTCCAAGCTCCCCTGCCCCTTCAAACCCCCGAAAACTATAAGGTTGACCTAATACCCCATCTACATTAAAATTTGCAGATAAATCGACAATTGACAAATTCCAGGATATCCCCCTTTTCAAAAAGCAATATAAAACATGAATATCATTATCCTTAATTTTATATATTTCAACTCATCATATAAAGTATACAGTATTTTTTTAACGTCCATTAGAGCCCGGCCACCAGCGTACACTTGTTATTTGTTAATAGCAAGCATAGTGCCCGCTATAGTGAATAGTGTAGTGAAGCGCTTATGTGTCGGTAGCAACAAATAGCAGGAAACAGCAAGATTTTTGTATTTTTTTTTTTATTTTCAGTAAATATACATATAAATCTTGCCTAAATTTTTCATCTAGTGTATTGCTAAACATGAAATAGCGCTTGTTTTCATCACTATCACTATGTAGCGTATAGGTAGCTTGTTCGCTATTCGCTATCGACAACTATGCCCACACCCACGATCCCAATAAAGAGCTGGTGACCCAGCTAGTCACCAATTCCAAAAGAAACCCACCACCCAAAGACCCGCCGTGGCAAAACCCCAAACTCGCGCATGACATTTTGTCACCAGAGCACCGCCCCTTTGGTATCCATTGTTATCAACAAATATCTTAGATAAAAAAAACTTACAGCTCTGTTTTGGGAATGGAATCCAGTAATAAGAACATCAACAGGCAACCCATCTACTTTGCAATAAGCCTAAAATAAAAGAAAGCACAGATACACTTAATAATAATAATAATAATATGATAGTGAACGTATTATTACATATATTGAATAAACAACAAATACCTCAATCCGATTATGAGCATTAACTCTAAACATTGATTTGAACACCTCACCTCTCTGCACAAGAAAATAATAATATAGAAACAACAACAATTAAAGAATAATAATAATGATTATTATTAAGAAAGAAAGAAAGAAACAAAGGATATATATATTAATTAATTAATTAAATTAACCTGTAAGGCAAGGTGAAGAGCTTCCATGGACCAATGGGTGGGAAAATGCTTCCGTTGAGGAAGATGATCAGTCTGATTGTTAGTCATTCAATCTTAAATGTGTAATCACTGAATTTGATATGAGAAATTGGATTGATTGATTGATTGATTGATTTGAATAGAATAGAATAGAATAAAGAATCAAGGGGAGGGGAGGGGAGGGGGAGGTGTGACGTGAGCAAATTAGGGTTCACGAGTGGAGACAAATTGGTGGGTAGTGACGGCACAAACCGACCATACTCGTTTTTTTTTTTTTTAGAATAATAGGGTGCTCCGCGCGATGCAGCGGGGAACACCGACACTTTTAAGGGTATGTATTGTTCGGTTAAGTTTGATTATTAATATCATCCGAAATTAAAACCAAATTCATCAGTTAATCGATGTTATTAAAAAAAATCGGTTACTTGGTTCGGTTTATATAGTTAGATTATCGGTTTTTAGTCCTGTTTAGTTAATAATCCCACCTGAGTTTTAGTTTCGATGATATTGATAGGGGCAATTTTGGCAACAAAACGTAAACCTAAAGGATCCAGATGTTAAAAAAAAAACTATTTTGGGCGGATGTGGCAAAAATGGTCAAACCTCATGGACGATTTTGGTTATTAACTTTAATATAATTGATTTGGGGTTTTTAAGATACTCAAAAGTTAAAAGTTAACTTTTATTTATTTAAATAACAGTTACACATTTTCACTTTATTATAAGCCAACTGACAACTACCTCTATGATTTGTAAACGACCGTAATTTTTTCATACGTTAATACTTTAAAAAAAAACTATATCATAAAAAACGGACATTTTATTGTTTATAAATTGAGTATAGTATAACAATTCTATTAATTAAAAATATTGATATTTTATGTGATTATAAATATTTAGGGGTGAAAATAACTAAACCTTTAACCGAAATTGACCAAAAATTGATATGTTACGTGATTAACAATATATATCCCTTGCTGAAAATTAACCAAAAACCGAGTTAACCTATTATTAGTTTTTTTGTACCCTAAGTTAACCAAAATTAACTATTCATATATTTATATTTTTATACATCCATTTCATGTATTTATACCTCAATATCATGTACTTCAAAGCAAAAATTTTAACCAAATTTTGGTTTTGGTTATTAATCAAAATTAACTAAACCGAACTAAAAACAAAAATATAAGCAAATAGACTGAACCAATTAACCAATTGGTTAATAAGATCGATAAACCAATAATGTCATTTTTTGTTTTGGTTAAGACTAATAACCGAATTGAACCCAACCATGCACCATCAGAAGTGTTTGTGTTCCCTACTACATCGCGCAAGCACACTGTTATGAATATATGAATGGTTTTCGTCACACCCTCAAATTTCCACTACGGGGTTTATACCGCGAGGCGCATGACATACCAGGATCCCATAGCCATAAGTCATATGAACGAACTCTAAATGCCCAAACCATTTAGTTCGTTTTCAAAAATCAAGTTTAGTTAAGTTGCGGAAGCGTAAACCAAATTTAAACCTTTTAAAACCATGCGCAAAACAACGCGCCCAAATTAAAACCATATGGAAGAAAACATAAAAGCATGATATGTAATTTAATTGTATGCCCAAGACTCTAATGAAGTGAAGTGTGCAGTGCTTTCTAATCGTGGCACCGGAAGCTAACTACCTGCAAAAGCATGTATATCGTGGGTCAACAAACAATGTTGGTGAGTTCACTAAGTAAAGAAGGTGAGTAAGTAAATGCGCTGGTTTACCAAACCACGTAACCAAGTAAAAGCGTAGGTCCTCCAGACCAAAATGTTCCAGTGTTATCAGTTTAATCATGTCAGGGGTAGCTAACCCACTCATTGCAACTAAACAGTATTATTGGGACACCTTCAGTAATATAATAGTTTGCCTCAATAACTAGTGTCTATCAACACTAGTTCTCAAATGTGGTCAGAAGTTCATGTCCATGCTCCCATCATCGCAAACATGAGGTTGCTGCACAACCTAATAGCGCTATCAACTAATACCCCGCTCGCCTCCAGTGATTAACCCAATAATATGCAAGGACTTTTCAAGTGATAGAGTGTTTAGTTCACAAAAGACCAATAAGTTTTAAACTGATCAAAGCGTGATCCACACAAGGAATCGTAAAACCCGACCCACACAAGGAGTCAAAACCCGACCCACACAAGGAGTCAAAGCATCTCAAAACCCGAGATGTAAAAGTAGTCCCAAACCGGACTAGAAAACGTTTTGTAAGTTGTCTCAAACCCGAGACGCATGCTTTTGAGAAAAAGTAGTGAAACTCACCTTAGTATGCAAGCACTGGCGAAGCATAGTAAGGGCGGGGAGGGGTGGCCGACCCCCCCCGGATTTTCGCGCAGAAGTTCCGATTATATAGTATTCGTATAGAAAATTTTGAAAATATAGGGTTTCGACCCCCCGAAACGGGTTTTCGACCCCCCGAAACTAGTGACTTCCGACCCCCCGAACCTTCGGGTCAAGCTTCGCCACTGTATGCAAGCAAATAAATCTAAACTCCAAAGTAGGGTGTGCTACTGACTCCCTAGTATATGTGTAATATCATTACACCATATAACTTGTTTGTCCAAGACGTTTAAATGTTCAAAATCGTGTAAGTGACACCTAGTGATTCTACATGCATAAGTAAACCCTACGGACCCATTGGTGAATATGTTGGTTATCATTAGTTTAACACTTCATATGCATCTCATATAAGTGCCCATTCAAGTACATGTCAAATACACACCATATAGGACTCCAATTAGTCACATAAACTCACACTACACAGTCTGTGTTTTTAGGACATATTATGTGCCATAAAAACTAACTTATTAAAAATACTTATCCAGTGAGTTAGACTACCAAAATTTTATTAAATATTCTAGGGGGTCTACTGGACAAATCCATATTTTTAGTTTATGATAAAACCTTGTACAAAATTATGAAAATTCACGGAACACAACTACGTTCAGAAAATACACATAACAGATCAGTTTAGTAGAAAAATTCTCAAAAATCGTGTATTCATCCAAACGGGATGAATCCACTTGGAAAAGCCAAGTTATTCCAATGTTAACCTACTGTCCAAATTTCATAACTTAATTCCTTGTAAAACTCGAGTTATGATTGTTTAAAGTTGACTCAGTTTGTTAATCCAAAAATCTGACATGACCTTTAATCAAAGAGAATTCCAAAAACACATCAAACGACATCCAAATCAGATGATTTTTCCCATTCTAAAAAGCTAAGACCATGTACAATCCATTCATGCAAAGAATCGATTAAAAAAATTATTTGCAAGCCACGTAACAGACCCTACAAGTCAACATTCAGATTCTGTCCAGATTCTAATCATGCAATATCTATACATATAATATTTAGGAGCATTTTGGGACACTTGGCAATCATTTACCACCCTAGCATTTAATGGTCATCCCTCATGGCACAATGTGGTAATTTATAAAATTTTCTTTTTTTTTAATCAAAAATCCATAAAATACATATACCCTAAAAAAAACACGGACATAACACATTCATATTATCATCGCCTCCTTCTACGCAAACCCTAATCTCACAAGGGCGATTCAAGGCGATTAAACATAATCTTTCTCTCCAATCCAAGGTAACTGTATTTTGATTGTTATTTCACTAAATCGATGTTCATTGATCGATTATTCTTTCTTTTGTTTCACAGATTTTCAATCTATGTTTTTAAACTTTAGATTAATGTTAATCTTTTTCTCTGTTTTATGTTTTACTTATTGTTCTTTTTTTTCGATTATTATTGTTCATTCTTATTAATCGTTTTGTATTTCAGATATGATTTAGGGTTGATGTTTTAAGGTTACGATTTATCGTTAAATTGATGTTTTATGAAATCTAAGAATGGATTGTTATGCTTTTAGGTTTCAATTTAGGGGTTTATGATTTAGGTATTGATTTAGGGCTTTTTTTTCTTTATAGAAACCTTAGAACCGATTTTTATGATTTAATTTTTGATTAGTGGTTTATGTTTTAGGTATCGATTCATGGTTTAAGAAATACTTTATTGGTTTGTTATTATTTAAGCGTTCAACTTAGAATGATTTTGCATTTATGTTATAGGTTTGTATTAAGCTTGAATGTTTTAGGTTTGTATTTAGTAAAAATGGTTCAATTGATTTAGTCTTCAATTTATGTTATAAGGAACCTAGGAATGTTTCAGGTTTTGATTTGTAGTATGTCCGAAATACGGATTACAAATATTATCCCTAATTGCTAAGCTGGACATTATTCGTAGTAATATGTTTTAGGTTTGCATTTAGTAAAAATGGTTCAATTGATTTAGTCTTCAATTTATGTTATAAGGAACCTAGGAATGGATTGTTATCATACATTGTTTGGATTAGGTTTGCATTTAGTAAAAGTTGTTCAATTGATTTAGTCTTCAATTTAGTCTTCAATTTATATTCTTTATGTTATACTCATATAAACATTACTTTGCTGATATGTATTTGCGATTATCTTTTGTGGTTGCTACAGGTGCATACACGTTTGGAATACAATGGTTTATGGATTTTGGATTGAGTCGGAGGGTAACAACCGTGTTTGTATTGTAAGATATCTGTTACATGCTAAAATGTATATAGTACAGTATGTTTATACTTTTCCTAATAATATTTTAATGTTTGTAATTCTTATCAGGCGTTACCAAAACTCTATCAAAAGTGGATCGAAGATTATGGTTATCCTACCGGTAACACCAAAATCCGTACCTTGGACTCTAAAATCTATGATATTAAAGTGTTGAATATTGCTGGCAAGTGGTTCTTCTACAATGGTTGGAGAACAATGATTACTGAATTGAAGTACCCATCTGGGTGTAACTTTCTATTTCAGTATGAGGAAAATCTTCGCTCTTTCAGGATGATAACTTTCCATCAAGATGCAGTGTATGCAGCTGGTAACTTTTTTTACTGCAGATTGTCCGATCCTTATACCAGTGAGAAGCGTCTGGTATGTGTTTTTTTTAATCAAATAACATCATTATATTTTATTATACAATTTGTTGATAAAAAAACTTATTTTAACCCCTGTCAACATTTTTTCTGTTTTTTCCAGCATGTTAGTTGTTACGTTGTTCATGGTTTAATGAACAGACAACTCCCGTTGGACCCAATTGCAGTTAGAGCTCCTCCACGTAAAAAGTTTCAGATACAGCTAGCAGTTGATGATGGTTTCTTTTATGTCACTAAAGGATGGAGTTTCATTAAGGAAACTTTTTCAATCACACCTGATCATCTCATTGTCTTCGAAATCATTGATGAGGTCTTCTCTGTTTTCTTAAATATAAATTCTAAATCTTTAGCTTTATATTTTTTGCTCGCTGTATACGTCATAAGGCTGATAAAATGTATATACTTCTTTTTGGTTTAACAGAGCACATACAATATGTCGATTTTTGAGAAAAACAAGCTTACTCTTCCTCCTGAACTTAAATGGGAAGCTGAAGTTAAGGAGGAGGATGATGATGAAGATTACTCTGATGAAGATATCATTGTCGTTTCTACTGATGATAGTGAGGAGGTTGTCGTTTCTGATGATTTCAGCGAGGAGGATGAAGAGGACACTGATATGGAGGAAGAGGATGATGATTCTGAGGAAGAGGAGGATGTAGGTGTGCCAGTGGTGTTCGTTGTTGACAGGCACTATGTAAGTAATAATATTTATTTTTTAAATGTATTAACTTAGATGTATTTTAGTCCTGTTTACATACTACACTGATTTTAATTAATCGATTGTTTTAGGGTTTTGATTTAGGATTATGATTTAGGTTTTAATTAATTCTGTTTACATACTGATGATTATTATGGAAAATATGTTTTTGGTCTCTATTTAGCTTTCATGTTTTAGGTTTATGATCCGATTGATGTTTTATAGAAACCTTAGAATGGATTGTTATGATTTAGTATTTGATTAGTGGTTTATGTTTTAGGTATACATTTATGGTTTAAGAAATACTTTATTGGTTTGTTACTATTTAAGCGTTCAACTTAGAATGATTATGCATTTATGTTATAGGTTTGTATTAAGCTTGAATGTTTTAGGTTTGCATTTAGTAAAAATGGTCTTTACTTGTGATATGGGTCATCTGTGGTCATCGTTCTCAACTGCACCAATTTAGTTGTTTATTTAGACTTTGTTGACCTTATGAGGTCAAACTGCACTCAAATGGTCTTTACTTGTGATATGGGTCAAATGGCATTTACTATGTAAGTGCAATCATTTATTTTTTAAATCTATTAACTTAAATGCATGTTAGTCGAACAGTTTTATTATACGCCTTTAGATGTTATTGCAGCCATAGTAGTGGTTTATAAGTTGATGACCTCCTAATATGGGTCAAGTGTTGTTACTTAGACTTATTTAGATGTTAAATGTTAGTCTGTTGTCAATTATGGAAAAACTGTTGTTGCTTATTTAGATGTCCACTTATGTCATATCCAAATGAGATGACAAGCTATATTTATATATTATTATTGTATAACTTTCTATTATTTGTTATTTGCGTAGCGTATAAAGACCCCTTGGGCAAGGGAAAACGGGTTGTGCAAGAAGAGGGATTTGACCATTCGTGATGGTGAGGGTTTTAGTTGGGGAGTGTCTGTTGGGAGGGAAGGTGAACCTGGAAAGTACCGTTACAACATAAGAGGTATGTCAACTTTCGTAGGTGATAAGAACTTTCAGCTTGGTGATCAAATGCATTTCCAGTTTTTCCAAAAGCAAGGTGTGTTCGAGTTCTCTAATGTTGTTAGCGGTAATGGTAGTTAGTTTGGTTAGTGGTGGTTGTTATGTGGTTTGAAGACAATAGTTTTTGGTGGGTAACTTTTTTAAGTTAGAACATGATCTATCGTTGGTAGTCACAAACATTTCCACGTTTACTGCTCATGTGGTAAGTCGTGGTTTTTGGGTTTATATATATGTTGATAAACAATAAATTAGTAGGTTATGTATATTGTAATGTTTTTGGGTTGTTTAGCCAGTAAGTTAGCAATGTTTGGATAAGTTAGTAAATCTATTACCTAAGAATCTAAAATAACTGAATTTTCATCTTAGAATTTTACATTTTGATACAAAAAACTATATTTTGTAACATTGGTTGTCCAACTCTTTTTAACAAAAAGGTTTTTTTGAACATTAATTTTGTAAACTTTTGGTAGGTTTAGTTGTCATGTATGATTGTGCATATGATGTTTGGTTTGTCGTGATATATGTTTATGCTAAACCTTTATTTGTTGTTTATTGAGTAATTATGAATTGTGAACTGTTTAGGTAGTAGTAATACAATTACAATCATATGGATTTTTATACAAAAAAAAAGTCATCATACATTTTTATATCAGAAAACTTTTTTAACAATCATGTGACATTTTATATTTTTTAAATTTGATAATTTTTTTTAAAAGTCAAATTTTAGCAACATTGACTTTTCCAAGTCAATCATATTAATGACAGTTTTCCTAAAATATTTTAATTTATTAATTGTTAATAAATATAAATTCCGTTTATATTAAGAAGTTTAAGTTATCTCAATCATTGTTAACAAAATAAATTTAAGATTATTACAATTAACTAACAATCAATATAATTGTATCATCAAAATATTTTTGGTACATTTCAATTATTTAAAACATAAGTTGAATGACTTTGTTTTAAAAAAATTTAAAACCAACCCTTTATAAACTAAAACCAGTTTTGTAACATAAGAGGTATTTAAATTCAATGTTTGGCTATTTTAATTAAATTGTATTACAGTTTTACAATTCTTTTAAATCGCTTAGTTTAAAAAACGAATAATAAACTATTTTTTTCCAAAAAATAAATTCTTGATGAATAAACGAACTTTACCTATAAAAATTGGACAAAGTTAAATGTAAATTACTTTTCTTTTATAAAGCCGTTAGTTAAAAAAATTTATAACAAACAATTTTATTAAAAATATAAAATGAATTATACTAAGTTTAAAATGTACCATACCAAAACGAAATTTAACTTAATAATGGAAACAGTTAAATGTAAATTAATTTTCTGGTCAACTGTTATATTAATGTTGTCATAATTTAGGAATCTTTAGTCAAAATGTCATCATACATACTATGACTAACTTTGAAACATTTTTATATTACCAAACCTTTTTTAACAATAATTTACATTTTATATTTCTTAAATGTGTTATTGTTTATTTTTAAAGTAAACTTTTAGTAACGTTGACTTTTCCAACTGAATTATATTAATCACAATTTTCCAAAAATATTTTAAATTATTATCCTTAACTAAATAATGTAAACATGTAACAATGGTAATTATGATTTTCTTTTTTTAATCAATAAACGAAATTTAACTTAATAATGGAAAACTTAAATGTAAATTGATTTTCATTTCTAACTGTTACTTTTAAAAAAAATTTCACAAACAATTTTATTAAAAATTAAATTTTAATTATACACAGTTTCAAATGTACCATACCAAAAAATCGTATGTATGTAAACAAAATTTAACAATATTAACTTTTAAGTTAATAATGTAAACATATAACAATGTTAATTATATTTTCATTATATAATTAACTTTAAACGAAATTTAACTTAATAATGGAAACACTTAAATGTAAATCAATTTGTGGTCAATTGTTATATTTATGTAGACATAATTTAGTAATGTTTACTAAAAATAAAAAACTTTACATTTTTATTACATTTTTTTGTTAAACCTCTATAAATACATATTAGATTGATCGTACCTAATACTTAGATACCATAGAGTTGTAGCATTATGGATCCAAACAACATTACTTTTTTGAATGACATCACTTGGCGCATGACTAAATATACTATCAAAGTTAGGGTGCTTAGGCTTTGGAAGCGAGAAAATCGAAAGAAACCTGGAGAAATTCTTTCTCTTGATATGGTTCTTATGGATGAACAGGTTATGTTTTTAACATATTTTTTTTTTAATTTGCTTTTTTCTACACATTTGTTTGTTGCGAAAATTGGTTGTTAATAAATTTTTTTTTTCTTTTCAAACAGGGGTCGAAAATGCAAGCTATTGTATGGAGTAGATATATGAAGAAGCATGAAAAATTCTTACATGAAAATGAAACCTATTATATTTATAACTCACAACTTGCTGAAAACAAATCTACTAAACATTTTTCTAAAGAAGATATGCTCTCATTTACTTTTGAAACTAATATTTCAAAGTGTAGTAAGTTTGATGGAAGCGAATACGGTTTTAATTTTTCATCTTTTGAGTCAATTAAAGGTGGAAATCTGTCTACAGAACAAAGAATTGGTTTGTTTTTATTATACTAACGAAATGTATTTTAATCCTTTTCTATATTGATTATGTATTCGTATAAAACTGTTTTAACTTTTTTTTAAGATTTCATTGGCTATGTTGAAGAATGGACTCCACCAGAACCAACAGAAACTAAAGCTGGTTTGAAAAGCAAGATGAACCTTGTCTTGATCGATCTAGAGTATGTATTTCATATCTGCTACGAATATGTTGGTATAAAACCCTTTATAATTTTCCTTTTAACATACATTCTGTTTATATGTAGTGGCATGAAAATGACCTGTTCTTTGTGGGAAGATTATAGTCATGAGATGTTTGAATACATCAAGCAGAATGAAGATGAAGTTCATGTAGTCCTTATTGTTCAATTTGGAAGCTTTAGCAATTATAAAGGTATGTTATATATTACTTTTTTTAGAAATTCCGATTAGATATTTTTGTATACCGGTATTTGTTTTACCTGTTTTAATATTTTTTTTTCAAAGGCAATGTAAGTGTTCAAAATGCTTTCTTTATCACTCGCCTTTTTATTAATGAAGACATTGAAGACATTCGTGTAACGTCCCGTTACTTTCTAGAATATTAAAAAGATATTAATAATAAAAAAATAAAATAAAATATATAATTAATCTATTAACAATAATATCTCGTCAACAAGAGATATGTTTCTATTCGTTAATGAGTTAAATCTTTTAAATACGCTAATATAGTGTCGAAAATAATAATAACGCATTGTAAGTAATAACACGCTAGTAACCGACACTTATCCTTGTAAATTTCTAACGCGACTAAAAATAGATATCAAATATATAGTCCAACCACTCGTTTGAAGGCGGTGTATATAAATAAATAACTGGAAATAATTATTATAGCGGTTAAACAAGTTATGTAATTTAGACGAGACCGAGTCAGTAACTGGCTCGTATACACGGTACCCAACCACTTAACCCACACCAAAACCCTATCTATATAAACAAACCTCCTTCTCATTCTTATTCTTCTTCCCCTTAATCCTAACCCTAGCCTCCACCCCTTTCTTTTTCATCCTTCTTTCTCTGTTCTTTTCCCACGTAAATATACTCACAAAAGACGATAGTTAGTCACAACTTTTGAACCTTTCCCTTTCCTCTCTAGATAAGCAGCCATGGCAACAAGAACCACCATCCTAAACTACGCCTACGCCCTGGTCGTGGAGATGCAGCGCCGCTGCCAACAGCAGCAGCCGTCAACAACGAGGAAACAGAATGCTTTCCGTTTTGACCCATGGTTCAACAACCGGAAGAACCATCTTCCTTCTTGGTTTCTTTGATTCGGGTCAGGTTTGGTAGCTGGAGTCGGTCCTCACGACGGTTGTGACTGGGAAGTTGGTCCGACATCTTGGCGCTGGGTTCGGGTCGTCGGGCTTCTTTTTCCTTTCAATTTGTTCCACCACCGTGTGTTAAGAGGTAACAGTTTCCTTTATGTTCTCATATCGATTGGTTTAGTTTAACAAAAAAAAAATAGTTTTTGGGGTGGGTTAAATTCTAGTGAGTTAAGATTGTTTGTTTGTTCTGTACAAAGAAAGAAAAGAGATGAAGAGTAGGATGACTCAAGCAAATTAAACTCAAGGAAAAAGGAACCCCACCATTTGTTAAAATTAAGTGTTGGGTTTTGTGAACTATAATACAAAAAAAATGGACAGAACATGACAAATGAATAATGATATGATTTTTGTTTTCAAATGTCGTTTACAATTCTTTATGTATATATATACATCAAAAGTTCTATATTATGGTTTTAGAAGGAGTACTACAAAATGTGGTTTAGAAAATATAAATCCTTGGTATGAACCATTAACTTAAACTAAATAAATTATTGTTGTTTAGAAAAAAATAATAATAAAAATAACAAATCGTATTTATTTCCTCAAAGATACATGGTCTTGTTTTACATGTTGACAAGCAATTGTCGGTAAGTGGATATCCTAAACGAAAGGGGTTATGAAGATTTTACTTAAATACATATCAATATTAATTTGAACATGAACCTCAACTGAGAAATTAGAAGTTAATTTGAAGTTGCAATAATATTTTAGGATTTCGCGACATGTGAATCAAGCCTTAGGAATTATTTCAGCCTTTGCTAATTCTCATTGACTCATTACACGTTCGTCATCACAAATAAGGTGAGTTCATACTTGTCCCCTTTTTATTCTTTATTCTTTGGGGCTCAACATGTATTACTATCAAAACTTAAACGATTTCATACTCTTAAAACTATTATGCTCAATCTAAATGCTATTATGCTATGACATGCTAGAATTCAAAGTCTTACATACAAATGTACGATTAGTTAACAACCCACCTTACATGTATAGCGCTATAGGTTGACACGCCGCCCCCTTTATGGGTCATGATAAGATGAAGTCTTTTGTGTTATCGAGTGTTGTTGCCGTTTGTATGGTTCTACGTGCATATGCTTATAACATGATGATTTGAGTAAAACTTTCTTATATTATGTACGTAAGTCAAAACTAGTATGCTCACCAATACTTTATGTGTTGACGGATATTTTATACATGTTGCAGGAAAAGCTTGATGAGATGATACAAGAAACATCACTTAGGATTCGGCCTTAGAAACAAACGAAACAAATCTTTATTTTACGTCATGTTCAAGTTAATGTATTTTTTTTTATGAACAAATTGTATGCTTGTTGAATCTTAGATTACGAATGAAATCTACTTTAATCTATTGTCACAATTTAGCGTTATGAAGTCTTTGAACAATCTATCACAAGTCTCACCTCGATGTTTCCGCCATCGGTTGGGGTGTGACAATTCGTTCTTTCAAGAAAAGGTAGAATAGTTATATTTTTTTGTGTTTTATTTATATGTTTTCAGTTGTTTAAAGATATATAAATATATATTTTTTTAATTACAGTTATATTGAAAAGTTTATCTCCAGCGAATCATGTTCTGCTCAACGATCCCTGGGATCGTCTGGTAGTATGAATATGTCTGATGAATTTTTGAATAAAACAACTTTTAGCAGTATTCGTGAGCTTCCATTGATAACAGAGGTTCGTATTAAATTAATTTTTTTTTTTTGCCTAATAACTTTCTTTCCAAATACATTTCAAGGTTATTCGTGACATTTTTAATTTTGGTTTTGTAGGTTAACAAACAAGTAATTGTTGTTGGAACAATCAAGGGGGTGGATCCTAACGAAGATTGGTATTACCTTGGTTGCGAGTTCTGCAACCACAAGGTTGAGCCAACTTTGAGTTTACCAGATGATGAAGAGGTGAAGGACGTAACTTCATTTAAACAAGTTTTGATTTGCACGAATAAAGGTTGTCCCAAACAGATTGTCTCTGGTGATCCAGTGTAAGAATTCTATTCTCTATACATAAGTTATAATTGTATGATATTATTTATTTATTTTTTATGTTTTAGTATTCATGTTTACGTTTAGTAATTTTTTTACATATAGATCTGATTTTTTAGTTTTGGTGTTTTAGGTATAGGATTCCAATAAGGGTACAAGATTGTACTGGAATTACATCCCTTACATTGTTTGATCGAGAAGCAAAAAAAATGTTGGGCATGTCAGCGATGCAGCTTCTTGAGAAAAGCAAACAGGTAACCTATTTTTTTGAGCTTTAAATAATATATGTAATTGTACTTTGTATTACTTATATGATGTATGATCTAGGTTTCTATTGAAGAGAAAGTAATTCCTGTTGAGTTTTATGAAATTGAAGAGAAGAAATTTGCTTTCAAAATTAAAGTAGGGCAATTTAATATTGATAAGCATGTTGATGGTTATGGTATAAGGAAGCTTACAAATGATTCGGAAATTGTAGCTTCTCTTGAAGAACGGTTCCTTGACATTCAGGTTATGATTATGATTTAAATATTTTCGTTATAATTACTGTTATGAATCGTTATTATTTTTGTTGTTATTTAGTTATTGTTTAAACCCTTTTTACGTTAATCGGTTCTTTATTACATTTTTTTTAGATCGAACAACCTCTGCTTGAAAATATCGATGTAGGTGACTCTTCAACACAGAATACGGTGTCTTTGAAGGTTAGTAGTTTACTTGGTCAATCATGTGTTCAGATTACATTTTAATGTAGTTTATTCTAACAATTTATACATGGCTTTTAATATTGTAGGATTCTGTTGGAGATAACACTACTCCAGAATCATCTTCTAGAGTTAGTTTGATTCGTGATGAAGTTGAGATAAAGCGTAGCTTGGACAAAGTTTACGAAATGGAAGATGATGCAAGTCAGTCAACAACTAAAGTCCTCAAGTCTGAAAAGTTGATTTCCCGTAACAAATCACCTGAGAACACGGTCTTGATTCCTAAGGTTGAAAAATAGGATCAATTACCCGTTTTTTTGAACAATGGTTTATTGTCAGGATTTTTATTTCCTGTGTGTTGACATTTTGTTTTCATTTGTGTTTGCTTTGATTTTGAGACAATTTTCATCTACATAAATTGCGTGTTTACATTTGATGTTTGTTTATTATATTGGTAAAAATTCTACATGGTTGAATTGTTTTTTAGGATTTAAGATTATTGTTGATAGTTTATAAGAGACCCTGTACTCTTATATGGCTAGCTTTATGGTGCTTTATCAAGAGTAAAAATCAGGACTGGTGTTAAGTTACTTATACTTGACGCGGATGACAAGGTGAAGAATAAAACAAAAATGTTTTGTATAAAGAAATATTTTGATGATATTTGATTAGAATATGTATCATTTTCTTTTACATTTTAATAAAATATTTCATCTTATAATAAGATTACAGTCAACTTCCAAAGGGAACAATTCCAAATAAGCGTATGTTTCTCAAAGACCATCAATAAAATCCAAGGACAGTCTTTATCGAAGGTTGTATTATATTTAAGAGACCCAGTATTGTCACATGGTCAACTTTATGTCGCATTGTCAACAGTTAAAAGCAAGGCAGGCGTCAAGTTACTTATACTTGATGCTGATGGGAAAGTCAAGACTAAAACAAAAAAATCTTGTGTATAAAGAAAAATATTTTGATATTTGAATAGAATGTGTATTTATTTGTTTTAAATCTTAATAAAATATTTCTGCTACATTTTTTTATATGTTTTACCCCTCAATATAATTGTACGTTGGTGAGCCGCGTGTAACGCGGGCAAAGATCTAGTTATCAATTATATCAAACCCTAGTTGCATATTATCAATCAATAACACCTAATAATCATCATACAACATTAATAAGAACCACATCTGATCAAAACCCTAATGATACATCATAAACATCATCATTCACAAACCCTAGAAGTCTAAAACATCAAGAACATGCATAACCATGCAACCTATCAATTACTAATCGCATAAGATTATGTTTAACCCATTCAATCTTTATAAACCTCAAGTTTTAATCTTTATGAAAACGTTTCAGACCTGGACAAACTTAGTTATAAGGTTTTATAACATATTAAAGAAGATTAAAACACAAGAGATTGAAGATTATACCGCAAGCTAATCAACCGAATGCTCTTGAAGCTTCCCGATCGATGTTCTTGCGCCTTAGCAGGTGTTTAGGGGTTAATATTTCTTAATAGGGCAGTAGGGGCGATTAGGGTTTGAGTTTAGGAGGTACAAGAGGCTTAAGGTTGCTTAAATACATGTTTAAGCCAGTTATGTTTCGTCAGTATCCCGTGAGTGGCCGCGCGGGGCCTGTGAGCGGCCACTCACAGCCCCCCGGCTCGCTCCGGGTGCCCTGCTTCGTTGCACGGCTCGTTTCCTTCGATGTTTTCGCTGTTTTGGACCATAACAAGTGTAACCCCAAGTGTTAAGACCCCAACCATCCTAATGGTCCATCCCTTATAGTTTTTATTAATGTATTTGGTTTAAGCTCACGTAATCGCATACAGTTTGCACATAGTTTCACAGAGTATCATAGAAGCATGTAATTGCAATCAATATCAATCAATTAATTCACAATTATTAATTACATTGCTCACCAACGTCCGAGGTTCACTAATCATGTATACAGTCTGGTAATTCCCCGAATTACCACTTCATACAGTTATTAACCTATAACTGTGCAACGTGTGTCCTATCTAGCTAACCCTAGTTAAGTATAATGCAGGGAATGTAACTAGAGTTTAGTTAAAGTGAGAACCTGAAATTGCGGGGTATCACAGTTTTATTTCAGTTTGACTGATTTTTATTAACTAAGTGTACACAAAGAAAAAGAAAACGATAACCGATTTTAAGTTAAATCAGATGTTGGTTAATTCAGTTTTCATTTGATTTTGGTTCAATTTTGTCTTTTTTTTGTTTGACTTTGGTGAATGGTTTAGTCATTGCTTACTCCTAGATATTGTTAATCAGGTAGCACATAAACAAAATTAATTAAAAAATGGCTCATTATTATGATGTATTTTTTTTTAAATAAAAGTATCAATGTATGAAAAATATATGACTATTTAAAAATAATGGGGGATAGTTTGCATAAAATAAGGAAAAGAAGTTTAACTATAATTTAAACTAGTGGGAATGCCCGCACGTTGTTGCGGGTGCGTTTGCTTTGTTGCCTCAAAGTTGTTGTTGGTGTTTGTGGTGCGTGTAGGGCATTTATAGACGATTCATTATGGTGATACTAAATATATAGGAAGCAACAACCTAATATTTAGTTATAAATTATTTAGTATCCATGAGTTCTTGAGTACCTTGAATAAGTTTGTAAAACTCCTGTTGGATACTTTTATATAACTGTGTGATATTTCGGCATTTATAAAACTATGTTGTATATAAACAAAGCTTTATAAAAACGATCATAATAAAACACGTGAAAGCTTATAAAAACAAAAACGCTTTTGAAAAAAAAACACATTATATATATATATATACAAATAGCAACTTAACCTCTTCACTAACGGTGTTAATATTGTTCCTTATTCTCCACTAACGGTGTTAACCTCTCCAAACCTATTGAACGTCTTTTCTTTTCCAAAACGGCGTAACCCTTTGGTTTAGTGGAATCAATTACACGTGTTCTAAATCACATGGTTTAGATTAATTATAAACCGTCGTATGTGTTGTAACAAACTGATCAAGTAATTTTATTTCAAACTATGCACATGTTGGTCAAAGATTGCTGCTATTATTATAATATTTTTATAATTGAACTTCATGATTGGCGTTAACAATTAATCATATATATAAAATGTAATATGATAATGTGTATTAGCACACACTCATGGATTTATCGCAAACAAACAAGTTAACACTGGATAAGACGAGGGATCCAAATTTGCAGACGCAAAAAAAAGTTGTCAAAATCACAAAAGTTGTCAAAACCAATTCAAATGGTATCCTTTATCCAAAATAACACCGCGAAGGATTGCCGGAAATCTGAAACAAAAAAGAGGCAAAGGAATCGTCCTTTTTTGAAACTATAGGACGAGGGTTTCATTAACCGATCCAAATTGTTTTGTTAATCAATTATGAAATAAGAATGAATTCATCGCAATGATGGCATCAGTTTCGATGTATATCGCACAAAGATGAAACCATATCTTGAACGCGAGTGAATTCCGTAGTCGTGTTTCCATATCTTGAACGTGTCTGACGGAGCAATTTTTTCGAAGAACGGAATGGTGAGAAGTCGAGGAAGAGGACGATACGACCTTAACCGGGCGGACACGTGGAGGTACAACATGAATATCGCAACAATTTCCTTCCATACACGACAACATAGCGCCTCCTTTAACGCATTTCATCCATGTGCTTTTTGTAATGACACGCCGTTGGCAAGTTCACTTGCTGCGAATTCGTTGTTTGTCCTCACCACAAGATGCATCACGGTTTCTCTTCGGATTGTCACAGTGTTCGAGTGGCTACAAAGTTTATAGTTTGAGAGAGTTGTGGGATCAGCATGCCAAAATTTATTCACGATTCGAAAAACAACCAGATAGATTTTAGAAATCTTTGCATATAATATAACAATACTAAACACATTCATAATCAACGACCCGCTGCAACGCGCGGGGTGGCGTAAACTCGTTTGCAACAATTGACAAAATAAAAATCACGTTTTAATAAAAATCAAACCATCAACAAAAAAAAAATGCACTATTATGTTCCATGTATTATAACTATGAAGACAAAAAGAAAAAAAAATCCTTATTCTTATAACAATGAAAAAAATAATAATTTAACCAAGCAATAGATGGAACATAATTTAAACAATCAATACAGGTGCAACGTTTATTTTTTAACTGAAATTAAAAAAGCTAGTACTATGTGTTCATCGTTATGTGTTATAGATTCAAATAATATAAAGGTAATCATGTCCAACCTTTGTAATGTTAAACACTTAAGCTTTTAATTGAAATTAAAACACATAAAGATTAAGTAAAGAATGCAAAAAAAAAAAAAACATCCGTAAAACTACAACTAAATATTAAAAAATATGATTAAAACACAATGCTACTATAATGCATAACAACTAACTTGGTGTAAATCTATATCTATATCTATATCTATATCTATATCTATATCTATCTATACAACTAATATATGAAACTCAATGTGGACACTTGTCAATCCCACATTGAGCCTCAAATTACATAACCAATCAATTTGTGCCAAGTGTCCCATTGTGAGATTTTATAAAATTTTTCTTTTTTAAAAAAAAAATAACACAAAATATATAAACCTACAAAAAAAAGCGAACATAACACATATCAAAACATAATCGACGCCTCCTTCAAACCTAAAACCTAATCTGGCGATTCAAAGGCGATTCAACCTAATCATTCATCTCCAATCCAAGGTAATCTCTATTTGATTGTTATCTCAATAAATCGATGTTCATATATCGATTATTCTTTATTTTGTTTGACTGATTTTCCATAAATGTTTTTAAAGTTTCGATTAATGTTACCTCTTTTTCTCTGTCTTGTGTTTGAGTGATTGTTCTTTAGTTTTCGATTATTATTGTTCATTCGTATTAATTGTTTTGTATTTGAGAGATGATTTAGGGTTGATGTTTTATGTTTCAAGTTAGGGGTTTTTAGGTTTCAACAACTGTTACCTTTGAATACTTCATTTTTTGTGTATTATTGTTTAGGTTTAGTAATTTTTTAGTTTTAGGCTTCGTGTTTTAGGGTTCGTGTCCGATTAATGTTTAATGATTTACCCTTTGAATGTTGGTGTATTGGGTTTTGTTGTTTATGTTTAGTAAATCTTTAGATTTAGGTTTCAATGATTTACCCTTTGAATGTTGAAAGAAGATTCATTTATATAACATGTTGTGGGGTTATTAAGTGTTAACATATTTGTGCGTACAAGGTGTTTGATAAAACATGTTTAAATGACAGAATTTGATTAGGTGTTTTGTCACACCCTCAAATTTCCACCTGCGGAGTTCTACCGCGAGGCGTGTGACATACCAGGATCCAAGTCAACGGTCACAATAAACGACGTCTAAATGTAAAAACATACGTAAACAAAACCATGCATAAGTTTAAAACCAACATTCAATAGTGCGGAAGCATTTTAAAGATTACAAAAGTCATGCATAAATAAACATAAGTTCAAAAGTTCATAATCCCAAAACGTGCAGATGAGACCCTAGACACGAGACGACTCCAGTGCGACCACGTGCGCCTATCCATATGCTGCTACCTTAGCGACCTGAGAAAACATGCTAAAAGAGTCAACATATAATGCTGGTGAGTTCACAGGTTTTAATTAAACGTTTACAGTGATCCTTCAAAAATGTTACCATCACAATTACTACTATGCTTATGAGAACGCCAAACCAGGCGCAGAATGAGATACTCATACGGGTGAAACCATTGCTGACTAAGCCGAGTGTTACCCTTATTCCTATGGGCTACCGTCATCGCCGGTAGACCTTGTGTTGTTTAGAGACAATATGCACCCGCACGGCCTCCAACCGTCGAGTGGGGTTTGTCAGTTCCCAATAGCGCTATCCACATTTCCCCGCCATATACCCATGTTAGTGGTTTCTAGGGATTTTCGATGAACCGTATAGTAAGATAAGTAAGCCATAGTATAACGTGATAACAAGTCATAAGTCATAAGAGTTTAACAAGTCATAAGTCATAAAAGAGTTTGTAAACATGTTTCTCACCCCGAAAGTAAAAACTGTAAAATGTGGGGCCGTGAACTCACCTTAGGTTGCGTATTCCGTTTAAGAGTAAACCGTATGCGTGATATGAGTAAACCGTCTGTAAGATATGATAACCCCAACTATTGGAGACCTATCATAAGATATGTGTCAAGTTAGACTAATAACCCATCGGGTTCATTAGTCCCTAAGTCCAGTCCATGACCATTATGTGTTCGAAAAGCATGTTTAACCGACAACCAGACAACGTAAGACAAGACTCGACATCCCATTGGTGACCCGACATTCCACGTGTTAGATAAATACAAGACAATCATGCCACATATGCAATTAAACATTTAATACGCGCAACAGTTCACCTAGTCTAGCATAATATCCGTTTAACGCATAAACAGGTCCGAATACGTGTTACTAAGTCATTGGGTGAATCCCGGGGTTCCTATCATGTTCCTAGGCGTCAAATCATGTTCCGGGATGTTAAAATATACATACAGCAGCATTACACGCGATTAGGAATCAAACTAGCAATTAGGAAAAGTCAACATGTGATTAGGGCTGGTCAACAGGCGATTACAGGGTCTAATCGCCTGTATTATACACGAGTAGGCCCTCTATTCAGGCGAGTACACCCCTAATCGCCTATACAGTCATGCGATTAGGGTGCTACTCGCCTGCAGTAGCTGTGCAATGCAATTTCGCGCGTTTAACGCTCCAAATCAGATCCGAAACATGTAAAAACATCTAATAATCATCCTAACACATTAGCAAACATATTTCAAGCAAAACCCCTAAGTTTTCATCATTCTAACAGTCCCGAATGCGGGCGTTTTCCCAAAATGGCAACTTAGCATGTAAACATCACATCAACATGCAAGAACTTACCCTAAATAGCAAATATTCAGATTTAACCACATAATCACGTTGTCCGATAGCATCCTACTGTTCTAGCATCATCCTAGAGCAAACCCTAACGTTATTTAATCAACAACATACCACATAACACCCTTAATCCTCTAAAATCCTTCAAATGGGTCAAAATATCAAATATCAACAATACACCACCAAAACCATCCAAACTCCTAGGACATCATCATACTAACTTATCTCAGCAATAAACATCAAAATAACATAAGAACAACCATGATTCAATCCTAAAAATCCTACCTTTAAACATATATAACACATTTAACACATGTAAAGGTGTGGGTTTGTTTAAAAACGGTTTTAAATGGATTTTCAAAGATAAAAACATTTATAAGTCAGGTCTGGACGTTTAGGGAGTAAAACATAATCATTTAAAGGTTTGGGTTTGAAGAACACACCTTGAAATGAAGAGGTGATGATGGAATAAGCTTGAAAATGGTGGTTTTGATGCAAAAACGAGTTCCAGAGGGTGTTTGTGTGTTGGGTTATGTTATGGGACGGCTAGGGTTGCACAAATAATGTTTTGGAGGTCAAGGGTGGTATTTATAGGCGTTTTTGGTCGTCCAGCATGTATCATGCGAGTGTGCAGGTTTTATACGCGAGTAGGGTGCCTAATCGCATGACTATTCATGCGAGTAGCCCTACTCGCCTGTAGGCATCTGCCTACTCGCCCCAACAGCATGCGATTAGGCTATCCCCAAAAGCCTAATCGCCTATAGCCCCACAGAAGGTGTGTTTTGCGCGTTAAACCCCGTTTTAACACATGTTAGCACATATTCACATACCGACAAGTCACATAATGATTGTAAACATATAATACATGATAAATGACACGTTCCCGCCCGATCACCAATTCCCGGGACCCGAGACTTGCGTATGTTAAAACCCTAATGATGTGCGACTCGACTCGACCGACCATGTTATGTGTAACGTATGCGCGACTCGCTAAGGTAGACTTACTAAGTTTTCAAAAGTTAGTTACCGAAAGTTGCCGGGTGTCACATCATCCCCCTGTTGAAAGAATTTTCGTCCCGAAAATTTCCCGAAGTCGAGGAGAGAAAACAAATAAGAAGAAAAATTTTCCGGGTCGTCACATCATCCCCCTGTTGAAAGGAATCTCGTCCCGAGATTCTTTAGGCTTCAACAGTAATGAGTGTCGACCTCTGCACCAAGTAACGTATCCCCAAAATACAACAAGTGAAGGTCATGAATCAAACGTGCCAGTAATAACCGGGAAACCACTTTCCCAAATACGAGTATGAGACAAGAGACTCCCGATGAAAGCCTACTGGAGCCTACTGTGATCGGTATAACTAACCCACTGGTACCGTCCTAGTAGCATCCCCAAAGGACCCTCATCAACCCAAAGAATGAGAAACAGAGACCAAACCACAAAGAAAACACCCGAAACACGAACGCACAACAATGCGGATAAAAGTATGACCAAAGCGTAACAAGAGATAAGAGAGAATACGTACGGGTAACAGTGTCTGGGTCCGCCTGGCTCTCCCTAGCACCAATCACATAAGCATGAGCACGAGTCCACCGGCCACCGCCGTCCTTGTCCCCGTCCTTCCCCGCAGTCTCTGTGCCCCCTTGAGTCAACTTGGGACAGCTTCGCTTGAAGTGCCCCGCTTCCCCACAATGATAGCAACCCTGATTCCCCTGTGGAGCAGGGGTAGTAACAGCAGCAGTCTGAGTCGTCCCGGAGAGGTTGACCCTACAATTCTTGGCAAGATGCCCCGTCTTCTGACAACGCTCACAGCGAAAGCTCTCACAAGTACCAAAATGATGAAACCCACAACGTCCACACTTAGGGCTTTTCCCAGCATAGCCCCCCTGTCTCTGATCCGATGCTGACCCAGAAGCTTCAGTCTTCTTCGCTGCCGGTTGTCGCTGAGTCCCCGATGAACCCTTATCCACGCTCTCCCACTTCCTCTTGTTCTCAGCCGGCGCCTTCACAGATGAGCCCCTAGGAGGCAAGACACCCTCAGCAATCTTCAAATTGGTCATCTTAGTAGCTGACCGCACCGCCTCTGACATAGTAGTAGGATCCCTAGCAGACACCAACCCCGCAATCTCTGGCACCAAACCCGCAAGATACTGCTCTATCCTCCTATACTCCGGTGTAGACAAACCTGGACACATCACAGCTAGCTCGTTGTGCCTGATCGTGTACTCCTCAACCTCAGAACCAACCATCTTAAGATTCCCATATTCCTGTTCCAACCTCTTGATCTCCTCCCGCGGGCAATACTCATCCTTCAACCTACGCACAAAATCCGCCCAAGGCATGGCGTTGGCCTCCCCAAGACCAAGTGTTTGTGTGACGCAGTTCCACCACGTCAAGGCGGCTCCTACAAAAGTCCCCGAAGCAAACTTCACCCAATCCGCCGCTGGAGTCTCACATAAAGCAAACACCGACTCCGTCTTCTCCAACCACCTGAGTAACTCCACAGCTCCCTCCGTACCCTGGAAGCTGAGAGGCTGACAATCCTTAAACCGCTTATAGGCAACACCTGCCTGAACTGGAGGAGCAGCAGCACCCATGAAAGTCTGCTGGGCAGCCTGAAAAGCAGCTAGTGCAACGCCCAACTGTTGCTGCATCATCTCATTAAGCTCATCATACGTCATAGTGATGTTACCACCACCTCTACCCCCACCACGGCGTCCACCTCCGCCACCACGGCGTCCACCTGTACGTCCACCAGCGCGACCAGACATGCTCTGCCAAAACATGAGACGAGACACTCAGTACCGATAACAAACCGAGCTACAAGTGACCAACGAACTCAGAATACGGTTACAGCATGACCGTTAGTCCGAACACAAAGTCCACCAAGATTTTCATGCATTTCGATTTATGATTTCGTGTGCACCCGAAATAACAAATCGCTCTACATGGTCCCCAAGGCGTGCTCCGAGCTAGAACTTCAAGTCACCCGATAACCACATCCCAGAATGATATAACTAACTCAAAAGATCGATAAGTAAGTCCCCTCGGCTGTAACCCAGAGATGAAAATAAAATGAAGCTAAAATAGCCAAGAATGAGATAAATAATGTGACACTGGATGGTAAGGAGACCGACACCCCGACAAGGTTAGTATGTTTGCCCAAAAGACACGACTCAAATGTATGTGACCGTCTAGTGTGTGTGACTCGGCTATAGTCTAGACTCTACATGCAGTCCTAGTTCACTATAACCATTGGCTCTGATACCAATCTGTCACACCCTCAAATTTCCACCTGCGGAGTTCTACCGCGAGGCGTGTGACATACCAGGATCCAAGTCAACGGTCACAATAAACGACGTCTAAATGTAAAAACATACGTAAACAAAACCATGCATAAGTTTAAAACCAACATTCAATAGTGCGGAAGCATTTTAAAGATTACAAAATTCATGCAAAAATAAACATAAGTTCAAAAGTTCATAATCCCAAAACGTGCAGATGAGACCCTAGACACGAGACGACTCCAGTGCGACCACGTGCGCCTATCCATATGCTGCTACCTTAGCGACCTGAGAAAACATGCTAAAAGAGTCAACATATAATGCTGGTGAGTTCACAGGTTTTAATTAAACGTTTACAGTGATCCTTCAAAAATGTTACCATCACAATTACTACTATGCTTATGAGAACGCCAAACCAGGCGCAGAATGAGATACTCATACGGGTGAAACCATTGCTGACTAAGCCGAGTGTTACCCTTATTCCTATGGGCTACCGTCATCGCCGGTAGACCTTGTGTTGTTTAGAGACAATATGCACCCGCACGGCCTCCAACCGTCGAGTGGGGTTTGTCAGTTCCCAATAGCGCTATCCACATTTCCCCGCCATATACCCATGTTAGTGGTTTCTAGGGATTTTCGATGAACCGTATAGTAAGATAAGTAAGCCATAGTATAACGTGATAACAAGTCATAAGTCATAAGAGTTTAACAAGTCATAAGTCATAAAAGAGTTTGTAAACATGTTTCTCACCCCGAAAGTAAAAACTGTAAAATGTGGGGCCGTGAACTCACCTTAGGTTGCGTATTCCGTTTAAGAGTAAACCGTATGCGTGATATGAGTAAACCGTCTGTAAGATATGATAACCCCAACTATTGGAGACCTATCATAAGATATGTGTCAAGTTAGACTAATAACCCATCGGGTTCATTAGTCCCTAAGTCCAGTCCATGACCATTATGTGTTCGAAAAGCATGTTTAACCGACAACCAGACAACGTAAGACAAGACTCGACATCCCATTGGTGACCCGACATTCCACGTGTTAGATAAATACAAGACAATCATGCCACATATGCAATTAAACATTTAATACGCGCAACAGTTCACCTAGTCTAGCATAATATCCGTTTAACGCATAAACAGGTCCGAATACGTGTTACTAAGTCATTGGGTGAATCCCGGGGTTCCTATCATGTTCCTAGGCGTCAAATCATGTTCCGGGATGTTAAAATATACATACAGCAGCATTACACGCGATTAGGAATCAAACTAGCAATTAGGAAAAGTCAACATGTGATTAGGGCTGGTCAACAGGCGATTACAGGGTCTAATCGCCTGTATTATACACGAGTAGGCCCTCTATTCAGGCGAGTACACCCCTAATCGCCTATACAGTCATGCGATTAGGGTGCTACTCGCCTGCAGTAGCTGTGCAATGCAATTTCGCGCGTTTAACGCTCCAAATCAGATCCGAAACATGTAAAAACATCCAATAATCATCCTAACACATTAGCAAACATATTTCAAGCAAAACCCCTAAGTTTTCATCATTCTAACAGTCCCGAATGCGGGCGTTTTCCCAAAATGGCAACTTAGCATGTAAACATCACATCAACATGCAAGAACTTACCCTAAATAGCAAATATTCAGATTTAACCACATAATCACGTTGTCCGATAGCATCCTACTGTTCTAGCATCATCCTAGAGCAAACCCTAACGTTATTTAATCAACAACATACCACATAACACCCTTAATCCTCTAAAATCCTTCAAATGGGTCAAAATATCAAATATCAACAATACACCACCAAAACCATCCAAACTCCTAGGACATCATCATACTAACTTATCTCAGCAATAAACATCAAAATAACATAAGAACAACCATGATTCAATCCTAAAAATCCTACCTTTAAACATATATAACACATTTAACACATGTAAAGGTGTGGGTTTGTTTAAAAACGGTTTTAAATGGATTTTCAAAGATAAAAACATTTATAAGTCAGGTCTGGACGTTTAGGGAGTAAAACATAATCATTTAAAGGTTTGGGTTTGAAGAACACACCTTGAAATGAAGAGGTGATGATGGAATAAGCTTGAAAATGGTGGTTTTGATGCAAAAACGAGTTCCAGAGGGTGTTTGTGTGTTGGGTTATGTTATGGGACGGCTAGGGTTGCACAAATAATGTTTTGGAGGTCAAGGGTGGTATTTATAGGCGTTTTTGGTCGTCCAGCATGTATCATGCGAGTGTGCAGGTTTTATACGCGAGTAGGGTGCCTAATCGCATGACTATTCATGCGAGTAGCCCTACTCGCCTGTAGGCATCTGCCTACTCGCCCCAACAGCATGCGATTAGGCTATCCCCAAAAGCCTAATCGCCTATAGCCCCACAGAAGGTGTGTTTTGCGCGTTAAACCCCGTTTTAACACATGTTAGCACATATTCACATACCGACAAGTCACATAATGATTGTAAACATATAATACATGATAAATGACACGTTCCCGCCCGATCACCAATTCCCGGGACCCGAGACTTGCGTATGTTAAAACCCTAATGATGTGCGACTCGACTCGACCGACCATGTTATGTGTAACGTATGCGCGACTCGCTAAGGTAGACTTACTAAGTTTTCAAAAGTTAGTTACCGAAAGTTGCCGGGTGTCACATCATCCCCCTGTTGAAAGAATTTTCGTCCCGAAAATTTCCCGAAGTCGAGGAGAGAAAACAAATAAGAAGAAAAATTTTCCGGGTCGTCACATCATCCCCCTGTTGAAAGGAATCTCGTCCCGAGATTCTTTAGGCTTCAACAGTAATGAGTGTCGACCTCTGCGCCAAGTAACGTATCCCCAAAATACAACAAGTGAAGGTCATGAATCAAACGTGCCAGTAATAACCGGGAAACCACTTTCCCAAATACGAGTATGAGACAAGAGACTCCCGATGAAAGCCTACTGGAGCCTACTGTGATCGGTATAACTAACCCACTGGTACCGTCCTAGTAGCATCCCCAAAGGACCCTCATCAACCCAAAGAATGAGAAACAGAGACCAAACCACAAAGAAAACACCCGAAACACGAACGCACAACAATGCGGATAAAAGTATGACCAAAGCGTAACAAGAGATAAGAGAGAATACGTACGGGTAACAGTGTCTGGGTCCGCCTGGCTCTCCCTAGCACCAATCACATAAGCATGAGCACGAGTCCACCGGCCACCGCCGTCCTTGTCCCCGTCCTTCCCCGCAGTCTCTGTGCCCCCTTGAGTCAACTTGGGACAGCTTCGCTTGAAGTGCCCCGCTTCCCCACAATGATAGCAACCCTGATTCCCCTGTGGAGCAGGGGTAGTAACAGCAGCAGTCTGAGTCGTCCCGGAGAGGTTGACCCTACAATTCTTGGCAAGATGCCCCGTCTTCTGACAACGCTCACAGCGAAAGCTCTCACAAGTACCAAAATGATGAAACCCACAACGTCCACACTTAGGGCTTTTCCCAGCATAGCCCCCCTGTCTCTGATCCGATGCTGACCCAGAAGCTTCAGTCTATCTATCTATCTATCTATCTATCTATCTATCTATCTATCTATCTATCTATCTATCTATCTATCTATCTATCTATCTATCTATCTATCTATCTATCTATCTATCTATCTATCTATCTATCTATCTATCTATCTATCTATCTATCTATCTATCTATCTATCTATCTATCTATCTATCTATCTATCTATCTATCTATCTATCTATCTATCTATCTATCTATCTATCTATCTATCTATCTATCTATCTATCTATCTATCTATCTATCTATCTATCTATCTATCTATCTATCTATCTATCTATCTATCTATCTATCTATCTATCTATCTATCTATCTATCTATCTATCTATCTATCTATCTATCTATCTATCTATCTATCTATCTATCTATCTATCTATCTATCTATCTATCTATCTATCTATCTATCTATCTATCTATCTATCTATCTATCTATCTATCTATCTATCTATCTATCTATCTATCTATCTATCTATCTATCTATCTATCTATCTATCTATCTATCTATCTATCTATCTATCTATCTATCTATCTATCTATCTATCTATCTATCTATCTATCTATCTATCTATCTATCTATCTATCTATCTATCTATCTATCTATCTATCTATCTATCTATCTATCTATCTATCTATCTATCTATCTATCTATCTATCTATCTATCTATCTATCTATCTATCTATCTATCTATCTATCTATCTATCTATCTATCTATCTATCTATCTATCTATCTATCTATCTATCTATCTATCTATCTATCTATCTATCTATCTATCTATCTATCTATCTATCTATCTATCTATCTATCTATCTATCTATCTATCTATCTATCTATCTATCTATCTATCTATCTATCTATCTATCTATCTATCTATCTATCTATCTATCTATCTATCTATCTATCTATCTATCTATCTATCTATCTATCTATCTATCTATCTATCTATCTATCTATCTATCTATCTATCTATCTATACAACTAATATATAAAACTCAATGTGGACACTTGTCAATCCCACATTGAGCCTCCAATTACATAACCAATCAACTTATGCCAAGTGTCCCATTGTGAGATTTTATAAAATATATGTAATGTTGACCTGTTTTATTATTTTGGTTATTTTAGGTTATTTTGGTTCATCATTCAGATTTGGTTGATTTGTCTGTAAGATGCATCAATTTTGTAATGTTGATCTGTTTTATTAACTTACATTGTTTTTAGGGGATTTTGGTTCATCATAGATGTCATTTGATTAAGATCCATTATATTTACAGTCAAGTTCTTTGTTATGTAATACTTTTACTTTATAATTATCGATTTAGGGATTTTTAGGGTAAATAGATTTTTTAAGGTTTGAGTGATTCTTCTTTAATTTTCACTCATTATTATTCATATTGATTAACGGTTTATGTTTTAGGTTACAACTTAGTGTTTGTGTTTTAGGTTTCAACATGTATTTCGAAATGTTTTTTCAAGCTTTTATTTAAACAGTGTGAATATTTTTGCAAATTAGTTTGATCTATGCTTACAGTTTTAATTTTTGTTTATGAAACAGTGACACAATGTTGTATGGGTTTTGGTTATATATGGAGGATAACGACGTCGCTGCTTTGGTAAGATATCTAACATGTTTTACTGTGTTGCCATAATATATGTTTTAAAGTATAATATGTTTTCAATATTTTAAATTGTGTGTATTTTTTGATTCAGCCGTTACCTTCTGATTATGGTGAATGGATCAACAAATATAATTATCCCACTGGTGTTACCAAGGTCCGCACATTAACCTCTGAGGTGTTTGAGGTTACAGTAACAAGCATCAATGGAAGCTGGTACTTTTACGACGGCTGGAGAAGCATGATCAATGATTAGGGTACCCACCTGAATGTAACTTCATATTTCAATATGAAGAAAATCTTCATTCATTCCGGATCATCAGTTTCCATCAGGATGCAGTATCGGCACCTGGTAACTTTTTTTACTGCAGTTTGAAGGACCATAAATCAACGCAAAAACGTCTTGTAAGTTTAATCAATTGTGATTCAATTAAATTATGTAAATATTTTTTTTACAGACATTTATTAATGTTTTATAAATAATTATTTTTGCTTCTTAGCATATTAGTCCCTTTGTTGCACATGGATTACTAAATAAAAAGCTTCCAGTAAATCCAGTAGATTGCAGATCTGTTCGGCGTTCATGCTTTGAGTTAGAGATTGTGCGTGAAGATGGTCATTTTTATGTTACTAGAGGATGGCCTTGGGTGCAGGATGCTCTTGGAATAACAAAGGAGCATTTAATTGTTTTTGAAATCGTTAAGCCGGTACTATTTTCTTCATTTCATACATGTTTTTTCTATTTTTAAAAATTATTTTACTGGCTTTATTCTAATGCGTTTTAATTTTTCATTGTTTTGGATACAAAAAGAGGATCTACAATTTGTCGTTGTTTTTGAAGAAGAAGCTTACTCTTCCATGTGAGGAGTTTTGGGCAACAAGGGTTAAGGTGGAATACGAAGATGAAAATGAACTGGATGAAGATGTGATTATTCTATCTGATGATGATGGATAGGATGATACTGAAGGTGAACCGGTCGAACATGTTCAAGACAGTTCAATGGAGGTTGATGATGATGGATCTGAAGCTGTGGAAGATGAAGGTGTGCCGGTGGTGTTCACTGTTGACAATCACTTTGTAAGTGTTACAAGTTAGTTCTTACAGTTTCCATTTATTTGCCCATTAATCAATCAGTTTTTAAAAAGTGTGTTTATACTATAGTAATAGGTTTGTTGCGACAAAGTTGATGTTCATTCTACATAGCTATAATATATAGTTAGTTAATACGTAACGATGGATTGATGACATCTTGAAATGGTAATCAACTAAAATAATGAATGTATGTGATTGTTATTGCTATTACAAGCTTTATGATTTATGTTTATTCTAAATTCAACAAATATGCAGAATGATTTGAATTAATTTTTAGTGTATAGACTTGGTGTCGCAAAACTTTAGTTGTTAATCTGTCAACGTAGATAATACTAAACAAGTTATAGCTATGTCATATTGCATTAAATGGGTGACTAATATGTTTTGTGAAATTTCGTTAATAGGTCAAGTAATGAGTAGTTGTGATTGTTATTACAATTTCAAGCCTTATCATTTATGTTTCTTCTTATGTAGCGTATGAAGCTTGAGTGGGCAAAGCAGAACGGTTTGAACCGTAAAAGGGCGTTAAGCGTTTCTGATGGTGAGGGTCGGTCATGGGGAGTGTATTTGGGAATCGAGGGGTCAAGAGGAAAACCCCGTTACAACATCAGAGGCATGCAGTCTTTTGTCGATGATAAGCGACTTCATACGGGTGATAAACTGCATTTTCTGATTTTCAAAAACCAAGGTTCGTTCAGGCCTTCTAATATGGTTAGAGGTGACGGTAATTAGGTGGTTTTAGGTTGATGACACTTTTTTGTAGGATGACAACTTTTGGTGGGTAACATAACAAAAAAAAGGGTTGTGGTTTGCAGGGACTAACTTTTGCACGTTTACTACTTATGTGGTAATTCGTGAATTTAGGGGTTTTTTGTGTTTAGCATCAGTAATATTCTGACTGATTATGTGGATTAGTTAACAACACTATATATTTCATAATAAGTATGTTATGGATAATAGTTGTCTATGTTAATGTTAATTGGTTGTTTAGAAAGTAAGATAGTAAACATAGTGTATAATGGTTTTTTTTTAAAAAAAAAACTTTAAAATTTAAAGATAATGTTGTTTGTTTTTAGTAATTTGTTTGACTTTTTTAAAATTTTATATTAATCTATTATTTATACCATTTTCTTAATTATGGAAATCTGTTTTATAAACGTATTTTAGGTTAATAAATGGTTTGACTTTTTTAAAAATCATATTAATTTCTTATTAATGCCAAATTTTAAAATTAAAAAAAGTCAAAGATCACATATTTTTTCACCGTTTAATGCTTATGTAGTAAACTGTGTATTTTTTGGGATGTTATGTCTTTAAACCCGAATATCCTGTTATGGTTTGTATAAATATGATCATGAATCATGAGATATTCCTAGGAGTAGTCTAATATTGTAAATGTTAATGCAAGGATTTGTAAAGTATGTTAACAATCTTTCAATCTTATAGTATTATAGTAAGTTACAATTATTTAGGTCAAATGGAAAAATTTTACTACAACGATTTTTTCTATACTAATGTTTAATAATTAGTAATTATGTTTTAGATTTTTGGTTTTATATATAAAGTCCTCATAAAAGTTCAAATAGAAACAATTTTTTATGTTATGAAAATATACATTTTTTTACTTTATTAATACGCCTCCTTATTGATGTACAATTTAGTCAACTTTTAATTTAGTCAAGTCAAATATTAAATTTGGTCAACTTTTAAAATAAGTAAAATTTTTTAAATTTATAACTTTCTAAATCAAGGTGTGTCCAAGCTTTCTAATGTTGTTAAGGTTAATGGTAATTAGTGGGTTTATTGGTGGTGGTTTCTAGATTTAGATTTGACTTTTTATTAAATTTGGTTGATTTCTAAAGGTTTTAATTTGACTCAAATTTTGGTAAATTTCAACACAATAATATCAAACGGTTTTCATTTAAAAAATTCAAAACATATTCGTTTTTTTATGTCTTAGATTTTTTCACGTTTAACACAAAATTCCATTATTATTAAAAATGATACAAATTTAAAAATTATATTAAAGCTAAATTCTGTATACTTAACCAATTCATTTTAAACCCAAAATCTAATTTTTAAAAACAAACACTTTACAATTCTTTCAACTAAAGTTAAATAAAGAATAAACTTAAATTTGCTAAATTTAAAGTTTAAAAAATAATCAATTAAAGAATTCTTTGTTAAATTTTAAACCTTTAAAAAGTTAGATTACGTTTATTTTAGGCATTTTGAAACCTTTATATTAGATTGGTTTAGATTTTAATGTGGTATATAGATTTAAATAAAATAAATTGTTTTTTTTTTAATTTTAGCAACATTTAAATCTAAATTAATTCTGGTTTTCATTTTATAATTTCCTTTTTAATATTATTAATTCTTTAACATAAATAAATCTGGCAATTTAGAATTTTATATACAGATTTTGTTTTGTAAACTATAGTGTAATTCCTTCAAATCTGTCAGGTATTTTTATCAAATTTTACATAATCATTCAGTTATTTTTTTATTCATGTAATGTTGTATTACTTACATTCTATTAAATTGCAGCTTTATGGATTCGAACAACATTACATTTTTGAATGACATCAATTGGAGGATGTCTCAATATACAATCAAAGTTAAGGTGCTTAGGATCTGGAAGCGACTAAACCGCAAGAATCTTGCAGAAATTCTTTGTCTACATATGTTTCTTATGGATTTACAGGTTAGTGTTTAAGGTATTGATTTTTTAATTTATGTTATTAACATGTTATTGTTAATAATAATTCTGAATAACTTTATTTTGTGTCTCTTTAATAGATTGTTTCATTTTAACCAATATTATTTTTATATGCAGAGCGATCAATAAACTTATTTTTAATAACCCTAACAATTGTTAGTACACATAAAGTACATGTATTGTTAATAACAATAACCAATAACTTTTTTAGTTTATAATTAATATTTCAAATTTTAAATTCATATATTAACAACCGCCACTTTTTAAGCTTGTTGCAGAAACAAGTCTTTTCATCTGCTCATACAATTAATAGGGAATATTAATTATTATCAGTGTTGAAAATCTATGTTGTCCCTTCAGTTCTTTACACGCGTTTTAACATATGTATATAATCATAATCACTAAACATAAATCACAACTCTACTTTCTTCAAAATAAACACACATAAGTTCTAAAAAAAAAAAGATATTAAGCAATGGAAAAGGTTGTGAGTTGGAGGTTCTGCAGTATCAAGCGAAGATATTTGGTGAACATGAGTGACAATTCATGTTTAGTTTTTGGTTCAAGAAAAGCTGTTATGCAAATGGGAGCAGAGTTTCAAAGAGAAATGTATGACTTTGGAAGAACAATGAGGTTGCCAAGCATTGAAGAAAGGAGACTGATTGGGAAGTTGGAAGACATCTTTCAAGTGGATGAGTTTGATGAACTTTTGGAGGTATTTCCTGTCTACAGTTGGTTTTTTGTTGAAAATCTAAATATTGCAAGTGTGCAGTTTACCGATGGGTCACATCGGTTGATGTCAAGAGATGAACTTGAAAACTGCAACGACTATGACTTTCTGGTGCAACTCGATAAGGTAGGCATGTCTAACAACAGTAGAAGCTTAGCGATGGTGAATCTGGAACAAATGATTCACCTAAAAATCATGAATCTGGAGGAGGAAGCGGCAATGGTGGAAGCAGAGGAGTCATCCGATTCTGAAATGGATGATGATGAAGAAGCTGATTAAGTATAGTATGTTTTATATGAACTTAAAATACTTTTGGTTGATATGTAATGAATATATTATGATGCAGTTTATTAACAACTTTAGTAAAAGTTGAAATTTTGATGTATAATTATTATAACAACCGTAATCAGTTATGTTTAATAATCTATTGGTTTTGTTATTAGGTTAATACTTTTCATTACTTTTATTTGAACTTGGCTTTAGGTTGTAAATAGAGTGTTCCAATAATTCTTGATTATAGTAGTAAATATGCGTTGCTTTAAGTGGTAAGAATATAATTTAGAAAACTTATGAATAGATTTAAAGTTCATAGTGAAAGTTGTGAATTGCAAGGCTATGATATGTACAATATATAAGTAAAATATCAATATTGATTTGAATAATTGTTATTAGATGAGTAACTTTTAAAAGTTTATAAAAACCTAGGTTATAGTCACGCGTGTACACACGTTGTATACCCAAGTCAAATGACAAAATGCCAATGATATGTTGGTGATAAAAGCTAGCTTTTGTTTTTATTTTTTATAATTGTTCCATGATCACCCTCATTGAAGTTGATTTAACTTTTTACTGTAAACAAAACATGCCCATTTTAAACAGACAGGGCCGGCCCGACAGGCTTAGCAAACTAGGCAAAAACCTAGGGCCCCCAAAAAATAAGGGCCTCAAATTTTTGTTTTCTACTTTGTTTATAAATTATATGTGTATTTAGCCTAAATTAACAAACTAATGACTAAAGACATAAAAAACCAAACAAGTAAAATGTCTAGACCCAAAACTTGAAGAATAATGGTCTTATCCTTTTCTTGAATGCATCCCTAGCTCCTATCCTCATTACTTGCGACCTCGCTAATTGAAACCGACTTGGATGGCAATTGGCAGAAAAAATATAAGCGAAATTAAGGGTAATCAATCGTCGCCAATGGTTGCTCATTGTCTTAATATCAAGCGAAACAAGGATTATTCATGTAACGACTATTTTTCTCAGAATGCTAATCTATATGTGTAGTGTGATTTGTGATTGAGTAAAAAAAATCTATTTTGCATTTTGATATTTGCGATTTTTTATACCAATTCATAAGGCCCCAACTTTCTAGTTCGCTTAGGGCCTCCAAAAACCTTAGACCGACTCTGTAAACAGACATAAAACCTGCATTTACATCCTTCGAAGTTTGAACCCTGTGTTCATGTTAAAATATAACAAATTGTGTAATGATTATGGATATATAGATATAATCTATGGATTTTATTTTACAATATTGATAATTAACATTTTTTTATGTACCGACTATCGAGTAAGTCAGTTGTTCAATTAAGGAATAAAACTTTTTCATTATGGCCCGTGAATGGATAAGCCCAATTGTCTATAGAAGTCCAACCCAATTCATAAAAGTTTGTTTCAAAATATAACTACGTGTATAGGTCCATAAGTTTTCACCATGGGTCATTATTGGATAAGCCCAGTAGTGTTAGTAGCCATGGGTTTTATACTTTTAGTAAAATTATATTCTGTCGCATCTTCTTTGTATTGTCTGTTAACATTATAAAAACTGTTTTGATCGTGTTATATTAATTTGTACTAAGTGGTGACACCTTTTTAGTTATTACAACTGGATTTTTAGCAGAGATGGAGTTAAATTGTTAATACTTAATAAAGAGGGTAAACCACAAACAAAGACAACAAATGTTGTGTACAAAAAGATTTTCTTAAATCTATGACTTAATTTTGTAATTCATTTCCTTCTTCGGCATAGTAATCAAATTCTTTTAACACTTAATTACTTTTGCCAAATCATCTCTTCAAATCTAATCTATGATAATATATTCCTCATTCATATATTTCATAATACATTTATAATTTTTTAATTTGTTTTATACTTATACATCTAAATAATAACCTCACCAATATGTTTACCTATGTATGCATTCTAATGTTCCCATCATATATTCAGCTTCGTATTCTTTGAGACACATTCCACATTTCTTACACTAAATATTATTAGATTTCAGCCTCGGGACTCTCCCGTATCTTTTAGATTTCATATCAGGTGGAAACATTGGTATCAAAACTGTTATTACTAGAATAAATATGATACCATCTGATGTAACACCCCAACCGATGGCGGAAACATCGGGGTGCCACGTATTGATGATTGTTCAGTAGCTCATGGTGAATAATAAATTTCATTAAATAATTTAAATGAATTACATACAATTGTTCTAGAATTTGTACATCAAATTGAATAAAACTATGCAAATATCTTCAAGCATCAATTCAAATCTTCAAGCAAGTAGAACCTGAAACATGTTAAGTTGAAAAGGTTTTGGGTCAACAAAAGTTGGTGAGAATTACATAGGTTTTTGATAATAGAATAAAATTGTTGTGCAATTCATGTGTCATGTCAATCTAGTCCATATGTGAGAACATACTAGAAATAAATCGAGTGCATAACCAACCCTGATGACTGTTATAATATGATACATACCATACGCTCATGGTCCACTTGAATATGTTATACGATAACAAACACCCACGCTACCTTTGTAGGAGGCACGTATCCGGGTGGGATTGTCAGTCCAATAGATCTATCAATGTATACCGCCGGCTTGTACGGAGTTAATGATTATGCTAGAATGGTGCTTACTCTAATCATGCTCAAGACATAATGCAACATAGAAAACACATAGACACATTGATGATTGAATTGCATAAATGATGTTGTAACATGTTTCACCCCAAAAATGGTGATAAATAGAAAAGGGGCTATGTAAAACTCACCTTAGCAAAATGTTATGTCTCGTAAAAAAAATAGAATAATGTGTTGTGAATGTATGCGAGGCGAATCCCAAAGACTCAACAACGTAGATAGTCCAAATTGAAGAAAACGAAAAAGAAAGAATATCAAGCTTCCAATTCGCCAATTACAAGAGCTTATAATCAAAGCTTCAATTTGTAGAAGTAATAGACTATAGAAGAAAGGTATGAGGGAAAGTTTAATCGGATTGAAACAATCGATTTAGAGGTGCAAAGTATAATGGGTCATAGGTGGGTTTTTATACTAGTTTTGGAGTCAATTAGCCATTAAAATTGGTCAACACCATAAAGTAAGGTTTTATGATGAATTGACTATTTGACTAAGACTTTGACTAGGACATTGACTATTTGACTCAAGGCTTTATTTAAAAAAAAAAAATCTTGTATGTGAAAAAAAAAAGAATTTAGAATCATATTATTATTATTATTATATATACATGTATATCTATATATATAAGTTGTGAGTTAGGAAAATAAAGACTTAGGCACATTTGTATAATATTAATGATAAAGATGTAAATAAAAAAAAGGGCTTTTTATGTATTAAAATTTTGGGGAAAATTTTGCGATGTTACATCTGATATCAAGATTCCAGTAAATTTTCAAAGGCGTCAATTTCCAATAAGTGTATGTTTCGCAATGACCGTCAATAAAAGGCAAGGACAGTCTTTATCTAAGGTTGGATTGTATTTAAGAGAACCTGTTTTCTCACATGGCCAACTTTATGTTACATTTTCAAGAGTTAAAAGCAGGACAGGAGTGAAATTACTTATACTTGATGGTGATGTGAATGTGAAAACTAAAACCAGAAATGTGGTGTATAAAGAAATATTTTATTGATATTTGAATAAAATTTGTATTCGTAGTGTTATACTTTAATACAATATTTATACTGTATTTTTCTTATACGTTATAATTCCCTAAATAGATGTACGTTGGTGAACCGCGTGTACACGCGGGCTAAAATCTAGTATATAATAAACCAAAACATTTTTAATGACATGTCATAATATTATGCAATCTCTCTTTTAAGAGATGCCACATAGGATGTGATGTGGCAACTTTAGACCAATTAAAAAAAGGAATAAATATGGTTTAAATATGATTTAACGTAATCTATTAAATACCTAATCTACTAAATGTAAATATTAAAACTTTATTATTTTTTTCTCATGTTTCCTGCATAACTTTTAAACGTTAATATCTTTTATATACGAGATTTTTTAAAGAAAAAATTACACCAAATTAACGAGCGTTTTATTATCTTTCAAACGAGTACCATAGTGCTATATAAAAAACGGAGAAAAAAAAATGACTATTTTTTTTTGTAACCCAACAAATATTGTGTCAGGTTTGGAATTAGTTTAAAAAAAATTGTGGGTTTGGGTCGGGCCTGGGATTAGGTGATACCCGACCCAATTACCCGTTTTTTATATTAGAATATGATAACTTATGGCAGAGATTTGTTTAAAATAATAATAATAATAATAATAATAATAATAATAATAATAATAATAATAATAATAATAATAATAATAATAATAATAACATTCACTTTACTTAGATTTCTCAACCCGGGATGCTCCCGGGGTATAAGCTAGTTAGGATGATATTTTGAAAAAATTTTTTTCCTATAATTACTCCATTATTAAAGAAAAAATTCATGATATTTGTAAAATAAAAAAATATATCGGCATTTTTAAAACTTAATCCCCTAAAATCACTCATTAATTAAAAAAATATTAAAATTTAATAATTTAATTATTTGAGTATAATTACCTTTGTATCATTTACCATATGGACACTTGTCATGATTAGAGTCTTTCTTACCCGTCTCACAATATTAAGTTTTTGCATGGGAACCCTTATCTATATATATACTAGCTTTTATTCCGGGAGCGTCCCGCTGTTGAAAAATATAACAATTCTAATAATACTAATACTAATAGTAATAATTATTACTCTTGTAATTAAATAAATAAATAAAATAACTCTAATAATAATAATAATAATACTAATAGTAATAATTATTATTTTTGTAATTAAATAAATAAAAAATTAACCTTGTTATAAGGTGACACCATGTGTTGCAGTGTTGCGCGATTCTTTCTCCTAGCTTCTCTTGATGAAAGTGACACCATGACGATTGGGCTGAATTTCAACATCGTAGATAAGAACCTGGTTTAAAAAAAAACATGATTAATGAATAACCTTAACACTTTGTGTTTTTTTTTCCTGTATGAACGAAACCCCACAAAAATGGTCGTTTTTTTCTCCGTTTTTTATATAGCACTATGGTACTCGTTGGAAAGATAATAAAACGCTCGTTAATTTGGCGTAATTTTTTTCTTTAAAAAATCTCGTATATAAAAGATATTAACGTTTAAAAATTAGGGGAGAAAACATAAGAGAGAAAAATTTAAATTTGTTTTTAAATTCTTTTTTCCTAAAATAACTCAATTTAAACTTAGTAATTATAATAGATTAGGTTAAACTATATATATATATATATATATATATATATATATATATATATATATATATATATATATATTTAATTGGTCTAAAGTTGGCACATCAAATCCTATGTAGCACATCTCAAAAGAGAGATTGTATGGTTGAGGCCTTCATTGATTGCCACCTCATCAATATTCAATTCTTTTATTATAAGTTATTATATATATATATATATATATAGATATATATATATATATTGTTTAATTATTTTAATTAAAAATTATTTAATCATAGATACCGCTCAATCGCAAGAGGCGTTATGGGACAAAATTGTTGAAAACTTTCATTTGTTTATGCAAATGACACCGTATCGACTACATGATGCTTGTAGCTCGAAGTGGAGAAAGTGGAACACGGATTGTGGTCGATTTAATGCTATTTATAACCGCATTAAGTCGAACCCGCCTAGTGGTTGGAATGAACAAAATATTTTTGAGGAGGCTTTGCAAAAGTATAAAAATGAGTTTGGAAAAGCTTTCTCGATGATTAGGGCTTGGTCGGTCTTGAAAGATGAACAAAAATGGACGGCGGTCTGATGACCTGTCGTCACGGGTCATACAAAACCTAATTAACCTAGGTAGCTAGGGTAAGTAGGGTATCGAATCCAGAGGAGCGTGTGGTTAGTGAATAATATTTTAGTTGATTAAATGGTATTTATTATGAAGATTGCTAGAAATCTTATGAAGGTTGTACTAGGTTCATTTAAGAATTGGTTGAAAGAGTTTTGTTTATTATATTAACTTGAATATTGTAAGAGTAAAAAGTAATATAGGTTGTAAACAATTTAATTAAAAAGATCACACTAGGGTTTCAACAATTGAATACTAGGGATTTCACAAATGGGTAAACAATAGTAATGTGATTGGTGTTAACGGAGTGACTGCTCAATAGGCTTAGGTGTCAAGTTTTATCAATATCGAAGATAGAATAAACTACACTTCATTACCTAGAACATACAATCCTATGTTTGTGTTAAAGCAAGGAACCATGTTCATATCATTAGAAATTGGCACAAGATCAATTAACTAAAATGAGTTCAACATAAGGTTAATCACAATTCAACACAGTTAATTCAAACACACAAAAACATAATCAATAGTTTAAGAACAATACCCAATTTGTTTAACCCTAGATCTTCAAAAGTTTACATCCCCAATGTTGATACAAAGGGATTAGCCACTTATAGCCATGGAGCTTGATTCTTCCCCTAAAAAATTAGATCTTGGATCTTCTTGTCTCCTTCTTGCGTCGCCTCCTCTGCACAAAGATGGTTTCAATTGTGTTGATCTCTTGTCCTCATAGAATGTCGCCGTCAAGGTGATATATATCATCACTGCTAAGGAAAATAGGTTTTATATATTCTAATTGTCACATGGGCTTTGTATAGCCAAAAGTTCACGAGGCCACTTAGTCAACTTGTTATTATTATTATTATTATTATTATTATTATTATTATTATTATTATTATTATTATTATTATTATTATTATTAATGGTATTATGACCCCGTGCTCTCGACTCGGGTGTTCGGGTCTCGAATATAATTTGTACGGTTTTAACCCCGCTCCATGCGATCACCTACCAAAAATATAAAATAAACAAATTAATAGTAAAACAACCAAAAAGTAATAAAATATATACAAAACTAAAATAATAGATTACAAGCCTAAAACTAATAAAAATATTATCTAATCGCCTAAAAAATATACAAAAGTTGCAAATAAGCATGATGCGTGCAACCGCGCATCACACCCCCACACTTATCTTTTTTTCGTCTCGAAAAAATTATATACACTCTGCTCAAGACATTATCATAGACTAGCACCTCAGTCGCCCTTTCATACCTTAGCTAAGGTCCAAAGTCATACTCCATTTACAGATCAGCATTAGATGCGTTAATTCAGCAAGTCAAATTGATTTTCATTTAAAAACAGAATTTACCCGACTAAATCTAACATGCTTCTGGTTTTTATTTTCATGCAACACACCCCTCGCAATTTTTCACGCCACTCGGTTTAATATCTGGACTAGCATGTAATGCGCTAGTATTAATCACTCAAAAACCAAGTATGCAACTCTGTTATCATAGGCTTGTATGACAATCACACCTCAACTGTAGGCAATGCACATATCTAAAGGACTTACGGGTTTTGGGCTTAGGGTAAAGGTCGGATATATTTGGCTAATAAGTGGCTAAAACGAAGACAGGTACCGACCCATGACAATCTTTTATTCATACTAAACACAATAACTAAACCGCGGGTTATTTTCGACCCGTATTACATAATACTCACAATTTTTTTTCTTTTCTTTTTTTTTCAGTCGCCTACTTTGGTATATCGGCCTCATGAACTAACTGATTTTTTTTTCAGCGTATAAATACTAAACATCATAATAACTACATTTAGATTGTCAAGTAACACTGGTGACCCAAAAGGTTGGTTCAAGAAACTGATTTGGGTTTAACAAACGAATAGGTAAAGGCTCAACATGGCTTCTAAGGGTAATATTGTTGGTAAACAGGTTAATCACGTAGACAAATACATTGGTATCAAACGAAAAGGGTAATTCTAAATTGCCTTTATCATCTATGTGCATATATAGTCTACAACCTTGGCATGTATCAAACCACACAAGTTCTGCAACAGAGAAACATCTGGCCTACTCTCACAAATGAAAATATATAATTCAATCTATCAACTAGTAGGCTCAAGATCTCACAAAAGTGGGGAAATGGGTTACCGATGTGTGCATGCATTTATTACCAATAGCTTGTTAAATCTAGTCAGACAATTCTAAACTTTTTTCTTAAAAACACCTGCTGAAAACGGTTCATACTACTTTTCCACAAATTAGACCATGACTAAGGATCTACTGCCAAAACAATCAAGAAACAACTAGTAGGTACCGAAAAAGCTGCTTTTATGTCTGATTAGAATGCTTTTTTTTAGGAACAATTTTCAAGACATTTTCAATATTTTTTTTAGACACAATTTTTTTATTCTTTTTTTTTACATCACAAAAGTAAATAAAAACGAAGTTTCCCCACCCCCACACTTGAACGACACATTGTCCTCAATGTGAGCTAGGAATAAAATAAAGCAGAAATAAAAATAAAATACAACAGTAAAAGGAACAGACTCCCCTGGATATAGGCAGTGCGCGTATGAGTCTCTGGAATTCCTCCCAATCGAACCGTATAGCATTTCATTCGCGGCCGATAGACAAACCTGAACTAAGACTCAAAGAAAAATAAAAACGTAAAATTCTGGGATGCATGATACACCGATGGTGTACAGATTTACCCTGCCTGAATGGAGATTGAGTACAGGCAAGTTATCTGATTGCAAGTTAAACTCAAAGCATTCCCAAAAATCAAAAGAGACTCAAAATACTAACTAAAAATAAAAGAAAAATAAAACAAAATAAATAAATATACAAAATGTACAAGAATCGTACCTGATGTTCATTCATGGTGGTCTCAAAGAACATTTGCCTACCGAGTTTCCAATGTATGCTCGGTAGTTTACCTTCCATGCCCCAATCTGTTCAATCTCTTTCAACTTATCCATCGAGTGCAAGCATGAAGGTTTTATCCCACATTTTCCTACCGAGTTTCCAACATACACTCGGTAGTTCACATGCCAAATCCACAATTGCTTCCAAGTTATTGGCATGAGAATTGAGTCATTCTTGTTGCGGGGCCGTTTTACAATAAATTTCCCAATGTCCTCCCAACTCACCTTCCTCTTCTTCATCTTTGAACCTTCATCCTCCTCTTTATTGGGTGCCTTAATCAACACGGGATGCGATTCGTGATGAACTTTCACCTCAGCCACCAAATCTTCATGAGGTGCTAAGTCTTCAGTTGGGTTTAACCATTCAAAAAGACTTGCAGTATCTTCATCTATATCAGCATCTACCACTACACCACTAGCCAACTCATCACGCTCACGTTTAAGTTGGGCAAATTCCTCGGCTAGTTGATGAACCTGCATGACCAAAGCTTCATGAGCTCTGTCTCTCACTTCATTTCGCTGTTGCGACTCTTTCATCATATTTATGATAGCATCAAACTTGGAATCTAGTGAGTTTTGAGGTTCTTCATATGCCGGTTGAGGGCTATTAGTATAGTAGTCATCATATTCCTCATGGTTTCGATATTGTTGCGTCCTTTGGCTAAATGAACTCCCTTGATACCTGTTATTTAACTGATAATAGCCTTGGGAGTTTGAATAGCGTGACTGACGATGTGAAGAAGATAAATGTGAACCTCCAGGTTTTTCGAGCCCAAAAATAATACGATCTTGTCGTTTTTTAAATGCTTCCATTTTCTTACGGGCCACTGCACAATCTCGCCACAAATGATATGGGCTCCCACAACAAGGACAAGTATTATCATCATCTTCCCAATACATTGTGATGATGCCGATCAAGTCTTGCTAAATTCCCAATCTTCAGATTTTACACAAGTGGCATGCATGCATTATCTGTCACCTGCACACTTCACACACCACGCGTAAAAACGAACAAAAAGAAGTAACAAAGACAAATTAAACAGTTAATCACAATAATCAACTAAAAACTAAACACTAAGCGCACTAGCTCCCCGGCAGCGGCGCCATTTGATGACCTGTCGTCACGGGTCATACAAAACCTAATTAACCTAGGTAGCTAGGGTAAGTAGGGTATCGAATCCAGAGGAGCGTGTGGTTAGTGAATAATATTTTAGTTGATTAAATGGTATTTCTTATGAAGATTGCTAGAAATCTTATGAAGGTTGTACTAGGTTCATTTAAGAATTGGTTGAAAGAGTTTTGTTTATTATATTAACTTGAATATTGTAAGAGTAAAAAGTAATATAGGTTGTAAACAATTTAATTAAAAAGATCACACTAGGGTTTCAACAATTGAATACTAGGGATTTCACAAATGGGTAAACAATAGTAATGTGATTGGTGTTAATGGAGTGATTGCTCAATAGGCTTAGGTGTCAAGTTTTATCAATATCGAAGATAGAATAAACTACACTTCATTACCTAGAACATACAATCCTATGTTTGTGTTAAAGCAAGGAACCATGTTCATATCATTAGAAAATTGGCACAAGATCAATTAACTAAAATGAGTTCAACATAAGGTTAATCACAATTCAACACAGTTAATTCAAACACACAAAAACATAATCAATAGTTTAAGAACAATACCCAATTTGTTTAACCCTAGATCTTCAAAAGTTTACATCCCCAATGTTGATACAAAGGGATTAGCCACTCATGGCCATGGAACTTGATTCTTCCCCTAAAAAATTAGATCTTGGATCTTCTTGTCTCCTTCTTGCGTCGCCTCCTCTGCACAAAGATGGTTTCAATTGTGTTGATCTCTTTTCCTCATAGAATGTCGCCGTCAAGGTGATATATATCATCACTGCTAAGGAAAATAGGTTTTATATATTCTAATTGTCACATGGGCTTTGTATAGCCAAAAGTCCACGAGGCCACTTAGTCAACTTATTATTATTATTATTATTATTATTATTATTATTATTATTATTATTATTATTATTATTATTATTATTAATGGTATTATGACCCCGTGCTCTCGACTCGGGTGTTCGGGTCTCGAATATAATTTGTACGGTTTTAACCCCGCTCCATGCGATCACCTACCAAAAATATAAAATAAACAAATTAATAGTAAAAAAACCAAAAAGTAATAAAATATATACAAAACTAAAATAATAGATTACAAGCCTAAAACTAATAAAAATATTATCTAATCGCCTAAAAAATATACAAAAGTGGCAAATAAGCATGATGCGTGCAACCGCGCATCACGGTCCCAAACGAGGCTCAACGGGCCAAACGAGGAAAAAAAGATCAAAAAGGAGGTCGTCCGTTCCAATTGATATTGATATGAACGAGGAGGCTGAGTTTGACCTACCAAATTTTGAGGAGGAGCCACGCTCCATATGTTTATAAATTTACAGATTTTTTTTATATAATTGTTTGCGTTATGTTTCTAACATATAAATGTTTGCGTTTTTTTATGTAGGTCGGGATAAAACATGAAAGGAAACGGCGGTAGGAAAGAAAATGGCATCGGGTAGCACGAGCGGGAGCGCTTTAAGGCTTGATACTTTATCGGCACAAATGGGCACTTTCAACCAAGCTAATCAGGAAAAAATAAAAATCAAGAAGGAAAAGCTTAGGTTGATAGATGAAGCGAAGGCGGTGGAAGAGTGGAAAATTATGTCGGCCGACATCTCTCATTATCCGAAGAACAACGCACCGCGTTGAAGAATATGCAAGACAAATTGTTTCAAAAGTGGAAGTAGTTTTTTAAAATTTTAGGAAATCGTATCTTTTGTTTCGGTTTATTTGTTTTTTTTTTTCATTTTAGTATGGTTTGTAATTTTTTTTATTAAATTTAGTATTTATTTGAACATTATTTTCTTTATTTGTTACTTTTTTTAAACTAATTAAAATTAATATTAAAAAAAATTAAGTAATAAATGCTTGAGACATGGAGTGTGAGGTTGTGAGTTCAAATCCTTACAAAATTCAAGGTTATGTGAAAATAAAGTGGTATAAAATTGCCGTTAAAAAAAAATGCTTGAGACATGGAATGTTGGTGTCTCCACATTCCACTCATGTCTCAAGTAAGAGGAAAATGGACCATTGTGATGTGGCATCCTAGTTGGTATGGAGACATCAACTTTTTGGTATCTCCACACCCACTAACCTAACTAATCATAACCAGTTTGGTTAAGCAGTTCTAAACAAGTTCAAAATAACAAAACAACCAATCCTAACAAGCGTCAAACCAAATTTGGAAAACGCTAAAAATTTGCTTTATACCTCCAAAAAGGTTATGCGTTGCTTAATAATGGTCAGCCAACTACAACCCTATACACTAGTTCCGTACATAGTTAGATATCTAGTCATTGGAGCATCGGGTGATATAGGTCGAGGGCAATACTTCCAATTTATCTATAATTTATTTTACATTTTAAAGTGAACTAGGTTTATACCCGCCGCGCGTTGCCGCGGCGGGGGCAAACGGGTTACTGCGTCATATATAGCCATCGCGTGTAATGTACCATGCTCGTCATGTCCCGCGTTGCGTCAACAACCTACTGTTTGCGGCTTCCTTACACGCGTTACGATAATGAAATTAGTTCTTTATTGATTCCAAAGGATTCTAACCAAATTTCTAAATGGCTAGAAAGTATATGTGCCTTCATTTATGATAATGTACTTTTTTAATATATTAAAAAAATGGTCATTATATTAACACTCCCCACTTCTGTTCCCACCCCCTCCCCCCCAAAGCGTCTCGCTTTGACCTCGGCGATGCGCTTTGGTTTCTTTTTTAACTACCTCGGTCAGAGGTAAGTTATTCTTTCTGATTTGACCCCAAGTGTCTCGTTTTGTCTTAAGCGAGACACTTGGAAACCAACTTTTATTTTGTGGTATTTTTGTTTTGAATTGGTGTTTTTTTTTTAATTTTTTAATATAATTATTGTAAAGTTCAAAATAACAAAACAACCAATCCTAACAAGCGTCAAACCAAATTTGGAAAACGCTAAAAATTTGCTTTATACCTCCAAAAAGGTTATGCGTTGCTTAATAATGGTCAGCCAACTACAACCCTATACACTAGTTCCGTACATAGTTAGATATCTAGTCATTGGAGCATCGGGTGATATAGGTCGAGGGCAATACTTCCAATTTATCTATAATTTATTTTACATTTTAAAGTGAACTAGGTTTATACCCGCCGCGCGTTGCCGCGGCGGGGGCAAACGGGTTACTGCGTCATATATAGCCATCGCGTGTAATGTACCATGCTCGTCATGTCCCGCGTTGCGTCAACAACCTACCGTTTGCGGCTTCCTTACACGCGTTACGATAATGAAATTAGTTCTTTATTGATTCCAAAGGATTCTAACCAAATTTCTAAATGGCTAGAAAGTATATGTGCCTTCATTTATGATAATGTACTTTTTTAATATATTAAAAAAATGGTCATTATATTAACACTCCCCACTTCTGTTCCCACCCCCTCCCCCCCAAAGCGTCTCGCTTTGACCTCGGCGATGCGCTTTGGTTTCTTTTTTAACTACCTCGGTCAGAGGTAAGTTATTCTTTCTGATTTGACCCCAAGTGTCTCGTTTTGTCTTAAGCGAGACACTTGGAAACCAACTTTTATTTTGTGGTATTTTTGTTTTGAATTGGTGTTTTTTTTTTAATTTTTTAATATAATTATTGTAAAGAGAATTTAACTTAGGCTAAAGCGAGACGCTTTGAGAGGTTGAAATAGAAGTGAGGGGGTGTGAATAGCCAGAGTCTAAAAAAAAGGTTCAATGGTAGCAATTGGTAAATGGTATTACAATTACAACACATGTTTTTCAAATTACCAACTCTCTCTACATGTTCGTTCTCTAGTTTCTCTCTCTCCGTTCACCACACTACCCACAGACTTGACTCAAATTCTCTCAACATGTTTCACTACAGCTACTACCACAAAAGTAAGCTTTCAATATCCTCTATTTTCCTCCATCAAAAACAAAACATCCACATCCCTCCCCTTGCTTGACAACACACCACACAAAACAAAGTGTGGTAGATCTATCAAACATAAACTCCTTTATAAAACCCAACCCACCTCCCTTGTTTCCCTGATGAAACCCACACACAGAGACAAACCAACACACACAGTCACTTCACCAAATGAGAAAGATGACCGGGAGGAGGAGGAGGAGAGGTGGACTCCGGCCACCGATTCCGGCGGGGCCTCGGCCGCTTTCCTTCGATGGTGGAGCCCGGCAGAAACAAACCCAAACACCCACCCTCTTCCCTGATTACACACACACACACACACCCCCTACAACGATTAATATTAGAGAAAAAGACCAGATCTAGAGAAAGAAAGAGAGAGATCGAGTAGAGAAGGAGGAAGAACGGTACAATCGGTTATACACGAAGAACCACAGAAACCGGAAACCGCCGTAGTCGGTCAACAACACGCGCAGGAAGACATGCCCGCTGCGAAGAGGCGGTGAGCAGATGAAGAAAGGAAAAGATGAGGGGTGAAAGAAAGCAAATACCCGAGACAGAGAAAAAGGAGGTGGCACAGAGAAAGGAAAGATATATATGCTGCTGTAAGGACTTGTACCTCGCTGCTTTGACTATTTGTATTGAGCGAAACAGTGTTCGCTACTCACATCAAAAGTTAGCATTTGTATATATACTAGTGTTTTACGGGCGTCGCGCGTTGCGGCGGCGCACGACGAATATGCTGGGCGTTTTTTACCCGACGTCACGATTTGCGGGGGTGTCGCAATGTGTCGAACAGGTAGCAAATGATCAACCGATTACCCGCTGCGCGTTGTGGCGACGTAGAAACGTACATTAAGTCGACATCAACCTAGCGAAAAGATATACCGAATAAATACGCTTTAAAACCCTTGACAACAACGTATAAATGTGATATTAAATGTTTATTTTAACTTTTGATTTTCGTATTAAAAGTGGAAGAACAATGTATTATGCCAATGCATGTAGTTTTGTAAGTCACTAACATTCAATTTAAGATTCATATAAATAATCAATTTAATTTAATAAGTATTATAAGATTAAAAGTAGTACTGATATGTAGTACACTTGTTGTAGTGCATTATACTTATCATTTTATATTGTCCTCACTTCTGTAGCTAGTCTTTTTTCTCACCATAGTACTGGTACACGACTACCATAACCACTACAAAGCCGGAGAATAAGCATCACATCCATTTACTTCCAGCAACATTAACCGACCAAAGCAAAGTCCAATATAGATGATCTAGTCGCCAGCCACAAAGCCGGAGAAGCGGGAGTAGAGAGAGGGAGTGGGACACCAGTTGTTTACCGACCACCGCATGTGGCGGAGCTCACGGCTGAGCTACGGTGGCGAAGCCACACGACGAAGCATGCACCGTCTTACCATCCATTTAAAGTCCATACGTCTAAAACCTCGTACGGGTGGACGTGAGTACCATCGGTCACAGTGAAGTGACGAAGCACGTTACGGTGGCCGGCTATCATCAGCTTGTGGTGGCAGTCAACGAAAGGCGTACGCCATGGCTGGTCAACGTTGTCAACTGTGGAAATGGCGATTTCATAATTACCTTGTAGTTATAAGGGTTTTTTTGCTACTGTGGCGCTACAGTAGATTGTGTGAGTAAGGCTGAAGTTGCTAATTGATATATATACAAATATATAATTGTTTTAAGGATCTATATTATACAAGTAACGGTCTTAGTGGCTCAATTCACGTGTCCGGGTCAACATTTTTAGAAGATTGACCAAACTAAAATTTGAAGTTCTAAGTTCTAACTACTTGGTCAATATTCAAACATGTAAAAAACAAAAACAAAAAAAATAATAACAAGAAATTAGACATGTATACACAATTATCCATCCACAAATTCAAAAATTGACTACAAAAACCTAACATTTTTTTAAATTAAACACATGTTAAATTTCTTCAAACTTAGTTAAAAACTTCTTCGATTAGGTTGAATGTTTATAGATCCGTCTTTGAGGACGCTTCTTGGAGATGTTACTGCCTTCTCGCTCAATTTTCTTGAATATTCTTTCTTCCTGGTGTTTTTAGGCAGTTTTGCGATTTCAGATGTTCCGTTAACGGTGGGTACCATATACCATCCTACGGAAGTGCAGAATATCGCAAAAGATCGCCCAAAGAACACCAAAAACACCAAGATCAATATAACAAAAACCGGCAAACCATACCACGGTCGCCACCATTCACCCAACTTTCTTCTCAATTGATCAAAACCAACACTCTTTTTGCAATCAACCGATGGCTTTACCGGTTGCACCACCGTATCACCACCACTAACCGGATGCAATTCAAAAGATGATACAATAGGTTTTTTAATATTTTCAACTTTATGCTTGTGATCTTTGTCTTGCTTTCTATGATCTTTCACCTTGACAACTATCGGTTTCACATCGTTTGAACTCGAGTATGTGAACCGAACCAATGAGATATCTTCAGAACCCTTTTGTGTATAGATAAACTGTCTCTTCCCATCAAGATCTGCCAAGAGAGTTTCAAATTTATCCAACCCGCGATTCGAATACGGGTTCTTGCTATCTTTATTGCCTCTAACACCAAAACTTGGTCTTCTTCTTGTTGTTTTTCTTTGAGGAGTTGATTGAAGTATGCAGAGATCTTCAAGATCATCTTCTTGGTTGCCATAAAATCCACACATGAAAGACATGGTGTGTTATCTTGTTGAAGATTAGAGTTTATGAGTTATGACTGGTTTTGTCTAAGAGAAATGGAGGTTTATATTAAGGGAAAATGTGTACACGATTTGTAACAAGTGATCATTGGAAGAAGAAAGTGGTTGCAACTTATAAGAAGGTTCTGAATGGATGCGTTGACTTGGTAAAGAAGTCAATAAATGGGTTTTTTAGTTATAAAAGAATGCATTAATTAATGGGTGAGCCATATGGTGTTTGTTATCCTTCTAGAAAATTTACGCAAAAATACGCTACCCGCAGTGGCGAATGTTGACCCGAAATTTTGGGGGGTCGAAAGTCACTAGTTTTGGGGTGTTGAAAACCAGTTTCGGAGGGTCAAAACCTTATATGCCAAAAAATTTCTATACGAATACTATTTAATTGGAACTTCTGAGCGAAACTTCAGGGGGTCGGTCGCCCTTAAAAGAATCACCCCTAGCTACCCGGTTCATATATGATACATCCAAATTTAAAGGAAATCACAGGAAATATATCAGTTTTTATTTGTCCTATAAAACAAATCACATGGGTGAGCCACAACAATACTATTTTTAAGAAATTGAACAAACTATACGACACGTATAGCTCTATACGTGTCATATACGGTTTACTAGGTGTTCAGACAATCAAGTGGGGTGTACCAATATCTCCTTCCCATTACCTATATAAATCTCATGCCTTTTTTTATAAAATGAAAAATACAAGTATTATAGTAATCTAAAGGTTATTAACGTGTTTTGGGTGCTTTGACTTATTTGAACGATTATAATTAAGCATGTATAGGTGAAAGAAACTTTAGGATGAGTGATCTCATGTGAATTACACGCTTAGGCGATCAATATAAAATATGTGAGTGTATAAAAAACTAGAAATATTAGGTTGTATGAAAGAACATATGTTACAAAGGTTTTAGAGAGACTCAAGTTAGTTTAGAATGATAGAACCAAAGATATTGGGCAAGATGAGTTAATAAAAAGGTAGTTGTAACACGTTTGTTTATATAAAACCTATTGCGTAATTAGGGAATGTCTTGTCCAAATATCATCAATGTATTTTGAACAAACTAGTGTTTGTTAGTTACTTAAAATTTAAGAACTCACTTTAGTTTTGAGAATAAACAGGAACGACAACGATAGGCACATAACTTTAATCATGGACTCGTGGTAATTGTACAAGAACTAAAACTTTATACAAAGTATAGTATAAATTAACTATGTATTTTATATTCAAATATAAAAGTAACTCTTCAAAGAGGAGCATATAATTCTTGGAAAAGAGAAACATAAAGTAGTTCAGGAATATTAACTTTTAAGAAAAAAAAAAAATAGGAGGGTTTAAGAAGCGTATTGACATAGTCTAAGGGCAATATTATATAAAATTTAATACCAATCCACTAGTTCTAGATGGACTGGTTCTACATGACATATCTTCCACAATTAATGACGTCGGCAGAAAATTAATGAATACATCCACCGAACCAAAGAGAACATGTGAGATGCAAGTTGTATCTCAGGTTCTAAAATGAGCGTGTGATACTGTGATTACACTTGATATACGCCGTGGTGACAATTTTGTATATAAATTATAATGTTTAAAAAAATAGGTTCCTAGTGACACAAACGGAATTTCAGTTGATTGCCTTACAAAATACAAAACCACTTAACTTGATTGTTCTCATGAAACTAGTGTAGAAAGGAAATAGTGTTTTATGATGAACCTAGCAAAGAATGAGAAGAGAGTAAAAGCAACAAGGATAGAAAGGTAACATGAAAACCTGCATGACAACTCTTATTTGCAATTGTTACCGATTAATTTTATATGCATTTACTATTATGACTCTTTACATAAAAAAAAAATAACCATACTCGGTATAATCATACTAAAGACAAACTAATGGTAGGGTCACGGGAGAACAAAATGTAGGCATGCCTTACCTTTATCCCAAATTAGATTATATCCCAGAAGCTTTCCGGGATAAACAAATCGAATATTAAGTGTTAAAATATGTGTTATGATGTAACACAGAATTTAATGTACTACAATATTAGAAAAAACAACAATTTTAATCATATGAATAAAAATGAAAATGTATATTAAAAAGAACACGTACCTTTGGATGAGGAGTACAGCCAGAAGCAACTATTGCAGGACGTGATTCAGGCAGTGGTCTTGAACGTGCAGGTTTTTTTTTTTTTTTTTTTTTTTTTTTTTTTTTTTTTTTTTTTGGAAAAAAAAATGATTTTAATGACCTATTATGCTTTAGATAAAAATAAAATTCTTATTTACTGGCTTGAACATTATTAGTGACTTGTCTAAACATTATTAATAGATTATCTGAACACATTCTATTTTATTTCATGTATGAACAAAAATCCACAAAAAGTTGTTTTTTTGTATAGCACTCACTATAGCACTCGTAGGAAAGATAATAAAACACTCGTTAATTTAGTGTAAATTTTTTCTTTAAAGAAATCCCGTGTATAAAAGTGAGTAACATTTAAAAATTATGAGGAAAACATGAGAGAGAAAAAGACTTTTTGAGGAAAATAATGGGGAGGATGCCACGTAGCATACCTAAGGGGGAAGGATTGTCTCTTTGAGTGTCATGTCAGCTTTATTGCTTTCTTTTATTAATACTAGGGGTGATCCCGTGTGGAAACACACGGGATGAGTCAGCCCAGCCTTATCCGCTGTTTGGTAAGCACTGACACATCAACAGACCAACCCTCTAAAACACTCGATCTATCGTTAAAAGAAAAACTGTATTTCGTAACGTCTGTTCATTTCACAACATCAATTAATAAAACTGAGGCAATAGATCGTTTTTAATTCAACGGTTTGTAATTCAACGTCTGTTCCTTTCGCAACTCTCTTCATTACATCAATTAAGCAGGTTTTTTAAACACCTGTTTAGAAACGATTTAGCAACGTCTGTTGCGAAGAACCACTGTTTAGCAACGTCTGTTGATATCTTTTATAATAATTATTATTATATACATAAAAAAGCATAAGCAGACCCAATGTTAACTGCTGTTCCTTCCACGATAACAGTTAATAACACAGATTTAAAAGCTGTAGTCAATATGTAGCAATATATAAAAAACCATATATAATCAACGTTAAACAAAACAACCATAATCAATTTTAAACATCAATATACATAGCTAGTTAAAGGAATTAATAAACTTAAGCTTCAATTCCATTGAAGCTTCAAGCTGTGCATGCAGATCTTTCAATCTTGCCAAAAACTCTACGTCCTTAATCCCGGACTCTGAATTGCATAGCACGGCAAATCACGAACAACAGTCGAAGGCATTGACTTCAAAGTACGTTAAACATCATCTCGGTCAAAGGTGCCAAAGTGCAAACGGTCAAAACAGATCTTCAAGTCTCTTATATTCTTCAAATCTTCATAGTATTGTACTCTAATTTGATTAAGAACAAATTCCTTCATTTCATCTTCACGGTTATCACTTGAGGCTGCCATTGATGCAATTGGTGAAGACTGAAATGTAAATGTTAATATTAATTAAAATCGTTTATGATGAACTTCCGGATGTCTTTACTATTTTATAGGCTGACAATGCGTGAAGATGAAAGGTCATATGGTAGAATAGTTATTATACTTGGGTTAACGTGTTAAACGAAAGGTTTTCTTATAATGATTATTTAATTAATTTCAAAACATTTATAGTATCTAAAAATTCTATACAATTTGTGAAACATAAATGGACGAATGCTTTGGAAAATGAATAGCCGAAATAATTAACTATCAGTTAACAAATCAAAGATTTAAATAATTATACTAAATAATATCGCGTGAAATTAATTATCTTTCAAAATTATTTCTATAAATATGTTCATATCCAAGTTAAAATTTATCTATAAATTCCACACAGTACATGATATACTAAACTTCATCTACCAAAATGGCAAACAGATCATACTATCATTTTGCTGATACATCAGACGTTAAGTCAATATTCAGTACTTGGTCACTAAAGGAAAGGAGAAAAGATGAAGATGTTAGAAATGAAGTAGAGAAGATGGAAGAAATAATTAAGGAACAATCATGGACAACCATTGGCATGCTAGATATGGTGTTGCATGAACCTTCAACTGGTTTGAGAGACAGGATAAAAGACTACTTGACTCAACAACTACAAATCGACAACAACATTCATGAAGCATTGATGGAGTTAAAAAATGATCTTTCAAGCGAGATTCTGAAAAAGAAACAAAGGCTTTTCGACATTTTAATTAAGTAGTTTATATAGTAGATAGGGTTTTTATTATGTATGTTTTAAATGTAAAGAACTGTTTAGTAAAAACAATATTAAGAAACAAATCGTCTGCTACAAAGAAAACCTGTTTATTACCATCTCTTTGTTTCTTAATGACAATTACTTTAAGGTCTGTTTACTAAAACCAACATTACGAAGCCAATCGTCTGCTGTAAAGAAAACCTGTTTACTAACATCTATCTCGTAACGTTTGTTTCATAAAAATACCAGTTAATAATATTGATAAGATGTTTAATAACTGAAACTATTACAACCACGGAAACATAGATCTACAAACAAATTAAAGCCCTGTTGAGATAACACATATTAAAACAAAGGCAGGGAGTTTATTTAGCAGATTTTTTAAAACACTATGTTTAAAATACTGTTGATTAAAATATATTTAAATTCAACTGTTTAGATAATTTTCCCACTAAAACAACTCTTCAAATTCTTTAAAATTCTTTATTTTTTTAAATACAAATTTTCATACAAACACAAATACTATTTAGCAATATTTGTAGAAATATAAAAATGTGATGTTTTATGTTATTCATATTATAAATAATTGTTTGTCTTTTGTATATTCAAAATGAAAAAGGTTGTTTAACTTCCTTTGCTAAAAAGACGTTGTCACTAACAATGGTTATCTAAAATGCTTATGATGTGCTAAAAGTAGTTTAATAAAAATAACTAAATTAAACCTAAAACTAGACACCTAGTAATACTCAAGACTCTCTAAAACTAAACTACTGACAGGCAAGTGAACCTATCGACTCTAGTAAAGCTAAAGTAAGTCCGGATATCGAACCCATGAGACTCTAATAGAAGACGGTAACTAGACTCGAAAACTTATCTAAAACTGAAATAAAACTATTTATTATTTTAGAGGGGGGTTTACTAAAAAACTAAATTCAAGAAAAATAAAGGTTAACTAAAATAAACTAAACTGAACTAAAGACGTGAACCGAGCTGAACCAAATTCAAATAATGGTGGAAATACTACCTAGGTTAGAATCCTACTCATGACTGACGAACTTCTATGGTTATGGAACTAGCTATGGAACCGAGATCTTCAGATACTAAACTTACAGGATAAACTAGAGGACCCTCGACCCTTCTCAAGGAGAAACCTAAGGTTACCTATAAGCCGTTAAACTACCGATTGAGAGGTTACCCTTACAGGCTTACCTACTCTGATGATAAAGTACCCGCTAGACAGTCTACTTTACAACGCAAAAGCCTCACTACACTAAGAGTGCAAGGGGTAAATATAGAAAACCTGACCTGACTCGATACGCAAGTAGTGGTAAGGAAACTAGGAAGATCTTCTTACAAAGCATCTAGATCTAGCAATTTAACACCCTAGACATATCGACAATCCCGCACCTTACAGCTATTGGAATTGGAAGAATACCTAGAACTACCCAATCAACAAAAACCACTCCTATGGAAAACACTAGCAATTTACCATAAACTAGTTGCTAACACACAGTCCACAACCTAACACGCATTCATACATGAAAGACATTCACAAAAACGCATGTGGAGTAAATCATTATTAAGTGAACAAAACTAGGTACGCATATACACCAGATCTAAAACAATCAAAGTCTTTACTAAATCATCAACCCATAGTCAAAGTTCCAAAAAACCATAAAAAACGTTCATTCAATCATGAGTATTCATCATAACCTAAGTAGTAATGAAAGTCTAGACAATAAACATGTTCAAAACAGGAATTAAATTTAATTCTAAGTTCATGAAACATAGTTTTCAACTCAAAAGAACAAAAGAACGAAGAACCCGAATGATTAAAACCCGAAACTCTCGATCCAAATGCTCTAAATCTTGACCCTTGGCCTTTCTCTCACCTCCTAGTGCTCCAGAGCAACTTCCATTCGTCAAAAGTGATCATAAAACCGATTTATGGCCGTCCTAGGGTTTTAAAATCGAGATTGGGCCAAAAAACAACTTTTTCACGAAGTTACTCCCGTCGCATAGCGCGACGGGCTTGATGAGATCTGGTCACGTAGCGTAACGGACTTTCAGAAGGTAAAATACACCGTCACGTAGCGTGACGAAAATGTGTCAAACCCGTCGCGTAGCGCGACGGGATGAAACTTCCCAATTTTTCATTTTTTTACTTCCCGATCAACCGCGACTCGTCCGGAGGCTCGTTTTTTCTCGTTTAAGCTCCATTTTACTTCCTTTCTTGTCCGGACTCCTGTGCAACACCAAATAATAAATAGAATACAAAAATACCACAAAAACGACACAAACCGACTAAAAAATAATATAAACTATAGACCGAAAACAGTTGTATTTTGCAATACATCAAATATCCCCACACTTATGTTTTTTCGTCCCTGAAAAAGAATTATGCTATGGAATCACAGTTAGGTTTACATGCAGTTTCAAAACATAGGTTACTTAATTAATAATCTACTAACGTTTTGATTGCGATTGCAGGTATATTGATCCTCTTAAACCCAAACCGGTTTCCAAGCCCCTTTTTATTTATGTTAAGTTCATGTTGATTAGTCTATCTAGGGTCTCACTCAAAGAAAGCCACAGTTTCTCCTAATCCCGCCTCAAGCTTATGAAGCTAAAGGAATGACCAATTGACCATTTCCCAACCGTCTTATGTAGAAAACCAAGAGAATTTAAAATCACTTATTTTATTTATTTATTTTTTCATCTCAGCATACTTAACTCAGAGGGTGTGACCAATCCAAGTCGCTATCCCAGTGGCCAGGCACCTTAAGCTTCAGCATTTTCGCTTTGATTTCTATTTTTTTCATGAGCTTTTTTAGATATTTATTTTCAGACAATCCTAGAGGGAGTCGAGTCCGGAGTCACTATCCCTAGAAACGACACCATTGGCCTTGCCCTTATTTTATATCCAGCTCTTTTTTTTCAAGGCGATTAGAAATTCTAACGGTTTTAAACTTATAACGGTGTTTCTTATACTATTTTTGGCGGTTTCGGTCTCCCCGTTTCTCCTAGATGAGAACCCACAAAATAGCCTAAAATAATTAATTTATTGCTTTTCAAAGGAAACCTTTCTACCGGCCGAGCCTACCCACATATCCCAAATCAGACACGTTTTCAATCAATTTTAATCTCTTATTATACATAGTATTTGAAAACCGGACACCTAACTTTACCTATCATTTTCCATATTTTATATAATGCAAACTTAAAATCAGGGACATTTTTTTTCATTTTTTTTGATTTTTCATTTTTTTTAATAAAGACGACTCTATATACAGACTACACGACAGTTTTCCATCCCCACACTTAAAATTTACATTGCCCTCAATGTAGGAATAGAAAACGACTCAAAACAAAAAATAAACCCGAAAACAAAAATTATAAAAATAAATAAAAAAAACAAGGGTAAATTGGAAAGGACTTAGCTGGTTAATTTTTCTTCGTAAGCTCTAGTCCAATCTAGCTCGATCGTATAACATTTCATTCGCGATCGGCTCTGACATAATGATAAACTCTGAGCTTGCCTTGACAAATGTTAAACAACTCTGGAATCACCCGAATGGAGATTGAGTACGGGTGGTGCAATCCAAACCTGCGTAAAATAAAACAAACAAAACACGAGCACAATACCGAACCACAAAAAAAAATATGAAAAGCTAAAAATAAATAAGTAGAAAAATAAATTTACAAACTCTACACTTGGGATTGTACCCAAGAACTCAACCATCTCTCAAAACCTACGGGGGATCCTTAAGATCCACATCACCCCCGGAACTAACAAACTGGGCTCTCACGTACAAGCTCATCCTGCAACCTCTCGGCTTCTCTATCTCATCAAACCTCTTCTTACTCGCCTTAAAACCCTGATGCCTTTGGGATTTGTAGTGAAACTTACATATCAATGAACTATCCCCACACTTAGGTTTTACCACATCTTCAGACCTAGATCTATCTTCCTCCTACTTCTCTAATGGCGGTACTCCTAAGGAATCATCAACACAGAAGACATTCTCACACCTCTCACTCAGCTTAGGTTTAGATTTTGTGTAACACCCCAACCGATGGCGGAAACATCGGGATGTCACGTGTTGATGATTGTTCAGTAGCTCATGGTGAATAATAAATTTCATTAAATGATTTAAATAAATTACATACAATTGTTCTTCAAGAATTCGTACATCAAAATGAATAATACTATGCACACATCTTCAAGCATTAACTCAAATCTTCAAGCAAGTAGAACCTGAAACATGTTAAGTTTGAAAATATTTTGGGTCAACAAAAGTTGGTGAGAATACATAGGTTTTTGAAATTAATTGATAACAATAGTTTGTACAACAATCATAGTTGTATGATGATAGAGTATGAGTCCGACATGTAACAATGCGTCTTTGTACAATCAAACCTTGTGTCGACTGAGGACTAACTCGCAAGTTAGTTAAATGTTGTTACTGTTATCGATCATCCTTGAATTTATGCGGGGGGATGGGTTTGTCAGACCTATAGCGCTATAATCTAAACAGGCGGCTTGATCATTGTTAATGATTGTACTGTGTCTTTTTGTTACAGTCAAATGATAGAAGGATAGTGCAATTGAATCACAAGTAAGTATGAGTAAATGATAGTATAAAATGTTTAAACACGTTTCACCCCGAAAATGTAAAAGAGAAAAAGGGCTATGTAAACTCACCTTAGCAAAATGTTATGTCTCGTGAAAAAAAATAGAATAATGTGTTGTGAATGTATGCGAGGCGAATCCCAAAGACTCAACAACGTAGCTAGTCCAAATTGAAGAAAACGAAAAAGAAAGAATATCAAGCTTCCAATTCGCCAATTACAAGAGCTTATAATCAAAGCTTCAATTGTAGAAGTAATAGACTATAGAAGAAAGGTATGAGGGAAAGTTTAATCGGATTGAAACAATCGATTTAGAGGTGCAAATGGGTCATAGGTGGGTTTTTATACTAGTTTTGGAGTCAATTAGCCATTAAAATTGGTCAACACCATAAAGTAAGGTTTTATGATGAATTGACTATTTGACTAAGACTTTGACTGTTTGACTAAGACTTTGACTTAAGGAATGTGTTAAGTTTATTTTCTTCTAAAATACTACACAAGATGATAGTTGGCTCAGTTGGTTTTCACTGTGTGTTGGTTGGCTGTGGACGCGGGTTCGAGTCCCGGTCCACACAAATCTTTTTGTTTTTGGCAATTATTTCCCTAAAACTATATTATTCTAAATTCATAATATGATTATATAAGATCGAAAGTGACTCGAAATATTTTTAAAACGTACAAAAGTGTCGAGATACAAATAATTATTAGTTTAAGGTATTTAAAACATATATTGTTTAAAACAATACATTCTTTTTATCAAAAAAAAAATTAGGGGAAATTCGCGATGTTACAGTCTCCCCTACTTTTGGAAACTTCATCCCGAAGTTATTAAAAACACAGGTTTGAGGTTGATTAGGTAGAAATTAAGGCAGGTGTGGTTTGGGTTAAGGCACGACATGAATTTATAGGTAATAGAATAATTTGTTTCGAATAATTTGGATAAGAGGTTTGAGATGTTAGTTTTAAGGATTGGATTAGGTTCGTCTGAAGTAGCAAGAAGCATAAGAATCTAGCAAAATACTAAACTTATGTTTTAGGAATCTTATAAGAAATGCATGAATTGATTGGCTATATGAAAACCAAATGAACTACTAAAACCTTATTAGAATATGCTGGAGAGCCTCGATGAGCGGGAGATTGATCTTAAGTTGCTTAAACATGCCTAGGAAGTGGCCATATTCCTTAAAATACTTTTGATTCCTAATGCGGGCAGGGTAAGGAACATGGGCAGGATCAATCTCGGGACTCGGCCTAACATTCCATGGCTTAACTACTGGCTTCTCAACCTGAGACTCACTGTTCGGTGCTGTACTTACTGGGCCTAGCCTAGATTGCACCCTACTAGGAGCCTTTAACTCTATCTTTCTAATCATCGGTTTTTCCTCATCCTCAACTAGTGCTCTAGGACTCTCTAACGTCCTACCACTACGCGTGGTGATTGCCTTGACGTGGGCATTCGGGTTTGCCTGTGCACTACCCGAAAACCGGCCTTGGTGCTGCTCTTCCAACTGTCTCGCAATGTCACCAACAGTACGCTGAAGATTTAAGAATGCAGAGTGGTGATTTTTCAACAAGATGTCATGTTCTGCTAGAGTCTTCTGAGTGTTGGCATCTTTAGCCACCAGCTAGGTTAACAGATTTTTTATTTCACCCAAATCATTCCCACTATCCCCACCTGAATTTCTATAAGAGTTGTTCTCCCCCTGGTACCGACCTCCTACAAAATCTACCTACCCCTCCTGGTGAATCAAGGGGCATTCAGAAGTAACATGCCCACCCATACACATTTCACACTTTTCAGATTTCCTTTTCAACTCCTTCACTTCCCTAGTTAGTGCGTCTAAAGCAGCAGCCACACTAGCATCCAATGTAACTTGGTGATCACCTCGTGCGGGTGAGGTAGTACGAGGTGTAGGAGTAGAATTCCTAAGTAAGGCTCGCTGCTCATGGTCTGTCTGGGCAAAACTTTCAAATAGGTCATTGCATTCGGCCGTAGTTTTCTTACTCATCAGGTGGCCGCCTGCAGAAGTATCAAAATGGTACTTTGCCTCATAAGTTAAGCCATTGTAGAATTTCTCTACAAGGGCCCAATCAGTCAGACCATGCTGGGAGCACTTGCTAAGCAGGTTTTGGAACCGCTCCCATGCAAGATAATATGGCTCATTAGGTTCCATTCGGAATGAATGGATCTGATCGTGAAGTCGGGAAACCTTGCTAGGTGGAAAGTGTTTATTCAGAAAGGCTTGTTTAAAGGCATCCCAAGTAGTGAATGTGTCAGTAGGGTGAGAGTCAAGCCAAGTGACGGCTCGACCAACAAGGGAAAAGGGGAACAAATGGAGGAATTTGGCATCCACTGTGGCACCCTGTAGCCTAAAAGTGGCTAGGATGCGAGTCAGGCGGGTAATGTGGGCTGGGGCATCCTCATCATCACGACCGTGAAATTGATAATTGTTAGCAATGGCCGTCATGATGCAGGAGGGTATCTTCTAGGACCCCTAATTGTTGATGGTGGGGCGGTGATAGGAGAGTTAACCCCCGTAAAACCTTGGGTGGATTGTTGGTGGACAGTGCGACGTTCGGCCATTTGGGGATGGGTATGTGGTGGACTAGGTGATCTAAATGGGATGGTAAATTCAGAATTAGAAAAACTCGGGGAAGAAGCACTAACCTAAAGCTTAGACTCAAAATAAAATAAAAGAGAAATAAAATGAAAATAACAAATAACACAGATATTTCAGATAAGTTCAATCGAAGCTAATTAACGCAATCGCCAAGTCTCCCTGGCAACGGCGCCAAAAACTTGATGTGCTAAAAGTAGTTTAATAAAAATAACTAAATTAAAACTAAAACTAGACACCTAGTAATACTCTAGACTCTCTAAAACTAAACTACTGACAAGCAAGTGAACCTATCGACTCTAGTAAAGTTAAAGTAAGTCCAGATATCGAACCCACGAGACTCTAATGGAAGACGGTAACTAGACTCGAAAACTTATCTAAAACTGAAATAAAACTATTTATTATTTTAGAGGGGGGTTTACTAAAAAACTAAATTCAAGAAAAATAAAGGTTAACTAAAATAAACTAAACTGAACTAAATACGTGAACCGAGCTGAACCAAATTCAAATAATTGTGGAAATACTACCTAGGTTAGAATCCTACTCATGACTGACGAACTTCTATGGTTGTGGAACTAGCTATGGAACCGGGATCTTCAGATACTAAACTTACAGGATAAACTAGAGGACCCTCGACCCTTCTCAAGGAGAAACCTAAGGTTACCCGCTAGACAGTCTACCTTACAGCGCGAAAGCCTCACTACACTAAGAGTGCAAGGGGTAACTATAGAAAACCTGACTGACTCGATACGCAAGTAGTGGTAAGGAAACTAGGAAGATCTTCTTACAAAGCATCTAGATCTAGCAATTTAACACCCTAGACATATCGACAATCTCGCACCTTACAGCTAGAATTGGAAGAATACCTAGAACTACCCAATCAATAAAAACCACTCCTATGGAAAACACTAGCAATTTACCATATACTAGTTGCTAACACACAGTCCACAACCTAACACGCATTCATACATGAAAGACATTCACAAAAACGCATGTGGAGTAAATAATTATTAATTGAACAAAACTAGGTACGCATATACACCAGATCAAAAACAATCAAAGTCTTTACTAAATCATCAACCCATAGTCAAAGTTCCAAAAAACCATAAAAAACGTTCATTCAATCATGAGTATTCATCATAACCTAAGTAGTAATGAAAGTCTAGCCAATAAACTTGTTCAAAACAGGAATTAAATTTAATTCTAAGTTCATGAAACATAGTTTTCAACTCAAAAGAACAAAAGAACGAAGAACCCAAATGATTAAAACCCGAAACTCTCGATCCAAATGCTCTAAATCTTGACCCTTGGCCTTTCTCTCACCTCCTAGTGCTCCAGAGCAGCTTCCATTCGTCAAAAGTGATCATAAAACCGATTTATGGCCGTCCTAGGGTTTTAAAATCGAGATTGGGCCAAAAAACAACTTTTTTCACGAAGTTACTCCCGTCGCGTAGCGCGGCGGGCTTGATGAGATCTGGTCACGTAGCGCGACGGACTTTCAGAAGGTAAAATACACCGTCACGTAGCGTGACGAAAATGTGCCGAACCCGTCGCCTAGCGCGACGGGACAAAACTTCCCAATTTTTCATTTTTTTACTTCCCGATCAACCGCGACTCGTCCGTAGGCTCGTTTTTTCTCGTTTAAGATCCATTTTACTTCCTTTCTTGTACGGACTCCTATGCAACACCAAATAATAAATAGAATACGAAAATACCACAAAAACGACACAAACCGACTCAAAAATAATATAAACTATAGACCGAAAACAGATGTATTTTGCAATACATCAGCTTACCTAATAACTGTCAATCAAAATTTGTTAACGATATGGTAATTTTTATTTAAATTAATTTTAAATTTAAATATAACTTGTGTTGTTACAATTTTAAATTATTACTCTTACTTTTAATTGCAAAATACACCAACCTCAAAATTATAATCATTAACTTTGGAATTCACGCCAGTGAAACTGTTACAATTGGAAGAGGAAAATGAACAGACGAATGAAAATAACCGTTCGAAAAACAGATATTAGAAACAAACAATTAATTTTAACCTTCAACGGAAATTTCATTACACTGTTTATCAAAATTTGTAGAGTAATCAAGAAATTTGTGAAACAACAGTTACACGATTCAACCATAATATTACAATTTCATAATTTGAGTTAAACATTGAATTTAACAGAAATAAATACAAAATGGAAGACTTATAAAAGAACAAATACAAATATCTCTAAAAAACTACTTTAATAACAACAAAATTACAATATGTGATTTAATAAACTACATTGAAATACAATGAAACATAAAAAAAAATCCTTGTAGCCACTAAACCCTAGAGGAAGATATTTCTTGCCAGCATCATCAGAACAAAAGCGGAAACAAAAACAATGAAAAGAAGTACATGACAACACCTACATACGGATAAAACACCACAAAACAAAACTGTTAAAAAAACAGCTGTTATACGATTCTATCATATTATTACAATTCAATAATTTGAGTTAAATATTTAATTTAACAAAAATAAACACAAAATGGAAGATTTATAAAAGAAGAAATTCAAATATCTTTAAAAAACCGCTTTAATGACAACAGAATTACAATATGTGAGTTTACAAAAAAGTACATAAAAATACAAGGAAACATAAAAAAATCCTTTTAGCAACCAAACCCTAGAGAATGATATTTCTTCCCAGCATCATCGAAACAAAAACAAAAACAAAAACATTGAAAAGAAGCACACGACAACAGCTACTATTTAAATGTGATCCAGTTCTAAAAGCCCTAAAGATTAAAAAGACCATCTCTTTTTTCTTATTCGTCAGCAAGACACCAACCTCGAACTTATGATGTCCTTGTTCCATTCGAAATATTGAAACTAATAAACTACAAGAAGACAATCTCTTTGTTAGTCACTCAAGGAAGTGCAAAAAAATTCCTCATGATGGCTTCTTTTGATTGTATGAATGACGAAAAACATGAATTCCAACTTTCTTATCAACGGATTGTTGGTAATCTATTTTCCTTTGATTGTAAGAATCTTTCAAAAATTTGTGGAAATACATTTGACAGTAATATCATTATGGATATTGGATGGAGAGATGTATAAAGATGAAAAATGAAATATTGGGAGTTCCTCCCCTTTTATAGAATAAATATACAAATTATTCGTAAAGTTGGTTTTCAACTTTATTAGTTAGATTTCAAGTAAACCTAAAGTTGGAAGTTACTTTTGGGATTTTTTATTTATTTTTGATATAATGAAAGACAATTCAAAACAACAATAATAATAAAAATAATGTTAATAAAATATAACTTCAAAATCGTAATCATTATTTTTTGAACTTTTTATAACATTTGTTAACAGTAAAAACAGGTGTTGTCACTATAAAGTTACATTTCATAAACCTTTTCAACTACATAAATAAAATCTTAATATTAAATGATGAAGCAAAATCAACAAAGCATTTGAAATTATTACTTAAAATTTTACATATAATAAAAGTTAACATTACAATAAGATTCATATTTATAATTTGATATGACATTTTATGTTTTTTAGATTATAATAATTTTTGAACTTCTGTTTTATCTAAATTGCAAATGAAAAGGTTTTTTTTTCTTTATATAAGCGAGTAACCTCCAGAGATGCCAGAATTAAAATCCAACACTCTAGGCTGTAATGGTGTCCCCATGTCTTCAGCCGGTCTCTTTGAGGATGTTTTGAGAGATTGAATTTCTCGTCAGCATCTGGTTAGTGTCTTGTTGTTGCTTTATTTGATCCTTCACCTTTTCAAACATGGAGAGGAGCTCATCATTCGATACGAAAATAGGAGGAGCAGATCTAGATGCTGCCACTCCAGATCTAGCAGTATTATGAGCAATACTTCTGGTAACATGTCCATAACTCTTAGGAAAGGTAGGAGGAGGTGGTAGAGTCATGTTTTTGGTAGAGGTTGTGGATGGTGTGGAAGAAGACACAGATTTTGGATTTGTGGCCATAGTTGTCAAGATTTTTGAGATAAATTGATTAAGAAAGAGTTTTAACAAAGTTTTTTTTGTTAAAAATAGCACCACTTGCCCCACGGTGGGCGCCAAATTGTTTTGGTCAAAAAATACCTACTAGAAATAATTTTGTTTTCCAAATTAGTTAAAGTGAGGTAGGGTGCTAGATGAGTGAAATCTAGTAAAAAGCTTAGTTATATTTTCAAGATAATGGTTTATAATGACAAATTGATGATAATGTGACAACTATGCTGAGGATGGCGAAGATATGGTTTAGGATGGATAGTTATATCCTGAGGATGCAACTGTATATCAGAATTGTAAAATAAGCAAGCATAGATGAATATGTATGTAAAGCAATGAGGGGGCGACACACGATGTACGAGGAAAACCCTTGATCAATTGATGATCGCCGGCATAAAACCTCGGGAGGAGTCTAGGCTCCTGCCTTTGTTTGTTAATATTAAAATGGTAAAAGGTGTTACAACTTTGGAAGTATGATGAACAATCTATGGTTACAATGATTGTGTAGTGTTGTGTGTGTGTAGAGAGAGTATATCAGGGGTGTTCCAAAGTGTCAAGCAAGTGAGAAGTGTCATATTTTTGTTCATCATACCCCTATATATAGTTTACATGATAATAAATAGAGGATCCCACAATATCCGTTGTCTTCAATGATCTTGTGGGTTGTTTCTGTAACACCCCAACCGATGGCGGAATACATCGGGGCGTGACTTGGGATAGATTGTTCAAAGACTTCATGATACTATGATTGTGATAATATAATTTAAAAGATTTCATTTCATATAACTAAAACAAGGAGTACAAATTGTTCAAAAGAGATACAACTTTCATGAATTTAAAGATTTAAGTGGTGCGTTTATAAGTCCAATCCTAATGAGTTTCTTGAATCATCGCATTAAATAATTCCTGCAACATGTATAAAAATATCCGTCAACACATAAAGCATTGGTGAGCATACTAGTTTTGGTTTACATACATAGTATTTAGAATGGTTTACTCGAATCATCATACTATAGCATTGCACATACAAACCATACAAAAGACATAACTCAAACCCGCGAGTACCACTACGTATACCTAACATTTAAGTGGTGCGTTTATAAGTCCAATCCTAATGAGTTTCAGGGATTGATGAGCTGGATGGATCATTTACAAACTGTTGTGCTGAAGATGTTTCTTCTGAAATTAAAGTACTTTCAGGAGGTTGTGTGGTTTCAGCAATTGTATCACCATTTGTGGATTGAAGAGGAACGATTGGATCAGCTACTAATGGAGAGAATCGGGTGGTGAAGGGTGCAACATCGTCTTCAGAAGAGTAAAGAGTATCTTCGAGAGGAGAATGAGCGGTTGCTTGATTGTCAGATGTTTGATCTTCAGTGATATTGAAATTGTTGAAAACAACGTCCACGTCAAAGAACCAGTCAGGACCGGCTCCTGTGTTAGTGGGGTTGGATTCCTGCCAATCAACATAGAAAGATTCAAGGACCATCTTGGTGCGTTTGTTGTATACTCTATAAGCTTTTTGACTTGAAGAGTATCCAACAAAGAAGCACTCATCTCCAACTACATCAAACTTCATTATGTTCTCATAGTTGTTCAGAAGTGTACATGAGCATCCGAAGGGCCTGAAGTAGTCAATCAGAGGTTTTCTTTTGAAAAGTAATTCATAACCTGTTTTCCCGCGCGCCTTAACGATTAAGACTCTGTTAAGAACATAACAGGCGGTATTCACAGCTTCTGCCCAGAAGATGATCGGCAACTTGGAGTCGATGAGCATTGTTCTGGCAGCTTCAATAAGTGTGCGATTCTTCCTTTCAGCAACTCCATTCTGTTGAGGAGTTCTCGTAGCACTGTACTGAAGATGAATTCCTTTGTTGTTGGAGAAAGTCACGAAGCTTTGATTTTTGAACTCAGTTCCGTGATCGCTTCTGATTGACCTGACCTTTAACTTCACTATGTTTTCAATAAGAGGAACAAACAACATCAAGATATCAGCAGCTTCACTTTTGTATTCTAAGAAATACACCCATGTAAAACGAGAAAAGTCATGTGTTATCACCAAACAATAAGATTTTTTAGCTAAGCTTTTAACACTAATCGGACCGAAAAGATCCATATGTAATAATTGAAGAGGTGAGTCAATTGATTTCACTGTTTTGGATTTGTGCGATTTTTTGTGTTGTTTTCCTTTGGCACATGCTAAAAATTTTTCAGAAAAAGGGAATTCCTTGGAAGGAAGACCTCTGACAAGATTTAGTTTAGAAAGTTTGTTAATGTTTTTAAAGTTTACATGTCCCAATCGCCTATGCCATAATAGTGACTCTGACTCGGATGCCTTTGAAAGTAAACAAGTCATTGGACATTCAGACTTGGCATCTCTCATATTTATCACATAGGTGTTATTCTGCCTAGGAGCTTTTAGCATAATCATATTGGTGGGCGGTATGAATCCTGGCTTCAGAAAGATGCACTCCATGTCATTGAATAACACCGAGATTCCTTTGTCACAGACTTGTGATACGCTCAATAGATTGTAGCACAATTCTGGAACATAATTCACATCTTCTAAAGTCAGTGCGTCGGAAACCACGTCTCCTATTCCAACTATCTCTCCGCCCTTTTCATTTCCAGCGAAGGCAACAAACTCTCCATCAATAAACCGATAGTTTTTGAGGAGTTCTTTCAGCCCAGTCATATGCCTTGAAGCCCCGCTATCAACATGCTAGAGATATCTCATAAGAGCTACCAACCATTTCTGTAGTTTATTCTGAAATACAACAGAAAACAAAAGAAATACACAGATAAATACAAGAGACTCTATGTACAATCACGACTCAAACCTTCACTTAGTTAACTTTGGGAATCCAGGTCTGCTTTAGTTTTGATCTATCGTGATTTTCACCCAAAATTGACTCTTGTTTTTCTAAAATTTTTGTGGTTTTAACAAAACTTTTTACTGTTTCTTGAAGGTTTTTAATCTGATCAGAAAAGTAGTTTAGAGTTTTGACGTCATTTTGTGGTTTAGATTTCAAATGACATTTTTTGACGACATGACCCTCATTTCCACATCTAAAGCATTTTGAGTGTTTAGGCTTGATCTTTGGAGAAGGTCCGGATGATGATGGTTGTGATGCTCTTTTCTTGATCTTGTTTGAGCAGGAGCTTTCACTTAAATATGATTCATCAATGTTATCGCTTGATTCTTCGTTTGTGTTGCAGTCAGGCTCGCTGATGTTGCTTTCTGTATCACTCTGTGATTCTTCAGAACATGAAATATCTGTAGATGCTGGAGTAAACTCTGGAATTTCTTCAGTGAGAAATTTCCCAAACCTGTTTTGTTTTAGTTCTGGTACAAACACAGATGGTCTATATACATTTTTATCATCAGAGAATGCAGCATTAAGATCAACACAAACTGGCATAACATTGTCAACACAAACATTAGAGCGTTTGATAGGATTCTTCCTATCATCAGAGGCCACAACGCCCTTTAAGTCTAGTCTAGAAGTTAATTTAGTACAGTCATCCGGTCTAGATAAACTATTACAGTTATCCATCCTAGATAAACTATTACAGTCATCCAGCTTAGTTAAACTATTACATTCATCCGAATTCAAAATAGTTTTAGACTTATCATTATTCCAGATGAACCAATTCATTGTAGAGTAATTGGCACCCGGGTGACCTAACCCCATCGTCTGTCCACCACAACTCTCATCATCTTCCACCTGAGCCTTTTGGGTCACATCTGCATTGCTTTTACTTATATTAGAGTTTGACTCAGATTTGACACATTCTTTTTCAAAAAGATCATTTTTTGGATGAGGTTTTGGAATGGGTATATATTCACTTTTGCTCAAAGGTAAAAACAGAGATTTTTCAAGTCCCTTTTTATCCTTATACCCAATTCCATCTTTGACGAACGATTGCCTTGAGCAATCTATGATGTCAACATGAGCATTTTTGCTTACATTCCATTTGTCCACAATAATCTGGAGATGATTTGTTTTGTTTCTTGATTTTTCTAACTTTTCTGTTAAATCATTTATTAAAAAATCTTTTCTAAAGACAAATTCTTTTAGAGTTTGCATTTCAGCTAGAGTTGCATTTAACTTTCGCTGATACGCTAGCTCATTTTCTTTCATTTCAGTGTTGATTTTTCGGATATCATCCATCTCTCTTAAAATTCTCCTATTGTGAGACAAACAGTAAGCAACAACTGTAACACACCTTGGTGAGCACAACTTTGATTTTATTTCAAGAGGAATACTTACCAGATCTCTTTCCTCAGCTGTCTTGGGCACATTCTGTGGCTTCTCATCTGCTTTGCTAGTGGGTGTCTTCTCGGCTATGAGTGCTTCCTCAGAAGCGGCTTCTTTTCCCTTTTCGGCCATCAGCACTCCCTTCAGACCAGCATTCTCTAGCATTCCACCCTTTGGCATTTCAGCCGACGACCCTTCTAGTGAATTCACACCATGTGTGGATTTAGTACAGATTTTGGCCATCAATGCTTTGTTCACATCAGCTTCAACCGCAGCTGCCTCCTCTCCCCAATCGAAGTCTTCAACCACCAACGCTTTTTGTTGATTTGCTTCCCTTCCATCAGTAATCGCTACCATTCTTTTTGCCGGTTTGATCTCTGTTTGATTCAGAGTGGGACACTCATATTTGAAGTGCCCAAGAGTCTTGCAGTTGTAGCATCTAATCTTTGACTTGTCAAAACCCGCTTTACCCATTCCGACTCTTCGACCGGTTCTATCTTGAAATCTCTTCACCCTCAGAGTGATCATAGCCATCTGCCATTTCAGATCCATTTCTTCCATATCATCCGGGTCAACTTGATACATGTCTTCGAGATTCATCATTTCACTCTTAAGATCGCGTGTCTTCAAAGCCTCAAAGCTAGTCATGAATGTGTTGAAGAGTTCAACATGTTCGTTAGCGAGCTTTGTGAGCTGTGGGTTGAGTGTCTTTGTAGCTTTGTCAGAGTATGAGACTGTCTTTCCCGAGCTTGAACCACCACCACCCATTGCATCCACATATACATGTGATGAGCTTGAACCCATGTCACCTATTGGAGTCATTAGTGCCAGATTCTTCATAGCAGTGCTAGGAGCGACTTTCGGAGCAGTCTGGTTCATTTCTCTTTTGGTGATATCCATTTCGAATGACTTCAGAGTGTTGATGAGATCAGCCAAAGTAGATTGAGCATCTAAATACTCTTTTCTAATCAACATGCATTGTAGACTCCATTCCTTGGGCAGGGAGTCGAGCAGTTTCTTGATTGAGTTTCGGTTGTTGACTGGAATTCCTGCTTTCTTCATCTTGGTTAGCATACTCATGAATCTGTCAATGTGTGAGCTCAGACTCTCACCACGAATGCTACCGAACATATCATATTCCTTTTGCACCATATCTTGCTTATTTTGGCGCATTTCTTCATTCCCCTCATAGTACTCGTTCAATGCATACCACAGATCATGAGCAGTGCCGTACTCCTCAAACATGTTGTAGACATCATTTGATAAGGCCATGGTGAGGGCACCATAAGCCTTATGGTCTCTCTGAAGTAGATATTTATCAACATCAGTGTAGGTGGAGGGATCATGGTTGAACTCCTCCCCTGTAGCAGTTGTTCTCATAGGAATGTGTGGACTTAGCTGGATAGAGGTCCATTGGGTAAAGTCGGTGACGTAGAAGAACGACCTCATTCGGTTTTTCCAAGTTCCATAATCTTCTACACCCTTTAACTTAGGAACTCTAGTTGTTGTTCCAGTTTCAAGTTCTTGTTGGGTAATAGGATTTACAGTTGAGTTGTTATCGTTACCAGCCATTGATTTAGGTTGATTTTATAAGTTTGGTTTTCTGATATTATAGGTCACAGTCCAGAAAAATGTCCACAGTCCTTAAGTGCGCAATTAAGTACGCAATGAGCAAGTCAAGTGTGCAGCAGCCTGTAACAATAGAAACAACCTTATCAAGATATTTGTCTCCTGATAAGTGCACAGTTTTGCAGGATACATGAGTAGCTGTTGCTTCTTTGATAAGTGCGCAGATCAGTCAGCACTCGGGCATGGTAAGTGCTCAGTCTTGACTGATCAGTCTGCGTACTAAACAAAGTACGCAGACACTTAAACTCTCGTTTAAGATTTTAGTGCGCAGAAACCCTAGCCAAGTACTCAAAACTACGCCTTTTCAGTAAGTGCGCATAACAACCAGAGATTTCTGATTAAGTGCGCAGAAACCCTAGTTGTGTGCCCGGACACAAGGAAAGCAATAAGTACGCAACTTATTAAAATGAGTGCGTACTTACAGACAGAAATTTAAGTGCTCTGAATAAGAAACAAGTATGCAGCTTATGAGCTAAGTGCTCAAAACAAGAAATAAGTACTCAAAGCAAGAAATAAGTGCGCAAATCAGTGTGTTAAAAAGCACAAAACTCAGTTGAATCCTATCCAAAACCTTTTCATTCCATTCTAAAATGCTTGGATGAAGTTTCTACTTAAAATGAACAACTTTTAACACCTAGAAACACAACACCAACGAAATATGAAGCAAATGGATAAGAAAGACACCTTTTTTTTTATAAACACAAAAGTTTATAAAAATATTAATAAAAACTAACAAGATGAGGGTTTTGATATCTTAAATAGATACAATCTAGAGCACAAAGGCTCTGATACCAAATTGTAAGTCCCAAATACTAGATCTTGTTAAGTGCAAGAGATTGTTATCACTTAGAAACACCTATGGATTAGGTGTTTTAAGTGATTAATCTTCTACAACAAGAAACTAGATGAATATGATAAAAACCGACACACAAGATGAACAATAACACGATTCCATTATTGATTTGTCACTGAAACACCATGGAACACATACACGTGCGCACCTAATTCTATCTTGTGCTACAAAGATAACCAAAAACCCTAACCCTAGAGCTGCAACATAACCTTCTATTTATAGATATGCTGATGGGCCTGCGCACTTAAGCTAAGTGCGCAGGGCCCATGGTTAAGTACGCAACAGCTAGGGTTTTACACATAAACTATTGCATAATTACATATTAAATCCCTTGACTTACATACTACATAATAAACTAACAAAAGTCTTCATTCTGGTAACTGTGGTCTCAAATAAACCCAACAATAACAATATTTTTGGCTTTGAGTCTCACTCAAACCAGAATCATAATACTCAAAATACAATTATCTTGAACCTCCTTCTACGTTTTGCAACGTAGGAGGACACCACGACATGCGTTAGGCAGATCGAAACCCTTTAACCCTTCCTTGGACCCAGAACTAACGTTAGACCTATATTTGTTGTAGCAACATATATAATACAGATTATGACACTTTCAATGTAGTAATAATGTCCCAACGATTTTTTTAGTGGATGTTTATGTTGCCTAGCATTAAGTTGTTTGTGCTTAACCATAACATCAAAAAAATTAGCAGGTTTAGGATGAAAGAAAAAGAGAGGAAAAATGGTGAATATTATGTGGTTTAGAAACTTGGACTAAATGTATAATGGGTTATCTTCCATTACTATTATTATACACTTAAGTTACCTGTCTCCAAGTAAGAGATCATATAGTTTACTTTACTGGTGCACTCTCACAATCCTAATATTGTCATAAACATGAATTGAGTACATGTTGAATGCAACTGGATGATTGTAATTGGTTTTGTATTTTTTTGGCTTTACCTTCTAATCAGTACCTTTCTATTAATACATTTTTATCATTTTGTGCCACACAATATTTAATGTTATTTTTGAACAAAGGAAGTGGGGAATAACAAATTGAATAAAGATAATGATAGCATGATGGATTGGCGATTGCCGGTCTAACTTGAGGCCAGTGAAACTTTTGGTTCCATGTTTGATTCACACAAGTAATGGTATTCAGCGAGGTGGTCATATGTTATTACTTATTGGGAGATACTTCGTGTCCCAAACATAGGATTCCCTTTAGGCTGGTAGAGTCCCCGTTGAAGACAAATTAGTCGAGTCATTGGATAAATATCGAAGTTGTGGACCTGTTATAACAGATCAACATAAAGCTTATATAGTCGCATGTTCCTTATTTTTTATTGGTGTCAAAATAATGGGTATATGTCATGATTGTAAGAGGTACGTAGTGGTCTTAGTTGGTAGGTTTGTGCTGCCTACATATGTAGTCTACTTAATGTTATGTTTGATAACTTTGATCATGAATGAAACTTTGAGTTTATGTAGGAATTTAACTCCTATGTTCAAGTATTTTTCAAAGGAGCTTGAGCCAAACAGTAGGCACTATATAAAATATATAACAGTTACCTGATGAGTTGTGTATGATGGTTGTACGTCAATTGCTTTTTTCATGTCCGTGTTAATCATTATTTACGCCTTTGACTGCGTACCGCTTTATTTTTGGCGATCTCATTTGAGTTTTATGGTGTATGTACTGTTATGTGTTGCGCGGATGACATCAATTTGACTTCATTTATCGGCACTTTGTTTCTACGTCTTTTATCTGCAGGTAATCTTCCTTTCATTGGTGTTGTGTTTTGGCGTGCCTTTATAGGTTTGCAAATCTCAACTCACATTTTTCAGCAACTAGAAGAGTAGAAGGTATGCAAATCTCAACTCACACAAAAATATTTCACATACACAGCCGCTACACTCAAATACGCTATTAAGTGTAGCCTTTGAAACTCCACAATCAAAGAAAGGAAAGCATGATGATACCACCAAGTAAAGCAAAGCATAGATTCAACACCAACACCATGCAACAAATTTTGGCCAAATATTCACTACTGGGAACCTTTTGATGTAATTTTTTTTTTCAAATTGCTTAAACAATCCCAGTTCGTACAGGTGTTTGGTTGTGCATCGGCTTGGTTGCTGAATTGAAGGAAAGGAAAGAAAGATTGGCAAGCCGAAGAGTGTATAAGTCGTCATCTCCGGTGCCGTTGGTCAGTCAACAACCGCTGCCTCATCTTCATTAATGTGTAAGTGTTTGATCTCAGTTATTGTTATAGATCAAGCTTATCAACTGTTTTATTTCATTATTTTTTATCATAGTTTTTGGTGTTTTGAGTATGATTAGTGATATCATATGAAGCGTATGAACTATAATATACTTTGTGAACTTAGTTATTGTTGTAAATGAAGCTTATGAACTTGAATTTGAATTTTTTTTTATTTCGTTTGTGTTGATTTGATCACATCTGGTTTTGATCTGATCAGTGACTGTTTAGATTAGTAGAATTGTTTTTTAATGTATTGATAAAAGTATGTATTTGAGTTTAGTTAGCAAAGGTAAGATGCGCCAAAACCAATGCGTCCAAAACGTATTGGTTATTTAATTGGAGGGGCATTTTCTAATGAATCAATAATCTGTCCTGGCCACACCCAATATGGGATTTGCCTAGGAAGTTATCGATAAGTTAAACTGTAAAATTAATTAAATATGAACAATTTGGAGTGTGCTTAAAGTATTTATGTTGAATTTAAATTTGGATAAATTCTAGGTTAATTTTCTGTACTAAAATTTGAAATCTGAGAAAAGGCTACATGTTTTAAGAATTTGCAGACCATTATGAAGGTGTTCCTCCATATCCTTTATACAAGCACTTAGCATCAGCTTTGCTCAATTCGATATCGTCCGGGTCCATACATAAAATGCATACCAATACACCTTTGATCCATGAAGAGTCGTCTTTGAAACAGAAAGAATGCGAGTGGAACAAGATTATTCAAGAAAAAGGAGCTGATCTGATAAAAGTATGTTTTAATGATTAATACTGCAATATTGTTTTGTCACTTCTGTATATTGGGTTAAAATTGTATATCATAATCAGATGATGCAGACTGTGGAGTTTGAACTTCATGTTCAGGAGCCCTTTTTCTCTCAACTCAAAGGTCCTAACATAAATTGTATTTGTATATTACTATCATAAAAAGTCTGGTAGAAAACTTATTTCTTATTGATACTGATAATCACAGATGGACATAAAACTATTGAAGGAAGGTGCGTTGGTCCACTAAATCGGTATGACAGTAGAAAAGTGATTAGCTTACTTTGTGTATTTTTTCAGATATCGCCACTGGATATATAGCTATATTTGTGGGAGAAAACAGCATGATGATGAAATACCATTTGTTTTTTAGGCCGTAATAGGAACAATCAGAGATAAGTCAGTGGCAAATATAGCACCAGAAGAATTCCATGTTTATTTTTTCTTTTTTATATGATTTTAAACTTTAGTTTACATATTTTGACCACCAAAAGTTTGCACGTTTATGATTTGACCGCTAAGCAGTGAACATATATACTAAATGGTATTTTAGTAAGAATGCTTAGCGACCAAGTCTTCAGTTGTAAGTTGGGAGGCTTATTTAGTAGTTCTTATAGTTGGTGACCTATTTAACATTTTTCATGTATAGAGGTATTTATACGTACAATAAACAAATAGCCATTGTATGATTATGATCTAATGTTGTATTTGGTTTATGGCTCATAGGCAACATCAATTATGAAATACATTTGAGTTTGAAAATTCGAGCATATTCAACACTTGCATTATCTGATTCTGACTATACTTGAAGCTTAAGTGTTACTTTAATGTGTTTTCTGATTGATATCAATATATTTATTCAACCCTTGCTTCTCTAATCCCTATTGGATTTTAATCGGCAGTATTAAATCAGGATCTTTGATTCTCTTCAACAAGTATATGTTGCTTCAAGTTGAGGTATGTCACCACTAACATGCGGTTTTTCTACACTTACCCCACTATCTTGCTCATAATCATCTATGTAAACCTACAGGATATTCATTATTTACACTTTTGCTACCTTTGTAGGTGTCGATGAAAAGTTAAGTCATATGGTTCAGGGATGTTCTTAGAGGAGATGATGCATTCAACTTACAGGTGAATCTTCTTAAACAAGTCTCAAAGGAGTATAATAATAAATAACACATTAGTCTATTAGTTTTGTTTTCAAAATTGGATTAAAAAGTGTTTGTGGGGCAACACGTTGAGTAAAAGCTGGCCTTCATAGTTTGTGTTTCTTTATGTTAACTAGATTTCGCATATCATAACGCTGCAAACAACAGCAAATTGATTTTAATATTGCTTGTGTGTGTTGTGCTTTGATGGTAATAGGATGTCGCTATTGTTGATATCCGATATAAAAGTTGGTGGTTATTTGATTTGAAATAGAACAAATTACTATTTGAGTCCCTATGTTTTGGTGGTTTTAACTAGTTGAATCCAAAACCAAAATGTTTAACTACTTGAGCACCTGATTTTTCTAATTGTAACACTTTGAGTCCAAATTACTAACGTCGTTAGATTTTCTCAGTTATTTTTGTTAAATGACAAAAATACTCTTACATCAAAAAACGAAAATATCTACACATACGTATCTTCTTCCTCACCCACCTTCTCTATTTGGTTTTCTTCTTCTGCACCACCCCACCACCAACACCACCGCTAACCACCACTTTCACAACCATCACCACAGTACTAGGCTGCACCTCAGACATGTAACCAACACCACCACCAACGATTCGACCATCATCGTACACAATCACCACATTCCCACACAGACATCATCTCTCTCTCATCAAACACCGTCACCATCAGTCCAAGACCATGATCAATCCACCACAATCTCTCTCTCTCTCTCTCTCTCTCTCTCTCCCTCTCTCTCTTATCAGGTTTGTTAAACTGTTCATGGTGACGGATCTGGAAGGAACCTGACACATCGATGAAGAATTAGGGTTCCAACAGCATATAAGCCTTCTCTAGTCTAACTGCTCATGGAGCGAGGTGCGTCATTTTCTGACCAGATCTAGGGTTTGGGGATCTAATTGATTTCCAGGCTAACAACCGGATGAGTAACAATTGTCGGTGGTTATGATAATCTTTTTTTTTTTTTTTTTTTTTTTTATAGATGAAGAACGGTGGTACCAAGGTTATATATGGGTGTTTGGTGACAATAGGATGTCCGGGGACGATTGTGCAGTGGTGGTTTTCCAGCCGACGGATGGTGGGGGGAGGCGGTAGTGGGTGATGGGGGTGGTATGGTGGGTTGGTGTCACACCACGCCAATGGCGGAAACACGTGGCGCGACGCTCGAAAGCATATCAAAGTCAAGATTAACACAAACTATATTTAATTAGAAAAGATCATTATATTAAGATGTCGGGAAGGAGTACCTGGTTTCAAACATTACTTAAAACCACGAACATTAAGTTTTAAAGTGGGGTGTTTCCGTTTATGTCCCAACCCGAAGGTAACAATAGATGAAAACCCCCAACCATTGTCCGACATCCCAAATTCCACCGTACTAGCCGCATACCTGTTCAGCACTTAGTTACCTGAAAGATATGTTTAAAAAGACGTCAATATATAAAATATTGGTGAGTTCACAGGTTTTAGTTTCGTAAATACGACATTTTTACATCCTGTGCAAATCCAGCACATTTTTTTTACATCCTGTGCAAATCCAGCACATTTTTATATCCTGTGCAAATCCAGCACATTTTTATATCCTGTGCAAATCCAGCACATTTTGTGGCCTTTGTATGGAGTAGCTAGCTCCTACAAATTATGATGATGAGCAATCCCCTGAGTCCCATAACCAAACCAAGACTAATAAATATGCCCCGCTCCAAGTCGTTTCTCGAAACCCAACGACTTAAGTTCAGAATACGTGCACCCCAGGCATACGCCGATGCATAATCGACGCTATCGATTAGGGGTGGGCCTTGTCAGGCACCAATAGTACTATCCAAATATTCCTTCAGTTTCATTTACCTGAATTAATGGTTACAGTAGCGAGGACCCAACCCCGAGTGGCGACCAAAAACTCAAGTACTCATCATGCCACTTACCACATTTTAACCTTTGAAAACATTTCAATATGTGATAACTTTTGACAAACATATCTTTCCCCCAGTTAAAACAGTAAAATGGGGCCGTGAAACTCACCTTAATTTCCATGCTTAGCTAGCAAATAAAGCCCAAAGCTTTGACCGACTTCCTCGTGCCCTAATTACCAATAAAGGACACCTTAAAGTCTATCATATATGAACCTAGCTTAATTTCCGGTTAAAAGATAGTTTATTCAACTATCCTGACTCGTGTGTAGTAACCCGAGTCTTTAAGTGTTTTAACTCGACGAACCGATCGTGACTTATCATAGCTCCTGTGTTCACATACGAAATAGTACCCAAGTCGCGCACTTGTTACTATTCGTGTGCAAACTATGTCGGACTAATATCACGAATCGTATAACTCATCCCGAGCCATAGCTTGTCTCGTAAATCGGATAAATGTAATCGTCTTGTATAGTTATTTTCGGGAAATATACCTTGCTGAAATATAATATAGTTATTAAAATCCTTTTTAATAACATTCGTTATTTCTTTTCCCGAATCCGAGTATCTTACAAATCTCAAGACTTTGCTTTTTATAAAAAGGTTTTCCAAATAAATCCGAACGTTTATACATCTTTTAATCCGAACAACAAACATACTTTAGTTACCAAGTAACCTTTAAAAAAAACTCGTCAATCCTTGACGCTTGGTAGCAAAAGAATATATATTTGTTTGAAATATTTCTCGGAATGGACCATTATTGTTACAAATAATATTTGTCAAAACGTCGTGATTGTACATGACTACATTTGTCAAGCGCTTGGAAAGTTATTTATAAGAACGAACAATAAAGTCACACTTGTCGCGCTTCGGATTTATAAAAATTTCGGCAGAGTTTCCTCTGTTTTTGGTATAAACCAGACAACACAAGTTGTCTACAAATTCCCAAAATCAACTCCTAACAAAGACGACATTATATTTATCCGCATTCTAATCCGCGAGATTTTATACGTTGTGACTATTTATATAAATCATCCTGTTTATATAAATATATATATACGTATAGTCCATCAATTTAGTCCAACAACCACGCAAGTCACGACTAATACACAAATATTAGCTCATAATGCTTTTCGTTAATATTTTTATCGGTTCGTTAGCGAGTTAATCGTTCATATTTATATATTTTAGAAATATATGGGTAAATAATAATATAACGAAATAATTGCTAGTTAATTATACCGTAACGCTTGACCAAAGTTTACTGAGTTGACCGGGTTGACCAACCCGAATCTGACCGGATCTACCCGAGAGCACCACACTTGACCCACGACTAGAACTTGAAGACGGCACGCAAACCGAGCCAGATCTGAATCTGACCCGGAAGCATAATCTTGACCCGAGCCCCGAGTCCCGAACCCAAAACTGACCGGACCCGAACCGCCGGACGCCACCATCGTGGCCGGACCACCGGTGCCGTGGCCGGACCACCACTGCCGTGGCCGGACCACCACCACCGTGGCCGGACCACCAAAACCTCCGTTCTGAATACTTGCGCGCCATCGGGACCCAACCAAACCCATTCCAGCCCCTCCTGAACTCGCAAATAGCCGGAAACAACTCGCCGGAATATGGCCGGAGAACGAAATTTCGCGAAAACTTGTGAGGAGTCCCCCAAAGACCCGATCTAAACGTTTGTACAAAGAAAACTCAAAAACGAGCTTACCGGAAAAGTCGCCGGAATGGTACCAACGTTCAAACCGCTTCGTTTTAGGGAAAACGGCCTTCACCATCGCGTTCGGGGCGTCGAAATTAGTGGGGGTGGGGGTATCACGCGCCGGAAAAAGTCGCCGGAGGGTCGCCGGAAACTCGCCGGAAAACTTGCCGGAAGGTTGCCGGAAAAACTCGCCGGAAGGTCGCCGGAAACTCGCCGGAAAATCTTGCCGGAAGGTCGCCGGAAAAACTCGCCGGAAGGTCGCCGGAAAAAGTCGCCGGACGGCCGCCGGAAGCCGCCGGACCGCCGCCGGAATGCTGCCGGAAGGCTGCCGGAATGCTGCCGGAATGCTGCCGGAATTTCTAGAGAGAGAGAGAGTTGAGAGAGTTTGGTTTTTAGAGAGAGGAAGTGATGTGAGAAATGAGAAGAATTGGGAGGTTATGGGCTTATATAGGTGGGCTTTTGGATTGGGCTTCAAGCCCAACGTCGCGTGCCAACTGCTCCGTTTTAGCCCGTTATCGCTTCTGGACTCGGTTTTTGTTCGTAGTCATAAATAACACCAGACCGAGCAATTAAATAATTATTCCGGAGGTTCGGTAACGGTTAAAGCCACGCGTTTCGACGTTCGAATCCCATGCCCGTTCCTCTCCGCGTTCTCCAAAACGCTGCGTTTTTGGCCGTTTACCACGCCGTTTTCACATCCGTTCGCATCGATAGTAAATACGTGTCGTATTTTCATAGTATAAGTTTATGTTATTCCAGTTTGACAAATTTTTGCTGATGTCAGTTCGTTACGTTAAACACGCGAAGTCTTTCTTTAAAGGCATCAAGACTTCAACGAACTTTCAAAAGGACATCGTAGGAATCATATTAGCTCAACTAACCATAATTAACCTTAAACCATGTTAATTATTTCTAAAACATGATTAGAATCACGTTAATCGTTGTACGAAATTTGCCGGTTGTCACATTCTCTCCCCGTTAAGAGAATTCCGTCCCGGAATTCAGTTCAAGTCATCCGATACATTAGTATCCTTGAACAGGGCGGGATGTTTGCAACTCACACGATTACCCCTTTTCTTCGTGAACTCCAGTTCACGCTTAGCGTCCTAACGAACACAATGTCATGAGTCGGCTACGGCCGAGCTCTTGGGTATCGCAATCCGGCACAAATATCGGTTTTCCCGAAATAGTAGAGCTTTGCGTCAACCTGAATCCTGTCGGTTGAGGAATTGACAATGCTTCCTCAAGCCAGACCTGCGGGATTCGTCAAGAGTCCCACTAAGCTCTTGCGATAGTTCGAGCTTGTTCGTTGCAAGGCCAATTTTAACTGACATATCCGAGTCACTGGAGTACTAAGCGAAGTCACTCCATTACCGTTTTCGTGCTTAACCACACCCTTTCAGAGTATAACACTCAGCAAAGTCCTATACCAATTCGAAGTTCCTAAGGCCAACGCCTTGCTAGTACAACTTCTTGATTGGTTTGGCCACTTATTCAAGCAGGTTTGAATCTACCAGATTCGTTGGTCACTTCTTGAACTCACGCCAGTTCATGTATATGTCTCTGTCTGTCATTCGATGTACTAGAGACGTACACGTATGCACTCCAGAGGGCTTCGAGCAGCACACCCCGAACACTAGGGCGATAATTCCTATCACATAGGAAATTCTGGCGATGAAGTACACGAATTTGATTTGCCACCGACACTAATCGTATCACACAGGGCACTTCCGTCCAGGACAACAATTCATTCGTTCGAGAATGGTAATCCATACTCATCTCAAATTGAGTGTCCCAGACTTGCGTTCAAGGTTTGGCACACCCTGGGGCAGGATAACTACTAAAATCCGATATTGTGAAAGTTGACACCTAGTGTCTAGCCACGACTCTCCAAGAGTATTGGTGGCTATCCGTATGCCTCATATTATAACTACAAACGAGTAGGGGATGAGAAGGTTCCAAACAGCAATCGATCATTGCCTGCGTCCCATCACAGTCACCGGACACCTCAGGCGACAAGGCCATTAGGTTCGCTCGTTGAATTTCACTAATCGGGTGATCTTACCAGATCACAAAGCAGTCGACATTCTCGAGGACGCTCCAGGTTGTTTATAGTAGCGGATGGTAATCCTGTGTCCTCACGTGGACCGAAATCCACTATGCACCAACTTACAACCTTTTCGTATGCGCGATTGTGGTTAGTGGTACTAGGACGCCTAATATGGACTGATGGTGGTCGAAAGTTTTTGCGTCACTTTCACCCCTCAGTTCCCCAGACAGTAGACGGTGTATATTCAACATACGGCCGTACAATTCCACAATACACGAGAACTTAAGCCGACTTAAACACAAATGTCTAGAGGCTCACATCACCTCATCACATTGGTTAACATGAGGATGATGTATATGAATCATCATAATACGGTTGCCGTAACAAACCGAGGATAGGGTCTCGACAACATCTCAACACGTTGGCTTTCCTCGAGACGGTAAGCAGAGCATTGGTAACTACCCAAAACAAGGGTACCCAGTGCTTGTCCTGCTATATGTGCCTTACGAGCACTGGTGTCCTATCGTTATTAGCAACCTAGTAAGTCAATTCTGAACAACACAGGACACTTTCCCTCGAATTGACTATCCGATCCTATGCAGTGATCTGAGTGAAAGGAGTCCTAAGACTGGAATCCCCCACTCGCCGAAGGTTCCATCTTTCGGATCTTTCAAGTTAAGAGGTGAAATCGAGTCATAATGAATGCACCTGGCATAGATCTCACGCTTGGGCTTGACGGCTTCATGCGCCAAAATCGTTACTTAAAACAACAAGCGACCGAGATCGCCCTACAAGAAGTAGTCTTGAGCCTTCCAATAAGGCATCCCATTCAACGACTCAGGTAGTCACACGCATGGGTGCAACATGTAAGCTTTCGAGCTCATCTTGATCAGTCAGGTACTAGACGCACTGACCTGGCAGCTCATATTGCTATGGTGTCTCCAGCAGTACCTGTCAATAACAGGGGATTTTGCTCTAGTACGAGCAATGCTACTGTAAAATAACTGGGAACACCCGTATCGACCCAAGGTCGAAAGGGTTCCACTATCCCAAGAATCTACGCACGACACCAAGACAAGATAGACTTACTATCAGAAGAATAGCAACATTTCCCGAACGGTTGAATCGATCATCCATCTCAACACGGTAGGGTAGTACCCTTATAGAGTAGACAATGCTACACGCCCTTCTAGGTTCAGGGTTTCATAAGACCTCTGAATCATGTACCAGGGACTCCACCAATGCACACGCTGTGGGTGGGTCCACACTGTTATTCCCGCAGTCATCGGCATGACGCGTTGGCGGGTATGATGTCTAACGAATCCACTGGGATGAGCAATAATAAATTGAGTCTTTCAACTCTTACTAGCCCAAAGGTATGGGTCATAATATCGCTCACATTTACTCGATACCTTCAAGTTCGAGATGTATTCGAAATCCCTTTATCGCAAAGACGAGCCTCACCCCGTCATGTCTGGATCATGGGATTCCCTTCCGACATGATTCGAGAGTGGTTAGTCGACCAAAATGCACGTAAAAGGTTAAGGCTGGACATGGCGTCACTGATGCCTTAGATCTTGAAGAGGTAATGCTCACGAAACGCGCGAGCATATAAAGAGGTCGACACATGATTCGGTCAATTACTGAAACTACGAGATTCAAACTTTAGGGAGATACATGTGCTAACACTAGGACTAGAGTGTCTTAGTATGACTACTGGAAAGTCCGTTAGACACCCGAATTCCCACATTATCGATGGTATCACTACACAACCATTCAGCAACATAACAACGGTTACGTGGGTTTGGGGTAGTGTCTTTATCCCGAGGGAACCAAGAGTGAAACAAACGACAAGTTATCACATCATCAAGTCAATCCAACAATTGTAGCAATACGTTCACGGTGCAATACGATAGTAGAAATAACATGACATGACAACAACACATCCACGAACACATCAACAAGGGAACACCGCACAGGAACAACACGACGACAAAGAAGCATGACAACAAGGCAACACCGCAACATGGACCGCATGACACAGAGAAATACGATAACAAGGCTACACCACTGCAGGAGCAGCACAACGACAGGACTGCACCGCCGACAATGAAACGCAACCGCACGGATATGCAGTCGGCAAAACTGTGCAACTACAGGAATGCACAATCGTTAGGGGTAACACCACAACATGAATTCACGACAGCAGGACGACACACAACCTAGCGAGTCCACTATACATAACTACAAGAAGCTCTATTACGGTGAGCACGCACCCCTGTGCGCTTCGGCTCACTTATGGTGATAGAATCCTTATTCATATCCCCAGCCACAAACCTATACTCCATAGGCTCATTAGTAGGAACGATTGGATCACCAAAGGCATCCGCCATCACAACAGAAATGGGAACAATGGGTTCCACATAATTTAGTAGACTTATTAGGCCGACATCGTCCTTAGGGAAAACGACTGCAGGCTCGATATAAGTCACTCGAATAATGGCGACTGTACCATTGACAGACTTAACCCAAGCTTGAGAACCATTCTTGGCAGGAGCCAGGGAATGATAACGAGCGGTTCAACGAAAACCTCAAAGAAAATGGAGTTAATGGCAACGAACTCCATCGTGACACAAACATGATCATAGCGGCTTGGCAAGGGTCTTAGAGATATCTATGTCAATGGCAATGATCTTGGCAGGAGCCTTCGAAACAACAGTAACATCAAACTTGACAACAGCCATAGAAACATCCTCAACACGCTCAGTATGAGCTACACTCTCAGCAGCGACGACAATATTCGCTTGGGCCATAGAACAACGATGGCAGCAACAACAGCAGGCTCAGCAGAAACCTTAGACCCGTCGTAGCTATTAGATGTGTGGTAAATAGTATCCATAGGACCTAGAAACCAAGCTACATCTTCTCCAGTATCAAAAATATCGGTCACAACGAGAATAGTAGAGGTAGAAGGATCATGATTTATCGAGACACCACGATAAAATAAAAAAAAAACGATACAGACTCTGGCAATTCAGCCGAGTCATCCTTCCCATTAGGGTCCTATTGCATGTTATTTTGGCCCTAGCACCGATAGTCATCAACTGAAATGCCTCTCCGACACCTATGCGGGGCCAGCGAACTTTCTTCCTGATAGGCTACGCAGTGAGAGTTTCGAAATATGACAAGAGATCAGACAAGTCACATTGTCCATGACGAATGGATCTCGCAACCTTAGTTTATAAAACACCGTGACAAAGGGACGCAACGTCTCAATACCTATGGGGATTGATGGAAAAACACTTCGCATCATTTGCCACCCCAAATAGACAACCAGTCTCGTCGTCCTGACGAGGGTAGCGGACGTTCAACATTGCAACATGAGCAATGGTATTGCCGTCCCATGGGTAAGTTTAGTTGACAGAATAACGTGACCACTTCCAGTAGTCCGTTATTTGATTTTCGAGGGGGAATTTCGATGTCTGCCAGAGCGTTCCGTGACACTTGACAATTACGTGTCGCACGCTTTACGATTTCGGCTCCCGAAATGTGGTTTCACTCCCCGAGTATTATGACGGATTCAGACGCAAAACGCACGTCGTGATCCTATATTCAATATATATGTATGTCTCCATATATATTAACTGACTTGGGTAAAATTATCTCCGACTCGACTCACTTTACCATATAACTACTTTCCCGTTAAGTAGTCATACTAGGATCTTGTCAGTCGAGATTTCATTTTTCCCGTAATCGACTCGACTCACCTTTCCATATATTTATTTTCCCATTAAATAAATATACTATGACCTTGTCGACTCGATATTACATTTCTCAACCATCAACTCGACTCACCTTACCGTATAATTATTTTCCCATTAAATAATTATACTAAGATCTTGTCGATTTGACATTTCGTTTTACCACCATCGACTCGACTCACTTTACCGTATAATTATTTTCCCATTAAATAATTATACTAGGATCTTGTCGATTCGACATTACATTTTACAATCATCGACTCGACTCACTTTACCGTATAATTATTTTCCCATTAAATAATTATACTAGGATCTTGTCGATTCGACATTACATTTTACAATCATCGACTCGACTCACTTTACCGTATAATTATTTTCCCATTAAATAATTATACTAGGGTCTTGTCGGTCGATATTTCGTTTTCGGCACCCGACCCGGCTCACCTTACCATATATTTATTTTCCCATTAAATAAATATACTAGGATCTTGCCGATCGATAATTCATTTTCAACACCCGACTCGGCTCACTTTACCATATATTTATTTTCCCATTTAAATAAATATACTAGGATCTTGCCGATCGATATTTCGTCTTCAACACCCGACTCGGCTCACTTTACCATATATTTATTTTCCCATTTAAATAAATATACTATGGTCTTGCCGATTCGACATTGTTGATTTAGACGCGGGCTATCATGCCTTCTAGATAAAGATGATCAAGCCTATTAACTCCGCAAGGACGATTTTGCCCCCCGATAGGGGAAGGAACGCCTGACCCTTGAAGACAACTTGGGCATGTGTTAGATCAAGAATGACTTACTCACAGTAATAATATAGCAGCACACGGGCAACTAATCTCAATACTGATCCACATAGGGTCCCGTGCTCAAAACGCACTGGTTTTGCAGGGACGCACCCTCGGTCTTTACTGGTTTCCAAGTTTAGCGTTCCACGCATCGTACCAAGCATTCATCTCTTCGGCAGGCAGTGCATCCTCGTATGTCCGCTCCATCGAAGAACTTCGTGCGGAGGCATTAAACCCCTATACAAGGAAGTTTTCGTCTCCTGTCCTTATCCGATGCGAGGGTTTACGTCAGATTACTCATATGAAGTAGACGTCCGAGCTCTTCCGTGTTCGTACCTTAGAGGTAATGCTGAAGAAAGCTCATTCGGTTTGCGAGGATCAAAATCAAGGGATATCAACAAGACCTCCCTTTTAGCCCGTTGGCCAATCAAAAGCTAAGACTGACCCTACAGTACAAGAATAGACAAGGCAAGGAGTGATCACCAATCCCAGCCCTAGCGCCCACCAAGGTTACCGTGCACCACAAGTTATTATTACGTGTGCACCCGCAATGATAATCGGCGTTGCCAGGTAATTTTGGTGCCCGCTAGTTCCGAGCTTCCTGATCCAAAACAAAGATTTCACACAATAAGAGACCCTAGACTAGCTTCGCCTTCACAACATCAGCAACACGACAACGTCCACTAGCACGATAAAGGTTAGCCCTTCCGATCATCCCGTCCGCAGGTAAGCGGGTGAGTTCGTCGTAGACCACCGCTTGTCCTTCCCGCTTGTCGATGTCGGTAACCGATGCAAAAGTGCGGACTAAAGTGAAGTGTGAGACGATATCCTTACAGGCAAGCTATCTATACTACTTATATGCATTAACTAGCACTAGTTAGAAAATCGGATCTCTACACAATTTAAACAATCATATCCTTATTTTCTAACATTTTATATATTGACACACATGGCTAGTCGGTCGGAATTTCCCCTTGTACAATCCATGTACAATGTTCTTTCTTTTCTAAAAATATTTCGTTGTGTTTTATTATTTATTTTTTTTTGAAAACTTCGTTTTCGAGCCAAAACTGGTTATAGTCTAGATTTTTCAAAAATGCTAGTTCGCTATAACCTTGGCTCTGATACCACTTCTGTCACACCACGCCAATGGCGGAAACACGTGGCGCGACGCTCGAAAGCATATCAAAGTCAAGATTAACACAAACTATATTTAATTAGAAAAGATCATTATATTAAGATGTCGGGAAGGAGTACCTGGTTTCAAACATTACTTAAAACCACGAACATTAAGTTTTAAAGTGGGGTGTTTCCGTTTATGTCCCAACCCGAAGGTAACAATAGATGAAAACCCCCAACCATTGTCCGACATCCCAAATTCCACCGTACTAGCCGCATACCTGTTCAGCACTTAGTTACCTGAAAGATATGTTTAAAAAGACGTCAATATATAAAATATTGGTGAGTTCACAGGTTTTAGTTTCGTAAATACGACATTTTTACATCCTGTGCAAATCCAGCACATTTTTTTTACATCCTGTGCAAATCCAGCACATTTTTATATCCTGTGCAAATCCAGCACATTTTTATATCCTGTGCAAATCCAGCACATTTTTATATCCTGTGCAAATCCAGCACATTTTGTGGCCTTTGTATGGAGTAGCTAGCTCCTACAAATTATGATGATGAGCAATCCCCTGAGTCCCATAACCAAACCAAGACTAATAAATATGCCCCGCTCCAAGTCGTTTCTCGGAACCCAACGACTTAAGTTCAGAATACGTGCACCCCAGGCATACGCCGATGCATAATCGACGCTATCGATTAGGGGTGGGCCTTGTCAGGCACCAATAGTACTATCCAAATATTCCTTCAGTTTCATTTACCTGAATTAATGGTTACAGTAGCGAGGACCCAACCCCGAGTGGCGACCAAAAACTCAAGTACTCATCATGCCACTTACCACATTTTAACCTTTGAAAACATTTCAATATGTGATAACTTTTGACAAACATATCTTTCCCCCAGTTAAAACAGTAAAATGGGGCCGTGAAACTCACCTTAATTTCCATGCTTAGCTAGCAAATAAAGCCCAAAGCTTTGACCGACTTCCTCGTGCCCTAATTACCAATAAAGGACACCTTAAAGTCTATCATATATGAACCTAGCTTAATTTCCGGTTAAAAGATAGTTTATTCAACTATCCTGACTCGTGTGTAGTAACCCGAGTCTTTAAGTGTTTTAACTCGACGAACCGATCGTGACTTATCATAGCTCCTGTGTTCACATACGAAATAGTACCCAAGTCGCGCACTTGTTACTATTCGTGTGCAAACTATGTCGGACTAATATCACGAATCGTATAACTCATCCCGAGCCATAGCTTGTCTCGTAAATCGGATAAATGTAATCGTCTTGTATAGTTATTTTCGGGAAATATACCTTGCTGAAATATAATATAGTTATTAAAATCCTTTTTAATAACATTCGTTATTTCTTTTCCCGAATCCGAGTATCTTACAAATCTCAAGACTTTGCTTTTTATAAAAAGGTTTTCCAAATAAATCCGAACGTTTATACATCTTTTAATCCGAACAACAAACATACTTTAGTTACCAAGTAACCTTTAAAAAAAACTCGTCAATCCTTGACGCTTGGTAGCAAAAGAATATATATTTGTTTGAAATATTTCTCGGAATGGACTATTATTGTTACAAATAATATTTGTCAAAACGTCGTGATTGTACATGACTACATTTGTCAAGCGCTTGGAAAGTTATTTATAAGAACGAACAATAAAGTCACACTTGTCGCGCTTCGGATTTATAAAAATTTCGGCAGAGTTTCCTCTGTTTTTGGTATAAACCAGACAACACAAGTTGTCTACAAATTCCCAAAATCAACTCCTAACAAAGACGACATTATATTTATCCGCATTCTAATCCGCGAGATTTTATACGTTGTGACTATTTATATAAATCATCCTGTTTATATAAATATATATATACGTATAGTCCATCAATTTAGTCCAACAACCACGCAAGTCACGACTAATACACAAATATTAGCTCATAATGCTTTTCGTTAATATTTTTATCGGTTCGTTAGCGAGTTAATCGTTCATATTTATATATTTTAGAAATATATGTGTAAATAATAATATAACGAAATAATTGCTAGTTAATTATACCGTAACGCTTGACCAAAGTTTACTGAGTTGACCGGGTTGACCAACCCGAATCTGACCGGATCTACCCGAGAGCACCACACTTGACCCACGACTAGAACTTGAAGACGGCACGCAAACCGAGCCAGATCTGAATCTGACCCGGAAGCATAATCTTGACCCGAGCCCCGAGTCCCGAACCCAAAACTGACCGGACCCGAACCGCCGGACGCCACCATCGTGGCCGGACCACCGGTGCCGTGGCCGGACCACCACTGCCGTGGTCGGACCACCACCACCGTGGCCGGACCACCAAAACCTCCGTTCTGAATACTTGCGCGCCATCGGGACCCAACCAAACCCATTCCAGCCCCTCCTGAACTCGCAAATAGCCGGAAACAACTCGCCGGAATATGGCCGGAGAACGAAATTTCGCGAAAACTTGTGAGGAGTCCCCCAAAGACCCGATCTAAACGTTTGTACAAAGAAAACTCAAAAACGAGCTTACCGGAAAAGTCGCCGGAATGGTACCAACGTTCAAACCGCTTCGTTTTAGGGAAAACGGCCTTCACCATCGCGTTCGGGGCGTCGAAATTAGTGGGGGTGGGGGTATCACGCGCCGGAAAAAGTCGCCGGAGGGTCGCCGGAAACTCGCCGGAAACTCGCCGGAAAACTTGCCGGAAGGTCGCCGGAAACTCGCCGGAAAGTCGACGGAAACTCGCCGGAAAAACTTGCCAGAAGGTCGCCGGAAAAACTCGCCGGAAGGTCGCCGGAAAAAGTCGCCGGACGGCCGCCGGAAGCCGCCGGACCGCCGCCGGAATGCTGCCGGAATGCTGCCGGAAGGCTGCCGGAATGCTGCCGGAATGCTGCCGGAATTTCTAGAGAGAGAGAGAGTTGAGAGAGTTTGGTTTTTAGAGAGAGGAAGTGATGTGAGAAATGAGAAGAATTGGGAGGTTATGGGCTTATATAGGTGGGCTTTTGGATTGGGCTTCAAGCCCAACGTCGCGTGCCAACTGCTCCGTTTTAGCCCGTTATCGCTTCTGGACTCGGTTTTTGTTCGTAGTCATAAATAACACCAGACCGAGCAATTAAATAATTATTCCGGAGGTTCGGTAACGGTTAAAGCCACGCGTTTCGACGTTCGAATCCCATGCCCGTTCCTCTCCGCGTTCTCCAAAACGCTGCGTTTTTGGCCGTTTACCACGCCGTTTTCACATCCGTTCGCATCGATAGTAAATACGTGTCGTATTTTCATAGTATAAGTTTATGTTATTCCAGTTTGACAAATTTTTGCTGATGTCAGTTCGTTACGTTAAACACGCGAAGTCTTTCTTTAAAGGCATCAAGACTTCAACGAACTTTCAAAAGGACATCGTAGGACTCATATTAGCTCAACTAACCATAATTAACCTTAAACCATGTTAATTATTTCTAAAACATGATTAGAATCACGTTAATCATTGTACGAAATTTGCCGGTTGTCACAGTTGGGGGAGGGAAGTAACTGTGTGTGATGTTTTTTTTTTATGAAAATGATGATGATGAATGATGAATATGAATATTATAAAATGATGGGAGGAAGGATCATTGGATCAAGATCCTGCAATTCGATGAAGAAGATGGATGGTATGCTTATATAATAATATTATATAATAGAATGATAAATTTAATTTTTAAGTATGTTGTGCATTGAAAACTTGTACTTTGGATATAAATGACTAAATTGTCCTTCTAACTAACAGACTTGATGGATGGGGTTAGTTAAATGGACTCAGATGGTTACAAATTGAAAAATCAGGTCCTCAGATAGTTAAACATTTTGGTTTTGGATTCAACTAGTTAAAACCACCAAAACACAGGGACTCAAATAGTAATTTGAGTGAAATAATATGCCTGCGTTTCAGTGATGACCAAATCATAAGGCGCGCAACGCACGCCCATAAATCCCACTAGTTAAAATTAACTTACAAGACCTAGATTATTAAGATCTCGAGTTTTATGTTGTTAAGTATTGACTTGATTTTGCGTTGAAAAGTAAAAGTTTATTGTGTTCCAATAGTCTGGAGAAAATTGTAAATGGAGTCATCGTTCATCGGGTTGTGAGACCAGATATCAAACTTCAAGTCTATGATAGACGTGATATAACTCTTCTACCATTTAACATGATTCACATGTCTTTAATTACTCTTTAGTTTGATACATCTTGCTGATTTAGATTTAAAGCGGGATTACATTTTGATTTTTAATATACTGGACTATCTTCGTATTTTACACCACACATGCGTTACGTCGTGTCAACTCATAAAATTTAAATCGAAACGTATAAGCATACACGCATGTTACGCTATGTTAAATCACAAAATTTAAATCGAAACGCAAAATGCAAAATTTGCGAAAAATGAAAAGTATATGAAACTAAAGTTGAAAGTAAAAAAATTGTAAAGTTAAAACGGTAAAAGATGACACGTTTTGGGTTTTTTTAAAAAAAAAACAAGGTAAAAAAAAAAGGTAAAATTTGAATATTAATGCTTTGTAAATGTAAATGTACCGATCATATAAGTCGTTAAAGAAATGAAATATAATTATAACCATCTACTTATTAAAATATTCCAATAGTTTTATATGGAAATGAAAATAGTAATTTTAACAAGTGTCACTATCAACATCAACTGTGCTATTTAATACTAAGAAAAATCGAACGACAATATTCGGAAGAAGCACACCCATTTTAAACTGCTGTTTCCTATATGTAGTTTCAACTTGGTATAGTCGTTGTAAGGTTCAATAGTAATATTTGAGTTTTTAAAATCATAATATAAGTATTTCGCTACAAATGACTCAGACTATCCGTTATCAACCGCTAGCGAGCAGACGCGAGCAACAATCTTCACTATCAAATAATCCAGTCACTTGACCCCGTTTTGGCTGGGAGTGAGCACCGGCGCGACCAAAGCACCTCCCTCTCCCGTTAACGCACGCGACTACCGTCGCTTGTGCTCGCAAGGGGCTGTTGTGGTTGGGGGTGAGCACCAGGATAAAACATCCTTCGCGCCAGAGCTCGCTCGCGACTCATCACGAACAGTCTCATATGAAATTGCAATTTTATAATGTCAGTATGTTGTACCGTGCTCGAGGATATATTTATATATTAATGATGATTGTGCCCGTTTTGATAAATAAGATCTCCATTTTCTTATAACTGAGTTTTCCTACAACTTTTAATATTAATTATTCCACCAAACACAGTAAAAAGATTAAGACTGATTTCAAATATGAAATATGAAGCAAATGAGGTAGTGGTGGAGTGGTTAGGGAAAAAATTAGTGTTTTTTATGAATCAGGTTCAACTCCCACTCTCATTATTTTCTACGGCATCCGGACAATGATGGTGACAAACGCACCAAGGAGCGTTCGATCCTGAGCCACACCCCGGTTTTCACCCGGCTGTTACTCCAGCGAGGAAACTCGTGTGGAGGCAGTACGGTTTATGAGGGAACGCCGTAACCAAGTCTGATACACCAGCGCGGGCCCCATTAAAACAACGTAGTCTGGGGCAGACCTTAGCTAGGGCTGCCGATTAGACGGTGTAACATTGAGTCACTCATATGAAAGTCACGTTAAAAAATAAATAAATATGAAATAATAAATTTAATGCAAGCTACCAAATTCCGTTTTTTTATTATTTAAATTATCAAATAAGAAAACAAGGCACCTAATTCCGTTTTTAATTTATGAAAGTTTTCAATGATACAATGAAGTCAATAAGTGTCTTTTATACATACTAATTCAATTATTTGATAATTAGTTCAATAAAATGAAACATTAAATTAAATAATGAAGAAGATGAAGCATGCGTGTTAGGCAAAAGGGAGTGTGACATCTTAACCCCTCACTTCTGTTTCTTATGTCTTATGTATAGCTTCATGATTTGAGTACATAAATGTCGGTTTCCAAACTAAACTCTCAACAATACTAATTATACTAGTGAGAAACCCGCACGTTGCGGCGGGACAGTTAAACTGAACAAAAAATAGATAAAAAACGTTAAATCACGCATATGCATGGTGGCGAGTTAACTTGCCATATTAAAAAAATAAAAAGTTAAAAATCATCATAGAAAAAGCTACTAAGTCGAAACCGTAACAAATTCACATACAAAGAGAAATAAAACAACTAAAAAAACACTTTAAAGACTTGTCCGCCTCTGCTTAGATGACTTGTACATTATCACACGCAATTTTGTTTTAAACGAAGCTTACATTGAAACGTATATAAAAATAGCACCAATAAAGGAATTTCTCCTTTCACTTTCTTCTAACACAAGATAAACTTTACGTTGTTTAGTAGGGTAAGCTCGATTTTGCTCTCAATATGCCAAGTTATTCATGCAGTAGATATTTCCTAAACGACTCAAATACCTAAAAGTTTAGTAACATTGTTATGAATAATAATAGATTAAGGGGTTGTTTGGTAAGCCTCTTAATGAGACTCTTAACCATTCAGCGCTGAATGATTCAGCATTCAGCGCGTTTGTTTCAGCTTCTGAATGGAATGGTTAAGAATGAATCATTAAGATTTGAGATGTTGCTGAACCATTAAGTGCTGAACTAAGCTGAACCTTAATGAGGCTCTTCTACTAATGTGGGACAATAATACTAACCATTAAGAGGTCCAACTTAATGATTCAGCACTTAATCAACCAAACAGACCCTAACTAACTTTTATAAAGTAACTAATTGTATATAAAAGATTATAATAAAACATGTAGCATTATGAAAATTGTTTTTTACATGTTTTGTATTTAATATGTTTTGTAGAAATAAATGTCATGATCTATCATAAACATGACTCTTGATTTCATTTAGATTATTAAATATGATGCTTTAAAGACTAATTTGCCCTTAAAATGTAGTTATTATGTGCATTGTATGTTGTATCATAAGCAAATTAACTTGTACCTCTTAAATTTTAAGAAGTCCTTGTCAAATGCTTTATAATATAGTATAGATTTATTTTTAACGATAATTTTAGAACACCTTAATTACATCTTCTCTTGCACTTGTGAATTTAAAACTACAACCTCACGTTTGTAAAGAAAGGTATCATACCAGTAGACTAAGAAGTTATGAGTAACAATGGTAATTATATATTTATCTATACCGGGTTAAGCTCATTTCAGAAGAGTGATTAACTACGAGAAGACAAAATCAACTAATCATAATTTGACATTCAATTTGTCTTTTTTATCTTTTTTATAAGGGTATACTAGTAATTGTTGCAACGAAATAATTAGGAATTAATTACTTCTATTTTTTAATTTAATCAGTTACATAATAAGTTCCGATTATTTTATTCATTTCAATTTTATATTATTAGGTCTTCAAAAATATACATGACCAAGAACATGCATAATTTTTAACACACATAAAATAAAGAAGCATACACATACACTCAAAAGCAGGGGCGGAGACAGTGTTTAAGAACGGTGGGTCTGCGCCTACCCAATGTCCAGCCCAGATGTATGATCAATATTAATAATATCCAGCCCATTTAAGTGACAAAATATACAGCAGCTTGTAGTGCCCACCGTAGGTTTAATCCTTTGTGCCTTTGTCGATTAGAATTCTCCAGCAGGCTCTGTTTTTTCAGCGATCGTCTGAACTCCGATCAGACCAGCCTCTGTTTTCCAGCGATTATCCACTCCGATCAGAAGCCTCTGTCCGAACTTCGAATCTTCTTCTTAATAAGTCGTATGCCGTCGACTATCGTAAGTAGCCGAGTCTTGAACTCTTACTTCTAAATATCATTCTTTTTTTTCTGCTAAATACCTTTATTTTTATAAACTAGATGAAATAAAACTAACCTTATAATACGATGGTTGGAGCAAAAGCAGGGGTGGAGACAGTGTTTAAGAACGGTGGGCCTGTGCCCACCCTAGTTCCAACCCAGATGTATGATCAATACTAATAATATCCAGCCCATTTAATTGACAAAATATCCAGCAGCTTATAGTGCCCACCGTAGGTTTAATCCTTTGTGCTTTTGTCGATTATAATTCTTCAGCATGCTCTGTTTTTCCAGGGTCGTCCGAACTCCGATCAGACCAGCCTCTGTTTTTCCAGCAATTGTCCACTCCGATCATAAGCCTCCGTCCGAACTTCGAATCTTCTTCTTGATAAGTCGTCTGGCGTCGACTATTGTAAGTAGCCGAGTCTCGAACTCTTACTTCTAAATATCATTCTTTTTTTGTTATTTTTTTCTGCTAAATACCTTTATTTTTATAAACTAGATGAAATAAAACTAACCTTATAAGAACCCCAAATACGATGGTTGGAGCAAAAGTGAAATTGGAGGCTGGTAGTGAGAGTTACGGTTTGATGTAGTGTGCTAGTCTGACCAGTTTACTGTTGAAGCAAAAGAGAAAGAAACTTGGTGGTGAAAACATAAAATAATCAAATAATTTGTTATGAATTAATATTTATAATAATATGTTGATAATTTAATATTCATATTTGATTACTTGATTTCGTATTTTGATACATATTAGTTGCTAACTTAGTTACATAAATTCAGATTTTAAATTGTTATATATTGCTTGAGTTGGAGCGTTTGTGATTTGATTATTTTGTTTTGTGAATTGTGATATCTTCACGCAAAGTAAAGTAAGGTGAGCATTTTTTATCTCTTTGAATTTTCATAGTTGGTAACTCGTTTTCTTTGTGTAAATTGATAAACTGAACTATATTTGTTTTTGTTGTAGCAACTCTAAACAGTTTGTTAAAAAGAAAAATTCCATCTTCAGATGAAGTTCCATCTTCAAGTGAAATTCCATCTTCAAGTGAAATTCCATCTAGTAGCAACTCTAAACAGTTTCCTAAATTAGTTAATTTGGATAATCTTCCTTGGGATCCCGCTGATAGGATATAATTTCTTTTGTAAGGTAATATGATAACAATTACAGATTATCATCCAAATCAGAGAGATGAAATAAGGAGAAAATATTGGTTAAAAGGACCGTACCAACCTCGTGAACATGCATTTCCACAAACAAAGAAGGGAGACAAAAATCGGCATTTCGTACCTACTTGGTTTGATGATTATTGCAGTTGGTTAGAGTATAGTGTGAAAACGAACAAAGCCTATTGTTTGTGTTGTTATTTACGTAGAGATTATGTTGGAATTGGGATAGCTAATAAAGGTGGGCATGATGCATTTTTTATAACAGGCTATCGAAATTGGAAAGAACCAAGATTTTATAAACATGTGGGTGATGATGAGAGTTATCATAATAAAGCTCTTCAAAAATGTGAAGATCTAGTAAATCACGCCCAGTCTATTGTCATTGCCATTGATAAACAAGATGATGTTTTGAGGAAAGACAATCGTATTCGGTTGACCGCTACAATTCAAGCTTGCAGGTTTTATTTGAAATATGCATTACCATTTTAAGGTCATGGTGAGAATGCAACTTCAAGTTTTAAAGGTATTTTTTTGGAATTAATGGATTTAATCATAAGTCAGAATGAGGAATTTAAAAAGTTACCAAAAGCTCTAGGAAATAATAAATATTTGTGTCTAAGTACTCAAAAGGACGTTGCTCATTGTTTTGAAGAGATAGTGGTTAAACGTATCTTTGATGAACTCGGTGATGATGTATTCACATTGTTAGTTGATGAATCTAGTGATGTGTCCAATAAGGAACAAATGGCTATTGTTTTGAGATATGTTGATAAACATGGAGTTATCAAAGAGAGGTTTATGGGAATTGTACATGTAATGGAAACATCTTCTTCATGTTTGAATTCTACTATTGACACTTTTTTTCGCATATTGGTACACGGTTTTGTAATTGGTTGAATGCTTCCGCTATGGTTTTATGTTATGAGAACTATGTTTTGAGTTTACGTATTTCATATAGTGTTGTTTATTGTGATCGTTGACTTGGATCCTGGTTTGTCATGCACCTCGCGGTAAAACTCCGCAAGTGGAAATTTGAGGGTGTGACAGATTGGTATCAGAGCCAATGGGTATAGTGAACTTGGACTGCATGTAGAGTCTGGTCTATAGCCGAGTCACACACACTAGACGGTCACATACCTTGAGTCGTTATAGTGGGATACGTACTAACTTGTCGGGGTGCCTTTACATCATCGTACTTCTATGTTACATCATCTACTCTTATTTGGGTTTTGCCTACTCTTGTCTTCTTCTTCAGGGTTTGAAGAGGAATGGATTGACTAGTTGAATCTTGCACAGCAGTGTCATATATTGCAGTGGTTTATGCATACCCTTGACATCTGTCCAGGGGTCGGACATCTCCCCTATGCTCAAATAGACGCACTTGCTTACACATGTCCTCGTACACATATGCTTGTAGTAGCATGTTACTAGGTGCCAGTGTTCGGTGATTTAAGTTCAAACTAGGGGGACACTTGGAGGACAATGTAGAGTGGTTTATCATTTCGGGTGCACACGAAATCATAAACTGAAATGCATGGAAATCACAGTGGACTTTGAGTTTGGATGGATAGTCCTGGATTGGACCTAGGTTTAACTTTTGTAACTTCTAGTGGTTGGCACTAGAGGTGAATCTGAATCTCTCAATTTCTGATTTGTCAGATCATGTCTGGCACTCGTGGTGGTGGCCGTGGTGGCGGCGGTGGTGTTCGTGGTAACATCAACATGACCCAGGTAGAACTGAACAACTTGTTGCAACAAGTGAACATGGCCTTGGCTGCTTTCCAGGCCGGACTTAACGTTCTAGGTGGTAAGTTGATTCCTATTAACTGTGCCTCATTCTTGGGTGTCACGTCTTTTCTTTTGTGGTTTATTTGTGTGTCATGTCTCAGGTGCTGCTATTAATCCACCTCCACCTCAGTGTTCTTATAAGAAGTTTCGGGACTGTCAGCCCCATAACTTTGCTGGGACTAAAGGGGCGGTGGGACTGCTCCGATGGTTGGAGAAGGTTGAATCTGTATTCTTGATGTGTAACTGTCCTGCTGGGGACTGGGTTAAGTATGCCATTGCGACATTCGAGGGTCCTACGTTGTCGTGGTGGAATGCTACTGCTCAGAACATGGCGTTGGGGGAAGCTCATGCTATGCTTTGGGCGGATTTCGTGCAGTGTTTGAAGAGCGATTACTGTCCTAGGGAGGAAGTGCAGAAGTTGGAACATGAGTTCTGGAACTACAAGATGGTTGGGTCCGAGATAGAGGAGTACACGGTGAGGCGTAACGAGTTAGCTGTATTGTGTCCTGATCTACACAAACCTGAGTATAGGAGGATTGAGCATTATATTTCTGGGTTGGTGCCGGAGATAGTAGGGTTGGTGGCTGCCGGGAATCTTCCCACACTTGCTGAAGTCGTCCGTTCGGCTCACAAGATGACTAACATGAAGGTGGCAGAGGGGAAGAGTGTCGTGCCAGCACCGTCTCAGCCGATGAAGAAGTTTGATTCATCTAGGTTGTCTTCAGGGCAGAAGTCGGGTGGGTATGTTGGAAAGCATCCCAAGTGTAACAAGTGTGGTTTCCATCATTCTGGGAGTTGTGATTGGGCTCGTTGTCATCGGTGCTATCAGTTGGGGCATCTTGCTAAGGATTGTAGGGCGTCACTTCCATCGGCCCAGGCTCATACTGCTGCTCCTGCTCCTGCTGCTGGTCAGGGGACTCCAGGGAAGCAGCGGTGTTACAACTGTGGTGACACGGGGCATTTCAAGCGTGATTGTCCCAAACTGAAGCAGGGCGATAATGGAAAAGGCGGGAACGGTGACGGGAACAATGGAGGCGGCGGCAGGAATGCGCGTGCTTTCGTCATTGGCTCTGCAGAGGCAAAGCAGGATCCTGACACAGTTACCGGTACGTTCCTTCTTAATGATCGCTATGTTTCTGTCTTGTTTGATTCTGGCGCCGATAAGAGTTTCATATCTGTGGACATTGGTCGATTGCAAGATATAGTACACACACCTTTAGAGGCTAAGTACTTGATAGAATTGGCTGATGGTAAGAACATTGAAGTGACACATATTCTTAAGGAATGTCGCTTGGAACTGTCGGGTTTGTCATTTCCCATTGACCTTATGCCGGCACCTCTAGGTATTTTTGATGTCGTTGTGGGCATGGATTGGTTATCGTTGTATCGTGCGGAGATAGTTTGTTTCGATAAGGTCATTCGGATACCTCTCCCTGATGGAGAGACTCTTTTAGTTCATGGCGAAAAGAGCGGTGCTCCGCTAAGTATCATTTCTAGTATGAAAGCCCTTAAGTATCTTTGGAAGGGTTATTCGGCCATTCTGGCACTTGTTTCTGTTTCGTCTGATGATGAGAAGAAGATCGAGGATATCCCTGTGGTTCGTGACTTTCCGGATGTGTTTCCCGACGACTTATCTGGTCTTCCTCCTTATCGTCAGGTTGAATTTAGCATTGATCTTACTCCGGGTGCGACTCCTATTGCCCAAGCCCCGTATCGTCTTGCACCTCCTAAGATGCAGGATTTGTCCAGCCAGTTGCAGGAACTCTTGGAAAAAGGTTTCATCCAACCGAGTTCTTCCCCGTTGGGAGCTCATATCTTGTTCGTGAAGAAGAAGGACGGAAGTCTTCACATGTGTCTTGATTACCGTGAGCTGAACAAAGTGACCATCAAGAATCGTTACCCTTTCCCTCGCATTGATGATCTCTTTGACCAGCTCCAGGGCTCTAGTTACTATTTGAAGATTGATTTGCGGTCTGGTTATCACCAGTTGCGCGTTCAGGAAGCCGACGTTCCGAAAACTGTCTTTCGTACTCGTTATGGCCATTTTGAGTTCTTGGTCATGCCTTTTGGTCTCACTAACGCACCGGCGGTGTTCATGGATTTGATGAACCGCGTTTGCAAGCCTTACCTTGATAAATTTGTCATCGTGTATACTGATGATATTCTGGTTTATTCTAAGAATAAAACAAATCATGAGGAACACTTACGGTTGGTATTGGAACTTTTGAGACAAGAGCAGTTGTATGCTAAGTTCTCAAAGTGTGATTTTTGGTTACGTGAAGTTCAATTCCTAGGGCATGTGGTTAATGAACTCGGAATTCATGTCGATCCGGCTAAGATCGAAGCTATTAAAGACTGGGAGGCACCAAAGACGCCATCTGAGGTGCAGCAATTCCTAGGTCTTGCGGGTTACTACCGTCGTTTTATTTTTATTGAGGGATTTTCGAAGATCGCTCAACCCCTCACCTCTCTTACCCAGAAGGACCGAAAGTTCGACTAGGGTGAACTGCAGGAATCAACATTTCAGACGCTGAAGCTTAAACTTTGTTCTGCACCTATCCTATCCCTACCTGAGGGTACGGATGATTTTGTTGTGTACTGTGACGCTTCTGTTCGTGGTCTCGGTTGCGTGTTGATGCAACGCGAGAAGGTCATTGCTTATGCCTCTCGTCAACTCAAGGTTCACGAGAAGAACTACACTACCCATGATTTGGAATTAGGTGCGGTGGTTTTTGCGTTGAAAATCTGGATACATTACTTGTACGGTACCAAATGCACCATATACACCGATCACAAGAGTCTTTAGCATATTTTTGACCAGAAGGAACTAAGCATGTGGCAGCGTCACTGGGTTGAACTCCTGAACGATTATGATTGTGCCATTAAGTATCATCTTGGCAAGGCGAATGTTGTGGCGGATGCCTTGAGCAGGAAGGAATCTGCGAAACCTCGTCGTGTTCGAGCTTTACAGCTCACCATTCATTCCATCTTTTCCTGACCAAATTCGTTCTACAAAACTGGAAGCTTTGAAGGAGGAAAACCTTAAAGCTGAACTATGTACAGTGCCGATAAGCACCTTGAACTTAGGTTCGATGGCCTACATTACTTCGCAGAACGTGTTTGGGTTCCTTTGTTCAGGGGATTACGGGAGCTTGTCTTGGATGAAGCTCACAAATCCCGGTATTCTGTTCACCCAGGCTTCGACAAGATGTATCAGGATTTGAAGATACTATATTGGTGGCCGAACAGGAAGGTTGACATAGCCTCATACGTGAGCAAATGCTTGACTTGTGCTAAAGTCAAGGTGGAGTATCGGAAGCCGTCTTGTCTCCTACAACAACCGGAGATTCCAGAATGGAAGTGGGAACGGATCACGATGGATTTTGTCACCAAACTACTGAAGTCACCAAGTGGTTGCGATATGATTTGGGTGATTGTCGACAGGTTGACAAAATCGGCGCATTTCCTACCTATTAAGGAAACTGATGGACTCGAGCGGTTGGCTCGACTTTACCTTAAGGATGTAGTCTCTCGGCACGGGGTGCCTGTTTCTATTATCTCTGATCGTGATTCTCGTTTTGCTTCGCGTTTCTGGAAGGTTCTGCACAAGGCTTTGGGTACTCAGTTGGATATGAGTACGGCTTATCATCCGCAAACTGACGGTCAGAGTGAGCGGACGATTCAAACCCTGGAGGACATGCTTCGGGCCTGTGTTATCGATTTTGGCAATAGTTGGGAGAGCCACCTACCGTTGATGGAGTTCTCTTACAACAACTGCTACCACTCTAGTATCAAGGTAGCTCCGTTCGAAGCTCTTTACGGACGGAAATGCCGATCTTCTCTTTGTTGGTCCGAGGTGGGTGACAGTCAGCTCACTGGTCCAGAATTGGTGTACGAAACTTCAGAGAAAATCGTACAAATTCATAACCGTTTGGCAGCCGCACGGGATCGTCAGAAGAGTTATGCCGATCGTCGTCGCAAACCTTTGGAGTTCTAGGTTGGGGACAGGATACTTCTGAAAGTTTCACCATGGAAGGGCGTCATACGCTTTGGAAAGCGTGGCAAGCTTAACCCTCGTTATGTCGGACCGTTCGCAATCCTGGAACGGATTGGACCGGTGGCATATAGACTTGACTTACCGGCGGAGCTCGGTAGTGTTCACAACGTCTTCCATGTGTCTAACTTGAAGAAGTGTTTGGCTGACGAATCTCTTATTGTACCACTGGAAGAGATCAAGGTTGACGATCGTCTTTGAATTGTGGAGGAACCTGTTGAGATTCTCGACAATAAGATTCGTAGCCTTCTCCGGAGTAAAATCCGTATCGTTAAGGTTCGTTGGAACTTTGATCGTGGACCGGAGTTCATGTGGGAACGGGAGGATCAGATGAAATCTAAATATCCTCATCTTTTTCTGAAGCGTGCGTTTGAATCTAGGCATATTTCCGCTGAAGCTAAATGAATCTCGGGGCGAGATTCCTTTCAACGTGAGGATGATGTAACGACCGGTAAAATTTATTTTCGTCTCATTCATTTTTGGGCTTCGTGCAATCTTCGGGACGAAAATTCTTTCAACGTGGGGATGATGTGACACCCAGCATGTTCGGCTTAAACATTTTGGTAAAACTTAAGTCTACCTTAGCGAAAAACATTTTTAAACGGACTTAACTGGGTTAGTTGAGTCGAGTCATGTTAGGATTTTCCAGGGTTCAATGATCTCGAGGATCACTGGGAGTCGTTTTGGGAATACACTAGTACTGGGTCCCGTTGTTGGTGAAGTACATGAATTGAATTAAGTAGGATATGTAGATTGATACATACGTATGATACAATGTGCAAATACGTGCTTCAAAGGTGTAAACATGATTGTATATGCCAAACATATGTTAGGATTACATGTTCATGTGTTAGAATGTGCTAAAACGCGTTTAAACGACAAAACTGGAAAATCTGGAAAACACAAACACTGGTTCGACCTATAGGGGGGTCGAACCTGGGATGGAAAAACAACAAAAGGTCCATTCGACCAAAGGAACTCTCCTTCGACCTTGGATGAGGGTCGAAGGTGGCTTTAATATAAATACCACACTTTGTCATTTTCACCATTTTACAAACCCTAGTCGCCTCCAAACGCTCTCTAACGATTTTAATCATTAAGGAAGGAGTTTTTGCTCTCATTTTTCATAATCTAACCTACAAACAACATCTAATCAAGAATCTAATGTGTGTTCTTAATCCTAAACTCTTTTTAAAGTATTTTGATTCGTTTTCATCTAACCCTAAATGTCCAGATCTGTTCTAAGGATGTTTTTATGATTAAAAACCTTTTAAACGTCTTTCTAAACCAAAACCTTATCATTAAACATGGGTTTTCACATCAATAAACATATTTTAATGTTGTGTTATGTGATGTTATGTGTTGTTTAATGATTTGCTGCTGTACGAATGATAGAAGCATGATCTAGGATTGTTGTTGGTGTTGTTTTATCATCAATCTAGGTTACAATTGGGTGGATGATGATGTTATGGGTATTTTGGGAATTTTTGATAAATCTAAGGATTGTTGCATGTTATTATTGATAGAACTATTGGGGGTTTTCATACACACATTAAACTGAGCATCTTTAGATGATTATGAAAGGATTTTGAAAAGTTTCCAAATTGGGTAAAGATTTCATGCATGATGTGACATTTCCATAATTCTGCCATTTTGGGAAAGTGTTTAAAACCAACTGGTTTTGGGGCAAAATTGGTGGGGTTTTGTAGGAATATGTAAATCATGTTTGACTGCAGTGTTTCATGATGTTTCGGGATGTTTTTGGATAGTTTTGAGGAGATTTGATGCGTTTTTTTGGAAAAAAGGCACTGAAGGGGTCGAACCTGGGATACATTCGACCAGCGTGGGGTCGAATGTAGATCCCAGGGGTCGAAGGAAACTCCATCAGGTCAAACGTGGCACAGTTTGGTCGAACGAACTTGATTTAGGTCGAATTAACACATGTTAAGGTCGAATAAACTTGTGTTAAGGTCGAAGGGACATGTAATAGGTTGTATGAACTTAAGTAAGGGTCTAAGGAGCAACATGGGGGTCAAACCAAGGCCAAATGGGTTGAACCTGGACCTATAAAATGGTGATTCGACCTTACAACTCCGTATGTACGATTTTTTTTATGAACTAAGTGTTATATGTTTGAACCTAATGTGTAATCTATGTATGCTTGGTTTGTTTGTGTAATGGGTCACCAACGGGATGTCGGGTCGGTCTAGTGTGTCGGTTGAACAGTCAAACACGTTTTAAAACATACTTGGTCACGATCTGGACAATCGGGGGCTAGATAACCTTATAGTTATTAGTCGGAACACTTATGTGAACATTTTGATAGATCTCCGGTAGTTGGGATTATCAAGGACTTGGATTTTCTTATTATATTTGAAGAACACAACTTAAGGTGAGTTCACGACCCAACTTTTACTGCTTTTACTTTTGGGGGAGAAAACATGCGCTAAACTCATTTTGGTAAAATATGTCATACTATGATTTAACTTCGTGTTGCTATACGATCTTTGAAAGTCCCGGGGAAACCATGAATGTGCGGGGATGCACAACGGGGGAAATGTGGATAGATCTATTGGGCGTGACAAGCCCCACTCGACGGCTTGGAGGGCCGGGCGGGTGCATATTGTCTCGAACTTGCTAAACATTGCTGAACACTCGGGCTGAACGTTGGTAACAGTCTAGTAATGGTTTTCCAATCGTAGTAGTAACAAAACATACGCCTAGCTAGTGTACTTTGGTAACATTAGTATAGTATTGACAGGTTTTGAACTTGGTAACATTTTGTAACATTATGAACAAACCTGTGAACTCACCAGCATTATATGTTGACGTCGTTTTGGCATGTTTTTCTCAGGTCGCTAAGGTAGCAACGGTTGGACTAGGCGCACGAGTCTGCATGGCGTCTAGGCTTAGTTTCATGTTTTGAAATAAATATTTTGAACATATTGGTACACGGTTTTGTAATTGGTTGAATGCTTCCGCTACGGTTTTATGTTATGAGAACTATGTTTTGAGTTTACGTATTTCATATAGTGTTGTTTATTGTGACCGTTGACTTGGATCCTGGTTTGTCATGCGCCTCGCGGTAAAACTCCGCAAGTGGAAATTTGAGGGTGTGACATTTGCTCTTCGGCTTCAGTTGGTGGTTGTGAAGGTAGCAAAAAAATAATTAGGTGTTGCTAGTTTTTTATTTATTTTTTTTTATTATTTTTTTTTAGAAGATGGCCACTTTGATGAATGTGGTTTGTGCTTCTTGTAAAAGAAGTAATATTATTCAAGAAACTGAGAGAGAAAGAATAGCAAAAGCCATTAAAGGTGGGTTAATTAAAATTGGAACCGCGTTAAATCAAGGGCTTTCTCTAGCGCGACCAGCAGATACAATATGGAATTCTCACTACAAAACACTAATGCGTTTGATTGATTTGTTTCCAACCATTGTTAAGTTGCTTGCATATATTGTAAAAGAAAGCCCTAATGATTCCAGCAGAAGTCAAGCACATGGTATTTTACAGTATTTCAAAACTTTTGAATTTGTGTTTTATCTGCATTTGATGTTGCACATATTAGGGCTCACAGATAGTTTATCAAGAGGAATTCAAAAGAAAGATCAAGAGATACTAGAAGCAGTTTCATTGGTGGAATCAACCTAAGCAGTCTTAAATTTTAGAGAACATGGATTTGATCAAGTTTTAGAAAAAGCATCTAGCTTTTGTAGAAAAAATGATATTCAAAATTTGAACATGATGGAAGATTATGCTGCATCTCGGAGACAAAGGAACAAAATCACCAATAAGCATCATTTTAAGTTTGACTGCTTTAACGCTATTGTGGATATGATGCTTCAAGAATTTGGTGATTGTTTTAATGAAATAAACATGGAATTACTTAAAAATATAGCGGCTTTGAGTCCGTGTGACTGTTTCTCTCAATTCGATACATCAAAGTTACTTCGGTTGAGTGAGTTCTATCCAAATGATTTTGATGACGAAGCAAACATTAAGCTTGAGCATCAACTTCCCTTGTATCATCATAGTGTTTTAAAAGACAAAACGTTTGCTAACTTGAATGGTCTCGCAAAACTTGCTAAAGTGATGGTGGAGACTAGGAAACATCTATCTTATCATTTAGTCTATCGACTATTGAAGCTGTCATTGGTTTTGCCTGTTGCAACCGCATCTATTGAGAGATGTTTTTCGGCGATGAAACTGTAAAGTCAAGTTTACGCAATCAAATTGGTGATGATTTCTTAAATGCTTGCGTAATTTATGCTATAGAAGTTGACGAACTTATGAATGTTACTGATGAAGAGGTAATCGAGTGTTTCCAAAAGATGAAAATACGTAGAGGACAATTGTAACATAGGTATTTTTATATTATGTTTAAGTATTTAATGAACTATGTTTAACTATTTAATGAACTATGTTATTTTATCATTATTTATTTTTTCCGCCCCATTTACGGTCGACCCAAAATGTACCCACCCTACAAAAAAATTTTATATCCGTCTCTGACTATAGCTAATATTTTAAATAAATTTAGCTGTTTTACCACTTCTCATATTCATTATTTATAAGTACATTTGATTCAAAGTCGATACAATAATATATTACTACAACACATCTCTATAGGGACATGTAGTACACAATGTATCATAAAATATAATACATTTTTTTGGGGCGTAATTTGTTGTCCGTCTACCTGCTATCCTTATGTAATTTGCTCTTTATTAATAAAAAAATATTAATATAAAAAAAAGACGCAATGAATAAAAAAGACACAATGACGAAAATAGCAAAGAACACAATGATACGTAAAATGACACAATGATTTGAAACAAAAATTTTAAAATCTACAAGTTAGACATTCAAAAGCGAAAACCTAAAGTCTAAAAACGTAGAGTTCAGCAAAAATGTTCCAATGCCGCTAGAATGAGTTTAATCAAAGTCCATTTTATACCTTTCCTACAAGTTCATAGTATTAGAAGACTGTGTATTTGAATGTTCACCAAATGTGTTGTAAACAAAAAGGGTTGTTAGAAACACATCATCAATCCTCCTTAACAGACGGTGTCCTAAAGAAGTCAACTACCAAATACATTGAAATCGTAGGCACCAATCATTGAAAATAAAATATAGATAAAACAAATAAAATAAAATGAAAATCCTCGACCTTTCTTCCAGGCCATTCTGGGTTGTATATATATACATATACATATGTACAGAACTAAACAAGAAAAACATGAAATATGAGGAGATTTTCGCTAGGAGCTTTAGTCAGCACGACCAAAAACGATTCAAGTCCGGTGCACTGGTTGCTTGCTTTGTGGTGTTATGGTGCATGTGCACCGTGTTCAAGCCTTACCTCGGCACCCTACCCGTTTGTAAGTCATATATATATAGTTTCACAATTTTAGTAGTGCTAAACATCCAATGTACTACTATTATATAATATCCAACCGTTGTTATTCGTAGCCTAGGGTATGTCTTTTTCTTATTTAGGCTTGATCTATAGTCTGAGACAAGTTGGCAATTCTGAAAGCCGATGATCTGGCTCGTCAAAAAGCTGGCCAGACTTGGTCCTTCGAGCTAACTAACTTCTCTAGCCAAATAGTCTGTATAGATATGTTAACGGAAATTCACGTACACTTATACGTGTCAAAATCTTTACATACTATAGACTAGTGCGTGATTTAAAGGAAGAAGGTGAAAGATCATAAAACTAATTTCTTTCCTTCTTCAATTAATTAGAACATTCCAAAACAAAAGACGCACCTGCACACACAAACTTGCAGTGTGACAAGCGGGAAATGCTAATTATTAACAGAGTAGTGGGTTATCTGCTACATGATAATGAACTACTCATTTCATGATAATACGCATAGGATTTATAATTGATATGTTTTAACACTTCCCACTTGTCTCTCCACAAGTCTAATATACACTTCATGAGCTAAAATTTGTAACATCGTATGTAGCTTATCAATTTACTGTAATATGAATTTGTATTTTAAAATTTTAGGTGCTAATCTTAGTCAATATCTAAATATACATTAAAGAACACTTTATATTTTTTTTATTTTTTAGTTCATTCTGATATAATTTATTTTTATATAATGGTAAGGAACATAATAAGGAAAGGTACGTTAAATAGTAGTTAGGACAAAATGAGCATCGTATTTCATATATATATATATATATATATATATATATAAATAATCATTGTCATTGATGGTCGTATATTTGATAAGTTATTTAAACTATAGTACAATTAATTAACACTAGTATTACGTATAAAAAAGACAGAAAAATCTAAGTGTTGTTTGTATTATTTAATCAAACAAACATAGTATAAAATGTCATAATTATGAGAAAATATAAGTACCTAACGATTTAAGGGTTGAAAAGTGAGTTTATTCTACAAAGTGTATAAATTGATTGGAACCTTTGATCTCATTTATTAAAAGGTTAAGATTGAGCGGGTGTTAAAATCGTAAAAAATATATATTGAGTTACAAATCCCCGAAAGCATAGAAAATTAATCAGAATTCAGTATGTTCTATAACTTTTTAAAATCATTTAACTTTTATGTAGAAAAATGTATCATAAAATTTAAAATATCTTATCTTTAATTGGGGTGGTATAGTATTGTTATGATTAAAAAAACAACATAAAGAAAACTTCAATGTAATGTTGATTATAATGATCCTCAGTTATGTTTTTAATTTTAATTATAGGGTTAGGATCAAATATCCAGTGAAAGAAAAATAGGAAGTCGTGGGAAGGGTATCAAACGGACTCCGATTCAACTCGCTCAAACGGCATTGGAATCGTCTTATCGAACCCTACGATGTTAGTTTTTAGGTCTTTGTTTTTTGGGGTTTTAGCTTCTATAGTTTTTTAAAATATACGTTATATCATTGTATCTTTTATGTATCATTGTGTCTTTTTCTTATTTTTATCATTGTGTCATTTTTTCAATTCGTTGTGTCTTTTTTCTTCAGCATTGTGTTATATTTTTTGGCACTGTGTTATATTTTGTGACTCATTGTGTCATATTTCATGATCTATTGTGTTTTTTGTATCATTCTCACCCTTTTCATTTTTATAGCCTTTGTAGAATAACCCAACCCTTTAATTATAATACCAATATATGTTTTAACTTTCTAAAATATAATAGCATGTTTAACATTATAAGTAACACAATTGATTGTTACCAGATCCTGAACTAGAGAAAACAACTCTAATCTGCGACACATCAAAACCAAGATATGATACCTGTGAAATGAAAGGCGATGTAAGGATTCAAGGGAATGTGTCCACCATTTTTGTGTTTTCTTCACAGGTCACAAATGCTTCCATGACCATAAAGCCTTATGCGCGTAAAGGTGACGAAAGCGCCATGGAAAGCATAACAACTTTCACCATAAGATCAGTCCAAGAGGAACCCGAAAGCCTGCTCAAATGTACCAAAACTCACAATGTACCGGCCATAGTTTTTTCGCTTGGCGGATATGCTGGGAACAACTTCCATGCCTTCACAGATATCATCATCCCTCTCTACGCAAAGTCTCGTGAGTTCAATCGTGAAGTGAAGTTCCTAGTGACCGACAATCGTTCTTCGTGGACTAGAAAATTCCAACAACTATTGGACAAACTATCTAGGTATGAAATCATTGATATTGATCATGAAAATGAAGTGAATTGCTTTCCTAGTGTGATAGTAGGCCTTGGAAAAGAGGATAAAAAAGAGCTTCACATTGAACCAGTGAAGAATTTCACAAGGTTCTTGAGAAGTTCATACTCCTTGGATAGGTCTACCGCGATAAATTTGACAAATACATTAGCCAAAAAGCCTCGGCTCCTAATCATTTCTAGATCGAAAACACGTGCTTTTATGAACATCAAAGAGGTGGTTCATGCCGCACAAGACTCAGGGTTTGAGGTGATTGTGACAGAAATGAACGCGAATTTGACACATGTTTCGAGGTTAGTGAACTCGTGTGATGTGATGATGGGAGTACATGGGGCAGGGCTAACCAACATGGTTTTTATGCCTGAAAATGGTGTTTTGATACAAGTTGTGCCTTGGGGGAACATGGGTTGGTTAGCAAACACTAGTTTTGGAGACCCTTCAAAGGCTATGGGGTTGAAGTACTTGGAGTATAAGATAAGTCAAAGGGAAAGCTCTTTGATTGATCAATATCCATTTAACCATCAAGTATTTGTGGATCCATTTTCAATTCAAAGGAAAGGATGGGGTGTTTATAAATCTATTTATTTAGATAAACAAAATGTGACGCTTAATATTACTAGGTTCAAAGAGACATTGTCAAGAGCCCTTGAACTTCTTAGGTATTTTTAGTTGATTTCTAATTAGATGAATCAGAATACCAATATTTTGTAAAAAATATTAATTTGTATTTATGAAAGTGCAAATAAGAATGAACTTTGGATTTAATATGATTAAGGCTAAGTTACCAAGACAGTGAATTTCCATATATTATATTATTTCTTGTAACACTGAATTAGCAACTATTTCAAACATTGAAGTTGTGACGAACATATTCGTTAGAAGTCCTAGGTGAGAGCAAGTACGTATAAGTATCCCTTGTTAATAGATCGTCTGAAAACATGATGTTGGTAAAGAATTTACTGGTTGGATTCAATGAGGATCACCAACGGAGGATATGATCACTGACTATTTACTGAAAAACGTTGGAACTTATGTGTTTTAACCGACAGATTATCAAAGACACATTTACCTACGGGTGTGTGTAGTTCGATTCAATCCAATAAACATGTTAATCCAACCAAATCGGATCTTTTTAGAAACCTTCAAATTTAAACAAAGAGATTAGAACAAAAAACTAACAATCAAGATGAATAAACACTTTATTTCATCGATGAACAAAAAACCAACAAATTTGAAACCCGAACGGATCAAAAGCAGGTTATCAATACGTACTATCAAGAACAAAAACTTTATTTCATCGAGGTGTGTTTTAAAGACATTCTTTCAACAAATGAGTTCTCTTTTAGGCTAGGTGATATGCCTTTCTACATGAGCTACGTCTTAGTGATCGAGCTCACCTAGTCACTAAGACGACCCCACCTGGGCTCAATGTTTAAACAAGCCAACTCAACTCGGCTTGAACATTGTACAAGTTGATAGTTACTGAAGTGCACTTGTAGGTGATAACAGCTGCTTCAAGTTATCTCGAACACATTTTGGTAAAAATATAACTTTTGTAGGGTAACAACAGCATGCCTAAACAACGGCCACAGTTAACCTACCAAGTCAAGTCTCGTCACATGGGTGTAAAACCTTAGGTTATTTTATTTAATAACATTTCAGTCAATAATTTGATAAAATAGCTTTGCTATGATGTTTAATAAACTAATCATACAGCACTAAAAAAAGTAAACAAAAAGTATTGCCGAATCAACCTTAAACATAATCACCTATTATTATGTTATACCATGAAGATAGAACCAACATTCTACATATGTTATGTTCTAAAATCTCCAACAATAAAGGACATAGGAAAGAGTTTATACATGCACATTTGGGAGCGGTAATGACGGTCTAGCTGCAGCCGGTGAAGGAAAAGAACCAAGCGCATTTACAGAAATGCTAGTGTAGAGTTATATTATAGCTCATTACAACAATGCTCAAACACTGTATGGATTCTTGAAGCAGTCATTCAACTTCGCTATGCTTTCGATGTTTAATCACTCCTGCATTTCATAATTTAAGTACAAATCAGGGCTAAGATTTAACTAAAAAATGGAAATGGTAAATGGGTGTGTAAAGTAACTAGTCAAAACAGGCACTTTTTCTAGAGCCAAAATGGCCCATTATGTATCCTATTTCCTTCATACCAAATTCGGATACCATAAATGACAAAAACACTAAAGTTTTTTGTTTTGGTTTTACTTCAAATAAATGTTTTTTAACACATTTGTAGTAAGGATATTTTTCTCTTTTAATATTTAAAAGCATTTCCGTCATCAGCCATGGTTTTGGCCAGCTACAGTGTATAAACGAATCCGGATTTACATACTTTGTTGACTTATAAGGTAGTTTTAATATCCGTACGACCTTAAAACAGACAGTTAAATACATCGGTTGCCGCCACAGAAGTTACTTTCTTTTTTTTAATGAATTAATACGCCTGACTGCGATAACAATGTTTGTCCACGGCAATCTTATCCTTAGAAGAAACCAATATAGAGAGTTTTGTGCACCAAAAATAAATATTGGGTGCCCGCTTGACCCTTTTGAATAGAACATGGCCTAAATTGACCCATTTATAAGTAAATCAGTTTAAATAGCCACCTCTACTATAGATACTGCTAGAAAAAACTCTTGAAAGACAGAAATATGTATATAACCAACCTAGAAAAATGACCATCTTTTTTATGAACATGCTGGATTAGCTAAACCAACCCAGAAAAATGACTATAGTTTTTATGAACATGCTGGATTAGTTAGCTACAAACCTTGAATCCCTTTGAGCGCGCGTTATTTTCAGAAAAACGGGCCGCATGCGACTGATATCTAGCGGGTTCACTTCTATAACTATAAGCTGCAACTTTTGGCGTTGATCTACTATTTTCTTCATTTTGACTTCTAGCATTTCTAAATATGTCGTCCTTATCCCAACTCACCTCATAATCTGCCTTTAACCGTGACCCTTGCTATTATAATAAAGACGTATAAGATTAAAACATCAGTGACTATGTATGTGCATTAATTATGATGTAACATTTTAAAGTAATTGATAGCAAAGATAACTTTCAGAAACTAATTTGATGCAGAATAATTACTAAAAACAGGACAATATCAAGTTATTAAGAAAATTTAATATAATAAGTAATAACAAACGAAAACTGGTATAGAATACCGTTTGCATTGACCTCCCACATAACACCTTTAAGGCCTTAGAAAATTCCCTATGGTCCTCAAACCGAACCACAATCTTACATTGGAGAATAGGAACTATGTCTTCACTATCTTCATCTGCATCTTTGTCAAACCCATCATCTTCGGAAACATCAAGATTCCTATTAAAAGATTGTCAGATAAGTAAATTGCAAACACTACACTCAATCACAGAATTTTGAATGATAACATGAACATTAATCATGCCTACACAACCTTCCTATCCATGTAACATTTAGACGACTTCATAAATATGCATCGCATGATTTTACAAAATGGGTTGGAAGCGTTGAGCTTATTCCGAATTTTGAACCAATGTAAACTACAGACCAAACTACTACATGTATAATGCTTTCAAATAAAAGTATGAGGGTGAATAAGTCATTTTTAAGAAGAAAAAAGTGGACTTTCCAGTTACCAGTGTTAAAACTGTCAAAATTTCCATGGAAGAGAATGAGCTTAGCTCAATACATTTGACCTTAACAAATGTTGGTAAATGGTAAAATGAATTAATATCACAATTCTCTTTGGAAATGAGGTGATATGCCCTGCTTTTAAAGTTCAAACCAAAGTTTAATAGAACAGAATCGAGCCTCGAGGCGTTATCCCTTCGCCTCATGAGGCGTAAGCCTTGGGCGAACCGAGGCGTAAGCTCGAGGCGCTTTCAAAAAATAAATATAAAAAGTGTGTATATAAAAAATAAAATACTTGACCTAGAAAAGTCTAAAACATCAAAAACACACATCAAAAATAAAATAATTGACCCAAAAAGTCTAAAACACATAAAAACACCCTAAACCACCCGAGGCGCACATTTTCTTAGTGCCTCAGCCCTCTTAGAGGCGTATGTACAATCTGAATCCCATGAGGTGCGCCTAAAACTCGTTTTCTTAGAGGTCCGCCTCGAGGCGCACATCAAGGTGTACACCTCACCCGTTTTTTTAAACCATGGTTCAAACTTATGTCCATCAAAGTCACATTTGTGATTTCTTCAGTTATATCGCATTAGTGACAAGAAGTGAAAAGTGTAACTTCACTTATCCTCTAAAAATTTGAATTACATTATCTACTTATTCTATTACAGAAGAGTTGTGACATACTGACATATGGTTTGTTGCCACATGAGATTCTGAGCTGTAATATTTTAATACCCAAGAAACAGGTCCGAATGAGTACTATGTTCATCAATTTATCAAAGAGTCGGCAAGTAACAGCCATCATAAGACATTGACAAGGTTATACTCAAAAGTAAGTTTTCTAACCACCTATATTTCATACCATATAATTTCTCAGTGGTAACTAAATCACTTGACGTACATAAAAGCCAAATCCCAATAGTTTGCATTTATTGTGTGTCATACAATAATCATACAAACCACAATGAAATATACAAGAGGAAGATACAGAAAAAATAAAAATATGTAAAGGAATCCAACAAAGAGGCATACCTAATTTTTCCTAATGCAGAAAAAATTGTATGAGTAACCAGCATGGAAGGCTTACTTGAGACCCTTGTCTCAACAAACCATCGTGACGGAACACCTCTCAGCACAATTATGTCAGGTTCCCGTTTTCTACCCCTAGAGTATCCTGTTCATTGTTGCACATAATATTTGATATTATCCTAAGTATGGGTTATTAGTGTATATCCTAAGTTTTATATTAGTTAGATATATGGTAGTTATTTAGTGAATCATCATGTCGGTTCATCAAAGGGCATCACACCCTTTCATTATGTATAAATAGGGCCAACCCCTATCATTTGTATTTGGACGATTTCATTAGTAATATATCAAGTTTATACAATTCTCTCTATTAAAATCTTACATTTGGCATCAGAGCCTTGTTCACATCGATTCATCCCTGTGAAAGAAGAGAGAATCATCAAGAAGTTTCATCCCCTGTTTTACCGAAAAAACAGAGCAAGACAATCCTTATAATTATATTCGATATCAGCGGTGATTATTGAATAAAAGATCATCCCCATCATCTATATAACCAAGGATTATTGATTAAAGGGCCCAGAAACCATAATACAGAAGGAACACGACCGGTAGAAAGAATCCGGCGAAGATCCGGCGAAATTCCGGCAAGACAGAAAACGAAGAAGAAGGATCAAACGTTACGGTTTGACGTTTACATCCCATCCCTTTATCGTTTAGAAAGAATCGAATACGAAAAAAAACCTCTTAATCCAGTAGAAAAATCAAGTTTTGTTATCCCCTGTTTTCTGGAAACAAAAGTTTTTTCCCGCCAAAAATTTTTTCAGACAAAAGAATCCAAAACGTTTATGTGAAACGTCTTCAATCTGAACGCAAACATTCAAACCGATTTGATTTCATAAACAAGTGTCTAAATCAAGCGGTGGATTAAGATTTTGAAAAAAAAAAAAACGAAAGCAAATCAAGTTTTATAAGAACCGTATTCAATCGAAAGTGATTTGATGAAGTGATTCAAATCAATACTCTGAAAAAAACAGACCAAGAGAAAGAAATCAGAAAGAAAGCGCACGATTTGTGTGCAGAAAGTTTTGTAAAAAGTTTTTTTTGACTTTCAAAAGTCAACCCAAATTTTTAAAGAAAATAAAATAATATAAAGGCAAAGTGCCAAACATTGTATTGCAGAAAATTTGTTTTTTTTTTCAAAGTCAAGATAAACCTTTGGGTTACTAGTTTTTACACAAGTCAACGAAACTTTTAAAGAAAAAAAAGGAATCAATATTTTTGGGATATTTTGACAAAGAAGTCTACGATTTCCTTTTTTTAATAAACAAATCAATTGAAAGATTTGTATAAGTTTCGAAAGATCAGTTTAGAAAGATTCACTGATCAAAGTATTAGAAAGAAATTTTTCATAATACTATTTTTGTGGAATCATTAAGTTTTGTTAAAAAAAAGGGAAGAAAATTCAAAACTGTTAGAAAAATTCCACGATAGAAAGTCAAAATCGAATCACACCGATTCATATAGCAAGTACTCTGAATCCATTTTGGTTCGTTGAGAAAAAAAATAGCAAGTGACTCCGAGACACTTCGTGACTCGTTGAGTATAGCAAGAAAAGTTAGTCCTTTGTGGCAAGTTAGACCTTTGTGGCAAGTTAGACCTTTGTGGCAAGTTAGTCCTTCGTGGCAAGTTAGACCTTTGTGGCAAGTTAGTCTTTTGTGGCAAGTTAGTCCTTCGTGGCAAGTTAGACCTTCGTGGCAAGTTAGACCTTCATGGAAAAATTCGACCTGTGTGGCAAATCAAGAAAGAAAACCTTTGTTTCAAAGTAAGCAAGCAAGAGAGTTTAGCAAGTCAAAAGAAAACTTTTGCTTCAAAGTAAGCAAGCAAGAGAGTTTAGCAAGTCAGAAAGTTAGCAAGAAAGCAAGATTGGAAAGAAAAAGTCGAAGAAAGTAAAGCAAGAAAGCATGGCAGGGAAAGAAGACAAAAACGCGTCTAGCAGTTCAATATCATCTCGTGAGCAAGGAAATGTATCACTACAATGCCCGAAATTGACAGAGACAAATTACACCTCATGGGCACTATTAATGGAAACAATCTTAAAGGCTTATGGTCTTTGGGAAACAATTGACGCGAAAGAAGGAACAGAAGCAGCAGATGAAAAGAAAGTAAATACTACGAAAGCAATGATTCTCCAAACATTACCAGAAGATATCTTAATGCAAGTAGCACAATGTCAAAATGCAAAAGAAGTTTGGGAATCAATCAAAGTTAGATACCTTGGAGCAGATATGGTTCAGAAAGCACGACTACAAACATTGAGAAGTGAGTTAGAAACTCTAAAGATGAAAGAAAATGAACCAGTAAGTGACTTTGCAAGCAAGTTAGCCAATATAAGAGCCAAATTCAAAAGCCTTGGCACAACTCTTAAAGATAAAGCAATAGTGAGAAAACTACTCAACTCAGTTCCGAAGAAGTTCCTACCTATTGTAGTTACTATTGAGCAATATTCAGAGATAGACACAATGCCATTAGAAGAAGCAGTGGGGAGAATAACAGCATTTGAAGAACGCCTCAAAAGTCAAAATGAACCAGAGCAAAATCATAAATCGAAACTCCTAATGGCAACGTCAAGTAATTATCATTCTGGAAGTTTGCACTATGGTAGAGGACGTGGAAATCATAACTGTGGTAGAGGTCGTGGAAGAACCTTTAACAACGGACAAGGAAGAAACTTTAGCGAAGAAAAGAAAGAGTATGAGAGAAATATGAGTCAAGGATACAAAGACAAAAGCAAATTCAGATGCTTCGACTGTGGCAACTATGGTCACTTATCGTATGAATGCACAAAATGGAAAGACAAGAAAGATAAAAACGAGCAAGTATCCCTTCTCATTCATGAAGAAGAAGATCCAACCCTACTCTGAAGCAAGAAAGGATAAATCAAAATTAAGGGGGAGAATGTTGGACATAATATTTGATATTATCCTAAGTATGGGTTATTAGTGTATATCCTAAGTTTTATATTAGTTAGATATATGGTAGTTATTTAGTGAACCATCATGTCGGTTCATCAAAGGGCATCACACCCTTTCATTATGTATAAATAGGGCCAACCCCTATCATTTGTATTTGGATGATTTCATTAGTAATATATCAAGTTTATACAATTCTCTCTATTAAAATCTCACATTCATTGAAGAAATATCAATGTCCATCGCAGTTGAACTTCAAAAAACAGTAATTATTTAAACAACAACATTACAAATAAGGCGACATATATTTAACATAAACAACATAGTGTATCATCAAACACTTCTATGAATAATTACTATAACAAAACTAAATTGCATTTCAATTACAGGTTAGAAAGTAAAACTACTAACTACTCTGTCTATGAATAATTACTATGCCAGTTTTGATGAAACCGTGAACTGAACTATTTGGTTCTCAAAGTGGCTCACTTTGGTTAGAAGATTCTCTCGATTCTAATGGTTTACTGAAAACCCCTAATTTGAATAATGAAAAGAATGTTCTATCCTCCGTTGTCAAGTCTCACCCAGACGCGCGCCTAGGCCCACTTTTCAGGCCCAATGCTTCGCCTCAAAGCCCCCCTCATGCGCGTTTTTCAGGCCAAAAATCGTCTAAACATGTTTGTACAGGTCTGAAACAATTAAACAACCGTAGACAAGCCTGAAATCAAACTAAACTAGCCCTAAAGAAGCCTAAACATGTATAATACCCTAAATATTGCCTTCTTATACCATATGTCTCGCCTAAAAAAAGCACTCTCTTTTCAAGTGGCTTGCACTAAGACCCAAGGCTCCCCCTTTACGCCTTCGAAAACTATGTTCTATCATACCAAATTATCACTAATATTTTCCCAATTTGAATCTAAACAAGAGTTTATCTAACTCACAAACAGATAACATAACAGTACAATTATTCGCCTTTTGTTAAACAACTCGCAGAGTACAAAACAAACCTCTATCAGCACCATCAAATACATAATCCTCTTCCCACTCTTTCCTCATAATTTCAAACTGATCTGATTTCGGAACCTCAACTCCCAACTTAAACTTAACCCCAACCAAACTCAACTCAATCCCATCCATCTTACCAACCACCATTTCCCTCCACTCCTTAACCTTCTTCTCCACCTCAACAATATTATCATCCAAAAAGTCAAACTCCCGAATAAACAGCTTGCCACGGGCAACGGGGTCCTCGCGCTTGCGTTTCTTAACGTCTTTGAATTTGTAAACATGAAGGTCGTATTTAGGGACGGTGAGTTTGAATGTAGTGTTTAGGAAACTGATTAGGGCGGTTTTGAGCTGCCATTCGTCGAGTGGTTTGATGGAGGCGTCGATTCGGTGGATGGTTAAGTTGAGCTTGAGCTTGGGGACGAGGGAGAGACCAGAGTCTAGGTCTAGGGTTTTGGTTGGAAGGAGGGTGTCTAGAGAGTGTGTGTTGGTCATAATGTTGGTATTGGTGTGTTGGAGACAAAGGTTTTTTTGGTTACAATTTATAAACCCAAAAATATTTAAATACTTGCCCTCCTAAAAAGTAAAAATGGAAAATTGTAGGATTGGTTACAAGTTTTGTTCTTTATGTTTATAGCTGATTACAAAGTATGCCCTTTACATTTAAAATTGATTGATTATGTACTTTTTGTTTCAAAATCTTGTATGTTTGTCCTTTGGCGCTAACCCAATTAGATTTTAACACTAATGTGAGGGTAAATTTGTCTTTCTACTCTTTTAGGGACTATATGTGTAACTGCCTTAAAGTTTTGAACAAATATGAAATAAACAACTAACTACCCATCACCCCCACCCCTACCCCCACCATCATCAACGATAACCACCACCCACACCCACGACCAACATAACCACCCACCACATACTACACACCAGATTCTTCACATCAACCCCATTAGATAGCCCATAAACACCACATCCTAACTAGATCATTAAGTCATTAACATTCATCTCCTCATCTCGAATAGACTTATTGGTAGAACTATTTTTATTTCATACAAAAAGCAACCTTCCTCCTCTGTATTTTCAATATTACCCTTCAAGCCAAGTAAATGTCAGACCCACATTCTATTTATAAAAGAGAACCCATTGTTTCTCTACCTATCTCCATCCCACTACCAATAACCATACTCAACATCACCACCACACCAACACATACGGTCACCAAACCATCTCCAAATCTACCACAAAAAATTGCTACTGCACCTCACCTATTTTAATGGCCAGAAACAATTTCTCAATTATTTTGCAGAAATTCGACCTAAACAACTCGATCAATTAATGTAATCGGATTTAGATTCCACAAGCCCTAGATTTGTCTCTCGTATCATCAACAAACAATTTCTCAATATCCCTCTCTATAAATGGTGTTGTTATGTTTGTACGGCTTGTTATGATTCAGGGGGGGGTGTGCGATGATGGTGGAATCAGTGGTGGTGTTAGAGAGTTGGTTAATGGTGGTGATTTGGTTCTAGTGGTGATGTGTGGTGATGTTCAAAATGTTGGAGGCTGGTGGTAGAGGTTAGGTGGTAGTGGGTGTTTACAGACATTAGAGAGAGAAATGGAGAGTTGAAAGAGGTTGAAGGTTTGGTAGTGTCAGGTGGTTATTAGTACAGAGTTTATAAAAAATATATGTATTTTTTATTTTGTTCTAAAACTTTAAATTAGTTATACAATACAGAAGATTAAAAAGATAAAGTTACCCTTATATTAGTGTTAAAATCTAACAGAGTTAGGGCCAAAGGACGTAAGGTGTACGATTTTGAAACATAAAGTACAAAATTCGTTAATTTTAAAGACAGAGGGCATGCGTTGAAATTTAGTATAAACGTAAAGGACAAAACTTGTAATTCAGTCTAAACGGAATATACATGATTAAACTTTGTCTATCGTTATTAGAGTATTCGTAATGGTTAATGCTTTTAAGAGTTATGTCTAGACACATCAGTGTTGATGCTTTTCTGTGTGACAAAAGCTTCTTTAGATAGTTGGTCGTTTCCGCTTATAGTCGGCCCACACATATGGATTTGTATAAAGACCATGCATGGGTTTGTAAGCTAGGGTTGTTGGTTAAGTAACACTTGTGGCATAATTGGTTGTAATCCTTGTGATAGTTAATCAATAGATACAACGCATTTAAAGTATTCTTTGTGTTCTTGTTTGTTCGATTTGTTAGTTCCATAAACATCTATCAAGGGATTCCGCACCTTGATAGATCTGATCAATCTTGTAATCGATTCATTCCAAGGATCTATAATCAGCATCATAACACCCCTTCAAAAAATGTGTAATTATTAACGCCTATTAATACCATTTCAATCATTGCTTTGCATATTTTTTTCTCCTCTTTGAGCAATATATTATAAATGTCCATCCTTTTTCATGCCTCTATAACGCCCACGGTGATGGTGTTGGAGACGTTATCAAGCTCATTCATACCCTTATAATGCCCATTACGCATGGTCTTAGAACTGTCTCATCGAATTCTACGATATCATATTTTAGGTTATAGCTTTTAGATTTTAGAATATTTGTTAAATCATTGTTTCCTTTTTTTGTCACTATGTTTTTTTTTTTTTTTTTTTTTTTTTTTGCGATTCATGGTGTCTTTTTCATCGGTGTTGTGTTATATTTTATGACCGATTGTGTTATATTTTGTGTTCCATTATGTGTTTTGCATTTTTTTTTTTCACCAAAACAAATCGCATAAATCAGAAATCTAGAAAGTGTCTATAAAATGTACCCTAAATAATTACTAAAAATAAGCAGATTCGTGTAACTTACAAAAATGTCTCATCCCCTCCTTTCCTCCTACGCAACCATATCTTATTACTATATATAATTTTGTGTAAAATACTAAAATGTATAACTAAAACTAACAACTTAGAGTCTTAGATTATTTTGTAATTAGCATTTTGACGAATACTTAGATTTTGTTAACCTCTTCTAAGACTAAATAAATTTACATATAGAATCAATTATTTATCAAAACAACTTATTTTTCAACAAAACATAAATAAGCATCCCAAACCATATGTTATGCTCATCTTGAAAGTGCTATATTAATATTATGAGCCAACAACATCGGTGCGCTAAGATGAGGCAAATGGCCTTCAACATTCAATATCATCACGGTGTTCTTCCCTCCTAGACTATCCTTCAGGTAAGTAGCAACGGACGTAGGCACTGAGACATCCTTCGCAGTCTGAATTATCCAACACGGCGTCTTAACTAGTCCTAGAACCGCTCTTAGGTCACTGTTGAACACGGTTTGGGATACAAATAGTGAAATGTCTGGTCTCATGTTGAACAATGTCCTACTGAATTCCCTCACTGCTACTGGAACATCTGCTCCTACTGCTAGTGGAGCGAATCCACATATCCATGATTCGTAGTTTGATTTCATCGCCATGAACAATTTCTCGATCTCACATTCCTCGAATCCTCCGTGGTAATCCTTGTCATTCAAAAACCTGATATTTGTTACATGTTAGATTCAATACAATGTAAAGAAAAATAGTACTTTAGACTAAAAAAACTAGTATATGATACTTTTAAATAAGCATTTAATGGTTATCAGTGAATAATTTTTTTTTTATCTCTAGGGAGTTACCGGTTCCAAATGAGTATTTAATGCTGGAAAATTATTCATTAGTACTTCCAAAACAATATTAATGGTTATCGGGAACTGATTTTTGAAGACTCCAGTGTTGAAGAATGATTCAAACTAGAAGTCCATGCACATGCATGGTTGTTTGTTTGGCTCCTGATCTTTTGGATGATCTCCTGGTTTTTAGTATTTGTTATTTTGAATAAGTTTATGTTAATAGTTGGTAGTCAAGTCCTGAATTCTTAGCTAGTTGTTGGTTTTCTTTCCTTTATATACTACACTTGTATTTCCTGTTTTGCATGCACTTTCTCAATTGAATAATAGAGCCAAACATTTGAGTTCTTTTTATTTTGTATTATTGCCTTGAACTAATAGTGATATTAAAGCCTTGTCAAGCTCTATTCGAAATCTGAGTGTGTGAGTCTTTCCTTCAAGTGTCAAATGGCTAAACAAATGAATGCTCTTCCAATAGCTCCTAGCCCTATTCCCGTTTTCAAGGGAGATGGCTATGAGTTTTGGAGCATTAGAGTGAAAACAATCTTGAGATCTCGAGCTCCTTGGGATCTAGTTGAGAATGGAGTGAATGAGGGTGATACTGATCAAAGGAGACTGAGAACAAACAAGAAGAAGGATGCACACGCCATGGCAGTTATCCAGCAGGTAGTTCATGATCATCTACTTTCCAGGATTGCAATTGCATCATCAGCCAAAGAAACGTGGGAAATCTTGAAATCGAGTTTCAAGGAGATTCTCAAGTAAAGGCAGTTAAGTTGCAGGGTCTGGTAAGGGATTTTGAGAATCTCAATATGAAAGAAACTGAATCTATTAGGGGTTACTTTTCAAGGGTTATGGGTATTATGAGTCAACAAGGTCATATGGAGAGACCATTGCTTACAAAGCTGTTGTTGAAAAGGAGCTTAACACCAAAATTTGATTATATTGTTCCTTTTATTGGGTTTTCACATAATCTATCAACTCTCACACCTGTGAAGTTCATAGGTTCATTGCAATCACAAGAGGAGCGGATCAACAGTAGAGGTCAAGACAAAGTTGAGAGGAGTAATGAGCAGGCCTTACAAGTTTTTCAAGATAATAGTAGAAGCCCTCAAAGTAATACCAAAGGAAGAGGCAGAGGCTACAATAGAGGAAGAGCAAGATTTTCTAAAAGAAGGGGACCTCAATGTTATCAGTGTCACAAATTTGGCCATGTAAAGAGAGATTACTGGTATGTAGATGAAGGCCATGTGAATGTGGCAGACAATGATGCTCAGGAAGACATGAATGCAGGAGAGGATCAACACTTATTTATGGCAATGGTTTATTTTGAAAACTTTGCTCTTATGGCAGATGATGGTGGTAATAAAACATCAAGCTCTCTTTGGTTTCTTGATTCTGGATGCTCAAATCATATGACAAGTAAGAAAAATAGTTTTGTTCAACTAGATGAAACATTTAAGTTAACTGTGAAGCTAGGAGATAAAAAGAATTTAGAAGTTGAAGGAAAGGGAACTATGAAAATAGAACTTAAAACTGGTGGGCATAGATTACTTGATGATGTGTATTTTGCTCCCGGTTTAGAGTACAACTTGCTTAGCGTGGGCCAACTGATGAGGAAAGGCTACTCCCTGTTGTTTGATGATGGGAATTGTGTTATCAAGAACAAAAGAACAAGTGCCACTCTAATGACAATCATGGTTGCTAAGAACAATATGTTCTTAATAGATTCTAATCATCCTGAATCATCAAGATCTCAGCTCATTCTACTTCTATTACTGCCCAAGATGAAGTATCTAGATTGTGGCACTTGAGGTATGGGCATTATAATTTACATACATTAAAGAGTTTATATGATAAAAGGATGGTTATTGGTTTTCCTCGGATACATGTCATCAATGAATGTAAAGGCTGTATCTTTGGAAAGCAAACCAAGGCTCCTTTTAACTCAAAATTTTGGAAGGCCACAAGGAAGTTAGAATTGGTGTATACTGATGTTTGTGGTCCCATGCAAATGTCTAGTTTGGGTGGTAGTTTTTACTATTTACTATTTATTGATGATTTCACAAGGATGTGTTGGGTTTACTTTATAAAAGAAATATCAGAAGTATTTAGCAAATTTAAAGTTTTCAAAGCACTTGTTGAAAAGGATGCTGAGTGTTTTATAAAAACTTTTAAAACTGATAGAGGAAGGGAGTTTTGCTCAAAAGAATTCAATGTATTTTATGAAACTCATGATATTAAACATGAACTTACTCCTCCCTACACACCACAACACAATGGTGTTGTAGAAAGAAAAAAACAGAACTATAATGGGGCTCTCAAGAAGCATGATCAAGGAGAAACAAATGCCAAATTATTTTTGGGCAAAATGAGTAGCTACAACAGTGTATCTCATCAACTTGGTTGTTACAAAATCTTTAAAAAACAAGACCCCCTACTAGGCTTGGTACAATGAGAAGCCCAAAGTTTGTCATTTGAAAGTATTTGGAAGTCTTGCTTATGCTGTCATAGCAAATCAAGGCAAGAGGAAGTTAGATCACAAGTCAGAAGGGTATAACTGATGGATATAGGTTGTATAATCCAAAGACTAAAAGGGTGTTTACTAGGAGAGATGTAGAGATTCATGAACGTACGTAATGGGTATGGGGAGAGAATATGAACAAAAAGAGTTATGAAGCTACATATGTTGACCCATTTTCTGAAATGGGCCATCTTGGGGAAGCTGTAGAAAGTGAAAGTGACCATTCATCATCGGATTCATCTGCCGAAAGTAGCCATAGCAGTGACAGCTCACCTGGTGACAATGGAAGGTCAAATGTTCAAGGTTCTTATGGTCAGTTTTCTTCTGATCAGTCATCATCTCCATCACCCAAACTCAAAGCCTTAAATGACGTTTATGATGTTGCAAAGAATGTGAGACTTGATTATGACACTAACACAATTCTTAATGATTTTACTGCCTGTCAATTTGCTCTAAATATTGTTGATCCTATAAGTTATCAAGAAGCTGTTATGAAGCTAGAATGGAAAGTGGCCATGCAAGAGGAGTTACAACCAATTAAGAAGAACAACACATGGGAACTGGTGGATCTTCCCTTGAATAAAAACTTGGTTAGGTTAAAGTGGATCTTTAAAACTAAGATTAGCCAGAAAGGAGAAGTTCTCAGACACAGAGTTAGATTGGTTGTGAAGGGGTAATCTTGATAGTAGGGAATTGATTACATATAGATATTTGCTCCTGTGGCTAGATTTGAAACTATTAGGGTGATTCTTGCAGCTCAATTAAGTTGGACATTACATCAATTAGATGTGAAGTCGGTCATCTTGAATTGAGATCTAATATATAGAAGAACTTTATGTCCAACAGCCTGAAGGGTATGAAGTTATTGGATGTGAACATAAATTATACAAATTGAAGAAGGCTTTGTATGGCCTTAAACAGGTTCCAAGGGCTTGGTATTCCAAGATTGATCACCATTTTATTAAGCATGGTTATAAAAAGGAGTCATAGTTAACTAACTTTGTATGTTAAGAAGGTGGAATCAAATCATCTAATCTATGTATGCATATAGGAATAATGGAAATAAATAATCCCAACTATTGACTATTGGCCACTAATAGGCCCAACTACGAAAATTACCAATAGTGGTCCCAACTTTCGACATATTGGAATATAATGGACCCAAACTAACGGAGGTCTAACTCCGTTAGTGTGATGCTGACGTGGCATCCTAGGTGGCAAAATGATCCTACGTGGCATCCGACGTGGCATCCTAGGTGGCATGCCACGTCAGCACCACACTAACGCCGTTAGTTTGGGTCCATTATATTCCAATATGTCGAAAGTTGGGACCACTATTGGTAATTTTCGTAGTTGGGACTGTTATTGGCCAATAATCAATACTTGGGATTATTTATTTCCATTATTCCATGCATATATGTAGATGATATAATTTATACAAGTTCTTCTTCAAAATTGATGGCAGAATTCAAAAGAAGTATGATGGAAGAATTTGAAATGTCAGACATGGGATTATTAAAGTATTTTTTGGGCTTGGAATTCAACGAACTAGATTTGGTATATTTCTCTCACTAGAGAAGTATGCTAAAAGTTTCTTAATTAAATTTGGGACGGTTGGTTGCAATGTGGAAGGTTCCTATGCAAGCTAAGGATAAGGTAACTGAAGTAGCATACATAAGTTTAGTTAAAGGGTTAATCTATTTGACCCACTCAAGGCTAGCCTTGGCTTATTCAGTGAGGATTGTATTAAGATTCATGCAAGTTCCTTCAAAAATTCATTGGGGGGGGGGGGGGGTTGCTACAAGAAAAATCTTAAAATATGTAGCTGGAACTTTGAAGTTTGGAATTTGGTATGAGAAAGTGTTGACATAGAGTTAACTGGATTTATTGATAGTGATTGGGCTAGTAATATTGATGATCGAGAAGGTATTTCTGCAAATGTGTTTACTCTTGGAAGTGGAGTTGTAACATGGAGTTATAAGAAGCAAAGTATAGTGGCCTTATCAAGAACCGAAATTGGGTACATAGTTGCTACAGCTGCCACTTGTCAGGTTGTATGGCTAAGAAGAATCATGGAGGAATTGGAATTGTAGCAGAAGAAGGCCATGGTGTTGTTTTGTGATAATCAGTCAGCAATTAAGTTAAGTAAGAATCTCATTCTGAATAATAATTCAAAACATATTGAATTAAAGCATCACTTTGTCAGAGATACGGTTGCTAGTGAGCAAGTAGCACTTGATTTTTGCAAGACAAATGAACAATTGGTTGATATTTTGACTAAGGCATTTAGTAGAGAGAAGTATGTTGTTTTTAGGCAACAACTTGGTGTGAAAGAGTTTGAATCAAGGGGAGGTGTTGAAGAATGATTCAAACTTGAAGTCCATGCATGTGCATGGTTGTTTGTTTGGCTCCTGGTATTTTGGATGATCTCCTGGTTTTTAGTATTTGTTATTTTGAATAAGTTTACATTAATAGTCGTTAGTCAAGTCCTGAATTCTTGGCTAGCCATTAGTTTTCTTTTCTCTATATACTGCACTTGTATTTCCTGTTTTGCATGCACTTTCTCAATTGAATAATAGAGCCAAACATTTGAATTCTTTGTGTTTTGTATTATTGCTCTTGAACCAATATCCAGCCAATCACCGGTCAGAGTATTTAAGAAGGAAAAATTGTTCTCTAATACTTTTATCTATTGGTTATTGATGACTGATTATTCGATCTCTAGCCAGTTACAGGTTCCAAATGAGTATTTGAGGATGAAAAATTATTATTTTTTACTTCCGAAACAATATCTACTGGTTATTGGTGATTGATCTCTCTAGTCAGTCTCCAGTTTCAAAGTGGTATTTAAGACGGAAAAATTGTTCTCTAATACTTTTATCTAAGGGTGAGCGGGGTGGTCCGTGATGGCCGTGATCATCACGACAACCGCCCCCACCAAAACATCTCGGGCGCGAGGCCAAAATCTCGTGACAACCATCACGGAGAAAAGAGACCGTTAGGGATGAGGTGTGATGGTGTGATACACCACCCCATGTATTTAGTGATGGGTGTGATGGAATGATAAAAATTAAGGTAGCACAATCTAATTGGGTGTGATAAAACCCACCATGATGACCATCTCCGAAGAACCGAAACGTCTAATAGCTTGCCGATCCAGTTTCGAAACGGCTAGGGAACGGAAACGCCAAGGGAACGCCCCCGAAACGTTTCCAAACCATTTCCGTAATTGTCAAAACGTTTCCATGAAGTTTCCTCGCCGTTTCCTAAATTCCAAAAGATCTACAATTCTCCTTGCCGTTTTTGAAATTATAAATTGGTTTTTAATGGGCTTTTCTAATCCAAAAGCATACACTTATACAAATCAAAACCCAAACCGCCTACATTATAATACACTTACACAAGGACAATCCTTATCCAGAGTTGGGTTGTATTTGAAGGATCCTGTTTTTTCACACGGACAGTTGTATGTTGCGCTATCAAGGGTCAAAAGTCGATATTGACTGAAGATAGTTATACTAGATGAAGATGGCAAACTGACGAACAAAACATCAAACGCTGTGTACAAAGAAGTATTTCAAGCTTTATGAATAATTTTATAACATTTTAATGCATTTTTTTAACTTATCTTTATTGACGTTATGTACACACAACTTCAATAATACAAATATTATATTCATATTTTTATATTTTTCTTTGGTATGCACCGTGGGTACCCACGGGTATCTAACCTAGTATATATATATATATATATATATATATATATACACGAATAGGTCTAAACCTCTCTGGCTCAGTCTTATGGCGTCTCAAGAAACAGAAGGATCCTCAAGTGCATTAGCAGAACAACCTCCATTGTGGGACTATGTGACTAAAATCCAAAAGCAAGGTGCAACAGGAGGGGCTTGGAAATTTAAGTGCAATCTTTGCAGTGAAACTCGATAAGGATCATATTCAAGGGTTATAGCACATTTGCTTGGTATAAAAGTTATATCCATTGATGCATATATTAACCATGTTTGCGTGCTTTGTATTATGTTTTTTTTGGAGACATGGAGTATTACAGTAGCTTAAATAATATATAATAGTAGATGGTGAAGATGATGTTGTAGTTTTGTCGTGTAATGGTTCAATATTTTTTAAACATATTATTCTTGAATTCAGTGCATTCAATCGATTAGAGTTAATTGCCAATTTAGTCCCTAAGGTTTGTCAAAAGTTGTCAGTTTCATCCAAATCTTTTTATTTTTGTCAATTTAGTCCCTGTGGTTTCATTTTTTGTCATTTTAGTCCCTAAGGTTTGTCAAAAATTGCCACTTTTATCCAAATCTTGTTAGTACACATGGACTAAAATGACAAAAAAAAATGAAACCATAGGGAATAAATTGACAAAAAAAAAATATTTGGATGAAAGTGACAATTTTTGACAAACCTCAGGGACTAAATTGGCATTTAACTCAATCGATTATTATATCTATATTGTCGTGTATACTATAATAGATCAATGTTTGTGTATAAAATAATATAACATGGTCATGACTCATGAATGATGATGTATATTGTCGTGTCGTGTTGTTTATATTGTTAGATTGTATATTTATATTGTCGTGATGTATATTGTTAAAATCGATCAATTTGTTTATATAGGTAGCGGGATTGCTATTTGCAAGAAAGCAACAATGGGTGACAAACTTGAGATGAAACGATTAGAAGAGGCGTATGAAGAGAAGAAAGCCGAGTCTAAAGCTAAAGAAGTTGAGTTGTCGTGTGAAGCTAGTGTTGGATTTGAAAAAAGAAAAGGTATTTCAACACCTATTGAAAGAGCTTTTTGGTGTTGAAATTAGGGACCAACTGGATCAAGAAATAGCAAGGATGTTTTATACAGGAGGCTTACCTTTTAATCTTGCAAGAAATCCACACTATCACAGGGCTTTTCAGTTTGCTGCTGCCAACAAAATTGATGGTTATGTACCTCCTAGCTATAATAAGCTCAGAACAACCTTACTACAAAAAGAAAAAGATAATGTTCACAAGCTATTGGAACTTCTTAGGTCTACATGGAAAGAAAAAGGTGTGACTATTGTGAGTGATGGTTGGAGTGATCCTACAAGAAAGTCTCTTCTCAATTTCATGGCTACCTCAGGTAATGATCCTATGTTTCTAAAAGCAGTGAATTGTTTTGGTGAAGTAAAAGATAGACTCTTTATTGCTAGTTTGATGAAAGAAGCACTACTAGAAAATAAGCCTATTGCAACTTTTTTGAAGCAACTTTTTTAGTTGAGTTGCATTTGAGTGCAATACATCTTCAATGAATATAAAGGTTGCATCAAAAGATCTAATGCAACTTTTTTCGTAAAAAGTTGCAAATTTTGGGTGAATTTGCAACTTTTTTCATGAAAGGTTGCAATTTTTATTAAAGTTTGCGACTTTTATTAGAAATGTTGCATTGAAGACAATGGAATTCTTATTTAAAAATTTTACGTTATTATTTTATATAAATTGGTTATTCTTATAAAAAAATATCATATTGTTTTTATATATAACATTTAATATGATTTTTATGTAAGTTTTAATTTGATTTTTTATATAATTTTATATTTCTTATAACTTGTGTTTACCACTTTTTTTTTTGAAGGGTCAGTTGGTCACAATTACTAATCACAGGCCCGCCATCCTACATCTGGCAAACTATGTTGCCTTAACCGGGTCCACACTGGCTCCATTGTGAGACTTGGCGTTCCACGAGAACCGTATCTTAACACGTCAACAGACGCACCTATAGGCCATGCAGGAACAAGTCCTTAAGGTAACCCCATCGACCGGATAAAACTCGTGTTTACTCGGATTTGAACTTGAGACGTCTAATAAGGTGGAGCTAGTTCTTATCTTTATTGCTCTAACCACACACCACCATGATAAAAGGTCTACTTGTGTTTACAACTAAACATTAGTGATTTTCAATTTGTTTCTAGAAGAAAAAGAATTTTATATTTAATTTCCCTCCAAAAATCAATCCGTAATTTAACTCGCTTTTCCTAGATTTCACTCTTTTAATTTTTTTTTTATCATTTTCCATCTCCCGCTCAGCCATCCTAACCTTTTCAAAATCCCTAATCCAGAACTCTTCCTTCCCTGCTTTCAATCCATTTGTATTCACCATCGCGCCGCTCAGCCTCATCGCTCAAGCTATTTGTCCCTGTACGGATTTTGATGTCGTCGTTACAGCCATTTCGAAACATGACTACGTATGCGTTTTCCAGCCAACCCATTTATGTGATTAAGGTACTAACCTAATAGTATGAGACGATTTGTGCAATTATATATTTGTTGTATTTGTGTCCAAAAACCATCTGAAGGCTACAATCTATGCAATGGTTACATTAGGTATAGTGGTGATCCAAGCTAGTATATGTATTTTATACTGAAGTATTGATATTGGATTATGGTTAGTCTCTCATATAGTTACAGTAATGGGATAACTTGTTTATTGTGTTGTCTGAAACTGTATGGTTTGAAGACGCACACCAAATGCTCGATAAAATGCTTGAACCAACGTTTCAAGATGCAGATTACAGGCATCCTACATGCTATCTGGTATACCTTATTTTGGATGTATTTATTTCCTCTTATAGTTAAAATAATTATGTAACAATGCAACTCTAAAGACTAATTTAGAGAGTTTGGAATGTTTTTACAGAATGCATATATTTTTTTATACCATATCATTTTATTGTGTGATAAAAAATACATTAGTGTGTAATTGGATAGTAGGATCGATGGTGAAGATAAGTGTACTCTATGCTATGAATTACCATTGATGTTTTTATTTACCCTTCCATATTTATCTTTGTGTTCGGTTGTTGTTATTTTTAATTAATTTAATTTAAATCTAGCTTATTTTGTGAGACTCGTCAAATTGAAAGATTGTTTAGTCATTTTTATGATGAACTGTTACTTATTGTCTAATCATTTAGCTTGGTTCAAGGTAAATTATCCATGCCTGAACTTTTAGAGCTATTGTTGTACCTTTTATTATTTAAGAAAACATTGAAGTTCTTCAATGTCAACTTTAAATTTCTATTTGTTTATCCCATTGCTTAAGGAATTTAATTGTGTATTGTGTAATTACCACTTGAATAAGTATTAGGGGGTTTGGGTCAGCTAAAATTTTATGAAGCTTTTGATCAAATTAATAGATATGAAGTTTGTTTTTGAAAAATATAGCAGATGAGCAGTTAGTGAGTTAGAGCTTGATTTAGTGTTGAAGTACATTGGATGTATGCACAAGTATTAGAAGGTCAACAAAACTTTTTTATTATCATTGGTCAAACAGCACAACTATTTTAGTATGAAATTTTAAATTCATTTAGTCTATAAATTATCGAATTCTGTTAATACCATGGAATGATGAGAGTTGTATGTTGTATTAGATTGATGTTACATTTTGTGGAAAGCAATAGTTACTCACCTGGTGTGCTGATTCTTGTTATTACAGTTAGATGTTTACTCGATGTAGCTTATTTTATATCAGTCCTCTCAAGAGACTTTATTGTTGCCCTTGTTAGGCGAACACAATCCCGCAAAATTGCATGATTGCGAAACTCATTACTTTTAATCTTTACAAGACTGGTATGATAAGATGACACAATTTAGAATCACTTTTCATATATAATTACATGATTATCTTTAATTTTTCATGGAGCAGGTTCGCATGAGCTCACAAAATGTCAAACACTTTATCAACATGCTCATCGCTATCCCTGTTAAAAGCCACACTAGTTCTTTGCATTATGTTATATGTCAGAATGGACCAAGCAACAAGGCAAGATACTTACTTAACTTCATGTTGGCTTCTTTCAGAATTTATATAATTATGTTTATTGGCTAATCATTTTTATCTTTGGTTTTATTTGATGACATTTGATGCTTCATGCTTACATGATAATGGTTAAACTTCCAATTGGTCTAAGTTGCTCCATATTTAACTGGTATGTAGTCAAACCTTTTTTTTATACTTAATTAGCAACATACTTTTAAATTCAAGGTTTGGGATTTAGTCGAAGTGTTCATTGTTAATATATCTTATATTTTTGTTAAATTTTGTTCTAACTATTATATAGTTAATGATTATTTAATCGGGTCTAATATTTTAACTTTTATTAGGCTGTATGTCTTAAAATGAAACCACAAAAAAGAGGTTAAGGCATGCTGACAACTATCAAATCGAGCGTGGACTTGATTAGGATTCTTTATTGAGTCAACTTAAGATTTCTAAAAATTGAACTTAAGGAATAACAAAGATGAGGTGGTAAGTTTCTAAACTATTTCTTTATTTCTAGTATTTTTAAATTTAGAGTTTTTCATGATGAACTTGGTTAGCCGACGGTATATATTAATATGTGCTCAGAAGCGTAGTTTGCAAGCCGATGAATCACGCATGTCAGAAAAACATATGCATACAACCGGTCATAAAAGTTTTGCTAGGATTCGTGACAAGATGGTAATGTCTTTTCTTTTCTTTTTTGTCATTAATAGTGTTTTTGTAGTTGCTAACAGCCCCGCATGATGTCTTTATATTTACTTTAAAGTATTTTTTAGGACAGATGTTCATTTATCCTATTTTCTTATTCTTTTAAGAATTTGAATATTAAAAAATTGAATGAAGAAATACAAACCACCATAAGATGGGGGCTGATGCGTTAGGTCCTTTTATGGCTACGATGAACAAAAAGAAAACTAGGACTTTATGTTAGAGGTGTTTCCAACATAATGATAAAAATCTTGATGGTGGTGGCCTTATTGAATCAGGTAAAAGTGCAAGTTGATTGAAATGAAAAAGGCAAATGAAGAGGACCGTGAAGAGATAAAAGATGGTTACAAGCTATGCAAGATCAACAAAAGCAAAAGCCGAGTTAGAAGCTATGCAAAGAGATCACTAAGCAACGAGAAATGCTAGTCAAGCTTAAGGAACAACCACCCATTGATAGTCAAGAGTTACAAATATAAGTAGGAGGTCTTTCTTGGTCTTGATGATTGTAATTGATCACTTTGTGTTAACTTTAATTTAACATTACGACCTATGTTGAACATTATAAGATTTTTAATATTATTATCCCATCATAGTTTTACCTTATTGAGATAGTAACACATATACTAGAATTGTAAATCACAGTGTGAACAACGATTCTACAAATTAAATAGGTTCTAAAAACGTGTAAAGGATGCAGATGAAAAATCATAAAAGATTTGCAAATAGGATTAAAAAGAGTTGCATTTATCTATCAAAATAATAATAAAGGTTGCATTTTGTTATAAAAATGTTGCGTTTTAGTGTAGAAAATGTTGCGTTTGAGTGTAGAAAATGTTGCATTAGAATATAGTGTAAGTTGCATTTGATATTAAAAAAAAGTTGCATTTGCATGTAAAAAAGTTGCATATTAAAAAGGTTGCATATGAGTAATATATGCAACTCTTTAAAAAATGTTACATTATCTAACAGAAAAGGTTGCATCAAGCCTAATGCAACTCCACCTAACGCAGCTTTCAATAAAGTGTTGCTTTAGGTCTAATGCAACATTTTTAAGGCGTAATGCAACATTTTATTGGGGTTGCATTAGGCTCATTTTGTTGTAGTGAAGGCATCAATGAAGTTGGACATCAAAACGTTGTGCAAATCATTACTGACAATGCAGCAAATTGTAAAGCGGCTAGACAACTTATAGAGAGTTAGTTTCCTCACATATATTGGACACCATGTGTTGTTCATACGCTTAATCTTGCTCTAAAGAACATTTGTTCACCTAGTAATGTGGAAACAAATGTACTAGCATATGAACAATACAACTGGATAAAAGAGCTTCATGAGGATACGCTTACAATAAAAAATTTCATCATGAACCATAACATGAGACTTTCGATTTTTACCAAGTTTACTCCTCCTAGACTGCTTTCGGTTGTCGTCCATCATTGTGATGCTTAAGAGATTAAAACTTATCAAAAGGGGTCTACAAGCTATGGTCATAAGCGAAGAATGGTCTTCTTATAGAGAAGATGACACCGTGAAAGCAAACTTTGTCAAAGACAAGATTGTGGATGATGAGTGGTGGGAAAAAGTATCATATATTCTAAGTTTCACTAGACCTATATATGAGATGATTAGAGTTTGTGACACAGACAAGCCATGTTTACACTTGGTGTATGAGATGTGGGATTCGATGATTGAGAAAGTGAAGATTGAGATCTACAATAAAGAAAAACGTCTGACATCTCAATTAAGTCTTTTTTATGATGTTGTGTATGGTATTTTAGTGGCTCGATGGGCGAAGAATAACACTCCCCTACATTGTTTAGCGCACTCTTTAAATCCAAGGTATATGATTTTAAACTATGCTCTTGATTTCTATTATATACTTATTTTTTGACTTTTGAATGTTGTAGATATTATAGTGATGCATGGTTACTTGAGGATTCTACAAGACGTGCTCCACATAGGGATGGAGAAATTTCAGAGGAAAGGATGAAATGTTTTCGAAGGTTGTTTCCTAATGATGGTGAGTATAGCAGAGTCCTTGAAGAGTATGCAATGTTTTCAATGAAGAGTGATCCTTTTGAGGATTTAACAAACATTTCAAAGATGGCTACTATGGAACCCAAGAGTTGTGGGTTAACTTTGGTGCTCAAACTCCTTTTCTCTATACTTTGGCATTTAGATTACTTGGACAACCTAGTTCTTCTTCTTGTGCCGAGCGTAATTGGAGTACTTATGCATTTATTCACTTGCTTAGGAGGAACAAGTTGACTACAAGTCGTGCTCAAGACTTGGTTTACATCCACAATAATCTCCGACTTTTGTCAAGGAATCCGAAAGATGATGGAAAGATGTGGGATGTGGGTGGAGATGCTTTTGATTCAATGGAAGATGATAGGGTAGGGATGAAAGGCCGGTGAGATAGTTTTGGAGGTTGTCGACCTCACTCTAGATGAACCAAATTTTGAAAAAGATTTGATTATTGAGAATTAATTACATTTGAAATATGTAGTATCTTTTGGATTTTACACTTTACACTTTACAATAATATCTATTTTGGAATTTCTTTAATATATTTTTATATTTTTTTTATTGCCGTATCTTTGCCGTTCCCGTATCTTGAATTTTTGAGTTTTGCCGTTCCCGTTTCGGTGCTACCTAAATGACCACCTCAGTTACCCTAATGGTTATCAATGACTACTTACTCGATTTCAGTTATTGGTTCCACATGAGTATTGGGCAGAGTTTTTGAGAGTCGAAAAGTATTCTTTATTACTTTCAAAACAACATCTAATGGTCATCACTGAATGATTTTTCCAGTCCACCAGACCGAAAAATTATTCCCCAATGCTTTTATATAATGGTCATCAGTGATTTTTTTTTTTTAATCTCTAGCACGTTAAGTATTTTCCCAGTATTTGATACTGAAAAATTATTCTTTAATACTTCCAAAGTAGTGTCTAATGGTTACCGGTGACTGACTTTTGCAGTCTCTGGTCAGTCACCAGTTCCATATGAGTAACCAAATGGTTACGTGATTGATTTTTCTAGTCCACAAACATTTACTAATTCTTTTGTGCAGGAAAAAAAAAACTTAGAAAAAATAGAAAATGATCATATTTGATATGTTAATGAAGTTCACCTTGGGGAAGCACCAATGAGTATGAGTTTAGAGAACAAGTCAGGGCGGCGAACCGAGGCTAGAATTCCTATCATGGCAGAGACCGAGTGACCTACATACGCGCAACACTCAACGCCAAGGGTGTCAAGGATGTTAAGGAGGTCATCCGCATAGGCGTCAAGAGTTGTGTACCGCCCGAAATCAAAGTAGTCAGGATTAACACTCCCAGCACACACAAGGTCATAAAGAATGACTTTGTACTGTGAAAGGAAGTACGGGAGAATGCGGTTCCACGCAGACTGATCGGTACCGAACCCATGCGCTAGCATCATGTAGCTCCCGCCGGTACCGACAACTCGTACGTTAAGTGCGTCCAAAAGAGTTTGACCCATTATTAGTGTTGGAGATTGTCGCTTGGTTTGAAAGGAAACCAATATTATTGTGATATTTGGTTATATGTGTAAAGGTGGCCACATATTTGTTATGGGTAAATAAAGATAAAAAGGAGACAAAGAAAATGATGCATTTCTTTTCTAGTTGTGGTGGAGACACCACCCACTTTTGTGGATGCTTTTGTGGTGGTTAAGTATAAACAAGATGGGGATATTTTTCAGGAAAGAAAAAGTATAATATAAGAACATACTACTTTATTATTTGACATGTTTATTTGAATAAAATTCGGAGTTAATAATTGGGTGTTTAAATTGGGAATTTAGTCTTAAATATTTGCCATATGATAATATTTGGTCCCCCAACATTAACCAGTTATGTAAATAGTAAATTTACCTATCTCATGACGATAAGCACCAAATCCTTTTTTTTAGGCTTAGTAAATTTACCTAGCTCTTTGGTAGTTCTCTTTTAATAATACTTTGTCCCTATTTCAAAACAAATAATTGAAGTATATAAAGACAACGACATTTAATGTATGCTTTACCATTGAAAAAGTAAGAATAATTGGTCAAAAAGAAGGTAAATACTAAATAGGGAAAATGACCAATATAGCCCGTTGACCGGGCATTTTGCACAAATAGCCCCCTTCACCGTCTTTGGAGAGACGGGACACGGCTCCCAACCCGCCTGAACCGTCTTTGGATAGACGGGACACGTTGTGACCCCCCCAACCGCCACGTGGCGTCTCTGATCCCGAGGCTGTACCGTCTCTCTCCGGACGGGTCAGAGATCTCTCCCAGACGGTTCACGTTTACCAAGACGGCTGACCCTTCGGTTCAACCGTCTCCAAAGACGGTTCACGTCTATCAATGCCGGCTGTCCCTTCGGGTCAACCGTCTCAAACAGACGGGTCACCTTTCCCAATACGTCTTAACGAAATTTTTGAACCGTCTGAACCGTCTGAACCGTCTCACGAGTGTATATAAATACCCTAATTAACTTAACGAAACCCACCGCTCTCCTCTAACCTTTCATCTTCCATGCACCACCCAACCGTCTCCCTGTAAGCTTTCATCTTCCATGCACCCACCCGTCTCCTCTAAGCTTTCATCTTCCAATCCAATGACGTTTTTTTACTTTCCCAGCCGAAGCCCCAGCCGAAGCCTACCGGCTTCGGAAAATATGTCCCGGTTACTTGGATTGTTGTTTCATCTGCGTACGGCTACTTGGATTGTTGTTCCATCTGCGCGTGGTTTGCAACCCGTGTAATGGATCGATGATGTGGTGGTCTACATTTTAGGCAAGTTCGCTCGCTTTCCGAATTTATGTCTCGATGTTCGACGTGTGCTCACTGAGAACTATTGTTACATAAAACGAGGAAATGTTTCGGACTTGTCTGTGTAGAGCACATACACCATTCGAAACAACGTCTATGTAGACCACTGCTACTACCGCCGCTGTGGAGGACAAAACATCTAACACTAAGATGTAGTCCTCAATAGTTGGTTAGACATTACTATTACTTCAAACAAAGTTCCTAGTTCTGGAAGTAAATTTGGGAAGTTTGTTGTAATAGTGTAGTTTTTTACTTGTTGCTTCTTTATTTTCTCTTGTTGCTTTTTTATTCTCGGGAAGTTTGTTGTAATAGTGTAGTTTTTTAATTGTTATTGTAATAATATTTATTGTTTATTTGTGATTGTAATAGTATAGTACGTTTAAATATAAAAACAAAACGACAAATTAAAAATATAACCAACTATTGCATTAAAAATAAAACCATTACAAATAAATAAAAATATAATTAAAAATTACATAAGACGATGTTTAATCATTTGCCACACGGACACATGTTTAAACTCTTTACCCTCCCTATTTTTGTACTGCCTTAGACTGTGTCTAATGGCCACGTCTTCAGGAAAGTTTGCGGGTACGTCGTAAAGGGTCCGGTTATGGTGGCTGTTGAATATTTGACACTTTGTCGTCAAATCATTCAACTTGCGGCTAAGCGACTCGGTGGTACGTTGTGAGCCCCCAACGAGCCGGTTGTACTCATTCAGGATCCGGAACCACTTGTTGTTGAGGTGTGTACTCTCCTCAACATGCAGCCATGCCGCAATCAACGCGATCTCTTGTTCTTCCGTCCATCTTTGGGGTGCCATTGGTGTTGGACGGTGGTTTGGACGGTGTTGGACGGTGGTTTGGACGGTGTTGGATGGTGTTGGACGGTGGTTTGGACGGTGGTTTGGACGGTGTTGGAAGGTGGTTTGGACGGTGTTGGACGGTGTTGGACGGTGGTCGTCGGGTAGTAGATGGTGTTTGGACGGAGTTGTACGGTGGTTGATATGTTCAGACGGTTTGGATGACGGGAAATGGACGGGAGACGGGTATTTATAGGGCTGAGCCGGACAACCGAAGCGTCGCCGCTCATCGGGAACCACCGCGTCGGTAAATGTGTACCGTCTCTCAAGACGGTTGAACCGAAGGGTCAGCCGTCTTGGGAAAGCTGACCCGTCTGTTTGAGACGGTTGACCCGAGGTGTCAGCCGGCATTGATAGACGTGAACCGTCTTTGGAGACGGTTGAACCAAGGGTTAGCCGTCTTGGGAAACGTGAACCGTCTGGGAGAGGGTTCTGACCCGTCTGGAGAGAGACGGTACAGCCTCGGGATCAGAGACGCCACGTGGCGGTTGGGGGGGGTCACAACGTGTCCCGTCTATCCAAAGACGGTTCAGGCGGGTTGGGAGCCGTGTCCCGTCTCTCCAAAGACGGTGGAGCGGGCTATTTGTGCAAAATGCCCGGTCAACGGGCTATATTGGTCATTTTCCCTACTAAATAGTCCCCATTTTTCCTTTTTGAGATAGTCCATTAATCAATTGGATAGACAAACCGAAATGCATCGGTGGCCATTGAACAAAGTTGTCGGGTTGGGCTGTCGACTCGAGAGGTCGTTTTTTCTTTTTCTTACTGAAAAGTAATTAATTGAAATAAACAAGGGAGAAAGTGAGAGAAAATCTATTCATTCATTTCTTCAAGAACACATTAAACATATATATAGCATTATATATAAATACAATTAGCAACTTAACGTTGCAATTTAACGTCATCCTTTTCCATCATCATTTCGTCTCCATTGTAAAATTCTAGGGTTGGATTATCCAAACACAAACAATAAGGAGCCAACACAAACTCCAGAGATAACAAAAGATGTAGGCGACAAAACGGTGACAAAACTCTTATTAACCCAACCCTAAAATAGTGCCCAACCAGAAACCCTAGATCTTCTACAATCGTAGAAGATTTTAAACATACAAAGTTTAGATCAGTTGATATAAACAATCAACTGAACAAATATGAAGAACAATACAAACAAAGAAGACATGCTTACAGATCTTATCAATGAACAGAAGCCAATACACACGAGAAGAATACAGAGAAAACCCTAGAAAGATAACAAAGACAACTGATCAGAGAGAGAGAAAACATAAGGTATATATATCAGCTCCAGAAGGTTCCAGCTACCAATGCACTCGTACACAATCTCAGCCATTGATTTGAAACAACTCAAAATAAATCTTAGCCATCCATTTCATAGCTGGGTTTAGAACTGGGCCAAAGGCCAACAGAATAAGCCCAAAAGATATAAACAAACAACTTGGACTAAAGAAGTTATAAGCCCAATAATACCAAATGTTCCAACACAACATTTAAACGTGCAATATTAACATATAACCAAACATATGAATTAAACCATATATTATTTCAACATCCATCACATCCTTCGTGCCCATTTCCTTTTTAACTGCCATTTCCGTCTTCAACCGCTTTGCCCTTCATTCCATTGCCCCTTTAACCGTTGGCTCCTTCAATTGGTAACTGTTACAAACGGCGTTAATGGCAACCGGCGGTTACGGTTTCTAGCAATAGTTAAACGGTTATAACAACGATTTAAGACATCTTTTCGTTGTGTATAAATGCCTTTCAATCACATCCGTATTTGGGTAACGAATTCTTTGAAAAACACCATTGAACATTGTAATTTCTTCTTCTAACACAAAGCATAGGTTACAAGAACATCCCAGATGGGGTGACCACGGTGACCGGCCACCCTTGGAAACGAACAGAGAAAGGGAGGGAGAGAGGCATCAAGGCGACTGTACTGTCGTGGTGTTACGTAGTTGGAAAGAGTATTCTAGAGAGAAGACAAACACTCGGGAACTCAAACATGTAACTGCGGTGGCGTTCAATTGGTGGTTTTGATAGTGGTATTGATGGCGGAGGGAGTGATTTTGCGGTGGATGCACAGACGGATCTGGCCACCAAGAGTGGTGGCACCCCCACGCCCCTCTCTCTCTCTCTCTCTCTCTCTCTCTCTCTCTCTCTCTCTCTCTCTCTCTCTCTCTCTCTCTCTCTACTTTCAGATATTTGCTTGCAAGAATAACCAGGTTTGAGAACATGGTTTTTAACTTTTTGTTTGAGATACAATAATCCAAGAACAACTTTTTGTTTGACCCATGGTTTTGAGAAATGTATTTTACTTTTTTTTTTCTTTTAATTACTTTTTTTTTAATAAATGACATTGTTTATGGCATTATGGCACACGATTCGTAACCAAAGTACTTATGTTTTATTTTCAACAAGCAGTTCCGTTTTGAACAAAAATCATGTATAATTATTAATCACAAGATCTTTTATTATCTAGCTTATACAATTATAATTGATTAATGCTTACTCAAATTAAATCATAATTACTCAACATAAAACCAAAAAAAAAAACGCCATTTGGATTATCATTTTTCACAAGAGCGTGTTTAATATTGCTTATTATACCTTTTTAATATAACTATTGAAGAAACATGTACCTATACGGGTAGATATTCCTGCGATGATGAAGATGAACGTGACCACACATCGTCTTCCTCGTCTCCAAGATCCAGGTCTGCAACAAGAAAAAAGGAAAAGAAAGAGGGATGGATGCGACTGCCAGGATTTTTCTCCCATCACAGACACAAAAAGTGTGATAGGCTCCAACTTGTCCCCTGCGGTTAGAGGTGAACGTTTTAAATAGGGAACTAATGGGCCACCATCACAGGCCCCTAACTATATGGGCACATAGCCCATTGGCACCAAGCCCAGTTAGGGGGTTGCCTCCATAAAACCCTCAGCCCAGTACGCTTAACACAAGCCACATTGCGATGGGCCTCGCTATTGGGTTAATAATAAACAATATATATTAGTATAAATAATATCAGGTGTTGATCGGCTTGACCGAGCCGGGACATACCTCGTCATGTCCCCCAGTCTAGTATCGTGATTGAGATGATGGTGCTAGACTAGAAGAAACTCATGGTCCTATAGTAGATATTGTCTCACCAAATAGGTTATGATGGAATCAGGCGGCACGCGACAAATGTTTGGTTAATCAATTGTCTCTCCGTGTTTTTTATTTGTTCTTCAAGTACGCATAAGGGTAGCATGCTGAATTGCAGCATGCTAGGGTGTCTTAAGGTTTGAAATGTGATGGTGGCTCTAAGATTGAATGTACTTGATCATGAGTATTCTGATTACAAATGCGCAGTCTGGATGATATAGTACAGCTTGCGCGCGCGATGTCTTTCATGATGTTTGATGCAATATAACTTGTGCACATTTGGCGTGTCTTGTATATTGTTTGATTTATAGGTAATGTCTGGTTTGATTATGGTTAACCCGTATCATACCTGGTCCTGCCCCCTAGTCTGGTGTGATGGTCGACATTGAGTATGACGCCAGACTATAAATGTTGTCAAAGGATTGTGAAAAATTGGATTCATGTGAATCAGGCTAAACACATTATGGAGTTATATCCAGCTCTGATTGCCCGATTCATTAGGCAATTGAGAGATTAATTCGTACCACACCTCATTAATTGGTAGGAGTATAAAAGTTACCCTCTTATGATAGCAACATAATGATGACAGACCAAAACTACGCCCGACAGACTATTATAGCTGAGTGTTATTCACTAGGTAGGATATAGCCTGAACTTCATTTTTCCGGACCCATTATTCGTTATCATCGGATTTCTTTTTACCCTTTCGTGAGGGGTGGTTTGTGGTAGCACGCAGGCTGTGCATAGTTGAGCAAGATGCGTGATCCAGATAGAGGACTAGTTTTGACATATTGTCCAAAGCTTTGACTTGAGATTTTTACTGTGGTGCATCGCCTAGCCAAATGTGGTGTGCGGCCTAATAATGTCATAGTGCGCATGATAATGTGTTACGGCGATGGAGCAGGCGTATTCCGATTCGGTACCGCCTCCAATACCTTGACGAGGATGATACACGCAACTGATGTATGTCGTACCCCGCATTGATGGCTTTTTACGTTTTACTTTCGGCGGGAGCAATGTTCCGCGGGATATGCGAAGAGCTTTGCTGACGCGTGTGAAGACCTACTCCGCGGATGCGTGAAGAGCTTTTGTTGGCTGGTGAAGACCATGCTCCGCGGGTGACGTCTTTTTAAGTTTTACGTTCGGCGGAAGTAATGCTCCACGGATACGCGAGGACCTTACCAAAGAGTAGGAGTCACCGATAAGCACGGGGTTACGAATTAGCGCGGAGTTACCGACTTGCACGAAGTTACCAAGTAGGTAGGACCAGATGTTACAACACGTGGCTGAACCTGGAATTCGTTACTCAAAAATCCCTTTTCATAAGGCTCTATCATTCCTTAGCCCGTAAGGCAGGTACGTTGTACGTGGAGCGGAATAGAGCTGACGTTCTCGGGACTGAATCCCTCCATCGCGTAAAAGTGGATGGCTGAATTGTTGGTGACATGCATGTGGATGGCGTGGAAGCCGGTTACGCAAAGGTGGGTCGGTGTAAAACCCGGTTGAAACGAGGCAGTTTAGGTTGAAAGTCGGTTAGGAGGAAACGAGTCGTGTGATGGCCCACATGAAGACATTGAGACATAAAACCGAAGGCGCGAATCAGGAAACGCAAATAATAGTGGCGCGAACCTAGTGGCACAGAAGCCGGTGCCTTGAAGTCGCGTGGCTGAATAATGTAGTATCTTGTGAGCAAATAGTGAAGCGACGCATGGTGTTATACTATTGCTATACCATAATAGTCCCTTGGTTTGACGCTATTAAGTTAGGGCAGTAGCGCTGAACTTAATTGACAAATGCTAACAAACAACATGTGTGATCTCGTAAGAAGCATGTTCTATGTAACATATGTATCACGTGGTCGTCTAAAGCACCAATGAAACTCAAAATCAGGTTTTTATTTGTGACAAGCCCCGTGATTAAAAATATAACAAAAGTAAATAAATCACTTTCCTTTCACTGCTGACTTAGTGATCCATGGCAAGTATGATGAAGTTGCTTGCTTTATGTTTGTTTGCTTCCCCCTTGTATTTGTACTTCTATTAAACACAAATGATTTGGCATGTATGTTTAATTTTTATAATGTTGAGGGGTTAAAATTGCCCAACTCAAATGTAATTAAAGCTTGTCGTTGCTAGTTAACGTAAGCTCATATTTTTTACGGGCAACAGGTCAGTGATTTGACCATTGTCTTGTCGGTTTAACAATTTGGCGATGGTAAACATGAACGTGGCACTGCCTGTGATGAGCGTGGTGCTTTAGGCAGTTACGCCGGTCATAATAGTTTATGTTCCTGCCAAAGTGGCAGGAGATGCCAATGTAGGCGTAGATACGCGTCACACTTCTGCAGAAGTGGGTGCCATGCTCGGTGATCCTTAGAGGTCGTTTAGAGCGTTTTGTATTTCCCTTGATGTATATTTTTGTATACGTTTGGGACAAGTACTTGGTTTTTGAATCGTAGTGGTTTTGTATATCTTAAGATAAAGATATCCACTTTTAGCGGTATAAAGTTCAGTAGCATTGCGGATTTTTGTCCGCCGCTAGTAGTAAATTATAATAGATTTGTTTATCCGATTATAATGCGGTGTAGTTGTAGTTTTGCATTTATTTTTGATCTCTTGCACTCTGAGTGTTAGTCTACGTAAGAGAATAAGCTAGAGACTATAAGATAGTCGTTATTCGAGTATGCTAGCCTCTGCGTTATTGCAGTGGTCTAGAAAGTGTGATACTGCAGTAGTCGTTTTATTAAAAACGTTAAAAGATTCATGAATGCATACATGTTTTCTGATGGTGATCAACAGACCGGTTTCATTGTTACATTTAGCATTTTTTCAAATGGGCGGCATTCCACGTTCGCGGGATCGGCCTTCTGTCCAGGTTCGCCGATGCGCACATGTACCAAGGAGTTCCGCTATGAGGTACGGGACTTCCCAGTTGGGTCTCCGCTTACCCTAGGGCCGTGCTTGTCTGTCTTCATTGTCGCGCGACACGTATATCCAAATATACATGTGGCATTTATCAGACCGTGGCGTATAGCCTAGTTTGGGTGTGGCATATAACCGAATATAGATTTAGCGTATAGCCAATTATAGATGTGCCATATAGCAGAATAAGGATGTGGCACATGGCTAGCTAGTGACTTGATTCGTAGCAGAACCTGCGAATGGTCAATGACGCCCTGTCTTGTACATAGACAAACTTTACACGAGGACGTTTGGTCTTTCTGTACATCTAATACACAAGCTGAGACTAGATGCTCGCTTTAAGTAGTAGTGGCGCTATACCTTGCTATTCCTCGAGTTCAATACTGCTAAAATATGTTAGTAAAATTGAACATGAATGATATGTATTCAAAAGCAATAGCTAAAATACTTAAAAGCCATGAAATTTTAAACAACCAGTTGAACAAGGCGCAGGCAAACGTGCATCAACGGTGCAATCTTTTGATCTGGCTTTTGTTGTGAGAAGATTGGACCCTTGTTTTCAAGTAGACCCATGGCCATGTTCTTGGATGAGCATTCGGTGTGTAAACTGATATTTCCAGACCAAAATTCCTAAACTTGATAAACGCACCGGTGATGATAGTGGCAATAATGTTGCACTATGCAAGTTACATGGTCTAGTCCTGCTGAATGCTTGGCTGTATTTCCTCTATCCATTACGTAGGTTGTCACGCAAACATGTTGCCTGGAGAAGGAGTCATTCGCCAAGAAGATGTGTGTGTATAATGAAGCATATAGACGCATCAGCAAGCATGTAGGGAGAAAAATAAACCATCCGAAATGTGCGTAAGTTGTAATGCAAATCGACTGGTAAGCGAGTAGCAATATACTAGGACCACCCGGCAAGCGCAATGCTATTAACCAATATTAGTACATAGTATTTGAACACATAAAATGTTGAATAGATTTCGATAATCCAAATAAATATAAGAAAACATATCGCCTTATCTCGCGTAATGATGCTGGCCGTATCTGAATGCGGTGATGTACATCCAAAACCCCCTTCCTGGAAAGCGAATTCATATGGTGTTTCGTGATATGAGAACCATCTAAAGTGGTGTTATATCATGCCATTCCCTCAGCTCAGTGCTGCTAAATATAATGTTAGTAGTATTGAACTTATAATAAGCGAATGCACAATTTGTACAATCATAATGAGTAATAATAAGCAAGACGGGTTGCCCGAATTATAGAGCATGGTGACATAAACTGCGGATAAAGCAAAATGAAAAAATTCTTTAGCATAAACTAAGCTTTTTTGCATCTCAAATAGTGATACCATATAGTTTTATACTCAACATCACGTTGCAACGCGTGGGATTACGTAAACTCATTCAGCATGAAAATGAAACTCTATATACATAATTAGGAGTTATCATAGTTATAATGTCTGCAATAATGATTATTTATACACTCCCAGTATGACATATTACCATTAAATATACATACACACTACTAGAAAAATACCCCTATCTTGACACACATTTAATGACACGCGAGAATTCATGACACGCAAAATCGCGTGTCATTAAAAAATCGTCGTCTTTTAAAAAAAATGGTCAAACAATGACACTCTTTTTTGCGTGTCAACAATCTAGTGTCAAGATTTTAAAAAACATGACACTATAAGAATTGAGTGTCATGTTTGGTGTCAAATTATAATTATTATTATTATATACAATTACCAAGCCTTCTATGCATACTTTTTTGTACTTCCACGTACAAGTCTTTATGCTTTGTTTTTTTATAGGTTTTTTTTATACAATTACCCTTCTCAATTCTTCCTCTTCACTTCCTATACATCTCCCCCTACAACTCCCTCGCCGCCCCTTCTCCTCTGCCACCACCACAGTCACTAAATCTGGCTCTTCTCCTCTCCGAAATCTGTTTTTGGTTCTTCGTATTCCACACTGTTGTACGTCACTTTGTATCCTCCGTCCTTGGTGGTTATTGACGGTGCTTTGAATCCTTACTCGATGTTGAAGGTATTAACGGTTGTGGGAATCCGAGATGGTCTCCGGTAACAGAGGGGATAGCGGTGAAGTCATAGGTAGCGCTGAAGGTGGTGCTGGTACGGTGGTGGCGGTCATGGAGGGCATGGTGGTGAAGCCGCAGGTACTGTTAACGGTGATAACAAGGGATGATCGTTTTACCCGCGTCATAGGTACCGGTGACGGTGTCTACACCCCCTTTCTCTCCGATGTGAGCACATATTTCCCTCCAATAAAAAACAACTTTGTGAGTTTTTTATTTTGAGTTTTGGGGGTTTCAAGATATTTCAGTAGATCAATAGTGTGCGTGCGTGTTTATTCAAGTATTATTTGTTAGTTTTAACGGTGGGTGAAGATGCTGGTTATAAGCGGTGACAGCGTTAGGGTTTGATTGCATAACGGTGGCGGCTTAATCGGAGCCTAATACAATGGTGGAGGTTTGTAGATTTGTTATGACAAATGTTAATTGGTTGTTTCGTTTAAAGTTGAATGCCACAATCAACCAAGGCCTAAATACACTCGAGATTTACGCCTATCTTCTGCAATATAATGGTTTTATATCTCATCATTTTAATTTGTATATTTGAATGTTTCATCGTTATGCTTCTTCAATTTGTACGGCATCTTAGATTTTTGGGCATATGAATTGTAGCTATAATTCTACTGTTTCATTTTGTTTGTAGTAGACTCAGTTGAAGACAATCTATGCAGCTCAGCCTTTACAGGTTCTAGCTTTGTGTGTAAGTCGATCTTCTATTTGTGTCCGTTTTGCAAATTTTGGTTATTATTCAGATCCAGAGGTAGGTGTAGAGGTGTAAATGACACGTAGCGGCTCGAGAGCTACCCGGGATCGACTCGGTAAAAAGCCCGAACGAGCCGAGCCTTAATGAGCCCAAGCCTGAAATATGGCTCGTTTAGTTATCGAGCCCGAGCTCGAGCCCTAGATACAAAGCTCGATTGGGCTCGCGAGCCTAAACGAGCCCAAACATAATTATGAGTTATTATATATCTCTTATAATTTATAGCCCATATCTCCAAAGCCCAAGTCCTTATTTCATAGGCCCATTTAATAACACTCACGAGCCGAGCTTTTGCGATCTCGAGCCGAGCTCGAGCTTTTAATTTTGCTAGCGAGCCGAGCTCGAGCTCAAGATTGTAGGCTCGAACCGAGCCGAGCTTGAGCTCGAGCTTCATAAAACCATAACGAGCCGAGCTCGAGCCCAGTCAGGCTCGGGCTCGGCTCGGCTCGTTTACACCCCTAGGTAGGTAGTATATGAGATTCGACTTTATAGAATTTACCACAAGTTGACCAACAAAAGATGTTGAGCTTTAGTGCACACACACACAAAACATTGCAACAGGCTGCAACTTGCATTTTCAGAAACAATTAGAACTGTCACTCATTTGTTCTATCTATAAATCCCACCATCCCACAATTAATGTCCATGTTTCTATTTTAAATTTAATTGTGACCTTATAAAAATAAGTAGTTATAATATAATGATTTGTACATTTGCTCTAATAGATAATCAGCTTTATTATGGGTTGTTTATTAATGTGTTCCAAGAGTTTAGTGAGGTTCTACATATTTGTAGTGAACGTTGATTTTAGATGGTGATCGACTATGGTGAAAAGTGGTGGTGGTATTTGAAAACTGATTTTTTGGAGTTTTGTTCTTGCTTTTTTGCACAGGTAGGAAAAAACAGGGAGGTTGTTATCACGTTTGCTTTTGTGGAAAACTCCAACAGACTATGATGATTGTGGCAGAGATTATTGCTTGGCCTGGAATAATCGAGGACGACAACTGGTCTTTTCTGCACTTGCAACCAGAAGCCGATTTCGCATACACATACACATATTCACATATTAGTTATTAAATTAGATTTTCACTTTAGGAATTAGCACGTAGCATAAATGAGTGGGTATGAGGTTTTAATTGTTGTCATTGATTAGCATAATACAAAATAAATATGTTTTGGTCGAGCGTGCCACAATGCGCGCGGGTATAAACCTAGTTATTTGTTATTGTTTGTTGATATAATGTGCAGGCTTTTACATATTTCTTGCAAATGTAGGTACAATGACAAGTAGAGTGCAAAGTTGCAAAATTAGCCTGCCTTTGCGAGTCCATTAAACCAAACATGCAGAGTCAAACGAGCCTAGGCCATTGAAGAAGAGGGTCATGGTGGAAAGAGGCAGAAACAGGTTTAGAACACAACTATATGTATGTTTATACAAATTAAGTGATTTTGATGTTTATGTTAGTAATAATTCTCGTCTTGAAATTAAAACCATCACGAACATTAATCTTCATCTTATTAATTTAATTGTTGTCTCAGGTAGGGGGAGGAGTAGATGCTAACACGGATGCGGATATTAATGCATTCGTGAAGAGTGGTCTAGTTATGCCGCAACCTTCATTTTCAAGTTATCCGTACGTTTAGTCTAGACTAATGTAATGTATTGACACAATATTTTTGTAACTAGTGGTAGGATTCGACAAATGCTAATTGTAATTTTTTTGTGGTATATATAATATATGCAATTTAATTTTGAAATTTATTGATTTTGTTATTATAAATATAAATATAAATCCAGATTTATTAGTTATTGTGCAGAATTTTTTTTTAGATAAAAAAAAACATGACACGCAAAATTAGTGTCATAAAGGTGTGTCGTAAATGCATGTCATGAAAGAGTGTCATTAAAGAGTGTGTCATAAATGCGTGTCAAAAAAGCGTGTCGTAAAGGAGTGTCATAAACGCGTGTCATTAAAAGATGACACGCGCCTGCATGTCATAAACCATTCTTGACATGTTCTTCCTTGACACTTTTCTGTGTGTCATAAACACCCTTTTATGACGCGCAATGCGCGTCAAGAAAGGGGTATTTTTCTAGTAGTGACACTATTAACATGATACTTCTGGATAATGTTACTTCGATTCTTTTGGACCGATATTAACTGATACTACAAGATCAGTTATACCGCCTCATTAAAACTTACTAAGAAAACCCAGTGGAACAAAACACAGTTAAGGAAAAAGAGTAAAGCATGTATATTACTCCTATTCAATTTATCCTTACCTCCTTTCTCTTTCTTTGTTCACATGTTGGTTGAGAAGAGATCTCAATTGTAAGAAGTTCTTGGCTATTCCCTCGGGTGTTAAGTCTATGTGTTCTGGTGTATGCATAGCCGAGTTAGGGAGAAGCAACCCCTGAACGTGAAGGGGTTGGTGTTTGGAAGAGGGAGAACTTCAGGGACGTGGTCCCCGTTGGATTGCCTCTGGGAGTAGAGAACGGAGTGGATCTGGTCGGAGAAGTTCGATCAGTGTTTGGTGTCTCAACTAGTGTTGTAGGGTACTTGATTCAACTCGCCTTGAGACTCTTCGTCAGACATTTCAAAAAGTTGGAGCTACACAACTGATTTTCAATGTAAATTCAACGGCGCAGCCCCATAGTGGGCGCTAACTTGTTGCTACAACAAATATAAGACCAACGATAGTTATTAGTTCTCCGAGGGTAGAAGGATTGAAGGGTTTTGGTTAGCCTCACGCAGGTCGTGGGGTCCCCCCACGTTTGCAGCACATAGGTAGCATTTTGTTGTTTTAGTTGTTTATGATTCTGATTTGAAGATTATTCAAACCAGAATGTTATAGTTATCATTGTATTTTTATTATTATTATGAGATGTGATGTATAAAGAAAATATTATGCATGGAGCATGATCTTCTAGAGAGAAGAGAGGGATATGAAAGGAGTGAGTTTCCATATCAGGAAGTCAACTTTTATAGAAGAAAGTTCTTCTATAAAGGGAAGTGAAGCATACTGGATCCTTGGTTGTAGTAAGGGACTTTTCCATCTTACTTATGGAAAGCTTTGGACCTGCGGATAACGATGTGCACTCTCCACACATGGTGGTTGAGGCCTAAGCTAGAGAGTCAACCCAGAAAGTGTGACAAGACAAGACACTTATTTGTTCCTTCTGCTGCTGATGACAGTTGCTTCGCTTTTGAACCCTTTTAAGCTCTTGTGTATTATATTCAGTTTTTTAGGTTTGAGCCTCCCAGGTCATCAGGTTTAAAGTTGCTTATGTCGTTTTCCAATGCATAAAACCTCTAAATCAATGTTACCTATGTATAAATATACTATTTGTTAGAAAACTTACATTATAATCACCGCACGCCTTTCGTACATGAAGCTCGCATGTTTTCGAGTCTCTGTACTTGTACTTGCTGCAATAAACAAATCATAGAAGTGAACCGGGCTTGTGTTTGACACAATTCCATTAAACAGATTCTTCGTCTGTTCCCAGGGTACACCGGTTCGAAACAGTGACGATTGTGCACTGCCGGACTATCCCACTTGCTGGAAAAGAAACCGAAACAAGATTGTTTCTGAAAACATTTTACTGCAGTAACAGAACAATGTATGCGAGAGACTGTTTATATGTTTCTGTTGAGGCCTGAGCTAGAGAGTCAACCCAGAAAGTGTGACAAGACAGGACACTTATTTGTTCCTTCTGTTGCTGATGACAGTTGCTTTGCTTTTGAACCCTTTTAAGCTCTTGTGTATTATATTCAGTTTTTTAGGTTTGAGCTTCCCAGGTCATCAAGTTTAAAGTTGCTTGTGTCGTTTTCCAATGCATAAAACCTCTAAATCAATGTTATCTATGTATAAATATACTATTACTGTAATTTATTTGTTTTATAATCATTATTATCACATTATAACTATTTATAATTAATTTTAAAATTGGTCAAATGCATGTTTGCATGTAAGCCCGTTCCATTTCTAACAAGACGAGTGGTGACCTATTTCAACGCTAACCCTGTTTGAAGCTGTCACTCAACACGAGAACACACCTGACCCGTTCATCTATAGCCGTGTCTAGTTTTCTACATTGGTCCGTTTTTATTTTTTGGTTTTTTCTTTTGTATTTTGATCAAGTATCTAACTATTGCTATTTAAAACATATTTCTATCGAATATGGAATCAGAATTACAGTATTGTGTTTTCTACAAGCATAGTCTCTCATAATAACTAATTCTATTTTCATAGCACTTGTACGTTCAGTTGGTTCATGATGTAGATTTGGTAAGGTCAATCTAATGGCCCCACAAATGCTGGAGCTTTTGATATAAACTTTGTGTCATGTTTACCAAACATGATAGTTATGGCGTCCGTTAATGAGGTTGAGCTTGCTAACATGCAAGGTGGCCACTGCATCCTGCATTGATGATAAGCCTCTCTGTTTCCATGGAGTTCCCATTGAAGTGAAATCTCATCAATATCTTACTACAAACCATATTTGTTTAGGATTTATCAACAATAATTACATTTGGATTTGGCTCGCCATTTTAAACAAGCTACGTTATTGCAAAATAATGAAATCGATTGACGCATTTTGTTAACAATGGTGGTGAAATGAGCAGGATTCATGTGAGTTGGGTACTGGGTAGTGGGCTCTTCCTGACCTTTTTTGGTGCAGACTTGCACCTATGTCTTATCACATCTTCTCCACCTCTTCTTCTCTTCTTCATCATCAGTTTCCTCCATCCCCTCTCCCCTCCCACCTCTGCCACCTATCTCCTCCTCCTTCAGCCCGCCGCCGCCCTCCCTCGTCCTCCCTCAGCCCGTCGCCGCCCTCCCTCGTCCTCCCTCAGCCCGTCGCCGCCCCTCCTCCTCCCTCAGCCCGCCGCTGCCCCTCCTCCTCCCGCCGCCACGTTGAAGACAACCTATTTTCCCCTCATCTTCTTCACATCTCAAAGCCTTCCTCTTCTTCTCTACTCCTATTTTCCTTCTATCTCTGATTTTGAAATGGATTGTGGGTGGGCGACAGGTTCGTAGCTGCGACTGTTGTTAAGTTGGTTAATGAGGCTAATGGACCACCTCATCTTCTTTGTAATTATTATTATTATTATTATTATTATTATTATTAACAATTTATAAGAGGGTCTCATGTGGTGGGTTATGGTTTCGGGTGACAGAAGTGGGTGTTGGGTCACGGTGGAGGGTCTAGGTTACGCTGCAGACGTTTGGTCCACCTCTTCTCCTACAGATGTCTGCAGATGTGGTCCGTAGACTGCAGACCTTTTGACTCAAAAAAACAAACAACACATTTGTGTTTTAAACTTTACTCATTCTTTATCTATTGCTTAAATATGTATATATAATATAATACTAGTATAGTGCACCCGTGCTACGCACGGGTTGCGTGGGATATGCACCTCTATTCCACCGCGCGTTGCGCGAAGGTTGTTGGAAGTGGCTGCAATACAACTTTAAAAAACTTGGGTGAAACCTTAAAAGCTAAAAGTTTAGTGGTCAAAGTTTGAAATACTAAAAGCTAAAAGTTTGGTGATCAAAGTTTGGTGGTCAAATTGGAAGAAAAGAAAGTACATAAGTTAGTGGCCAAACTGTAAAAAAATTAAGTGCCAAATTGGGAAAGCATAAAGTAAGAAAGTTAGTGGCCAAAGTGCAAAGAATCTTAAAAAAAAGTTTGGTGGTCAAATTGAAGAAAAGAAATACATAACCTAGTGGCCAAATTGTTTAGTGGCCAAACTGTAAAAAAATAAAGTGCCAAATTAAGAAAACAGAAAGTAAAAAAGTTAGTGGCCAAAGTGCAAATAATTATAGTTTACTATTGCCTAACATGTTTGAAATTAATATATAGAGTAATATGTAATAAATAAATTAAACCATATAACGATATTCTTTTTTATTAATTACTTACGAGACAGACTATGTCTCCTCTCTTTTAATGGCCGAATCAACAAAATTTACTTGGAAGGTTGGTCTAAATGTTACTAGGTTATAGCTCGTGTATTACATACGGTCATTTTGAAATTTGGTTTGAATGGAGAGGAGATATTCTGAGATAAACATGGAAATCATATAAAAAGTTATGAAGACTTGATCGAAAGCTTTGCTTCCAAAGAAGCTAGATACGCACAATTCGCTTAAGTAAATTTAGATTATTTTGGTACCATACTTTTGTTTTGATGATTGTTATAACAGTATTGTCGTATTGTGATTTTTTTATACATGATGATTGGGTTTCACTTGTATGGACCCGATTTATTTTTAGTGGCCTCATGCCCAAAACATTTTGACATATCTTGAAGACGGCCCTAGATTTCCCATACCCAAAAAGAAGAATGTTGCGGTTGGAAACACTCTTTTGGCTACAGGACTTACTGCTCTATGCATTGTTATACTCAAACAATCCCCAAGTTTCAACAGCCCTAGCATAGTGAATTTATCCTTTTTTTTTATTTGCATGTTCTTCTTTGCTTTAGATTGGTATTTTGATCTAGTCTTTCATTATGTACCACTTAGGTTGTATTGAATAAATATGCCTTTAGGAAAAGTGCCGGACCACCGTATACTCAACACAATGTTTTATATCGTTCGGAGATTTTTAGATCAACTTTTGTCAGGTTAACTTTCAGATTGTCATGTTTAATGAAGTGTACATATGTACATGTATCTAAAGTAATTGCGTTGCTCTTAACTATTAACTAAAACATTTAGACTTCGTAAAGTTTTAATTTTACAAGACCGAATACAACTATTTTCACGATTCAAGTTTGGTACAATTCATGACTTAATAATCAAAAGAGAGGTACTTCAAATTAACATTCGGTTTTTACAAATTTATAATCAATTTTTCTAATTAGTATTCTTATCTCTTTTAATATACAATTTCTTTCTATCTCATATTATTACAATTTTCCTTTTCTCATATTAAACTACATCTTTCTTCCTTACTTATATCTATATCTATAGAGATAAACTATTACATTCGTCTATCCCAGGACGCTCCCGGGTAATAAAGTAGTAAATACATATACAAAACGATTAGATTAATTTAGTATAAATGATATGTGTGTGTTAATATATAGAAGTAGGGCTGCAAACGAACCGAACGAACACAAACAAGGTCTTGTTCGTGTTCGTTTTTTAAGGAAATTACGTGTTCACGAACAGTTCATAAACACTTACCGAATGAGATTTTATGTTCGTTTTCGTTTGTTAAGAAAACACTCGTGTTCGTTTGTTAATTTAGTTCATGAACGCTCACGAACACAATCGAACACTAATGAACACAAACACGCGTGCATGAATACAAAGTATTCATGAACGGAAACAAACACAAAGGGACATATATTAACTTCCAAATAATATCAAATTCACATATACTAAGAAATTAATTAACTAGATACGCCCAAAATATAACCTAGTTATACTAACATACTTAGTACTTAACATAATATTGGTAAAAATAATAAAGTAGTGTCTAAAAAACCTAAGCTCGTATCTTAAACTTGAAGTATTAATTGGTTATTTAAACTTGAACTCTTTATTAATTATTTATTTAATGATTTTACTAAAAGTAGAGTTTGTTGATCTTGTATAGTCATATACTTATCCCACATAAATTATTTACTTATTTGGGTAAAATAAATAAAAATTAAAGAATGTAAAAAACATTGTTAAATTTAAAAACCCTTTTAAACTATTGAACATAACTGAACTTAAACGAACACGTTACCGAATGCTCACGAACATAAACGAACACGTTACCGAACGTTCACGAACATAAATGAACGAACGCGACATTTGTTCATGTTCGTTCGTTTAACTAAACGAACAATTTTTTTTTGTTCGTGTTCATTCATTTATTAAACGAACAAACACAAAAGAACTTTCTGCCAAACGGTTCGTGAATTGTTCGTTGAAAGATTAGTCCGTTTGTAGCCCTATATAGATGTGTGACTGTGTGTAATTTGTTCATCCCATTTAACGGTCTTATATTCTTATTAAATAACAAGGCAAAATGGGGATATATATATATATATATATATATATATATATATATATATATATATATATATATATATATATATATATATAGGGGAAGTATCCATAGAAAACTCTCTAAATTGAGGAAACTCTAGTAAACTTGATACTTGGCCAAGATTTGTCCACATCACCCATTTTAATTTATCTCATATTATATTAACAAGGTTACTTTGGTCATTTTAGATTTCCCCCCTTTTTCAATTTTGAAACATTTCCCTCCCTCCTATATAATGCATTCTCTCTCATTATCTCTCATTCTCTCACCACCACATTCTCTCTCATTCTCTCCCCTCACAACCATGAGCAGCCACCACCACCACCACCTCACCACCATCGACCACACTAACCACCACCATTAACCACCACCATCATCGTCCACCATCAGTAGCGTCTGCAACAACCATCGACCATAATCATCTTACATCATCATCGTCGAACATCACCACCACCATCGCTCCTACCATCGAAACAACCACCACCAGCATCATCAATGACCACCACAGAACCATTCAGATTTCCGACTGATGATTTGTTCAGATTTTCGACTGATGCTCTGTTTAGATCTCTAACTGATCTGGTATGATGCTGCTGGTATGATTTTTTTTATATATATATACATGTTCTGATTGGTTATTTTTAGTCTTTTGCGTTTTCAGTAGTTGTGTTTATAGTCATATGGTGATTATAACTGGATTTTATTTTGTAATAGCTTGGATTTTTTAGTGCACGCGAGTTGTTTGATCAAATGTCTCATAGAAAAACACTAGTGTTGCAACTTGAAACTAATGTTTTTTGGGCTCCTTTTAGCTTTTATGGCTGATTTGTTTTTGTGTGAAAATGTGTGAAAATGTGTGAAACTGTACTGAGATGGAAATGGTAGTTTATTTGGAAGAACAAATTAATTTTGCTTTAATTTTTTCGTTATTCACTACTTTATTATAGATTAGATTTTATATAGTTTTGTCCGATTTTCTTATCATACTTTTTAAAATATATACTTTCACTATATTGATGAATCTAGCAAATAGAAACACTATATTACGACCCTCTGCCATTGAATAAATGTGTATTCTTTAATGTTAGTATATGTTAACACATGTTATTTTTTTGTGATGTCTCATTATGTGTTCGAGGATGCCAACTAACATGTATATATTTAGAGTAGTTTTATAAAAATGTATGTATTTGTATATATTTAAATAAAGGTCTGATTTTGGTTAAGGTTTGTTTTTTGTATTGGTGCTTACTAATGTGTACGGCTTTAATTAACATGTGTTAGTGATGCTAACACATGTTTGTATTTTTGGTGTCCCACTGATGAATCTATCCCCATTGACATGTGTTAGGGTTCAATTAACCTGTGTCAGTGATTCAATTAACATGTGTCAGTGATGCTAACACATGTTAGTATATGCCCAACTAACACGTGTTAGGGTTCATATGACATACGTTATTTTCAGAAAAAACATGTTAGAATATGCTAACACATGTTAGTGATGTCTCATTATGTGTTTTGGACAGCCAACTAACACCTGTTATCTTTTTTGAAGGTGAAGAGATGTTTATGTTAAAGATGAAGATGGATATCAAGAATGAAGCATAGCAAGATCTTTTTAATGTTGTTAGGATAGTTTTTTATCATTCACAAATAATTATGTTTGTATGAAATGTCTTTTTGATACGTTTTATTGTTGATTGTTAAGATCGTTTTTATCATTTTCTTAAATAAATATACATTTTATGTGTTCTTTTTTTTTTTTTTTTGTTCCTTTAGCATATGAATGTTAACACATGTTAGTGATGTCTTATACAATGTCATGTTTCTTTATCATAATACTAACACATGTTATTTTTCTTTGTGGGAAAGAGTGCCATAAAGTAGGAGAGAGATGACTTGACAAGTGTCAAATCAACTTTTTTACATATGTTTTTCAGAAAATAAAGATTACCATATTGCCCTTATTTTTGTAATTTAGTGAATTTTAGTGTATTATTTAAATTAGAAGGTGGGACCATCAATCACAACCATTGATCATGCTTGATCAATGGTTGTGATAGGGTTTAGTGGGTTTTCTCAAATATTTGAGGTTTTCTATAGAACCATCCCATATATATATATATATATATATATATATATATATATATATATATATATATATATATATATATAGAGAGAGAGAGAGAGAGAGAGAGAGAGAGAGTTGTTTTTCAAGAAAGTGCTTATCATTATATACTATGTATTAACCAAAACTTTAGATGAACAGTTTATGGCAATGACGTTATTCACCGGTTAAAACAAAGGGGTTTAAGGAATTTTACCACCTAGTGCGTCGAATCCCAGCCATCTTTATTAGCAAGCTCATTGTCACGACCCACTTAAAATTTTCAGCTTCCAGGGGCATCTAGTCGATTCTCAAGCCATCCAGAAGTCTCCGGAACAGCCTACAAAATTCCAACCATGGGGCATCTACAAGCATCAAGTACTAACCAAGAAGGGTCAAGAAAACGCCAGAAAAGACTGGTTAAAACAACCCTAAAAGTGCAACCAATAAACTTCTAGAAATGAGCAACTTATACCATAAATATCATGATATCCTCATAGATGTATCTAGATATTATATAGTAGATATTTGTAGTAGATCAATCTAGATATGGAACTATCTAGATCATGATCAACTAGTATAAATAAGTCATTTTGGTTCTCATTTTGAGACACCCCCTCATAACTTGATCACTACACACATTACTTGTAAACTCTTGTAAAGCTTCTTGTAATATCGTTCTAATATATTAGTTAGAGGCATTCTAAGTAACTGCGTCAAAGGCTCAACTTAGAGGCATTCTAAGTCATCGCATCAAAGGCTCAATTTGCAATTTCTGTCAATGGATGTTTAGTTGCTCAGAATAACATGTTTTTAAAGCATCTTCATACAACTGTATGGGTTTGTAGGTTGACATTTGCAAAATCCAAACTGTCTACAACTTAAGGTAAGATGTTTTCTTCTTATATTTGGAATCTAAAAGGTAGGTATGATGCTTTTGGATTTGATGGCACTGTTTTGGTGGTTTATTTAGTTGACATAAACGGTTAATATTTCTTTGTTTTTGTTTTTAGCTTAGATACATAGTATTAATATTAATGATTTGTAATCATGTTTGTTAGCTGATCGCCAGCAAGAGTATCTTTATACTATCATCTGCAAGGTTGGCTTTACTGATCCATGTAACAAGAAAATGGTGTGTTATTGGTTATGTTTGCAGGAGTTTGATGAGGTTTTTGGACCAGAATGAAATTCTGTAGTCTCAAGGTTTGGATCATTTGTGACACACTTACTTGGTACAATAGTGATTGACGGACTATTGCGCACTCATCGGCAAGGCAATTTCGTCGATAATCAGTTACGGCAGCACAAGGGAGTGGTGCGGAGATTCACAGCACCGACAGGTATGGGTATAGATTTTCACATGAATTAGTTGGTAGGCATCGTTTAGGGTCTTGGTTTATAAGTATTGTTACAAGAAATTTAGGGGTTTTGTCTAAAGGAGGCAATTAGGGTTATGGCGAGTCACTATAGTCAGTGACCAGTCAAATGGAGTTATTGGCCTCAATTCATACAAGTAACCAGATTTTTCTGGAACTTCATTGGTTTATTTGTTTGTTTATCCTCAATCGCATGATTAGGGTTGTCCAAAAAACTCGTGGCTTGGAACTCGCTCGGATTTAGCTCGAAAAAAGCTCGCTGGATATGGCTCGGTTTGAAACTGAGCTGAGCCGGATCGGATCGGTTAGAAAGTGAGCCAAGCTCGACTCGGTTCGTAACGAGCTGAGCTGGCTCGGATAATTCTAATTGTTAATATACATTTTTATATACATATAATATAGTATAAAAATGTTAAAAAAAGATGGGCAACATGTTACATATTTAATATTTGGTAATAGTAGCATGGAGATTGTGCACTTGGAATTGAAGTTACAACTAATCAAGTTATTTAAATAAACCATAGCATAATGATAAATTGTCCAAGTACTCAAGTTATCAAACTCAATACTGATTTTGATTTCACTAAAGACACTGTTAATCATTCTAAAGCTAAGCATATTCGAATTAAGTATCACTTTATTCGTGATTCCTATGCTAAAGGATTGATTGACATGGTCAAAATCCACACTGACTATCAGAGAGCTGATCTTTTTACCAAAGCTTTTGACAAATCACGTTTTGAATTTTTATTAAAAGCTAATGGTATTAAGGAAAAACAAGACTATTCTTTACATTGGTTTATCAATTTTATTTTGTTTTTATGTTTTCAGAAAAGTTAAAAAATCCAAAAATATGTTTTTCATTTCAGGGGGAGCATTTTATTTAGAAAAACCAAAAACATTGAAAAATTTGAAAATCCATAAAAATCAGAAAACCCAAAATGATTTTTCCTGGAGAAAAAGAGGAAATGAGAGTACATCGGTGAGGATCTATTGCATGCTAAAGATTTGAAAAGTCAAATGCTTGATCAGTGTTGCTTTGTGTGATGTGTTGATAGGCTTCGTAGGCTTATTATTGCGTGCCTGATACATACATATCAAACTATTTACTATGTGGATGAACACCTCATGGGCATATGGTCTTGGTACCGTAATTTCGTTTGATAGGGTATTGTACAAAATTTGGAGGTTTCGGGTTGTTATGTTATTTGTTATCTGGGTATAGCCAATCTGATCTTTTGTCGTATTGATTTTCGGACCTAAATCAGGCAGGGTATCTTAATAAAAGAGCTTCAATGCCAAAACCCAAAATTACCGAATTAAGGAACTTTAAATGTGTGATGATAATCAAAGATTATCTAATGAATCATATCTAATCACTGATGAAAATCATGATTGATATAAGATCTCGACCTGGTAGAGTGCACATGTTACTCTGTAGCATTGATTTGCTGACCTGTATACCTCTGTGCCTCATACCTTGTAATTACGGATAACAATAGCATAATCACGCATTACAATGAATATTTGTGCAACATTCCTTGATACGGGAGTATGTCGTGTGTGTGGGAACCATATGTGAATTAGTTTATACTATACATAGTAGTATCAGTTTAAAGCATTGCATAGCGGTCTGCATGTGAGTTTATGTGGATAACAATATCAGCAGTTGCCAAAGTTACATTGTCAGTATAGTTTAAATGAAACATAACAACGGTGTGATGTGATCTCTCATAAACTGATAGGATCCTCTTACCAGAAAATCACAAAAAAAGTTTATTGCTTTCTGTTGATTTAGTTCATCTACAAAAACTCAAAAAAGTTTTTTGGTATGTTTTAACATAAATTTCAACAAATCCAAAAGATTTTACATTTCTGTGATGTTTTTGATATCCGATGGTGAATGATGATCATTTTCTGAAGTTTGACAGACCAAATTGAGTTTTGTATCATTTAAATGAGAAATGATGAAAGTTTGAAGGTTTAAAAGGTTTAAAATGACAAAACGGGATTCAAATTTGACATTTGGTAAAAATTTCATTTTTCCAAGTTCTCTATTCGACCTTTCGTTAAGTCGAATGAGAATCTGAGGCCTTGATTCGAACCTTATTCAGAGGTCGAATGGGAGTGTTTGTCTGATTAATTTCATTCGAGCCATTTTATTTTCATTCGAACCTTTTAGTAGGTCGAATGGACTTGAAATTTTCTCATTCGAACCCTGCAAAGGTTGAATGAAGGTAGTCTATATATATCATTCAGCTCATTCGAACCCCTATCAGAAATTTTTCAAAAATCCAATCTTAACCTGACCTTGTTGCTTGTTTGTTTTACATCATTGATTCTTGTTCCTTGTGACTTACTGATCATTTTCACATAAAATTTACAGCTATTAATCCAGTATTCAATCCAGAATCGAAGTTCAAAGTTTTGGAACCCTAGTTCTTCAATCTGTGCATTTTAATTGCATTTGAATAACAATTGGACATACATTAACCATTATCGATGGTTTTAGGGGGAGAATAACTAAAAATCCAGTGTTTAAACATGTTATTGATCATAATCGATTATTAAACCCTAGATTTTAAAGGAAAACCATCTATAAGTGTTTAATTGATGCAATTGATCATTGTTAAATGTGTATCGGTCATGTTAGAGTCATTTGCAATCAAAATGTGATGTTTATCATGCTCTGATTGTGTTTTGGTCAATTCAAATTGAATCAGTGGCCATTCGACCATCTTAAAAGGTCGAATGAACAAAGTTTAGGTCGAATGGATGCTTTTATTCTTCATTCGATATCTTTATTTCCCATTCGAACCCACGATGAGGTCGAATGGACATTATTTTTGACCAAAATTCAATTTTTATCCGAGTTGACAAATTTTCATGTTTGTTTGATTGTTTTTGCAGGTTATTATGGCTGAACAACCAGTACAGGAAGTTGCAGAGCAGTCAACACCAAAACCATTGAATTTTGAACAAGTACATAATTGTTGTGCTTATATAGGAGACGTTGGGAAATATGAAGAATTCTCGGGGATAGTTGAATTTCTAAGAACAAACTGGTTACAAATATTGGGTCAAATTATACACTAAGCATAAATGGCTCTGATATAGCATAAATTTGGTTAAATTATACACATTCACATGACAGAATATACAATCATTGTTTACTCAAACACAATATCATCAACTGGTAACAATATCAATTCATAAGAAGACACATTTTTCAATATGCTGTTAATGCATAAAATTAAATAAACTAAGCTTTTAAAGTAATCAATTCATAGAGATGTATGTGGTCTAGTAAAGCCGAAATATGAAGCAACTATCATCCAGACAGTAATTGCCCTATGATTATTGAGGACATAGTAGGTTGTGTGTTCTTGTTTATCATACATGTGGGGCACCTGTTATTGTGAACCATGTCATCCGATGTGGATTGTGTTTATGTACGGGAGGCTTATAGTAGATCATGAAGTGGACCCATATGGGCCCCATGTAGAGTCATAGGCCGCATATTGTCTCTAATCTACCACGTAAGGTTGTTTTAATTGTAAAAACGAGTATTTTAACATGAGTCAAGCCTTTAATATGTTCAAGCATGTGTTAACATGTGTTTTAGTTGAACTTAACATGTGTTAGCAATTGATAGCTGATTATACCACACAATGTAGCATCGTAATTGATTAGCTAGGGGCTAAACTTAGCTTGTCAAGGTACCTACGACCCATTACAAGATGTGTTAATGTGTGATTTTGTGTTGGAAGCCGATTGTACACCTCGATTAGGAATCTTTATCTTAAAATACAAACTAGACATGTTTTAGTTAGAAAAACCTGCACCAAGTCAATAAGTTTATGCGAGGTTTGAGCAAAGATGTTCCAAGATTCCATATGTAAGCATGACCGATTGTTTAACATGTTTTGATCATATATAAGTAGAACAAAGTGTTCATAATGGGCGTGACTTAGAAGCTTGGTTTAACCGATTTCTAACACAATTCAAGGGCCGATTGTATGGTCAATAGACTTGGGTTTGGGTTCACAATAGGACCGAAGGGACATAAGAGACATGGGTGGTTAGGACTTACCTTAATGCTTGATGATAGGAAGGGGAACTCGTGGCCTTGTAGCTTCCGAGAGTGGGTCTTGTATGGATCGGTTAAAGGCTTTAGGAAGTGGTTTAGGGAGGGCCGAACCTTGTGAGAGTTGTAGTGTTTGTGTTGGTGCAATGGATTGATCAAAAGGCCTCCTTTATATAGAGACTCAAGTGGGTAGTGGACAAAACAAAGAGGGTAAGTGTATCCTTGTTCTAGGGATCGATCAAGAGGCATAGACACCAAATGTATGTTTATGTTTTGACGTCACATCATTCCTTGTTCCATCCCTTTCTTCGGCTAGCATAGAACTCAAAAGGGGTAGGTGCTTCCTTCTTGGAGAATGGAGTGTATCATTGTCTTATACTTAGTTTCATGATATCTTATGTCATGCCTTCTCTTCCTTGTCCATAGCCGAGTTAGTACAAGTGTTCACAAAGGGGAAAGGTGGACTTGCAAAGGGGTGTTAAGAAGGTTTGTTGTATAGTCATTTTGGTGTAAGATGACAACAAGGTATGAGCTTCCACCTTGTCTTGTATCGGCCAAGAATGAGGATAGGAAAGAGGTGATCCAATCTTGATGATAGTGATGTTTTAGAAGCTTCCTCATCTAGTCCCTTTCACAATGTGTTGGCCGATGGGTGTCATGGATTTAAAAAGGGAAGGGGTAGTTATTTAGGGTCTTGATAGTTTAAGTGGTTCTTTTCTTTTGGATGCAAGGTTTAACCATATGTTTGAAAGTGACTTGAGGCAAGTGTGGTGTTGTGAGTTTCGGCTGATTGGTATGTCACTAAGATCATCATTCTTTTGGCAAGTACTAGGGTCTAGGATGTAGTTATAGGTATGACTAAGACCTAGTTGTGTGAAATGATGATCACATGCTTTTGTGTGTTTGGCTTCGGCCGTGGATGTAGACAAAAAGGGAGATAGTTTTGATAAGTGAGTAGGATTGCATTACAAAATGAGGCAATGCGTTTTCTTGAGTTTGTGTGTACAAGGGTGTAAGTCTCTACTTTGGTGAAATGTTAAGACAATAACATCTTTAAACACACACACACACACACACACATATATATATATATATATGTTTTTACATATGCATATGTATTGGGTGCATGGTTGTGAATCGTTTTAAGACATCATGGCTAAGAATTTGACAGAACTCGTGAGCTTAGTGGTTGATTATCCACGGATTTAGGTGACCATCATGTATTAGCTTCGTAGGTTATTGAATTTTATGAACACGTGTTTGTTATATGTTAACACATGTTAGTCTTTTTGGGTGATTATTTACATGTGCTAGTGATGAGTTACCATATGTTAGAGTGTGGTAACCTCATGAGATGCTTTATGGTGAGTGCCTGGGTGTTGTATGCATAAACAGTTGTTCTTTGTTAAGTTTTCTGAATAACTCATGCTTCACTAGACTGGGGGGGGGGGGGGGTATTGTGTGTATAAAACATCTAATTATGCACATATAATGACAATAATAAATGGAATGCGTACGGATGTTGACCTGGATCGTTGACCGTTGTCACAAATTGCTTCATATATTTGTTTTTTTTTTTTTCAAGATAGATGAATAAACAACACATTTCAATAATTTTCTTATATTCTTATTTTTTTTAAATGATAAAAATGAATTATTAATCTTCTTCTCGCAGTTCTCGCATTAAAACCTCTTCTGAAATGAACCATATATAGGGAAAGGATAATGTGGAAACCCTTGTTATATGGTAAACTCTGGAAACTCTGACTTCCCAATTTTTTTTATTTTTGAAAAAAAAATAGGGCATGTAATATACATGATTTTAAGCATTTTGAGCCAAAAAAAATCAAAAAAGCGCCGAGTAGTTTTTTTTTTTTTTTTTAAATAAAGTTTTGACTAACACATGTTAAGCGAAATTAACACATGTTAACCATTTGTTACCCGAAGACGGTTTTTTATTTTTTTTTAAAAAATGGCTCGGCGCTTTTTTTCATTTTTTTGGCCCGAAATGCTTAAAATCATGTATATTACATACCCTAAAATTTTCATATAAAAAAAAGTCGGAAAGTTAGAGTTTCCAGAGTTTACCATATAACAAGGGTTTCCAATATAACCTTACTAGCTTTTATCCCAGGAGCGTCCCGGAGTTGAAAATATAACAAATCTAATAATACTAATACTAATAGTAATAATTATTACTCTTGTAATTAAATAAATAAAAAAAATAACCTTGCTATAAGGTGACACCATGTGTTGCAGTATTGTGCAATTATTTCTCCTAGCTTCTGTTATGCATCTTTAAAAGAGTAAAATTCCAATGAAAGCATGGCGATTGGGCTGAATTTTAATATCGTAGATAAGAACCTGGTTTAAAAGAAAAAAACATTATTAATGAATAACCTGAACACTTTGTGTTTTTTTTTTCTTGTATGAACGAAACCCCACAAAAAATAGTCGTTTTTTTCTCCGTTTTTTATATAGCACTATGGTACTCGTTGGAAAGATAATAAAACGCTCGTTAATTTGGTGTAATTTTTTTCTTTAAAAAATCTCGTATATAAAAGATATTAACGTTTAAAAATTATGGGAGAAAACATAAGAGAGAAAAATTTAAATTTGTTTTTAAATTCTTTGTTCCTAAAATAACTTAATTTAAATTTAGTAGATTAGGTTTTATATTATATTTTTTTTATTTGCCACATGGCATGACACATGGGACACTCAAGGAGGAGAATGCCTCCTTGAATGTCATGTCATTAAAATGACTTTCTTAGGCCTTTATTGAATGACAACTCATCAAACTTCAATTCTTTTATTATATAGGTTCTTGTGACTACATAGACTTATCACATTTTTCGTACAAAATGTGATAAGTCTATGTAGTCATTGTGTTATAAATTTTGGCTATGATGTTTTTGAATTCTTTTGCATTGTATTATATTGAAAAACACAAAATGTAAGAATTTAAAACACAATCAAATGTATTCTAGACATGAAATTTAAAACACACTGATTACTTTCTTCACTTGGTGTTTTAGATTGCATGTCGAGAATATATTTATTAGTGTTTTAATTGCGTTTTGTATTTTTCTATATAAAACAATGCATTCCAAATTTTCTACACCATATTTTCATAAGAAATACGTTGAAAATTGCGTAGTAAATGTGTAGTAATTGATTTTCGGTGAGGTTTTTTCTAACATAAAGTTTTGTTGCAAATGCGTAACAAAATTTGAATTTGTGACGCATTTGCAACAAAACCTTGAGGTTGGAAAAAAACCTCGTCAGAAACCAATTACTATTTACTACGAAAATATGACGTAGAAAATTTGTCGCTATTATGTAGCAAATTTTCTAGTAGTGATGATTACAAACATTGGTTGTTTATAATTTTCGATCAACATAAAACATGAGAAAGTGTAGGGTACAAAGTCTCTTATCCTACAAAGTGTAGGAAGCCACAAAATGATGCCACGTGGAACTTGTCTGTTATAACTCTATAACTGATGAGAGGGGTAGTATAGTCAATTGGACATATCAATTAATCACGTTTATTATCAAATCCCTGTTTTATCGTTCATCAATTTTTTTCAAATTTCATATCTGATTCCATAATATACGATTATCATTTCTTACCATATTCAAAAATCTACAATCATCGTCGATCACTGGTTCAAATTTTTTACGAAAAATCATAATCAATTTGCCGAGTTCTTCACCATGTTCGGTATGTACTCTGTTTTTATTGTTTTCAATTAATCGTGATCTTACTCTTAATTTGTGTTTTCAGATCTAAACAATGAACCTGAATTCTTATTCGATGAAGAACATGAAGTTTCTGCTGTTTTTTGAAGTTTTTTTAGATCAGTGATGAAAACAGAGGTTGAGCATTCCATTAAAAATTTTTGATGTTTTGTGGATTTGAAGATAATCATTTGCGTTTTAGTATGTTTTATACATGCGTTTTGATGTATCTGAGATAATATGTTTAGGATAACATTCAAATGCGTTTTAATATGTTTTAACATGCGTTTTGTTGTATCTGGTGATTTTAACATGCGTTTTGATGTATCTGGTGATATTATGTTATTGATAAGATTCAAAAAATAAATACATGCGTTTTAAGATTAACAAATGCGTTTTAGCTGATTAATGAAACTGCTGAATCAAACCACTGATGGCCTAACTTCTGATGAGCAAACTACTGATGAACATTGATACACATGCGTTTTATGGGTTTACAAATGCGTTTTAACTACTACTGAATCAAACCACTGATGGCCTAACTTCTGATGAGCAAACTACTGCTGAATCAAACCACTGATGGCCTAACTTCTGATGAGCAAACTACTGATGAACATTGATACACATGCGTTTTATGGGTTTACAAATGCGTTTTAACTACTGCTGAATCAAAACCACTGATGGCCTAACTTCTGATGAACATTGATACACATGCGTTTTATGGGTTTACACATGCGTTTTACTTTTTTTTTTTAACATTGATACACATGCGTTTTACTTTTTCATGATGAGCAAACCACTGATTATCTAATGCATTACTAAATTCATAAAACGCCTCTACTAAAACTTCAAAACGCATCTGCAACTATAGATCACCAAAACATCATACTAATCAGTAAAACGCCTTTACTTTTTTCACGTCCTTCACCTGTTTTAGGTTTTTAAAGTAAAATCATGAAGTAAAATTAAAGTAAAATACGATCAAAATACGATCAAAATTAAAGTAAAATCATGAACAATTCCTTTCCTGATTTGCGTTTTGGAGGCATATTTGTTGATATGATTTTAGTGTTTCTCCGATGCTCTGTTTTTTGATTTTTGATTTTTGGACTTCGGTCTCAGTTTTGATTTTTGGAGAATCAATCGCACGCATAAAAGGAAGTAACCGTCAATTAATGAGGTTGATTTGGGCGCTGGATTAAAAAATTAAAATTATTTTAGTTTGTAATTTGTCTGTTTTACCCTCAAATTGATAACTGCCATTAATGACAAACGTGGGTAATTAATGTACGAGGTTTTCCTTATAAAACGCAGAAGGTGGGAGATGGAGGGCTAGGATGGCTTCTCACACTTTGTAGGTTAAGAAGACTTTGTACGTTAGCCGGCCTCCATAAAACATTTGGTTTTTGACCATACCACGACTTACTTTTTACGTTTTCTATTTTGGTTGCCACATCAAAGGAATAGAAATGATATGAGCGTCCGAATAGCGGGATTGAATTCCACTCGTTTGTAACAAAAATTGGATACAACATTATTATTATTATTATACTTATAACTAAAAATAGACAAATCCAAACAAAACAAATTTAGAAAAACAGCCATTATGCTTTCCAGATCAGGTTGTGATGATATCGGTATTCATTCTGTTGCCATAATTATCTCCCTTTGGATTTCATCACCAACACCATTTTTTTATTATCCTGGGATTCAATAACCGTCTTCTTTTGATCCTGATATTTTTTGGTATGCATTTTATTTACGTATTATCTGTTTGAATTTTTCTAAAATTTTGTTGGAAAGGAAGACTAGTTGATTATACAAAGAAATTGTGCGATTTGATTCGTTTCCTTGATGAACCATGTTTATGATCATTATGTTAGCGACTCAGTGGCGAAACTTCGGGGGTCGGAAATCACTAGTTTCGGGGGGTCGAAAACCAGTTTCGGATGGTCGAAACCGTATATACCAAAAAAATTTCTATACAAATGCTATATAATCGGAACTTCTGAGCGAAAATTCGGTGGGTCGGCCGCCCCTTAAGAGCTACGCACATGGTTAGCGTCTTGGGGGTAGGGTCATGAGCCAAGGGGCGAGGTGCAAAACACAAAAGCGCAACACTTTTCATATGCCAATCCCAATTTCTTATATGTTTGTGTATTTTTCTTTTATAAAAAGACCTTGTGTGTAATTTATTATATAAACAACATATATTTACAACCTAAAAGGATATATGGACAACATTTGATGCAAAAACCTTCCCCGTACAAAAGGTGTAAGTCAAGACTGTGCCTCATGGTGCTTTTCTGTGCGCTTTATGTACACCGAGTCAGAACTCAGAAGCACATGCTTGCGTCTAGGCACGCCTTTTAAAACCACGGTCGTTTAGGATCCCATGACAATGGTAACTTTGTCTTTTATTGATTTGTTAAATTTCAGATATCCGGTTTTTTAGAACCATTGTGGAATGGATAATGGTGAAGGATCGGATAATCGGGTCAGGAATGGAGAAATAGACCCTCAAATGAACAATGGTCGAAAGGTTTCCGGTGAGTCATGGGGTGAACCATTGTCTGAAGCAGAAGATGGTTCGACGGGTCAAGATAATGTTCAGAAACATGATCGAAATGTTTCTGTTGAGTTATGGGGTGAACCATTGTCTGAAGCAGAAGATGGTTCAACGGGTGAAGATCACTGTGGCGAATATGGTCCTAAGGATCCTGGTCATGTTCAAGAAGACAATTATACCGGCCAACGTGATGGTCAAACGAGCCAAAATGATGTTCACGGAGACGGTTCAGTTAAACAGCTTGAGAAATCCAATAGCAGCATAGGAGACATCGATACCACGGCACCCTTTGAGTCTGTTAGAGAAGCCGTTTCCATGTTCAGTAGTATCGTCGCCTGGAAAGCCCATAAGAATCGGATCGCAGAGGTATAATCTGTGTTATTATAAGTTTGCTGCTTATTTTTGTTAGTATAAATAATGCTAAGGGTCCAAACTACTGCGCAAACACAACCCATTCCAGTCGATTTAACCAATGTTACTACATAGTTACTCAAAACTTTGTTCGTTTATGCAGAGGCGCAAACGCACAGCACAAGAACTCAGACAAGCACAAGAAGAGATCACATTGTTGATGAAAAAGTCCAAGGCAGCGGATGAATCAAAACAACAGGTCTTGAAGGAGCTTGACAACGCGAAGCGGCGTCTAGAGGAACTGAAACTGGATCTCGAAAGTGCTGAAACAGAAGAGATACAAGCACAACAAGATGCTGAACTTGCAAAACTAAGAGCGGAAGAAATAGAGCAGGGGATTGCGGAGGAATCTAGTGTTGCAGCCAAGGCACAATTAGAACTTGCACAGGCTCGACACCAAGCTGTGATTTCTGAGCTCAAAACGGTTGACCTTGAGCTTGAAAACCTCCAAAAAGATTACACTTCACTTGTTTCTGATAGAGATTTAGCTATAAAGAAAGCTGAAGAGGCTGTGTCCAGTGCTACAGAAACTGAGAAAGATGTTCAAGACTTGACTATCAAACTGATAACCATTAAAGATGCGTTAGAATCGGCCCATGGTGCATATCTGGAGGCCGAAGAACTCAGAACTGAAGTAGTTATGGAACGGGAACAAGATAGTTTGAACGGGGAACAAGAATTGAAGCAAGCGGAGGAAGAATGGGAAAACATCAGCGAACAGATGTCTGAAACTGAGGATCTAAAGTCCAAACTGGACGTTGCTTCGGTTCAGCTTCAAGATTTGGAAGCAGAACTGGTGACTTACATGGAAGAAAGTCACAAAGATATACTATCAGCAGTTGTTTCGGCGAAAATAGACCTTGAAGAAGTGAAGACAAACATCGAAAACGTGACAAATGAAGTGAATGAGATGAAACTCTATGTTAATTCGTTAAAGACAGAACTAGAACAAGAGAAAGCAACACTTGTGGCCGTAAAACAAAGCGAAGGGGCGGAGGCGGGGGTAATGGCGGCTATTGAAGCCGACTTGATGAAAACGGTTTCTGAAGTTACAGTTATTGAAATGAAAGAAAGGGCAGCACAGTGGAAAATGGTTGAGCTACCGAAACAACTTGAGAAGGCATCTGAAGAAGCAGATCAGGCTAAATCGCGTGCTCGAAACGCACATGAAGAGCTGCAAAAAGCAAAAGAAGCAGCAAAAAAAGCCAAAAAGAGAGAAAACCAAATGATCAGTAAACTAAATGATGCAGTAAGGCAGGTGGAGGCAGCACGCGCATCAGAAAGATTTGCGCTTGGAGCAATTAGCGCAGTTGAGGAGAGCGAGTCGGCTAGAAACAGCGTATGTGAGCCCGAGTCAGGGATCACTCTTTCTGTTGAGAAATACCAAGAACTAAGCCATAAAGCGAAGGAAGCTGAGAACGAAGCTAATGATCGCGTGTCGGAAGCCATTTCCCAAATTGATATAGCGAAAGAATCGGAACTGAATGCTGCAAAGAAGTTTGAAGAAGTGAAGTCTGATCTAGCTACAAAAAAGGAACAGCTATCGACCACAATGCAAAAGGCCGAGAAGGCGAAGGAAGAAAAGCTGGCGGTCGAGCAGGAACTTAGAATATGGCGATATGAAAAAGACCAAAAATGGAAAGCTGAATCGTCTCGAAAGAAAAAGAAACGATCGTTCATCCCGAGAATGTGCATGTTTTTGTGCAGTAGGAAATGACATCATTCAAACAAATAATATGTATGTATATATATAAGACAAAGGCAGATGAATAGAACTATGTGTATTGCAGATCATCTTATAACTAAATTGTACACAATTCTTCCCCAAAATGTTAAGCAATAAATGAAAAACAAACAAATTCACGACAAAGTAACGAACCATCTGCTTCAAACACCAAATGTGTAGCGAATATTCATATTATTATCTATAACTTATACATCATCACATGTCAATATTATGTGAAGTCGCGGAATACTTACTAACATGAATATGATAGCATTCTTTCATAGTATTCAGCAACATCAGACCACTCCTAACACTAGCACATGTTAATAATCTTCTGTTATATATGGTTAAGGATTCGAGTGAAGCCATCTGTTTTCTCTTATCACAAATTGCAACTACACTGCAAGAAACCTTAAAGAGGCCTTAGTCATCAATGATTTTGGTTAAAGGAGAAGTGCCCAAAGGAAGCAGCAGCCTGATATAAAAATAATAAAAAATTTAATAAAAAAACTAGAGGTTGAAATATAATCAGTCAGTTTGGGTTATGTTTCGTATTAAAGGGTCAAATGGGTTAAACGGGAATTTTTAGCTAGAAACAAAACTAGTCAAATTGGTTGAAAATCGCCCAAAGAGTGTTATCAATGCATATAACCCTCTAAATCCTTTTATTAATATAAATTTAGTTTATTATTCTAATATTGTAGTTTGTAAAGTATATTTATAACACTATCTATGTATATTTAAAAAACTGGACAAAAAGTGTTTCGGGTCAACCAACCAGACCAGACTAAAAGGTACCATTTTCCACCTACATTGATTAAACATCTATATACTTTCTTAAGAGTAACTTTGGGTTGGACCTGATCATTGCCTGATTCTGAAACAGCATAAATACCCTTCCTCTTCTTGTTGCAAGCTGTGTTCATCAACTGTATGGCAGAATCTTCATCATCAAAGTTTTGATCCGTCACCTCTGCGATATTTAAAAAAAAAAAAAACAGGAATTAATACTACAAATATGTCTCATATGATGATGGCATGTATCTAAGTATATTACATAGAAGCACCTGTGTTACTGCATAGTGTTAATGACAGTTTTTCCGGAGGTAAATGAGATTCTATAGGTGCGTGTCCATTTCCGTTTCTAAAATGCTGGATCCATGGATTGCTGGATGAAACATTTGGTATGTTTGCTTCATTTCGCACCAAGTTTACTCTCCTGAAATCGACCCTTGACCAAAATCCATTACGCAGAACCTTAAACTGAAACATGCATGATATCAGAAAATCTATCTCAATTATGAAGAAGAAAAAAAAAACACGACAGGCAAATTGCATATATTTAAAACCTGGCCAGAAGGGGAAGCAGCATTGGCATGTATTTTCCTAGATGAGATTGAATCTGGGGAGCCATGGTGTTGAGTTTGCCAGCATTGCATATCCATTGAATTATATAACTTGTCAACGAAGGAGGCTTCCATCGACTTTAGGTACAAACTATGTTTTTCATCAGTCCATTCCGATGATTCTCCTTTTGGGGATTCCTGATACCACAATTAGGGGATGCAAGCATTAAAACTGAGTATACAATTCAAGCAGTTTGGGCGTTGAGTGATTCCCACAAATAATATGATCATGTTATGTTGATGTTGTGATAGGGAGCTCATACTTAAAAGTTTCAACTTATAACAGGGGTCCGTCCATAAGTATTGGAAGAAAACATCTGCAACAGGCTAGACGCTTGGACAAACAGCCCTAGACAATTTGCCACACTCTCATCAGTTTCTTTATCCGGAGGGAGCTCCAATCTAAAATTCAACTGTTTTCCCCCCATTTCATTATTAATTAATTAATATATAATAAAAATCCAGTAATTTTAAGCGTTTACTTTCTTTCTCTCTCTAATCCATCACCTAACATCTAACCAGGGCCAGGGGTGGCCCAACTATATAAAAAAAAAAATAAACGGTCATTCAGGCCTGCACATGTAAGGTCCCGATTTTCTTGATTATATGCTACAACCGTAAATCATTTTTTATAAATATTTTAATTGAATATGCTAAAACCGTACAAATTTTTTTCTGTGGTTATGTCGCAACCGAACCAGGAGAACTTATCTCAAAAGTCTGGTCTCATGTGAGAAAGAGCCTATTTGGATTATAAACCCACAATTGTTGCCCATACAACCAATGCGGGACATGTCCTATAGCTTGCAATGGTTTCGGTCCATAACACAATATATTAGAAAGTGTTCTAGTTGTTAAAGGTGCAAGGCGCTAATGGTTTAGGCTTCTTTAGGGTTATTTTAGATTGTTTTAGGCGCTTAAGCACACAGTATAAAAATACATTTTTAAGGGCTTTAGACATGTTTTAGGCTTCTTTAGGGTTATTTTAGATTGTTTTAGGCTAATTACATACTTGTTTAGGGTTGGTATAATTGTTTCAAACGTTTCATATGATTCTTGGCCGGAATTCTATCAAAACTTAGCATGAAGAATGCGCCAGAGGGCCTAAAGGAGGGGCTTTTGAAGCGAAGTGAGCAAGGTGCGCTGAACCTGAAAAGTGGGCCTAGGTGTTGGAGCAATCGGGTCACAAACAACTAAATTTTGTGAGAAACGCACCACGACTCTTTTCTTTTATTAAAATCAAACCACCACACAATTACAAAACAAATAAACCCTATTTATATTAAACATACTTGATCACCAAGCTACCTATTCTAATGACTCCTTATTAGATAAACATACCAACTAAACTTATCTAGACTTAACAGATAAACATCACATTAAATAATAATTTAAATCAAGATTAAACCCAACACTAGGTGCATGCCTCGGGTTGAGACAAGAACCTTTTTCCCATTTACCATTGACATTTTTTTTTCGTTTCACAAATTCCATTTCAATAGGTGATTTAGAGTTTGACTTGCTTTTTTTTTTTCGTTTCACAAATTCCATTTCAATAGGTGACAACAACAACAAAACAAAATCACGTAACCGTTATTTTGATGTAATTGCTTTTATAGTATGAAATATTTGTGTTAAAAAAAGTATGTGTTTACTTAATATATATATATATATATTCATTGCAACTTCAATAACTGTGAATATTGTGTGACTTCGTAAATAAACTGTTATCATATTTCCACGTGTTAGGATATCAAACAATAAAAATATATGTTAGGATCTCAAAACACATTTACAATCTAAACAAAGATGAATAATCATACCGTAAACGAAATCTCCTCCTGCTTCACAAACCCGGCGTCGTTTCCAGTCATCATCGAACAATCTAAAGTCCAAACGAAGATGAATAATAATAATAATAATTTAAATAATAATAAAGGTTTTTGAAGATAGAGAAAGAATGTGGAATCAACGTGAGAGGAGGAGACATGGAGTTTTGTTGAAACAGAAGTGCCAGGTGGCATATGCTTTTTCCACATGGCATGGTGCCACGTCCTCAGAAGCTCATGTTGGACTTCAGATATTTTGGTGGGCAAGATGAGTTGATTTTTATGTGTACGGTGGTGGAGATATTTTTATTATGCTTCTCAAAATATCAACTCTGTACTTTTCTTTACTTTATTCTTTTCGAATGTCTTGTTATTTAATATTTCTTGTAGATTAATACATGTCATATGTCTATCCACATCAATTGTTTTATTCAAAACTGTTTATTAATTTACATTCAACTTACAAGAGTACCCGGATTGGAGGTGGGAACACTGGCATGGAGGAGGTTTTTGGGCGGGAACACCACCGCCGGCCCAGCGTGGAGGGGAGGCTTGGTGGCACGTGAAGGGTTTTGGTTGGTGGGGTTATTTTTGACCGTTTGAAAAAAAAAATAAAATTTTTTATTACCGTTGGCTAACGGTTTAAAAAAAATAATTTTTATTATATGTATATATATATATATATATATATGGGAAAGTTAATTTGAGAACACCTATATTTCGTGCGAACCGTGAGAACGGCATCTAAAACCAATCAAATTCAAAATTTCTTTTTACACTTGTCTTTATTACTAAAATACAATCTCAAAAACACAATTTACGCGTAAAAATTCAAACGTATACGAAAATAATTTGTTTTTACACATGTGTAAATTTACTGTTTATACATGTGTAAACTATTTCATTTACACATGTGTAAAAAGTTAATTTGAAAGTGTTTTTGCAAGAAAAGATGAATTATTTGGAAAGAAAATTCGTTTATTAATATTGTATTTTGATTATAATGAGGTTTGTATTAAAAAAATTTGATTTTGATTAATTTTTTTACTTGTTCTCACGGTTCTCACAATATTTAGCGTTCTCAAGATAACCCTCCCCTATATATATATATATATATATATATATATATATATGTATATATATAGGGGAAGTATTCATAGAAAACCCTCTAAATTGAGTAAACTCTAGTAAACTTGATACTTGGTTCACATTTAGCCACATCACCTATTTTCATTTATCTCATATTATATTATAAAGGTTATTTATGTCATTTTGTATTTCCCCCCTTTTCCAATTTTAAATAATTCCCCCTCCCTATATAAAGACTTTCTCTCTCCTTCTATCATACCAACACAACCTTCCTTCTCTCTTATTCTCTCATACCACCACCACCTGCCACCACTTCCAGCCACAACCTCCGACCACCTGCCACCACCTCCGACCACCATCCAGTCACAGTCAACCTTCAGACCACAATCAAGATGATATTCTACGTTACGTATCCAGCCCCTTCTTCTGATCAAGAACGTGTCCTGCCACCACCTCCGGCCACCTCATAAAGTAAGGAGTTGAGATCTGGATCTTTTGTGGTTTTGGGTTGTTGAGTTCATATTTTGTGTTTTTTTATTATGGTGATTTTCATTATTATATTTATTATTATTTTGATTTTTATTATTGTTATTATTTGTGGGAATTCATTCACTGAAAGCACACAATCCTTTCAATACTTCAATTTCATTTTAGACTCACAGAAAGTTTTCCACTTTTAAATCAATAATAAAAGTCAAAAGGTTCAATTTCACACCATTTTACACCCTTTATTACATTTTCCATATATTAATACTTATTGTTTTATGGGTTGAATCATAAAGTTGTTAATGGGGATAATGATTTTATAATATAAAAACAGTTTTGGGGATAGTTTGTTTGCACACCAAGTATTTGATCAAATGCTTGAATGAAAAAAAAAACTTATGTCAACCTTTTTGATATTTTTTTATTATTAGTTTTTTTTATGTTAGATTGGATGTTTAAAAGATCATATTTTTTGAATTAGGAAGACATAGTTAGAATGAACATGATTTGTTATGTTTTTCCAACTTTTTTTGCTGTTATGTTTTTTTAAGCTGCTATGTTTTGAATTAGGAGCTGAATCTATCCCAATTAACTTGTGTTAGGGTTCAATTAACATGTGTTAAATAGCAAATGTTCTTTTTTATTTTCTTAGTATATCTGTTCAATTAACACATGTTACTGATTCTAGCACATGTTTGTATTGGTGCCTACTGATGCATCTATCCCAATTGACATGTGTTAGGGTTCAATTAACATGTGTTAGTGATACTAAAAAAGGTGTATATGGTGCCTACTGATGAATCTATTACAGTTGACATTTGTTAGGGTTCAATTAACATGTGTCACTGATGCTAACACCTGTTAGTATATGCCTAACTAACACGTGTTAGGGTTCAATTAACGTGTGCTAGTGATGCTAACACATGTTAGTATATGTCCAATTAACACCCAAATTGACCCAGTTAACATTTTCTAGTGATGCTAACACATGTTAAAAATAATTAATGTAGGAGGTTCTATGAACGACCACCGGAGTTCAAGCCGGCTACTCCGCACAAGGATCGACTAGAGATGGAGTGCTAAGGATTGAAACATGAAGCTGAAGATGCCTAATAAGGAATGAAGCATAACGCCGAAGACGACTATTAAAGAATGAAGGATAATTTTAAGTTTCATGTGTTTTTGTTAGTTTATGATAGTTTTGTATCATCTTTTTAATTGTTTAGATGTATATGAAATTAATTTGTTACACTCAATGTCGATTGCAATAAATTTTTATATACATGTGTTCTTTTATGTTGCTATACTAGTCCAAAATTAACGTGATAATTATTTGAACCAGTTACACGTGTTAGTGATATCTGTGAAATGAGTTTGTTTGAAGAGACCAAGTAACATGTGTTAAAGGGCTCGTGTGGCATACGTTATTAATAAATCTGGATCTTTAAATTAATATATGAAATAAGTGGTAGAGAAAAAAGTAGGAGAGAGAAGGTGGAGAGAGAAAATATGGAGAGATAAGATGAAAAGGTGGAGAGAGAATGTGACAAGATGGAGAGAGAAGGTGAAACTATTTTACCTTTATACCCTTTTCCTAATATAATATCATTTAAACTCTAGTATTAAAGTCAAGATGGAGAGAGAAGGTGGGACCATGCTTCACAACCATTGATCATGCTTGATCAATGGTTGTGGTAAGGTTTATAGAGTTTCCTCAAATATTTGAGGTTTACTCTAGAACCATCCCCTATATATATATATATATATATATATATATATATATATATATATATATATATATATGGAATGGATAATATGGAAACCCTAAGTTTTGAAAAAACCCTGAAAACCCAATGGTGACCATTGATCTAACTAGATCAATGGTCCATGATTAATTTCAATTAAATAATCAAAAGCGAGTGGGCCACTTGCTTAAAAAGGTGAAATAAGGGCAATATGGTAATCTTAATTTTCTGAATCCTAGGTTTAAAAAGGTTGATTTGACACTTGTCAAGTCACCTCTCTCCTACTTTATGACACTTTTTCCAGCATGAATATTAACGTACGTTAGTGTTGTGGTAAAAAAAACTGACCTCGTGTGAGACATCGCTAACATGTGTTACCATGCATATACTAAAAGAACATAATAAAAGAACACATAAAATGTGTATTTATTTAAGAAATGATAAAAACGACCATAACAATCAACACTAAAACATATCAAAAAACGTTTAATACAAACATAATTATTTGTGAATTTAAAAAAAAAAAAAAAAAACTATCATAACAACATAGAAAAGATCTAGCTATGCTTCGTTCTTGATCCCCATCATCATCTTTAACTCAAAACATCTCTTCACATAAAATGTGTATTTATTTAAGAAATGATAAAAACGACCATAACAATCAACACTAAAACATATCAAAAAACGTTTAATACAAACATAATTATTTGTGAATTTAAAAAAAAAAAACTATCATAACAACATAGAAAAGATCTAGCTATGCTTCGTTCTTGATCCCCATCATCATCTTTAACTCAAAACATCTCTTCACCTAAAAAGAAGGTAACACGTGTTAGTTGGGCTCTCCAAAACACATAATGGGACATCAATGACATGTGTATTGTATTCTAAAAACATATGTTTTACTGAAATAACGTATATCATATGAACCCTAACACATGTTAGTTGGGCACATACTAACGTATGTCATATGAATCCTAACACCTGTAAGTTAGCATATACTAGCATGTGTTAGTGTCACTAACATGTGTATAAAAAACACCAAATTTGCAGTGCCAAGTGTATCATACTCAAACATGTGTATAAATAACACTAAACGGGATTTTTACAACTATGTTAATAAAACTACTCAAATACGATTAATATGGTTTGAAATCCAACAATACATCAGTAGCATGTGTTAGCATATTCTAAACATATGTTTTACTGAAACTAACGTATGTTATATGAACCCTAACACCTGTTAGTTGGGCATATACTAGCATGTGTTAGCATCACTAACATGTGTGAGCATACAAAGACTTGGACCGCAAAAAATAAACATGCAACCTAGACGAGTCCATAACACTTTCACTTGCCAAAAAAATATTAAATAGAATACAAAAATATACCAATTTCTCCATCATCCATTAGTTTCAGTTTTCACAAAGCCAGAACCCAATTTAATCAAAGCTAATTTAAACACCCCATTCACCAAAAGATTAAAAATTTATAATCTTTATAAAAAAAATTTCACTTACCACAGCCACAACACCAACGTCGTCTTCTTCCTATAGCCTACTCGTGAAAACCAACACTGGGACAAATACACATGTTAGTTTGGATCCTCAAACACGTAATGGGGCATCGCTAACATGTGTTAACATATGCTAACATAAAAAGACTACACATTTATTCATCAATCACATGTGATCTATCAACCTCATGTCCCCAATCCAATAAAAAATCTAACATAAACAAAATAATAATAAAAAAAAAATCAAAAACGTTAACGTAAGTTTTTTTTTTCATTCAAGCATTTGATCGAACACTTGGTATGCAAACAAAAGCTATCCCAAAAAACTTTTTTTATTATTATCTAACAAACACAAAAATCAAATGAAAAATCTAATTATTTAATGCATATAATTATTGAATGCATCGGTTATAACAAATACCATTAAAAAAGCAAATTATGAAATAAATATTAACTTTCAAAACTTACAGTTAGGAAAAGAAATTGGAAAAAAAAACAAATACCATTAAAAAACAATATAAAATGAAAAGGATTGGAACTGTTAGTCACAATATGTGAAAATACCAATACGAACAAAAAATACCTGTCAATAGCTGAACAGAGCACCGGTCGAAAGTTTGAACAGAGCATCTGTTTTCTTGATTGCGGACATCCAACCGGCCCACTAGATGATGATGATGATGATGACGAGATGATGACGATATGATGAAGATGGTTGCTGTCGGAGATCTAAACAGAGAGATAGAGAGAGGGGATGCAGGTGGTGGCCGGTGGTGGTGTCAGGTCGTGGTGGCCGGAGATCTGAACCAGCCCACTAGATGATAACGATGGTGTTGGCGAGTGGATGGAGGAGTGCAGGTGGTGGTTTCAGGTTGAGTGATAGAGAGAGGGGAGGGTTAAGAGAAATCATAATTTGAATTTGTTTTTGAAAAATAATAGGGAGAGAGAGGGGGGAAACATATATATAAGAAGAGAGAGAAGGGTGGAGTTGAATTGTCTATTATACCCTTCTTAATATAATATAGAGTGAGATTGGCTTTGATGATGTGGCACAATATGGGCCAAGGGATGGGTTTCTTGAGGTTTTTCCATTTTGAAGGGTTTTCCCTAAATACTTCCACTATATATATATATATATATATATATATATATATATATATATATATAGGATTTGGATCATTTGAGAACCACCATTTAGGGAGAGAACCAAAGAACCAATGTGAAATGTGGCATTTTTGTAAATATGAAGGTGTCTACAAAAACCTCTTCATAAAAAAATAAAAAAATTATATAACCTAAATAAATAAAAAAATAAAAAAAAGTAAAAAAATCAAAATGATTATTTTTCATTATTAATTCGAAAAAAAAAATAAAAAATAAATAAATAAATAAAAAAAATGGCTTGTGACGTCGTATGACGTCATCCTGATGCACATATGCATTTCGCTATTATATATACAGAAATACACCGTATGCACATGTGCACTTCACTATTAAATCACACTTTTGAATGAATTGTCAACTACCATACTTAAATGATTATTAAATGGACGCGATACAGATATATAAGGGGTCACAATTTATTCAATGATCATTAAATGGACACAAAGTGAGATATAAAATACACTTGAACTCGTCAAGTGTTTAGTCATGCATATTATAACATAAATTGAAAATAAAATACGTGTATGACAATAAACATGAATAAACTTGAAACACCTCTATATAAGACCTATAAAATAGGAAATGTGTACTGCATGCACATGTGCATTTCACTAATATTGTTAGAATTTTTTAGTGGTTTAACTTTCGAACATACATATATGCATGCATCATTATTCAAATAACAAAGTTTTTATACCAATTTGTTTTTATCATACAACTACATGTAGTCTCTACAAACGTATTAACTCAATAAAACAAACGATAACAAAAAGATAACAATATTAGACCATTAGGTGTGGAGGAGACCCATCTTCCATGCCTTGCCTCCACCTCAGTTGCCACGTCAGCGTGGGGTAGGAGCATCCATGAGATGATGGTCCTAGGGGCGTGGAGGAGGCCCATCACCATTTAATGTTTTTTTCTTTTTTTTTTAATTAAATAATATTATCATATTAATGTTACAATAAAAAAGTTAATATTCTAATATTAATATTAAAAAGTAAATATTACATTAAAACCATTACAAATAATTAAAAAAAATAACTAAAATTAAAGTAACCTACTCGACATAAAAAAAATACAAATAATCTACTCTTGCCCGTTGTTCCAAACTAGTATTTTACCCGTGTCGCGCGTTGCTGCGACAACTTGATGTTTACGGCTTTGTTGCACGCGATAACCTTTTGAGTTGTACCATAAAAGTCGCATTCCCTTTTGTCTCAATCCGGGTAAGCAATTAACGGCAGCCGAGACAAATCAATAAGACACGTACATTCCCGCAAAAATCATGAACAGAATATAGCTAAGAGACATCTCAATTTGCAACCGCCGCGATGACGCGCCGCTACCGCCATCACACTTCCCGCTCTCGTGCACTCTGTCTCTCTCTCTCTACCCAACCACCACGTACCAGTTACAACTATGCAGCCACAAACAGCAGTTACTCTCTCTAAAAGCCAACTGGCAACAAGTATTCACGCGTCGTCGTCTTTCCTGTTGTCGACTAATCGACGGAACGACTCACATATTTCACTGTACAAACCATGTTACAACTCTCATAGCATGTGGTAGTCTTGATTAATGTATTCATTTTACCTTGACATCACTGTCTACTTCTTGACCATGTGGCCCCCTTTCTTCCCCATTGAGTCTTCACTTTAGAACACGACAAATGTGATCACATCCAAAGGACTATGGAGTTTGTTCTTGCACATATCATCGCACCCTTACCTTACTTATCTTTGGAAATGCTAATGCAAGTTGCAGCATGCTCTGTTGCAGGCAGCCAACACCACCAACGTGGTCAGCAAGGTCGCTGGAAATAACCGAGGCGACTACAACCTTCATCCTCTGGCCGGTGTTTAAAGGCGTTGCAAAGGATTGCGTTGGTAAACCAAGGTCACCAAAGTTGACCAACTAAAGGAAAAAATTATCTCATGTTTAGATATGGTACTTGTATCTATATGTTGTTGCTACAGTAATGATGTGAGGGAGCCGACTTTACAAATTGTATCTATATATAATATATTCAACCAAGTCCGCTTAAAGATTGCGATGTGTGAACTCGTTATGTAACGAGAACTCGTTTAAATCTTGTTGATGTGGGTTGACAGGCACCATATTCTCCGGCGGGGCATTCTCTTCATACACACAAATGGCGGCGCCTTCGTCTTCGAGTATCATGTTATGCAACAAGATACAGGCATACATAAAGTAACGCAATTTTTTAGGGGTGAACATACGTGCCGGGTGTGAAATGATGTGCCATCTTCCTTGTAGAACACCAAATAATCGTTCAATGTCCTTTCTTGCCGCCTCTTGATACTTGGCAAATTTCTTTCTTTTTTCATCGAACGGGTGGTGAATACTTTTAACGATCGTCGAGTAAGATGGGTAGATTCCATCAGCAAGATAATAACCGCGCCTATACTCCACCCCCGATACTGTAAAGCTGGTTTCCAGACCGGTTCCTTTTATGACATCGTCAAAAATCTCTGACTGGTTAATAACATTAATGTCGTTGTTCGAACCAGGAACGCCAAAGAAAGCATGCCAAACCCATAGATCTTGTGAACACGCCGCCTCCAAGATTATTGATGGATATTCTTGATCCCCTCGTTTGAATATTCCGCGCCATGCTACGGGGCAGTTTTTCCAAGGCCAATGGTAGCAATCAATGCTTCCGAGCATTCCTGGAAAACCATGTTGTTGGTGGTGAAACTGATACAATTGTTGGACCTCACTGGAGTTTGGTTTTCGCAAATATTTCTTGCTGTAAAGCTTCACCACACACTTGCTAAACTTGTACAGACATTCTCGTGCAGTTCTTTCCGACATTTGTAAATACTCGTCTCACGCATCCGTCGTGGTCCCGTACGCTAGTTGCCGAAGTGCCGCCGTGCATTTTTGTAGGGTGGTGAACCCCCTTTTGCCTCTAGCATCGTATCGTAAGGTAAAAAATGGGTCGAAGTTAGCCATATCATCGGCTATACGTGAGAACAATCTTCTACTCATTTGGAACCGACGCCTAAATAATTCCGCCGAGTATAAGGGTTCCTCGGCAAAATAATCGGCCACCAATCTATCATGGGCACCTACACATATTTACAAAAATATAAACACAATAAAAATCTACAATATATTTACAAAATTATAAACAAAATAAAAATCCAAAATGTTTAAAAAAATAAATATAATACTTACCCTCTCGGTCTCTATTTATAGCCGCTTTCCTAGTTCGAGGTGCCGAATCGACTTCATCTCCTTGCTCCTCGGCAATAATCTGCGCCGCTTGCCCCACGATGTTTATAACAAAATTTACGGCTTCGTTTGTAGATGACGAACCCGAAGAAGACGAAGACGTCGTAGAAGATGATAACGACATGGTTGTTTGAGGGTTTGTATTTTATAAATATAGTGAGAGTGTTTGAGAGATTTTATAAAAGTGGTAGAGAGTTTATAAAAATTGTGGTGAAGAAAGTTGGATTGTTTGGTTTAAATATTGTTTGAAAAAACCTTTTTTTTAATGGTCCCAACGGTACAAAATCACGCGTCCCAACGCTCAAATATGGCCCGGCTTCAACGGCATTGAGATGCCTCTCTTGCCCATGCCGCCCCTAGGGGGCGGTGTAGCGAGGCCCGACAAAGCAATGTTGCCCCTATGCCGCCCCCCACACCTAATGGTCTTACAAACCAACTATGTTAACCACCTACATACAACATTCTAATTATCTCACAATCTCATGTTCACCAACATAACAAAAATGTTAATCCAAACATACATTACACAAAATGTTATGTAAACTTCTTTGTTTATTTGACAATTTTCTTATCCCCAACCAAAGTTTATATGGTGTAACACGTGTTTGTTTCGAACGCCAATTTGCTTTATTGATAACCTTCTTTTGAGTTGACTTCATTACCACCATTTTAACACTCTTTGCTGTTTTTTTCTTTCTTGTAATTGTATCTGCACACACATTTTTCAAAAAAACACATTATATCATGTTCATCCACAATTATGCACATGTGCATACTCAACTATCTATGTTAAATATTATACAAAACAACATACCATCATTATTCACCGTCACAATATGTTTTCGCTTATTTGACCTTGTTTAAACCTTTCTTTTTAAATCTATCTCTGCATACAGGATAATTTGTGTATTTAAACAATCAACATTTAATATTTCACAAGCAAAACTGCACATATGCACATGTGCATTTCTATATAAATTTACTAAGTAAATAAAAACAACCTGATTCAACTTCTTGATAAACATCTGTTACATTATCAACTTCTGCTTCTGGGAGATCACACGGAGCTCGATTATACAATAAATAAACAACGTAACTAATACATGGAACAAGTGAATACCAAGTACATCTGGACTAAATAAATAATAATGCCAACCTGATTCAACTTTTTGATCAACAATCGTGTCATTACCTTCACTTGCATCCGGTAACCTTTCTGTTCCTTTATCCCTCAATTATAATACAAATGTTACTTTCTTTGATTTTTTTCTCCATCTCTTAGCTATAATTAATAAAAATGCATAAGAAAACGGTTATTTCAACCTGAATGCACATGTGCAATAACATTACTTTGTTAAATACAACAAAACAATTGCACACGTGCATTATTGTTAATGGCCTAATTATAACAGTATGTGCTTTATCATTACTTTTAACATTAGAAACTACGTTTTGCACATGTGCATTAACAATCTTAATGCACATGTGCATATCAGAAAATGGCACATCGTCCAAAACATAAAGTATCCTCCTAACTAATATATGCAAACATTTCATCAACAAACACACTTCAAACCTAATTTACCAAACACGAAATCATTATTAAAAGCTTCACATTAATTACACGTGTTCGATAAAACACTCATACTAATTTACACATAACGTTGAGTATTATTTCACTTTAAAATTTAACAAAATCAACAGCAACATGTAGCAACTCAAATCAAATAGCTTATAGAACCTGAGCTTTAACAAAATTATTCTCATCTGCAACTGAATCTAACTCGTTTTCATCGATGTAATCGACTCCAACAGCTTTCTAGAACATGAGCTTCAACAAAATGCCCTACACGAGCCTTCGTCATAACCGGGATATTAACAGAGCATTGGATTTGTTTAATAACAGCCGGATCAAGAATCCATTGGATTGCATCCTCATCTGCAACTGAATCTAACTCGTTTTCATTGATGTAATCGACTCCAACAACTTCTAGAACTTGAGCTTCAACAAAATGCCCTACACGAGCCTTCGACATAACCGGGATATTAATAGAGCGTTGGATTTGTTTAATAACAGCCGGATCAAGAATACGTTGGATTGTTGATCTCCACGTTCTCCGCACCCTCCAACCTTGACGTCATAATCGTAAACGGTGCGATCAGTGGCACGTTCAGTTTCCTCCCATCTGCTCGATTAATATCTAATGTTAAACTCTCTATTAAGTTTTTGAACCCCATACTCGTCGTTGGGTGGGCCATTAATGACACTGTTGTGGTTAATCGAGTTTTGAGAAGGTTTGAGGAGTATAGAGAGAAGTTGATTGAAACCTTTAGAATGTGCCTACAGACAGACAATTGGAAGAAATAGGTTGGGCCAGGGGATCTTTTCTAGAAGATGCTTCATGTTTCTTTTATTTAATTTTTGTCTTTACCATATTTACAAAATTGCCTCATGTTCACATTGGTTCTCACAATAAAGTTGGTTCTCGTATGATCCCTACCCTATATATATATATATATATATATATATATATATAACAATACCCTTTTCAACACAAACACACACTCTCTTTTTTTCATAAAATCCTCTCCAAACTATCATATTTAAAAAAAAATTGCAAGATGTCAGACGAATCTTCGAGTTCAGATGATATGTTTGATCAACTCGCTTTGGATGACTGGGGCGAAGGTGGCGCAGAGTTTTTAATAGCGAGCGTTTAGAAAGTCGTTCAAGAATAGCCAAACACATCACAACCTTCGAGCGAATCTGGTTGATCATATTTGGAGTAAAAAATGAAGTTCCTTAATCTGTTTATTTTGCAACTTTGTGCAGTACATGTAAGGGTAAAGGAGTCGCTTTCGGGGAGGCGTGGGAATGCCTGGCCTCGTCCGAAAACACCATCTCTGGATTCAGGGGTTTTTTCTCTCATAAATCCAGGACCTGCCACCAAAAACCGGGGAAATAAGGGGAGAGAGAGCAACGGTCATATGAGAGTTAGATCCTAAAAATAAATAAAAATTTTCAAATTTTAAACTCTTTAAATACCAACCGTTTTTTTACCATTTTTCACACAAGGACAATTTTACAACTCTCTCTATACGAAAAATTATATCATTTCATACAATCTGATTCATACAAAGATAGTAAAATGGAAAGGCAAAGTGATTCTTCACCAAAGGAAATCAACCCCATATTCCTTAAGCCTCGTTAAAAGACGTCAAAATCTGGTTCGTTATCACAACTAGCAAATATTAAATCATCTAACCAGTTCGTTGGCCCGTTATATCGTCCCAAAACAGAGTTTCCTATAGACTACAATCAACCTCCAACAAATTTCAATCTACTACCTTTGTCAATCCAGTAAAATTCCGATGTCACAACTCCTCTTTGATTTACAATCACAAACTGTAGTCGGAAACTTTCAAAATTACCGTGAAGAAAAGGAGGAGAAGGAGGAGGAAGAGTACGTAGAAGAGGAAGAGGAGGAGGTTGAGGTCTAAGAACTGGTCCAAAAAAGGAATTCAAAAGGAAAAGTGAAGGCTCAAAGGTGGAGCAATTTCGAAGTGGCTGCTTTAGCGAAGGCGTGGATATAAAGTTCAAATGAAATAACCATAGACGACTTTTGGAAGAAAATTTACTTTCTTGATCTTTTTTATATTTTAAGATCACTATTTTTTTTTGTTAGACTATATTTTTATTTTTCTAAGCCTATGATATATAATTTATTTATTTTAAAATAGTGTATTGTTTATGGCTCTTACGTGCGCTTTTTCTGCCTTGTGCCTAGGCTTTGGGCAAGGCTCATGGACTTTGAGCCTTGGATAACATAGATTATAATGGTTACTAATTACAAGTTATTTTTATAGAACTAGTAGTGTACCCGCGCGATGCGGCAGGGAACACAAGTAGTTTTACGGGTATGCATGATTCGATTTCATTCATTTGACTCAACCAAAACCAAAACCAATTCCAAAGTCAATGGTTAAATAATCTTATTAACTGATCGGTTAATTGGTTCAGTTTATTTGTTTAGATTGTCATTTTTCAGTCCGGTTAAGTTAATTTTGTTAATAACCAAAACTAAACTTTGACCAAAGTATAAGTCTATTAAAGCATGGGCCCCATTCTATGATGTTATTTTATGTTTGTATCGAACTTGTTTGTGTAGTATTGGATCGTAGCTCGTTCCAAAAAGAGGCAACACAGTTAGGTTAAAAATGAGCGCGGGAAAGTGTGGAATGGAAATCGAATCGTGTAGTAATAGTGAAAGGTCGTACACCTGAATCGTAAAATCACAATCTTCAAAGTCTAACTATCTTATGTTGCATTCTTGCTTTGATTCTTTTTACAATTAAAATCAAAATCAAAATCAAAATCTAAGGTATTGTAGTTAGCGACTTAGTTCATTCGAAATCGTCAATCAAAATTGTTAATTTGCTACGCATCCCTTGAAGGTAAATTGATAATCTATTAACTTTTACTACTCAACTGTTGATTTTTGCAGCTTACGAATTAAATAGATAAAATATGACATAATGTGAATGTTAATTCATGTTTTAAATAAAATGCTAGGTCTTTAGTGATATTTATATGTGATTAAAATAAAGATAAAAAAGAAAAACTATAATTAAAATTTCGTTATGTTTATGTTATTATAACCATAGGTAATACTTAAATTTTGATATTCATATTATGTTTTAAATTTAAGATGTTATTGATGTCATATACTCTTAGTTTTGTTTATATCATCTGTTTTTAGTGTTTAATAAATTAACTGTTATGATTCTGCTTATAATTGATTCTTTTTACAATCACAATGTCACACCCTCAAATTCCACGTGTGGGGTTTTACCGCGAAGCGCGTGACTAACCAGGATCTAAGTCAGCGGTCACAATAAACGACACTATATGATACGTAAAAACGACGTAAATAAACCATTAAGTTTTCATAAACAATCCATCGTTGCGGAAGCATAAAACTTTATTACAACTCGAAAGTAAAAGCATAAAAGTCTGAAAATGCTAAGTAAAATGCATATGAATCCTAGAGGCCATGAGACTCCGTGCGCCTATGCAATACTGCTAACTCAACGACCTGAGACAAACATGCTAAAAAACGTCAGCAAATAATGCCGGTGAGTTCACAGGTTTTATGTTAAATATTTAAGTAATGAAAGCCATAAGGTTATCACTATGTTAAAAATGATAGCGTTAGCTAGACGCATGAATAATACTACTATGACCAGGAAACCATTACAGACAAGACGAAATACGAATTTGCCCGAAATATGCACTACCGTCCCACGGCAGCGTTATGACCGAGACAATATGCACCCGCCGGCCCCCGACCGACGAGTGGGGTCTGTCAGTCCCAATAGATCTATCCACATTTCCCCCGTTGTGCCCTGCACATTCATGGTTTCCCCGGGACTTTACGTATCGTATAGTACGTCAATGAATTAACACTAGCATAACATGATATTTTATGAAATAAGTATAAAGCATGTGTCTCCCCCGAAACGTAAAGACTTAAAGTGGGACCGTGAAACTCACCTGATACTGCTCAAAAGACGACACCAACTATCAGTGACCTATCATGACGAGCGTATAAGATGTTAGACTAACAACCCATAGGTTGATTAGTCCCCAACAGTCCAGACCATAACCGTGTACATTTGAAATGATGTTTAAATGTTTAACCAACCACACCAGACAAGACTCGATATCCCATTGGTGACCCGACATTCCACGTGTTAGCCGAATGCAAGATATCATGTAATGTAACAACCGGCAAAATTAAGGTAATTCCGTACTAATTAATTAAACGCAATTAACGTAATTAAACGTAATTATGTGCTGAGTATTTAACTGAGGCCTTAGAAAGATAGAAGTTCCCAAATAATGCATAGGAATGCATAAGTTTAATAGCGAAGCATGATAGGATCATGCGCAAGCAGAACTATCCGGTATGGACACTGGCGATTACCCGGTAAAAATTAAATAAGCGAAACGAACTCCGGACACCCGGAATATAAAATAAATAATATTCTCACAAAATATAATGAGTTTTGGAAACCCAAAGCCATACGTGAAAGCTTATTGTACAAATCTCCCGGTAACGAATAAAGTGCGCATACTGCACCCGATACGCGCGTAGCACGTAATTTCACCCGGCAAAAGCCAAAATAAATTATCAGTAATTTAACTGGGCAAAATTTAAGGAATATTAATGGTATTTTAATATTCGGGTGACACACGATTAAAAACTCAAGAATACCCGGACGGTACCCGAAAGAGATTAACTTAAACATAATGTGGGATAATAATTAGCAAAGTGGACCCCACCAACCACCCCATAGGGGCCGGCCAAGGGCCCACTCAAGTGAAGATTACTTGAGTTTTCTTGTAAAAATCCATAATATCATTGCAAATGATTAGATTGCATGCAAAAGTATTGGATAGAAGATTAACCAAATCACCACCTCCCTCTCTCTCTCTAAACTCGGCCCAAACACCCTCTCACATAATCCCCAAGATTTTTTTAAGTATCTCCCACAAATCTTCCATAATCTCATTCAAAGATTATCATCCAATCCAAGCTAGATATTGGTAATCTTTGGAGATTGGATAGAAGAATATAAAGATACATACAAGCTCACACTTAAGCAAAAACACAAAAACTCTTTCTTTTTCTTCTTCTTGGCCGTGGGTTTTCACCCCTACATCAACACTTTTTCTTCAATTTTTACACTAACAAATCATCTCTAAATCATCATCCATCAAACCCCCTTGTGTGTTCAAGAGCTTGGAGCTTAACCCACTTGGAAGAACACATTAAACCTCACCCAAATCCAAGATCTTTGTCTTCCCTAGCCTTGAGCTAGTAGTAAGTATTACATTGTTTTATTCCTTAAATGTTCATGTTTTGTGCTATGGAAAGCAAGTTGTACATTAATGGGTAATAAAATGGATTTTATTAAGTTTTGTTGGAATAAAAATGGATGAGCAATAATATGGGTAAATCTTGGATTTAATATTATTAATATGATATTTGAAGAGAATGTAGTAATATGAACATACTCTTGAGTGAGATGATGATTGGAACATGATTTTTGAAAAAGACTTGGATATGATCAAGGATGATCTTAATCATCATAAGATGATATGTTTATGACAAAAATGAATTAAAATGGGTTAAATAAACATAGATGAAAAGTTTCCATATTCAAAGTCCACTCACTTGAATAAGTGAAAAATTGATGCTTTGGATAAAAGTATGGAACAATCATGTTAATGACATCTAGGATGGATTATAAGATCATTAAAAGTGAAATGAGGTAAAAACAACTAAGCATCAAGAAAATGGATCTTCAAAGTCCACTAATTTAGGTGAAAAATGCTACCCTTGGAAGTTAGAGTAGAAAAATGCAACAATTGAAGGATAAGGGACTAATGTTGTAACTTTGAAAGTTAGAGGACTAAAATGAATATTTTGGAAACTATTAGTCCAAAAATACAATAATGGAAAGTTTGGTGTCAAAAGTATAAGTAATAATTTTCCAAGGTTGATTTGGTAAATACTAGCAACATACTTGGGTATTTTGTATAAAAAGTTTATTTTTATAAAAATGGAAGTTTTATAAAAATAAAAGGAGTAACACAAGGATTTTATAAAATAAGATTTTATAAATTATTAGTAAAGACTTGGGAAGACTTGTACAAAAATGGATACTTTTATATAAATAGGAATATAAAAGTATCGGAAACATTTTTGGGTTACAAGTTGGACTAAAACGTACAAAGTATATTTTTCCAAGAAATAAACGTTCGGAATCGGAAGTAGGAATAATACTTCCATAAGGACGCGCAATGGAAACAAATATGAAAAACGCTAACTAACGAACTTAGTTACATGAGCTAACGTAAACGGACATATGAGAAAAATGCCATTACGACAAGATAAAAATATACATATATATTTCAAGGAAATAAAATATATATAACAAGGGTGAAACGTGCGGAACACTTTCCTAAGTGTAGAAAGAATATTCGTGGGAAGGGAAAACACAACGTAACGAGTTAAAAACGCTAAACGACACATGAACTTAATAAGTAGTATCCACGCGACGGTATATGTACATATGCTCGTTTTCGACGAAATTCTAGTATATCTATTTGAATGGGAAAATAGATATGCGAGAAGGAAAACCGAGACGAGTAGGTGAAAGATACCTAGGAACGTGTGAATGACCGACAAGATCCTAGTACATTTATTTAAATGGGAAAATAAATGTACGGCATGGTGAGTCCAGTCGGGCGTTTGAAATATGTTACCGAACGACAAAAACTTAGCATATTTATTTGAATGGGAAAATAAATATGTGGCAAAGTGAGTCGGGTCGGATAATAAGAAATCACATTGTATCGAGCGAAACGATCCTAAGTATAATTATTTAAATGGGAAAATAATTATACGTTGGGTAGAGTCGCGTCGAGTATAATATTGTACAAGTCACAAAGAATATTAATAAGAATAATACATGACTTGTAAGGAAAGGGTAATCCATCGCCATTGAACCTAGGATACGAAACTATTAAACGGGAATTGGAATAAAGACGTGGTCGGGAAGTTGGGTGTACAACTTGCCAAGGCACATACACCATAGGTGTAGTGACTTATACGCCTAGAGCATTTGTAGGTGCGGGATCACAAACTTTACTATTTTCTTCTTTGAGCCGAGCACAGTTACAGGTGAGTCTCACGGCCCCATTTCTAAACTATTTAACGTTTTTATGGGGGAAAGATATGTTGGGATTGTATGACGGGTTGGATACTTGAGTAAAGATCGCCACTCGGGGTTGAGACCTCCCCACTATAATCATTAATTCAGGAAAGAGAAACCAAAGGAATATTTGGATAGTACTATTGGTGCCTGACAAGGCCCACCCCTAATCGATAGCGTCGATTATGCATCGGCGTATGCCTGGGGTGCACGTATTCTGAAAACAAGTCGTAGGAATACCGAGTAACGACTTGGGGCGGGGGCATTGTTAATTGTCTTGGTTTGGTTATAGGCTCAAGTAAATTGTAGGACTTTGCAACTCCTATAAATGTCATAACAAGGATATTCCCACTTAATAAAGTTTTATTAAATCAAAACCTGTGAACTCACCAATATTTATATATTGACGATTTTCAAACATATCTTTCAGGTGATTGAATGATGAAGGTTAGCATGGCGAGCAGGGTCGGGGGAATCTCCAAGTCGGGCGTTGGAATGTCGTGAAGGGGTCTCATCTCTTTATTCCATGGACTTTGGGATAAAGGGGGGAGCCTCCTTATTAATTTCAAAAACAATTTATGTTTATGTACGAATAATTTGACATGATTATCGGCGTTGAATAAATGCCCCTTTTGTTTAATTATTATTGTGGTTTGCATTAATCTTGGCTTAATACTTTTGAACCGTCGCGCCACGTGTTTCCGCCATAGGCGTGGTGTGACAGAAAGTGGTATCAGAGCCAAGGTTATAGCGAATTAGCATTTTTAAAATCTAAACTATAACCGGATTTGGTTCAAAAGCTTTCAAAATAAATGCGAAACGCAATAAACTAATTTTTTTGTCCAGCGACCATTTGGGTATGTGGAGATTCCGACCAAGCTAGCCATGGGTAAGGATACGTGTTATTTTTGTGTTAGAAGGTTAGGAAGAGTACCGTAGATATGTGCCTTAACTATCTAACGAATAATACTTAAATATTAGTACGGTTCTTTTGCCAGGATGTCAGACGCAGGGAGCGTAGCACCGAGCTACGACAGTAGCATTCAGATCATCCCAGCACCGCCAGCAGAGTCGATCGAGGTTGTGGTACTCGATCCTGAGGATGAAGAGATGGAGGTTGACGCCGCCATGGAGGCCGCAGACGGAGATAGCTCCGATGAGACTGACCCGAGCGAGGACCCAGCGTGGGCCCCCGCTGGAGGCGACGTGGCCGCCGTAGCCGACCTACCGATGGCCGAGGCACCACAGGCTGACTTGCCTCTAGTGCCATTTCAGGCAGCACCACTGCCAGCACTTCCCCTCCGAGCCGTCAGGGACTTCCCTGTAGGCTGTGCAGGTCCTTCGAGACCAATCCCCACACAGTCGGAGACTGTTGAGTCTCCATACGACCGACGCGCACCGGTCGATCGTGAGCCCCTACCCACCCCACTCATCCCCGTTCCCTCGGGCATGAGGCTCGTGCCCGTTTGCCGAGGACACAACGGGTGGATCTCGGACGACTCCGATGATGAGTCGACCGCATCAGTAGAGCACATTGCTGTGCCAATCCCACCAGCAGACCAGGAGGAGCACGTCGCTCCGATGATAGGGCATGCCACCACTACCACAGCCGCCCTACCCGCCATACCCGAGCCAGTACCACAGGATGGGCCAGCTTCTACTGGGCACATCCTTGAGGGCAGCTCAGCCCGTAGTTCTGAGCTGCACCGAGCAGGTTTGGCAGCTCACGCCACTGCTAGCCCTCCCACCCCTACCACTGTGATATCCGCTCCAGAGTGGGTCGCTGTCACACAGCCCCTTATGGTCCCACTCGCCGAGCTTATAGTCCCCTCACCCGTATCCATGACACTACCCATCACCACCTTTCCCACACTACCACCCCTACCCGAGATGCTCCTGACACCACCACCTGCACCATTCACTATGGATGCAGGAGCCCCTTTTCTGATACCCCCATTTGCACCATATACTCTAGGTGCAGGAGACCCGTACCAGGTACCACCCTATTACTTCACCGGATTACCGGGCTTTGCCCCACCCTTCACACCCCTACCCATACCTGATATCGTCGGCCTGTCCCAGCCGACGTATACTGACATCCCCGGGCCGTCGCAGCCCCACGGGATGGCCCCACTGTCAGGACCAGCGTGGTCCACGGTGATCTCACTGGAGAGAGATTTCCAGACCCTCACCGACACGGTGCAGCGCACCGTGAGTCAGATGGAGCAGCAGGCCCAGCTCATGTGGGCCAGGATCATCGATGCCAGGGATGCGCTGGCACATTATGCTGAGGAGTTGCTGAGCATGGACGCTCATTGTGGGATTACGGGCGACGCGCACTTTGCGCATCGCCAATTCTTGTACGATCGCATTATGGCGATTAGTATGACCATTAGCATGTGCGCACCCCAGTATCAGTACCCGCCGCCGCCGCCACCACAGTAGCGATACATCAGAGACGCTTGGGGGATCACTTACGGACATAGTAGTAGTAGTAGTAGTATGATAGCACAGTATGGGTTATAGCACCCATCTGCATTTTTGCCTAGCCGAGCGGGATTGTGCCGGTATATGACATTATATTTCTAGTGTATTTCAAAAGAGCAATGTATGAGGAATGTATCCTCGGTTTTTGTTATTATGAACAAATCATTGTACTCATGGTATTGAAATTAATGAAAAATTTGTTATGGTAAAATATGTGTTATGATTGTCTACGATTATTATTACCTGTTCTGTTTATATTGTGATTGTGTGATGTTGTTATGGTGATTATTGTGTTCGTGTGTTGTGTTGTTATTTATACTTTATGTATGACGATATTGTATGAATGATCACCAAATTAACCTTTGATAATGATTATTGAAGAAAAATGGCACCAGCCACCCGAAGCAACAGTGGAAACGAAAGACTACCCACGACACCCGAGGAGCTTGAAACCCTAGTTTCGGGACGCATCGCCCAAGCTCTCGCGGAACACAATGCCACGCGCACCGAAAGGTCGCGGCATCGAACCGGGAGCGACCGACGCGAAACCTCCCCTACCGGTAAGAAGATTTCGAGTATGTACAACAGGAGTTTTCGTAAAACTCCTACCTCATATAACATGTTACTTTATTATTGCAGAAACGGCCTCACGAGAGCGTGGCTGCACGTTTAAAGCTTTCCTGGACTGCAAACCGCTCAACTTCAGCGGCACTGAAGGTTCTGTCGGACTAGTCAAGTGGTTCGAGAAGACCGAAGCGGTGATTCGTATCAGCAGCTGTACCCCGCGACAGGCTGTCATGTACGCCACTAACCTGTTTCTGGACAAAGCTCTAACCTGGTGGAACAACCAAGTGCAAACACTGGGAGATGATGCTGCTTACTCCTTGTCATGGTTGGAGTTGAAGGAACTAATGATCGCCGAGTATTGCCCGGCAAGTGAAGTGCAGAAGCTAGAGACTGAGTTCTGAAACCTCACCATGGTTGGATCGGACGTAGCTGGGTACACGTCCAGGTTTCATGATCTCTCCCGGTTAGTGCCTCGCTTGGTTACCCCGGAAAGCAAGAAGGTAGAAAGATACCTATTCGGACTGGCACCACAGATACGCGGCATGGTCACTGCTTCCAAACCTACAACCATGCGCGAAGCTATCGACCTCGCCTTAAGCCTCACTGAAGACGCCATCCGAATGGGCACTCTAATCCGAAAAGTATCAGGACTGAAGCTTACTGAGTCCAGCAGTGTTGAGGGTAAGAATCTGGGTACGAGTTCAGCCATTGGGTCAAGCGAACAGGGAAATAAGCCAAGGTTTGGGAAGCGTAAGCGCGATGAGAGGAAAAAGGATGGATCATCAGGAGGTTCAGGGAAGAAAGGGAAAGGGTATGTGGCCACTGGACGTGGAAATAATGGAAAGCAAGGTTACCAGGGCAAGAACGAAGTGATCTGCGGTAAGTGCCGTCGTTCGGGGCACAAGACAGAAGACTGCAGGTCGGGAGCGCCAAAGAACGGAGGAGCGAGGCCCTGTTTCTCATGTGGATCGCTCGATCATTGGAAGAGGGATTGCCCCAAACTCAACAACCAAGCCCGTGGGCGGGCATTCGTGATCGGTGCCGGTGATGCACGACAAGACCCTAATGTGGTCACTGGTACGTTCCCTCTAAATGGTCATTATGCTTCAGTATTGTTTGATACTGGCGCCGATTTTAGCTTCGTATCTGTCGAATTTAAAAGATTACTTGGTCTAAAAACTAGTAAGCTAGACACACCATACTCTATCGAACTGGCTAACGGTAAGACTATAGAAACTCGAGAAGTAGCGAAGGATTGTAAGTTGGATCTCTGTGGTCACGAGTTTGGCATTGATCTATTGCCAGTCGTACTGGGTAGCTTTGACATAGTTGTTGGCATGGATTGGCTATCCGCACACCGCGCCGTCGTTGTGTGCAATGACAAAGTAATTCAAGTTCCCCTCGCAAGCGGTGAAACCCTATCGATCCAAGGGGAAAGGCGTGGGACGCCGTTAAGAATTATTACCAGCATGAAAGCCAGGAAGTGTCTAAGGAAAGGTCTCGTCGCATTCTTGGCGCACGTAGTAGATAAGAAGGCCGACGAGCGAAAGTTAGAAGACATTCCAATAGCCAGAGACTTTCCAGATGTGTTCCCAGAAGATTTGCCGGGACTGCCACCACCCTGACAAGTCGAGTTCCGCATCGACCTTGTTCCAGGAGCTGCACCCGTAGCGCGATCGCCATATCGCTTAGCCCCATCTGAGATGCAGGAACTATCTGGTCAACTGCAGGAGTTGTTGGACAAAGGTTTCATAAGACCAAGCTTCTCACCATGGGGAGCTCCCGTCTTATTTGTAAAGAAGAAGGATGGCACTTTTCGAATGTGCATTGACTATCGAGAACTGAACAAGCTAACCATTAAAAATCGCTATCCTCTTCCCAGGATCGACGATTTGTTTGATCAACTTCAAGGATCCAGTTTCTACTCCAAGATTGATCTAAGGTCCGGCTATCATCAGTTGCGTATCCAAGAAGAAGATGTGCCGAAAACAGCCTTCAGGACTCGTTATGGGCACTATGAGTTCCTGGTTATGCCATTCGGGTTAACCAACGCACCAGCCGTTTTCATGGATTTGATGAATCGCGTGTGTAAGCCATACCTGGACAAATTTGTCATTGTCTTCATTGATGATATCTTGATCTACTCACGCACTAAGGAAGAACACGAGGATCATCTTCGGTTAATCCTCGAGGTACTACGCAAAGAGAAACTCTATGCTAAGTTCTCGAAATGTGACTTTTGGATTCGAGAGGTTCACTTCTTAGGCCACGTAGTGAATGAAAAGGGTATACATGTCGATCCCGCCAAGATCGAAGCAATCAAGAATTGGGACGCCCCTAGAACTCCTACTGAAGTACGACAATTTCTTGGCCTTGCGGGTTACTACAGAAGGTTCATCGAGAACTTTTCTAAGATAGCACAGTCTTTAACCATGCTAACCCAAAAGGATAAGAAGTTCGAATGGACGGAAAAGCAGGAAACAGCATTTCAATTGCTAAAGGATAAGTTATGTGGCGCCCCGATACTATCACTCCCCGATGGTACGGAAGACTTCGTGGTTTACTGTGACGCCTCTCACCAGGGATTGGGTTGTGTATTGATGCAACGAGAGAAGGTCATAGCCTATGCTTCCAGACAGCTAAAGCTTCACGAGAAGAATTACACCACACATGATCTGGAATTGGGAGCCGTGGTATTCGTACTCAAGATATGGAGACATTATCTATACGGAACCAAGTGTACAATCTTCACTGATCATAAAAGTTTGCAGCACATCCTTGACCAAAAGAAATTGAACATGCGACAACGGCGATGGGTCGAGTTATTGAACGATTACGATTGTGAGTTAAAGTACCATCCCGGGAAGGCGAACGTTGTAGCCGACGCCTTGAGTCGCAAGGAACGGGTTAAGCCGTTGCGTGTCCGAGCCTTGGGTCTAACCATCCACACGAACCTGACTGACCGGATTCGTGAAGCTCAAACTAACGCTCTTAAACCCGAGAATGTCAAAGGTGAAAGATTGCGGAAGATGGTTGATTCACTAGAACCAAAAGTGGATCAAGCCCTGTATTTCATGAATAGAATTTGGGTACCAGTGTATGGTGGATTGCGTGAACTAGTACTGGCCGAAGCCCACAGTTCGCGATATTCGGTTCACCCTGGAGCAGACAAGATGTTCCATGATTTGAAGGAATTTTACTGGTGGCCAAATTTCAAGAGAGATATAGCGGCATATGTTGCGCGATGTTTGACTTGCGCGAAGGTCAAGGCCGAGCATCAGAGACCATCCGGTTTGCTCCAGCAACCGGAAATACCGGAATGGAAATGGGAACGGATTACTATGGATTTCATTACCAAGTTACCCAAGACAACAAGCGGCCATGACATGATCTGGGTAATCGTTGATCGATTGACAAAATCTGCACACTTCCTCCCCATTCGCGAAACGGATAAGTTGGAGAAACTGACCCGTTTGTATATTAAGGAAGTTGTGTCGAAGCACGGTGTACCTATTTCCATCATCTCCGATCGAGATAGTCGTTTCACCTCAAGATTTTGGGAAAGTTTAAATGAAGCCCTCGGTACTCGCCTTGATATGAGTACCACATATCATCCACAAACCGATGGTCAGAGTGAACGGACCATCCAGACCTTGGAAGATATGCTACGGGCATGCGCAATCGATTTCAGCGGAAATTGGGATACACACTTGCCACTGGTAGAGTTTTCGTACAACAACAGTTACCACACGAGCATTCAAGCTGCACCTTTTGAAGCTCTATATGGACGCAAGTGTAGATCGCCTCTATGTTGGGCCGAAGTTGGTGAAAAGCAACTTACCGGGCCCGAAATTGTTCAAGAGACGACGGATAAGGTCTTTCTGATAAGAGAACGTCTCAAAGTGGCACGTGACCGGCAGAAAAGCTACGCTGATATGAGGCGAAAGCCTTTGGAATTTCAAGTCGGAGACAGGGTCCTATTAAAGGTGTCACCTTGGAAAGGTGTCGCGCGCTTTGGGAAGCGCGGAAAACTAAACCCATGATATGTTGGACCGTTCGAAATCCTGTCCAGAGTAGGCCCCGTAGCATACAAGCTCAAGTTGCCACAAGAACTTAACGGTGTACATGACACGTTCCACGTGTCGAACTTGAAAAAGTGCTTATCCGACGAAACTCTCATCATCCCCGCAGACGAAATCCACATTGATGACAAGTTACACTTCGTCGAAGAGCCAATCGAAGTAACCGATTGGAAGGTCCAAAAGCTAAGACGCAGTAAGATCAGATTGGTCAAAGTGCGTTGGAATGCCAAGCGTGGACCGGAGTTCACGTGGGAAAGGCTGGACCGGATGAAGCAAAAATATCCCGCCCTATTCGAGAAGACCCCTATACCGGAGAGCTCGAAGTGAATTCCGGGACGGAATTCTCTTAACGGGGGGAGAATGTAACAACCGGCAAAATTAAGGTAATTCCGTACTAATTAATTAAACGCAATTAACGTAATTAAACGTAATTATGTGCTGAGTATTTAACTGAGGCCTTAGAAAGATAGAAGTTCCCAAATAATGCATAGGAATGCATAAGTTTAATAGCGAAGCATGATAGGATCATGCGCAAGCAGAACTATCCGGTATGGACACTGGCGATTACCCGGTAAAAATTAAATAAGCGAAACGAACTCCGGACACCCGGAATATAAAATAAATAATATTCTCACAAAATATAATGAGTTTTGGAAACCCAAAGCCATACGTGAAAGCTTATTGTACAAATCTCCCGGTAACGAATAAAGTGCGCGTACTGCACCCGATACGCGCGTAGCACGTAATTTCACCCGGCAAAAGCCAAAATAAATTATCAGTAATTTAACTGGGCAAAATTTAAGGAATATTAATGGTATTTTAATATTCGGGTGACACACGATTAAAAACTCAAGAATACCCGGACGGTACCCGAAAGAGATTAACTTAAACATAATGTGGGATAATAATTAGCAAAGTGGACCCCACCAACCACCCCATAGGGGCCGGCCAAGGGCCCACTCAAGTGAAGATTACTTGAGTTTTCTTGTAAAAATCCATAATATCATTGCAAATGATTAGATTGCATGCAAAAGTATTGGGTAGAAGATTAACCAAATCACCACCTCCCTCTCTCTCTAAACTCGGTCCAAACACCCTCTCACATAATCCCCAAGATTTTTTTAAGTATCTCCCACAAATCTTCCATAATCTCACTCAAAGATTATCATCCAATCCAAGCTAGATATTGGTAATCTAGGATGGATTATAAGATCATTAAAAGTGAAATGAGGTAAAAACAACTAAGCATCAAGAAAATGGATCTTCAAAGTCCACTAATTTAGGTGAAAAATGCTACCCTTGGAAGTTAGAGTAGAAAAATGCAACAATTGAAGGATAAGGGACTAATGTTGTAACTTTGAAAGTTAGAGGACTAAAATGAATATTTTGGAAACTATTAGTCCAAAAATACAATAATGGAAAGTTTGGTGTCAAAAGTATAAGTAATAATTTTCCAAGGTTGATTTGGTAAATACTAGCAACATACTTGGGTATTTTGTATAAAAAGTTTATTTTTATAAAAATGGAAGTTTTATAAAAATAAAAGGAGTAACACAAGGATTTTATAAAATAAGATTTTATAAAATATTAGTAAAGACTTGGGAAGACTTGTACAAAAATTGATACTTTTATATAAATGGGAATATAAAAGTATCGGAAACATTTTTGGGTTACAAGTTGGACAAGTTGGACTAAAACGTACAAAGTATATTTTTCCAAGAAATAAACGTTCGGAATCGGAAGTAGGAATAATACTTCCATAAGGACGCGCAATGGAAACAAATATGAAAAACGCTAACTAACGAACTTAGTTACATGAGCTAACGTAAACGGACATATGAGAAAAATGCCATTACGACAAGATAAAAATATACATATATATTTCAAGGAAATAAAATATATATAACAAGGGTGAAACGTGCGGAACACTTTCCTAAGTGTAGAAAGAATATTCGTGGGAAGGGAAAACACAACGTAACGAGTTAAAAACGCTAAACGACACATGAACTTAACAAGTAGTATCCACGCGACGGTATATGTACATATGCTCGTTTTCGACGAAATTCTAGTATATCTATTTGAATGGGAAAATAGATATGCGAGAAGGAAAACCGAGACGAGTAGGTGAAAGATACCTAGGAACGTGTGAATGACCGACAAGATCCTAGTACATTTATTTAAATGGGAAAATAAATGTACGGCATGGTGAGTCCAGTCGGGCGTTTGAAATATGTTACCGAACGACAAAAACTTAGCATATTTATTTGAATGGGAAAATAAATATGTGGCAAAGTGAGTCGGGTCGGATAATAAGAAATCACATTGTATCGAGCGAAACGATCCTAAGTATAATTATTTAAATGGGAAAATAATTATACGTTGGGTAGAGTCGCGTCGAGTATAATATTGTACAAGTCACAAAGAATATTAATAAGAATAATACATGACTTGTAAGGAAAGGGTAATCCATCGCCATTGAACCTAGGATACGAAACTATTAAACGGGAATTGGAATAAAGACGTGGTCGGGAAGTTGGGTGTACAACTTGCCAAGGCACATACACCATAGGTGTAGTGACTTATACGCCTAGAGCATTTGTAGGTGCGAGATCACAAACTTTACTATTTTCTTCTTTGAGCCGAGCACAGTTACAGGTGATTCTCACGGCCCCATTTCTAAACTATTTAACGTTTTTACGGGGGAAAGATATGTTGGGATTGTATGACGGGTTGGATACTTGAGTAAAGATCGCCACTCGGGGTTGAGACCTCCCCACTATAATCATTAATTCAGGAAAGAGAAACCAAAGGAATATTTGGATAGTACTATTGGTGCCTGACAAGGCCCACCCCTAATCAATAGCGTCGATTATGCATCGGCGTATGCCTGGGGTGCACGTATTCTGAAAACAAGTCGTAGGAATACCGAGTAACGACTTGGGGCGGGGGCATTGTTAATTGTCTTGGTTTGGTTATAGGCTCAAGTAAATTGTAGGACTTTGCAACTCCTATAAATGTCATAACAAGGATATTCGCACTTAATAAAGTTTTATTAAATCAAAACCTGTGAACTCACCAATATTTATATATTGACGATTTTCAAACATATCTTTCAGGTGATTGAATGATGAAGGTTAGCATGGCGAGCAGGGTCGGGGGAATCTCCAAGTCGGGCGTTGGAATGTCGTGAAGGGGTCTCATCTCTTTATTCCATGGACTTTGGGATAAAGGGGGGAGCCTCCTTATTAATTTCAAAAACAATTTATGTTTATGTACGAATAATTTGACATGATTATCGGCGTTGAATAAATGCCCCTTTTGTTTAATTATTATTGTGGTTTGCATTAATCTTGGCTTAATACTTTTGAACCGTCGCGCCACGTGTTTCCGCCATAGGCGTGGTGTGACATGTAATCATACGCAATCAAACACTTAGTATACACCGCAGTTTACTACATCTAGCATGAAGCCTAATTAACGCATAAACAGGTCCGAACACGTGTAACTAAGTTATTGGACCTATCACGGGGTTCCTAACATGTTCCTAGGTGTCAAACCGTGTTCCGGGATGTTAAAATACACATATAACAGCAGTACACGCGATTAGGAATCAAACATGCAATTGGGAAAGTCAACTGGTGATTAGGATGGTCAAACTAGTGATTAGGATTGTAATCATATGTGTTACATGTGATTAGGCTATCATACATGCATTTAGGAAGGTCAACTAGTGATTGGGGTGTAATTGTAACACCCCAACCGATGGCGGAAACATCGAGGCGTCACGTATGAATGATTGTTCAGTAGCTCATGGTAAATAAAAAATTTCAATAATTGAATTAAATAGATTACATTCAATTGTTCTACAAGAATTTGTACATCAACATGAAAAAAAATACTAAATACACATCTTCAAGTATTAAACTCTAATCTTCAAGCAAGCAATAACCTGAAACATGTTAAGTTTGAAAATATTTTGAGTCAACAAAAGTTGGTGAGAATACATAGGTTTTCAAATGTATTAGATAACAATAGTTTGTACAACAATCACAGTTGTATAATGATAGAGTATGAGTCCGACATGTAACAATGCGTCTTTGTACATTCAAACCTTGTGTCGACTGAGACCTAACTCGCAAGTTAGTTAAATGTTGTTACTGTTTTCGATCATCCCTGAATTTATGCGGGGGGGATAGGTTTGTCAGACCTATAGCGCTATAATCTAAACAGGCGGCTTGATCAATGTTAATGATTGTACTGTGTCTTTTTGTTACAGTCAAATGATAGAATGAGTAAATGATAGTGTAATTGAATCACAAGTTTCAACAATGTAAGAATGAGTAAATGATAGTGTATAAAATGTTTAAACATGTTTCACCCCAAAATATAAAACAGAAAAAGGGGCTATGTAAACTCACCTTAGTGTTAGAATGAAGACCCTTGTTATATAAGTAATTGTGGCTCGTGTGTATCCAAGTATCACCCTATTTCAAGGTAATAAATAAGTGTTGGGGAAAACTTAATAAGTCTAAGTTTTCTAGTCTAAAATGTGCTAGGGTTCCTAATTTGGGGATTAATAATTGATTTATGTTTAAATATGAACAATTCAAATAAATAAAGAAATACTAAATAAAAAGGTTTTCTGACCAGTATTAACTAAAATTAGTTGAATTATAATGTAGTAAATGTGAAAACAATTTGTATAAAATTATTTGCTTAATTAATGAATATTTATATATAAATACTTATTTGACAAAATATAGACTTAATATTTAAAAATATTAAAAATTATAAATTTCGAATCAAAAATTTATATTTCAGATCTAAATGGTTAATAATAATTTATGTGAAATTTTGATGTAAAAATAATGAAAAATGAATTTATTATGATTTATTTATGATTAAAATAACAAAAATTGTTTAAAAACATTAAATAAATGATTTTTCAGAAATAAAAATCATTTCTGGAATGCCTATTGTTTTATAAATTTAGAATAATTTTTGTGGAATTTTATAAAGTCGTTTTGATATATTTATAGAATTTTATAATTATAATTGAATAAATTTGTAATATTTATTATATATAATAAATAAAAGATTTTATGAAAAACAAAAAATTGTATGATAACTTTATTATCATAATATCATATGATAATTTTTATAGAACTTAAAAGCCTCTTTTGGTATTTTAAAACGATTTTAAAAGATTACTAGTGGAAATAAAAAGGAAAGGTTTTAAAAAAAAATGTTTGTTGTGGAAGGGGATCGAACCAGGGGCCTGAACCGGTCCAAAGTCTTAACCATCATACCCACAACCAACTGCTCTAACCATCAGTTTGTGTTTTGTTTCTTTTCGTTTTAAAAATAAACAGTTATGACTATTAGTCATCTTCCCCATTTCGTGAGTTATGAACCCTAGATCTAGGACATGGATAAAAACGCAACAATAATAGAATTAATTATAGGGGTTTTGCTCAGTATCATGCGACTAGTATATTCATAAAACAAATTAAATCATACCAGCCTCAAAGCTTCTCAAATTCGCGGTCAAACCAGAAGTCAAAATATGATGAATTCGACGATTTAAAGAGTTATAGGGTGGGATTAGATAGTGGTTATCTTATTTTCGGTGGGTTTAGGACAGGAACATGGTTTCAATTTATACTTACACTTACGAATTGAACAATTTGGAAAGTTGACTTGGGTTTGATTATAGGACGCGTAATTGGACTTAGAATGGAATGTTTTAAATCAAAATTAGCGTGGAAAAAGCTTGTGGAGGTCGGTCAAAACATACCCTAAATAATCACGATCCAGAAATCACGAATTTGAAGTTGATTTGAAGTGTGTTCATTCGCAGTTGACTTTCATGAAGTCAAACGTGCAGATAAGGAAGGTTTAAAATTATTTGTGATGGGTACTAGTTACCAAACAGGGCTGGAGCCCAGTTGGTTTGTTATGTTTGTGTCAAACTGTTGGGCTCGGGTGTTTCTTGGGCTGGACCAGATGGGCTGCAGGTGGGCTCTTAATGATTAAAGGTTTAGGGTGTTGGGTTGGGTTGTAGATTAGAGGTTTAGTTATGTTTGTTATTATTATTATTATTATTATTATCATTATTATTATTATTAAAATAAAATCTTTTGACATAATAAAAATTTGCCATGGTTATTTTTGTACAAAAGTAGTTTAATACAAGTAAAGTGGTGATCTTATCTATACAAAAATTTAGGAAAAATTTGCGATGTTACAGTAATCACATGAACTTACATGCAATTAGGCTCCCAATCGCCCCTACTGCACAATTCCGCCTTTTCGCGTGTTTAACGCTCCAAATCAGATCCGAAACATGTGGAAACACCCAATATCAAACCCAAAACATTTATCAAACTATTTCAAGCAAAAACCCCTAATTTATCATCATCCTAACTGTCCCGAATGCAAGCGTTTTCCCAAAATGGCATATCTAGCATGTAAACATCACATCAACATGCAAAACTTACCATAAATAGCAAATATCCAGATTTCATCACATAATGACGTTGTCCGACACTATCCTATTGTTCTAGAATCATCCTAGAGTAAACCTTAACCTTAAACAAACAACAAAACACAACATATCATCATCAATCCTTCATAATCATTCAAACGGGTCAAAACGCCTATTATCAATAATACACATCTATGAACCTTCAAACTCCTAGTTTAACATCATAATAACTCATTTGGTTCATAAACATATCAATAACACAAGAATAATCATGTTTAAACAATAAAAATCCTATCTTGCATGAATACATCACATATAACAAGCATAGAGGTTTGGGTTTGTTTAGAAACTGATTTTAATGAGTTTTCAAAGACAAAAATGTTTAGAAACCAGGTCTGGACCTTTAGGGAACATAACAATATCATTACAAAAGGTTTGGGATGAAGAACACACCTTGAAAATTGCAAGATTATGAGGTGTAAGGCTTGGAAAAGTGATTTCTTGATCAAAAACGTGTTCCAGAGGTTGAATAAGGTGTGGGATGGCTTTGAGGTGTGTTAGGGTTTCACAAATGATGTTTTACAACATAAGGGTGGTATTCCTTCCTAGCGGGACTCATAAAGAGGAGAATTTATAGGCGTTTCTAGTCGTTCCATACACGTCAGGCGATTAGGGTGCAATATAGGCGACTGGGGTGCTGTAATCGCATGATGTGCATGTGATTAGGCCTGTAATCACCTGAAATCACATGCAATTGGCCCAATCGTCAGTTCCCAATCGCCCCTGACCTCCTAATCGCCCCCAGCATGAGTTTTCGAATTTTTGGCGCGGTAACCACTATTTTAACACATACGAGCACGTATTCACATACCGACAAGTCATATAATGATTATAAACACATAATGTATAATAATTAACACGTTTCCCTCCGATCACCAATTCCCGGGACTCAAGACTCGCGTGTGTGCAATAACCCGACGATTCTACGAATACGAATCGCTAATCCTTGTACCCATGGTTATGGACCGACACCCAATGATCCCTCGAACCATTGTAACGACTCCCGATGATTCCCGAATCATCAACACGACTCGATCGACTCGGTTAAGTATGATACTAAGTAATTGTTTTCAATGTTTCCGTTGAGGTAGACTCGTATGTATGTAAAGTATGAAAAGTATTAACCTGAATATGCCGGGTGTCACACACAATTCACGATCCATTAACAATTATATATCCATTGAAATCTGTAGCTTCTTTTAGCATCATTGCGCTAACCTAAGCATCATGTACGTCAAAATAGCCTATTGAGAAAATAATGAAATCAATGAACGTGTAAGTCTATTGGGTAAAGCTTCTTGTGGGTTATTGATTTATTATTCTCGCACCAACAAAGATGATTGTAGAAACCATAGTCTAACCTCCAAGTAGGGATGTTAGACAATTGATCAACATGGTTGATCCTTCACCGATGAAGCTAGGGCTGAGAAAAACCTGAAAGATAAGGTGTAGGGTAGGGAGTGTGCTACAATCATAGACGTTTATAACAAAAATGAGTGATGTTGTATACTACAGTTGTAGCGTCTCGTGTTAGCAAAATGTGTCTTCCATAAGGTGATCAAGATCCCCTTATATAGAAGTGATATACGCCAACATCACCAAACCCTAATCTGGTGGGTCGAGATTCGATTAGGTTCTTCCTAACCTAATTCAAGTTAGTAATCATAATTAGGAAAAAAATACTTAAATATGGAAATGGAATCAATACCGCCTTAATTGCCGAAAGTATTTCGGCAAGGGACACGTGTCGCTTGTTGATCGGTCATGTGTCCTAAGCTTATGTCTAATCATGTGGAAAGGTGTTGTGGAGATATCTAATGATGTGACATGTTGTAACACCCCAACCGATGGCGGAAACATCGAGGTGTCACGTAAGAATGATTGTTCAGTAGCACATGGTATTCAAGTTTTAATTGAAATTTATTTAAAGTGAAATATCCAAAATTTGAAAATACATCTCAAAGTCTTGAATGAAATTCTAGTATATCAAATAACCAAAAAAAGCATAAACTTCAATTATCTCCTCATGCTAGCCCTAGACTTCATGCTTCATTATTCCCTGTTGAGTTTAGAAAAATGGGGGGGGGGGGGGTCAACTAGAAGTTGGTGAGAATACATAAGCCATGTCAAGCAATTAAGTTTTAGAATAATAAAAGTTTAGCAATTCATATGTCTATCGTAAGTTTAAGTCTGCATGAATAAACATGAAGTATAGTATGCACATAATCACACCTCCGACAAGTTTAGGTCTATCCCGCATCCACGGTTCACCTTAATATCACGTTGGAACGATAACAATCACCCGCGCTCCCCATAAAAGATGGTCAACGAATCTAGGTGGGATTGTCAATCCAATAGATCTATCTTTGAATATCGCTGGCTTGGCCACAGCTAATGATTATGTAAGTTTAAGTTTAAGTCTAATAGTATTTGTCTAAGTCATGAGGCATTAAAGTTTACAACTAGACATGTATGTAGAATTGCTTAAGTATAAAGTTTCAAGTATAAAGGATTGCGTAAACAAGGTTATGTAAACTCACCTTAGCAAAGTGTTAAGTCTTGTGAAATAGAATAAGTGTAGTCCAACGTTGCCAAGTATTACCCTATGTTTAAGGCAATAAATAAGTCTTTCTAGTCTACAAGTATTTCTAGGGTTCCTAATTTATTTGAAACGTAATAAAAGGAGTGTAACATAAATCATAAAAAAAACTAATCATAAAAAGTTTTAGTTAATTGTTTGATAAAACAAGTTCTAATGGAAATTGTTCAAAATATGTAATCAATCGTATACGTTTATAGAAAAAATAATAATTAGATTTTAATCCTTTAAGGGCTTAGGATAATTATTTCAATTACAATGATTATCTAAAATGAGTTTCATATTAAGAGATTTACATGCTACGTAAATTGCAATGACCCATTTATAACGGTATGTTTTTTTTTATTTCATAGATTAAAATAATTTAATAATATTAGTTTGAACAAAAACTTATAAGTATTAAACTAGTACTAAAAAAAATAGTTAATTGGATGACAAACATTAAATAATTTGATATGGGTTTATCATTTTAAATAATTATTAGAAAAAGAAAATGTTTTAAACTTCAAATAAGATGCAAAAGAAAAGTTGAGATATGAAGTTTATTTAGTATAAAGGATATGATAGTCCATGTGCCCCAATTATTAGTTTCTTAAACAACAACTTCCCAAACTTGACCAAATTAGGAACAAAGGGCACCTCAAACACATCTTCATATGTGTGTTTGGCAGGAAGCTCGAGATCGAGAAAAAAAAAGAATATAAGACTCACAGTGCCGGAGGAAGAGGCGGTGATGGCGAGCGCCAGAGATTAAGACCATTAAGGGACGGTGGTCTGGAGTTGACGGTTGTCGGTTACCGGTGGCTTGTCGGGAGGACGGAGCGGCGTCCGTTTGACACAAGCAGAAGGGAGGAGACCAAGAAGGTATGGAATGTGGTTCACGACGGTGGTGGATGTTGCGAAACCGCTAGTTCAATACGGGTTTGTAGACGGATTTATCCAGCACACGCCAACCCACAAGAGATCGATAGTGAGTTGGGTCAGGAAATGGTTGATATAAACTTTATGGTTCAACTTGTTTGTTTCATTTCTATACAAGACTATATATACACATACAAACACAACAAAGATGGAGATAAAAGCTCCTCTAGACTTTGACTCAATAATTATACTTTGACTCAATAATTATACTTTGACTCAAGACTTTGACTCTTGACTCAAGGCTTTGATATATATATATACTAGGTTAGTACCCGTGCGATGCACGAGATTCTCTACATTATTATGCATAACGAATATAACTTATTATACAAAGAAACTAACTTACGATGCTAATTGATTATTGACATATTCAGATTAATGAATATTATTCGGATTAATTAATATTCTAAATAAGTTGACATGATTTCTATCTATTTTACTAATGAGTGTTAATATAACTCTTAACAACTTATACCGAGGAGATTGACACAAAGTGATTTGTATAAACCAGTTACATTTGCGATTCAATTAACCTTTTTGAGACCTTTATCAATATATCCAACATAATATTAACATGCAATACCAAAACAAACAATCAAGTACCATGAAAAAATAAAACCAAACATAATTTAATAGTTGCATTGGTAAGTTCACATAGTTGCCAGTATTAAAAAAAAAGATTACTATAAAAAACATGGAAAAAGACAATACGACATAATTATCAAACATTAAAAATTTGTCTTTTGGCCTTACGCTTCTTAATTTCTCGTTTCTTCATTTTGGAAATTGAAGTTAGAAGAAGCACACCTTTAGTCTTGAGGTACATAAATGTGGCAGTATTACCATTTTCTATTCCATTTGCCTTCAACCATGTACCCCAATTTTGAATAGCAAACCTAAGATAAAGGATTTCAATTCTCTTGTTTCATAATACAACCAGCCGTTGATTTCTTATCTTAAAGAAGTCGGAAGCTTTCAGTTGTAGGTTCTGGATTCCACGTCTATAATAAGTAATATATTTTATTTACAATTCATGACCCAAGGTAACTGATGTAAGCTGGTTATGCATGTGTAGTTTGAAATTTATCATTTTCACACTTGAAAGTGAAACCCCATATCAGCCAACTCATCTTCATTCAAAATATCTATTAGCAAAAATTAAGTGAGGTTATCAAGAGAGAGAGATTGCAGAAGATACACCATATTTATAAGTATAACCAACCGTCCAAGCTCATCAAAGAAGAGAATATGATCTTTTGATGTCAATTATGGAACATTAATTTGTTATTTGCAATCATTCATTTTTAACACAATTGTGCCCATCAAAGACTACTATTACAACATCAAAGAGTCGATATGTGAGACAAATAGAGATGGAGAAAATAACTATGGTTGTGAACGATGTTTAAAGGATTGGTCAAGATGAAAATAAAATTTAATGGTTGTCCATAAAGACATTACCAAAGAACTCAACAAATTTATTAACACAAACATCATTTCTTAAAATCTAGGTCACAGTTAAGACCAATCAGTGGACGTGAATGATAACAAAAAAATATTTATTAAGACACATAAGTCATAATAACAATCATATTAGTTTTATAAATGAAAATAAGATAAATAGTATTTTTCTACATAGGAAGAACAATAAAAAAATAAGAACGGCTCGTCAAAGCATTCATGGGTTGAAACTACCACCTCTAATCGATATGATGATTCTGCAAGCACATGGGCATGAAGTACTTCAAATTCTTTATATGCTGAGTTTTTGAAGTGGACATATTGGCGAATTTTGACCCGTACTCATTTGAGAAAAATAACTCATACCGATTCATCATCACATTCACGGGTCAAAACTACAACTTCTATTTTTTTCCAATTGATCATGACGTGTATGAAAAATGTCGAGTATATGAATAGGAACAACTTCAAATCCTTTCTGGTAGAGTTCTTAAAATGGACATATTGCAAAGTTTTTACCCGCATTCATCTTAGCCATTTTTGTTTGGAAATCATTTTGGTCACTTTTGACCCATTTCAGAAAAATAACAACCCATATCGACTCATCAAAACATTAATAGGTCAACACCATAACCTATATTTTTTTTTTTGTTTTTCAAACTCAATATCATATTGACCAATATACATCTTAGCCATTTTTGTCCCGTATCCATTAATTAGTGATTTTTTACCCGTTTAAGAAAAATAACAACCCTATTAATGGGTCAACACCACAACCTATACTTTTTGTTTTTTAAACTCAATATCATTTTGACCCGTATTCATCTTAGCCATTTGTGTCTTGTATCCATTCTAGTAATTTTTGACCCGTTTGAGAAATATAATAACCCATATCGACTCATCAAAACATTAATGGGTCAACACCACAACCTATACTTTTTAATTTTCAAAATTAATATCATTTTGATGCGTATTCATCTTAGTCGTTTTTGGCATGTATCCATTTTAGTAATTGTTGACCCATTTGAGAAAAATAACAATCTATATTGACTCATCCAAACATTAATGGGTCAATACCACATCCTATACTTTTTGTTTTTAAACTTTTAACCTTGAGGAGTAATTTCAATATAATAATTTTATTGAATTACCTCAGACATGATGAACCAAGATACAGCCCCCATCATGATTGAAACGATGCTATGAATGTTAGAACACCCGAAATCGCAAGAAGTGGGACTCATTCAAGGAAAACTGCTTGGATCTTGAAGAAAAAATGAAGCTCCAGAAAGAAAACAACCAAGAAACGTCCCAAATGAAGATACCTAATAACAGAAGAAGAAAAACAAATGGCATTGGTGAAAAATGAGTTCCTTTAACTAAATAACAAAAAGACCTATTTAAAAGGCATCACAATAGTTAGTATTAGGAGTATCCATGACCCATTTCTTTGACCCACTAAAATGAGCGGGAAAAAGTAAAATGAAGCCCTCATAAGGTGCCAAGTGTCCCTCATCTACTTTTATTTATATATTATAGAAGATATATATATATATATATATATATATATATTGAAACGAATTTATATCTTCCTTGTTTGAGATTATAAATGTAATTGGAAAAATGATTAGCTTTAAATAAGAAATAAAAAAAATCATTAGTTTGAATTAGAAAATAAAAACACCGTCTTATAAAATGACAATTTTATAAATAGAATTACGATAGGACATATGTCATGATTGAAGTTTTTTTTTTAAGTAAAATGATAAAAGGAACTTAGAAAAATAGAGTGCACGGATAAAGATAAGAATACTTAGAAATAAATTAGACTTTATATCATGGATCGGGAAATACTTTAATGCAAAATAAATGGGAAAATTCGTGAGGTTACAGTCTCCCCTACTTTTAGAAACTTCGTCCCGAAGTTATAAAAAAAAACACCGTGTTGAGGGTGATTGGGTAGAAATTAGAGTAACTGTGGTTTGGAAAAATTTGTGTTAAGGCATGACATGAATTTATAGGTAACAGAATAAACTGTTTCGAATAATTTGGTAAGAGGTTTGATAGGTGTGGGTTTTAAGGGTTGGATTAGGTTCGTCTAAAATAGCAAGGAGAATAAGAATCTATCAAAACACTAAACTTTAAGTTTTAGGAATCTTAAAAAGAAATGCATGAGTTAATTGACTATAGAAATACTAAATAGGTAACTAGAGTTTATAATTGGTTATCTACCAAAAACCTTGATAGAATTTCACACTACCTTAACATACCTGTAAATTCATGATTACGTTCCGGACCGTAATCACCAATTTAGCTTACATTAGGGTTTTGTGTCCTTCTATGACTCTAAACACACATGTAAGTAATGCAAAATAACCTTGTGATTGAATCGTATACAATGTATCCAAAAATGAGTCCAACTGTTGAGCAGGAAAAAGACTTCTACCAGTCAGTGAATAAGAACCTCTACCGATTGTTGAGCAGGTGCGATAGCCTCTACCAGTCGTTGAGCGGGTTGTAGGGCCTCTACCGACTGTTGAGCAGGCATGATGACCTCTACCAATCGTTGAGTAGGTTATTTGGTACTCTACTAACTGTTGAGCAAGTACTTCATCCTCTATCAGTTGTTTGATTAAGTGTACCAATTATTACACACATGAATTGAAAATTGATAATATGTACATGTAAGCAATCAAGTATCAAGTATAGCATGCGAGTTGTAATAGAGTTGCCCTAGACAAGGTTAATGACTCTAGGTGTGTCTATAGCAAATAGTTTATATTCCATGACTTCTAGTATCAAATGTTCAAATATGGTAGATAATCGAATCCTCATGTATAACTAAGGATTAAGTTTGATGCAACACACAATCAAGTTTCAATAGTTTGGTTATCATAGGGATCAAGTTCATGTTCAAGAAGGTAAAGAATATGAATTTAGTTCTTGAGAGGATGATGAATAATCTCGAAGCAGAATCAAGGTTGTGAGAGATAGTGAATGTGAAGATAGTTGATAAAGAGTTTATTTTATAGTAAAAAGATTATGTAGCAGTGTAAATTGTGGGGCTTGAATCAAAGGTTAGAATTAAGTGTATGAGAAAACATGATTGTGGTATATGCCAAATATTGTAAAATTTTCGAAATAGTTGAAAATAAGTAGGGGTCCATGGGGAGTTGGAGATTAAATTTTTTGTTCATGAGGATGGAAGGATTTAAAAATTGGTTTAGTACATAAAAAAAAGTCGTTAAATAGTACAAACTAAATGAGCTTTGATTATAATATTCCCATTAGTTGGAGATTTTAAACATGACATTAGGTTTTGAAGATCAAGGTTCTATTAAGTGATTTTTAATAGATTAAAGCATTATATAGAAAATCGTTTGTTATGCTAATAAATAGACATTTGAATTTAGAAATTAAGTTTGAGGACATCTTTTGACAAAAACCTGTATTTTTTTTTCGTAGTTTATAGGTGATAAAAATTTTGAAAAATATTTAGATATCTTTAGTGTTGTACTAGGTGATGAAAATTTTGAAAATGTTGAAAAAGCTTTTTTTTTTTTTTTAAACCCCTCGTCAAGATCAGGCTATGAGGTTATAGTTTTAAAATATATAATATGTTGAGAAAGGAAATAACATGATTTGGGTAGGGTGTTGAAAGTATTTAAACAAGTGGCTAAGATGGTAAGGTGAGGTGTGATTGTGAAATCCATTTATGATTCTGAAGTGAGATTGATTTAGGCTGTAAAATTTTGGGATTTTAGAGCTTAGTTTTAAAGGAAGTGAGTGTAATCATTTATTCATTAATTAGAACGAATAAACGAAAACATTGACATATCAAAGCTTCTAAATTCTAATAACATAGTGAAGACATGCTTTAGCCTATAAGTGAACACTCATCCCGAGAATTCCCAGGTAGGCATCCGGGTCCCTCGTCTAATTAGGATTTATGCGCAATGCTATTCCTAGACAGAAAACTCATAATACAGGCGTTCACCTTTCCAGATTGCACGTGTTCGTTATTAAAATCTAGAACTTCGACGGGATCTTCAAGGTAATTCAGGTTTGGACTTGAGAATTCGTCCTATTAGTCTAAGGGGGAATCCAGTGATGGAGAATAATCGTCTTGTAGGGACTAAAGTAGAAATAAGAAGTAGGAGGGAGATAGAGAATAGAAACAAATAGGGTTGCAAGTAAAAGGAGCAAGTACTGGTTAAAATCCTATGGTTATAGACTAGATTATTTTTTTTTCTAATAACCTAATTCCCTATAACCATGGCTCTGATACCAATTTGTAACACCCCAACTGATGGCGGAAACATCGAGGTGTCACGTAAGAATGATTGTTCAGTAGCACATGGTATTCAAGTTTTAATTGAAATTTATTTAAAGTAAAATATCCAAAATTTGAAAATACATCTCAAAGTCTTGAATGAAATTCTAGTACATCAAATAACCAAACAAAGCATAAACTTCAATTATCTCCTCATGCTAGCCCTAGACTTCATGCTTCATTATTCCCTGTTGAGTTTAGAAAAATGGGGGGGTCAACTAGAAGTTGGTGAGAATACATAAGCCATGTCAAGCAATTAAGTTTTAGAATAATAAAAGTTTAGCAATTCATATGTCTATCGTAAGTTTAAGTCTGCATGAATAAACATGAAGTATAGTATGCACATAATCAAACCTCCGACAAGTTTAGGTCCATCTCGCATCCACGGTTCACCTTAATATCACGTTGGAATGATAACAATCACCCGCGCTCCCCATAAAAGATGGTCAACGAATCTAGGTGGGATTGTAAATTCCAATAGATCTATCATTGAATATCGCTGGCTTGGCCACAGCTAATGATTATGTAAGTTTATGTTTAAGTCTAATAGTATTTGTCTAAGTCATGAGGCATTAAAGTTTACAACTAGACATGTATGTAGAATTGCTTAAGTATAAAGTTTCAAGTATAAAGGATTGCATAAACAAGGTTATGTAAACTCACCTTAGCAAAGTGTTAAGTCTTGTGAAATAGAATAAGTGTAGTCCAACGTTGCCAAGTATTACCCTATGTTTAAGGCAATAAATAAGTCTTTCTAGTCTATAAGTATTTCTAGGGTTCCTAATTTATTTGAAACGTAATAAAAGGAGTGTAACATAAATCATAAAAAAAACTAATCATAAAAAGTTTTAGTTAATTGTTTGATAAAACAAGTTCTAATGGAAATTGTTCAAAATATATAATCAATTGTATACGTGTATAGAAAAAATAATAATTAGATTTTAATCCTTTAAGGGCTTAGGATAATTATTTCAATTACAATGATTATCTAAAATGAGTTTCATATTAAGAGATTTACATGCTACGTAAATTGCAATGACCCATTTATAACGGTATGTTTTTTTTTTATTTCATAGATTAAAATAATTTAATAAAATTAGTTTGAACAAAAACTTATAAGTATTAAACTAGTACTAAAAAAAATAGTTAATTAGATGACAAACATTAAATAATTTGATATGGGTTTATCATTTTAAATAATTATTAGAAAAAGAAAATGTTTTAAACTTCAAATAAGATGCAAAAGAAAAGTTGAGATATGAAGTTTATTTAGTATAAAGGATATGATAGTCCACGTGCCCCAATTATTAGTTTCTTAAACAACAACTTCCCAAACTTGACCAAATTAGGAACAAAGGGCACCTCAAACACATCTTCATATGTGTGTTTGGCAGGAAGCTCGAGATCGAGAAAAAAAAGAATATAAGACTCACAGTGCCAGAGGAAGAGGCGGTGATGGCGAGCGCTAGAGATTAAGACCATTAAGGGACGGTGGTCTGGAGTTGACGGTTGTCGGTTACCGGTGGCTTGTCGGGAGGACGGAGCGGCGTCCGTTTGACACAAGCAGAAGGGAGGATGCCAAGAAGGTATGGAATGTGGTTCACGACGGTGGTGGATGTTGCGAAACCGCTAGTTCAATACGGGTTTGTAGACGGATTTATCCAGCACACGCCAACCCACAAGAGATCGATAGAGAGTTGGGTCAGGAAATGGTTGATATAAACTTTATGGTTCAACTTGTTTGTTTCATTTCTATACAAGACTACATATACACATACAAACACAACAAAGATGGAGTTAAAAGCTCCTCTAGACTTTGACTCAATAATTACACATAATCCTTTGACTCAAGACTTTGACTCCAAGAATTATGTTGTCAAGACTTTGACTCTTGACTCAAGGCTTTGATATATATATATATATATATTGAAACGAATTTATATCTTCCTTGTTTGAGATTATAAATGTAATTGGAAAAATGATTAGCTTTAAATAAGAAATAAAAAAAATCATTAGTTTGAATTAGAAAATAAGAACACCGTCTTATAAAATGACGATTTTATAAATAGAATTAGGATATGACATATGTCATGATTGAAGATTTTTTTTTAAGTAAAATGATAAAAGGAACTTAGAAAAATAGAGTGCACGGATAAAGATAAGAATACTTAGAAATAAATTAGACTTTATATCATGGATCGGGAAATACTTTAATGCAAAATAAATGGGAAAATTCGTGAGGTTACATATGTAATCTATCATTTGTGAATGTGTACAGGCGTCCCTGTTGCACGTGTGACTTTTCTGGCTCCGCGTGTACGATACACTACGCGCCCTACCATTAGGTTGTAGAGGCACAAGCCCCGTGTTACGTTTCCGGATGTCTGCGCCCAGCGCGGGACATCCTTAGAAACGTGTGATTATGCTCTCCCAAGTGGTCACTTTTGGGACTTACGTTAAACGGGTTGGGCCAATCCATGTAAGGATTTGGTACCCAATCCCTTCAATAATGTTATGATTTTTTACTATGGTCTCTGTTATGCTAAAAGAGCCTCAAATTTAAAATTCATTTTAAGCTCCTAAAATGGTCGAGTCGGCCCTGGTAAATCACATAATACATCAACTTTTTAAAATTAAAAAAAATATTAGCATTACTATATTCAAATTAAAGAGAGTGAAATTCTCGTTTTTATGATAATTTTTTTTTTAAAATAACATATGAAAAAATTATGGTCGTTTAAAAATCGTGGGGGTAGTTTCCTTAAAACAAGGGGAAAACATGTAACTATTATTTTTCGTCTACTTCAGTTCGTTTCAATTTCAATTATTATTTAAACCTATCATATCATTTTTATATAAAAAAAAAATTACACCAATACTATACTCAAATTAAAGAGAACTAGGTTATGTACCCGTGTGATACACAGGTTGAACAATTTAAATTATATATATTATATATAAATTTAAAATATAATTAAGAAAAATTAGATTACATATTTTATTTAAAATAAAAAAAGTTGCCTTTACAACCGAAAAAATATTAAATATTCATTAGCTCCTAAATGATTTATTGTAAAAAAACATTTTTATTCACATAAAACTTTTTTTAAACATTCCAAAATATATCTTTCATACCGTGGCTATTACCTTATAAGACTGCAAGTACAACAAAACAAAAAAAAAATAAAAAATTCATAAAGGTAAATCTGTTTAGGCTAGGATATAAAAAAAATGAAATTAATTTAAAAGTATCTCCTCATCCGTTAAATCATCCTAATCGAGTATTGTTCATTTTGGAATTTGACATCAAGTTTATTCCAAAGCCAAAGTATTTCTAACCTTGAGTGTATAATCATTTTTTTTTCTAACATCAAGGTCCTTAAACATAATGACATTTATTGGTTCAATTTTACTGTATTATAAAAAAAATGTGTGAATTAATAGCATGGAAATAAAGATTGAAACGAATTAGTAATGAAAAGACTGATTAGATATTGCATTTCTCTATTGAAGTAACTTGAAAAAACAAAGTCAATGAAGATTTCAAATAATGATTTTTCATATATAAAATATATTTTATATATGAAGGTATTATAATACGAAAATAGCCAAACATATTTAGTTTTGTATTAAATCAAATATTTAATTAATGTGAATTGATTTGTTTTATTTTGTTTGTTCAGAATATTATAAGAAATATAGTTTTAAACTTAGGGTGAAAGACCACATATTAAAAACACGTTTTTAAGGTATACGATTTAAATTTAATAACACATAAATACGCTATCTTAAAAAAATAAATAATTTTTAATAAAGATTACTTTTGTTAGTTCATAAACATTTTCAAATTATGTCTAATGTGTTTTCTTTTATTATATAGTATAGATGTAGATATATAAGATCAAATCAATTATTATAATTAAATTTGAATTTATTGTATTAAATTAAATAATAAAATGAGAGAATTCATGAGGGAGTGACATGTGTCCCTCATGTGTTTTCTTTTATTATATAGTGTAGATAAAATGCTCATTTATATGGTGTAATAATATTAAGAAAATATTAACTCATGAAAAAATTATGGACGTTTAAAAATCATAGAGGTAGTTGGTTAAATTAATAGTGTAAAAGTGTAATTACTATTTAAATAAACAAAAGTTGAGTAAAGATGAAGGGGCACATGTGTAAGTATTTTTTAAAAGACATGTTTGCCCTTAATTAATATCTTGCATTGTGTTTTGTACTATAAGGAATATACTTGTAAAACTTGAATTTTAAAAGATCATTGAGAAATGTATTATAATAAAGTTTAGATGATATTAGTTTATTTTGTATTTTTTTTCCTTTATTTTCGTTTCGGTTATTGCTTAACTCTAACATATAATTTTTTAAAAATTAAAAAACTATAGCAATATTATACTCAAATTAAAGAGAATAAAATGCTTTTTTTATACGGTGTAATAATATTAAAAAAAAATATTATCGTCTGAAAAAGTTATGAACGTTTAAAAATCGTGAGGGTGGTTGGTTAAAATAAATGTGCAAAAGTTTAATTACTATTTAAATAAACAGAAGTTGAGTAAAGTTGAGGGGTAAAATATGTAAGTATTGTATAAAAGACCTATTTGCCCTCAAAAAGTAGTTAACATATGCATTATGTGTTGTACTCTAAGCAATTATACTTGTAAAACTTAAATTTTAAGAGGTTTTTGTAAAATGTATTATAATATAGTATAGATAAAGAGACAATTTATATAGCAAGATAAAAGGAATACACTATGAGTTTAACCTAGTAAATTACAATGTGTATAACTTCTCTACTTTTGTTTCTCTTGTGAGCATTCCGATCTAGCATTAAGTTTATTATTTTTTGGTTGAAGTACATAAATGTTACTTTAACAAAAAATAATATCCTAACGATGTATGTGAGTACTCATAAGATAAAAACATAAGTAGAGGAGTTATATACATTGTAGAGTCTCGGAAATCTTGATTCCTTCTAATTCCTAGTGTCAGGAATCATATCATTGTCATGAAGTTTGTTGTTGGATATTTGGAATATTTAGCTTTCATCAAAATCTTGATAAGATTTGTTAGGATGTGGTAAAGATATTTTTTTTTTCTTGTTCATATTCTGTTTATCCAAATATCTCTTTTTGTGCCAAAGGCATTATAGCACAGCGGCATTTTGGTGGTGAGATAGGACTTAGGGATTATAAGGTCCTGGGTTCGAGTCTCACAAAGGGTGTTTTCTCATAATTATGAGTTTCCTTCTGAATTGATGACTTGGTGGTGGAATATGATCGTATGACAACATTGGTGGCACGATGATACTCCAGTGTTCCGTGAGTGATTCCAATTTGTTGGCCGTTCAAAAAAAAAATTATCTTCTTGTGTAATTAATTGTGTTTATGTTTGTGGTCTTCCTATCCATATCATACCTCATTATTATGTGTACTATTAATTTATAAGTAGTTTGTTTTTTTTGAACGGCAAAAACTCTTTATATATATATATAAAGAAACTCAGCAAGGGACTGAGGAATTACACCAAAAGAAAACACGAAAAACAGCCCCAAAAACACGCTAAATGCAGCTAACAACATTAAAAATGACCCAATCCTCCCACTTAGGGGAAGGAATTTTCGCTCTATTAGAAACCCACAAAAACGAGTCCTCTTTAATTAGCTCCATCATTTTCTTAACCGGGATGAAGGCCCCTTCGAACACTCTGCTGTTTCTCGCAGACCATAATCTCCAAACTGTAGCCATGGCGACAGTACGCACCAACTTCTTCCACCTTTTAGAGCCAGGAGCCGCTTCAATCTCGGACATAATACCCTTCAAAGAGCTGAAATCAGCGGGAACCGGAATTTTGACCCAGACAAAAACATTCCACCAAAGACTTCTCGCAAATAAACAAGAAGCAAAAATATGATCCGGGTCTTCGTCCAAATATCCGCAGCGATCACAGGTCAGGTTCGGAAGAGTGACCCCCCGAGAAGCGAGACTAACCTTAGACGCAACTTTTCCGAGACACGCGCGCCAAGTTAAGAAGTTGCTTTTCGGAGTGGCCCACGAATTCCAGGAGAAAGGAGAATCAAACAACGCTCCCAGCTCGGCTTTAACAATCTCCTGTCTCACATCTTTAACGCAGAACTTTACTCCAGCATTATTGTTCCAAAACCATTTATCTTTGCCTCCTCCAAAACTGAATTGTTCCAAATGAGAAAACAAACTAGCCAACTGATTCGCAGCTTCCGGCGAAGATATGCATAATAAGGTGTTGTACATGAGAGAGTTGTGGATCATGCTTTGTAGATTGTAATATACTTTTTTTTTAAACCATAATAGTTTTCATATTTTACATTTAACCCCAACACTTTTTTTACTTTGAACTTTATCGAACGTATCTTAAATAGGTTTGTAGAGTTGCGTTTCAATCCAAATTTTTCTAGTTGACACGTCACAACATGCGTATATAGTTTAACGTTTTTACCTCTTTTTTTCCCGTCAAACAGTAACGCTGTGTTTTAGGTTTCAATCTAATTTTTGCGCATTATTGCGCTGCAACGAACGTGCACGGTTCACCATTTTTACATCTACATTTGATTGAGTTTTGTTTATATATATATATATATATATATATATATATATATATATATATATATATATATATATATATATTTATGAGTTTGTTCAGTGTGGCTCACCGTTTTTACTTCTACGTTTCACTAAGTTTTGAATTAAGGACAGACAATGGGTAACCTGTATAAGACACAATTACAATTACAATTACATCTGTTAACTGAAAAGTACACTATGTCATTTTTTACTTTTTCTTAAATAATTAGAATTAAGAGGCAAAGATCCTTCATTTCTCCTTTTTAGTACATAAAACGTATAACTGTGTTATAAACATTGAATATAAAGTAGTTAAACGAGTCATGTTCATATTTAGAACTTGTGTTGCTCGCGTCGTCAGAAACCTGTTAAACCTGCTAAGACACGATTTGCCAGCCCTAGTTTTGATACAGTTTTATGCCCTCCGTAGCAACACGGGGGGCTTAATGCTAGTTTTTTGTAAAAGATTTGCAAGTTTTATCATTTACTCTGGCCTTCCGAATTCGGCTTGCGGTCTAATCGTTGATTCACATCGGTGGTCATACTCTAATCTTAATCTTTAGTTTATTTGTACAACATTCGTCAGTTTTTATAGCCACTGCATTCCAAAGTTGGCTTGTAGTTTAATGTGTTGATTCGCATCACTGCTCAATATCATAATCTTTACTTGGACTTGAGTTTTGATATCAGTAGCTCGAGTCTTTTAGACAACATATTGAGTACCAAATAACAAAAAGGCACTCATGTTAACATACATGATCCGTGCTCCACAAGTTGATAAATGATAAATAAAGTTGGCTTTGTTATAGATTCAACGTTGATACTTTTTCCTTGCCCAGTGTGATCCGTTCAATTGTTTTTATTCAACCCACAGAGGTGCACAAAAAACCCAGTTCTGGACCTGACCCGATATACCCAACCCGGAACCGGCTCCTACCCAACCTGACCAACAATAAGTTAACCAAGCCCGGGTTTAGAAAACCGGTTCTACCTCTACCCGTCAGACCCATAGTATATCTGTATCACAACCAAAACACACCTCTACCCGGTCAAAACTCAGACCCATAGGTATAAACGGGTTATTTTGAGAACAAGCATATCAAGCTACTAACCGATGATTAAATGTTTCCATTTGTACCTCATTTGCATATCACAACCAAAATACAGAAGCACTATACACATCGGTTAAGAATAAATGAAGCATACAGCAATCCTGAAATTTATCTAACACGAGCAGGGTCCAAATAACACGTTACATGTAAACCTCCATACCGATGTACTTTGAGCACTGACACAGCGGGCATATACTAACCTTACTTTCACATTCTTTACACAGACAAAGATGCTTACACGGTAACAAAAGCATGCAAACTTCATTCACTTGACATACCTTACAAGTCGTCATTTCCTGCATCCCCTTGTTACTCTTGCACAGCAGGTGAAAGTCGATTGCACGGCCGTTGCAGCAGGAGGCGGTGTCATCCACCTCACTATCACCACACCCTTCTTTACCATCTTTGCCCTGCGCAGTGTAAACTTGTTCGAGATTGAGTTTCAAGGTGTTGATCAAATTCTCGTTGTATTTGGCCCGTTGCTGCCACGTGCCAGCCTCCATGGCTAGCTGTTCCACTTGCAGTTCGAGTTCCATGTTTTTCTTGTTGGTGTTTTCCACCTCGGTTTCTTTTTCTCGAAGTTTATGAACGAATTTATCTTCAATGTGTGAGATTATTTGAAGCTGGTTTGTCTGTACCTTCTCCAGAATTGCTTGCCTGAGTCTGTCAGCCTTACGAAGAGAGAAAAAAAATGCAAATCAGAAGTTGTTTAAATGTTTAACAAATCGGTAAAAGGTCAGTAAAAAATAAGACCATACGGGCATCATATATGATTCATCCAACTGGTATTAGGAACAATTTTGGGGTATTTAGATAACCGTGATTAAATGCTTAAAGAGTTTCGTCATTTTTAGTACGAGTTGAAAGGGGTAGGGTTGGGTTGATTTGACCGACAAAATACTTTTGTTCATTTTTTCAAAAGGAAGTATATAATTCATTTTTCAAGTAATCCGATCCAGATATTCAAATAAAAGATTTTAGGAGGCGGCATGCTTTAGATATAAAGTATAGACTGGCTCAGTGGCTTCCCACTGAGAGTTTTTTAATTGACCCATTTGAGATTAAACACAGCCAAAAGTGGACCATTCATGTCAATGGTTGGAAGGCCATCTATGTTAATGCATAATGATACTACGCTCAGTTTTAGCATAAGGGTAAAGAGTGCAATTAAACATTAAAACTAAAACTATGGTGACATCAGGTGTTAAGTAAGAGACTCTCGTAATGACGATGCCACAAAACATAGCACTGTGAATGCATAGTAAAACAAATTAATTCTTGACAATAATAAAATGAGAAGACCAACTAGTCAATAAAGTAAACAACTTTGTTGCCATGTAACAATTATAAGAGGAAGCAATAAGTAGATCTAATGTGAAAACGAGAAGTAACCTATCCTCCCCAGGTTTCAGGCATATTTCGATTTACAACATCTGGGCATAATTATTACCTGTAACTCCCAATGACAACTCTATTTGACAAGTTTTGCTTAAGTCAGACAAAGTGATGATTATTTCATCTTCGTCAACAACATTTAGAAATTACAATAGACATTCTTTACTGCAATAATGTTCCACAACCCACACAACAAACCACACAAATGTTGAACCGGATGATCAGCACTTAAGGGAAATCAGTATCATAAAAAGATACGAGTCACCATTCATTATGTTGGTGAATCTTACATACGCGTACTACACTCAACCCACTGGCCATCGTCTCCTTAAATCAATGTCACTAATAATATGCAGTCTGATTTTGGACCAAAAAAAAAACTCTTATGACATTTAAACTTGTCAAAACTTTACACATAATGCGACGACACTACATCCCCTATTTAGAGGTAGCATTCGAATAAAACAGTGCACAAAACAGAATCTTGAAATTTGACCCTTATAAGCCAAATTAAGTAACTCTAAACCGGCATGATAGGTAAAAAAAATGCAAGTCCAGCATATGCAGAACACCTATGATTAGCCATTCACAATAATATCCTGTATCTGGCCAGTTGCAGTAATTTATTCCAGATTATATGATATTTAAAGCACAGACCAAACATGCCCTTATAAACTAGGAAATCTTAAGTGAACACACAAATAGAGTCTTTGGCATAAATATACCTGAATCTTCATGAACCTATCAATCTCGACATCTTGTCTCCGCAACTCCAGTTCAAGTTCATCTTCCATAAGCCCAGCAACATACGATGACTCACCAGATGATGCCAACCTACCATTGTCAAGAGACAACCCTAAACCTGTTGAAACAGAACGTTGCTGCAAGAAATCAATAGATGATATCTGAGAATTTGCATTGTTATTCTCAAAAAACTCCTGCACTTTCGGCCTCTTGTTCCCCAATTCCAAATCATAATTCCTCTGCAATTCAAACCCACCTTCACTTACATCCGTACCCGGTGCAAATCCCACCACATGAACTGCACCAAAACAAATATTAGCAATTTATTTTCGGTCAGACTATACCCACACCACTAACATTCTAACCACACAGCAGTGACACATTATATGAGCCATAATTTTCATACGGGTCGACTCAGTTTGAGTTCATCCAGATCATACACATAGTACAAAATGGCACAATTAACACCACCAACAACAAAACTAGGGCCGGAAAAACAGGTCTAATCGTGTTAAACAAGTCAAATATGACACAATTAACATAATTGATAAGTATTAACGATCAAACACGATAATGACTAGTTTAACAACTTTTAGGGCTGTAAACAAACCGAGCGTTCAGTGAACAGTTCGAGAACTGTTTGGCGGGAAGTTCGTTTATGTTTGTTCATGTAGTAAATAAACGAACACAAAAAAGAAATTTCGTTCGATCAACTAAACGAATGAACACGAACAAAGGTCTCGTTCAATCTACTGTGTTCATGGACGTTCCGTAATATGTTTGTTTACGTTCATTCATGCCAGCTTATTTATGTTTATTTATTAAAAGATTTTAATTTTTCACTTTCTCCCCTAAAAGGCTTAAATTAGTTAATAATTATATTTAAACATATTGAAACCCTAGGGCCTTACCTCATTCTAAACATTTTGATTCTTGTATCATATGGTGCTTGTAGTAGACGTATTGTGTCTTGAATTCTTGATTATCATTTAATGATTGTATTTGACTACTAATGTCCAATGTCTAAGGTAAACTGTGTTTTTTTTTTTTTTTTTAATTTCCAAATTTAATGCTCGTTTGTGTTTGTTTGTCTATATGACAAGTGTTCACGAACTCTTCGCACACAACTGAAGTTCCTTAACAAACGAACAATAACATGACCTCGTTCATGTTCGTTCAATTCATTTAAACCCATAACTACTTTATATCTCATGTATGTAACACAGTTATATGTCATATGCACTAAGAAGAACATATAATAGACCCTAGCCTCCTAATTTTAAATAAACATAAAATTAACAAAACCATACGAACAACAAACACCTTTTGCATCTAAAAACAGAATAAAATAAATAGAAAAAAATAAAAGGGGTTTTAGGGTTTACATTGAGGAATGTAAGGAGGTTGATCGGCGTTGATATAATTAATCGGGGCTTGAATTTGACCATCCATGTTGTTGAATGCATCTCTAAAAATTAAAACAAAACATCATTAACAATCTTATCAAACAAATTATACGTTCTGGGGTTTTGTAAAAAACAAAAAAGAGGGGTATTTTAGTAATAATACCTGAAGGGATTCGATTGCTGTTGCTGCTGCTGATGATGTTGTTGATGAAGAAGATAGTTGTGGAACTGGTTGTGGTCAGGCATAGCCATGCCTGGGTTTCCAAGGTCTCAAAGAAAGAGGGTTTCTGATTGTGTTTTCTTATTCGCTAACTTTTGGTATTGGTTATTCTAATAAATCAATTCTCTATTGGGTTAGGGGTGTTCCTCGGGTTGTTTTCTCGGGTTTCGGGTTTTTCGGGTTTTTCGGGTTTACAAAACTAAAAATATTATTCGATAACCGAACCATTTTAGGTTCGGGTTCTTCGGTGTTCAGGTTAAGAGGTTCGGGTTGTATCGGGTCGGGTTTCGGGTTAGTATAGTTTCATGAAAAATATTTGTAGGAAGGGGGATACTGATTAATAAACGTATAAATATCAAAATTCATGTTATAGCTAAAATTGGTACTAGTGTTACTTATGAAGATCAATACCAAAATTGGTTTCAAGTTAAAAATTATGAATAAGTTTGATAGTATTATAGCTGATTTCAAGTTTAATATTCAAGTTAAAATCATGATTGTCAATCAAAAAGTATGTTACGGTCGACATTGTTACTGTATGAATTGTTTTTTGGGTTTTGTAACCATATACCAAATCATCTCACTAAAAATCATAAACCAAAAATACTGATGTAAATTAAATCAAACATTTGTAAAGGTGAAAGAAATAAGAAAGCTGATGTATTTATAAGTTATAGACATGGCCGGCCCTTAAGGGGTGCGGGGAGGACTCTCGGCCCGGGCCCAATTTCTCGGGGGCACATTAACCCTCTGGCAATCTAAGTTTTCTTAATAGTGATGTACTTAATTCGATGTATTTTTGTATGTTTGAGCCCGTAAAATTATTAATCGAGTATTAATCAAAGTGAAGAGTAGTTTATATAAAATAGAAAGTAAAGAAATGTTGAGAGAGGTTAAGAATTAAAGAAGATAAAATGGTTTGAGAAAAAAATTGCAGGTTTATTAATGAGTGTAGGACTAGAGCCGATGAAGAAGATGAAATGAAGAAGACTCACACTTAGTTGGTTTTGTTTTTTAACCGGTTGGTTTTGACTTCCTTTTTAACTTTTTTTTTTTTATAAAACAATTTTTTGTAATTGCCAAACTTTCACCCCTTTATAATTTCACCCTTTGTGGGATTCGAACTCTCAACCTCCCCAAGAGGATTTGTTATACTACAACCTAAGTGGGAATAAAATTTGATCCATCAATTTGATATTACTTTAATCATATCTTAAAAACTAGTTTATATTATTTATTTCGTTAAAACCTAAAGCTAAGGCTAAGGGGCACAATTTTTACAGCTTGGCTCGGGCACCTGAATTTTCAGGGCCGGCCCTGGTTATAGATAATTCATAAAATGGGTAAGTGATAATTTTAAATTATATATTAATCTCTAGGAAGTAGGATAATAACTAAGTGATAATGAAACCATAATTTTGAAACTTCAATATATATCTTATAGGAAAAGTCAGGATTTGATTATCCGAAACTTTCTCGGGTTGTTCGGGTTCACCCGAATTCCATAAACTTCATCCAAACACCAACCCAATTAAGGGCAATCGTGTTCGGGTTTTATGGTAGATTGGGTTCGGGTTTTATGGTAGATCAGGTTCGGGTTTATCGGGTCCAATAGTTTATTGGGTCGGGTCTATTCGGGTCGGGTTCGGTTATCGGGTACGGATAAAAAAGAACGGCCCTAGTACTTGTAGCTTATAGCCTAGTTGGTTGAGGGCCTAAAGTTTTTTATGAGAGGTTTGGGTTCAATTCCCACTAGCTGTATTTGGAGGACATTGGTGGAGGGGAAATGACGGATGACCCGGCCATTGGCTTGGGTTCGAGTCCTGATCCCGACCGGTTTTACCGATTATTTCACTGTCGTGCCTTTGGGCGGGTGAGTGGTCGGGTTTTCCCAGGAATTGGTGGCCAGGTACTCTCGAGTACCTGATTCGCCAAAAGGGTGCCCGAGAGTGCTCGGAAATTGATTCGTTAGCCGTTTAAAAAAAAAACACCATAATAGGGAATGAAATAAAATACATTGAGTTGACTTTGACTGCACATATTGACTACATAAATCTATTAATTAATATATATAAAAGAATTGAACATTGCTGACGTGGCGTGCAATTGTGCCTTCAACCTCTCCATGAAACTGCCACGTGGCATCATAATTGAAAGATTTTAGTGTTTTTGAATTATTTCCTTTTTTAATTAAAAAGAAAGATAAACATAAAACACTAAATTTCTCTCTATCTCTCAATTCTCAATTACTAAAATTAAATTGAGTTATTTTAGGAAAAAAGAATTTAAAAACAAATTAAATTTTTTCTCTCTTATGTTCCTCCCATAATTTTTAAACGTTAATATCTTTTATATTCGAGATTTTTTAAATAAAGAAATTACACCAAATTAACGAGCGTTTTATTATCTTTCCAATGAGTACCATAGTGCTATATAAAAAACGGAGAAAAAAACGACTATTTTTTGTGTGGTTATGTTCATACAGAAAAAAAAACACAAAGTGTTCAGGTTATTCATTAATCATGTTTTTTCTTTTAAACCAGGTTCTTATCTACGATGTTGAAATTCAGCCCAATCGCCATGCTATCATTAGAATTTTACTATTCTAAAGATGGATAGGTATACTTCATCAAGAAAAGCTAGGAGAAAGAATCGCGCAACACTGCAACACATGATGTCACCTTATAACAAGTTTATTTTTTTATTTTTTAATTACAAGAGTAATAATTATTACTATTAGTATTAGTATTATTAGAATGCTTATATTTTTCAACCCCCATCATGAATTCTACATCTATATAAGTCAAAGTCAAATTGTAACATATTTTAAATTACGTGAAGATGATTATATGTTGAATGTTATTTTTTAATACTGTATTATGTTTAATATGGTTTATGCTTTTATTTTTTTAACTTTTTAAATAATTTTTTTTAACTAGGATTGATTATGTTTAAGTTATTTACTCTTTTTGTGATTTGAGTTTTCTTCTTTTATCATTTTTTATTAAATCATATTAAATTTTTCAACCCCGGGACCTTCCCGGGGTAATCAGCTAGTACAAGATAAAGACAATTGACTAAAGGAGGGATTCAAGCAGAAGAATGAGCACTAGTAACGATATTAACTTTTATCCCCCTGCAAGCGAAACGGCGGTGATTGAACCCGAAGTAAGTCATGAAAAAATTCAAACTGAGGTCGTGGCAGGCTCTTTGTAAAAATATCAGCAAGTTGAAGCTTGGTTGGAATAAACTTAGTGTGTAATTTTCCAGACATAACTAGTTCCCTAACAAAGTGATAATCCAAGTTGATATATTTAGCACGTTTGTGAGAAACGAGTACCCTACGATGGAAGATGATGTGGGACGAGTGAAGACAAGACCATGAGAGATGATACCCTTAACATACCGTAGAATGCGTTTAACCAACTGAAAGTGTTTTTCAGTAGGCGCATGAAGGTGTTGACATGCTTGGTTAACCGCATAAGATAAATCAGGACGAGTGATGGTCAAGTATTGAAGAGCTCCGACTAAGGATCGATAGGTAGTGGGATCCGAGAAAGGGGTACCATCCGTGAAGAATGTGTCGGATGTAGAAAGCGGTGTAGGAACAGGTTTAGCATTGGTCAAACCAGCTCGAACAAGAATGTCATTGGCATATTTGGTTTGGGTAAGAAAGAGGCCTTCAGTATTGTGAACAACCTCGAGGCCAAGGAAGTAATTTAGGGAACCAAGATCCTTGATTGCAAACTCTTTGTGTAGGCGAGTGGTGAATTTGTGAATTAAATTGGAGTTGTTACATGTGAGGATGAGATCATCCACATAAACAAGCAGGTACATGATGAAATCGCCTTGGTGAAAGACGAATAAGGAGGGATCCGCACGACTACATGTGAAGCCGTAGGACATGAGGAAAGCGCTAAGACGCTGAAACCAAGCTCTAGGGGCTTGTTTGAGACCATAAAGAGCTTTGTTGAGTTTGCAAACATGATTCGGGAATCGTTGGTCCGTGAAACCAGGCTATTGCTCCATGAAAACGGTTTCAGTTAAAAGACCATTTAGAAAAGCATTGTTCACGTCTAATTGGTGGAGAGGCCACCGATTAATAACGGCTAAGGAAAGAACAATGCGTATTGTGGTTACCTTAACCACGGGACTAAAGGTGTGTTGAAAATCAAGGTCCGGTATTTGTGTAAATCCTTGTGCAACAAGACGAGCCTTATGACGATCTAAAGTCCCATCCGAATGATACTTAGTACGAAAAACCCATTTAGAACCTACGACATTGGTAGAAGATGGACGAGGCACAAGTGTCCACGTATTGTTTCGGTTTAGAGCACTGAGTACATCACGCATAGCCTGCATCCAATGTGGATGTTTGGAAGCACTTCGGAATCCTTTCGGATCTATGTTGCTAAGGAGGGCCACATGAAGACATGAGTGCATGACTTGGGAAAGATAAGAAGTGTGTTTAGGATTTGGTTTGAAGGTGCCAACCTTGGAACGGGTAACTATGACATCCGTCACCCTCGTCTTTCATCTAATTGACGATAATAGCCCTTCAAAAATTTTCCATTATAGTCCCTATACTTTCGTCGTTTTCAAAATTTATTTTAGAGTAAACTAAAATTTTATCATTATTATTCATTATGGGTTGGGTATAAGTTTTTATCAAATACGTATCTTGAAACGTCTACGCAATAGATTTTGTAAAAAAAAAATTAAGTTTTAAAAACTTTTAAGTTAAATAAGTTAACCAAGTTAAGTTTTTATAAAGGGGAAACTAACCATGATACAATAAACTAACCTAGTTAAAACTATAGGGACCTATATTGCCAAAGTCCCAAACTTTCAAAACTGATTTTCTTTTTCCCCTGATTACTCGCTTTTCCGGTCAGCTTCCTCGCCGGAATCCGGTGACTCTCCGGCGAGACCATAAGCATGATTTAATGTCTTATTTTGATTTTTAAATCAATCCTAAAACGTATCTCCATCACTCCTAACCGGTTACAAGAGTCTTTAACTGATAATAAACGCGTTTTAATGTGTGGTGATCGGATCAAATGTGTGTAACCGACCGGAAAAATTAAACGCTTCAAAAAACGCTCGTGTCATTCAATCACTATATAAATTAAACTCGCCATCTCATTTCCGCACCTATAAACATTCATAACCCACTAAGATTCGTAGATAATCATGCCCAGAAAGCTCCAAATTGACCACGTTTATGTGCGAGTATGGAAGCTTGTGGTTCGACCTTAATACGCATTGTGAGTACAATTTCTTTATGCCGTTTTTCTTAGCATCGTTCTAGGAACAAAACCCCTTTATTACAGATCGTTCATAGGGCCTAAATCGTATTATTGAAGTTCTAGGGTTAGGGTTCTTGTCTTGGTTAATTTGGGGAAGAAGAAGATGTTTTTGGATAATCTTTAAATGCAATTTTGTTTTGATAATAAACACAAAGTCTTGATCTGTTCTAGTGGTAGGTGCTTGATATTCTTAACAAAAGGTCTAGGGTTCGAAACCCATGACCACCATTCTTTTATCATTGTTTTTATTTTATTTTATTTATTTATTTATTTAAAAAGGTTAATAATCATTTATAATTCATAGAAACTTAGAATATTCATAATAAATCCATTTTAGCTTCAAAAATTATAAAAATTTAGGTGTAGCATCTTGACACCATAAAGAACATTATCACACTTTTACTTTCTGAAAATTATTTAATTTTCATTATTTTATTAATTTAAATTGTTTAATCATATTTAATTGATTAAAATTCTATTTCTTATTGATTTTAATCTCAAACTTTTTGAGTAATTATTTCTCATAATCATGGACTAAAATAAAAATTATTGGTTCAGAAAACATTTGTTTTTATTGATTTTCCATATTTTTAATCATTTAAACATGATTTAAATTCATTAAATCAGTTTTAAATATAAATAAGTTTATAAAAATTGTGGGAAAATTTTGTTCATTAATTTACATCAGAAAGCATTCATTTTCTATAAAAATAGCATTTTTGGATCATGTCTTGTATTATTAGTATTATTTATCGATTACGACATAATTAAACGTTTATTTATTTATACTATTACAACATCTATTTTATAAATACTTTTCTTATAAAATAGAAATATTTCTTATGTTGGAAAATCTTAATTATTATTTGTCGGATCATCGTGTAACTCATAATTATTTATTTCAATATTTATGATTATCGTAATTATTTACAATAATTAGTTAAAGTAATTAACTAAATGATTTTGCCTTAATTATTCAAATATATTTCATCTAAATATTCAAATGGTAATAATTATATTACCTAAACCACATTTACAAACTTTGATATATTATTTTTGACATATAACTTTTATATTAATGCAATTTATCATAAAACTCTAATTCCCCAAATCGACTTAGCAAACCCTAATGCCTTAGACCCTAGTTACCTTAGACTTTTTAGACACTTCCTTATTAGTATTCTTACACACTATAGGTTGGATTCCTCGGAATTCCCATTACTTAGCTCACGACCGCTTAAGTGGATTTTGATCGCTTTCGCAAACTGTGAGTATATCTTTCCCCTTTTTCATGTTTTACACTTTTGGGGTGACTAATGTACGCTTATTACTTCACTCACTTAATCATGGTTTATCATATATTCACAATCGCAATTCTTGTATGTGTTTTACTTGTTGATTCACTGATAGTGTGTACTTATGACCTTAATCATTAACCGCTGGGCGGCTGTGACACCCGGCAAATTCTGATTAACAACGTTGTCTAGATTAAAGTCTACCTTAGCGAGTCACGCGTATATTATACTTAACTGGGATAGTTGAGTCGTGTTACGGTTCGGGAACTGTTAGTTGGTATAGAGGATCATTAGATGTTAGTCTAGAGGCTCATTAGATGTCGGTCCTTAACCAAGTGTACAAAGGGTGACGATTCGTAGAATCGTCAGAGCACAGGGAATATACAAGTCTCGAGTCCCGGGAATTGGTGAACGAGTGTGAATGTGTTTCTTTGCAAGTGTTATGTGTTTACAATCATTATGTGACTTGTCGGTATGTGAAAATGTGTTAACATATGTTAAAACGGGGTTTAACGCGCAAAATACACGGAACCAACCCCTATAGGCGAATAGGGGGTCCTAATCGCCTATAGGGGGCGAATAGGAGGATCAGAAGGGCGAATAGGCCCTATTCGCCTATACTGGGGGCGAATAGGATCCCTATTCGCCTGATAATGCTGCGTAATCGCCTATAACGTGCTGGACGACTAAAAACGCCTATAAATACAATGCTTGACCTCCTAAACTTCATAATATCAACCCTAGTCGTCCCATAACCCGCCCCAACACACACACAACCTCTGGAACACGATTTTGGATCAAAACACAAGGTTTCAAGCCTATTCCATCATTCTATCACAAATCTAAGGTGTGGTTTTCATCCATGCAACCTTAATTAACGTTTTCATTGAATCCCTAGTGGTCCAGACCTGTTTATAAACGTTTGAGTCTTTTAAAAATCGTTGATAATCGATGTTAATTGGATTTTAAATAGCATGCATGTTGTATGTGGGTTTTCAATGAAAAGATAGGGTTTTTATGATTCAAGGAGATGATTAACATGTTATTAGGGTAGTTTCAGATTAATAATGATATCATGATGATGAGATCTGAGTTATTGTTAATTAGGGTTACGGTTATGCATGTTAATATGATGATTCATGCTATATGTGTTGTTTTTGGGATACATGATTGCATGCAGGGCTGATAGAACAAGGTTAAACGAAGGATTTTGATTAATATATGTTTGATATAGTTATTTGATTGATATTTGATGTTTACACACGTTCTGGATTGGATTTGGAGTGTTAAACGCGCGAAAAACCGGAACAGACGTGCTATAGGCGATTAGGGGCCCATTCGCCTGAAGGGGAGCCCTAATCGCCTATAGTATAGGCGAATAGGATTCTATTCCCCTTTACTTCATGCATTTACGATCCTAAATGCTAGTTAAGTCCTGAATTGCATGCTTTACGACGTAATCGCCTATAGACTCAAAAATTACATATGAGATAGCCCTAATCGCCTATAGTATAGGCGATTAGCCTTCCTAAATGCATGTTGACCAACCTAAATGCTAGTTGACTTTTCCTAATCGCGTGTACTGCTGCTGTAAGTGTAAATTAGCATTCCGAGACCCGATTTGACATATAGGAACATGCTAGGAACCCAGTAACATATCTAATAACTTGGTAACATATGTTCGGACTTATTTACGTGATACTTGAACTACGTGCTGTAACTTGTTGGACGTTAACGTATGTTAAGTGTGATTGCATGATTTTATGTTTGAGGGTGTAAGCATAACACGGGGAGTCTCGGGTCACCAATGGGATGTCGAGTCTTGTACGTTGGGTTAATTTAACAGTCACGGTGTTTTCAAACGAACTTGGTTATGGTCTGGACATCTAGGGACTAACTAACCTGCGGGTTATTAGTCTAAGTACTTGTAACTGTCATATGTTAGGTCGCCGCTTTTCGGGACTAGCATAGCTTGCTGAGTTTATTCGTATTACGAAGTAACGCAATCTAAGGTGAGTTTACGGCCCCTCTTTTAACTGGTTTCACTTTTCGGGGGAGAAAACATGTGTTAAAACTTATGTTTGGTAACTACTGTCATACTATGGGTTTCTATGGTTTACTATACGATCTTTGGAAGTCCCGGGGGGAACCATGAATGTGCGGGTTAGCACAACGGGGAAATGTGAATAGCGCTATTGGGAGTGACCAACCCCGCTCGTCGGCTTGGAGGGCCGGGCGAGTGCATATTGTCTCAAACAGGAACAACAGGTTTACTATTCGGGCACGACATCTGGTTTGCGAGTTAGTAATGGTTTTCCAATCGTAGTAGTAACAAAACATACGCCTAGCTAGCGTACTTTGGTTTTCGATTTGTTATAGTATGGACAGGTTGAACTTGGTACTGTGATTACAAAACCTGTAAACTCACCAGCATTTTTGTGCTGACGTAAACTTTTACATGTTTTCTCAGGTCGCTAAGGTAGCACAATGGAACTAGGGCGCACGCGTCTGCACGGCGTCTAGTTAGGATTGCATGGTTTTCAAACGTTGAACACTTGGTTTATTTTGGATTATGTTTTGAATAAGCTTCCGCTATACTTGGGGATTTTTAAACTATGTTTTCTTAAATTGCATATGTTCATTTAGACATGTTTATTGTGATCGTTGGTTTGGATCCTGGTTTGTCATGCGCCTCGCGGTAAAACTCCGCAAGTGGATTTTGAGGGTGTGACAGATTGGTATCAGAGCCAATGGTTATAGTGAACTAGGACTGCATGTAGAGTCTAGTCTATAGCCGAGTCGCACACACTAGACGATCACATAGTACTAAACATTATGGTGGATTACGTATGGGCTTGTCGGGGTGTCTCTAAATCATCTGACCTTCCTATGTTACATCACCCGTTCTATCTTATGTCGAGTTACTTGCTTTCTAGGCAGTGTGGTATATTGGGGTAAATCGTGTACTTTTGAGATTTGTCCAAGGCTCGGACATCTCCCTTTCATACCCCAATAGAAACACTTGCCACCAACTACCGTAGCATTACGGTGTATAGCTATGAGTCCATGTTCGGTGATTTGAATTTTGAACTAGGAGAAAACTTGGAGGACCATGTAGAGCGGTTTATCATTTTGGGTGCACACAAAATCATAAACCGAAATGCATGAAAGCCCTAGTGAGCTCTGGGTTTGAATGGATAGTCCTGAGTTGGATCTAGCTTTGATCTTGTGAACGCTAGTGGTTACCATTAGCTGTGAAACTAAATTTTTCTCGTTCTTTCTGTCAGAAATCATGTCTGGAGTATGAGGAGGACGTGGAGGTGGTCGCAATGGTGGACATGGTGGTGGTCGCGGTGGTGCTGGTGGTCGTGGAGGTGTGAACCTATCATAGGAAGACCTGAACAACTTGCTGCAAGTTGCCTTTTAGTTAGGGCACAATGGTGGTGGTAAGTTGAATTATCCATTTTGCCTCATTGGTAAACCTTGTTTACGTTCTTCGTGGTTTCTCATGCGTTTCATTTCAGGTGGTCCTGTTAACCCACCCCCACCCATGTGCACCTACAAGATGTTTCGGGACTGTAAGCCTCAGGAATTCTCTGGCACTGAGGGTGCGGTGAGCTTACTCAGGTGGCTGGAAAAGGTGGAGTCAGTGTTTATGATGTGTAACTGTCTCCTAGAGGATCGAGTCAAGTATGTTGCTGCGTTATTCCAGGATGTTGCTTTGACCTGGTGGAATAATATCACCCAGAATATGGGAATAGGGGAGGCGTATGCTATGCCTTGGGAAAATTTTGTGCAACTGCTGAAGCGAGAATACTGTCCAAGGGAAGAGGTGCAGAAGTTAGAACACGAGGTGTGGAACCTCAAGATGACTGGGTCCGAAATTGAAAAGTATACGGTAAGGCGTAATGAGTTGGCGGTGCTGTGTCCTGATTTGCATGTGCCAGAGTACAGGAGGATCGAACACTATATCTCGGGGCTAGTACCAGAGATCGCAGGGTTAGTGGCTGCGGGAAATCATCCTACATACTCAGAGGTGGTCCGATTGGCTCATAGGATGACCAACTTGAAGGTGAATGAAGGTATTTTGCCTGCTAAGGGTTCGACTGTCAAGGCCCCAGAGAATAACAAGCGTAAGTGGGATAATGAGGGGAAGGGATCTGTGCCAGCACAGCAGGGTAAGAGATTTGATAGCGGGGGTTCTTCTTCTTCTGGAAACAAGCAGGGTGGTTATGCGGGGAAATTGCCTAAATGCAACAAGTGTGGGCGTCATCATCAGGGGGACTGCGACCGTAATCGCTGCCATCGCTGTCAGCGATTTGGGCATTTTGCTAAAGACTGTCGGGTGACACTTCCATCGACTCAGGCTCCGACTACTAACTCGGCTCCTGCCACTCAAGGAACTACGGGAAGACAGGGATGTTACAACTGTGGGGAGACTGGGCATTACAAGAAGGATTGCCCGAAACTGAAGCAGAGCGGGAACAACGGTAACGGGAACAACGGGGGCGGTGGCAGGAATGCACGTGCCTTCGTCATTGGAGCCGCTGAGGCTAGACAGGATCCTGACACAGTTACCGGTACGTTCCTTCTCAATAATCGCTCTGTTAGTGTTTTATTTGATTCCGGTGCCGATAAAAGTTTTATATCCGTGGAAGTTAGTCGACTGTTAGATGTAGTACCCGTACCATTAGAGGCTAAGTATATAATTGAGTTGGCTGACGGCAAAAAGATTGAAGCTACTTGTATCCTTCGGGAGTGTCAACTAGAGTTGTCGGGTTTGTCGTTCCCCATCGACCTTATGCCGGTACCTTTGGGTAGTTTTGACGTTGTGGTAAGCATGGATTGGTTGTCTTTGTATCGCGCGGAGATCGTCTGTTACGACAAGATTATTCGGATTCCTCTCCCTGATGGAGAATTCCTTTCTGTGTACGGTATCAAGGGCGGTGTTCCGCTAAATCTCATCTCCAGCATGAAAGCCCTTAAGTGTCTTCGAAAGGGTTATTCGGCCGTTTTGACACTTTTATCTGTTTCCTCTACCGATGAGAAGAAGATCGACGATATTCCTGTTGTACGCGAGTTTCCTGATGTATTTCCTGATGATTTATCTGGTCTTCCTCCCCATCGTCAGGTTGAGTTCGGTATTGATCTTGTACCAGGGGCTGCTCCTATTGGTCGGGCCCCCTACCGTCTTGCACCTCCCGAGATGCAGGAATTGTCTAGCCAGTTGCAGGAACTCTTGGACAAGGGTTTCATCAGACCAAGTTCTTCCCCTTGGGGAGCCCCGATTCTGTTCGTTAAAAAGAAGGATGGAAGTTTTCGATTGTGTGTGGATTACAGAGAATTGAACAAATTGACCGTCAAGAACCGTTATCCTCTTCCACGTATCGATGATCTATTCGACCAACTCTAGGGTTCTAGCTATTACTCTAAGATTGATTTGAGGTCCGGTTATCACCAGTTGTGCGTAAGGGAAGCTGACGTTGCAAAGACTGCCTTTCGTACACACTATGGCCATTTTGAATTCTTGGTCATGCCTTTCGGTCTCACGAACGCACCGACGGTTTTCATGGATTTGATGAACCGCGTTTGCAAACCATATCTTGACAAGTTCGTTATCGTGTTTATTGATGACATCCTGATTTACTCCAAGAACAAGACCGAACACGAGGAACACCTGCGGTTAGTTTTGGAACTTTTGCGACGGGAACAACTTTACGCTAAGTTCTCAAAGTGTGAGTTTTGGTTACGCGAAGTTCAGTTCCTAGGACATGTGGTTAATGAACTAGGAATTCATGTCGATCCAGCTAAGATCGAAGCGATCAAGGACTGGGGAGCACCAAAGACGCCAACTGAGGTGCGGCAATTCCTAGGCCTTGCGGGCTACTATCGTCGTTTCATTATGGGGTTCTCGAAGATCGCTCAACCCCTCACCACTCTTACTCAGAAGGATAGAAAATTCGACTGGGGTGAACCACAAGAGTCGGCATTTCAAGAACTGAAGTCTAAACTGTGTTCTGCTCCTATTTTGTCCTTACCTGAAGGCCCTGATGATTTCGTTGTCTACTGTGATGCTTCCATTCATGGTCTCGGTTGCGTGTTGATGCAACGCGAGAAAGTGATTGCGTATGCTTCTCTTCAACTCAAGGTGCACGAGAAAAACTACACCACCCATGACTTGGAGTTGGGTGCAGTGGTTTTTGCGTTGAAAATTTGGAGACATTACTTGTACGGTACCAAATGCACCATCTACACCGATCACAAGAGTCTTCAACATATTTTCGACCAACAACATTTGAACATACGACAACGCCGTTGGATTGAACTCCTGAACGACTATGATTGCGCCATTAAGTACCATCCTGGCAAGGCGAATGTTGTAGCAGACGCCTTGAGCAGGAAGGAATCAACTAAACCTCGTCGCGTTCGGGCGTTGCAACTCACCATTCACTCCTCGCTACCTGACCAACTCCGTTCTGCCCAGTTAGAAGCTTTGAAGGAGGAAAACCTTAAAGCTGAGACTATGCACGGTGCTGACAAGCACCTCGAGCGAAGGCCTGATGGCCTGCACTACTTCGCAGAACGCATATGGGTTCCTTTATTCGGGGGACTTCGGGAGCTTGTTTTAGATGAGGCTCACAAGTCCCGGTATTCTATTCATCCTGGTTCGGATAAGATGTACCAAGATCTGAAGGTGCTTTACTGGTGGCCAAACATGAGGTCGGATATAGCCTCATACGTGAGCAAATGCTTGACTTGTGCTAAGGTCAAGGTGGAATACCAGAAACCATCGGGTCTCTTGCAACAACCTGAAATTCCGGAGTGGAAATGGGAACGGATTACAATGGATTTTGTCACGCAACTTCCTAAGTCACCGAGCGGGAATGATAAGATATGGGTGATTGTTGATCGGTTGACGAAATCAGCCCATTTTCTCGCTATTAAAGAGACCGACACCATGGATCGTTTGGCTCGTCTGTATCTAAAGGAAGTTGTTTCTAAGCACGGGGTGCCGGTTTCTATTGTTTCAGATCGTGATTCCCACTTTACTTCTCACTTCTGGAAATCTTTGCATAAAGCTTTGGGTACCCAGCTGGACATGAGTACAGCTTATCACCCACAGACTGACGGTCAGAGTGAACGCCCGATTCAAACTTTAGAAGACATGCTGCGGGCATGTGTGATCGACTTTGGCAAAGGTTGGGAAGCTCATCTTCCGTTAGTAGAATTCTCTTACAACAACAGTTATCACACGAGCATCAAGGCAGCTCCATTCGAGGCACTGTACGGGCGGAAATGCCGGTCTCCTCTTTGTTGGGCTGAGGTGGGTGAGAGTCAACTCACTGGGCCTGAGCTAGTGTACGAAACTTCGGAAAAGATCGTACAGATTCGTAACCGATTGGCAGCGGCACGGGATCGACAAAAGAGTTATGCTGATCAGCGTCGCAAGCCATTGGAATTCCAAGTTGATGACAAGGTCTGAAAGTTTCACCGTGGAAGGGCGTCATACGCTTTGGGAAGCGTGGCAAACTCAACCCTCGGTATGTCGGTCCATTTACGATCCTGGAACGGATTGGACCGGTGGCATACCGTCTTGATTTACCGACGGAGCTCGGCAACGTACATAACGTCTTCCACGTGTCCAACTTAAAGAAGTGTCTGGCTGACGAGTCTCTTATTGTTCCACCGGAAGAGATCAAGGTGGATGATGGTCTTCGGATTGTGGAGGAACCTGTTGAGATTCTTGATTACAAGATTCGTAGCCTACGTCATAGCAAGATTCGCATTGTTAAGGTTCGCTGGAACTCGAACCGAGGACCAGAGTACACTTGGGAACGGGAGGATCAGATGAAGTCTAAGTATCCTCATCTTTTTCCTAAGGAAACGTTCGAATCGAGATATGTCTCCACTGCAGCTGAATGAATCTCGGGGCGAGATTCCTTTTTAACGTGGGGATGATGTGACAACTCGGGTAAATCTCTCTTTTGGTTTCTATCTTTTGTTTGTTTCCTTCGTTATTCCTTTTGATACTTGTGTAATTTTCGGGACGAAAATTCTTTTAACGTGGGGATGATGTGACACCCGGCAAATTCTGATTAACAACGTTGTCTAGATTAAAGTCTACCTTAGCGAGTCACGCGTATATTATACTTAACTGGGATAGTTGAGTCGTGTTACGGTTCGGGAACTGTTAGTTGGTATAGAGGATCATTAGATGTTAGTCTAGAGGCTCATTAGATGTCGGTCCTTAACCAAGTGTACAAAGGGTGACGATTCGTAGAATCGTCAGAGCACAGGGAATATACAAGTCTCGAGTCCCGGGAATTGGTGAACGAGTGTGAATGTGTTTCTTTGCAAGTGTTATGTGTTTACAATCATTATGTGACTTGTCGGTATGTGAAAATGTGTTAACATATGTTAAAACGGGGTTTAACGCGCAAAATACACGGAACCAACCCCTATAGGCGAATAGGGGGTCCTAATCGCCTATAGGGGGCGAATAGGAGGATCAGAAAGGCGAATAGGCCCTATTCGCCTATACTGGGGGCGAATAGGATCCCTATTCGCCTGATAATGCTGCGTAATCGCCTATAACGTGCTGGACGACTAAAAACGCCTATAAATACAATGCTTGACCTCCTAAACTTCATAATATCAACCCTATCGTCCCATAACCCGCCCCAACACACACACAACCTCTGGAACACTATTTTGGATCAAAACACAAGGTTTCAAGCCTATTCCATCATTCTATCACAAATCTAAGGTGTGGTTTTCATCCATGCAACCTTAATTAACGTTTTCATTGAATCCCTAGTGGTCCAGACCTGTTTATAAACGTTTGAGTCTTTTAAAAATCGTTGATAATCGATGTTAATTGGATTTTAAATAGCATGCATGTTGTATGTGGGTTTTCAATGAAAAGATAGGGTTTTTATGATTCAAGGAGATGATTAACATGTTATTAGGGTAGTTTCAGATTAATAATGATATCATGATGATGAGATCTGAGTTATTGTTAATTAGGGTTACGGTTATGCATGTTAATATGATGATTCATGCTATATGTGTTGTTTTTGGGATACATGATTGCATGCAGGGCTGATAGAACAAGGTTAAACGAAGGATTTTGATTAATATATGTTTGATATAGTTATTTGATTGATATTTGATGTTTACACACGTTCTGGATTGGATTTGGAGTGTTAAACGCGCGAAAAACCGGAACAGACGTGCTATAGGCGAATAGGAATCCTAATCCCCTATACTATAGGCGATTAGGAGCCCATTCGCCTGAAGGGGAGCCCTAATCGCCTATAGTATAGGCGAATAGGATCCTATTCCCCTTTACTTCATGCATTTACGATCCTAAATGCTAGTTAAGTCCTGAATTGCATGCTTTACGACGTAATCGCCTATAGACTCAAAAATTACATATGAGATAGCCCTAATCGCCTATAGTATAGGCGATTAGCCTTCCTAAATGCCTGTTGACCAACCTAAATGCTAGTTGACTTTTCCTAATCGTGTGTACTGCTGCTGTAAGTGTAAATTAGCATTCCGAGACCCGATTTGACATATAGGAACATGCTAGGAACCCAGTAACATATCTAATAACTTGGTAACATATGTTCGGACTTATTTACGTGATACTTGAACTACGTGCTGTAACTTGTTGGACGTTAACGTATGTTAAGTGTGATTGCATGATTTTATGTTTGAGGGTGTAAGCATAACACGGGGAGTCTCGGGTCACCAATGGGATGTCGAGTCTTGTACGTTGGGTTAATTTAACAGTCACGGTGTTTTCAAACGAACTTGGTTATGGTCTGGACATCTAGGGACTAACTAACCTGCGGGTTATTAGTCTAAGTACTTGTAACTGTCATATGTTAGGTCTCCGCTTTTCGGGACTAGCATAGCTTGCTGAGTTTATTCGTATTACGAAGTAACGCAATCTAAGGTGAGTTTACGGCCCCTCTTTTAACTGGTTTCACTTTTCGGGGGAGAAAACATGTGTTAAAACTTATGTTTGGTAACTACTGTCATACTATGGGTTTCTATGGTTTACTATACGATCTTTGGAAGTCCCGGGGGGAACCATGAATGTGCGGGTTAGCACAACGGGGAAATGTGAATAGCGCTATTGGGAGTGACCAACCCCGCTCGTCGGCTTGGAGGGCCGGGCGAGTGCATATTGTCTCAAACAGGAACAACAGGTTTACTATTCGGGCACGACATCTGGTTTGCGAGTTAGTAATGGTTTTCCAATCGTAGTAGTAACAAAACATACGCCTAGCTAGCGTACTTTGGTTTTCGATTTGTTATAGTATGGACAGGTTGAACTTGGTACTGTGATTACAAAACCTGTAAACTCAACAGCATTTTTGTGCTGACGTAAACTTTTACATGTTTTCTCAGGTCGCTAAGGTAGCACAATGGAACTAGGGCGCACGCGTCTGCACGGCGTCTAGTTAGGATTGCATGGTTTTCAAACGTTGAACACTTGGTTTATTTTGGATTATGTTTTGAATAAGCTTCCGCTGTACTTGGGGATTTTTAAACTATGTTTTCTTAAATTGCATATGTTCATTTAGACATGTTTATTGTGATCGTTGGTTTGGATCCTGGTTTGTCATGCTCCTCGCGGTAAAACTCCGCAAGTGGATTTTGAGGGTGTGACAGCGGCCTAGCATATCAATAAATAGTACTTAATTATTGTTATGTGTGAATGATTATTCATCGCCTACTATGAGCGAATACTATATATATGTGACTCTTGATTCATTAAACAAAGGTTTGATTTTGGGTAGCATTTCTACATAGCTTGAACACTAAATTGTAGACAGTATAACACGTGAATTGCGAAACTCTTGTGTACTATATGTATTCAAACAGGGTATGCTCACCAATACATTTTTGTATTGACATATACTATTTTCGTACATGTTTCAGGTTATTTATGAGATCACTTTTAAGCTTTTTGAATTTTTACTTAGATTTTGGATTCATTGTATTTCAGTTTTAGTTATCACTTGAGAATTATTGTATCTTGTATTTTTATTTCAATGTAATAAACTACTTAATCAATATATCAAAATTTACACTTTTAGTCCATGAGCTATTGAACAATCGTCACTACGTGACACCTCGATGTTTCCGCCATCGGTTGGGGTGTTACAGTAACCATGGGATGCGAAGGTGTGGGTTGAGGTTGTGACGATTTGGGATTGGGTCCGTGTGGCAGTGGATTGTTATCGGGCTGAGTAGTGGACTGTGTAGGATTAATAGTGGGCTAATTAGAAGATGGGTTAACATTGGTCTGATTAGTGGACGGTTGAGGTGAGTCAACATTTGGGTTGACATTGGACTGTGGAGGATGCATGAAAATTTGACCAATGGGCCTAGTAGATTTAGATGAAATCGGAACATCCTTACACAGAGAACAATGAGAGTTAATATTAGATGATTTGTTTTGTGGTTGAGTGGGAGCCGTGGATTGAGGTTTGGATGGTGAGAAGGTTGTGGTTTCATTGAAAGTGGAAATGAGGAGTTTAGTGTAATCGTTATGAGAAGGGTTGTTATTGAAAGGAAAATGGGTTTCATCAAACGAGCATGTCTCGTGACATAGGTGCCAGACGAAGTAGGGTCAAAGCATTTGTACCCCTTGTATTGAGGAGCGCATCCTAGAAAAATACAAGGAAACTTCGTGGTGTAAGTTTGTGAGGAGCATAGTCACGCAAATATGGGTACACGCAACAACCAAAGACACGAAAATTGGCATAAGATGGTTGTGTAGAAAAAAGGATCTCGAAGGGAGATTTGTTTTGCAAGAGTTTTGTGGGTAAACGGTTGATAATATATGTGGCGGTACTAAAGGCTTCTACCCAATGTTCAATAGGAACACGAGCATGGAAAAGCATGGCTAGACCTGTTTCAACTATGTGATGTTGTTTTCTTTCGGCGCGACCATTTTGAGGTGCGGTATATGGACATGAAAATCGGTGGAATGTGCCTTTTTCACCAAATATTTTACGTACATATTGATTTGAAAATTCCGTGCCCCCGTCACTTTGAAAAACTTTGACTTTTCCTTGAAATTGAGTTTGAACAAGACGCAAAAAGGTTTGCAAAATTGTATATAACTCATTTTTAGTTTTAAGTGGGTATAACCATGAGAATCTAGAGTAATCATCAAGAAACACCACATAATATTTGTACCCATCTTTACTAATAATAGGTGAGGGTCCCCATAGATCACAATGAACGAGATCAAGTGGATGAGAAGCACGTTTCTCATTCAAAGAAAATGGTAATTTATGGGCCTTAGCAAGTTGACATGGTGAGCAAATATTTGGTTTAGGAAAAATAGATTTAAAAGACAAACAACCAAGTTTTTGCAAAGTAGAGATAGTATCAAAGGCAACATGCCCTAAACGATTATGCCATAGTTCAAAAGAGGCTTTATTCGACGAAAGAGAAGAAACAAAAGCAAAAGAGTTATCTCGAATCACATAGAGGCCATTCTCACATCGTCCTTTAGCGAGCGGTTGGCTTGTTTTCCGATCCTGAAGAATAAAAAAAGAATCGGAGAAAAGCACATCAACGGGATAATCTTTTGTCAACTTGCTAACTGAAAGAAGATTTCTAGTTATATTGGGAACAACTAGAACATCTTTCAAAGGAACAATTTTGTTAATGGTTACGTGACCTTTATGGGTAATAGGAAAAGATAAGCCATTACCAAAAACAACCGAATTAGTACCGTGATAGGAAGAAAAAGAGTGAAGTTTACCGGTATCGTCAGTCATGTGTAGATCGGCACCACTGTCCGCAGTCCAATCAGGAATGTCATCAGTGACATTGCACTTGGAATGAAAGGCATGATCAAGGTTCTCACAGAGGAAGCCGAGGTAACAAAGGAAGCGAGTTTGGGACATTTGTTGGCATAATGGCCATTGGTTCTACATAACTGACAGTGCGGTGGACGACGAGTCCCTTTGGAAAGAACGTGGTGAGATGGGACACGTGAAGAACCTGAGGAATTTTGGGACCGGTTTGAACCAGAACCCGAGGGCCGATGATGATTATGGTTGGCTGTGAAAGCAATCGGTGCAGAATGAGATGGGTGAAGAGATGAAACAAATTGTTCTTGACTTTCGGCTTTAGTGAGTAAGTCACGGAAGGGTAACGGGTCACGAGCGGTTTAAATGGTCATGGACCAGCTTTCAAAAGTCGGTCCTAGGCCACATAAAAACCAATTGGTTTTATATGTGTCACTAACCGGATGACCAATAGCTGATAATTGTTCACAAATTCCTTTAAACTTGCAACCAAAATCAGCCACGGTCGATGAGCCTTTGGTTAACTGACGTAGATTATCATGAAGAAGATGCATACGTTCAAGGGACGTGTTGCTATAAGCCGCTTCAAGAGCAGTCCAGATCTGCCTGGCGGTGGAGAGTCCGAGTATTTCGGAGACAGCTTCTTCGGTAAGAGATGAGTTGAGAATAAGGACAGCTTGTTGATCTTGAATAGACCAAGCAGAAAATTCAGGATTAGGTTGTTCCTTATTGTCGATTAGGATGGTTTTGGGAGGCGCAGGCATTGACCCATCGACGTGATTGATGAGCCCTTGGTTTGCAAGAAGAGGGAGGATTTGAAATTGCCAAGAGAGGTAATTGGAAGAAGAGAGCTTAAGGGTTATCATGTAAAGGATGGTGGCCATTGGTAGTTTGGATTCGGTGGTGGAAGAAGAGGAGCTAGTTGTAACATCACACAACTTTTCTTTATATATATATATATATATATATATATATATATATACATAGAACTCCATCGTTTATTCATCCGCTTCATGTTTACAGTATCTTTACCATCCATTTTGTTAATTTTTTTGTTTAAATAATGACTTATCATCAATATTAAATTGGATTGTATTAAAAATTTTGATTTAAAAACGTTAAAAAAATGTTTGCTTGTGCCAGGATTCGAACCCGAGTCCCTGGTGGGCTAAACCTTAACCACACCACATAAACCACTACACCATTTGGTGTTTTGTGATGTTAATTAAAACCAATTAAACTTAAACCCTTTCAAAGTCTTGGTCAAAGTCCTAGTCAAAGTCTTAGTCAAACAGTCAAAGTCTTAGTCAAATAGTCAATTCATCATAAAACCTTACTTTATGGTGTTGACCAATTTTAATGGCTAATTGAATCCAAAACTAGTATAAAAACCCACCTATGACCCATTATACTTGGCACCTCTAAATCGATTGTTTCAATCCGATTAAACTTTCCCTCATACCTTTCTTCTATAGTCTACTACTTCTACAATTGAAGCTTTGATTATAAGCTCTTGTAATTGGCGAATTGGAAGCTTGATATTCTTTCTTTTTTGTTTTTTTTTTATTTTTTCAATTTGGACTAGCTATGTTGTTGAGTCTTTGGGATTCGCCTCGCATACATTCACAACACTTAGAGGATAATTCACCTTAGCCAATGTGAGTTTACATAGCCCATTTTTCTGTTTTACATTTTGGGGTGAAACATGTTTAAACATTTTATACACTATCATTTACTCATTCTTACATTGTTGAAACTTGTGATTCAATTACACTATCATTTACTCATTATATCATTTTACTGTAACAAAAAGACACAGTACAATCATTAACATTGATCAAGCCGCCCTTTTAGATTATAGCGCTATAGGTCTGACAAACCCATCCCCCCGCATAAATTCAGGGATGATCGATAACAGTTACACTTTTACTAACTTGCGAGTTAGGTCTCAGTCGACACAAGGTTTGATTGTACAAAAGACGCATTGTTACATGTCGGACTCATATTCTATCATTACTCATTATTATACTTTAACAATGATTGCTATACAACATATTGTTTTCAACTATATGCAAAAGCTATGTATTCTCACCAACTATTTATAGTTGACCCCCCCCATCTTTCTAACTTAACATGTTTCAGGTTTTGTTTGCTATTGGAAGTTGTACAAGTCTTGGAACACGTAGGAGTTTTGGATCTAGTTTATACTAATCAACTTTTGTAATCATTACTTGTAAGACAAATTGTAAATTGTTTAATATTATTCAACTTTCATTTAGTACCATGAGATATTGAACAATCATCACTACGTGACATCCCGATGTTTCCGCCATCGGTTGGGGTGTTACAGATTGGTATCAGAGCCTTGGTTATAGGGAATTATGTTATTAGAAAATAATCTAGACTATAACCTTAGGGATTTAAAACAGTACTTGCTTTTCTTACTTGTAACCCTAATTGCTTCCTTAATCTTATCCCTATCCTATACCTTATACAAGCCTTACAAGTGACTACTCTTATTCGTCTGCTGCAATCCTGATCCACCATTAGATTAATAGGACAAAATCCTCAGGTTTAGCCTGAACCACCTTGAGATCTCGTCGAAGTTCTAGATTTTGATAACGAACACGTGCAATCTGGAAGGGTGAACGCCTGTATTCTGAGTCTTCTGTCTAGGCTGGCATTGCGCATATATCCCAATCAGACGAGGGACCCGGATGCCTACCTGGAAATTCTCGGGATGAGTGTTCACTTATAGGCTAAAGCATGTCTTCATTATGTTATTAGAATCTAGAATCTTTGATAAGTCAACGTTTTCATTTATTCGTTTTAATTAATGAATAAATGATTACACTCACTTTCCTTAAACTAAGCTCTAAAATCTCAAAATTATACAGCTTAAATCAATCTCATTTCATAACCATCTATGGATTTCACAATCACACTTCACCTTACCATCTTAGCCACTTTTTAAATATTCAATACCCTACCCAAATCATATTATTTCATTTCTCCACATGTTACTTATTTTTTAAAAAAAAAAACTATAACCTCATACCTTAGCACAAACTAAAGATTTCTAAATCTTGTTGTATTTTCATTACCTAGTAACTTTACAAAGTACATATTTTTTTTTTGTCAAAAGATGTCCTCGAACTTAAATTCAATTTTTTTTATTTATTGACGTAACAAACGATTTTCTATATAATGCTTTAAACTATTAAAAATCACTAATAGAACCTTGATATTCAAAACCTAATGTCATGTTTGAAATCTCCAACTAACGGGAATATTTTAATCAAAGCCCACTTAGCTTGTACTATTTAACAACTTTTGCTTTATGTATAAAACCAATTTTGAAAATAAGATTTTTTTTTATCCATAGGAATAATATCTAGTCTCTAGATTCTCCATCGACACTCACTCATTTTCAACTTGTTCAAATTTTTACAATATTTGGCATATACCACAATCATGTTTTCTTATACACTTGATTATAATCTTTAATCCAAACCCCACAAGTTACACTGCTACATAATCTCCTTACTATAAAATAATCTCCTTATCAACCATCTTCACATTCACTATCTCTCGCAACCTTGATTCTGTTTCGAGATTTTTCATCATTTCCCCAAGAACTAAATTCATATCCTTCATCTTCTCAAACATGAGCTAGTTACCCATGATAACCAAACTATTGAAACTTGATTGTGTGTTGCATCAAACATAATCCTTAGTTATACATGAGGATTCGACTATCTGCCATATTTGAACATTTGAAACTAGAATTCATGGAATATAAACTATTTGCTATAGACAAACCTAGAGTCATTAACCTTGTCTAGGGCAACTCTATTACAACTCGTATGCTATACTTGATACTTGATTGCTTACATGTACATAGTATCAATTTGCAATTCATGTGTGTAATAATTGGTACACTTAATCAAACAACTGATAGAGGATGAAGTACTTGCTCAACAGTTAGTAGAGTACCAAATAACCTACTCAACGATTGGTAGAGGTCATCATGCCTGCTCAACAGTCGGTAGAGGCCCTACAACCTGCTCAACGACTGGTAGAGGCTATCACACCTGCTCAACAATCGGTAGAGGTTCTTACTCACTGACTGGTAGAGGTCTTTTACCTGCTCAACAGTTGGACTTATTTTTGGATACATTGTATACGATTCAATCACAAGGCTATTTTGCATTACTTACATGTGTGTTTAGAGTCATAGAAGGACACAAAACCCTAATGTAAGGTAAATTGGTGATTGCGGTCCGGAACGTAATCATGAATTTACAAGTACATTAAGGTAGTGTGAAATTCTATTAAGGTTTTGGGAGATACCCTGTATGTTTTTGAAGTATCAGAGGTGTGTGGGTTAGCTGCGGTACACCCTATATATAAACACTAATGATACGTGGAAAGGGATACTGTGGGTCAGACCAATAACAAACCCTAGTTATTTGGTAGTCCATCTAGCATTTATGGTTATCTTATACATTCCATAAACTCTTACCCTACTATGAACCATAGTCACCCTAACTATCCTCAACACTATTCAAATGTTTCTTCTTAAAATAAACTTCGGGACGAAGTTCCTAAAAGTAGGGGAGACTGTAACATCACACAACTTTTCTTTATATATATATATATAGAACTCCATCGTTTATTCATCCGCTTCATGTTTACAGTATCTTTACCATCCATTTTGTTAATTTTTTTTGTTTAAATAATGACTTATCATCAATATTAAATTGGATTGTATTAAAAATTTTGATTCAAAAACGTTAAAAAAATGTTTGCTTGTGCCAGGATTCGAACCCGAGTCCCTGGTGGGCTAAACCTTAACCACACCACACAAACCACTACACCATTTGGTGTTTTGTGATGTTAATTAAAACCAATTAAACTTAAACCCTTTCAAAGTCCTGGTCAAAGTCCTAGTCAAAGTCTTAGTCAAACAGTCAAAGTCTTAGTCAAATAGTCAATTCATCATAAAACCTTACTTTATGGTGTTGACCAATTTTAATGGCTAATTGAATCCAAAACTAGTATAAAAACCCACCTATGACCCATTATACTTGGCACCTCTAAATCGATTGTTTCAATCCGATTAAACTTTCCCTCATACCTTTCTTCTATAGTCTACTACTTCTACAATTGAAGCTTTGATTATAAGCTCTTGTAATTGGTGAATTGGAAGCTTGATATTCTTTCTTTTTCGTTTTTTTTATTTTTTCAATTTGGACTAGCTACGTTGTTGAGTCTTTGAGATTCGCCTCGCATACATTCACAACACTTAGAGGATAATTCACCTTAGCCAATGTGAGTCTACATAGCCCCTTTTTCTGTTTTACATTTTGGGGTGAAACATGTTTAAACATTTTATACACTATCATTTACTCATTCTTACATTGTTGAAACTTGTGATTCAATTACACTATCATTTACTCATTCTATCATTTGACTGTAACAAAAAGACACAGTACAATCATTAACATTGATCAAGCCGCCTGTTTAGATTATAGCGCTATAGGCCTGACAAACGCATCCCCCCGCATAAATTCAGGGATGATCGATAACAGTTACACTTTTACTAACTTGCGAGTTAGGTCTCAGTCGACACAAGGTTTGATTGTACAAAAGACGCATTGTTACATGTCGGACTCATATTCTATCATTACTCATTATTATACTTTAACAATGATTGCTATACAACATATTGTTTTCAACTATATGCAAAACCTATGTATTCTCACCAACTATTTATAGTTGATCCCCCCATCTTTCCAACTTAACATGTTTCAGGTTTTGTTTGCTATTGGAAGTTGTACAAGTCTTGGAACACGTAGGAGTTTTGGATCTAGTTTATACTAATCAACTTTTGTAATCATTACTTGTAAGACAAATTGTAACTTGCTTAATATTATTCAACTTTCATTTAGTACCATGAGCTATTGAACAATCATCACTACGTGACATCCCGATGTTTCCGCCATCGGTTGGGGTGTTACAATAGCGGGTGCGGATGGCGACATGACAGGGATCGAACACAAGAGGAGATATCAAACAAGAAGAGGGTGATTAATAGGGAAGGTATCTTCTGGCTGATACCATGTAATAAATCAATTCTCTCTAATTATTGAGAGATTGGTAGATGATATTATATTGGAAGAGTTACAACATAATACTTGGGAATGAAATAAAATACATTGACTTGACTTTGACTCTACATATTGACTACATACATACAAGATACAGACAATTGACTAACGCTGTGTTCCAAAGATTGACTTAAGGGAAGAAGAGAAAGGATCTCCCTCCTCTTCCTTTCTCTCCAATTCCTTTCAAATTGGAAAGATTTAAAATCACCCCAAAAAGCTCTATATTATCCCTCTCATTCCCTCCCTTTCCCTCCTACAAATAACTTTGGAACACATTTTTCCCCCACTTCCTTCCCAATCCTTTCTCTTCCCCCCTTAAATGAAACTCTGGAACACAGTGTAAAGGAGGGATTCAAGGAGAAGAATGAGCACTAGTAAAGATATTAACTTTTAGTTATGGTTATTAATTAATAAAAAAGAACGTTTACACGGATGTAACTTGGGGGGCAAGTTTGTAAAGTAGTTGAAGATGAGGGTTTGTTTTGAATTTTTTTTATATGACAAATTGTTCTCTTAAATTTTAAAGTTTAAGTTACAACTATTTAAGTGTTGTTAGATTTATATTTTTTTATAGGTACTTGTTGCACCACCACGTCACATGTTATCAAAAGCATTTTGAACAAAACAAACTTGTTTTTTATTGGCGGTTTTAGTTATTTTTGTGAGTTGTGTATCGAAAGAAGTAGTAAGAGGAAGCAATTCATATATGGTCATTTTACATCTTTCGTATGTTGAAGACACCTTATTTAGATTCATAGTTTATAGTTTTTTATTGTTGAAAACTGGAATGGCTTGTTTTTTATCGAGGCATTCCTCAAAATGTAAGTAGATTGGATCTTATATGTGAAAGCATTAGTGTGTTCTCAAATATTTCAATATCAAGAGCGTATATGTAGTAGAGATCAAACCTTGTACAATTTGTATATTTAGGGTCATCTGAATCTAATTCGCCGATCGCTTATAGTTGATTTGCTAGTTTAGTATAGTCGAAAAGAATAAAAAAAGACAAATCACATTTCCCTAGTGTTTAAGGTTGAGTTTTGAGTCATGATTTATTGGCAATGATAGATAGGAGCTAAGTTTGAGAGAGAATCTAGAGAGAGAGAGAGAGAGAGAGAATAACTCAAAACCAAGCTACCCAAGGCGGGTAACTCAACTGCCATTTAACTACTTTTCAAACTCGATTACAGACTTGATACATTTAGTCCTTTGACTATTATTTATTACAAAACAACCCCTTATACTTTGTAACTAACTTCTTAACATATCAATTATGATACAAATTGGTAGTCAAGAGTAAAGAGCTAAGAATTACACTTTGTTCCAAAGTTTCATTAAAGGATGGAAGAGAAAGGATCTCCCTCCTCTTCCTTTCTCTCCAATTCCTTCCAAATCGGAAAGATTGAAAATCACCCTAAAAACCCCTTTATTATCCCTCCCATTCCCCCCTTTCCCTCCTACAAAAAAACTCTGAAACACATTTTTCCCCACTTCCTTCCCAATCATTTCTCTTCCATCCTTTAATGAAACTCGGGAACAGAGTGTTAGAGAAGAAGAAGAATCCAAAGAAGAAGGAGATTAATCTCAAATCATTTGCTGCTCATTATGGTTCATTAGTTCGTTATTTAAACGAGCTCTTGTTACAACATACTGTTTCAAACTCCTATTATTAAACTATTATAATTCTAGTCCTTCTACTATTTCGTATGTAACAATACTTCCCCCTCAAAAAAATTTTGTCCCCAAAAATCAGAAGGGAAAAAACTGCTAATCAAAACTATCAAAACCAAATTTCAAAAATTGTAGTGCTTCATCATGTATTGCTAGTTGAACTGTGATCATTGAAACGTCTTCTATAAAGCATGTAACTTCAAAACTGGTAGTCCTCCCATTTATGATTATTATGGTTCAAATAGGACTTTATTTAATGTGCAGTTGCATCGGCACCAGTAATTGGTTTGGGAAGACCATTTTCCTTAGCATGTCCTCATGTCCACCTTTTGAAATATTGTTTTGATGAACTGGTAGGAGATAAATGGTTCCTTGAACATTATGGGATGCAATGCCCAACAGTGTACCCAACTTATCAAAGTTCATATTTGTATACAGTTTTCTTGCACTCAAAGAATTACGCCCAAACATTAAATGATCATGCATAAAAATACTTTCAGCTAAAAGTTCTTTCCGATGTGCTTTCAATTCTTTAGAAAATGCATCTATTTTAGATTTCCTCAATGTTCCTTCTAAGTAAACATTTTGCAGAATTGGAAGAATCTTTAACCTTGAGCATCGTTTATCCTTTAATAAAGTTGCAAAAACGTGAGAACGACATGGACCATTTTTTTCCCAATCACGAAGTTTTGACTACTGGGTTGCTGGAAATATGAAGTAACTTTAACCCCACTTGTTAGCCAAAGATCATCATACCCTCCACCCAAATATGCCCCTTTATGTGTGGTAACTTTATAGTCTAGCCAACTACTCAAGTCTACCCACCCTTCCCCATTGTTTCCATCATCAACTTTACTAAAACTAACATGATTTTCAAGGAGTCCAATTCCCATACATGTTCTGCTAAGTGATACCTCATGTTTAGTAGTGGCACATTTTGATGTTCTCTTTTCAGCATCAATTGTTGGTTGTTTCTTCAAATCGTTTTCTTCACACTCGCTCTGTTTCTTTAAAATGAAATCAACCTCAATGCTCTCACAGTAAAGGCGAGTAACGAGTCTGTTTCTAGCTTTTGGTATGGAACTAGTGCAAATTGGGCAAACATCACCGTATAGACCATCTTCACTTAAAGATGCATAGCAACATGAATCCAATATGCTTTGAACACGACATCTGTAGCTTCTTAGGTTCCATGCATCCTTACAATGCTCAACTTTAGCCCCATTGTAGAAATGAGTCAAACCGATAGATGCTAATCGTTCTAGTGCTTCTTTTACATATTGAGAATTATATAAGGAAAAGTAATGTACCACATCTTTTCCAAATCCCTTTCTGAAAATGTATATTTGCTTCTTGCTGACTTCTTGTTTAAAATAGGCTCCTGCTTGTTCTTGGTTTTGTCAATAGAATAAACAAAATTGTTTACCCAAGGTTCTGTTTCTTTTCCAAACTTCCATAAAGAGTCATTCATTTGGTTAGTATTATGTTGTTGCTGATGTGGTTCACTATTCCTTGACCCAAATATTTCAAAATGAATGTTATATTTAGGTTCCCACTTCCATTGAACAATGCTAACAAAAATGTCACGACCCCATGTTGCATCATTAGGCGTTCCTAGTAGTAAAACCATATAACTGGTTTGAGGTTCTTTTTTTCTTATATTTGAACATCAATTTATCAACCTAGTAAGTATGCCATCTTACTACTTGAAACATCATTAAGTTTTGGTTGACAACTAAAAATACCCACATATCCGGTTCCATCTCTGTCCTTTTCTATAGAATCATCACTAATATCTTCCACAAATATATCAATTTTTTTGTTTGAGTTTGTTTCTTTGTTGTGTAGGTTGCCCAAAATCACCTCATTTTTGTTCTCTGACAAAACAAGTGAATTCTCTACTGTAATAGTAGCAATATTATAACATATATCTGAACTCATTTTATTTTCAAAAGTTTCAACCATTTGACTACCGTTTTCATTTTCAAATCCACATTCTTGATTACTAGGTTCATGAATATCTTTATGTTCAGCAATATTCCCAACCCTTTTAGGCATTTCCTCAAACACCTAGTGATTGCAAGAAACAGTTATGGTGGTTATTACGGTTATGGCGGTTAATGGTGGTTATGAGCGGTGGTGGTTAGGATATTGGTAACTTAGGTCGAGAGAATCGACGTTCTGATATCAATTTGTTAGCTACAAACGGAAGAAGAAGAAGATAGAAGGGGAAATATCATCATAGCTAATCATCACAATTGGTAATCCCCTGTATTTATACACAACAAGTATTATGCCCACAGGCGTTGTCCCGCGAACTTGTGGCGTATCAAGCAGAGACACTTTTACACAATAAAATAAATATTCATTCGTGAGGCTCCACGCGGCAGTGCATTCAGTGCGTAATATTAGTTTTTACATGTAGTGCATAAGGCCCATGGATAACCACTTAACACAAATGCCTGATAGAAATTGCCAATCCAATATCATTAAATCAAATGTCAACGCAGGTTCAAGGAAATGAAATCACTGCTATACAATTTTTCAATCATTACCTTTACCTTGACAATAGAAACTTTATGAAGAAAGGTACACGAACGCCTACCACAAAATACCAATCGAAACTCAATAAGACAACTTTGAATGTACATAAAAATAAGTAAAACGGTAGTCATGATACACAATGCATATGACAAAATAACAACATAGTACGTATACGAAATAAAACAATAGCAGGGACTGTAGGACAAAAACAAACAAAAATTTTGCATCCAAAGAGGTCCAAGAGGAAGAGAAAAATATTAACGCGATAAACCGAAAGCCCACAACAGGTTGCGCAATGTCAAATGAACCATTTACAAACACAGAAAAAGACAATATCATTCAAAAGGCTCAGACATTGATGAATAAACACAAAGCGGCGTAGAGCATTAGCCGGTTGCTTTTAGAGTGCATCACCATTCGCATCGCCCTCACAAACGCATTAGTTTTCGTAATAAACGTCAGAAAAACATCTAGCCATCATCACCCATAAACACACCTAAACTGTAAACCGACAAACACCTACAGTTTCAGTTCCCTCACAAATGAAAGTCTCGTTTATGAATAATAACAGTGACAAAGCTGGTAAAATATCCTATCATGATCGCCTAAACAGGACATCCTGGCAATCGTAATAACATGTAAAGAAGAGGAAGCAAATAGTTATCCAAATCGCATTAACATGTTGTACAAACAGATCGATATAGTTCAAGTACACCCACAACCAACATATGCTTCCATCACAACCCACTTCTATAACCATTATCAGAACAGGCTCACAACTCTAATTGTTTTGAGAAATGTTATCTCATTATAATTGTCTTGTAATCTTGTATATATAGGGGTCTTCCCTTTGATAATGAGATCATCGAATCAAAGCCCCACTGGCTCCATACCTCTAACTAAGGATTTCAATCCTCTCACAAACCAATTAGCCCCCTCAACATAATCTTTTTCGTTCTTTCAACCACCCACACCCTCTCCGATGGTAGAAAAATCTGACGCCAACGCCGGGTGAAATCGTTTTAAGAGATATTATCTCATTATAAAGCGAACAAAAGGCCCCGACATTGAAGAATAAACACATAACAAACAAACTAAGGTAACGAATCAACCAGTTGCATTGAGAGTGCATCAGCACTCGCTCTCGTAGCTAACGTATAATAAACGTCAGGACAACATCCTATCAGCATCGCCCATAAATACACCTCAACTGGAAACTCACAACAACGAATCCTTTCAGGAAATGGTGTTTTCTACAAAAAAAATAAAAAAATAAAAAAAATACTCGGATATAGAAAAACCAACGGCATAGGACAAAGTTAGCCGGTTGCGATGTGAATACAGTGCGACTCACATCACCTTCACGGTTAATGGTTAACACATAAAGCTAATGCCACCCAAATCAGTCCTTTATTTCATTGATCTTCCTTAGTCATTTAGAAAAAGACACACGATCCGTAGATACCATGCATATTACATCATGTATGACATAACCATGTACTACACAAATTTTTAATTAGCTCAAATCAAGACACACAAGACAAAAAAAAAAGGGGGGGGGGGGGGGGGGGGGGGGGGGGATTCAACCGGAGAAATTTCAGGTTTCAAGATTCTCATAAATTAGTAAACCTAAACTAAATAAGAAACTTCAAAGATTTGATGCAACAACATAATGGAAAAAACACAAATTAATTAAGTAAAAAAGTACCTTTTTGCAGGTTAAGGATATACGAGTTCATTGGAATCTACCTCCGTGTTTACCGATCTACATGAAAATAGAACATGCATATGAATCGTAGGTAGCCGCAGAGGAAGGAGCATTAGATCAACAGTCACATGTCAGAGTGTGAAAAAGTAACGAATCGTCGGCCATCGCCGTCTCGCTTTAAACCACAACAACCATCGTCGCCGAAAACCACCGTCTCTGCCGACATGTGCGGTGCAACCCTCACCATTAACCACAACTGCTACCGCCGGAGGCGTGGAAGCATCATGCTCCCTCTCTCTCTCTCTCTCTCTATATATATATATATATATATATATATATATATATATATATATATATATATATATCACTCAATTTCTCTCTCTAATTCTCTGCCTTTCATTACAGGATAAGAGTGTGGATGTCATGAGAGGAGAAAAGTGAAGGAAAGAGAGACACATAGGTGGCCAGGTGGAAGAGTGCAGCAGAGAATTGTACCATCTAAAACCACATGCATTATTGGGTTATACATTTTGCAATAGTACAATTACACTCACAAAGGAAACTTGCTAAATATAGTATAAATAATAAATCCCGCCCACTAACTCAAACTAACTAACTTTTAAACTTCACTAATTGACACAATCGATCCCCGTATTATATTGACCCTACTTTATCTAACAGAGAGAGGGCATGTTAAAAGATTTGTATAGATTATTTAAGAGAAGTATCATCTTTGCATGATATTGTTTGTTAATCTTATATATGGTGGTTCTTCACTGTTAGGATCTTAAAACACACACGCACATGAAGATTTACGTGGTTCGATCTAAACTGACCTACGTCCACGGGGGCAACTGGGGTATTTGATGTGTTGCAAAACACATCTCTTTTCCCGTGTATTTTATATATTATTTGGTCATGTTTTTATTCGTTTCGTGTCATTTTTATTTTGTAATTATTTTTTTTAATTATTTTGTAGGTGTTCGTGTGAAATGAGCTCAAAACGAAAGAATTTTAATCGAGACACGAACATTTGAGAGCATGTGTTCATGGACGTTGAAGCGTAAACGAGAAATTTTGGTCAAGCCAAGAACACCCAAGTCGGGAACATGGAGTTGTAATAATAATAATAATAATAATAATAATAATAATAATAATAATAATAATAATAAAATAAAGTTACGTGGACTTGTTTGTGGAGCCCAAGCCCTTTTGGAAGTCAACTAGAGAATACCTAGTGCAATATTAATTATTAGGAGAACAGCGGCACTTGGGGGGAATCACAAGATTATTATCGAAGCCATTAGTCAGCCGCCAAAGAGAGATAGAAGAATCCCAACAACAGCTCTAAATCTAATATTTGTGAGAGGTTAATTAAAGGCCAGGAAGGCTCGGGTTCAAGATTGAAGGCTCGGGTTCAGTTACTAAAAGTCTTAGTTTTTATATTTATTTACTTTGTGTCTATGAATATTGGTAGCATGACTTTATGTGGTTTTAAACCTATGTTTTTATTGTTTTCCATTACTATGTGTAGCTAAATCTTGAACCACTACCTAGGTCAGCAATGATGAATACATGTTAATTTTATAGCTCTTGGTTTATGGATTTATTTTTGAATGGTTAATGTTTTGGTAAAAGTTTGGTTGGTGTTTATTATGATGTGTGTGCGTACTTAAGTCTAATTTATTATTTTTGATAGTTCCATAATCGTCTTAGTGAATGTCCTTCATGTTTGGATGATTATTAGGGTTGCTTGCTTTGTGCTCGTAGCTTAGTTTATGGTTTTGTGCACGAAAGCCATAGGAACTTGATTAGAGAATTTAGAGGACTTTTGTATTCTTCTATTCTTGAGACCGGGAGGTGATGGAATGTTGGGTTGTCTAGAGCTTTAGGTGTTAGGTTTTGGGTGAGACCGGGAGGTGATCCTATCCTAGTTTCTTTAGTTTCTTGCAATTCCAAGTCATAGTTAACCCAACTAAATTACTCCTTTACATCTTCGGGTGTATTGTGATTAGAGAGCAGGAGGTGATCGAATCATTAGAGTACCTTTACATTCTTAGTGAGGTGAGACCGGGAGGTGATCTGAGCTAGATAACCAATGTTTTATTCTAGGATTCTTTGGAGTGTGTTGGTGAGACCGGGAGGAGATCTAGCACGTCTTAGAGTTTCTTAAGTGATCTGTAGAATCTGGTATCCATTCAGTTTTCCATTACCGAGAGTTGTGAGTTTGCATGTAGGATTCTTGACCTAGGTAGTTGCCTTCCTATCCTGATACTTTCCTCAGTTACCCTTAGTGCTTATTTATCCTTATTTTATTTAATTTATTTAATTATTAAAAAAACCAAAAATCATATTTCAAATCAAATCTTTTTAAGTCTTAGTCGAGTCTAGTTTTGTTTTCCATTAGTGTGTTGTGGGTTCGATATTCGGACTTACTTAGTCTGTACTGCATTGATAGGTACACTTGCATGTCGTGTGGTCTAGTTTAGTTGAGTCTGTTTTATATTACTAGGTGTCTAGGTTAGGTATTTATTTATAGACCATACATAGCACATCAGTGTTCTTTTCTATTGAGTGACACAAAATAAAAGTAATTATTATATATGCACAAATTAGGGTTAAACCCTATGCTAATCTTGCTCAACAAGTTAATAATAATAGGATTAAAACGGTTGGACCTATAGGTGGGCTGATGGCAACATCTCCAACAATCTCCCACTTGGTGTCTTCGGACCACGAACTGCACCATCTCTTCTGTACTTCTATAAATAAGATCTCCCCTTGATCTTCAATGCACCTCCAGTTACCCCGATCTCCTCTACACTATTCCTTGAGACCAGATGAAGCTCCACACAGCTTCAGCTTATCCAACGTCACACATTTAGTGAACATGTTTGCTGGATTCTTAGCACCTGAGATATTCTTCAAGTTGATTGTGCCATCAGCAACCAATCCTCTCACAAAGTTATACCTTATCCCGACGTGCTTCGTCTTCTTGTGATACACATGATTCTTAGCAAGTTTCACTGCACTTTCATTATCACAGTGCAACAAGTACTCAGTCTGCTTCTTCCCTAACTCTTCCAGAAAAGCTTTCAACCATACTAGCTCCTTATTGGCTTCAGTTATAGCCATGTATTCTGCCTCTGTTGTGGACAAAGCCACACTTTTATGGAGTCTGGACATCCAAGTGACTGCAGTTCCTCACACTATGAAAACAAAACCTGTGGTGCTTTTAAATGCCTCTCTGCAGCCACCCAGGTAAGCATATGTATAACCTCTGAGAACTGAATCCTTCCCTTTGAAACATAACCCCATCTTTGACGTTTCCTTCAAATAACGAAGCACCCACTTAACTTCTTCCCAATGTTCTCTTCCCGGATTTGACATAAACCGGCTGACAACTCCGACTGCGTTTGCTATGTCAGGTCTTGTGCACACCATAGTGTACATCAAACTACCTACTGCAGATGCATACGGAACTCTAGCCATATCAGCCTTTTTCTTCTCTAGTTCTGGGACACTGATCTTTGGTAAGCTTGAGGTGACTCCCAAGGGTGTGTTTATCGGCTTGGTCTTCTCACTGTTAATGCTGGATTTCTCTAACACTTTCTCAATGTACTTCTCCTTGGACAGTGTTAAAGATCCATCTTTCTTGCTCCTGGTGATACTCATCCCGAGTATCTGCTTAGCTGCACCCAAATCCTTCATCTCGAATTCTTTGGACATTTGCTTCTTCAACTTGCTAATCTCATTCTTGTCCGATCCTGCAATCAACATATCATCTACATACAGAAGTAGAATGATATACGAACTCTTGAACTTCTTCAGATAACAACAGTGACTAGCTTCACATCTCTTGTAACCGGTCTTCACCATGAAATTATCAAACTTCAAGTACCACTTCCTTGGCGCTTGTTTCAGACCATACAAACTTTTCAACTTGCACACCCATTTCTTCTTTCCAATAACCTGGAATCCCTCAGGTTGTGCCATGTAAATTTCTTCATCAAGATCACCATGTAGAAATGTTGTTTTCACATCTAGCTGCTCTAGATGCAAATTCTCTGCTGCTAAAATACTTAGAATTAACCTAATAGTGGTCATCTTCACCACTGGAGGGAAGATCTCATCATAATCTACTCCCTTCTTCTGTTGAAACCCCTTGACCACTAAACGGGCTTTATACCGTTTAGAACCATCATGCTCATCTTTGACCCTGAAAACCCATTTATTCTGAAGAGCTTTCATGTCTGGCGGAAGCTTTACAAGAACCCAAGTCTTGTTCTTGTCTAGTGAACTCATTTCTTCTTTCATTGCTCGTTCCCACTGGAACGAGTCCTTCATCTTGACTGCTTCAGAGTAGCTCTCTGGTTCACCATTATCTGTCAAGTGAATATAATTAATTGAGGGGCCGGTGTGACTAGGACTGTACCCGTCCGGCACTTTAGAAACTCTGGTGGATCTCCTGACCGAAGTATCAGACTGGTCAGGCTGCTGTGGAGACTATTCGTCTTCAGACTCTGAACTCCCACTGTCAGAAACTCCCACTGACTCTTCATTCTCACCATCTTCAGTCTCAGATTCTGTTACGGGCTCTGTGACAGATTATTTCTTCTGATTCTCAACACTAAACTCAACTGTTTCTTTCTGAACCTTTGACTTATCCAAGTTTCTGTCTTTGTACAACTCTTCTTTATTGAATTCAGCACGCTTGTTGACTACCTTTCTGCTTTCAAAATCCCAAAGCCTGTAGCCCATTTGATCACCCCCCACATCCAATGAAGATATACTTCTTTGCTTTAGTATCCAACTTTCCACCTTCAGGGTTGATATCATAAGCACTACACCCGAAGATTCTCATGTGATCATACTCAACTGCTTTGCCTTTCCATTCTTCTTGAGGAAGCTTGAATCCTAACGGTACACAGGGTCCACGGTTGATGAGATGCGCTGCTATGTTAACTGCATCAGCCCAGAACATATTTGGGAGACCTGCATTCAATCTCATACTTCTGGCTCTTTCACATAATGTTCTGTTCATCCTCTCTGCAACTCCATTCTGTTGCGGAGTTCCTGGAACTGTATTTATCATCTTAATCCCTCTATCAGCACAATAATCTGTAAACTCCTTGCTGATATATTCACCACCGTTATCCGACTTCAAGCATTTCACCTTCAAATCAGTTTCAAGTTCAACAACAGATTTCCATTTCTTAAAAGTATCGAAAACTTCAGATTTATGTTTAAGAAAGTAAACCCATACCTTGCGTGTTCATCTATGAAGGTCACAAAGTAGCGAGAACCTCCAAGTGAAGCTACTGATGTCGGTCCGTATAGATCTGAGTGAATAAGCTCCAATTTCTGAGCTTTCGATGCTCTCCCAGTCTTCAAAAAAGTCACATTCTTTTTCTTGCATAGGATACACGGTTCACAAAATTCTGACTCGACCTTCTTCAACTATGGAAGTTTTCCCCTGGCAACAAGCATCTTCATCCCCTTTTCACTCATGTGCCCGAGTCTTTGATGCCATAACTTTGTTTGACTCTGGTCACTCGATATTGCATTCACCCCATCCGTTGATGCTTCAACCATGTACAAACTACCTCTCTTCTTGCCTCTAGCAACTACCATGCTTCCCTTAACAACTCTCCATTGTCCTCTACCAAAGTGAACATCATGTCCCTGATCATCAAGTTGACCGATGGATATAAGCATCCTCTTCAAACCAGGAATGACCCGAACATTCTTCAAGGTCCAGATGGTTCCCAATGGAGTTTTAAGGTATATGTCTCTAATTCCTGTAATATCAAGACTCTGATTATTAGCTAAACAAACTTTACCAACGTTACCTGTTCGCAGATTCTTCATCTTCTTCGTGCTAAAAGTAGCATGGAAAGATGCTCCTGAATCCATAATCCAGTCTTCAACAGAAATCTCGATACAGCAAATAAGAGCATCCTCTGAATCTGAGGATGTAGTAGCATTCACCTCCCTTTTCTCTCTCGCAGGTTCAGAATACTGACTTTTGAAATGCCCAAACTTCTTACAGTTCCAACACGATATGTCTTTCCTTGGCTTTCCAGGTCTTGACTTGCTCCTGCACTTTGACTTCAACCTACCCCTATTTCCTCCTCTGTTATTACTTCTCCATTTTCCTTCAGTACTGAGCAACGAGCTTGATTCTCCATTGTTCCTTCTTCTGGAATCCTCATTCAGTAACAAATCACGAACTCTTCCAAAACTGAGAGTCTCAACTGACCCTATGACTGCTGTGATTGTGCCTGACCAACTGTCAGGTAATGAGGATAACAATAGACAAGCCTGCAATTCATCATCTATCTTAATGTTTACAAAAGACAAACGTGTCAAATGTGATTTAAACAAATTAATATGCTCAATTAGAGAACTTCCCTCTTTCATACGAATGTTGACTAACTCCCGAATTAGAAACACTTTGTTAGCAGGAGACGACTTCTTGTACATGTCAAACAAAGCTTACATAATCCCACGCGCTATGGTTTGTTCCAGAATGTTGTAAGCTACATTCATGGAGAGAGTAAGCCTAATCATTGACTATGCTTTCTTGTCAAGATTCATCCATTTTTTCGTTATGGTCGCAGGGGGAGGGTCTAGTGCAGCATCTAACTCCTTCTGTATAATCAAATCCTTGATTTACATCTTCCACAATCCAAAATTATTCCCATCAAACTTCTCTACCTTAACTTTTCCTTCTTCAAACATTATATCTTCTGAATCTAGGACAACTAGCCAAAGACTTAAGATAAACCAACAAATAAAACGACAAATAGGTCATAACCCCTCTACCTTGGCTTTCACTACCAAAATAATATTTGTTGTTTTTTTTCTTGAATGGCACTCCAAAAAAAAAAAACAAATATATAAATATTTGTCCTTTTCTTCTTCTTGATCCTGTCACGAGAACTAAAAAATCACAAAAAGTGAGGCTTTGTTTTGTCCTTTTGTTGGTTAGATCTTTTTGAGTTTCGTCGACTCTTCAACAAGCAAACAACAAACAAACCAAAAGAACTTCTCAGCCTACTCCCCTTGTTTTTTTTAGTAAATAAATTTTCTTCATTTCAACAAAAAGGGGCAAATTACATAAGAATAGCAAGTAGGTGGGCAACAAGCTGCGCCGCCATCCCCTTCTGGATAGAGAACCCTAATCTAGAGAAAACAAATCCTCGCCCCTAGGGAGTCGAGAAGTTGATGTGGACCACCCACTGGACTCTCGTCAGAAACCTAATCGCTTCCGGTGCCAATAAGCCAAAAGTGTCAAACCCCAGTAGCAATAAAACAAGAACAAAACCCCTACTTGGTTTGGTTCAACTTCAGCAAAAAACAACACAATAGCAGTAACAACCCGAAACTGGGTTTGAACGTTGGTTGGTCGGATTTGCGGCGGCTGGGTGGGAGGTGACTAGCAGAAAACCCTAATTTGCTTGGGTTTAAAGCGACGAGATGGTAGCGCAGAGTGGCGGCAGCACTGGGACGGACAGAGGTGGAGGTAGGGTGACGGAGGTGGTGACGGCTATTGTGTTACTGGTATGTTCTTTTCTCTGATCAAGAGCCTGAGCTCTAATACCAGTTGTTAGGATCGTAAAACACACACGCACATGAACACGAAGATTTACGTGGTTCGGTCTAAACTGTCCTACGTCTACGGGGGAAACTGGGGTATTCTTTTCTATTAAGTGATACAAAATACAATTACAAGAGATTATTATATAGGCACAAATTAGGGTTAAACCCTATGCTAATCTTGATCAACAAGTTAATCATACTGGGCTTAAAACGATTAGGTCTATAGGTGGGCTGAAGGCAACATCACCAACACTCACTTGGAATCCTTAAACTTGTGAATATACTTTTGAATTTGTTATAGATAGCTGCTAGGTAAATTGTAGCACAACTAGATATTTGTACCATTTGGTGAAATCACTTTTTTAAGGCAAATTTCATTAGAAAAGCCTGACTATGAAGACACTAGAAACGAAGAAACAACAAAAGATTAAACATGAAATTTACACCAATCTTTAGTCTTTACAAGTAATAATATTTGAAGAGTATCTATTCTTAATCCAAAGAAACTCAAATGACTTGATGTGTTCGACGATCTTGGACACAATATGAGACCGAGACTAGAAGTTATTTTTGAATATCTCTCGAAAAGAGAACACAAAAATTTACGAAATGCCACACCAATTAGTAATGTTTTGCCAAACTAAAGTGGCAGAGCAACAAGATGTACTGATTTGGTCAGCAGTTTCATCGACATCTGTGCAAAGATGACATGCAACAGTCGACTTGAATGTGTACCGTTTAGTTAAACCGTTACGGTTGGTTTATCTTGTTGATTATATTTAATAAGAACATAAAGTATGAACATAAGATATAATCATGTGTACCTGATATGCTTAACCGTTCAGGAACCTCAGTAATGGAAGACACCATCATCTTGATCGGGTTCCCTTTAGTGTGTACACTAATGATGGCTAATGACCACAAAGTGATCGTGTGAGAGAGAGGTAGGTGGCGGCTACATTAGGTTATGGTGTTATTAGAGTCCAACCTAATACCTCTAGTAAACTCTCTATTTATACACACAGGGGACACCCTAATTAAGTTTAGTAAGGGTAATTCCGTCTATCAAAGAATCACCTATTATAAACTTAGGGATACTATAGTAATTGATCATTATAATATAAATGATAATGATGGCCACAAATAAATATAATAAACATCATTTATATTTATTCTAACATTCTCCCACTTGGCCAAGTAATCATTTATTATGAGTATTACATTAGTCTGCAGATTAATACTTATTTTAGTTATAAACCCAAAATGTAGCAGAGAAATACAGCCGTTAAGTCTTTATTCGACTTAGGACCCCCATTAATCATACTACACCCAAATTTAAAACTTAACATTAGGATCAATTAACGTTATGCCCTTAGTTGACTTGTTATATTATTGTCTTTATGCCATTATGCTAGCTTAGTATACTAATAGACAAACAAATCATAATGAGGAAAATTAATCATTAGTCATAAGTCATTCATAGTACGATATGCAGTTGTACATGGTCATTAGTAATACCCTTTTCTTTTAGTTGGCCCGTTAGTGAGACTTATGGGTGATAGACCTTTAGTTATTGGATCCATAAGCATATCATGAATGCATTCGATACAAAATTCTGATTTCGTCTATTTGTTCTTAATCATAAGTGAACAATAATTTCGTATCGAACTCTAATGCAGCTCCTCTCAAATTGTTACTGTTTGAGAAATTATGGTAGCTGACTTTATCACAGGAAGTCTTCAACTTAGTATTTATATGGAGTTAATAAGTTTTGAGTCAACTGATAAATTTAGCAACAACATTTAATGACCATTCTGTTGTGATTAGCAACACATTATGTCATGATAACTTAGGTTGTTGTTACAGTTCCTTATGACTCCTCCATAAAATAGTTATGTCTGCCGACGTTATGATATACCCTAAAATTTACACTTGATTTCCTTTTAATATAACAAAGTTAGAATAAGAGTAGTCAATCACTTTAGGTTCTCACTTCTTCTTTAGATTATAGTCTCTTGTTTCTTAAAGATATTGTAATGTTCCATTAGATGCTTTTCAATAATCTAGACAAGTCTAGTGTTAAGCAATATGAACAATATCATAAACAATCATAGACTTAAATTTACACCAGTCTTCTAATTAATGAAGCATAAGGTGATAATCTCAAATTATCCTATTATCCTCTAAAAGAGAGCAATGTTGTATGTTACATACTTAAGGACCCGCTTAGAGTAAAACTTATGGGATGAAACTAATATCCCGTTGGGTCTATCTCGGTATATTTTGATTCCTTTCACGTAGAGGAATCCCCGATATTCATCATGTCAAAATTATGCATGAACAATGCCTTAACTTAGGTAACATATACTTGTCAAGAAACCGTCATCTATGTAAGGACAAGTTTTCATTAGTTGCTCCCACTCATCTTGAGGTAGGTTCTTTAATCTGCTTAGTTCTTGATGAAGAGAATTTCATTATGATTCCAACACATTTTATGCTTGTATCAACCCATACATAGATCTTATTGACTTACAGACTAAGTGTTCTTACCCTTCAATTTAGAACTTTCAGGTTGCTTAATGAACATGTAGGTCATTGTTATGGAAAGTTGTCTTAATGTCCATCTAATGTGGCTCTTAGTCATTATGAGCTACTAGGACGATAATGATCCTCAAAGAAATCTTTTGTAATACAGATAAGAAGATTCTTTGATAATCTAATCCCTCTTAAGTATAATCTTTTACAATTAATCTTATCTTACAACGTTCCCATTCGGATCTGGTTCAATTATAAATACGTTTAGGTTATTCAACCAAATCCTAAACGTTATTCTAATTTATGGAATTAAATTTTGCTAATAATAGCTTTATTCCATTTAGAAGATTGATTGATACTAATGATTTAATTAGAAGAGGTAGGATCAGTAAACTTTCCAAACATCCATTTTGTGTTAGTCAGGCAGGTTACATAATCATCAAATTTATGGGCTTTTAGACCCAGATGACCTCCTGAGTTGAACATTGGGTTTATTATGATACAAACTTAACTTTAGTTAAGTGTTTTTATTTTCAGGTATATAAGGAGCAACATTAGTTTCTAAGTGTGTAAGAGTTGGTGTAGTAAGGTGTATAAGAGGAATAATCGAAGTTAAATTCGGAGTTAAACTTAATGAGCCTCGAATTTTAATGAGTCTCTCCCCCGCATCTTCTACTTTCGAAAAATCACAATAAGGACTTTTACTGCTCCCATTTACCTTAGAAATCTTAATGAATTCAGCATGCTTAAGATCTAACATTTGGAAGATCCATAGATTTTATTAGAGAAAACAACCTAATGATGTTTATTATCGTTTCTCTTGATAAGGATTACTTTAGTAAGAAATCTAAGTTCGCCCATATTTAGGCATCCACAAAACTTTGTTAGGAGTACGTTAAAATCTAAAGAGACAAGTTGTGATAGAGCGTTGTCCAGTGCAAGAGGTGTAATTTGCGGATAGATCAAATTTCTGTTCCCCCCACCTCTGTAACTTTTGCAAGTCATAAGTAGGACATCTAATGCTCCCACTAATCTTTTAGGTCTCTTAGTACCTCCACATAATAAGTTTTAGTGATGCGCGTGAACGAGAATATTTCATATATTTTATATTTTATTTCCCTTATCGTCCATATTTCATATGAAATATTAAGGACATACTTAGAGGAAATCTTATTAAGTATATATATGAATTGATTTCTTTAATACTTTGGTTGGTAGGAAACAAATTAGATACAATTAGATATTTGTCTAAACTCCACTAGTTATGACTTATGATGGAAACGCATTTATTCCTTTCGCCATTTAATGTTTAGGGCGTTTAACACATGCTTTAAAGTCACTGAGAATGAGATTTGATAGCCAAGCATCCTTTAGTGACCTGATCATGATTTCTTATGAAATTTTGGTCTTAGTGGATGAATTACATGGGTCTCATTTTCCTTTGTTAAATTCTCATTTTCATGATAATAAAGTTGTGAAAACACATTATTGGATCATCTAGTTTTATTTCATAAGGTTTCTATTCAGATAATGACAACAAACAATATGAGAGTTTTGTGACACCTGGCAATTTAGCGGATAATTAACCGTACTTATGTAAAGTCAAGTATATGTTTAAAAATAATATTTGAAGCTAATAAAGCGAATTTTAAGTCCAAAAGCTTATTTTATATGTGAAAATATGACTAGAGGTGTCATATTTAAAATCTTGTCGCGTAGCGATTTTTCGCGCAAAAGCGATCGTTGCTGATGACCCGGCTAATATTTAAAGTCCGAATTTTGAAATTTATGCTTGAAACGATATTTCTAAACATATTTAGTTGAAAAATATGGAGAAATAAATTTAGAGTATAAATATTGTGATTTTAGTCGCAACGCGCGATACCGCGCAATCTACGCGCCTATACCATGAGAATTCAACGTTTTTACACCGAATAGCACCTAATATTTACTTGGCTTGTATAATATTATGTCTTGAGTCAAAAATATTATTTTTAGGTGTTTTGGGTATTTAAAACAGTTAAAGGCCTGTACCGCGTTAACTAGTAGCATACCCGCTAATCTACACCAAATACCCACTTAATAATATAACATTATGTTAAATACAACTCATGTAGGCTATGAGTATGTATGTGTTGAGTATATACCTGCTCCAACACATCCCTATGAGGTGATTCATGCAATAGGTGATGTTGAGTATATACCTGCTCCAACCATCCACCACATAAGACTTGTCCTCTTCCACACCACCATAACCATCCACCACCCATCTCTCTCTCTCTCTCTCTCTCTCTCTCTATAATTATTTTTCAACTCAAAACCATTAAGAATTCAGCCATATTTCATCAAAACATCCAAGAAAAAGCTTAGAAAATGAAGATTTGAGCAAGATTTCTTAAGGGTTTTCAAAACTATTATCCACATTCTTCTTAAAGGTAAAAACCCCAACTTTGTTCATCTCATTTTAACCTTTTTCATCTAACTTGGATGATTCACACAACTAAACTTATAAACATATGGTTTTTATAAAAATTAAAGAGAGATTGGATGGATATGTGTGTGTGTGAGTTATACATACATACATATATATATATATGTGTGTGTAGTGTGTCGTATATATATATATATATGTATGGGTATTTAAAAATCTAAACTCCAAATTGTTCTTGCATGTATTATCAACCACTTTAAAATCAAATGTAATTATACACACAAGTGTTAAGGAAAATGATTGAAAAACTCAAGGATACATATATGTATATATGTGGCCGTGAGTTTGTGTGTGTGTGTATAATTATAAATTTTGTTGATTTTCTTCTATAAACATGAGGATTCAAGTTCTAAAATGAAGATTTTTGATTCAAAGATGAAAAACAAAGAATATTTATATAGGTATAGATGTATGCCGTGGGTATATATGTATATGTATATGAATGAGATTTTCTTGATCAAACATTGTACATGTGGGTATTATACCTAAAATGGGTAGTTAAAAATATGGTTTTGATACATAAACTTGGTTTTGAAAAGTTGAGTTTTGAGCAGAAAATTTGGTATAAAAAGATGGTTTAATAACCCACATTTTAATCTTTGACGATGGAAATCAAGTTACAAGACTCTTGATAAGATTTGGACTCAAAAGAGGTAAAAATTAAAGGTTTTTAATAAATTCTTTAAAATCTGATTTAGATCAGAAAGTTTGGCCTATAAACTTGTATAAAATGACTCATGTTTAGAAGAAAATAATTGGGTTTTGATCTATATGAAAAAGGCCAAGTTTTGGGTCTAAAAATGCTTAAAATATGGGCTTTAATAGGTGATTTTTGAAGAAAATATAAGGTCAGATTATTTATACCAAAAATCACTTAAAAGTTCATTAAATTACTTGTTTTGACTAAAAAGTTTGAGCATTGATAAGAAAATAGGATTTTGGTAATGTCAAGTGCAAAACTATGCGATAAAAAGGCGAAAAATGGCTTAATTTGTATAAACTTCAAATCTGATTTAGAACAGGTCTCAAAAGTGTATTTTTGAAATAAAAAGGTATAATTAAAGGTATAATTGAGATCCAACATGTTTTCGTAAGTCACACGATTTGGAATTTCGATAAATTGCCAAATTATCGCCTAAAACCGACAAGTTGCGTAACTTGTATCTCGCATGTTTAAAATAGTTGGACTAGTGTGTACATAGTAATGCATGAAATAAGCCAAGGAAATATTATGTGTGGAATCATAAAATAAAAGTGCTACGTGTTTTAGTGTAAAAATAACGGACCAAAAATGAGTCATGATCACCAACAAGTCGTGCTTAAAAACAAGTATTTTTGAAAATAAATACTTTCTAAAGATTACATTTTCTTTAAGAAAATGTTGTGCGAAAAGTCTAAGTTGGGTGAACAACTTAGGGAAAATAAGTAAAATATGGTCGTTTACACGATTTTCATGATTAGGGAATCGGACCGATCAGAAACAAGCATTTGGAAAATAACTTGAAAGTATCATGACGTGAGTTCACAGCCCCATTTTTTTATAAAGTTTTTATAAATATTTTTGGGGGAAAAACACGTTGTAAAATAAATAGATTATGGGGAAAAGACAACGAAAATTGTGGAATGTGTACGGGTATATGGGCGGATAACCTTCTTTCGGGACTGAAAGATGAGAAAATGAAACCTGAAGGTAATGTTCCCAGGGCCATTCATAATCATTAGCCTGGTACTGAGGGCAAGCGAAGTATTGGTGGATCCATCGGGTTGACGACCCTAGCCGCGACCATTCGCTCTGGTCTTAGTTCGGAAAATTACTTCAAATTCTATTGGGAACCAAATTGTCATGTGTTGATTATGAGCATATATAACGTAAACACATAATCATATTCCTTGCTAGTTTATGAATCCGCATGATTGTCACAGTAATCTATTTGGATTAAAAGTAGACTTTTTGTGGATAAGACAAAAAGGGTTTAAAGATAAACTTTTCGTAGATAAGGCGAAAAGGGTATAAAAGATAGACTTTTAATGGATAAATTGAAAAGGGTTTTAAAAATAGACTTTTCATGGATAAATTGAAAAGAGTTTTAAAGATAGACTTTTCGTGGATAAAATGAAAAGGGTTATTATTATTTTTGCAAGAATAGCAAAAATGTTTATTAAAAGAACTCTGTGAATTCACCAACCTCGTGTTGACAAAATTATTTTAATGTGTTTTTCAGGTACATAAGATTGGCTTCGGGATTTGGCGAAAACGGTGTTTTAGCAATAATGTGTTTGGACATGTATTTAAATAAGATTTTGGGGACCTATGTATCAATAAGATCCATTTTGGGTCTTAACTTAAAACTTTTATGTAATATGAGTTTTATATAAACCTTGTCCAAATGCTTAATATTTGCTATTACACCATTGATTACCAACCTCCGTTCACCACCATGCTATGTCTTCCGCTGTGGCATTTTGGGGGTGTGACAGAAGTTGGTATCAGAGCCAATGGTTGTAGTGAACTAGAAAGGTTTTTTATAAAAATTTCTAGACTACAACTTGAAAAGATTTTGAGAAAAAGTTTTCGAAATCCGCGAAGCCAATGAAATTATAAACATGGATTTTGTTTATATGTGATGCCAGGATAAAACGACATATTACATATTTGAATAAGGATACAAATACTTAGTATACATAAGTTAAGTATTGCCAGTATGTTTACGCTTGTATAATTCTTCTTAAAGCACATTATCTTCCTTATCTTGTCCTCGTAATATCATTTGCCAGCTTCACCAATGACAAAGGGACGATTACCTGAGTAACAGCTTGAAGCATTATCTTCGTCCATGGAAGATCACGTGGCTATAGGACTAATCCATTAGGGCTTTCATGCAATCGTCTGAAGATTTGTAGCTTATGGTAAGAATTTTATGAACTAGTCTCGGTAATTTCATCGCTTGACGTTTCATCAATGATTAATGGCTATGTCATTCGAAATGTATAGCCATAATAGATCATTCGCATCAGTACATGCAATCTAATGAAACGCTTAAGTTCTTTTGATCCGAAGCTCAAATGTGGAAGAAACTCGGGTGATCATGCAGGGCAAATTATAATTATGGGTGCACACGTAATAATAGCTTGCAGTGCATGAGAATCCTAGTGAATTCTATAGTTTGAGTTGAGTGTTCAAATTCGTGTATATCTTTCGATTCGTTACAAGGGATTAGGCCTCTTAAGAACGGATATTAGTTAGAGTAACCTCGGCAAAACCATGTGATACATCAACCAACTCTGACATTTAAATGCCGCCTAGAATGAGACAAGGATCCATTCGTAAAGGATCGGGTTTCTCAGAAAAGTTAGAGCAACTAACTTCTCCACATGTTAAAGCTACTCTAGAATAGCATAATGTGAATTGAAATTTAGGTAAGGCTGACATCGCGATAGTAGTTGTAGTGATAGTGGTGGAACTCCTATTGGTGCCTCTAAAGATAGGAAAATGACTGAATAAGTTTTGACAAAATTTCCTCATGTTATTTGAATAGTTAATCAATGGCTGAAATTGTTTGGGATAACTATATACCTGGAGGAACTTACAAAACAGTTCAGGATTGTAACCTTTGGTCATTTTCTGTAACTAAAGGCCCTCTAGACATCGTCAGATGAATAGAGAAAGTGGAGTCAGTTATAACAATTAGTGATTGTACTCTTACGCAAAGAGTATAGTGCACTTCTTGTTCCATTCGATATGAAGCCCTGACATGGTGGAATTCGCAAGTCTATAATTTAGCAGAAGATGCTGCCTATAACCTACCCTGGAACGAGCTCCAGAAGGTCAAGATTGAATTCAAGAATTTAACCATGAACGGTGCTAATGTTTAGTGTTATACTTTCCATCTAATGAGTTAACGGGATTGTTTTCTCAAATAGTGACACCCAAGTATGTCAGGATTTAGAGGTACAACTAGGACTTAGCGCCTGCAATCCCAAGCATATTTACCTCTGTAAACCCGAAGACTATTCTGGATGTGAGGATCCTAGCCAAGATGCTGACCGATGAAGACTCTTAGCGTTGATTATAATGCAAAAGGAAGATCCTTCAGTCATCACTGGTACGTTCTTAATCAATGACCAATATGCTTTAGTACTTTTAATAGTAGAATCGATTTAAGTTTTTTCTCTAGAAGACTTGAATCTCTCCTTGGCTTAAAGTCAAGTAAACTAGATAAAAAGTACTCCATTTAATAAGCTAACGGATAGAAACCAGTGAGGTCTTTCGTGATTGTAATTTTCTATTGGAGAATCATAAGTTCTGTATTGAACTATTACCTGTCGATCTTGGAAGCTCCGATGTTGCCATTAGTATGGACTGGTTATCGAAAAACCATGCTGAGATCGTATGCTCAGAAAAGCTAGTACGTTTACCACTACCAAATGGTGAAACTTTAGTGATACACGGTGATAGATGCGGTTCGAGATCGAAGATTGTTAGTATGATGGAAGCACGCAAACTCTTGCGTAAAGGTTGCCCGGCGTTTCTAGCCAATGTGGTGGATACAAAGGCTAAGGAACGTAAATTGGAAGAAATTCCTATAGTACGGGATTATCCAGAAGTTTTCCTGTAGATTTGCCTAGATTGCCTCCGTCAAGGCAGCTTGAGTTCAAAATCGATCTTGTTCCTGGCGCAGCACCGATAGCTCGATCTCCATACAAGATATCTCCTTCCGAGATGCAGGAGTTGTTGGAAGAACTTCAAGAAATGTTAGATAAGGGAATTCATTAGGCCAAGTCTCCCACCCTGGGGGAAACATCGGTCCAATTCATGAAGGATGGATATTTCAGAATGTGCATAGATTATCGAGAGTTGAACAAACTAAACATTTAGAATCGGTACCGACTACCGAGGACTGATGATCGGTTCGGCCAACTGCATGGGTCAAGTTACTACTCGATGATCAAAATATTATCTGATTATCATCAATTGAAGGTAGCAGAAGAAGTTATACCTACACCTTCTTTCAGGACTCGTTATGGTCACTATGAATTCTCAGTGATGTTACGGTTTGACTAATGCAGTTGTCGTGTTCATGGACCTCATGAAAGGGAGTATGCAGACCAAACTTGGATAAATTCGTGACAAGTATACATAGGTGATATACTTATTTACTCAAAATCCAGTAAGGATCACAAACAACATCTAAGGCTGATTTTAGAGCTGTTGCGGAATGAGAAGTTGTATGCCAAGTTTTTCTAAGTGTGAATTCTGGATCTGGGAAGTCCACTTCTTCGGACATGTAATTAATGACAAAGGCATACATATCGACCCTCGAAGATTGATGCAATCAAAGACTGGGAAGCACTAAAGACACCGACGGAAGTCCGTCAAATTTTGGGTCTAGCTGGGTATTACCTAAGATTCATCGTGATTTTTTTTTTCAAAAATAGCTCAGCCGTTGACGCTATTAACTCATAAAGACCGAAAGTTTGATTGGATAGTTTTGCAAGAAGAAGTTGTTCAGCAGTTGAAGCTTAAGTTGTGTAGTGCACCTATTCTATCTCTTCCGAAAGGAACAGGTGGATTTATAGTTTACTGTGACGTGTCGTGATTGGGTCTTGGATGCATGCTCATGCAGAAAGACAAAATCATGACTTATGCTTTAGACCAACTCAAAATGCATGAGAAGAACTACACGACTCATGATCTGGAGTTAGGAGCTGTTGTTTTTTCTCTCAAAATTTGGAGACATCATCTTTATGGTACGAAGTGTATGGTTTACACTGATCATAAAAGTCTTCAGCATACCTTCGATCAGAAAGAGCTCAATATGAGGCAACGACGTTGGGTGAAATTACTCAATGATTACGATTGCGACATTCGTTATCATCCGGGTAAAGCTAATATTGTTGCTGATACGTTGAGCATGAAGGAAAGAGAAAAGCCTTTATGTGTTCGTGCATTGGGTTTAACGATCCTAACAAGTCTTTCCGAGAAGATTCGTGATGCACAAAGCGAGGCTTTGAAGGAGAAGAACCTCAAGGCTGAAGGATTGCGAGGCTTAGAGTGAGATCTAGTGCCTGCAGCTGACAAAGCAATGTACTTCTTGGACCAAATTTGGGTTTGTCGATATGAGAACTTGCGACAACTGGTAATGGACGAAGCGCACAAGTCCGGATATTCAGTTCAACCAGGTTCTACCAAAATGTACAAGGATCTCCAGGAATTCTATTATTGGCCTAATATGAAGGGAGATATTGCTAGATATGTCAGCAAATATCTAATTTGTTCCAAGGTTAAAGCAGAGCATCAGAAGCCATCTGGGCTCCTGCAACAACCAGAAATTCCCCAATGGAAATGGGAGCACATCATTATGGATCTCGTAACCAAATTACCTCGAACAGCTAGTGGCCATGACGCTATTTGGGTAATTGTGGATCGATTAACGAAATCCACTCACTTTCTACCGACCAGGGAAAATATAAGTTGGAAAAGTTAGCATCGATTTATCTGGAGGAAATTGTGTCACGACATGGAGTTCGAGTATCAATCATCTCTGATAGAGACGGGCATTTTATATCCAGATTTTGGCAATCACTCCAGGAATCATTTGGTACTCGGTTAGACGTGAGTACAACATATCACCCTCAGACGGATGGTCAGAACGAGAGAACCATTCAAACTTTGGAGGACATGCTGCAAGCATGCGTGATGGAGTTCGGGGGTAATTGGGATACTCACTTGATGTTGATTGAGTTTTCTTATATTAATAGCTATCACTCCAGTATTAAAGCAGCACCGTTTGCGGCTTTATACGGGAGGAAATGTCGATCACCTCTTTGTTGGGCTGAAGTGGGTGAAAAGCAGCTGATTGGACCCGAGATTGTTCAAGCTACCTCTGATAAGATTGTTCAGATCAGAGAGAGGTTTAAAGCAGCTGCAGATCGACAAAAGAGCTATGCTGATAATAGAAGAAAACCATTGGGGTTACAAGTCGGTGACCGTCTTCTGTTGAAAGTCTCACCCTGAAAAGGCGTTGTGAGATTTGGTAAAGGAGGTAAATTGAGCCCTCGAAACATTGGACCATTTGAGATCCTAGCTCGAGTTGTTGCCTATCGTCTCAAATTACCTCAAGATCTGAGTGGGATTCATGACGTCTTCCATATATCTAACTTGTAGAAGTGTCTGTCAGATGAGACACTAATCATTCTGCCTGATGAAGTTTGCATTGACGACAAGCTACGATTTGTTGAAGAACCTGTTGAGGTTATGGATTGGAAAATCCAGAAACTAAGGCGAAATCGGATCAAGTTAGTAAAGGTCAAGTGGAATTCCAAGCGTGGAACCGAGTTCACATGGGAACGCCAAGACCAGATGAAGCGTAAATATCCCCATATTTTTCCGTTGGAAGCGTAAACGAACCTTGTAAAGGAATTTCGGGGATGAAATTTCCTAAACGAGGGAGACTGTGACACCTGGCAATTTAGCGGATAATTAACCGTACTTATGTAAAGTCAAGTATATGTTTAAAAATAATATTTGAAGCTAATAAAGCGAATTTTAAGTCCAAAAGCTTATTTTATATGTGAAAATATGACTAGAGGTGTCATATTTAAAATCTTGTCGCGTAGCGATTTTTCGCGCAAAAGCGATCGTTGGTGATGACCCGGCTAATATTTAAAGTCCGAATTTTGAAATTTATGCTTGAAACTATATTTCTAAACATATTTAGTTGAAAAATATGGAGAAATAAATTTAGAGTATAAATATTGTGATTTTAGTCGCAACGCGCGATACCGCTCAATCTGCGCGCCTATACCATGAGAATTCAACGTTTTTACACCGAATAGCACCTAATATTTACTTGGCTTGTATAATATTATGTCTTGAGTCAAAAATATTATTTTTAGGTGTTTTGGGTATTTAAAACAGTTAAAGGCCTGTACCGCGTTAACTAGTAGCATACCCGCTAATCTACACCAAATACCTACTTAATAATATAATATTATGTTAAATACAACTCATGTAGGCTATGAGTATGTATGTGTCGAGTATATACCTGCTCCAACACATCCCTATGAGGTGATTCATGCAATAGGTGATGATTAGTATTAAATCTACACTTCACCTCTTGAGTTCCACCATCCACCACATAAGACTTGTCCTCTTCCACACCACCATAACCATCCACCACCCATCTCTCTCTCTCTCTCTCTCTATAATTATTTTTCAACTCAAAACCATTAAGAATTCAGCCATATTTCATCAAAACATCCAAGAAAAAGCTTAAAAAAATGAAGATTTGAGCAAGATTTCTTAAGGGTTTTCAAAACTATTATCCACATTCTTCTTAAAGGTAAAAACCCCAACTTTGTTCATCTCATTTTAACCTTTTTCATCTAACTTGGATGATTCACACAACTAAACTTATAAACATATGGTTTTTATAAAAATTAAAGAGAGATTGGATGGATATGTGTGTGTGTGTGAGTTATACATACATACATATGTGTGTGTGTAGTGTGCCGTATATATATATATATATATATATGTATGGGTATTTAAAAATCTAAACTCCAAATTGTTCTTGCATGTATGATCAACCACTTTAAAATCAAGATTCATGTAATTATACACACAAGTGTTAAGGAAAATGATTGAAAAACTCAAGGATACATATATGTATATATGTGGCCGTGAGTTTGTGTGTGTGTGTGTGTATAATTATAAATTTTGTCGATTTTCTTCTATAAACATGAGGATTCAAGTTCTAAAATGAAGATTTTTGATTCAAAGATGAAAAACAAAGAATATTTATATAGGTATAGATGTATGCCGTGGGTATATATGTATATGTATATGAATGAGATTTTCTTGATCAAACATTGTACATGTGGGTATTATACATAAAATGGGTAGTTAAAAATATGGTTTTGATACATGAAACTTGGTTGTGAAAAGTTGAGTTTTGAGCAGAAAATTTGGTATAAAAAGATGGTTTAATAACCCACATTTTAATCTTTGACGATGGAAATCAAGTTACAAGACTCTTGATAAGATTTGGACTCAAAAGAGGTAAAAATTAAAGGTTTTTAATAAATTCTTTAAAAATCTGATTTAGATCAGAAAGTTTGGCCTATAAACTTGTATAAAATGACTCATGTTTAGAAGAATATAATTGGGTTTTGATCTATATGAAAAAGGCCAAGTTTTGGGCCTAAAAATGCTTAAAATATGGGCTTTAATAGGTGATTTTTGAAGAAAATATAAGGTCTGATTATTTATACCAAAAATCACTTAAAAGTTCATTAAATTACTTGTTTTGACTAAAAAGTTTGAGCATTGATAAGAAAATAGGATTTTGGTAATGTCCAGTGCAAAACTATGCGATAAAAAGGCGAAAAACGGCTTAATTTGTATAAACTTCAAATCTGATTTAGAACAGGTCTCAAAAGTGTATTTTTGAAATAAAAAGGTACAATTAAAGGTATAATTGAGATCCTACATGTTTTCGTAAGTCACACGATTTGGAATTTCGATAAATTGCCAAATTATCGCCTAAAACCGACAAGTTGCGTAACTTGGTATCTCGCATGTTTAAAATAGTTGGACTAGTGTGTACATAGTAATGTATGAAATAAGCCAAGGAAATATTATGTGTGGAATCATAAAATAAAGGTGCTACGTGTTTTAGTGTAAAAATAACGGACCAAAAATGAGTCATGATCACCAACGAGTCGTGCTTAAAAACAAGTATTTTTGAAAATAAATACTTTCTAAAGATTACATTTTCTTTAAGAAAATGTTGTGCGAAAAGTCTAGGTTGGGTGAACAACTTAGGGAAAATAAGTAAAATATGGTCGTTTACACGATTTTCATGATTAGGGAATCGGACCGATCAGAAACAAGCATTTGGAAAATAACTTGAAAGTATCATGAGGTGAGTTCACAGCCCCATTTTTTTATAAAGTTTTTATAAATATTTTTGGGGGAAAAACACGTTGTAAAATAAATAGATTACGGGGAAAAGACAACGAAAATTGTGGAATGTGTACAGGTATATGGGCGGATAACCTTCTTTCGGGACTGAAAGATGAGAAAATGAAACCTGAAGGTAATGTTCCCAGGGCCATTCATAATCATTAGCCTGGTACTGAGGGCAAGCGAAGTATTGGTGGATCCATCGGGTTGACGACCCTAGCCGCGACCATTCGCTCTGATCTTAGTTCGGAAAATTACTTCAAATTCTATTGGGAACCAAATTGTCATGTGTTGATTATGAGCATATATAACGTAAACACATAATCATATTCCTTGCTAGTTTATGAATCCGCATGATTGTCACAGTAATCTATTTGGATTAAAAGTAGACTTTTTGTGGATAAGACAAAAAGGGTTTAAAGATAAACTTTTCGTAGATAAGGCGAAAAGGGTATAAAAGATAGACTTTTCATGGATAAATTGAAAAGGATTTTAAAAATAGACTTTTCATGGATAAATTGAAAAGAGTTTTAAAGATAGACTTTTCGTGGATAAAATGAAAAGGGTTATTATTATTTTTGCAAGAATAGCAAAAATGTTTATTAAAAGAACTCTGTGAATTCACCAACCTCGTGTTGACAAAATTATTTTAATGTGTTTTTCAGGTACATAAGATTGGCTTCGGGATTTGGCGAAAACAGTGTTTAGCAATAATGTGTTTGGACATGTATTTAAATAAGATTTTGGGGACCTATGTATCAATAAGATCCATTTTGGGTCTTAACTTAAAACTTTTATGTAATATGAGTTTTATATAAACCTTGTCCAAATGCTTAATATTTGCTATTACACCATTGATTACCAACCTCCGTTCACCACCATGCTATGTCTTCCGCTGTGGCATTTTGGGGGTGTGACAAGTTTAACTTAATAGTGGCTTTGGGTTAGTCATTAAAACCTTGTAACTGTCAAAAAATTGTAGCTTTTAGTATTGATACTAAATTTAGAGAAATCTTAAGAATATCGTAAGGTATCATAAAGCTTCAACGCTAAGATCAGTTATTAATGGTTAATAGACCCTTAATTTTGCCACCAACTCTCATCTTTAGTATTTGTTGAATTATGGTAAGGAAACGTATAAAACTAGACTCAACCATCATGTGTTAATTGGAATTCATTAGCATTTGTGGAGTTAAATATCCTTAATTAGGCACTACATATCTTAGACAGTTGTTCTCCTTACTTATGGGTAATATCATTGCTTATGCCTATTCTTAATGGCACAGTTTTGCTTAGGCCCTGTTTGGATACCCTCTGAATCATCCCATTCAGAGGCACCCTCTGATTCGGTCAGAGGTGAGTCTGTTTGGTTAGAAAAATCCAACCTCTGGACCATTCAGTTTCATACAATCTCTGAATGAAAAAAGGACGCAACTGCCCTCACATCACCGCCCTTCTCTGGTTCTCTTCTCTGTTCTTTGTTGAAGCTAACATCGTCTGCCCTCACATCACCACCCCCCCCCCCCTCTTAGTCGCCGGAGGTCATGCATAACCATCGGAGCCGCTGCCATCGTGCCGCCACCGGTTGTTGGTTTGATAATAATAATAATAATAATAATAATAAAAATAATAATAATGGGAAGGGAATCGGGATCGAAGGGGAAAGAAAAAGAACACAAGAAAGAAAAGAATTAAGAACATAAAAAAGAAAGAAAGAAAAGAATAGGGGAAGGGGATCGAAGGGGAAGGGGAAGGGGAAACTACTGGAAACTTGGAAGATATGTGTGAATGTGAAGATTCTTTATCTTTTATGTTAGGTATAATAATAATAATAAAATAATAGAAATTATGTAAAGGATTTTTATTGATTAAAGTGGGGTTTTCTAAGTTGTCGAGGTGTTATTATTACAGGGATAAAATAGTCATTTTGCACACTCATTCAGACATACAACCAAACAACCATTACTGGTTCGGCACTTACTGGTTCAGAGCCTCTTACTCATTAAGACCTCTTACTGGTTCATCACTTACTGGTTCAGCATTTGCCAAACAACCCCTTAGTAAGACTTTCCCTTTAGAGAAACTTATAGCTGAAAGTAGTACTTGTATTTTTGTTTCCAGACCTTAGAATTATCCTCTCTATGGTAATTATTCTTTCACTTTTAGGATTAATGGTAGTAAGGTGAATAACCTCAACTTTTCTAGTTTAATGCGTTCCTTTTCCTGTACGTAATTTGCTATCAACACACTCATTTTACTTTGATATTTCTGAGTGTTATAGTTGATTCATAATGCATCTAATCGTACTTATGGAAAAGTTATTATGCACTAGAAATTTATTGATTTCCATGTGTAACCCCTTAGTTTTATGGGTCAACTCATTCAATATTGAGATGTATTCACATATGCCATTTAATCATAAAGTTACATTTATTTATTTCATGCTTCTTAGGAATTCGTTATATTCTTTCATTCCATAGATAATACATTAGTCTTAGGAATTTTAGAATCTTTAATAGCTCAACTAATAGGAATCAGTAAAAGGAGTTCTTAATTACCATAAGATACATTTTTATTCCACTTATTATGCTCATATTTGATTCTGTAATACTTTATCAGATATAGCGTAGGAATGTCATATCTTAAGAGGTAACTTAATAAGAACAAAATTTAAGCAAACTCTTCTTAGTTTTGATAATTAGAGTGGATTACTTAGTTAAGATAGTAATTTACAGAAGAATGTGAGATTAGTTTCAAGTTACGGGTATTGAAATAAGGCACTTAGATTATGATCATTATATTAACGAAGGATCATTAATCGTGAGGATCAATTTTGTAATGAAGACGTGATAATATCATAACACCAACATAAGCTACTTAAATAACATGCTCTAGCTTTGGCTATACGCTATTCATTTAAGTATAAAATTGCCGACAGTGAATGTAACCCATCTCCTTTGGGCAGAAGTGAGACATTCAAAGTCCTAATGCAATACGCTCAGTTCACCAACATAATCTGTTACACATCACCTTTGGGCAGAAGTGAAACCTTATGGCACTTATGTGAACGAGCTACAATGCTTAACAAGATCTTTATAATGAACTAATGTGACACATCACATTTGGGCAGAAGTGACACGTAAAATGTTATTTCAAGCTAAGCAAGGTTTTGGAAATAACGGTTTGAATAAACTTGATACATTAGGTTTTATCAAATCTCCAAATTTATTAGAGATCCCGGAAACTAATGGGTTCTCAATGAACTAATGGGTTCTCGATAATCTTATGAGTTCCCTGAAAAATTAGTGAGTTTCAGGAAAATAAGTGAGTTCCCGAGAAAAGAGTTAGTTCTCGGTTCTAGTATTGTTCTCGAAAAATGATGGGTTCTTGAACACATAAGGAGTTCCCAAAAAATGTTACAGTTCTTGAATGCTTTAGTGGTTTTCAAAAAAAAACTTATGTTCTCGAATTTTACACTAGTTCTCGGATACATTATTAGTTCTCGGTTATCTTAATAATTCTCGGTTTGATATGATGTTCTCGAATGAATGATGGTTCTCGAAAAACGTAATGGGTTTTCAAACAACAATGACCATAACCGAAAACTCCTATTCGTGAACCTGATCGAAATCCTGATGAACCGAGAACTTATACACCGAAGACCATTGTCCGAAACTTAACTAGTAATCCGAGAACTAAATTCGTTAACCTTAAAACCGAAAACTTATTATTCAAGAACTAATACTAAATAAATGTGGTTCGAAATTTTAGGGATTATACATAATATCAGTTTCCTATTTTAAAGGAATTTTAATTATCTCAAAAAATTTCTAAGATTTCGAAATCAGTTTATCAATTTAGTTGATTTCGAAAAATGTTAGGAGATAAAACTAAGATCCTAAATTTCAGGAAACATGATCTGATTCATCTTCAAACCAAAAATATAATAAAATTTTTGGTTTCTTATGCGTTCGTGAAAAACATCAACCAAAAAATATTAACATAAATAATATAATCTTTATCTCATGAATCCCTAGTTATCTCCGATTGAATTTATGGAGTGGATTCAATTTAAAATAATAACAATAATAATAATTTTTTTTATATTCCATAAAGTAGTGATTTGCAACAGTGGCCGAAGTAAACATGAAATCAATTATTTTTGTGAGTTTCAAACCACAAAATCTTGCCGTCATTGATTATTATTATTATGCAAACATTATTTAATTTGCAAAACTTTCGATTTTTTCTTTATTGATTCAACCAAACTTTCTTTGAACCTTTTCTTAAATCAAAAGTTTTGATTTAATTTTGCCAATCAACATACGCTCTGATACCACATGTTGATTATATTTCATAAGAACATAAAGTATGAACATAAGATATAATCATGTGTACCTGATATGCTTAACCGTTCAGGAACCTCAGTAATGGAAGTAGGCCTGTAAACGAACCGAACGTTCATGAACTGTTCGGCGGGAAGTTCGTTTATGTTCGTTCATTTATATTCGTTTATTTTTGTTCGTTTAATTAAACTTTACTTTATTTTTATTATTTATTTCCCTTTGGTTAAGTAATCTTAATTCATATTATATTATATACAATATATTTGATATGTTCTAAAATTTAATCATAACCCTAACATTCTAAATATATCAGCCGCTCTCCACACTTCACAGCCCTACCTCCCTTCTTCTCCACACTCCACAACCCTACTAATTTAGATTTTGTTTTGGCTGCATTGTGATGTATTAGACTTGGTTGAATTGTGATGAATCATTATTAAACTTGTTTTTGTTTGTGTTTATTAATGTTCGTTTATGTTCATTTGTGTTCATTTATGTTCATGAACTATTCGTTTAGGTTTTAATTGAACGAACATAAACGAACACGAACACGACAAATTTCCTAATGAACGAACACGAACACAAAAATGTGTTCGATTATGTGTTCGTGTTCGTGTTCGGTTAAAGTTAAATGAACAAACACGAACACGCCTGTGTTCGTGTTCGTTCGGTTCGTTTACAGGCTTAATTGGAAGACACTATCATCTTGATCGGGTTCCCTTTAGTGTGTACACTAATGATGGCTAATGACCACAAACTGATCGTGTGAGAGAGAGGTAGGTGGCGGCTACATTAGGTTGTGGTGTTATTAGAGTCCAACCTAATACCTCTAGTAAACTCTCTATTTATACACACAGGGGACACCCTAATTAGGTTTAGTAAGGGTAATTCCTTCCATCAAAGAATCACCTATTATAAACTTAGGGATATTATAGTAATTGATTATTATAATATAAAGAGTAAATTCCTTTTTGAGTCCCTGAGTTTTGTTAATTTTAACTACTTGAGTCCAACATTTTCATTTTTAACATTCTGAATCCTAGTGTTTTAAGTTTGTTATGGTTTGAGTCCAATTTTCTAAGGTCGTTAAGCAAGTTAGTTAACTATAAGGGTATCTCAGTCATTTTACACATAGGTACAACTCTGTAATGCATAAGGTATAACATACAACTCTTTAATGCATAAAACAAAATATAATAATAATAATAATAATAATAATAATAATAATAATAATAATAATAATAATAGTAAAGTTCTCTCTCTCTCACACACACACACCTGCCTCACCACCATTAACCACCACCTTTCCACCACCATTAACCACCACCTTCCCTAACCCCCAAATCCACCACCACCACCACTGCACCACCTCCACCACTGCACCACCACCCCCAAATCCACACCTGCACACACTTTCTCTCCCTTACCCCCACCCCCAACCGGCCACCCCTACCAAAACCAGCACCGTCGTCACCTCGCCACACCCACCCACCTCCAACCAACCGGCCACCCACCTCGAACCCTCCATCCAGATCTGAAACAACTATTTCCATCATAACCCTACCCTTCATCTCAGACTATTATAAGAAGAAAGAAAAGAAGTTGTTCGGAGTTAACCTGCAACGCTGGAGATCCTGTAACCCATCGGAAGTCCACCTGTTCACCGAAGATCCTGCAACCCCTTCACCGGAGATCCTGCAACGCCAGAGATCCTGCAACCCCTTAATCGGAACCCTAGTTGAAACCGCCGCCACCGTCACCATCTCTTCCTCTCCCTCTGCTTCTGTTCTTTCTCCTCTGTGTCTCGTCTCTCTCTCTCTCTCTCTCTCCCCCCCCCCCCCCCCTCTCTCTCTCTCTTCGATTAACAGATCAGGGTGGGGTGTGGTTGTGTGTTTGATGAGTAACAGAGGTGATTCGCCGGAAACGATGGCCGGAGCTCCGCCTTGGAGGGTGGCAGGAGCCTCCGACTCCTTTCTCTCTCTCTCTCTCTCTCTCTAAGTATAGATCTGGGTATCCATTTATGAAAAAGATTATCACTGATCTGGTTATGTAATTTGGTATAATATATAATAAAGTATAATATTTATTTTTAATTGTAAGGGTACTTTGGTCATTTCACAAATGTTAAAAGAAAAAATCTAACAGAGTTAGTAATTTAGACTCAAATGGTTATAAAATTATCAACCAGGGCTTCAGAATGTTAAAAATCAAAATGTTAAACTCAAGTAGTTAAAATCAACAAAACACAGGGACTCAAAAAGAAATTTACTCTAATATAAATAATAATAATAACCACAAATAAATATAATAAACATCATTTATATTTATTCTAACATATCTCCTATCTCACCTTTCTGGCATTATGTTTTTGTTGGATTAAAGTGCTTAATGAGTAGGAAATCTTACGGGTAAAAAGCTATATATAAAAAAATGATAAAGCATCATCTATCTATATCTATATCTATATCTATATATATATATATTGCAAAGGGGAAAATCCTATATGTCATAATCTTATGCAATCTCTCTTTTGAGAGATGCCACATAGGATGTGATGTGGCAAGTGTAAACCAATTAAAAAAAAGAATAAATAATCTTTAACTTAATCTATTAAATACCTAATCTACTAAATCTAAATATTAAACCTTTATTATTTTCTCTCTCATGTTTCCTCCCATAACTTTTAAACGTTAATATCTTTTATATACAAGATTTTTTAAAGAAAAAAAATTACACCAAATTAACGAGCGTTTTATTATCTTTCCAACGAGTACCATAGTGCTATATAAAAAACGGAGAAAAAAACGACTATTTTTTGTAACCCGACAAGTATTGTGATGGGTTTGGGATTAGTTTAAAAAAATTGTGGGTTTGAGTCGGGTCTGGGATTAGATGATACCCGACCCGATTACCCAAAATAACATACCCAAATACCCGAACTACATACCCGATCATATACCCATGAATTTTTTAACGCATCACATAACCCTTAGACTAATGCGTTCGATATTTCAATAATTAACTTTTTTTTCTTATTTCATGTTAGTTCTTTTAGAATGATCGATTACAAACTTCCGAATTCATTTGTAATGGCACTAGATTTATACCCCGGCGCAGAGATTCGTTTTTTTATATTTGAATATCATAACTTATGGCAGAGATTTGTTTAAAATAATAATAATAATAATAATATGTCATATTAGATATTTCAACCCGGGACGCTCCCGGGATAAAAACTAGTTTAGAAATATAATAAGATTACACACAATGAAAAAACAAATAAGGAATCATTTACATAACTAGCGGGTTTATCATTTTACAAATTACATTTGGGGGGTATTGGGGGAAAAAACTGAAAATGGTGATGTAAGGAAGTGGATTGGCGGCATCAATGTATAAGAATGAAATGGCGGCATCAATGTAGATGAATGGTTCGGCGGCATCAACTTTATTTTGTTAGATGCCGCCAAATGGGTTCCTTACATCACCATAATTGATGGAGATAAATTTTTTTTAATTAATTTGTTTTCCATCTTGTTAAAATGTATTTTAATATTAAAATCTAAAAAAAATTTCTCCTTCACTTTTCATATTTAGTAGGTTAATCTCATTTGTATTTTATCATTACAAAAAGGTTTTCACAACTAAATAAAGAAGTTGTTGATCGTATAAATACCTTATAACTTCAAACACAATGTTTAAAACATTGAAGTTGAGTGGATCATTAACCATCTTTTTCCTCTCCGTTATGCAAACAAGTATGATGAAGATGGCCAAATATGCAAGTTGTGAGAACATAAAGTTCTCCATGACTTTGCTATTCCTTTTACTCTCTTGTTCACTAGTCTCTTCTCCCACCGGTAAAAATGATGTGTAGGGTGGAAGATACCTACAAAAGTAAATAATTCATTCAAGCACCACCAATCTTTTCGTCAACTACTACTCCGACAGGACACATAGCAACTTTATTTTGTGGACACATGATACACATAAGACCATTCCCATTGGCAAACAAACATGTGAAAATAATATTAAAAAATTCAATTGTTTGCAAACAAACCCCCAAACGGTTTGTGGTGGCAACCATGTTTGCAATCAAATAAACCACCCCACTAACTTAATTACTTAAATAACTTATAATATTTAAGTTTTAAAAAAAAACTAAATACACTGTATTTCTTAACTTTTTTTTGTGAACATCCTGATATAAATTTTATTAAAAACCGAATTCTTTTAAAAAAATATTTTTAGGTTGAGTTGGGTTGTGAATGTGTGTTAAGGTTGGGTTGTGTAGATTGAAGAGAGAGAATGTACTTTTTATTCAAATGTTTGTTTGTGAATGTGGATGGTCTAATGTGAAAAGCAATACAACAAATATCTCATTAATTATTGAAATCATTTACATAACTAGCGGGTTTATCATTTTACAAATTACATTTGGGGGGTATTGGGGGAAAAAATCAAATTTGGTGATGTAAGGAACCCATTTGGCGGCATCTAACAAAATAAAGTTGATGCCGCCGAACCATTCATCTACATTGATGCCGCCATTTCATTCTTATACATTGATGCCGCCAATCCACTTCCTTACATCACCATTTTCAGTTTTTTCCCCCAATACCCCCCAAATGTAATTTGTAAAATGATAAACCCGCTAGTTATGTAAATGATTCACAAATAAGCCTCGATAATTGTTAGAATCTTTCAAATATTGTGCAAATAGGACAAATAATTTAGTGAGACTTCATTTTTTTTTTAAACTATTTAGTGAGAGTTGATGGGTCACCTTCAATATAACTCCACAAAATTCATATCTACCTACCTACCAATCAAATGGCTCACCAAGTTGTAACTCGTGTTTCAGAATGCTTTATCAAACCATCATACCATCTATCTCCGGATTCAAACCAACCAATCCACTTGACACCCTTTGAGCTTGTTTTCCTCACTGCTAACTATAGCCAAAAGGGTCTTCTTTTTGCAAAGCCACCACCTAATCAATATTTTTCAATAGCCGAGTACTTGGACCGCCTCCGCCGCGCCCTCTCGGCTACTCTAACTCATTTTTACCCTCTCGCGGGTCGGTTGGCCACACGGAAAGGAGCAAACCCGCCTTCGTGTGTTATCTACTTAGACCCTGAAAATAGCCCTGGCGTCAAAGTTGTCCACGCAACTGCGAATGTAACCGTTTCGGATGTCCTTACTTCACTAGACGTGCCTTTAGCTCATTCGTTTTTCGACCTTAATAATGCCATTAACCATGACGGTCATACATTGCCATTGTTATCCATTCAGGTGACTACATTTTCTCACCACTTCTATGTTATTGGAATATTGTTAGTGTACTATTATTATTCGTATTATTAATAATTTATGTCCTGTTGTTATTTATTCTCTTTGCCCATACTTTATGCAATGTGCTTTATTTGGTTTACTACACTGTAAACACTCAACACACATTACCAAGACCCTATCATATGAGTGAGATTTTACTTGATAGTTCTGTTCATTTATTTATTTTATCTATTCAGGTGACTGAGCTTGTCGATGGAATTTTCATTGGTGGTTCCGTTAACCATGTTATCGCCGATGGGACCTCTTTCTGGCGGTTCATGGCAGCTTGGAGCGAAATGTTCCGGTCCAACCCTGGAAAAAATGGCGATTATAGACCAAGTTCACGAGTATACACACGAACAGCCATTGAAGGATGTGATCATATCATAAATCTTCCTTATACTCATCACGATCAGTTCATCGAACGGTTGCAATCTCCGCAGCTCCAAGAGAGATTCTTGGACTTCTCATCATATTCGATCTCTAAACTCAAAGCAAAGGCGAATGTCGAATGCAATACACAAAAGATCTCAAGTTTACAAGCAGTGGCCGCGCTGTTGTGGAGGTGCATAACACGAGCGCGACATGCACCTCCAGACAGTGAAACCACATGCAAACTCGCGATTGGTAACCGTCACAGGCTAAATCCACCTTTGCCGGATGATTATTTTGGGAACCCGGTGCAACTCGTTAGAGGAATAGCGACGGTGGCTGAGTTGATGGATCATGGGCTTGGTTGGGCGGCTTTGCGGTTACATGACGCGGTGAAGAACCATGACGATACCACAGTGAGAAAGTGGGTTTGTTCATGGTCAAAAAGCCCATCAATAATGAAAATGAGTGGGGTGTTTGATCCGAATAGTGTGAGCATTGGTAGCTCGCCGAGGTTTGATATGTATGGGTGTGAATTCGGGTTGGGGAAAGCAGTTGCGGCTAGAAGCGGTTGCGCAAACAAGGCGGATGGGAAAATTACAATGTTTCCGGGTCGGGATGGGGGCGGGGGCATGGGTGTAGAAGTTTGTCTATTGCCGGAATATATGATGGCTATGGAATGTGATGAGGAATTCACAAGTGCTCTAAATGGTTACATTAAAGATGAAGCATAGGCTTACATCGGTTAATGCACGAGGTTTTTAGTTTGAATAGTAAAATTTCCTATGTTTAGTTGGTTGCATTTTGGTGTTAGGTTTAATCTCATTCTCTAGGTATTTCCAGATAAAGAGTTGTATTCTGATAATTTGATATATCATATAAGCAACCATTTTCATCAAAGATATTGATATATACTTATTACTTAATCACTTCATATTTGATTTTCCTATACACATGACATTTTGCCCTCAGATCAAACATTCATGTATTTTGGCCTCCATAAAAATCGGAAAAAACACAAGGGGTGGAATGAATGAGGAAGAAGATGGGAGTTGTAACGACGGGTGTTTCCATCGGTTTTCTTTAATGCTTAATGCTTCAATTAACTAGAATGGTTATCATCATACTCAGTTAATCCCACCTATAGCAAAACTAAGGTAGGGTCTGAGGAGGGTAAGATGTAGACAACCTTACCTCTACCCCTAAGAATAAAGCCTATAGCAAAACTAAGGTAGGGTCTGAAAAGGGTAAGATGTATACAACCTTACCTTTACCCCTAAGAATAGAGAGGCTGCTTCCAGTAAGACCCCCGACTCGTTGTGGTTTGGTATCAGGCCTTGGACATAAGACACATAACACTTAGCAATCGAGACAAACCCGATCAGTGCATGTACCCCTTTGTCTTTTGGCTGTTATTTATTTTTTATTATTATTATTATTTTTTGAACGGTGAATTTTTTTGGTACTTGTGAGACTTGAACCCAAGACATCACATTTAAGTGTATTAAAAGGCTTTGCCTTACCACTGGACCACCAACCCCTATGGTATTATTATTTATTATTAATTATTGATTGATATTAAAAAGTCTTTTGGTCATTTCACACACACAGCAATTTAAGCATACTACATGAACCCTCCCGTTTAAGTTACGCTAAAGTTTAGAAACTACATATCGACACGGCCTTCTAATAGCTGAAATAAAGATATAGAACATAAAACAAAAAAGAAATCACATGTTTCGGTTAAGGTAAGGATTGATAAATTGGGGCTTATTTGAACAAATTGACTACAAGAACCAAATTGGTAATCTTTAACTACCATTCGTAGACATCATGTAATAAACTAAAACATAATTAGAAAACAGGACCATCAAGATGTGGTTTAATCCACACTTATAGCATAATCTTTATACAAAACAAGAAGATTGTCTATATCATGAACCACTGACTCGCATAAATAGAACAGATCGGGTCAGCTCTAGATCCCAATCAAGACCCAACCCATTGACACCAGAGCTATTAACACTTATAGACTTACACAGTAGATTTATATATCACATATAAGAAGTCCAACAGAGTTGGAACGTAATACAGTTAGGGCAGTTACAAACAAAATATGTTTTCTTTAGAAGGGAGGCAAAGTCAACTTACAAAATAACACATTTGCCACTTTCAGCTCTCTTACGGAGCTCCTCAGTCTCCCGTTGGGCTTTCTCTAAAGTCTCTCTGAGCTTACGGATTTCATCATTAGATTTCATTTGAGCAGCATGAGCTGTCTTTTCAGCCTTTAACCGTGCAAGTTGTTCTTCTGCCAACTGCTGTTCGAGCCTAATTGTTGTTTCCCTCAGCCTCGACTCGACCTGTGAAACACCATATTTCCACTTATTGCAGTATGTGGCGATATCTTCACCCATTTTTCTATATATGGGCCACTATGGGTTATGTATTATATTTCAAACGGGTACACCACTATAAGTAAAGGAGTGGTTCAAAACTAGTCGAAAGTGTTGTTTTAAAGGGTTAAACAAACCCCTAAAATGTTTATTCAAAATTTTTAGATTATCATTGCCATAATACAAGTTCATGCTTAATGCCTAACTAGTTAACAAAAGAAGCTGACAAAAAAATGTATGTGTCAATCTGACCTATCTAGGGGTGTTCATATGCCGATCCGAGCCCGAACTCGACAGACGACTTGTTTAAAAGAGAGTTAAAGCTCGGCTCTTCAGTAATTTATCAAACTCAGGCTAGGCGCATAGATTATTTATTGATTATTTTTTTTATATACATATATAACGATTTATATATTATAATTATAATCTAATCTATAAAGTATAAAAAAAATGTATATTTAGTTATTTCTATCATAACAATGAGTTCAAGTAAGGAAAACAACATATGCAGACCAATGCATTATTAAAATAACAGTAAAAATACCATTTCAGTGATTCGCTTAAGCTGCTCTTCATATGATTTATGCATCTGCTCTGTCAGATCAGATATTTCTTGTTTGGTATACCCCTGCAATGATTGAACTTCTTCTGTTTGTTCATGAAGCTTCCTAGTCCCTCTCTGTCAAGTAAATGTCCAGCTTGTATAAAAATTAATTTTGAAAAACTGAAATAAAAAATAATGCGTTTCACCTTCAGTTCACTGAAAATCTCATCGCTGTATGGTTTCCCGTTGTTCGTGGTCAACACCATGTTGACAAGAGAGAGAAGTTGTTGTAGTTGTTGTGTTTTCTGCTTTTGGTCTTTTGTCCTGTTATCAAAAAGGACACATCTATCCCCACACAAGCTAAGGGTTTCCTGAACCAATATAATCAAATTTTAACTAGCCAATAGTTTCAAATAAACAAAATAGGACACACCATCTAGTTTTGATTATACAGTACGCTTAAAAGGAAAAACATGTGAATAATACCAAGTTACCAACTTCAATTTGCAATACAACCCTTATTGCTTTCATGTAGAGGGGACAATCGTTTCGGATTGACGGGTTTTGGATTGGCAGGTTGAAGATGAAGCCAAACACTATCCATATAATTATTCGTGGCAAGAAAATCAACCCAAACCCGGAAACACTTAGAATCATGTAACCTGAACACAACATACATAGTCCATTTATCTAAACGAGTCAACCAGATTGACTGGTTATAAACATGTTCACGGGATGTAACTTATTCATCATCAAGTTGTAAATGAATTTAATGGATCATAAATGGGTTAGTACGTTGTAATAATTAATAAATGGATTGAATGGTGATAATCGGGTTGGCCATATAGCATACATTTTTTATCTATTCTAATTTTATAACGATTGACTGGTCGAGATTTTATATTCTAATTGTATACTGATTAGACGGGTTATAAAGGTGACATGTAAACCCGAACACAACTTGTGTTAATTGAATGATTTAAAGTTTAAACATGTAACCCAATCACGACATGTTTCCTGAACAGGTTAGAAATGGCAACCCAAAACCTGATCATCTTAGTGTCGTGTCAAGAATTGGTCACCCCTATAGCCTTACTTTATGGCGACACACAAATAACATGGTTATACATTTTTAATGAAGAGGTGGAAAACATTAGTATCATTTGGACACAAAATTAGTCACCAACATCATTCTGATAAGACAATTGCATGGTATATAAAGAAATGCCAACCCATCAAGTTAGAAGTCAACAAAACAAAGTTCACTAGATAAAATAATGAGAAACAAGCACAAAAAGCCTATGGGGCAATAAGCATTTCTTGTTAAGACATAGACTTTAAGTTCATTACCATCATGTAAGGAAGCATTTCTCGTTAAGACATAGACTTTTAAGTTCATTACCATCATGTAAGAGTGCATAACAAACGATATGAACGAACATATATAAAATGTTAGTATTAGTGAAAAAAGATTAAAAGAAATTGGGCCATAGCAATTCGGACAAAGTGTGAAAAAACAAAAAACTTGTGTAATAATGAGTTGGCGTACTCACCTTTAACGATTCAGGGCAATCTTCTAAGAAGTCTTCCAAAGTTTGTTCATTCTCCTCAAGTTCATCCCCACCAGTAAAAACCACAATCATATAATCATTAATTTTGCTCCCAAACAAAGTCCTCAAACTACTTATTGCAGCTTCTTCTTCTTTCGAAAACCGATTCCGAACTGAGAGGACAACAAGAACGGCATGGATACCATCCCTCGCCATACTGATACATTTCACAATCTCTTTCCCAATATATTCAGTGTCAACAGAAGAATCAAACAGTCCTGCCATTATATTACCCGTTAGCCGTATAAAACTAACAACAAAACAAAGGTCACTACAACTGACAAATCAAAATACCTGGAGTATCGATCACATTAAGCATCTGGCCATCTTTCAACACAGTTGTCCTGAGCTCAGAAGTACTCGTAACACCAGCCGAACTCGCCTTCGATAGAAACTCCTTCTTACCAAGGATACTATTCCCAGTGGCGCTTTTCCCATTGCCTGTCCTTCCAACCAAAACAAGTGTTCGCAGTGTATTCAAAGGAGATGCAAACTCCCAATCATCATCAACTGAACTTCCTCCCATCTTAATATACTAACCTTGTTAATCAACTTACAATAAGCATAATATTGAAGAAGATAACACAGATGCTAACAAAATAAGGTTAAATTAGTAGAAAATGTGTAAACCCTAATTTTATATTTTATATATGCAAAATATAATAATAGGGGATTAGTAGGATAAATACCTGATCGAATATATATATTTGTCTGATCTGATGTTTAATTTAAGATGAATCAGATACAACTGAATCGATGAGAAGAGAAATCAGGTACTCGGATAACACACCGAGATATGCGTGGTCAGTGTAGGAAGAAGGACTTTATTATTTTACACGAAGTTTTACCAAAATTAGCAAGAAAAATAGAAAATCATGTCCCTACTTAAGACCTTGGGGCTTGGTGACACGATGGCACTTTCCGTCGGGAACACCCCCTGACTTTTAAAAGGGGGTGGGAAAGCAGGAAATGATGTGGTGCTGATATGAACAATGGAGAGAAAGGGGAAACCATACCTCATAGCCTAATAAAATAGCAACTCGGGTGACATCTGACTCTTTACTAGAACATCCACGTAGGCTTCAACTCGGCTGACACATGTCAGCCATACAAATGCTTTAAAAAACACATGTGTCCGCCCCTGCTGGATCTGTATCCGATTATTATAACCCAAATTCACAAAACCCTATAATCGGATGTCGCGGTCCCGTCAAAAATAGTATTTATAATTCCTAAATTACCTCAAACTATGTAGTTGGTGGTAACAAGGGTGTCGAATCATGAAGATCTGTGGTTGGTGAATAATGGTTTAGTTGATTAAACGGTCACTTACGAAGATGTTATGTTTTATGAAGTTTGCATATATTGTTCATTTAAGAAAAATTGTATTGAGAATGATGAATCAAAATTGATTCAAGAAGTTGATTGAAATTGTCAAAGATAATGAAATTGGTAAAAACTTGATTGTAACAATAATATTAATAAAAGGATCACACCTGGGTTCAACAATCAAAGCCTAAGGTTTAACAAAGTGGGTCAAATAACTCCAGTGCAATTTTTGTTAACGGATTGATTGTTCAATAGGCTTAGGTATCAATAATCATCAACATCTAAAGATGGACAAGAATATACTTTATAACTCTAGAACATACAATCCTAAGTTTGTGTTAAAGCATATAACCATATTCATTTCACTAGGAATTGGCACAAGAACAATTACTTAAAAGTGAATTCAATACAAAATTAAAGCATTCAACACAATTGTTCAAACATAGAATTAAACACAAAAGTTTAAGAAATACCTACATTGTTAAGAACTCTAGGACTTCAAATGCTTACACCCGGGAATGATACAAGAAATTATCCAAGCATGGTTTTAGGAGCTTGAATCTTTGATGAAATGATGATTTGGATGGATTAATATGGTATATAGATGTTAGGAGGGTCAAAGATGATGTTTTAGGTCCCCCAACATTCGTTTTTATTCGTTCCATACCGAGTCAAGGGTCAAAAAGCTCACAAAGGTCCATTAAAATTCGTCAAAATTGAGTTTGACCCAGTATCTGGCGTTGCCGACGCCAGTTTTGGCGTAGCTGACGCCACCTGCAGCTCCCCTACGCCATTTTCGCTGGAATACGCAAATTTTGAAGGTTTTCCTTCGCCAATGGCGTCGCCGACGTCAGACCTAACAATGCGATTTTGGTTTTCTTTTTTTCTTCATATCTTCATCGTTTCAACTCCGTTTTCGCGGCTACGTCTTCGTATTTCAATCCTTTTTCATTTAATACAAAAATATCTTCATTTCCATTCCATATAAATTCTCAAAAACACGTCCAATATTTGTTCTTGCTCCTGGTTGCTCGTTTCTTGCACCCGGTAACTTCTAGCTTCAATCCAAAATGCACTCTAAACATACCGAGTCGTGTAAAAAATAAATCATATCAAAGTAGATCATTCGGAACTCAAATGCACATCAAAAACTCAAACTTAAGTATTAGAACTTAAGGCTTTTCAACCACGCATCACATCCCCACACTTATCATTTGTTTGTCCTCAAGCAAACTCAATTCACATTTTCACATCTATCAAACACAAGATAGCTCACCATCCTTATGTAATGCAAGCGAAGGTCCTAAGTCATACCCAACTCATTTTAACCACACGATTTAGAATGTCATGACATATCATGATCTTCATTTTCAAATCAAATGTTTACCCAAAACTAGATCACCTTCAATAGTCAATGCTCCAACACACACATCCCTCACAACTTTCTCTCCCCCGAGGCAAGTTGAGCTTCGTATCGATCTCATTCCCGGAGCCGCTCCCGTAGCTCGTTCGCCTTATCGTTTAGCTCCATCGGAGATGCAAGAACTGTCCAGCCAGGTGCAAGAGCTGCTCGACAAGGGATTCATTCGACCAAGCTCTTCACCCTGGGGAGCTCCAGTGTTGTTTGTCAAGAAGAAGGATGGATCATTTCAGATAGTCGATGACGTTTCAGATGTGCATCGACTACAGAGAGTTGAACAAGCTGACTGTGAAGAACCGATATCCTCTTCCCAGGATAGATGATCTGTTCGATCAATTGCAGGGCTCCAGTTTCTATTCGAAGATTGATCTGAGGTCAGGTTATCACCAGTTGCGTATCCATGAGGAGGACATTCCCAAGACCATTTTCCGGACGTGGTATGGCCATTATGTGTTCCTGGTAATGCCGTTCGGTTTGACAAGCGCACCAGCAGGATTCATGGATCTGATGAATAGGGTGTGTAAGCCTTACTTCGACAAATTCGTGATTGTGTTCATTGACGATATTCTGATCTATTCACGAACCCAAGAGAAACATGAACAACATTTGAGAGTGATTCTAAATCTACTCAAGGTTGAGAAACTGTATGCCAAGTTATCCAAATGCGAATTCTAGATTCGTGAAGTTCACTTTCTAGGACACATGGTGAATGAGAAGGGTATACATGTTGATCCAGCCAAGGTAGAGTCGATCAAAAATTGGGCTAAGCTCAGTACCCCAACCGAAGTACGGCAATTTCTAGGGTTAGCTAGCTATTATCGATGATTCATTAAGAAATTTTCAAAGATAGCCCAGTTCCTAACTGTCTTGACCCAGAAAGGCAAGAAATTTGAATGGGGAGATCAGCAAGAATCAACTTTTCAGCTTTTGAAGCACAAGTTATGCAGCGCACCGACTCTTTCACTGCCAGGGGAACAGATGATTTCATAGTCTATTGCGATGCATCTTATCAAAGTCTCGGTTGTGTCTTGATGCAAAGAGAAAAGGTCATTGCCTATGCCTCTCATCAACTCAAGGTGCACGAACGGAACTACACAACCCATGATTTGGAACTGGGTGCAGTAGTGTTCGCGCTCAAGTTTTGGAGACACTACCTGTACGGGACCAAGTGTACTGTCTTTACTGGTCACACGAGCTTGCAACATATGTTTGACCAAAAGAATCTGAACATGCGTCAGAGACGATGGGTTGAGCTGCTCAATGACTATGACTGTGAGATTAAGTACCATCCAGGGAAAGCAAATGTTGGGGCTGACGCATTGAGCCGAAAGGAACGTGTCAAGACGTTGCGGGTTCATGCGTTGGGCATGACTATCCATACCGATCTCACTAGCCGTATTCGCGAAGCTCAACAGGAAGCTCTTAAGTATAGTAACATTGGGAAGGAAGCTCTACACGTTCAGGTGAGTCAGCTGGAAACAAAACCTGACGGGACAATGAATTTTTGAATAGAATATGCGTTCCTTTGTATGGAGGACTACGTGATTTGGTTTTGGATGAAGCACACAAGTCCAAGTACTCGATACACCTTGGTGCAGATAAAATGTATAAGGACCTCAAAGAGTTTTTATTGGTGGCCTAACATTAAGGGTTGTATTGCGACCTATGTCAGACGTTGCCTAACGTGTTCAAAGGTCAAGGCCGAGTACCAGAAGCCTTCAGGTATGCTTCACCATCCAGAGATTCCCATTTGGAAGTGGGAACAAATCTCTATGGGCTTCATCACCAAGTTACCGAAGACCCCTCGCGGTCATGATGCGATATGGGTAATTGTTGACCGTCTAATAAAGTCTGCGCATTTCTTAACGATTAAAGAAACAGACAAGATGGAGAAACGGTCCAGATTATACATCAAGGAGATCGTGACAAGGCATGGTGTGCCTATTTCCATAATCTCAGATCGAGACAGTCGTTTCACTTCAAGATTTTGGTAGTCATTACAAGAAGCCCTTGGTTTTCGTTTGGACTTGAGCACTGCTTATCATCCCCAGACAGATGGACAAAGCGAAAGGACCATTCAAACGCCGGAAGACATGCTTCGCGCGCTTGTAATTGATTTTGGAGGAAATTGGGATACACATTTGCCGTTGATCGAATTTTCTTACAATAACAGTTACCACACCAGCATCAAAAGCTGCTCCTTTCGAAGCGTTGTATGGACGCAAGTGTCGATCGCCCGTGTGTTGGGAAGAAATAGGGGACAAGCAATTGACAGGCCCTGAACTCATTTAGGAGACAACCGACAAGATCTTCCAGATCAGAGACAGACTGAAAGCTACCAGGGACAGGCAGAAAAGTTATGTGGACCAAAGGCGTAAACCATTGGAGTTCTAGGTAGGCGACAGAGTCTTGCTCAAAGTATCACCATGGAAAGGAGTACCAAGGTTTGGGAAACATGGAAAGCTCAATCCTAGATACATAGGTCCCTTTGAAATTCTTGCTCGAATTTAACTAGTTGCATACAGGCTCAAGCTGCCCCGAGAACCCAGCGGTGTTCATGACACATTCCACGTCTCGAACCTCAAGAAGTGTATTGCTGATGAGTCATTGGTTATCCCTCCAGAGGAGATCCACATTGATGATCAACTTCATTTCATAGAGAAGCCAATAGAGATAACAGACTGAAAGATTCAGAAGCTTTGTCGCAGTCAGGTCAAGCTAGTCAACGTGCATTGAGATTCCAAGCGCGGACCCGAGTACACTTGGGAGCATGAGGATTAGATGAAACGCAAGTACCCCAATCTCTTTCGAGAGACCACCAGTTCAGATGACCAACACCGAAAATTTCGTGGACGAAATTCCTCTAACAGGGGGAGAATGTGACACCCGTCGAAATCACAGGTCACGACCGTACACTCACTTACACGTATACATTGTGCATAGTATTACATTTCATCTATTTCATCATAATTGGGCCATACAGGGTTCCAACGAGTCAATTCTGAGGCATGACAGTCTAACAAAAGACACACTAGTTAATACAAGGTCCCAGCTAGTCAAATAACTCATGCAAGGTTGTAGAAAATTCATGCAAAACCCTAGTTGTGGGAATCAATGCAATTGAGCACAAGATTCCAAATTTGTTGCCCCGACAAGAACAAAAACAAACAATGTTCTAGAACAATAGATCACCTGATGTAATATTCATGAAAAACTAGTTGAACGACTAGTAAAAACACGAACCATGAACAATTATATTAAGCAAGATTCCAAAACACAACCATGTGTGCATATATCTCTAGATGTCCAAACCATATAGACTTGTGTGTGTATTAATCAAACCAATACATTATCATACACACACCCATACATTCGACCATACCCATACCCATACATAACATCACATTGTTAAACCATTTTCCCACACACACACACACACACATATGTCGAACCACAAGCACACATTTCACAATCTCACCAAATCCAAGAGTGTTACCATTCTAGTACATGAGCCACCCTACACCCTCAAAATCATCCTAGTTGACTTGCCAAAGAAGCTATGCTCTTTCCCTAGGCAAATCGGTTCATGCATTCCAATGCAATGGAATGGAATGTGTGTTAATTTTGGAAATTACTTACCTTGTACAAGACACACACTCAATATATATATATATATATATATACATACAAGTATACACACACACATGATGGAATTTTGATACACAAACCACCTACACATACATACAACCTCACACACGCATACACACACTCACATCTTGCTCTCCATTCCTATCCACTCATCACAAACATCTAGACCTTTATACCAACATGGAAACAACATAAAACACTTGCCCTTCCTAAGCATGTTGACCTACCACAAATATCTTGCCCCTTCCCCATGCATATCGGCCGAACATTACCCCTACATAAGCCAACAAGAAGCCAAAGTCAACTAATTTAACCAAGATAGACACTGCTTCTTTGCACTTCATGAAAGTGAGGTGTTGACTTGCCACAATTGTGAGCCAATCACCCATGGCCTTACCCATACCCCTCGGCTATAAATAGGCAACAAGGAGTCAAGAGAAACACATCACAACATAACCAAAACACACTAACACTTGTAAACCATTCCTTTCCCTTGGATACCCATTGGCCGAGAACAAAACAGCCCTAAAGAGCCCTTAGTCGATCAATTCCATCATCATTTGAGAGCCACAAGTCACCAACAAGCACCTAGGAGTCACATTGTGGGAAGAACTATTCCATTTTTCTTTGTTTCTCTCGGCTATACACAAGGTAAACTAACCGAAACATTTCCTCTTATTCACACTACGTCGGTCACATGTATGGTTCACCCGAACTCCTCACGCACAAATACGACACCCTACATCATGTATGTTAGATAAAACCAACTAAAACACTCGAGTTTTGTGTTAAAAGTTCAATGTATAAGCTTATGTATACACACACATACATACATGAATATATACACTCTAGGACAAGTATATGGACATACACGTACATACAAACATACACGAGAGTGTATGTGTGTATGTACGGGGTCAAGACTTGGCCCAAGCTAAGGAATTTATACCCAAATTTATAACATACACCATTAATAGTTTTATAAACATCTGCTAAAGTCACCAAAAACATGTGTTAATAAGCTTTAGCACAAGAGTTCTTTAGGAAACCATGTTAAGCTCTAAAAACATGTATGTTAATAAGGTAAAATACATAAATGTGACGTTTCTATACCAAAAACTACCAAATGTATGTCCATGTCTTACTTTTAAATACACATAACTGAGACTTAAGTGTCACATGGTAACATTAAGTAAGTTAAGACGTTGGTTTTACCATAAAAGATTAATCATAGCCACAATAACGACAAAAACGAACATATCCCCACACATGCAGTGTGTGACATATATGGATAGTGGTACAGAAACACCCAGTCCATAGGTGTGCAAGTCGGGTGAACAAATGCATGGTAAATAGGACAAAACATAGACTTAAGTTGCCTTTAAATTGAATATAGGGCATCCCAGACTAGACATTTCCATGTCAGGTTCAGTCCAGTCTAACATTTAGACATCAGGTGAGTTTTACACGACCCCTTTTTACAGTTTTACATTTTTCTGGGGGGAAAAATATGAGTACATTTTTCATTTACATTTATGACTATTATGTGAACATGAGACAATAAGGTTCAGGATCCATTAAGCCCTCGTGTCATACATCACACCATAACCATTAGCTATGGACTTAGCCATGAAACACCGGAATAGATCCATTGGGTTGACACCTCCACTCTTGGTCAGTCGCTCTGACCGGATGACAGATATCAAAAGAGTGCTTATATTTCACATTATTTCATTGTCTTTAGTGTACAATGGGCTAGGCACAACATGTCAAGGTATGGTTATGGGCTCATGTCAGATCACATAATGATTATTGCCCTAGCTATGCAGTAGTTTAGTCGGTTTTGGATTACATGTCCATTATATACAAACCCGTGAACTCACCAACTTTATGTTGACCTATACTTTTACATACATGTTTTTCACGTAACTAGCATGAATCATGGAACTTAGGGAGGTCACGTTAGAGCATCATGGGATATTACCTTTTGAACCGTTTTTGTGTGGTTTTAGTTATAAACATTTTCATGCAATGGTTTTTATTTAAGACAATTAACATTATGTTTGTAAAACTAAATTGTCTAATGGGAATCCGTGTTTTAATTTAATCGATGCTCGTGTGACCTTTTGTGCTTGGAAATCATTCGAAGTTGCATCTCTTGTTTCCGCCTAGGCGGGGTGTGACATTATACCACAATCTCTATAAATCTAAACACAACAATTTGTACTACATAAATATTTCCCAAAGAAAATATTTACAAGATTATATAAAAATCTCTAAAATATCTTGTTTCTATTTTAAACCATTTCGTGAACCCGAAATCCTTATGAAAAAGGTTTTAAGATTGTAGCAACAATCTCATGAAATCTGTTTTAAGATTGTAGGACATGAGTCACAATTTTATTAATATTATATTAATAAAATTATAAAGATACTCTCTTTACACATTTGGGAAATTGTAGTACACGCATTGTGTACAAAAATTAAATAGAAATACTCAAATGATTCAAACCGTTGTTTTTTATAAGAACTTGAATCGTGTCTTCTTGTATAATTCCCTCTCGTCTTAACGAGAAGTTAAACGTCTTCTTGTAAAATCCTTGGCAAGATCTTCAAAATGTCGAGTCTTCAACATGATTCTTTTTTTACATTTCTTAGTTGCAAGAATGGTCAAACTAATGTTGACGGTTGTGGCTGAGGCACGTTTTCAACACACTTCCCTTAAAACAGATTTTGCACCTCTACTAAAGACAGACATCTGTCTCCCATAGTAGGGCTGTAAACGAACCGAACTTTTTTCGTTTTCGTTTTTAAGGAATTTATGTGTTCACGAATAGTTTATGAGCACTTATCGAACGAGATTTAATGTTTGTGTTCGTTTGTTAAGAAAACACTTGTGTTCGTGTTCGTTTGTTAATTTTGTTCATGAACGCACACGAACACAAACGAACATTAATGAACACAAACAAGTGTTCATGAACAAAAAGAAGCGTTTAAGAACAGAAACAAACACAAATTAACAGACATATATTAACTTTCGAATAAGATCGAATTTACATACAGTTAGACGTTACTTAGACCCACCCAAAATATAACTTAATTATCCAAACATACTTAGTATTAACATAATACAGGTAAACATAATAAAGTAGCGTCTCAAAAAACTAAATTTGCATCGGAAGTGAATGGAAGAGGGCATCGGAGGTGCATGGCGGAAGGGTCGACACTCAAAGGTTGGTATTAAAAGTAGGTTTATTGATCTCATATAGTCATATATTTACCTCACATTATTTATTTATTTATATGGGTAAAATAAATATAAAAAAAGTATAAAAATTAAAAATCCTATTAAACTATCAAACATAAACAAACAAGTTACCAAACGTTCACGAACATAAATGAACGAACACGACCTCTGTTCATGTTCGTTCGTTAAACTAAACAAACAAAATTTTTTGTTCGTGTTCGTTCATTTATTAAACGAATGAACACAAACGAACTTCCTACCGAACGATTCATGAACGGTTCGCTGAATGTTCAGTTCGTTTGCAGCACTATCTCAGGGTACAACAACCGAAGCAGTCTGTACTGTCGGAAAAGGCTACACGCTCGAGGTCACATCAGGTAAAATTGTAGCGTTTGAACTTGTGGAACAAATAATAATGGAAAGGTGGTGGAATCATGTGGAGAGTACTCCTCTCTATAGTACCCAACAACTAAGTTTTTCTCTCTCCAAGAACTCTTCATGTATGTATACATTGGCAGATCCAAAAATTTTTTTAACTGGGTTTCTTTTTTAAGTGTTCCAATTTCATATAACCAAACATAAAAATTTCAGGTCAGTTCAAGAGTTCGGATCGGTTTGACGGTTCATTAAATAATAAAAATACAATACAATAATGAAAAAACTTTAAAGCACGTAATATAAATACGATTGTCTTTAACGATAAAAGACATACCTACAGTTGTTCCCCACGAGTTTTCATCTTTTGAAAACGTTGCATTACATTCTCGACCAAAACTTGTTGTAGTAACTTTCTTTCAATATAACAAATGCAAGTGTCATTCATGTATCCACCACCATTAGATGCTTAATTATTGTTGTGTGTTTTTTTTTCAAACAAAAACTACAACAATAACAATACAACCATGGCCGGTTATGGCCCAAGCCGGGGAGGCCTTCCGGCTTGGGCCTATTTATATCGGGGCACAATTTATTTTTAATAAAATTTCTATATATATGTGTGTGTAAATTTTTAAATAGAAAGCTCATTTAACACTTAAAAGTTGGGCTGAATAATCAATTTAAAACTTATAAATTATTAGCTCAAGGCCCATAACATTTATTAGCCCAATAGCTATTTAACCTACCAAGAAACAAAAACAACGCTATTCGCATATTCTTTCTATTTGGTGACACGTGGAGAAGAATATCGAGATTCTAAATTCCAATTTTCAATTGTGAGTTGAATGTTTATCATCCTCTATGGCTTCCACCTATCCATATCCCACCCCATCTAGATTGTAATTATAAGTTTAATCTTTAAGATTATAATTATAAAAATTATTTTTGTGGTTTTTTAACTTTCAAGTGTGCTTGATTACTTTGTTGAGTACTTGGGTTTTGTGTATTTTTTATGTTTGTCGGTGAATTGATGAATTATTTTTGCAATTAGGCATTTTGTTGTGCAATAAAATTGAGTGTAGTTACTTAATTAGGTAATTTTTACATATTTAGAATTAGGGGTTTTGTTGAAGCCTAAGGGACATACTTTTTAACATCTTGGATAGGGCATGTAAATCTTCAAAGATGCCTTTGATTACTACACCAAAAAGCCCCATTAATCCATATCAAAGAGAACTGAAATGTTTCAAACTTCTAAAAGAGTAACAAATAGAACCAAAAAGCCTCATTAATTCATATCAAAGAATGAGATACAACATTACTATCTATTAGCAACCATTTTAGAGGAAGAACAACAAACAAAACTCAAAGTATCAAACCCTATTATTGATTATAAACTAGACATAAAAAAATTATCACTAATCGATTAATAAGAATATACCTTTAAGTGGTGATTCACAATCAGTTACTACTACTAGTAGAGATAAAGGAATGCAAAAGAAAATGGTATGACAGTTGGTATCTAACAAGAAAATGAAGAACAAGAGATAAGACAATAAGTGTAATTATCTAACAAGAAAATAATGCCATCGCTAATTGTAGGTGACGTACTGACGTTTCAATCTTTAAATGTTGAGGAGTGGAGGGGAAGGGCCGCCGGCCGGAGGGACAAGGGGGCAACGATTGGGTTTGGAGAGGAATAGAGTAGAGGAGGCCAGGATGCTGCCGTAGGAGATGAGTTGGGTTTGGGTTTAACAAACCCCAGGTTTTGAAACAAAAAAAATAGAAACGAAACAAAAAACGCAACAAGGTTCGAACCAGGAACGTGTTGGTTATTAAGGTAGTTTTCCACCACTAGAGCACTCTAAATCTTTAGTAGTGGGTTCCTTAATTTTTCTTTTAGGTTCCTTTTTAGTTTATATATACATTAAAACTATAATTTACAAACTGAGTGGGTTCCCGGAAACCCACCGAACAAGCCTAAATCTGCCCCTCATATATCTATCGTTGTATTTTTTTTTTCTCTATGTCAAATGAGGCACAAAGCCTTCCATTATATAAGAGCATGGATGCATGAAGAGTCTTTTTAATTAAAGACTTAATTTGAGACATAAAGACTTTAATTAAGTGACATAAAACCTCTAATCAAAGTTATAAAACCTCTACTCAACAGTTTAGTCTTTAATTCACCGTATTAAGAGTCTTATTAATAATGATAATTTACTAAATTATAATTTCAATACAATTTATTCTCCATATTTCTAACAATTACCCCATCTTATGTTTCGTTAATCACATTGTTTAACCTCGACAACTACCATATGTTAGTATTTGTGTTAAAAGACGTTAAACTTTGTTTGCCATTCTAACTTTATTTTTCTTTAGTTTCTTCAAAAGTAAAAATGAATTAAAAAATGCACCCAAGTATTCCTTGAAAATAAAGGAATCTTAAAATCAAAACATGCCTTCTCCTTCTATCCCATTTCAATTCAAAACCGAAACAAAAAGCCGAATAGCAATACTCACCTATAAAAATTGATTATGAATTCGACGATTATCCGTTTCCACAGCCACACAACAACGATTTTAGGTGCAATCGAAACGAACATAAAGCCAACAAAGCGCTAAAAGACTAAATTAAACAACAATCATGATTGAAGACCTTAATACCAAGATAAACACAACAATAAGCAATCAGAAAGAAAGGAATTATATCATGGTTGATGATTCTCAAACCTTTAATGACTATTCTGCCTTACCTCTACTACACCGAATTGGCTAACCATCACACCGTCGTTGTATAGTAGACCAAATAAAATCATTACCGATTGAACCATCCATCTCTTTCCTAGTTTCCTATGTAAGCTTTTGGATTGATGTTAGTGCATGTTTGGCGTGACAAACGCTTCTTTAAATCAGTATCGTTTTTGTGTTGGCTGATAGGTTTATTGTAACATACTTGACGGTGTTATAAGTCCAGTATGATAGTCTTTTTTGTTTTACCCTTGCAAACGATAGTAGTAAACGATGTTAGCATAAAGGCGAAGTTGGGCCTCATCTTCGTTTATTAGTAGGTCGGCCCATGCAAGTATAAATAGCTTGCATGGGGTGTTGGCTAGGGTTGGTTGGTCATGTGCTTATAAGTTGATATTATTCTACAGAAAGTTATCAATAGAAAAGCCGGTTTACAAGTATTTTCGTGTTCATTATCGTTTCGTTGATTCATTGTTTGCATAAAGTCTATCAAGGGATTTCGCACCTTGATAGATCTGATCTAGCTTGTAATCGATCCATTCCAAGGACCTACAATTGATATGATGGATGGAAGAGCAGGCAGTAGAAAACAAAGCGTTATGGGGTAAAAGTACAGGAGGTGTGATATATGTAGGGATTCATGGCTGAATGGTTACAATATGTTTCCGCTACCCATCATAACATAATCATTTTATGGCTGGCCCATGAGTTACAATGGAGGCTGTCAATAGATGCGGGAATTCATGCGTTAGTTTTAAATATTTACCCCTTTCATTATAGTGAGAAGACAATTTTGCTCCTAAACTAACCCCATTTACTATTGTACCATAAGCATAAACATTTGTAATTACTTAAATTCGATGGTCATCTTCCCAAACACTTTATAATATAGTCTAGATATAGATATATAATTCTTTTAAATATTCAAATAACATAATGTATTGACAAAATTACACTTTGTGTCCTTAATGTATCACTGAAATTATGAAACATACCTTTTTTTTTGCATTTTATGTCCAAAATTTGCTTTTTTATTGCATTTTATGTCCTTTCTGACTAACTGGTTAGATTTCTCAGTTAACCTCAAAACCATCAGGGGTATTATTGTCCATTCACCACATTAAGGACACAAAGTGTAATTTTGTCTTTTTTATTATACTTTTATTTGTGGGACCCACTCACCACCACTTCATCTTCAACCTCCACCCACCACTTCATCTTCAACCTCAACCCACCACCAACATTACAATTTATCTGTGTGTGTGTGTGTGTTTCTCTAAACACCACATCCACCACCTACTCCTTCCACTATCATCATCACCACCTGCCGCCGCCGCCACCAACATCACCACCATACCATACCATACCACCCACCCACCATAGCTTAAACCACCACGAGAGTGCACTACTACCAACCTACCACCCACCCACCCCTTTTCTCTCTCATCTGAAACCCCACCGCACCTGGAAACACCCATCGCAGTTCACCTGCCACCGCCCGATAACCACTCATCATCTTTCTAAACCCACCTCTCATCTCTCTCCCCCTCTCTCTACCTGCAACCACAACCCCAACCTGCCACAACCCAAATTCATAAAAATAATCTCATTAGCAATCACTCTGATCCTCAACAACGGCGCCGAATTCAGTTTAACTTTTATCAACAAGGTCGGTCACCTCAATCCCTTTTTAGGGTTTTCAGTTCAAATTAGGGCTTTTTTGTACTTTAAAATTAATTGGTTATACTCCATATTTCAACTATAATCTCCAAGTATATTCGACTACTTATACGTAACCTTGGTGGCCTAGGTTTAAAGATGGCGTCTTTGCTGAGTCTAATGGTGGAAGTTGGAGGTTGGTTACAGGCTGCCAGTGACGGTGGTGGAAGTTGTGGTTGATGGTGGCGTTGGAGAATTAACAGGGAAAGTGAGGGTGTGAGAGAGAGGTGTATTTATATTATTATTTTAATTTATCTTTGATTGAAGGGTTTATAATCAGTGATTTTGGGGGTGGGTTGAGGTTGGAGATGAAGTGGTGGTGAGTGGGTCTCACAAATAAAAGTATAATAAAAAAAGAACAAAATTATACTTTGTGTTCTTAATGTGGTGAATCGACAATAATACCCCTGATGGTTTTGAGGTTAACTGAGAAATCTAACCCAGTTAGTCAGGAAGGACATAAAATGCAATAAAAAAACAAATTTTGAACATAAAAAGCAAAAAATAAAATAAAAAAAAGGCATGTTTCATAATTTCAGTGATACATTAAAGACAAAAAATGTAATTTTGTCTAATATATTACAATGTTAGTTCAAATTCACATATAATTATATTATACTATCATCTTTTAGTTGACGTTGTATCTTTTATTTATCTTTATAGTACTTAAGACTCTAAACATCCACCAATGTTCGTAGATTTTTTTTTTGAACATTAACTTTCATTAAAACAACGGCAAGCACTCAAAAAAGGAGAGCCGCCAACTCAGAGATACATATACAAAGGATATTTGGACCACTCTTTCCAAACTAAATCTTTACATTTCGTTCTATATTTTAACCATAAAAAGCCTTTCGATTTCACCTCTGCCGCAACGTCCATAACCTTCTTTTCCTTATTCTGAAAAATATTCATGTTTCGTGCATTCCAAATAGACCACGCCGTAATCATAACTATATCTCTTACAATCCTTTTCCTCCATTTCCCATCGTGAACGTTGTGATATAACATCATGAGATCTTCAAAGTCGTAGGCGAAGAACGGCTCCAACTTACACCAATTGCAAATAATACTCCACACCCCATAAGAAAAAACACAAGAAATCATCAAGTGATTCAAACCTTCATCGATCGTTTGACACATTGGACACGTCAAATCAGGAACATTTATACGTCTTCTTGTCAACGCCACCCGAGTAGGCAATCTATCTCGAATAGCCCTCCATGAAAGCAAATTCACCTTTAAAGGGACCCAATTTTCCCACTTGATATTAAAATTCTCAGACTGACCATTATCCCCTGCGATTAACAACTTCTTGAAGCCTGCTACCGTATACGACCTGCTTGAGTCTTCCGTCCAGATCCATTTATCCACAGCCGCGTTGTATTTAACTTCAGAAATCAATCGTAGTAAATCCTGCAATTCTTCTAATTCTTCAACCGAACCTGGATGTCTACGCCAAGAACCTGCAAATAAAACGTTAGAAAAAACCGGTTCCACCCTATCCCGAACTGTACATCTTTTGTTCTTCTCGAGCTTGTAAAGGCAAGGCCATCTATCTTTTAGAATCGTATCACCCAACCAATTATCAAACCAAAAACGAATTCTATCGCCTTTTCCAATCGTCCCTCTAATCAGTTGAGGGAATGCCTTGTCTTTAACCCGGGTATCCAACAACACATTAACAATAGATTGCCAACACCCCGGTAAACCATTTTTAACTGGAAGGAAAGTCCACATACCCCTCCCCCCATGAATCGTCTCTATCATGTTCCACCAAACCGAACCATGCTCCGACATGAATCTCCACGCCCACTTGGCTAGTAAAGCCAAGTTAACCACCGACAACCTAGAAACCCCCAAACCGCCCTCTTTCCTAGGAGAAGTAACCACCTCCCAAGACACCCAATTGACCTTTTTCACCTCCTCCGAGCCAGACCAAAGGAACTTTCACATCAATGCTTCCAACTGATCCAAAACTGTTTTTGGAGCTTTATACAGTGACAAATAGTATATGGGCAAGCTAGATAACACTGACTTTATTAAAATTAACCTTCCCCCCATTGACAACGTCTTTGCCTTCCATGAGGATAGCCTATTTGTAAGCGTATCAATGACCGATGACCAATGAGAAACCCGATTCATATTCGCCCCCACCCGAATACCCAAGTAGTCGAACGGTATCGTACCCGCCTTACAACCAATTAGGTCTGCCATCTCTTCCACCTCCCACTGATCCACTCCCACACCATACAAGAATATTTTTTTTAAATTGATACGAAGTCCAGAGCACACATGGAAGACTCTAAGAATTCTAGCAACATTCTTGACATTATCAACTGACCACTCACCAGCAATCAAAGCGTCATCGGCATAAAACAAGTGAGATAATATCTTCGCTTCTCCACCCAATTTGATCCCCTTTATAACTCCCAACTCCACCGCTTTCTCCAATAAACAAGGCAAAACTTCCATAACCACTAAGAATAGGAATGGAGATAATGGATCACCTTGTCTAACCCCTTTTTCACATTGGAACTCAAAAGTAGGTGACCCATTTACTAGCACCGCTGAACGAGCAGACTGTAGAATCCCCTTAACCCACTTACACCATCTATCCGGAAAACCCATATGACTAAGCGTGGATAATAAAAAACCCCAGTTAACATTGTCATACGCCTTCTCAAAATCCAACTTCAGTAGAAACGCCTTCTTATCATTCTTTTTAATCCACCCAATAGTTTCATTAATCATAAGTGGACCGTCCAAGATAAACCTACCTTTAGGAAAAGCTGACTGTGAGCCTGAGATAACCGAATCAAGAGCAACCTTAATCCGATCTGCTAAAACCTTGGACAACACTTTACTTATAATCCCAATTAAATTAATTGGCCTATAATCATTTAAGCCAATCGGGGTTTTAGATTTAGGGATCAAAGTAATAAAAGAAGAACTGCACCCTCTACTAACCTCTCCGAATTCATAAAAATGCTGAAACATACGATAAAAGTCATCTTCCCAATACTTCCAGAAGAATTTCACAAACCTGAAGTTGAAACCGTCCAGGCCTGGAGCTCTATCCGAACCACAATCAAATACCGCTTTCTTAATCTCCTCTCTAGTAAACTGCATCAATAACATATCAGCCGCTTCACCATTGATTCGTTTCATATTGTCGCACATAACCTTAGGCCGAGTCTTCACTGTATCTGCGAAGTGTGCCCGAAAATATCAAAAAACCTCTTTTTTAACCCACGTAGGTTTAGACACCCAATCCCCACCCACCTTTAAACCCGGAATTGAGTTAGACGCCTTCCTCCCATTAACAATGCCATGAAAAAACGCCGAGTTCTCATCCCCGTCAATGGCCCATCTCACCCGAGATTTCTGTTTCAAATCCCTATTATGACATAAATTAAAAATATCAATCCCATTCCTACATTCTTCCAACACCCACACTTCCTCCTCCTCCAGCTCCCTATCCTCCATATCCCTCTCCAACCGTTCTATATCTTCCTTCATATTGAAAATCTCCTCCCCTTCTTTCTTCCCCACCTCTTTCCACCAGTTCTTAAGACAAGTGCGCAAATATTTAAACTTTGCCATCACAATCTCATCCGGTTTCCCCTGAAACAAACTATTTTCCAAAGCTCTAATAACCACACTTTCACATTCATCCCTGATCAACCAAGAGTTAAACCATCTAAAAGGCCTTGGACCAAAGTTAACATCTACCAACGTAACCAAAAGAGGACAATGATCAGAAAATTCTCTTGGAAGAGCCCTTAAACAAGCTGATGGCCACTTATTGAAAAATTCTTGACAAACTAACACCCTATCAATCTTGCTTAATTTATGATCTTTACCTTTCCCCGAAAGAAAAGTAAATTTAAAGCCTTGCATACAATATTCTACCAAGCCCAATTCATCAATAAACCGGTTAAAATCATCTGCAATCCCACGATTGAACTTAGAATTCCTCCTTTCCTCAGGCCAACGCACAGCGTTAAAATCCCCCAATAAAACTATCATACCATGACACCCGCTCAACACCCTTATCAAATCATCCCATAACCTCCTTTTAGCCCCAGCTCGTTGAGGAGCATAAACATTAACAAAATTAACCATCGAACCATCGAAAACAAACGTACCTGTCGTGATCAGAAAATTTCTATTCACTACCGCCGCGTTCTTCTTAAATAACTTTCGATTCCAAACATTCAGCAGACCCCCCGGATCTACCACTCGCATCCACTAAATCATATTCCAAACCCCCATCTCCCCAAAACCCAATAATCTCTTGTCGAGAAAGATCAGTAACAAGAGATTTCTGAATACTCAAGAATACCATGCCGTACTTCTTTCGCAACCCTTTGCACCAAGCCGCCTTACCACCCACCCTCATTCCCCTAATGTTTATTGACAGAAAATTCATTTATCACCCGCCTGTACACCTTCTTCTACCACCGATTCAAGTACCAAAGTTCTTTGTTCTTGCAACTGGGCACCGAGTAAAACCCCCAGACTCAAGGTCGCTTCTACTTCAACTTCAATATCGGAATCACCGACCAATGTTCGTAGATGATAGTCCGCTAACCTTATCTAGCTATAATTATTTATAAAAGAATTGTGATTTCTTATTTATATCCAACCAAGATTTTTGAATTCTTGTCGCAAGCCTAAACGAGCCCAATCAAAAGTTATATTATTTTTTTAAGTATGTAATTTTGTCCTTTGAATATGTTCAATTTTAATCAATAATGTTAGTGAACCGAGCTCGAGCCGAGCTTTTGCTCGTTTAAGCTATTAAGGCAAGCTCGAGCCGAGTTTTTAGGCCGTTTAAAAATTATTTTTTAATTAGCTCGAGCCGATCTGAGCTGAGCTCGAGCTCATAATTAGGCTCGAACTGAGCCGAGCTCGAGCCTCAAAAGAGCATGACGAGCCGAGCTCGAGCCTAGTCAAGCTCGGGCTTGGCTCGGCTCGTTTACACCCATAGCTAAAACTAAACTATAGTGTATAATGCAGTGGTGTAATCCAAAAAGTTATATGCAATATATAGGAGACTTAATTTGGGTAATGGATGACCCAATTAGCTTTTCTTTTTAAGGATTTAAATTTACCATAAACATTTATGCATATACATATAAAATATTTCTTTTTATTTAGACGTAAAAAATATTATTCTTTACCCAAGTATAAAATAAAGAATGGTATTCATTCTTTGCTTTGTTTCTTAAACTACGTATACTTGGAATAAAGTTGGTTCTCACCCACTATATAAAGGAAGTAACAATCATATTCAAGTCATATATATTACAAGATTATCATTAATCTCCAAGGTGCAAACTTATTTATTTTTCATTTTCGCAGTGCAAAATTTTAATTGCATATGTACAAGGTTCGACATGCAAATAGACTGGTACCATTATGATTACTACAAGTGTAGCTTGTCATGATGCAATTACTCACCCTATAAATTTTTTGAAGAAATGCTAACAGCCTTACAATTCCATGTGTGGGGTGATGGATTGTACTTTCCTCCCCAAATGCAGCACAAAGTAGATTGATTCCATGATTGCATGTTGAATAATGACAACAAATGCATCATGCACGATATTTGTGATAAGCACGTCACTTCTATTCATTTGTTGTTTTCAAGGATAAGAGTATTATGAAATATAAGCATGTTGGCATTTCTCCATATAAATATTTAGAGAGGGAGTAATTACACCATGGCATGCTGCACTTGTAGTAATAACGACGGTACAGTCAATTTGCCTGTCACGCCGTTTAGATATGTAGTTGAAGTACGCGTTGTGAAAATGAAGAATATATATGTTTGTACCTTGGTCATTGATGATAGTTTTTACAACATATGTGACTCAAAATGTGGTTTTTTACTTCGTGAATATAGTGAGCGAGGAAAAAGTTTTTGTTTCCTCAACAAAGAATAAGTATCATTCTTTGTTTTATACTCAGGTAAAGAATTATATTTTTGTTTTAAATTTGGATAAAAAATATTGCTTTACTTGTTCATGAATAAATACTTTTGATAAATTGAACTCCTTGAAAAGAAAAGTTAATTGGCTTATCACTTTTCCATATTAATTAAAATATACATTTTTTCATCCCATTTTAGAAATTTTATTGTATTTCCCTATCTATTAATATAGAAACTTAATGAACAGTCATTTGTTGGGGGTGTTCTCTCATCTGATTGGGTTGCTGGCTGGGATAGCCTCATCATCTTACCCATATACACGTCGCGCTACACTCTTCTCTACCATTCCACAAATACAGATACACACTCTTTTATTAGTATTATATACCAAAGTTAAATTTTAGTCTATTTAACTCTATAGAAAAATTGAAAAACGTATCAACCATGCAGTGTAATATTGTAACATGTATGATTGTAACACCAACTTTAATCCCCAGCTTATTCGCTTCCTACTCGCTGATGAATAACACATATAATCTCATCAAGTTTAAGGGGATACTTCAATTCTCAAGCTAGTATTCCCAATGATGTCGATTATATTGTTTCACCGATTGTAAGGGAAATTCTCTGGCTTTGCATCGGGAATTCAGTCCTTATCAGTTCAGCTTGTTATGTTACCGCTAGAATACCATAAATAGTTATAGTTTACGACATAAAAAAGTATTGTTAACGCTACTCGGTTTGTTATACTACATGTACTCATATATTTTAGTTTATGATACAAAAACAATTACAATGGTTTTGATTAAAAAAAAAGTGTTATGTAAGCTAGAAAATAAAGTCATATTTTAAGTAGATCGAAAACCATAAAAAAACATGGATAGTGGTTCTTATAATAGCGACACCATTACCAATGTTGATGCTGTAAGGTCGGTACCGATCCTGCTCGTCACAACATCAGTGCAGTATAGCTTAGGATAACAAACTATACTCTATTTTGAACACAGCCCCGTTTTGTTTATACATGAGTGCAGATTATAAGGAAAGAAACAAAGTTGCTTATACAATCTTTAAAAATAAACAAGCTAACGATTACAAGTTATAAATTTATAACTACTAAAGATATCAAACCTAACTCAAAAACAATTAGGGGCTATTTGGCAACTTCTGAATGAGTAAGTGCTGAACCAGTAAGAGGTTTGAACCATTCAGAGTCAATATAATGCTTACCCATTACAAAGTAAATTTCTGACTGATTCATATATCTGCTTGCGAATCAATAGTCTGAATGAACTATGGGGCAGTTTGGCAACGTTTGAAAGGGTAAATGTTGAACCAGTAAGAGGTCTGAACCATTCAGACTCAGTATAATGATTACAAATTCAGAGGCAAATGTCTGACCAATGAAGACATCTGCTTGCGAAACAAATAGTCTATACGCACTATGTCTGGCTGGTTTTCCCGGTATGCTCGGGAGTATAGATTGTATGAAATGGGAGTGGCAACTTTGTCCAACTGAGTGGCAAGGCCAACACTCTAGCGGTTTTCATAAATCGCCGTGTATGATGCTTGAAGCGGTTGTGTCACAAGATCTTTGGATTTGGCATGCGTTTTTTGGTGTGCCCGGTTCGTTGAACGATAGGACTGTTCTTAATCAATCCCCAGTCTTCGACGATCTTATAAACGATGTTGCACCAAAAGAAACTTTTTTCTTAAACGACGCAAAATACAAGTACGGGTATCTTCTAGCAGATGGAATTTACCCTGATTGGGCTGTGTTCGTAAAATCGTTTACACGGAGGACTACGTTAGACCCTAAGAGAAAAAAGTTTAACAAAGCTCAAATGGCTGCACGGAAAGATGTTGAGCGTGCTTTTGGTGTGTTGAAAAAAAGATGGCACATTTTGGCCCAACCCTGCCGACTGTGGGAAAAAACGCATGTACGAAATGTGATGTACGCATGCCTAATTTTACATAACATGATTTTGGAGGATGAAGGACGTGCAATATGCGAGTACTTTGGTGAGGAAACGCAACAAAGTCAAGAAGACATTACGGATGAAGAAAGAAACGCCAACAACTTTGAAATCAAGAATAGCCAAACACATCACAACCTTCGAGCGGATCTGGTTGATCATATTTGGAGTATACCAAGAGATTACCCATCCGATGAAGACGTTAGCGATAACTAAGTTGTTTTTTTTAAGGTTTTTTTTTTAAATTTCATGTAATTTTGGTTTTTAGTGTTTTTTTATTTAACTTTGTAGTTTATTATGAATTAATATTATGTTTTTTTAAAATTTTGTTTTATATTTATTAAAAAAGAAAGTTAAAAACAAGAAAAAAAAAAGAAAAACAAAATGCCACATGGCACTTCCCCCCACCTCTCCCCCCCCCCCCCTCCACTCCCCACAATTATTTTCCCCCCCACAAGGGCCCCACAAGTGCCACATGGCGCTTCCCCCCACCTCTTCCCCCCCCCCCCCCACCACTCCTTATAGTCTTAGAGTTGTACATGTTGCAATAGTGTCATTCCTCTCACAAACCAAGTCTACTAAATATAGCATATTGAAATATTAAACATAATTGAAATATTAACAGTACATAAACACACAACTGTTCTAGGAAAACATAATTATATAATCTAACGTAACAATTGTCATGCCGAAACATGTTTGAAACTGTTGCGTACCTAGCCACATAGTCGACTTGTGTGAGCTCGATTGTCAAATCATCGGCAAGATTAGGGTATTCCCTCATGGTGGTTGCAAATAGGGTGTTCTAAATCGGTCACACGTGTTGTTAAGATCCGTCCACTTTGGTGCAATCGAATAAGTGGTGCGGTCTTTTGACCGACTAGTTGGCTGAACTCCGTCAACACACGGTTCCAAATGGATTAGCCCCTGAGCGGCGACGGTTTTGTGTTTGATAAGCAGGGTCGTTGCGGACGTCTCTGTAGGACATCACTAGCAATCTTCTCCTCTTCGTTCCAACGTCTCATTTTCGTGTGGATTGGTATGTGAGATGGGTATGATTTTTGGGGTAAAAATTGGGTATTTATGGGGTGAAAATGGATGTTTGGGTTTTAAAATTGAACCGCTTTGCTACAATAAAGTTACCGATGTGCCACAGTTACCGTTCTGCCACAGTAGGCAGCATTAATTTTTTAATGAAAAATACATTATTTTAAGTAAGCTATTTTTTAAAATGAAAAATAAGTTATTAACTATACTTTTAAATTTAATTTTTAATAAAAACAAATAAACGAATCAGTGAGGTGCTGTCTTTCAAAATTGTGTTTCAGTGAAGTAATGTAACAATACAGAATTGATGAAAATCAGTAAAGTTAAAAATATATTAGGGAAGCCCTCTCCCTTATGGAGATCATGGCAGCTCAATGTTTTGTTTTTGGGTTTGGTGAATGGTGAATGAAATTAAGGTGTAGACACCAAAATTTAAAACTACACATTTTAATACTTGGATATCGACATGTAATTCAATGTATTTTGAGTATTCTTCATATATATAAGGGAGGGTTATCTTGAGAACTTGAATTTTTGTGAGAACCATGAGAACTATTTTCTTCCATAGATCTATTTTGATCAAAGGCTAAGATTAGAAGGTGACTTTAAACAAAAAAAAAGTTGGAACAAATCTGAAGGGTAAAGTCGTCAAAATAATTTTATTAACCTTCTTCCCAAAACCTGCTTTAATCATCAATCTTACGAGAAACCTACCTTCTGTCACCAGAACAACTGAATCTTACTCTAAAAATCAAATCTCTAACATGATCACTACAAAGAAAAACGCAATTAAGGAGAGGATTATGAAGCAATGCATGATGGTGATGGAGATAGCTCCGGCAAGTCCATCATTGTCGTTCGATTGGAAATTCTCATAGTTTTTTGGAGAATTAAACTCTCGTGAAGGACTGCAAGAAGGTAAATTAGCTTCTGATAATCGTTTGTAAAAAGTATCAGGGTATATGTCTTTAGGTGATGGTTTGATTTAAGTGTTGTTTTGATCTAACTTTTGGTTAGGTACACAGCTGAATCATTGTTGATTTAAGGACGACTACACTGTGTTTTGTTTAACATTGGTACATGGATATGTTGTAAAATGGTAAGCTTACAATTCTACGTTCTTGTGAAGAACTTATTAACGTAGTTGCACATAAGGTGTTTGATGAAATGTCTAAGTGTGTGTTGTGTTGATTTTGTTGGTTACTTTCGTTTGAGTAGTTGCAAATAAGGTGTTTGATTAAAGGTCTAAGTAATTGTTGCGTTGATTTTGTTGAATTACTTATGTTTGAGTAATTTCATATGAGGTGTTTGATGAAATGTTTAAGGTATAAGTGACGGTTGGGTTGATTTTGTTGAATTATTTTTGTTTAAGTAGTTGTAGATAAGGTGGTTGATGCAATGTCTAAGTGTATATTAAAATTTATCCATATATAAGATGTAAGCTTAATATATCTTGTATTAGAACACTGTATTTGCAGGTTATAAAAGTCAGAGAATAACATGGATAAGAGTAAGATGTCTCTCAAGGAACTACAAGCTAGCAGTTTACACATGTGTAAGTAAGCTCAGAAAAACAATTTTAGAAATTCAATTTAGCAAAAACCAATCTTGAACTGTACAATCTTTTGAGCCACTGGCTCTGATACTAATTGTAGGTCCTTGGAATGGATCAATTACAAGATTGATCAGGTTAATCAAGGCGCAGAATCCCTTGATTAACGTTTATGCAAAACCGATTATTAAACAATTAAGAACGAACACAAAGGAATACTTTAAAATTGTCTTCTATTGATTATAGACGGATTACAATCAATTCAAGACACCACAACTAACACACACACGAAACTTGGAGGCTGCTCACACTAGACTGACTAAAATCTCTGAACGATCAGCCTAAACCCTACACAAACATGTTCTATATATAATGGAACAAGTTCGTTGGGCTTCGGCCTTGGCCTAATAGCGAAGATGCCTTGGGCTTTCGGTGAAGATGCTTATCTTCGCCTCTAGCCCATCTTCGCTAATACATTATATTCGTCTAGTGGGCTTGTTCACCTACCACAAGTTCACTAATTACAATAACAGACGATTACATGTTATACAAAACGACAATCTACTAGCTATTCTATCTAGTAAGCTGTTGTCACACATAAATGCACCAACAATAAATCCATCATAGTATTATGTTTTGGATAGTCATTTTAAGAAGATTAAAGTCACTTTTAAGTGTGCTCAAGTTATTTGCATAAAATCCATCCAAAACATCCTTGAACATATGTTTATGTGAGCCTTTAAAAAAATACACAAACACTAAGGGGTTGTTTGGTTGATTAAGTGCTGAATCATTAAGAGGTCTCAATGGTTAAGAGGTCTCAATGGTTAAGCGCTGAATCATTAAGTTGGACCTCTTAATGGTTAGTTTTCTTGTCTCACGTTGGTAGGGGAGCCTCATTAAGGTTCAGCCTAGTTTAGTGCTTAATAGTTCAGTGCTTAATGGTTCAGCAACATCCCAAATCTTAATGATTCAGACTTAACCATTCCATTCCATTCAGAAGCTGAAACAAACACACTGAATGCTGAATCATTCAACGCTGAATGGTTAAGAGTCTCATTAAGAGGCTACCAAACAGCCCCTAACATTTTACTACAAAACTCACGGCCACATTATTATTTTTATAAACCTTCGTTAAACTTATAAAAACATTCATTATCTCATGATCAAATCCCTAATTACATATTATGTTAGAATTTTTAACATGTGTAAGATTATGTTTATCTTTTCAACTTACAAAACTAATAACAACAACATGACAACACTTTCGGCCCTAAGCATCATCTTTTCACACCCATTTTAGTTTGTAATAACATGTGTTTTATTATGTTAGAATCCATAGCCCTACCCCTTTGTGACACCCGCCAAATTCACTAGTCGAGTCCGTACAATTAACTGGTTTGTTTCACTATGTGCTTAGAATAAGTGTGTCGGTGCGCCTCATTATTTGAACGATTATGTGAAAAATAAACTTTATCCGAACACCATGACCATCATAAGGATCAACAAAAGCATATGGGTTTTCACATAATATTTTATTTTTCCAAAACTATATATATTTTTATATACTTGTGTGCATGATCAAACATGAAAAAAATATTATTAATACACACATACACATACATGTGTATATATATACATATATATATATATACATATACACAAGTGCACACAAGAAAGCTTTAAACATGTGCACAATTCTTGTTCCATGACATGTCTTTTTCAATAACAACTAATACCTTCTAGATGAAAAGGACATAACATAAGACAACTAGGTGACAACCATGTGCACATTCACCTTTGAAAGGGACAAGACAATACCTACATACATATGCATACGTATATATGTGTGTGGAAAGAGACAAAATAGTCATGCATGTAATATAAGACAAAGACACCACAACCATCTCTTGTCACTTTCAACATGTGTGTACATCCTTTATACCAAATAGGCATGTGACAAAACTCAACTCACACACATACATACACGACATTTCATAGACATGCCAACACAAACCTATGATCAACCACCCTAGTTCCTAAACTATTAGTTGAGAGGGACTTGTCAAGCTAGAAACCCATGCATGTGGCATAAGACAAAGCCACATAGCTACCTATTGTCACTATCAAGGGAATGTCCAAAACTTACACTAATTAGGCAAGATTCCACTTCATTCCAACCTTGCAAAGATAGCTCCTAGTTTTCCTCAAAAATCACGGCTCACAAGTCAACCAAGAGAACTCCATGACAAGTCCATATCTCATACCCTTTCCTTATCTAGCTAAAACAAGAAACACCAATCACCATTAAGCTCTCACTTCCATTATAGACTAAAAACACACTCCTACACTTGTCTCTTTCCTAGTCCTCGGCCGAAGAAAAGAAACAAGGAGGACACCTCACATCATTTGACCATAGCTTCCATGATATGTCCCTTTCACCCATGATTAACCTAAGATTACATCTAACTAGTAAGAACAACTAAGGATAGCTTCATTTTCACATTTGGAACCTTCCTAAAACTACCTACACCAATCAAAATCATGGAGTACAAAGGAAACATCACTATCCTATGCATAAGACAAGCTAATCACTAGACAAGTCCCTTTTCCTTTCATGCATGCTTCGGCCGAAGTCAACCCAAGGGAGAACAAACATAAGGCATGAGGTAATCATCCATGACAACATCAATTTTCACCAAAATGAGAGTAGGACAAGGAATGAAGCACTTCCAAGGAGAGATCACATACCAATTCCTTGATGAATCACCCTCAAAATCGGCCAAGCATCAAAGAGTGATAAGACTTCTAAACATGAACATTCACCTAGGTGGTAAATCTTGCCACAAATACTCTTGTCCTCACTTGATCATCGGCCTATATAAAGGGGTCCAACCATCACATTCCTCACACCAAACCCACTCTTCTCTTGCTATTATTCTTACCACACACCAAAGCCATACCCCTCTTCTCTTTCAAGCTTCAAGAACTCAAGATTAGGAAGCTCACTTAGAAGCCGAAGGTCCAAGCATTCGATCACATTCTTGCACCAACTAGGTACATTGTCAACTCACCATTACTTCTAGTTTTATCGACCCTCTTGTTACCCGACCCTCGACCCCTAGTCGTCTAGTAATCGACCCTATCTTGCATATAAGTTAATGATTTTCATGAACATTGTCTTGTTTATTGTTAATTGATTTCAATCACTCCCATATATACAATCGCATATGTATAAGTCACACACTTATGAAACACAAGTCGATACACCCATTTCATGATCATTGTTTTATAAACCTCACACGGCTTTAATAGTTGTCAAGGAATCGATTTTTGGATCAAAACATACACGATCACACATAATGTTGCACATATACACTTTAAAAAGGTACAATTAAGATGCGTAGTAATTATCACATGCAATGGCCCCACATATACATGACACAAGGGTCCACAAGTCGGGAGAACAACTTGTATGGTAAACAATAAGTACACACAACTTGAGATGTATTTGACGTTATAGGGCACTCTTTGTCGGAACAGTAGTTACTTTTTCTGCTTTGCTAGACCACATATCTAGACATTAGGTGAGTTTTGTGGCCCCTTTTACTGTTTTATTGTTTCACAACTTCGGGGGAGAAACATGCTACAGACCAACATATGTACATGACAACAATATGTGTTACATGAGTTAGACCAACAATTATCACAGATCAACAAAAATTCCCCGGACAATCATAACCATTAGCTTAGCAATAAGCCGTGGATTATATGAATAGTACTATTTGGGTTGACACCCCCTTTAACTGTTAATCGCGCTAACACATATGATTGCATATTATCCATACTTTACAATGTCCCGTGATAAGGCATTGGGGCGGGGTGAACATGAACGTCGTGGTTTGGTTATGGTGCTCATGGTAACAATATTCTGCATGGACACAGCCAATGAAACTTTTTGAGAAACAAAACTGTTTTATCGAGTCAACAAAACCTACGAACTCACCAACTTTTTAGTTGACACTTGAAAGCATGTTTTTCAGGAAACCAATTAAGGACATTAAGGAGCCAAGTTTAGGACTGCATAAAGAAGGCCTTGTTTTGTGGTTTTGAGGTAGCTGTTTGAAACACTTGTTAGGATTTGTAACTTGTATTCGACTATGTGACTTATGTGTTGATGAAATAAATGACATTTAGTACTTCTCATGTAAACAATGTTTGTGATCACGATGTTCGTCTCACCTTGCGTTTCCGCCTTAGGTCCAGGCTTAGAGTTAATCTTAGGCTTAGCCTTTTGTTTCAATTTTGATTTCTTTTTCTTTGATTTTGTTTCAATTTTTGACTTTTCAGGTTTCTTGTTTGAAACATGCTTCTGAACTTTGTTTGGAACCTTCTCAGACTTAACTGATAAAGGTCCAGGCTTAGAGTTATTCTTAGGCTTAGCCTTAGAACTCCCCCTTACCTTAGCAACCCAGTCACTATCTTTGTTTCCATTCAAGGCAATTTTGTTGCGATTGTCATACACAACAGACTGTTTCCCTGTTTGTTTCTTGAAATGTTTTGGGGATACAGGCTTTGTGACATTGCCTGAATGATTAGCAACTTTCACTTCTGTCCTATTTTGTTTAACATACGGACAAGCAGCAACTAAATGCCCACGCTCTCCGCAGTTAAAACAAGACCTATACACTTCAAACACATACTCATATCCTTCATCCTAATACCAATAAGGACAATAAGCAGCAAGATGTCCAACTTCACCACATTCAAAACAGCTTCTCCATTCAACATATTTACGAGAATACTGTGGTGAATTGTTCCCTAATATTCATCAAATCGAGAGGTATATGAATAATCATAAGAATCATATATTCTAGATGAAAAATTTCTTGAATGCTTTTGATGAGAATTTTTCATCTGATCATTACCTTTTGATTTAATTGGTTTTGGCTCTTTTACCTTGTGACCGTGCTTGTTCTCAAGCTGTTTATTTTGATTCCAATGTTTGTTAGGATTGAGTTCGAAATGCAGATGACCAAATTGATTTCTAAATTGATCTATCAAATCACTATTATCAACAAAGATACATTTGAGTAAAGATTGTTCGATATTATCAATTGGAGAATCTTTGTTGAAAATTAATTTGTCATGTCCTACCAACATATAGGATCCTTCAACCCCTTCAGGAAATTTGAATATGGTTTTCTCTTCAGACTCAGGTTCTGAAGTGACTACCATATGTTTATTTTTCTGATCACAACCTGACTTCACCTTAGAGTTTGAAACATCAACAGAAGGTGTTATGGATTTTAACTCTGATGTGGGATTATTCTTTGAAATACATTTATTGAGTTCTAAAATTTCTTTCTTAAATGATTCGATTTGACTCATAAAATCTTTTTCATTCTTTTCAAAAATATTATTTGCATTCTAACACTTTTCTAATTCACTTGCTAAGTTCTGTTTGTCCTCAAGAAGTTTCAGCACTTTTGTTTTCAATTTGACACACTCAGAACAATTAGCACATTCAAATTTTGAATTTACCTGAGCATCATGCTTCTTGTGATCATCAGCTTTTACAGATGTTACACTTACCTCAACCGCATCTGTGCTATTATCATTCTCAGAATTTGCATCATCATTTGTTAAATCACTTTTTTCTGATTCACTTTGTTCCGAACTCTCATCAGAACTCAAATCACTCTTTGACAATTCAATTGAATCATCATTCCCCATTTGTTTAACAAGACACAGAGTTTCACTTTTAATACTTTCTTTGTTTACACACTCATCAACATGTACCCTTCTATTGATTGGTTGCACTACTGGAGCTATGAAGTTACCCCACATATCAACTGTAGGTCGTGTAACAGATTGTTGAATTGTAGGTACAATGACTCGTCCCCATTGATCAACTTGAGGTTATTGTCTTTGTGATTGTTGTCGTGCAGCTTCTATTTGATCTCTTCCCATATAATATTCCCACGGATTTGTCATTTTTTCAACAATTATGATTTCAAAATTTCCCAAAATCAGGTCGAAATTTTTTACACCTTAAAATTTAAAAATATAGTCCAAATTTGAAAATATGACCGAGAGTTCGAACCAACAGAATAAACTCCTATTCGACCTTTCAAATGGGTCGAATAAAATCAGAAACTTGGTTCGACCTCTTGGATGGCACGAATGAAACAGACAGATATTGGTTAGACCTGTCGTGAGGTCGAATGATTAAATGAATAAGAATCAACTGGTTCGACCTGTTGTGGGATCAAATGAATAGGAACTGATTGGTTCGACCTTGCTTAACAGCTTGAATGTATCACTATCAAACTAGTTCGACCTAAACATAGCACAAATAAAAAAAATTCACTCATTCGACCTCTCGATTGTTTCATTCGACCTTTACAGAGCTTTTCATCATCTTCAACCTCAAGAACACACAAATCAGATTTGGTTTCGAAAAAAATTCACCAAATGTAATGAAAATTGATAGCTTTTGTTCGGAATATTTTTTAAACAAGTTTTTGTGAAAGAATCTTTGAAAACAACATCAAAATCAACTCCAATTCAATCAAAACCCATGTTTTTATGAAAAGCTTCAAAATTTCTAGGGTTTTCTACTTTAAACCAGAATTTTAATCTATTTTCATCAATTCAGATCAGTTTGCAATCGTGAAATCGAGCCTTTGCTCTGATACCACTTGTGAAAACATTTTAGGATCGTATATACAAACCGTGATCTCACGAATACCAACCGTAGGGTGCGGAATCCCCTCCGGTTGTGCAAACCGAGTAAGAAATAATCAGTAAAGATCATGATGAAAACAGATTACAAATTACCAAGCAATTTCCATAACTTTACTCGTGTATTAGATCAATTATAAGATATTACAGATCAAAAACTAGACCTAATACAGAGACTCTCTCAAACTGGGGATAAGCTCAAATGATCAACAACACTACAAATAACTAACTTATCCCCTTTATATAGCCCTTTCCATTCGACCTCTGCAAGGTTCGAATGGGTTCATTCGACCATTCGTGGGTTCGAATGAATCCTTCTTCTTTCCCATTCGACCTCACGTCCACTTGAATCAATCCTTATAAAAACATCTCCTCGATATACAGTACAGGATCACTAGTTGGGGACATACACGAATAGTGCACTTACAGACATTTCGAAGAAGACTTCAGGGCAAGGTAGTTCAGGTGGAATGACTGAGGTTGATAAAGCTAGGCTCAGAAAGATGATAAAGCACGAAAGAGTTCCATTAAAGTTTACAGCTAAGTTCAGGGAGATCTTTGATACTAATGACATGAAGCTATACTTGGAATATCAAGATCCTAAACTTGAAGATGGTGAACTAAATGCTGAGATGACTAGAGAGATTTTGGAAGGTGTAACTCAGCAAGCTAGAATTACATTTGAAGAGTTGACCAATAAGAAAGAGATTCTAGATCTTCATGTGACTGAGCCTGGTAATCATTCAGATGATGCAAATGTGGACAACTTTGATGAAATTGAGATTTAAGATATTTCTCATGAAGAATATCCAGAGTATTATAACATAAAAGACAATTCAAGTGTTCCATTTGTCGATGATAATATTTTGAAAGAAGCTAAAAGGTGGCTAATGAGAAAGAAAAGATTGTGATAAATGAAGTCTCTGATGAGAATGAAAAAGAAGACGTTTATCGACAATCTGATGCTTTGAAAGATTATTTGAGAAGATTGAAGGAAGAAGTTGACAACTGTCCCATTCCTCTAATCCAAGCCAAATTCCACAAGTATCATATACAATCGTTCAATGGGCGTGCAATAAGCTGGAAATTCTTTCCACAACTAACTAGCTAAGGTGTGTGGGTGTAAAATGGGTACGTGGGATCTAGGACTACAGTAGATTCCATGATTTGAAGAAACTACCTTATTAGGCTGTTACAGATTTATGCCGTCATCCTTTGATCGGGGCTTCAGGTTTGTTGGAATATATGGCTGAAAAGATGACACGTGAAAGCCAAACAAAGTGGGACATGTTCAAACCTCAGTATCCAAAGAGAATAGTACACAAAGTCATTGATCTGAAGACGAACCAATCGTTTATGACTCTAAAGTACAAGCCATCGAAGACAATGAAGAAAATACCATTAATGCCGATTGAACAAAACATTAGTGATTATTTCACATTTTGGTATTATGACTGGAGGACAGGTGATGCTGTGATAGTGATGGACAATGAAGACGAGTCAAATATTTGCAAGAAAATTCGAATATTCGACCCAATGTGGTGGATGAATTGTTTGAGAGATAATATAGAGACTTTTTCTTCAATCCGATCTATTTTTATGTTGTTGATATCGAGAAAGCATGGAAATTTCAAGCAGTTATCAAATGTTGATCTGCACGATCTACACTCTGGCTGCAATTATAAAGAAATGTTGGGAAAGTACAGAGTTAGTGTACAGAAGCTGATTGTGAAGAATGTTGCTGGAAAGACTGAGAAATGAAGAATGAAGTTACAGTCTGTTTTGCATAATTGAAGACAAACACCTAACCTACAGACAAGGGGGAGTCTATAGATGCATTTCATATGTGTCTGTAGCTTTTGGGTCATCCAAGTTAGTAGTTGTCGTAGTTAATCAAGTTTGTAATATTAATCTTTGTATTGTTAGTCGTTTAGGAGAATGAAGAAAAAGTAAATCCATTCGTGTGATGATTCATGTGAATGAAGCCATTCGCATGAACGTTATAGCGAATGAAGAATGCCTAAATATATGGTTAGAGTTTTGGGCTAGGTAGTTATGTCAGTTATTGTTTAGCGCCCAAACTTTGTTCAAAACCCTAGTTTTTATGTTTATCTCTATTTTACATCAATCGAGTATGTAATGATTATCTAAACATTGATTAATGCAAGAGATGAATGTGTTTATTTATTTCGCTTGCGTTTTTGTTATTATCTTTACATCATTTTGCTAGACCTGGGGGGATTCCGCACCCAAAGGTTTATTTGTCGTTGAGATATTGTTTGTTTGTTAGAAATCGATCCTACATTATCTTTTGGGTTGTTTTTGCTAGATAAAACATCAAATTTAAAACATAATACAATGCATTATAGTCATGGAATTTAAAACACAACTAGCACAACAACTTAAAACACACACTCTTAGCATAGTGTTTTAAGTTTTAAGCCTAAAATAAATTGCTTTGTGTTTTTTAATTGTTATGTTTGGTGTTATTTTAGGCTAAAAATCCAAAACATCATGACTAAGTCCAAAAAATGATCTCTACATATCAATTCTTAATTCTTCTCACGAAAATACATTGTTTTGTGTTTTTAATTGTAATGTTTAATATTATTTTGGCCTAAACAATCTAAAACATCATAACAAAGTTCAAAAAATGATGTCTACGTATCAATTCTTAATCCTTCTCATACTTCTCACGAAACATGTCTTTTTACACTAACCCCACCCTATATATAGGTGTGTATATACACACACATACATATATATATATATATAAGTGTCTATTCTTCGTCGTCATCCGAATAGTCAAATTATGTAATTATATTCCGTTGAAGTTGTTCATCGAGACATGTCAGAAAACCATTTACAAAAAAAAACTACTTTATGTTGAATACGACTCCAATTTTAATAAAATTTACATAGGGATATTGAGAGAAAAAAAACTTCGGGTAGTTGAAGTACACAATTACATTCCGCCAAAGATACTGATTCAAATACATGTGAAAGCCATATACGATACCAAATCATACTTTATTTTAAATACAATTTCATACCGGTAAATATACATTTGTACATTGATAGAAAAACATAATTGTGCTTTAAATTTTTTATAAAAGTTATTAAACAAAAGTTTTCAAAGAAAAATAAAAAACTATAAACAAAATACTATTAAAAATAAAAACAAAACTAGGTTATATCATAATATTAACAAAAAAAAAATCAATGGGTAGTCGAAGTACGCAATTATATTCCACCAAAGTTATAGATTCAAATACGTACAAAAACCATATACGATATCAAAATTTACTTATTTTGCATACACTTACGTTTAAATAAATTTATATCTGTACGTTGACAAAAAAAAATATAATTGTGTTTTAGAATTTCTAAAATTTTATGGAACAAAACGTATAAAAGAAAAAATTAATTAAATTATAAACAAAATAGTATTAAATGTAAAAAACAAGTAAATTATATATATTGTTCCGACGTTGAAATTTGTATTGTATGTAATACCTAAAAAGGTTCGAGTCTCGCTAAAAGACGGATTTAATGTAATTTAAGCTGTTCAGAAAATACATGCAATAAAATTTTAAAATTGTAATTACATAATGTATATATAAATTTGGATAATTGGTAATCAAGTTAGTTTTTCTTATTAAGGATTTGAATTTTTCTAAAGAATTCATCATTACAAATGAAACATTATTCTTTATTAAAATATATGGTACAAATATAATTTTTTACCTGGGTATAAAAACAAAGAATGTAACTAAGTCTTTGCTTTGCTTGTTGCTTTGGTTCTTTGGTTCTTTGCTTGCTACTTGAGCTAATATATATTCCAAATAAAATTGGTCCTCAGTTATTATATATAAAAGTCACAATCATATCTAAGTTATTATCAATCATAAAGGTTCACATTATATTTATATATATATATATATATATATATATATATATATATATATATATATATATTAATTCTAACTCAAACACTCTTTAATTATATTACTAAACTACATATTTTTGTTTAATACAGGAATTGAACCCTCATTATTTGGAAAATTTTAAAGACTTCTTCAACGCATTGATATCTCTAAATCAAAGCCATTTTTTAAGGTACATACTTATTCATTCTTTATTATTTTCACACATTATAAGATTAATGAATAACTTGAGTTTAACTAATCTTAAAAGGGTTGAATTCAGCTTAACTCGTGTTTCAAACTCTGAGTAATATAATATAAATTTGATTTTATTTATATTATCTACACTTTTAATAATTGTTTAATTTATTTGTTTACAAATATAGCTACTTTTATGTAAACATGTTTACTTTCTCATTATATATATATATAGGGTTGGGATCCGTTGAGAACTCGACATAAAAAGCGAAAAAAAAATAATTTTTCACACACTGCTGTAAAAACACGAAAACCTCGCTGTAAAATAAAATACATCAATTTACGCCAAATTACATCGATGTAAAAGATTTTAACCACCATGTAAGTATATTAATATTTTATTCAATATTTTATTGTTTTTTAATTTTGGATCACATATTCATTTTCTATTAAAATAAGTGTGTGGTTATAAAGTGAGTTTCTATGATTCTCACAACTCAAATGAGTTCTCAAATGATCCTAATCCTATATATATATACTAGATTATACCCCAGGAGCGTCCGGGGTTGAGAAATCTAATACGACACATCACATATGAAATAGACTGATGTGCTTTACAGTTACATGCAGGAAAGCTTCGGGTAGCACCTAACCTAAAACAATTAACAATGTATCTCCAATGTTAACGCCTAACCTTAAATAATGTATAATTATACTATTAGCATCTAATTTAAAACAATGTATAACTCTAATATTAACACCTAACCTAAAACAATGTATAACTCTAATGTAACTCTAATATTAACGCCTATCCTAAAGGCTAAAAAAATGTACAATTGTAACATACTAATATTTGTACCTAACCTAAAAGAATGTATAACTCTAGTATTAACATCTATCATAAAGGCTCAAAAAATGCATAACTCTAATATCAATATTCAATACCTAACCTAAAATAATGTATAACTCTAATATTAACACCTATCATAAAGGCTAAAAAAATCATAACTTTAGTATCAATATTCAATGCTTAACCTAAAACAATCTATAAATCCAATGCTAACACCTAATACTTCAAACAAAAAATAGTCGTTTTTTTTTCCGTTTTTTATATAGCATTATGGTACTCGTTGAAAGATAATAAAATGCTCGTTAATTTGGTGTAATTTTTTTCTTTAAGAAATCTCGTATATAAAAGATATTAACGAAAAATCCCGTATATAAAAGATTTTAACTTTTAAAAATTATGAGAGTAAACATGGGAGAGAAAAATCTAATTTTTTTTTTAAATATTTTTTTCTAAAATCACTTAATGCCACATAGGCATGCCACATGGCACACTCAACGAGGAAGTTGGCCTCTTTGAATGCCATGTGGGATTTATTGCTTTGGTTTATTATATATAAATAAATACATATAGATGTATTTTTCAGATAATAAAAATCTCGGGAAGTAGAAGTTTTCAGAGTTTCCTCAATTTGAGTGGGTTTTCTCTACAACTATCCGCTATATATATATATATATATATATATATATATATATATATATATGGTATTGTTCATGTACAAAATGTATTTTTCATACAAAGTATGAAAAGTCTATATAGGCATTGTGTTTTAAATTTTAGCCATGATGTTTTATATTCTTTTGGCATAGTATTATATAGAAAAACACAAAACATAATAATTTCAACACCAATTAATGTATTTCTCGACATGCAATCTAAAACAGCCTGTGAAGAAAGTAATCAATGTGTGTTTTAAATTTCATGTCTAGAATACATTTGATTGTGTTTTAAATTGTTGCGTTTGGTGTTTTTAATATAATACAATGCAAAGAGAATCAAAAACATCATATCCAGAATTTAAAACACAATGACCACATAGACTTCTAACACTTTTTTTACGAAAAAATGTCCTTTGTATAGGAACCTATACATACATACACACATACATACATACATACATACATACATACATACATACATACATACATACATACATACATACATACATACATACATACATACATACATACATACATACATACATACATACATACATACATACATATAGAGAGGTTAAGTATCGGTAGAAAACCCTACTTCCCAAGCTTTTTTTATTTGAAAATTTTAGGGCATGTAATATACATGTTTTTAAGAATTTTGAGCCAAAAAAATCAACAAAGTGCCACTCGTTTTTTTTTAATAAATAAGTTTTGCATCGTAACATATGTTAGCATATGTTTACATTGGTAACATATGTTATGATGCAAAACTTATTTATTTATTTTTAAAAAAAAATGATCGGCGTTTGTTTGATTTTTCAGCTCAAAACTCTTAAAAACATGTATATTACATACCCTAAAATTTTCAAACAAAAAAAAAAAGCTCGGGAAGTAGGTTTTCTATTAATCTTTTCCCTATATATATAAGGGAAGGATCTTTTAAGAAGATATTTAAAATTGTGAATAAAAATAAAAAATTTGAACCCTTCATTCATTCGATCAAAGGTCATAAATGATTGTAGCATTTTTGTAATTAGTTAAACTTTTTTTATGTCTAGCTTGTAATAAGAATGGTAGTTTAGAAATTTTGGTGGGATAACTAATCATCACTACAACAGTTACACATACATTTATTTAATGTCAGCCCAATTATTAAGCTCACAATTATTAAATTGTTGTCATTCAAAAAAAAATCTCTATGACATCAACAAGATTTAAAATCACATTGCTATTGTGTGTGTGCGAGTCTTTATGATGTGTGTAGGGTGCTATTGTGTAGGGTTGTAGTTTAAACACTCTATTTGTGAGATTCTTACACAATTGTAATGTTGTTGTCTTTGTGTAGGTTGTAGTGTCAAATCTATTCAGTTGTTTATGTAAAAGGGTATACACAACATGTGTAGGTTAGTCAACAATATGTGTGTAATTCAAATGATATGTGTAGGGTATCGAAAATCTACTTAAAGCATAAATATAAAAAAGTAGTTGTGGTGTAAAAAAAATTAACAGTTAATTCAATGGCGGTGGGAGTTATAAAATTTGATTTATTAAAAACACCTAATTTAGTGGTATGCATTATATTAATTATTTTTATCAAATTAAATATGTACCATTGATTAAATTTTCTTTTTGTTCTTTTTTTTTTTCTTCTCATAATTTAATTTTTTCTTATTAAAATACGTTCTCTACCTGCAGAGAGGCAAACAATTATGATACGTCTTCATATTTTTGTAATTCTTATTTGCTTTCTTTCAATCTCTCCAAACTTCAGTCATCATCTTCTTTCAACTAAAACTTGATTATAAAGTTTATATTTGAACATTAAATGAAATTAAACCCTAAATCAAAGGTAGTGGCAAGTGTGGTGCTTGGGTGGCAGTCTACGTTAACGTGGTGATTATTAGTGGTGGTCATTGATAGAAATGAGATGAGGAAAATTGAAGATCAGTGGATGGTTGGGTTATCCACACCCTTGTGGTGGAGTGGTAGAGAGAATCTGTAACACCCCGACCGATGGCGGAATCATCGAGGTGTCACGTAGTGACGATTGTTCAATAGCTCATGGACTAAAAGTGTAATTTTGAATATATTGAATTTAATAATTTATTACAATGAAAGGAAAAATACAAGATACAATAATTATAAAGTGACAAAACTAACTAAAATACAAAGAAATCAAAGCCTAAACACAAATTTAAAAGCTTAAATGAAGCGTCTCAAAATATAACCTAAAACATGTACGAAAATAGTATATGTCAATACAAAAATGTATTGATGAGCATACCCTGTTTTGTATGCATATAATAGGAAAAGAGTTTCGCGATTCACGTGTTATACTGTCTACAATTTAGTGTTCAAGTTGTGTACAAATGCTACCCAAAATCAAACCTTTAGTTCCAAGAATCAAGAATCACATATATATAGTATTCGCTCATAAGTATTATTATATATAGTAGGCGATAAGAGAATATCGTTCACACATAACAATAACCAAGGACTTAACCCGAACACGTAAGTCAACAAGGGGTATATACCATAGTACTATTTATTTCTATGCTAGGCCCACACCAGGTTAATGATTAAGGTCATAAGTACACACTATCAGCGATCAACAAGTAAAACACATACAAGAATTGCGATTGTGAATATAGAATAAAACATGATTAAGTGAGTGAAGTAATAAGCGTACATGAGTCACCCCAAAAGTGTAAAACATGAAAATGGGGAGTTCAAATCCAAGGGGTGTAATAAATGGTGTAAAAAATAAGGGAGAAAATTGGTTGGGTTTATTATTAAAACAATAAGAAAATTACAAAAATGTTCCTTGAAAACAAATACAAATAGAGTTAATTACAAAAGTAGTCCCTTTAGATATTAAAAGGTATTTTGGTCAATCTGAATAAACTTAACAGAAAATTTAACGTCCGTTAGCTTTAGTACCCTAGCGTGCTATAAAATCGAAACCACAGCCTAATCAAAATTAGTATATGAAGTTGGGCTCGGGCTCCTTTAATCCGAGTTTGATACTTTGATTCAAGATGTTGGCAAGCCAGTCAAGAGTAGGTAGCAAGTGGCTTACTTCTTAACACTCTTATTTACATTACTCTTTTTATTTACGTTGTATGTCACTTAGAAACACCAAAATGGATGTCAAAGGGCTAAGCCTAGACGAGCTTCAACACGAGCATCCACTCACACTCATTGATTTGCAACTGATGCATCAAGACTACGAAGAAGATGATGATGATTATGATGACAAGGATATAATCACAACACAAAACTTTAACTGCCTATGTAAACGGTGTGACAGACGAATTGACTGGTACCACCGTTATTACTACAAGTGTAGCAGTTCGTCATGTAATTACTCTATCCATAAATTTTGTGAAGAAATTCCAACAACCTTACAATTCCCGGGCCACCCTTCACATGCTCTTATCCTTAAAAAAACAACAAATGATCAGAAATGTCACAGTTGTCTCAGATATCATCGAGATAGCATTTGTTACCATTGTTCAACATGTAAGTATGGAATCGATCTACTTTGTGCCACATTTGTACAGCAAAGTACAATCCATCACCCCGCACACCCACACCCATTAATCTCTGTTAGTGTTAAACCTGCTTTGAGCAAGTGTTTTGCATGTGGTAAGAGGCATGAAGGGCATTTCTATCACTGCACCACTTGTTTCAACTTTTCAATTAATTCTGATTGTCTTTCCCTTCCAATAAAGTTATTACTTCAGACTCAAACATTTAGTCACCACCACTTGCTCACCATTTCGTATTCGTTTCTAGATCGATTATATGATTTTGAATGCAGGATTTGTGGTAAGATCTTCAAAGATGAATATTTTATTTACAAGTGCAGTAAATGCATGTACTACGTTCACCCAGATTGTGCTATGCAAAGGATAGAGTCCTTGGTGCCCAAAATATTACATGGTAAACAATTAATTATATGCATGTATACATGACATTTCAACATTTACCATATTTCGCAACATTTTTAACATATCCACACTTACATATTTTATCATAACATATATATGTACGCAAATGTGTAGGAAAATTAAATCTAAACCTTTAATCCTTTATATTCTAAAATCCATGCAATTATGTGCTTTTCAAAAAAAAAAAAAAAAAAAAAAAAAAAAAAAAAATATATATATATACGTTTATCTTTCTTTCCTGCAAAAACATAACTAAATAAAATAAAACCATTATTTTGAAAAAATTATAGCTTTGTTTTGTATTACAGGTACAGGAAAAACGAAAAAACAATTCAAAAATGTTGAACATCCCAAGCTTCTTCACGTCCCACTCTTTGATGAATCTCACATCTTATCGCGTCAACTTAAAGGGGAGACTTCTGATCAAAATATTAGTCACACACATCCAGTAGTGCTAATAGGTAATGATACAGCCTCTGTAGGCACCTCCGAAATCAAATCGGTTTCTCTTCACGACCCAATGAAGAGGACGAAACTATTATGCAACGGATGTGTAAGACCAATTACGAACACGCCATATTATAGATGCTCACTATACGGCGATGATTGCAACTTTGTTCTCCATGATTGGTGCGCGAGACTACCCAAAGATATAAAAAAATATGTGGGTCACCCAAAACACACACTTAAGCTTGTCAACCATGTTTCATTCTTTGTTCCATTCAGGTGTCACATGTGTAAGTTACCTTGCAACGGGTTTTCATACCGTTGCTTGGAGAAGAATTGCGCGTACCGCATTGATGTTAATTGTGGATACATACCTAAGGAAATTAAACATGAGGCACATGTTGATCACTTACTTACAAGAGTAACTGCAACATCAAGCGTATCTAATATGGAATGTCGCGCTTGTCGTGTGAGCATAAATAAAGGTGATGTCTATTTTAGATGCAGTGTTTGTGATTTCTATTTGGATTGTCGATGTTCTTTGCATTTACCTAAAACGATTAGGCATAAGTTTGACAAGCACTCCCTGAAGCTGAGTTATTCGCCAATTGAGGACCATAAAAGTCGATACTTTTGTGAAGTATGTGAGGAAGGTCTTGATCCTGGAAAGTGGTTCTATCATTGTGCAATGTGTGCACAATCGATACACTCAGCGTGTGCTCCACTGATACTTCGGTCTGAACAAGATGTTAATTCTCTCTATGTGGACGGTGTTTATACGTTTATTAACATCAAGTTTGGGGTTGTGCAAACCCGTAAGTTTCACCCACATCCTGTCTTGTTGGCGCCTGGGACTGAAAATGACGGTCCATGCCAATCTTGCGGTAATAAAGTGCAATCGAACCTGATGTGGAAGTGCTTAGAATGCAACTTTGCTCATCATTGCTATGATTGTAAATACTACAAACATCCGCGTAAGAATCCGCCGATAGGAATCGTTACATTTGGGAAAAACAAAGATGTGGTAGAATACCAGCCTCAAACAAACGTACAATTTTATCCAAGTGAAATGATGAGACCAGTTACGCGTCATTGGAAGGTTGTCGATGACGACTTGAAGCAATAGGTGAAGCTTTTATGCGGCTAATTTGGATATCTTTTACCACAATATAGTTCCAACAATTGTATGGCAATATTATTTGAAAAATGTAATACTTTATGTACATTATGCACTCCATAGTGACTGGCTTGGGTTTTGTTTAAGCAGGCTAAGTTGCTAACAGTCAACTCTACTTAACGCGTTTACCATGTGAAATTGTGAATCTTTCATTGAGCATGTTCTTCCAAATTATAAGAGGCTTCGTGATGGATCTTACAGTCAAAGTTGCGTTCTAGGTTTGAAAGTTCGCCATTTTCTAAGAGATTTGAAATAACATAATGAACAATCAACATAATCTAAACAAAGTACTCGATGCAGATTTGGATACTTGCTCTAATACCACTTCTTAGTCCTTATTCCTTAAGGTAAGATTGAACATAACAACTTGAGCGTTAATAATCCAAATTGCTCTTATACCCTTTCATGAATTGGCACCCTACGTATCAGAGGTGTCCCTAAAGATATAGGTACCCTATATCCGAGCCATTAAAAAAATATGTCTCTTAAAACTTAAGTTTTAAATGAGTATTGGACTTATAAGGGGCTAATAAGTTTTTGAGTTTTAAATGAATTTTGAGTAGACTGTATATTAACATTTTATAAAAAAAAATGTGCCCCGAAAAAGACGAGCCCTAGCCGCGGGTCTTCCCCGGCCACCCTAATAGCCTCCCAATGCTAAGCATGTCCATGATCATGTTCAAAGTCTTTCAATCAAACTCAGATGACTTAAGATATATATATAAACTCATAGGTACATTTATCAAATTTTGCATGGTAAGCATAAAAGACAACTATGAGAAAACAAAGAAACAATGTCAAATATTATGACGAACTAACAAAACGTCGGGCAGCTGTTAAAGACAACTCCTCGAAAACCTGAAAATAATCGATGATCAATAGTCACGTTGCTATTTTATAACATAAAACAGAAAAGGAGGCTAACAACATGAGATGGGTACTTACAAGTTTCCTGTAAACTTGTTGGAACGCCTTCACAAACCCCTCTGCATCAGCATTACCGACCTGCAGTATGACAGACATGGTGAGATTCGCTCTAGTCTTGGTGATTGACAATACGCACAGGTGTGTGTGTGTGTGTGTATATATATATATATATATAGGGTAATCATTGCAAACGAAACGGTTGAATGGGTTGTCTTAATACACGCGAATTAAAAAGGATAACAGGTATATATATTTTGTAATAATGTTGTCCTGTGATCACAAGCATGAAATAACTACAAAAAATTATAAGGACCAAAAAGTGCCCGCAGCAAAACCCAGCCCCTGGTGTAATAAAATGACCCATTTTAACCTGACACTACTAGTCTTACCATCTCTGAAAGTATTGACTGGATCGATGCTTTAGTTACACTGCCCCCAAAAGAACTTTTTAAAAAATATACAATATCATTAAAAAAAATAAGAAAACAGTAAGACCTAGTCTTTTTCTGCGTAAAAGAGATGATCAATAATACAAAGAATGTCATTGTCATCTTGATAAGTATGCTACACTTAGATCAGCTCATGATTTGATTTGGTTTACAGTTTGACCTAGAAACATCAAAACCGGACCGTTAACACCCCTAAATATACTATATTCAGGTATGTTGTCTTCTAAATTTAGGGAGGAAAGTACAGAAAATGAGAATTAAAAAAGTTAAGTTTCTTAAAAAACAGCTTGAAATGGAACTTTTAACTAAACAGACTATAACCTTACATAAATAGAGGCCATGAAATCAGATGTTAAGTGTGGAACTTTTGACTACACACACTACAACTACATCCTTAGCACCTCGTTTTATTTTTACGATTTGCCAATAAGCAAGGATGTAAAAACAGCGAAGGTGTCTAAGAAAAGCTTGGTTTTAAAAAGCGTGAGGCGCACAAAAGCGACAAGGTCTAAAACCGAGGCGCAAAGCGCAACGGCGGGCTTTTCGTACCCGAGGCGCAAGGTGATTAAGTAAATTTTTTATACATCCCATAGGCTCATCAGGTTTTTATACGACTTTAACTACAAGTACAAGCCAAAAAAATCCAAGTCACAACACTTTACTGCAGAATAACACTCCAGTTACATGAGGAGCGCGCCTCAGGCCAAAAGAACCCAATAAAAACCCTAACAACTGTGCCTTTTTTATGCTTCATGTATTTCCTCAAGGCGCTGAGCGAAAAAGCCCCAGCCCCCATGCCTTAATGGGATAGTGTGGATGGATTCTTAAATTCTACATCTGGAAAAATGGGCGGGTCGAGTGGCAGACCAAAATGGGTTCGGGGCAAAACGGGTCAATTAAAAAGGGTTGTTTTGGTTTGGGTTGGAATGGGTTCAGGTCGGAATGGTTCGGGTCTAAACGGGGTTCAGGTTGGGTTACTTTAATTTATTTATTTTTAGTTGGTTTTTTTATATTAAGTTCCTAATTAATTAATTGACCAGTTTAGTTGTATAAAGGACAATTTTGGTGATAATGATTAACGAACCAAGGTTTCTAATGAAATGCAGTTGTATTTGTGTTCAATTTACCTATTTCTACATGCAATAACCTATATAAAATGTAAGATAAATGTATATAGTAACCTATTACCTGCTTACATTGTAGGGCTGTAAATGCAATATGCTAATAAACATAACTACCAGAAAATAAGTTTTTAAACAAATGGGCAGGGAATCAATATAAACAAAAAGCATATGAATATGAACATGGATTTTTAGCATATATGAATTATACCATTTTAATTATTACTGTATTATAACAAGTAACAAATAAAATGCCTCAAAACACAAAAAAATAGCATTAAAATGTTAACAGTAGGTCTAGAAACTTCAAACTAGGATTTTACAATCTTGGTTTAAAAAAATAGCGCATCGGGCGCCCTTTAAGCTCTTGAGGCGCGAGGCTCCAAGAAAATCGCTTTTTTTGTCGAAAAGCCCTGGGATACATGAAGCTCTTGGGGCGGCGCTTTTAGCTTGGCGCTTGAGGCGGCGCTTCAGTAACGCCTCAGCCCAAAAACCATTTTTTGCCTATTCTATTTAGCCCAACAAGTGAAGTTCTATGTTGATTCGTATTATGGATTGTTCTATGTTGATTATCGATTGTTATACCAAATTTTCCAACCCCAAATTACTTGCCAAAACATCCATTGTTGATTCGTATCAGCTCGACCCCAGCCAGGGGCTCTGCCCCTTGGACCCCGCCAGGGGTTGTCGCCCTTTGGTCATTCTTATGTTTTGAATGTTTTTTTAAAGTGTTTAAGGGTGTTTTATAATCAGTTTTTGTGTTTATATTTGATATTAAGCGCCTCGCATACGTGAAGCTCTCGCCTCGCACTTTAAGCCCCGCGCTTCGGATTTTGGAACCAAAACGCCTCGGAGCGCTTCGCGCTTTTTTAAACCAAGTTTACAATACTTCTAAACTCTGTGTGATAGGTTTTACAAAGAAAACCTACAAAACTTCCAAGAAATCAAGATAAAAGAGACAAACTTTTGTTATAATTCTTCTTAATTTTTAATGCAAACAAGCAATTACATTTATAAGGAAAAGTAAACATAACATGGCCTCCTAAGCTAAGGCAGGAGACATAAATGTGGGATAGATAATGCAAGGGTGGGTTAAAACTATTAAATAAAAACTATCGTATTGTATGCTTGAATTACATGGGCATCAAACTGATTTGCTACTACTTCTCCATTGCTACATGGGTACCAAAGGCACGTATCAATTCCCCACTGCTTCAAAACATCCTTGTCCTCAAGGACAGAATGGTTTCCCCATGGTGGTCGTCATTCACATCTTCCGGTAGCATTCGGTGCTGTCTTAAAGTAGCGCCAAGGTGGTCGTCAAGGCGGGCGCCACTAGCATCGTCCAACTACATCCTCTAAAGGCTCAAGTTGTTCATTGTTGGAGGCAAAATGGCCACTTGATGGTTGTTGTCCACCGGATGGAAGGAAATAATTTCCTTGTTGGTTGTTATAGGATACCAAAGTACAAGCACGTAAGGATGGCCGATGGCCAATGTAGATTTAAAGCAATAGGCTTAGTATGAGGAACAGATGCTATGGAAACCAAGGCAAGAGAAAAAAAACACGATTTAGGATAAGTAGCCCATGTTGACTTCAAGGTGTGACTTGGTTTTGAAAGTTGTATATGTGTTTGAGTAAGTGGTGTGGGTGATGGTTGTGGTAGATGTCAGTCTTTCGGGTGGTTGCTGGTGAGGGTTGTCGCGAGTGGTGGTCGGAAATGAAGCATTGCGATGGTGAAAGACTTCCAACTAAGGCGTTCAGGCCCTCGATACCATGAATTGAACCAAGAAAAAGGTTCGTCATCGAAGTACTCAACAACGTAGGCAAACCGGTCTCCCTCATAAATTGCATACAAGGAAAACAACCGTTCAACCTCACAAAGCCATCGGGCCGGATTCGAACCGGTGAAGCGAAATGGAATCGTGGAGTCATTGAATTCTTAAAAAACCATTGAGGCAAAGGTTCAATGAAAGCACCAATTGATAGGTTTTACAAAGAAAAACCTACAAAACTTCCAAGAAATCAAGATAAAAGAGACAAACTTTTGTTATAATTTTCTTAATTTTTAATGCAAACAAACAGTTACATTTATAAGGAAAAGTAAACATAACATGGCTCCTATACCAAGGCAGGAGAGGTAAACGTGGGATAGATAATGCAAGGATGGGTTAAAACTATTAAATAAAATCTATCCTATTTTATGCATGAACTACATGGGCATCAAATTGATTTGCTACAACTTCTTCATTGCTACGTGGGTACAAAAGGCATGTATCACTATGTTCTTACATCTTTAGCAAACATGATGAATTACATAACTAATAGTTGCATACGTTGTAAAACAAATGAAACATGTTGCAATTATCCCTTGCACTGTTTCACCTTGAATCCAGGAAGCAACTCAAAGAGACATCAAAATTAAAAGCCTAAAAACAATGAATTCAAAGGGTCAAAGAAGATTGAACAATATTCAGAAAAACAATATTGCTTTGCGCAAGTAACCTCTTTATTCCTTGAGATAGAGGTAAAGTTTGCCCCCATCACACATTGACACACTCCCCAGACCCCATTAATAGAAGTGGAATCTTACTGGGTTCTTTTGATTGTTTATAACATTGAAGTAAAAGCCTATGATGTTGAGGCAACACTTCTTGCTAAGTATGTTTCCTGGCAAGAAACTCATTTTGATGCACAACAATGTAATACCAAAAAACATCAAAGAAAATGCACGACATGCGAAGTTCCAATATTGCATCATGAGTGGGGCAGGTGGCTGAATCATAAGCCGAGTAAAGCCCCTTACTTGAGGCCATTAAGATTTAGGGCTCCAAAGTTGTGTAATATTCTCAAATTTTACAACAGATCATGTCTTTACACAAAAAGAATTACAAATAGAAAATTCTGGACTTCCTATTTATTATATATATTCCCACCTGTTAGAAATATGTAAAGAAGGCACAAAAGCCTGATGAGGTTCCAACCGGTAATCGATTGGCCAAAGAAAATAAACGGAAACCAGATTAGAATTATAGAGGGATAATTAGACCAATTTCATAATTTCATTCCTAATAATTTAACAAAACAAGAATGCCTTATATAGGCTTACAAACATGAAGGAAACATGCAGATGACTAACTCTAATGAAAACATGGACCTATTACTATTCCTAATTTAACGCAGTAAATAAGTAAACATGGAGATGATGAAAATGTGGGAGTTAGGCACGTATCAAAGCATTATACAAACAACCGAGCGTACCTTCTTTGCAGCAGCAATTTTTAGCTTCTCCCAAAACGCATCTATTAAATAGCAACAACGAAAAAACATTAAATCTCTCTCCAAAATAATGCCTTGTCAAAAATATACTTTTGCAACTTGATCTAAATAATGTGTTCTGTAAAGACCATTGTTTAAATATTCTTGAAACATGTATATCCGATTACCTTGTACATCAATAGCTCCAACAACTTTTTCCCTTGCACCCCCTTCAATTTGTGAATTTATACGCTCTCTTATCTATTACGAGTTGAAAAATGTTAGAACAGAAAATCCAGAAATGAATGGCAGATATCCAAATGAGATATTATAAAAGGAACACACCCTGCGTGATGCCTGAGTAGTTAATTGTCTTTGCACTTCAGTCTCAGCCTAAAAAATAAATTCGCGACACTAGTTAGAAGTATGTATAACCACGCTAACGAAATATAAATCTCTACACTTCAAAAAATTCTGCAAAAAAAAATGCAAAATAATCTCTAACTAGAAATCTGAATATAATGTTTTTGGTGAACTCCGAATGTGAAATGACCATAAATAAAATTTATATGGCATGATTTGGGTATTCTCCCTTAGAACATGAAGCATGTTATGACACTTATTTTGAATTTAATACAGCCAAAACATATGTCATGAGGGTCTTTTATTATCCATTTTATTTTTTCACGAGTCCACCTTGCCCAAAAACATATGACAAGCTGCATATATATACTTCTTTCCTCCAGCCATCCCACTGTAAAATATATCCTTCAGTATAATATAAACTCTCTTTTAAAAAAAATAAAGCATAATTGGGAAAGGTTCTGTGTCACCGACTTATAAATGAACTAGTAAACTACAAAGAATAACTATCATCACAAGTTAAAGGTAGCAAAATCAATGATTGAGAGCAATATAGAGGCAATTTAAGGTGACTATGCACATCATCATCAGGGAGTAACTTCTAGAGCCACAAACAAGTAAATTTTGAAAGACTTGTTTTCTATCCAAAAACAGTTAGCGGAACCGTTTTTTGCCCGTTTGCCTTCTATTTCGATGTAATTTCCCTTCTGGGTTGGTTATAAAGATAATTAATTAATGTCTTGTAACCGACATAATTTAAAAACGGGCAAGGCGTGCGCCGTGAGGCAATGCACTGAGAACATGTGTCTGAGGCAATGCCTCATAGGGTTATTTAGTACGTGCGCCTGAAAGGACCGAGGAGCTAAGTTAGTTCCTCAGGTTCGCCTCATGGGGTGTGTGTGTGTTTGATGTTTTAGACTTTCTATTTCAAATATTTTATTTTTATAAGATAATTAATTAATGTCCAAAGCAACTTTTCGAACCCCCAAGGCGAGAATTTGTTTTTAGTAGGTTAGGTTTTTCCATAAAAAAAGGGTGGCGGCGCAGCTTGTTGTCCGTCTACCTGCTAACCATATGTAATTTACCCTTTATATACCAATGAATCCTTTCATAAAATAAAAAAAAAGATATATAATTTTTATATATTTTCTTTTAATTTTAATTCCGCCTCGGGCATACACCTCGAAGCTCGATTCTGTTGTTTTAAACTTTGGTAACGATTTTATTTTGAGTTCTGCCATTGACATAATCCTATTCTAGAATAACTGACCTTCTTAACCAAAGCAACAACATAAATCTACAGATGCAATATAAAATATGAATCAAATCAATCAATAATCATTACAATTGCAAAAGTGATTTGGGGTACACATAAATATATCATAAACGACGGATTTAGTAATAGAAATAGAGGGGATAATGAAAGATTTACATTATAATCGCGGGTACGAACGACGGGAAAGAGATGAAGGACTCGTTGAAATTCAAGGTCATCCATGGCTACCTTTATTTTTCTCCTCCGATCCGATTATTGTCTGAGCACAGCTAACAAAGGGTCTTCTTTCGAAACAGGGTTAGAGGAGTTGTTTTTATAACCTGGTATGGCCCGACCCGTTGTCAATACCATACGAAAATACTAATTTGTTTTTTCATTTTAGGAATATAATTATGGCCGTCCAAAAAGCTCGTGACTTGAAGTTCGCTCTAAGCTCACTTGGATTTAATTTGTAAAAAGCTCGTTCTATATGGCTCGTTTTGAAACTGAGCCGAGCCAACTCTGATCGGTTAGAAAGTGAGCAGCTCGGTTCGTAACGAGCCGAGCTGGTTCAGTTTGGCTCGAATAATTCTAATTTTTAATATATATTTGAAGGGATAGGGTACCTAACCCCACGGAGGATTAAGACCCTATCCCAAGGAAGTCTGCGGAAGATCGGCAATATTACAAAGGCCCAGAGTCCGCGGGACCTCTGCGCGGAGATAGTTGACCCGCAGACTACAACACGTCATAAGATTCCCTTGCACGAATGACGTCACCAACATAAAGAACTGTTGGCGCGTGATGCAACACGCGAGAATATCCCACCAAACCTTTATGATACGAGGATGATAGCACGTGTCAAGGGTGGTCCAACAACCCTTGACACAAGGACAGTAACGTGACAGGTCCCATGCCCCCACCATGCTGAATGCACAGTACACCTTAGGACACTGTGCATGCATGTCCAACTGCCACGGACGTCACGTTATACGCCACAGGCATGTTTGTCACGTCGTCGTCAGCACGAGCGCCATCCACGCCCAATCAGAGGCCGCCACGTGGAGATCTCGTAAGGCATCATCCATAATCTTTCACATCAACATTAATGGCCTGGTCTTCCCGCCATTTTTATAGGTGAAGACATTTGGGCCGGTCAAAGGCCCAGAACCAAACACAAGGCTTTATGGGCCATGCCCCATGGCCCATAACATCTCTTATAAATAGAAGACTTCCTTTATGATGCAACACGCGAGAATATTCCACCAAACCCTTATGATACGAGGATGATAGCACGTGTCAGGGGTGGTCCAACAACCCTTGACACAAGGACAGTAACGTGACAAGTCCCATGCCCCCACCATGCTGAATGCACAGTACACCTTAGGACACTGTGCATGCATGTCCAACAGCCACGGACGTCACGTCAGACGCCACAGGCATGTCCGCCACGTCGTCGTCAGCACGAGCGCCATCCACGCCCAATCAGAGGCCGCCACGTGGAGATCTCGTAAGGCATCATCCATACTCTTTCACATCGACATTAATGGCCTGGCCTCCCGCCATTTTTATAGGTGAAGACATTTGGGCCGGTCAAAGGCCCAGAACCAAACACAAGGCTTTATGGGCCATGCCCCATAGCCCATAACATCTCTTATAAATAGAAGACTTCCTCTTCCATGTAGAGGATCCGAAAATATTCATCTTTACACAAGAGCTAGAATAGAACTTATTGTACAACTCATTGTAATCCTCTCGATAATACAAGTTAGTTCTTACAGTGGATGTAGGCTACTTTGAGCCGAACCACTTATATGCTTTTGTTCTCACTAATAACACGCACATAATCACTCTCACTTATTACACCCTCGGGTTACGTTCTAACTATACTGGTGAGCGAAGGATTAATCCTGAGCTGACACGAGTATCTAACCCCCGACCTTACAAGTTAACGGTCGTTATACCCGTTGTTTCTTCATTGGTGCCATCTGTGTCGGCTATAACACAATTATTTTTTCATCTTTTAGCCCACCCATGTGTGATACCCCGCAAATTCAGGTTCTCACTTTAACTAAACTCTAGTTACGTTACTTGCATTATACTTAACTAGGGTTAGCTAGATAGGACACACGTTGCATTGTTGTGAGTTAATAACTGAATACATGATTAGTGAACCTCGGACGTTGGTGAATAATGAAGTATAATAATAATGAGTTAACTAATTTGGATTGATTGTGATTACGTGTCTATGTGATATTCGATGAACTTATGTGAAAACCATATGTGATTGTGTGAACCTAAACCGAATACGTTAATAAAATCATTAAAGGTGGATCATTAGGTTGATTAGGGTCTTAACGCATGGGGTTGCACTTGTTACGGTCCGAAATAACGAAAACGTCGAAGGAAAACGCGTCGGGTGACGAAACGGGCCACCCACACGGGCCAAGGGCCTGTGAGCGGCCGCTCACAGGGCCCGAGCGGCCGCGCGAAATGGCCTGACGGGTCTAAACCGCCTCAAACCCCTATTTAAACACTCTTAAGTCCCATGCAACCTCTAAACTCAACCCTAATCGCCCCCTTACTGCTCCTTACGAATTATAAACCCCAAACAACCTGCAAAGGCTCAAGATCATCGATTGGGAAGCTCCAAAGGCGTTTGGTTGATTGTATCGAAGAGCTAGGGGTATAATCTTTAATCCTTTACGCTTTAATCTTATTTTTATGTTATAAAATCATATAACAAGGTTTGTCCAGGTCTGAAAGCTTTTGATAATTATTAAAACATGAGGTTTTTGAAGATTAAACGAATTAAACATGATGATAGGCGATTAGTAATATCATAGGTTACTTGTTGCGCACGTTGTTGAAGTTTTGATCATTAAAGTTGTAATCTTTGCATGAATAATGATAGAATCTGATCACAATAGGTATTAGGAATGTTTGGTAATGGTTATTGATGATTATTAGGTGTTATTGATTGATAATATGCAACTAAGGTTTGATATAATTGATAATATTGCATGATTAGAATCTGGACATAATCTGAATGTCGACATGTAGGGTCTGTTTCGTGGCTTGAAAATAATTTTTTTGATCGATTCTTTGCATGAATAGATTGTACATGGTCTTAGCTTTTTAGAATGGGCAAAATCATCTGATTTTGATGTCTTTTGATATGTTTTTGGAATTTTCTTTGAATAAAGGTCATGTCAGATTTTCGGATTAACAAACTTAGTCAACTTTAAACAATCATAACTAGAGTTTTACAAGGAATTAAGTTATGAAATTTGGAAAGTAGGTTAAAATTGAAATAACTTGGCTTTTCCAAGTGGATTCATCCCGTTTGGATGAATACACGATTTTTGGGAATTTTTCTACTAACCTGACCTGCTGTAGAAACTTTCTTGACATATCTGTGATGTACGATTTTTCATGATTTTTGTGTTTGGTTTTGAGACAAAACAAAAATATGGATTATCAAATGAATCCCAAATAATATTCAGTAAAAATTTGGGAGTTTAACTCACTGATTAACTATTTTAAATAAATTGGTTTTGATGACGCACAATCTGTCCTAAAAACACAGATTGTGTATTATGTGTTTATGTGATTAATTGAGGTCTTAGGTGGTACGTAATTGATGTGTAACTAAACGGACACTTGTATGAGACGCATATGGAATGTAAAAACTAATTATAACCAACACATTCACCAACGGGTCCGTAGGATTTACTTATGCATGTAGAATCACTAGGTGTCACTTACACGCTTTTGAACATTTAAACGTCTTGGACAAACGGATTATATGGTGTAATGGTATTACACATATACTCACTTAGTGACACATGTACTAGGGAGTCGGTAGCACACCCTACTTTGGAGTTGGATTTATTTGCTTGCATTCTAAGGTGAGTTTCACTACTCTTTTCTCAAAAGCATGTGTCTCGGGTTGAGACAGCGTACTTAACTTTTTCTAGTCCGGGTTGGGACTACTACTTTCTAGTCCGGTTTGGGACTACTTACACATCCCGGGTTGCGATGCTATGGATCCTTGTGTGGGTCGGCTTTTACTAGTTCGCAAAATGTGTCCTTGATGAACTAAACCAACTCTATCATCTGTAAGTCCTCATGTACCGAATGAGTTGCCGGGTTATGGCAAGCGGGTTATTAGTTGATAGCGCTATTAGGTCTTACAAACCTCACACCGGCTCGGGGAGCGCGGGCGTGAACTATAACTTAACGAACTTTATCATTGTGGATAGACAATGATGTCAGGCATGCGGCTCACATTTGTGGCTACACGTACATAGCAGTTCGGTATATTCGGTGTTAGTTATCATGGATGGGCCTGCTACCCTTGACATGCGACGAACTAGTGGTTACACGGTTCTAGGAACCAACTCAATTACTTGTCTACGTGGTTTTGGAAACCAGCGCATTTACATACTCAATTACTTTACCTTGTGAACTCACCAGCTTTATGTTGACACACGATTTACATGCTTTTGCAGGTAGTTAGCTTCCGGTGCCAGGATTAGAAAGCACTGTACACTTCACTGCATTTGGGGTCTTGGGCATACACATAAATTACATATTATGCTTTTACCTTTTCTCTCATATGGTTTTAATTTGGGCGCGTTGTTTTGCGCATGGTTTTTAAAAAGGTTTAAATTTGGTTTACGCTTCCGCAACTTAACTAAACTTGGTTTTTGAAAATGAACTAAATGGTTTGGGCATTTAGAGTTCGTTCATGTGACTTATGGCTATGCGATCCTGGTTTGTCATGCGCCTCGCGGTATAAACCCCGCAATGGAAATTTGAGGGTGTGACAGATTGGTATCAGAGCCATTGGTTATAGTGAACTAGGACTGCATGTTGAGTCTAGTCTATAATCATCATAGCATAAGTACACTCACAACCTAAGTGCACAACTAGCTTTTAGCTACATATATCTACAACGTATGACTTCGGGAGATATGTTATCTTCTAGTTCTAGACCTAATTCTGAACACGTCAATGGTGGGAACCCAGGGTTACACCAGGTGGCGCATTACTGGGAGTAGTATCTTAACAAACCTCATGGATGAGGAAACAACAATAGTACAAGGGAGGGAGCCCTTGCGAGCGTTGTGGCGCACGTACACAGGAAGCTGCACGATGCGCATGACGTGGTACCATTAAATCGAACCAACTGTGAAGCAATTCAAATACTGAGACTTATCCTTTTTCACTTAGCAAGGAGACAATTAGTTTCTGTTCCTTGTTGCTTGATCTTTCTTACTTCCATTCGAAACTCAGACGGGACTGGGTTACACATATAGAACTTATTTCTTACTTTAGTACCTTACGCCTAGTATGAGCGGGCGGACGTATGACTGCATATCCTTGTCTCTCATGAGCATATGGTAGGTTCATGGGAACACATTAGATCGGGGCTTGTTACACACACTATTGGGGAGTTATGTAAAGCCTGCGACGTAGTGCAACATCACAAGGGAAGATGAAACCTACTAATGGCTGATAGCCACGATTGGAGGAACGAGTGGTACAGCTTACCACTAAACTGGCTTACATAGGACTAGAGGAGGAGACTGTACGTGATGTGAACCATATAACACTGACACCAGGAAAGAGGAGGAAGAAGGGATGGAAGGGGAACCTGAGCAGGACGAGCATATGGAGAGTGATGATGAAGGCTTTACTATCTAGACAGAGCGTGGCGACGATTGGCTCTTACCTTTTTCTTACCTGTATTTTCTTTTCTTTTCCCTTGTTAACTTATATAAGACTGAGTTTTTTTTATGATCAACGATAGGGTGGTTGAAGCCCTCGCCTCTTTCCAACCTATTAAAGATCTATTTTGTTAAATCACTCTTTTCCCCTGACTTCCACATTTGAACTTTCTTATACCTTGAACGCACATGCCACAATAACAACCTGCCATCATATTTTCAAGCCTTTTTATTGGTCGTAAACCTCTATAACTCCAACAGAACTGAAAGAGACCGTCTGATTGCTTCGATAGTATAAATCATTTCCATGTGCATTTGCCCCAGGCAGGATGGGGTAATGTATGCTACATGCACACTCGATGAGTTACAGATACTTGGATGGAGAATGTAGCACCCTATGATGAAATCTAGAAATTTGACGGATGGGTCTGAGATCGACACCTACACTACCAAGCTACAGGAGTTGGATACTTTGTGCTCGAATCTAATTAACCAACTTTGCCAGCGGATCGAATTTCAGACCAAAAGGGTGGGTCCCTTAGATTCGTGGCTTGGACACTGCAGCTCACCTACCCAGAATCTAACAAATCGTTCATTTTGGCTCGTAAACACACGGATTAGGCTGTTGAGCATGGTACTTTTCCGAAGCATGGAGCTTCATCTTCTACTTTTGGTGATAGCAAGAGAACGTGGAATAGTGTGAGGTACAAGTCCTTCAACAACAATAACCACAACGGTAACAACAACAATGGGGCTCGTGGAATAGCAATTGTGATTGGCTCTGGGGAAGCTAGGACTGATAACAATGTCGTGACAGGTACGACACTCTTGCTTCTATTTTATATGATACTGGTGCAGACTATAGTTTTGTGTTATCAAAACGTAGCAAACAACTAGGGAAGGTTCCTACTCCTCTTAATACCCCGTACACCATAGAGTTAGCTGATGGAAAGCATGTGGAGGTAACCCATATTCATCGTGACTGTAAGCTCGAGTTGGATGGGCAATCGTTTGCCATCAACATTCTACCTATCACCCTTGGAAGCTTTGATCTCGTGGTTGGCATGGACTGGTTGTCCAAGCAACACGCTGAAATTCTCTGTCAGGAGAAGATTGTTCGTATTCCCCCTCCCAAGTGGAGAACTTTTATCTATACAGGGTGATCGTGGTGGTACCATGGTGGGCATCATCTCCTATCTAAAGGCCCAGAAGTGTATTCGTAAGGGCTGTCCAGCCATTTTGGCTAACATATCAGATACTCGAGCTGAAACTGAAATCAAGATTGAGGACATCCCAGTGGTCCGAGATTTCCCAGATGTCTTCCCAGAGGAATTACCTGGACTTCCACCCGTTCGTCAAGTGGAGTTCCAGATTGATCTTGCGCCGGGAGCAGTTCCAATTGAACGCGCACCATACCGCCTAGCACCAGGCGAACTTCAAGAACTATCTACCCAACTCCAAGAGCTATTGGGTTGGGGTTCCATTAGACCTAGTTCTTCGCCATGGGGAGCTCCAGTTCTGGTTGTTAAGAAGAAAGATGGGAGTTTCCGCATGTGTATTGATTATCGGGAGTTGAACAAAGTGACGATTAAGAACCGCTACGCTTTGCCTCGTAATGATGACTTGTTCGACCAACTGCAAGGGTCGAGTTTCTATTCTATGATTGACTTGAGGTCAGAATACCATCAGCCGAGAGTCGGAGAGGAGGATGTGGCGAAGACAGCCTTTCGAACTCGTTATGGACATTATGAGTTTTTGGTGATGCCATTTGGATGCACCGGCTGTGTTCATTGTTCCGATGAACCATGTGTGCAAGCCCTATTTGGACAAATTCATCATAGTGTTCATAGATGACATACTGATTTATTCCAAGAGCAGGGAAGAGCGCGAGCAACACCTGCAACTGATCTTAGAACTATTGAGAAAGGAGCAGTTGTATGCAAGATTCTCTAAATGTGACTTTTGGATTTGATAAGTCCAATTTCTTGGACATGTGGTCAACGAGGCAGGAATACATGTTGACCCCGCCAAGATTGACGCTATTAAAAAGTGGGAGGCTCCTAGGACCCCTACTGAGGTGCGCCAATTCCTTGATCTCGCGGGAGACTATCGTAGATTCATTGAGGGATTCTCTAAGATCGCTCAACCTCTCACCGCCCTAACGCAGAAAGGCATTACCTATAAGTGGGGAGATGCCCAAGAATCTGGTCAAAACTTTGCAGTGCACTGATACTATCGCTACTTGAGGGAACAGAGGACTTTGTGGTGTACTGTGATGCATCTATCCAAGGGTTAGGATGTGTGCTAATGCAGTGTGATAAGGTGATCGCGTGTGCTTCACGTCAATTGAAGGTTCATGAGAAGAATTACACCACTCATGACTCGGAACTGGGAGGATTGGCCTTTGCTCTAAAGATTTGGAGGCATTACCTCTATAGGACAAAGTGTACGATCTACACTGACCACAAGAGCCTCCAACACATATTCGATCAGAAGAAGCTGAACATGCGACAGCGTCGATGGGTTGAGCTTCTGAATGATTATGACCGTGCCATCAAGTTTCATCCAGGGAAAGCTAATGTAGTAGCTGATGCCCTCAACCGTAAGGAAACGAAACCTAAACGGGTGCGAGCTTTACAACCCACTATACATTCTAATCTTCCTGATAAGGTACGTGAAACCCAGGGCGAGACTTGAAAGAAGAAAACATCGGGCTTGAAACTTCACATGGTGCTGATAAGCACTTGGAACGGAAGACGGATGGTCTTCAATACTTCATGAATCGAGTCTGGATACCACGTTGTGGGATATCAGACAACTGGTGCTCGATGAAGCTCACACCTTTCGATATTCGGTACATCCTGGTTCGGACAAGATGTACCAAGATCTCAAAACTCCTTATCGGTGGCCAAACATGAAAGCTGAGATAGTCACTTATGTTAGTAAGTGCTTGACTTGTGCGAAGGTTAAGATTGAATATCAGAAACCTTTAGGCCTACTCCAGCAACCAGAAATCCCTATGGATTTCATCACAAAGCTCCCTAGAACGCCAACTGGCCATACCATGATTTGGGTTTTCGTGGATCGGTTAACCAAATCGGCACACTTTCTGGCAATTAAGGAAACGGACTCGCTGGAGAAACTAGCAAATCTCTACGTCAAGGAGGTAGTCTCTAGGCATGGGGTGCCTACTTCTATTATATCTGATCGCGATGCGCGATTCACTTCTCATTTTTGGACTACTCTCCAAAACGCTTTGGGGACTCGCTTAGATATGAGCACAGCCTATCACCCACAGACGGATGGACAGAGTGAACGTACCATCCAAACATCGAAAGATCTGCTACGAGCGTGCGTGGTGGATTTTGGCAACAGTTGGGATAAGCAATTGCCTTTAATTGAATTCTCGTATAACAACAGCTATCACTCTTCGAAACAGTGTACGCCTTTTGAGGCACTTCATGGACGCAAGTGTAGGTCTCCCATCTGCTGGACTGGGGTTGGGGATAGCCAACTAACAGGTCCCGAACTCGTGCACGAAACTTATGAGAAGATAGTGCAAATCAGATACCGAATGGTTGCTGCTCGTGATCGACAGAAAAGCTACGCTGATAAGCGTAGGAAACCTTTGGAGTTCTAGGTTGGGGACAAGATTCTATTGAAGGTGTCACCTTGGAAGGGGTGATACGCTTTGGAAAACGGGGAAAGTTGAACCCACGATACGTTGGACCATTCGAGATTGTCAAAAGGATTGGTCTGGTAACTTACAGGTTAAACCTGCCTAATGAACTTAATGGGGTACACGATGTACTCCACGTATCAAATATAAAGAAATGCCTGTTGGATACAACACTGATGGTGCCACTGGAGGAGATCCAGGTGGACGGATGGCTACGGTTCATGGATGAACCAGTGTAGATTCTTGAGTGGCGCGTCAAGAAAATCAAACAAAACACTATACCTATTGTTAAGGTACGATGGAATTCCCGTCTAGGACCGGAATATACGTGGGAGCGCAGAGATCGAATGCGGCTCAAATATCCACACCTCTTTACTAAACCTGAACTTGTGCATAGATCAAACACTAAACATAAAGCAGCTCGCTCAAAGTGAATTTCGGGGCGAAATTCCTTTCAACTTGGGGATGATGTAACATCCGGGAACCAAGCGCACACTTTTCTAGCTGGCTTTATTGTTTACTTGCTGAATTTCGGGACGAAATTCTTTTCAACTTGGGGATGATGTGATACCCTGCAAATTCAGGTTCTCACTTTAACTAAACTCTAGTTACGTTACTTGCATTATACTTAACTAGGGTTAGCTAGATAGGACACACGTTGCATTGTTGTGAGTTAATAACTGAATACATGATTAGTGAACCTCGGACGTTGGTGAATAATGAAGTATAATAATAATGAGTTAACTAATTTGGATTGATTGCGATTACGTGTCTATGTGATATTCGATGAACTTATGTGAAAACCATACGTGATTGTGTGAACCTAAACCGAATACGTTAATAAAATCATTAAAGGTGGATCATTAGGTTGATTAGGGTCTTAACGCATGGCGTTGCACTTGTTACGGTCCGAAATAACGAAAACGTCGAAGGAAAACGCGTCGGGTGACGAAACGGGCCACCCACGCGGGCCAAGGGCCTGTGAGCGGCCGCTCACAGGGCCCGAGCGGCCGCGCGAAATGGCCTGACGGGTCTAAACCGCCTCAAACCCCTATTTAAACACTCTTAAGTCCCATGCAACCTCTAAACTCAACCCTAATCGCCCCCTTACTGCTCCTTACGAATTATAAACCCCAAACAACCTACAAAGGCTCAAGATCATCGATTGGGAAGCTCCAAAGGCGTTTGGTTGATTGTATCGAAGAGCTAGGGGTATAATCTTTAATCCTTTACGCTTTAATCTTATTTTTATGTTATAAAAATCATATAACAAGGTTTTTCCAGGTCTGAAAGCTTTTGAGAATTATTAAAACTTGAGGTTTTTGAAGATTAAACGAATTAAACATGATGATAGGCGATTAGTAATATCATAGATTACTTGTTGCGCAAGTTGTTGAAGTTTTGATCATTAAAGTTGTAATCTTTGCATGAATAATGATAGAATCTGATCACAATAGGTATTAGGAATGTTTGGTAATGGTTATTGATGATTATTAGGTGTTATTGATTGATAATATGCAACTAGGGTTTGATATAATTGATAATATTGCATGATTAGAATCTGGACAGAATCTGAATGTCGACTTGTAGGGTCTGTTTCGTGGCTTGAAAATAATTTTTTTATCGATTCTTTGCATGAATAGATTGTACATGGTCTTAGCTTTTTAGAATGGGCAAAATCATCTGATTTGGATGTCGTTTGATATGTTTTTGGAATTTTCTTTGATTAAAGGTCATGTCAGATTTTCGGATTAACAAACTGAGTCAACTTTAAACAATCATAACTCGAGTTTTACAAGGAATTAAGTTTTGAAATTTGGACAGTAGGTTAACATTGTAATAACTTGGCTTTTCCAAGTGGATTCATCCCGTTTGGATGAATACACGATTTTTGGGAATTTTTCTACTAACCTGACCTGCTGTAGAAACTTTCTAGACATATCTGTGATGTACGATTTTTCATGCTTTTTGTGTTTGGTTTTGAGACAAAAAAAAATATGGGTTATCAAATGAATCCCAAATAATATTCAATAAAAATTTGGGAGTTTAACTCACTGATTAACTAATTTAAATAAATTGGTTTTGATGACGCACAATCTGTCCTAAAAACGCAGATTGTGTATTATGTGTTTATGTGATTAATTGAGGTCTTAGGTGGTATGTAATTGATGTGTAACTGAACGGACACTTGTATGAGACGCATATGGAATGTAAAAACTAATTATAACCAACACATTCACCAACGGGTTCGTAGGATTTACTCATGCATGTAGAATCACTAGGTGTCACTTACACGCTTTTGAACATTTAAACGTCTTGGACAAACGGATTATATGGTGTAATGGTATTACACATATACTCATTTAGTGACACATGTACTAGGGAGTCAGTAGCACACCCTACTTTGGAGTTGGATTTATTTGCTTGCATTCTAAGGTGAGTTTCACTACTCTTTTCTCAAAAGCATGTGTCTCGGGTTGAGACAGCGTACTTAACTTTTTCTAGTCCGGGTTGGGACTACTACTTTCTAGTCCGGTTTCGGACTACTTACACATCCCGGGTTGGGATGCTATGGATCCTTATGTGGGTCGGCTTTTACTAGTTCGCAAAATGTGTCCTTGATGAACTAAACCAACTCTATCATCTGTAAGTCCTCACGTACCGAATGAGTTGCCGGGTTATGGCAAGCGGGTTATTAGTTGATAGCGCTATTAGGTCTTACAAACCTCACACCGGCCCGGGGAGCGCGGGCGTGAACTATAACTTAACGAACTTTATCATTGTGGATAGACAATGATGTCAGGCATGCGGCTCACATTTGTGGCTACACGTACATAGCAGTTCGGTATATTCGGTGTTAGTTATCATGAATGGGCTAGCTACCCTTGACATGTGACGAACTAGTGGTTACACGGTTCTAGGAACCAACTCAATTACTTGTCTACGTGGTTTTGGAAACCAGCGCATTTACATACTCAATTACTTTACCTTGTGAACACACCAGCTTTATGTTGACACACGATTTACATGTTTTTGCAGGTAGTTAGCTTCCGGTGCCAGGATTAGAAAGCACTGTACACTTCACTGCATTTGGGGTCTTGGGCATACACATAAATTACATATTATGCTTTTACCTTTTCTCTCATATGGTTTTAATTTGGGCGCGTTGTTTTGCGCATGGTTTTTATAAAGGTTTAAATTTGGTTTACGCTTCCGCAGCTTAACTAAACTTGGTTTTTGAAAACGAACTAAATGGTTTGGGCATTTAGAGTTCGTTCATGTGACTTATGGCTATGGGATCCTGGTTTGTCATGCGCCTCGCGGTATAAACCCCGCAATGGAAATTTGAGGGTGTGACACCATGGCTGAACCCAACCCGAACACTTCTGTAACAAACTAAGCTGAGGACACTGATGTTCAGCTCCTCAAAAACACCGGAACACCAGCTACTGTCATCAAACAGCCTGCCTTACGCACCCAGAAGCCAGCATTCAAGGTGCGAGAGGTGGACAGTGGCGAAGACAGTGATGCTAGCTCCGAGGAGGACCCCAACGAGTGGCTCCTCCGCCAAAACGCTAAAAATACACTCAGATACCAGCATATGGTCATGAAGCAGACAAAAAAGAAGGGTAAAACCTTAACTTACGACTCTCCACCCAAGAGTCATAACAAGAAAACAGCTGAAGGTCGATGCGACAGTCGTGGCGGGGAGTCCGGCGGAAACGCTGGGACTCGGGGCCACGCAAAGTCACAAAACGAATCTGACGGGTACGAGTCCTCTAGTAGTGAAGACGATAGTGAGAAGAGCCACACTCATCGTTCGAACTCTGGAGGAAACAAGCACGCGGACGACGACTTGGTCCAACCGTACCGGCCAAAGTCGTTCAAAGAAAATTCAAAATTCGTGTCACGAATCGCGCTAGCGAAAATCCCCAAAAAAGCAAAATTACCCAGTAGCATCGGCAAGTACGATGGCCTGCGAAACCCGGACGACCACATTCATGAATTCGAGTGCGCGGGAGGCTCGGTGATGTGACCGGTCCAGGTTTGGTGCCACATGTTGGTTCAAACGCTGACAGGCGCAGCACGGGTTTGGTTTGATAACCTCCCCGTATAGAGCATCACTGATTTCGATGATCTCGCCAACAAGTTTGGTAATCATTTTTCCCACCTAAGGAAACACAAGAAAGACAAGTCGCACATTCTCCTGTGCCAGCATTATGACAACGAATCCGTCGAAGACTTCATAGTTCGTTTCAACAAGGAAGCTCTCTAGATAGGACGCGGAGGAGAACTCACTCGCACAACGTTTATTCATAATGTACACTGCGACGACTTAATAAAATGCCTCACAGGAAAGACAGGCATCCCAGAATCGTGAGATAAACTAATCCGCTCCGCCAATATCTACGCCTCCTCAGGGAAATCTTTCCGACACAACCGTGGTCATCAACAACACCACAACAGCAGCAACAAACACAAGGGAAAATCCGTCTGGTCAAGAATCTCAGGATCTACGGAAAAGGGCAAGCAATCGCCCTCCAACGACGCCCGCCAGCTGCTTTCCAACAAGCAAACGAGAGACCAACGCGGTCACTCTAAAATGAATCATGATTGGACCTCACTGACGAAGACCCCGTCCCAGGTCCTTAAAACTGCACAAGTGGCACTCAAAGAACCCAAGCCCCTTGGGAAGCGAAAAATGTGGACATTCGGCGAATATCACAACGACTTTAGCCACCTTACGGACAACTGTTACAATCTAAAGATGGAGATTGAATCTGCGTTGAAATCCAGACAGCGCAGCGCGCAATAATGTCCACCGCGCAGCGCAAAAACACAACGGTGACGACAACGACAATGAAGCCGAAGGATCACGCAAGAAAATTTGTGACCTCAATACTCACATGATCACAACTGTTCCACACCACCACTGCAACATGGCCAGAGGCGGGAAGAAGTCACCCAACAAAGGAAAGCGCGCTCGTACGCAACCAACGGATGACTCTTGGAAGGAGGCCGACGTCCTCCTATCCAAGGTCCGCAGCGGTGCATCTTCAACGGCACCATTGGTCATCACTGCCATGTTTGGGCAATATCGCACTCGATACATGTTTTTGGACGGCGGAAGCAGCACAGATATCATGTACGGCCAATGTTTTCAACAGTTAGATGACGAAGACAAAGCCAGATTGGTACCTGTTAACGAACCCATTACGGGCTTCATTCATGAAACAATCATGCCCCGTGGAATGATCTCGATGCCCGTTACAATGGCCGAAGGAAAACACGAGCGCACATAAATATGTGACTTCATGGTCCTGCCAGCCACTTCACATCATGACATTCTGTTAGGACGCAAAGGGATCGCGTGCTTCAATGCTAACGCCTCCACCGTGCACGGCATGGTCGGATTCCCAACCAGAACGGGCGTAGCAATCATCAGGGGAAACAAGGACTACCATGCAGCAGACAGTGCTAAACCCCCAAAGATGGTCAAAACATACACCCACACCAAGCCGGAAAAATGGGTTCTAAACCCTAAATTTCTGGAGCAAACGGTGACCATTGGCCATGTAATCTCGGACACCATATGCGATCACCTGAAACAGTTGCTTATCTACAACATGGATGTCTTCGCCTGGCAACCGTCGGACATGGTGGGAGTTCCACGAGAAGTCGCGAAGCACAAACTCAACGTATATCGATCCGCGGAACCGGTCGCCCAAAAGAAGCGAAGCATGGGTCCCGAGAAAACAAAAGCCATGAATGAACAAGTCACCAAGCTGCTCAACGCGGGTATACTGCGCCCCATCCGATACCAAACATGGGTTGCCAATCCTGTCATGGTCGCCAAAGCCAACGACGGATGGCGAATGTGCGTAGATTACAAAGATTTGAACAAAGCGTGTCCCAAGGATTGTTCATTTATTTACAAATGAATTTCAAGTAAATGCTAATTAATAAATTATAATTTTCGTAATAATTATATAATATATATTCATCTCTACCAATAAAGTCCAATCAGAATTTAAAAATTCTTATTAATGTCAATAAATAACATTAAAACTCTTAATAAATAACTTAAAAACTGCTACAATCTCAATAAAACTTATTAATTGTATTAAAGTCCAATCATAATTTAAAAATTCTTATTAATGTCAACAAATAACATTAAAACTCTTAATAAATAATATTAAAACTGCTACACTCTCACTAATGAATCATTCAAATCAATGACATTAAAAACATCCGCGTTTCAAATTGTCTTACATATCTTTAGTAATCATTATTAATTATGATTGAAGTGATATAATTTTTAACAAAAAGTTACATTTTGAAAATTTATATAATCATTTAATTTCGTTGTTAAAATAGATTCAAAATTGTCATTTGTAAGAAAAGAAAATAGGTTCAAAATTGTCGTTTCATGACAATTAATTAAAGAAAATTCGTAATATAAAAATTAAAGTCGGTCAACAATATTAAAACTAAATTCGTAATATTAGTAATATCAATAAATAAGATTAAAAGTCTTAATAAATAACATCAAAATCATAATCAATCATTAAAATTAATGACATTAAAATCATCCGCCTCTCAAACTGCCTTACCCATTATCTACAAATTATTACTGTCATATTAAACTTAGGAAACTAAAATTAGCATACGAATTTGAGACCATGATGACTTGAATAATGTAATTGACAATTTATTAAAGGAAAGTCGTAATATCAAAATTAAAGTCGGTCAACAACATTAAAAGTAAATTCGTAATATTAGTATTAGTAATATCGATAAATAAGATTAAAAATATTAATAAATAATAAAAAAATCATAATCAATCATCTAAATCAATGACATTAAAAACATCCGCGTTTCAAATTGCCTTACCAATTATCTACAAATTATTATTGACATCTTAAAATTATCACACTTAAAATTATCACACTTATTGAAATGATTTGATGATTAACGTTTAATGACAACTGATTAAAGAAAACTCATAATATAAAAATTAAATTCGGTCAATAATATTAAACCGAAATTCGTAATTAGTAATATCAATAAATAACATTAAAAATCTTAATAAATAATATCAAAATCATAATCAATCATTCAAATCAATGATTAAAATCATCCGCCTCTCAAATTGACCTAACCATTAGCTACAAATTATTGTTGTCATTTTAAAATTATTACATGAAAAAACCTTTTAATATATTAAATAAGGAAATCATACATTAGTTATGATTTTGTTTTTTTTAAAGATGAGTATGTTAAATATATATATATATATATATGTGTGTGTGTGTGTGTGTATGTATTATTACTCAATGGTGATTTATATAAATTAACATATGTGTATGTAACATCTATGAAATTTACATACACTAGTAATATAAAGCGGGTGGCTTTGTGTATATATATGAATATTGATGTCATATACTTAATGATATATGAGTATTTAAAATATATTTGCATATGGGATATAGTTTAATATTTGAAATTTGAATTCTTAGAACTTGAGTTGGTGACTTTTCTAACTCAACATAAATTATGGTAAGCCTAAATTTCAGGTTAAATTGATTCACAATCAATCATTCATACAAAAAAAAATAAATAAATGAGAGCTATTATGGTAAACCGAATTTCGTATTACTAGTAATATAAATTAATGAGATTAGAAAATCATAATAAATAACATTAAATTCGGTCAATTATTATTAAAGTAAATAAATAATTCAGATCGAATGACATTAAATTTGGTCAATTATTATTAATGACAATAAATAATATTAGTTATGATTTATTGTAAATTATAAAAAATCAACCTATACATTAGATGTTAATATACGGAGGTTTTAGTTTAAATTAAAAAAAATCAACCAATACATTAGTTATGATTTTGTTTTTTTTAAAGGTGAGTGTGTTAAATATATGTATATGTATTATTACTCAAGGGTGATTTATATAAATTAACATACGTGTATGTAACATCTATGAAATTTAAATACACTGATAATATAAAGCGGATGGCTTTGTATATATATATATAGGGCAAGGATTAAATAAAAACCCTCCTATTTTGAAGAAACCTTGTAAACTTCATCACCACCATCCATTGTAGTTGATCAATGGTCAAGCTTAAATGTGTATATTATAATCAAACAAGATGACAAAAAAGGTTAGAAGGGTAATTTACACCCCTTTCTCTCTCCATCCAATCAATCATCTCTTTATCTCTTTCTCTCACTAATCTTCTCTCTCCAACATTCTCTCTCATATTTTTTTATTTACAAAAATCAGATTTCTAATATTTGAAAAAAGTATTTTATTTATTAAAATAAAGCAGAATCAGATTCATATTATTGTTCCAGCACCAGTGCTGTTACGTACGTAAAAACCGTCACGACAGTTTCATATTAATTTAAAAAAAATGTTGATTTGTTAAGTTTTTATTAGACCATGTTATTTTTTCGTTTTATTTTACCAGCACCTAGGGCTGGTCACGAGCCGATCCGAGCGGAGCTTTGCTCGTGCTTGGCTCGCTTACAAATCGAACCAAGCGGAGCGGCTCGTTTACAATCGAGCCGAAAACCGAGCGAGCGTTTTTCAAGCGCGAATTTTTCCGAGCGAGCGCCTAGCGAGAATCGAGCAAAGAATAATTTGGATAACCATAAAATTGGGATGTTTCCTTTGATTTTTTCATTGTCGGGTGACAACTAAGGTCGAACTATCCGATAATAACACTAATATTGAGATCCGAGTGTCCGAGAATGAGGCTTAGGTTGAGGTTGGCGAGACGATGAACATACTGCAGAGAGCGATTTTTGTTTTGTGACGTAGGATGATATCAAGCGATGATTAGTGATGGACGACTAACAACATAAATAAACATATATAAATATACCTGTAATTTGTGTCTATATTTATAATTAAACATATATAAAATAAATAAAAATTTATTCGAGTCGAACAGATCCGAGCGGACCTTTGCTCGTGCTTGGCTCGTTTACAACCGAGCGGAAGATCGAGCGAGCATTTTTCGAGCAATTTCCGAACGAGCCACAAGCGAGCCACGAGCGGCGAGCGATTTGAACAGCCCTACCAGCACCAGTAATGTTACATACGTAAATAAACGTGTCGCCAGTTCATATTATTTAAAAGTTTAGGCTTATTATTTTTTTTATTAGACCATGTTTTTTTTTGTTTTATTGTACCAGCCACAGAGTTGTTGCATACGTAACAAAAGGTCCAAATGATTTTTCTTTTTGACCAGTGTATCTTAGTAACTATTGTACTCATATATAAAATTAAGATTCATCTGACAAAGACGAATTAATATATTACAGTGAATCTGTTGTAGGGTTGTAACATATGTTAAGCAGTGGTGCATTGCATTACTATAAAAAAACTTACAATAACCATACTTCTAAAAAAAAGCCATACATCATATTGTTAAAGATTCATCAGCCGACATCATACTGTTAAAGATTTATACACCGCCCTTTGGCATCCAATAACCATGCTTGTCATAAAAAGCCAATTCTTCATACGTAATATGTACACCCCGACATCCTCCATTGCAACCAACAGTAGTAGAGGGTATCCAATAACCATACTTGGCATAAAAAGCCCACTGTTCCTCCGTATAACCTATACCCTCCCATTCTGCCCTAATACGCCCACCTTCCTGCGACGCTGGTTTCTTCAAATCAGGTTCATATGGTTCTTCATATTCAGCCCCTGGTTCTGATTCGTAATCGGCAGTTCAGGTGCAATCACCATGTCCGGTTCATTTTGAGGTAGCTTGTGTGCGATTGGGATGAGATGGTGACGGGGCTCACCAACCTCCCAAGGGGGGAGTGCTGGGGTTGGAAGTCATGCTATGACTAAAATAGGACCTGTAACATATGTTATAACAGAGTAAATGTTTGACATTTTTAATATGAAACAGAAAAAAAACCTAATGTAACATGTGGAAGACAGCTTATTTCATATATATAATAAGGAGTCATGACAAAACAGACATTTTCTGTTAAACACGAGTGTTACATGTGTAACAGGCGTTTTTGTCTGCAAACACAGACAAAACTTTGTAGTCTGCAAACATTATACATTTTGACTGCATACAACACACTTTGACTGCAAAAAAAGATATGCTACACACGTAACACCCTAACTAAACACACAGATGCTATAACTAAATACAGAGAAAACACCTTAACAAAATGTTTCTTTACATGATCAGGAATAAAATCTTTAAACTAGTGAATGCTTTAGGTTGATAGGTTCATACATAGGACAATACAAGTGAAAGATTTAATTTATTTTAAGAATTAAAAAAAACAAATTAAATAAAATCAATTAGTATGCTTACTAAAAATGATGAGATGAATGTTTTGGAAAAAAAAAGATCTAACAAGACAATAATGGCTAATAATAACTTGAAACACCATGAATATATAAAAAACTAATAACTTGAAACACCATGACAAAACAGACATTTTCTGTTAAAAACATGTTGGTAACAAAAAAAAAAAAAGAAACTCATATATGAGAAAACACAAAACAATACACAGACATGCTGCAAAAAACACGAGTGTTACGTGTGTAACAGACGTTTTTGTCTGCAAACACAGATAAAGATTTGTAGTCTGCAAACATCAGTGTGTTTGACTGCATACAAACACACTGTGACTGCAAAAAATGATATGCTACACACGTAAACACCCTAACTAAACATAGCTGACTCATATAACTAAACACAGAGAAACACCTTAACAAATGATTCTTTATAAACAAAATTGATTATTTATAAAGAAATATATAATACCCAATATATGAGAATAAATATTTTTTTATAAAGAAATATATACTACCCAATATAGTGATACATTACATAAAATCAAATTAAATAAAATCAATTAGTATGCTTACTAAAAATGATGAGATGAATGTTTTGGAAAAAAAAAGATCTAACAAGACAATAATGGCTAATAATAACTTGAAACACCATGAATATATAAAAAACTAATAACTTGAAACACCATGACAAAACAGACATTTTCTGTTAAAAACATATTGGTAACAAAAAAAAAAAGAAACTCATATATGAGAAAACACAAAACAATACACAGACATGCTGCAAAAAAACACGAGTGTTACGTGTGTAACAGACGTTTTTGTCTGCAAACACAGACAAAGATTTGTAGTCTGCAAACATCATACATTTTGACTGCATACAAACACACTGTGACTGCAAAAAATGATATGCTACACACGTAAACACCCTAACTAAACATAGCTGACTCATATAACTAAACACAGAGAAACATTTTAACAAATGATTCTTTATAAACAAAAATGATTATTTATAAAGAAATATATAATACCCAATATATGAGAACAAATATTTTTTTATAAAGAAATATATAACACCCAATATAGTGATACATTACATGATCATGAAATAAAATCTTTAACCAGTGAATGTTTTAGGTTGATAGGTTCATACATAGGACAATACAAAGTGAAAGATTTAGATCTTTTTTTAGGAATTAAAAAAAACAAATTAAATAAAATCAATTATTATGCTTACTAAAAATAATGATGTGAATCTTTTGGAAAAAAATAACCATCTAACAAGACAAAAATGGCTAATAATATCTTAAAACACCATGAATATATAAAAAAATAATAACTTGAAATACCATGAATACATGGACATAAAAAAAACAGAGGGCAAAATAGAGATTCATAACCCGGTCGTCTTCTCCGGTCGTCTTCTCCGGTTGTCTTCTCCGTCGTCGTGCTTCGTCGTGTTTCCGCCGCCGTCGTATTTAGTTGTCGGCTTTGAGAGAGAGGAGGTGAGAGGACTCGATCTGAACAGAGGACTCGATCTGGTATGTGGGTTGCAAATAGAAGTTGGATCTAAACAGAGTTGCAGGTTTTTGGTTGTAGGGTTTGAGAGAGAGAGGAGGTGAGAGTACTGGGTTTGAGAGAGAGGAGGTGAAAGAGGGAATTTAGGGAAATCAAATTTTGAAAAAATGGGAAAGAGATGATTACATATATACTGTCAATTAAAGGGGTTGAAGAAAGAGAAAGAGGGGAAAATGACTAAAATACCCTTTCCCTCAATAAATTAATGTTAAAAATCTTGGTGATGTGGAACAATGAGGGCCACAAGATGGGTTTGTGGGGGTTTCTTCATTTTAGGGGGTTTTTCCTATATACTTAGCCTATATATATATATATATATATATATATATATATATATATATATATGAATATTGATGTCGCATACTTAATGATATATGAATATTTAAAATATATTTGCATATGGGATATAGTTTAATATTTGAAATTTGAATTCCTAGAACTTGAGTCGGTGACTTTTCTAACTCAGCATAAATTATGGTAAGCCTAAATTTCGGGTTAAATTGATTTATAATCAATCATTCATACAAAAAAATAAATGAGAGCTATTATTGTAAACCGAATTTCGTATTAATAGTAATATAAATTAATAAGATTAAAAAATCGTAATAAATAAAACTGCATAAACAATGACTCACGGATTCAATATATTTAGGATTATATAAATGCTTAAACCGATGATATACATAAATAAATCGAAATCAGAAAAAAAATGAATATACCAGGAATCGATGATATGAATTCAAAAATCAATGATATACATGCATAAATAAAAAATAAGAATGAATATACCAAGAATCGGAAATAAAAAAAAATTACGATTACATTAAATAACTGCTCAAAGCCTGAGAGAAGTTTTTGAGTTGTCCTCCCGCCATAAGGCGGTGATTGAATGCCTAAAGGGTCCTCATGCGCAGGATTTTTTGACTGTTATCCCGATTGAGGGTTTGGGTCAATGCATGTCCGCAGTAGAGTACAGGGCTATACTCAAGTATCGGTTGATGATCCCTATGTATCCGGAAGATGAGACATGCCCCATCTGCCGTAAAGCTTGCATGGATAAATATGGGGAGCACGCAATCCATTGCAAAGAGCTCCCTGGGTTCAAATACCGGCATGACTGGGTGAGAGACGTTTTGTGGGACATCCTGAGAAGAGCTGGGATTTTCGCAAAAAATGAGGCCACTGTAAATTTTCTCACAGACCCTGCGGAAGGGAGATCTACCCTGCGACCAGCAGATCTGCTTGTCTTTGGTTGGGAGAGGGGGAAACATGCTTGCGTGGACCTCACAGGGGTATCTCCTTTGGTTGGGTTAAGGGAAACATGGTTTGTAGCTGGGCTAGCATCGAGAAAAGCGGAATCGAAGAAAGTAAATAAGCATGCTAAAGCTTGTGCAGAGAACCAACATGTCTTTATCCCTTTGGCCTTTGATACCTTTGGCTCCCTAGCACCAGAAGCTATTCGTTTCTTGACTAGGGTCCAACGGGTCGTCCACAACAACGGTTCATCTCCAGGGGGCAAGGATTTGTCTTTGGTAGACTAGGTTTCGCTATACAAAAAGGGGTGGCGGCGCAGCTTGTTGCCCGTCTACCTTCTATTGTAATGTAACTTTCGTATTTTGTTTTAATAAACTTGACCTCTTTTAAAAAAAAATTAAATAACTGGAAATCAAGATGAAGTTTATGACATAAACGATTAAATAACTAAATGAACATAAACGATGAAAATTGATAAAAAAAAAAAATAACTAAATGAAGTTTATGAACATAAACGATTGTATTCAGGAGTAGAATATTGGAAATCAAGATGAAAATCAAAAGAAAAAATGAAGATTGAGAAAAAAAAATGATGGAATATTACTTTGAATAAAATCAGATGGAAGAATAGAGAATGAAAGTTGGAAGACTTGTAAAGGAAGAATGAAGATTGAGAGCATGTTTGGCTCTCCTTATTCCCACCTCCTTATAACTTATAACTTTTCCAAAAAGTTAATAAGTTACAAAAAGTGTTTGGCAAAATGAAAAGAACTTTTTGTTTTAACTTTTTGTAAGCCTATGATAAGTTGTTTTGGAAAAGTAAGGGATGAGTGACTTTTTGAACCTCCTTATAACTTATTGATGGTTATTTACCAACATGCCCTTATTATATCCTTACACCTTCCCTCCTTTTACCCTTTTTGGTCATTTTACCTAATAAGTTAAACCAAACACTTTTTTACAAACTAACTTATCAACTTATTTTTTTTTCCCCACCACATAAGCTAATCCAAACACTTTTTTAAAAACTTCTTTTTAAAAAGTCATAAGTTAATAAGTCCTTTTAACAAAAAGTCCTTTTTGCCTCAAATAAGTTTATCCAAACATGCCCTGAATGTAGAATGAAGGAAAAAAAACGGCTTTTATAGATAAGTAGATTGAGCTCCATATAAGACTTGGATCCTAGAGGCCCTTTCTAAGGTCTCAATTCGACCCGATGGCTACTCAATTATTATATAGGTAGAGGTAGATTCGTATTTTGAAGATTTTTGCTTTTCTTTTTTTTCCCCCACTGCATTTGCTTATCAAATTATGGACACACGTGAAACATCCTAATTTTCGATAATTTATCTTGAGAATATACTCATTTTTATTTAGACCTACCTATTTACTTTAGTATCATTCAATATGAGTTCATCACCTTCGATGTCAATTTATAAGTTTGAAAAAAAGCCGTCTAAGTTAGGTTATTCAATACTCTTAGTACACCAAAATTCCATTTTGAGTCAAATTTTTTTTTTCAAAACCACCCTAAGTCCTAAAATTTAATCATATGAGTTCTAATGGTGATTATAACAATTTCAACTTTTAATATATAAGTGATATATTTATTCCATAAATTTTCATATAATGCCGAACCGTTGGTTTCCAAAGATATGATGAATCTACAAAAACTACATATTTAGGTTCAAACCTACCTAGGTTCCTAAACTTACAAAGAGATGGTAGACCCTACAAACATATGTGTAGTTTTCACATCAGAGTCAAAATGTCACACTTGTAATTGTCAAATGTAAATTTAAACAATAAACTTGCATACCCTATCTAGAAAAAAAAAGGCTAACTCAAACCAAGTAGATACCATTACTGTCCCATATTTTCAACTACGGATCAAAATGTAATCTTTTTTTATTGTAGTTTTGACTGCTTTAACATTAACAATCTAGGTGGCAAAAGTACAAAAAAACGAAAAGTTTAACGCCCTTTTCAATGAAAAGTTTTACAGCCTAAGGATCGATATACCTCTCACGCCTTGTCAAAAGTAATTTGAACCCTTTCAAATAAACTTTTTAAATATTATAAAAATAAGAATATTATAGAAATAATATACAGTCTATCACAAGAGGATTGATAAAGTAACCGAACCAAATACCATGTTGCAAAGCGTCAACCCCGTAGCATCACGCGGGTTTTCCTACTAGTACCCACATATATCGTGTCTGAAAAACCTTTTCTAAGTTATAAAAAAACAGTCCAACACTTATAGCCTAGTTGGTTGAGGGCCTAAATTTTCCTATGGGAGGCTTGGGTTCAATTCTCACTAGCTACATTTGGAGGACATTGGTGGATGGGAAATGAGGGATGACCCGGCCATTGGCTTGGGTTCGAGTCCTGATCCCAACCGGTTTTACCGATTATTTCACTGTCGTGCCTTCGGGCGGGTGAGTGATCGTGTTTTCCCGAGAATTGGTGACAATTGGTGGCCCGGGTACTCTTGAGTACCTGATTCGCCAAAAGGGTGCCCGAGAGTGCTCGAAATTGATTCATTGGCTGTTCATAAAAAAAGTTATAAAAAAACACAAAAATAAATTATACTTGTGTAGGATCCTTCTATACATTGACTATGTTCAACGCATGGAGTGAAAAATAATGCAACTCTCAGACCCCCAAAAGACCGAATCATGGAGGAATCAATGCACCGATGGGCGGGAATGTAGTCAAACCCCTTTTATTAAATTCAAGATTAAATAACAAAAAATTTTTTCTTCAATAAAACAAATAATAAAAATATCCATTATTCAAAAAGTTTCCATATTCAGTCTACAGTCACATGCTCCCCGTCTCCACTCTCTGTGTCATGTTATATCCGCCTTTGATGCCACTTGCATAAATATATTAATTTCATCTTCTTTCCCTCCAGTCAAAGGTATCTTTCTATTGCATTTTCTTCTTCTTCTTTAATTGGGTATTTCAACAAATTTTTAACACTGTTATATTGATTCTTGACCTGATCTGTTCTGGGTTTGTGTGGAAACTTGCATTGGTTTTGAAAAACAGAATCTTTTTTTATTTATTATTTGCTTTTAACACAAGTTACATAAGATTCTTTTTTGTTCATATGTATATGTATTGGTTTGCAGAAGGAAATGTTGATGTGGTTTTGAAATTTAGAGGTTCATTGTGATGGATAAGAAGTGTTCTGACCAGGTTGAGACCGAAAGTTGCACATCTGTATTGTCACATTCGGATGATAAGGTGATTTTCGGTTCATATTTGTTGTAATTATGTGCTATAATGTTGTATGCTGATCAAATGCTGGTATTTGGTTACATGGTTTGTATCAACTTTTGGTATTTGGCTGGTTATGGCTAATTATTTTATTCAATGCCACTGATTCCTTATTGCAAGTACATATGGTTGTCCTGTTCATTACATAACCGGAAAATCGTATAGACATTAATTTATAGGATATTCTCATCATCTAATTTGCTCAAATACTCAAAACCTTGCGCAGTTGAAGGCCAGATTAGTTCAGTAAAATTATATAAAAAAAAGTCAAACCAGTTGTAATGGATGGTCTAATCTGTTCAAATATTGGCCAACAACTTGCTACGTCGTATCAGATTGCATCAAAATGCATCAGTCGCATAATCGCATGAAATGTGCATTTATAGAATCGTCCATAGTTGCAGCTGATGTGATCTCATCACTGCATTGTGCGCATCACGCATTATGCACTTATGATGCTCACATCATCAAACCAAGTTGTATATGTATGTATGTGCACGTGAGTGTATATATTAATACATAATTATATCTATAAATGTTAGTCAAGCTTTAATATGTTCAAATGCAGAATGTTTTTTTTTTTTTTTTAATTATGGTTTTAGTTTATTTTATCATCTCCATTTTCAGGAGAGTTTAAGGGAACCACTGAACCAATCACAATCACCTGAACTCACCTCAACAGTATCTATCCCAAACTCAGAGGTTAATGACAGTTTTAAGAGCCTGACCGAAAAGTTATCAGCGGCTCTTGTCAATGTTGGTGCTAAAGAAGATTTGGTTAAGCAACATGCTAAAGTTGCAGAAGAAGCCGTTGCAGGTACCATTTGTAACGATTATCTGATTATTTAGAGTAGAATAACTGTTTTTAGATAATATTAAGGTTGTATTTATTACATATAACAGTTTTTATTCCTTTAGGTTGGGAAAAGGCTGAAAACGAAGTTACAACATTAAGACAACAACTTGAGGCAGCCGTGCAGCAGAATGTGGCTCTTGAGGCTAGAACCAACCATCTGGATGCTGCTCTTAAGGAATGTGTAAAACAACTAAGGATATCAAAAGATGAACACGAACAAAGAGTTACCGAGATTGTACAACAGAAAACACATGAATGGGAATCGACTAAAAAGGACCTTGAAACACAGATTTCTAATCTGCACGCAAAATTACAAGTCGCTAAACTCGAAATCCCTCCAGCCACTGATTCAAAAATTGTTTTAAAGCTTGAGAATCTTGAGAAAGAAAACTTGACCCTTAAGTCTGAGCTCAGTGTCCAATCAGAAGAGTTAGAGATTCGGACCATTGAGCGCGATTTGAGCACTCAAGCAGCAGAAACTGCAAGTAAACAACAGTTAGAGAGCATAAAGAAAGTGGCAAAACTTGAAGCAGAGTGCAGGAGGCTGCAATCATTGACACGTAAATCTTCTTACATGAATGATAATCATAAAGCTGTTTCGGTCTCTTCATTTTATGTTGATTCTCTCACAGACAGTCAATCAGTTGACTCGTTTAAAATGAACAATGTGGAGTCTAATGAAGTTGATCAAGGAGGTTCAGATTCTTGGGCACTGGCACTTATGGCTGAGCTTGATCAGTTCAAAAGTGCGAAATGTGTGGCAAAAAATGTAATTTCTTGTTCTGATATTGACAATATGATGGATGATTTCTTGGAAATGGAGCGAATTGCTTCGTTATCTGACGGTCAGATTGAAACCTCACGTTGTAACTCTGAAACCGAAGATAGTCCTATGAAAACTGAGCTTCAAGTAATGAGCCAGCGCGTATACGAGCTAGAAGATGCTCTAAATTCAGCCAAAGAATCTCTTGCATTCTCAAATGCTCAACTTGCTGATACAAAAAGTCAAATGGTTGAGCTTCAAAAGGAGTTGACTGATGTCTATAAGTCAAAGGAGTTGCTTGAATCTCGGCTTGTTAGAATGGAATCAGAGGCCCGAATCATGTCTACTGAAGTTGATTCGATAAAGGCAGATATCGAAAAGGAAAGAAGTTTCTCATCTGAAATGAAACTTAAATGCGAGGGTTTGGAGAAAGAACTTGGGGAAAAAACAGAGGAAATTCGGCTTCAAAGGGCTGTTAATTCAAACGTTGAACAAAAAGTTAAAAAGGTACCCTTTTTACATTCTTAATTTAAAAAGCGTGAGGCGCACCGAGATGTTTAGGTCCCCAAAACCTAAGGCATGAGCCAAGAGCTTCACATACGAAGACTTTGCTACCATAAATTTTTCATCCATGTTTTTATTGTTTTTACATATCAGCCTCCAACGGATCCTAATTTTGACCAATTCTGACCAAGAAGTAGGTGAGGCTCCACCTCAAACCCTGAGGCGTTTACTAACTCGCCTCGCGCCTTTAAAACCAGGAGTTGCATTATATTTGGTGATTTATGTTATATTACTACTATAAGTTTGTATATGTTAAAAAAATTATTTCTTCATTCGCAGGATCTTGAGGTAGTAGCAGCCGATAAATTTTCTGAGTGCCAAAGCACAATATCATCACTCGCTAGACAGTTGGAATCTTTAGCGGCTCTTGAAGACTTCCTGATCGACATGACAAATCTACCTGGCTTTTCTGGATCATCTGATCCAATAACTGGTGGCGAGCTATGGAAGTTGCATTCAAACGACACATTTATGCCGAAAAAGATTCTAATGCCGACAAAACAAGCCAACAACATCTGTAGTTTAGCATTGAATGGTGATGATGATGAGTCACCATCTTCATCGTCTTCATCATCTTCATTTGCTGTTTCGTTAAACCATTTTGGCGCTCGTTCTGAAAGCAAGAACGGGTTTGAAAAGATGTTATATAGGCATAAGAATGGAATTCAAGGTGACAGTCATTAGTGTTGAATAAATGTGGATTAAACTGTGTTTAGATAAGTAGACTTTCATAGATTGCATTGCAGGCTGCTGTAGCACTTACTTAGGCTTTTGTATTGTTTTTGCAATAGCTGAAGTCATCACTTTGTTTGTCCATCATAGTTGTTTAATGTCAGGTTGATGTATTTTTTATAGGTGATGAAAATTGATTAGAAACTTTCAGATAATAGCTTATGCAGTTGTAGTTAGTAGAGGAGCTGGAAATTCTATGAAATTTGTGCAATTTATGAATTGATTATAAATTTAGCATTGAGAGTGAGTGGAGTGGAGTGGAGTGGAGGGGCGTGGGTTTAGGAAGTGGAGGGGCTTGAGTTTGGGGCTTGGGTTTTAAATAAGTTTGTGTGTATAATTTTTTTTAAAGCAACCAATTAAGTTACGGCCCACCCCACCCCACGCTCGTGACAATTCACATGCCATAAGGGCCACGCCCCAATTCTCACGCCATAGGGGGTGGTGTTTGGGCTTGATTGGGTGCCCCACGCCACTTTTTCCATACCCACTACTTACAGTCTGACAGGGTGGAAATTGTGGTGATTGGGAGTATTTATGAATTCATTATGTAGCCTTTCTTATATTTATTAACTTTTGAATCTATTCTGAACAATTAAAATTAATTAGTTAATTACAACTTTTTTCAACTTATTTTATGATTTAGAGAGTTTATTATACATATTGAATATTAGTTTTTTATAATTCTTTTAGAAAAAAAACGAGTTAATTTGAGTCATCAAACTCGTTCTCAAAATTAGGATAACAAAAATGAGCTAAGCTTACCCGTTTAACTTCGAGGGTAGCCCCAAATTAAGGGTACAATGGGCACAACCCTTACCCTTTCACTTAGACACACGGTTTGATCATGGGGTAAAAGGACATGGAGCAATATCTGACAGCCACACAGTAGAGGGGGAATTCCCTCCAACTCCCTGGAAACCACAGGGTGATGATGGCGTGGGAGAGTAGCATGGAGGGTTTTTTTTTTTTCTTAATTAAACAACGAATCACAATCAACCATAATCCAACAACCAACAACAACCATTCACCTGAACCTCACATTTTGTCTCACGCTGGTGGAGATCTTCAAGTCCCAAGGGGCCACACCAAAGAGGGGGTGGTGTTGGTGATGTGGATAGGGCTTCACATCCCCTTCCACGCCCACGCACCGTATAGTCTTACCTTTACTCATTTACCCAATCACATAAAGACACACCATTTACACCACAATCATATAAACACACTCCATTTGAACCCAAAACATTCTCCCACTTACCCTCATTGTTAGAGGAGCAACTCTCAAATACTCTCATCCATTATTTATTTACTCTAAAACATCTATACATCTAATATTTGAAAGCAATGTGGGACACTTGGCATTTCCACATTGCAAGTTCAATTATCTCTCTTCCTATCACTATGCCACATGTCACCTTGTGGGTTTTTATAAAATTTTCGTTTTTTTAAATCAAAAATCACAAATATATAAATAATCCTTAAAAAACCCACATACATAACATAACCTCACTTTCATCGTCGCCTCCTTTCAAACCGAAACCCTAATCAGGGCGATTCAACGTTTTAATTCATCTCCAATCCAAGGTAATCTCTCTTTCATTCTTATTACAATTAATCGATGTTATTCTATCTTTTTTTCTGTCTTGTGTTGAACTGATTTTGCTATTCTGTTTGTATAGTCTCGATTCATTGTTTTTTTTTGTATTAATCTTATAGGGTTTATGTTTTAGTTTTAGATTTAGGGGTTTTTATTGTTCGATTGATAAGACTAAGGTTTGAGTGATTGTTCTTTATTGATCGTTGGATTATTATTAAGATTGATGATTTAGGGTTTATGTTTTAGGTTTAGATTTAGGGGTTTTTATTGTTCGATTGATAAGACTAAGGTTTGAGTGATTGTTCTATAATGATCGTTGGATTATTATTAAGATTGATGATTTAGGGTTTATGTTTTAGGTTTAGATTTAGGGGTTTTTATTGTTCGATTGATAAGACTAAGGTTTGAGTGATTGTTCTTTATTGATCGTTGGATTATTATTAAGATTGATTAGTGGTTTGAGTGATTGTTCTTTAATGATCGATTTAGGGATTTTTATGTTCAACTGAGTTTATGATGAACCATTTTAGCCTACAATGAGGCCTCATTAGGGTGCTTGACTTGGTTAAATGATCTTATTTCTGGTAAGCTTGCTTAGTAATAATCAGTTTGTGATTTTAATTTAATTTTTTTTTGTATTTAATTTAGGTTTGTGTTCTTATGCAAACAATACTGGACAGTTTGTGTTTCAAATGTTGTAACTAGACTTGATGTTTGTGATTTGAGATTGAAAGGTTTACAAATTTGGGGCTTTGGTTGTAGCTAAGTTCGTTGGATTATTATTAAGATTGATGTTTTAGGGTTTATGTTTTAGGTTTAGATTTAGGGGTTTTTATTGTTCGATTGATAAGACTAAGGTTTGATTGATTGTTCTTTATTTATCGTTGGATTATTATTAAGACTGATTAGTGGTTTGAGTGATTGTTCTTTAATGATCGATTTAGGGATTTTTATGTTCAACTGAGTTTATGATGAACCATTTTAGCCTACAATGAGGCCTCATTAGGGTGCTTGACTTTGTTGAATGATCTTATTTCTGGTCAGCTTGCTTACTTATATTCAGTTTCTGATTTTAATTAAAAAAAAAATTTGTATTTAATTTAGGTTTGTGTTCTTATGCAAACAATACTGGCAAGTTTGTGTTTCAAATGTTGTAACTAGACTTGATGTTTGTGATTTGAGATTGAAAGGTTTTCAAATTTGGGGCTTTGATTGTAGCTAATTTCATTTATTTGAAGAATTTGATTAAGGTTTTTTATTCGTGATTCTGCTTGGTTTTGAGCTGCAAAAAACCTCTCTGGATTATGAGTAAGCAAGCTAATTTTAAGTTGGAGGACAACGGTATAGTGGTTACTGATTTAGATTATATGCAGACTTTCAATGAAGCTTTCGTGGGTTCAAGTGTTATATTAACTTGAATTTATGTTTTATGTTTTCATTTAGGGTTCAATTAATGTTTTAAGATAGATACGAATGGATATATGTTTTAGGTTTCGATTTAGGGGTTTATGTTTTAGCTTTGGATTTATGTTTTAGCTGTCGATTTAGGGGTTTATGTTTTAGGTTTCAATTTAGGTTTCAATTGATGTTTTAAGAAAGGTACCAATTTATTCTTATGATTTAGGTTTCGATTGGTGGTTTATGTTTTAGTTATCGATTTATATGTATAGATTTTCTGATACAAAGATTTTATTGAGTTTGTAAGTATTTTTGTGATTTAAACATTAATATATGTATTATTAATTATTTTTTGTGGATTGGTACAGGTGCATACACATCCGTGTTACAATGGTTTACGGATTTTGGGTTAAGTCAGAAAATAACAGCCGTGTTTGTTTGGTAAGATATGAATCATGGTTTTAATGTATATACTACACTCATTTTATAATATCCTTATAATTTTAATGTTTGTACTCAGGGGTTACCAAGTGACTATGATGGTTGGATCGACAAGTATGGTTATCCTTCTGGGAATACCAAGATTTGAACCTTGGATGATAAAGTCTATGACATTAAAGTTTTAAACATTGCAGGCAAATGGTTCTTCTACAATGGTTGGAGAACTATGATTACTGAATTAAAGTACCCATCTGGGTGTAACTTTATTTTTCAGTATGATGAAAATCTCAAGTCTTTCAGAATGATTACTTTCCATCAGGATGCTGTGTGTGCACCTGGTACCTTCTTCTACTGCAGATTGGGCGATCCACTTACAACTGATAAACGTTTGGTATGTTTTTTATAACAAGTCCATTAAATCTTACATTATAAAAAAATTTTAGTACACAAACAGCATCGTATTGCGTTAACATTGTTTGTCTTTTTTTCCATCATATCAGTTGTTTCGTTCTTCATGGATTATTCAACCGAACAGTTCCATTGGATCCAATTGACGTTACTGCTCATTCAATTGCACACTTTCAGATACAGCTAGCAGTTGATGATGGTACTATTTATGTCACTGAAGGATGGCCAATGATTAAGGAAACTTTTCCAATTACTACTGATCATCTAATTGTGTTCGAAATCATTAATGAGGTTTTCTCTGTTTTTATTTATTGATTTTTGAAATCTTTATATAATTTTTGTTATTGTTTGCTTTTTATAATTTTCTATACTTTACTAAGAATACTTTTTATTCATTTTACAGACCAACTACAATATGTCGCTTTTTTTTTGAAAAACAAGCTTACTATTGGTCCCGGTCATGTTTCGAAAGCTGAAGTTAATGAGGAGGATGATGATGACAGTGAAGAGGATGATGATGATTATTATAATGAGGAAGACGTCGTTGTCCTTTCTGATGACGACAGTCATGAGGATCCAATGGATGATGATGAGTCCGAAGATGTCCATGATGTAGGTGTGCTGGTAGTTTTCAAAGTTGATAAGCACTTTGTAAGTACAATTATTTCTGCAATGTTTATTAAAATGTTTATAATTTAGTGTATCTGTATTAGTTTCGAGGATGTAGATGTGCCGAATGGTTCATAGACTTTATTTTAGAATTTATTTTTTACACTATACTTTATCCATATTAGTTGCACATAGTTATACGAAATTAGATGGAAAATAACTTATGTGCACAGTAGTGGCTGTTGACAATATTATAACTGAATTCCAGCCTATCTAATTTAGAGACCATGTTCGACAAAATTATAACCATGTTATACAATATTGAAATAAATTGAATGATTTCACTAGCCATCATTCTCTAAGTTTAGATTTTAGTTTATACATAAACTGTTTAGACTTTACTTCACTTTATTTGCTATGCTATGAATGAGCAGAAAGAAAATGAGTCATATAATACAATCACAACTTTGAGTTTATGACGTTTCATTCTTTATTATTTGTGTAGCGTATAAACAGGGAATGGGCAAAGGAGTACCGTTTGAACAGGAAGAGGGCTTTGACAATTCGTGATCAGGAGGGATTTACTTGGGGAGTTTCGGTTGGGATTGAAGATGAGTCAAGATATCCCCGTTACTACATAAGAGGTATGTGGGCTTTTGCCCATGATAAGGAACTCCAGCCTGGTGATGAAATGCATTTCCTGTTTTTCCAGAATCAAGGTGTGTTCAAGCTTACTCATGTTGTTAAGGGTAATGGGAATTAGTTGGGTTTTTGGTGGTTGTTTTTTGGTATACTGATAATATTTTTGGTGGGTAAGTTTTGAACATAATTGATGGTTGGTGATGGTAACACGGTTGCTTTAGTTGTTGACGTTGTTTAGGTTTGATAAAAACTTTAGGTGGGTAACTTTTGGACATGTTTAATCGTTTGTAATCACAAAGTTTTGCACGTTTACTACTGATGTAGTCATTCGTGAATTTTTGGTTGTTTTGTGTTTACAATTACTATTATTTTGGGTTATCTTTATTAGTAAAAATAATACTATATTTTGCATTTTATGTTACAAACTTGGTTATATCTTTGAATGTTATTTGTTGGGGTTTTTATCAATAATTAATGTTTAATAAAAAAAATTACCAACCAAAATATATTCAATTTTTGGTAAATTGAAAAACTTTAATAATATGAAATATATAATGACGGTTTAACTTTTTTTAAAGAAAAAATTACGCCGTTAGTCCTTATGCTTTACCCCAAATTTGAATGTAAGGTATTAATGTTTTATTGTTTCTTATTAGGGTATTAGACTTTTAATTTGTTTTAATGTAGGGTATTAGGCTTTTAATTTGTTTCAATGTAGGGTATTAGGGACTAACATAGTTAAAACTTAACTAAGTTTGAGGGGTATTATGGTCCATTCACCTATTTATAAAGAAAAACAAAATAAAAGCCAAAACCCACTTGTACAAGACTCGAACCTGGGACCTTGGCTTATTAAAAAAACAGGCAAACCAACTGATCTAAGCTATCAGATGGTTATTATTCCGATCAGATTCTTTATAAATGAAATCGATGCAAGTCATCTTCCCCAATTCAACCCAAACCAAAATATATTCAATTTTTTCTTTTTTAAATAATAAAGGTTTGAATTTGACTCAATTTTTGGTAAATTGAAATCATTCAATAAGATTAAACGGTTTTCATTCTAAAAATTCAAAACATATTCGTTTTTTTTACTTTAGGCAACGTTTGACTTTTTATTAAATGTAATTGTAGTAGATTGGTTTTTCATTTAACTCAAAATTCCATTAGTAGTAAAAATCAACCAAATTTAACAATTACATTTAAGGTAAATTTCGTATACTTAAACAATTCTTTTTTGACCAAAGCATCCAAATTTTAAAAACAAACACTTAACAATTCTTTCATCCAAATATAACAAACATGCAAATTAAATTTACCGGATTAAATTTTAAAAAGAAACAATTAAACAATTATTTGGTAAATTTGAAACATTTAAATTTTCTAATAAAACATTCAATAAGTTTTTTAAACATCAATTAGTAGTTTTTGTTTCATAACTGTAACATTGTTTCAATTTTTTTTATACTATTAACAATGCTTGACTTCTTTAACAAATTACAATTTTTTACACGGTTTTACTTTTTTAGAACTTTACATAGTAACAAACAATAAAATAATTTTTCAGCGTTAACAACTTTCAATAGATTTAGACTAACAATCAAATTAAGTCCGCTAAAAGTAATTGTTTTACACACATTTGAAATCTTTATATTTTATAAACAAACAATAAAATTATTTTTTGGTATATTTTAACCTTTAAATTTTATACATAAAATAATTATTATTAAAAATCGTGTATATTAAAAAAAAAACTCGAATGTCCTAAGTATAGAAACATATTAATGAAATTGTATATATGTTTATGATGTGTGAAATGTGTAGTAAATAAATCGGTTAAGTTTTAAAAATGGAAAAACCTACAAAACCACACACTAACGGCATGTGTACCGGTCGTAGTGTAGCAGAGCAAGTAAGTCAGAGTATCGAACCGTGGACACAATATGGCGACTCTCGGTACTAAACCTCTGTCGACTCCTAGCCTAATAATTTGGTTTTTGAGAAAATTATTTTTAAATTAAATAAATAAATAAAGCAATTAAATCAACTAAGACAGAAACACAAACAGGAACAGGAAGCAGAACAGACAACTCGAAAACTAGAGAGAAACTGAGATAATATGGAAAACAACTACCTAGGTCTAGAATCCTACCCGCAACTCACAACGCTCGGAATTGGATAATGGAATGGCTACCGGGTTCCTAAAAATACGTCTGACTCAAGAAAACCCTAAAGAATGCTAGATCACCTCCCGGTCTCACTAACACCTCTTGGAAAATCCTAAGGGACATGTAAATCACCGGTTACTACTTCGGATCACCTCCCAGTCTCACCTCACTAGGGAATGCTAAGGTACTCAAAAGATTCGCTCACCTCCCGGTCTAGCTAATATCAACACACCCGAAAGTGTGAAGGAGTTATCTAAGTGTGACGACCCGGAAAATTTTTCTTCTTATTTGTTTTCTCTCCTCGACTTCGGGAAATTTTCGGGACGAAAATTCTTTCAACAGGGGGATGATGTGACACCCGGCAACTTCCGGTAACTAACTTTTGAAAACTTAGTAAGTCTACCTTAGTGAGTCGCGCATACGTTACACATAACAAGGTCGGTCGGGTCGAGTCGAGTCGCACATCATTAGGGTTTTAACATACGCAAGTCTCGGGTCCCGGGAATTGGTGATCGGGTGGGAACGTGTTATTTATCATGCATTATATGTTGGTAATCATTATGTGACTTGTCGGTATGTGGAAACGTGTTTACATATGTTAAAATAGGGTTTAACGCGCCAAAAACCCGGACACACAGACTATAGGCGATTAGGCCATGTGATATAGCCTAATCGCCAGTATATGAGGCGAGTAGGGGAAGTCTTTAAGCGAGTAGGATGCTACTCGCATGAAGGTTCATGCGAGTAGCAGTCCTAATCGCGTATACTGCTGCGTACTCGCCTGAACTGCTCCGAACGATTAAAAACGCCTATAAATACCACCCTTGACCTCCAAAACATCATTTATACTACCCTAGCCGTCCCATAACCTATCTCAACCTACAAACACCCTCTGGAACCTATTTTTACATCAAAACAACCATTTCCAAGCTTATTCCATCATCTCCTCTTGAATACAAGGTGTGTTCTTCAAACCCAAACCTTTAAATGATTATGTTTTACTCCCTAAAAGTCCAGACCTGACTTATAAATGTTTTTGTCTTTGAAAACCCATTTAAAACCATTTTCAAACAAACCCACACCTTTACATGTGTTATATGTGTTCTATGTGATTAAAGATAGAATTTTTAGGATTGAATCATGGTTGTTTTTGTGTTATTATGATGTTTATGGCTATTACAAGTTAGTATGATGATGTCCTAGGAGTTTGAATGGTTTTGGTTGTGTATTGTTGATACTTGATGTTTTGACCCATTTGAAGGATTTTGGATGATTAAGGATGATATGAGGTGTGTTGTTGATTGTATGATGTTAGGGTTTGCTCTAGGATGATGCTAGAACAGTAGGATGCTATCGGATAACGTGGTTATGTGATCTAATCTGAATAATTGCTATTTAGGGCAAGTTCTTGCATGTTGATGTGATGTTTACATGCTAAGTTGCTATTTTGGGAAAACGCTCGCATTCGGAACTGTTAGAACGATGAAAACTTAGGGGTTTTGCTTGAAATATGTTTGTTAATGTGTTAGGATGATTATTGAATGTTCTTACATGTTTCGGATCTGATTTGGAGTGTTCGGCGCGCGAAATTGCACTACAGAATTGCAGAGGCGAGTAGGATCCTACTCGCATGAGGCTTTAGGCGAGTAGGCTCCTAAATGCCTGATGTTCAGGCGAATACAAGCCCTAATCGCCTATATATAGGTGAATAGAGGCCTATTCCCCTCAACTACTAGCATTTACAATCCTAAATGCTAGTTTGATTCCTAATCGCGTATAATGCTGCTGTATGTATATTTTAACATCCCGGAACATGATTTGACGCCTAGGAACATGATAGGAACCCCGGGATACACCCAATGACTTAGTAACACGTGTTCGGACCTGTTTACGCGTTAATCGGACATTATGCTAGACTAAGTGAACTGTTGCGTGTATTAAGTGTTTAATTGCATATGTTGCATGATGTCTTGTATTTATCTAACACGTGGAATGTCGGGTCACCAATGGGATGTCGAGTCTTGTCTTACGTAGTCTTGTTGTCGGTCAAACACGCTTTTCGGACACATAATGGTCATGGACTGGACTTAGGGACTAATGAACCCGATGGGTTATTAGTCTAACTTGACACATATCTTATGATAGGTCGCCAATAGTTGGGGCTATCATACCTTACAGACGGTTTACTCATATCACGCATACGGTTTACTCTTAAACGGAATACGCAACCTAAGGTGAGTTCACGGCCCCACATTTTACGGTTTATGTTTTCGGGGGAGAAACATGCTTAAAACTCTTTTATGACTTATGACTTGTTGAACTCTTGTGGCTCGTGACTCTTTATCACGTTATACTATGGCTTACTTATCGTACTATACGGTTCATCAAAAGTCCCTTAGAAACCACTAACATGGGTATATGGCGGGGAAATATGGATAGCGCTATTGGGAACTGACAAACCCCACTCGACGGTGGGACCGGCGAGTGCATATTGTCTCTAATAAAACAAGGTCTACCGGTGATGACGGTAGCCCATAGGAAACTAAGGGTAACTACACGGCTTAGTCAGCATTGGTTTCACCCGTATGAGTATCTCATTCTGCGCCTAGCTAGCGTTCTCATAAGCATAGTAGTAACTGTGATGGTAACGGTTTTCGAAGGATCACTTTAAACGTTTAATTAAAACCTGTGAACTCACCAGCATTTTATGTTGACTCTTTTAGCATGTTTTCTCAGGTCGCTAAGGTAGCAGCTGTCGGATAGGCGCACGAGGTCGCACTGGAGTCGTCTCGCATCTAGGGTCTCATTTGCACGCTTTGGATTCATGAACTTTTGAACTTATGTTTTATTTCTGCATGACTTTTGTAAACTTTAAATGCTTCCGCACTGTTGAATGTTGGTTTTAAACTTATGCATGGTTTTGTTTACGTATGTTTTTACATTTAGACGTCGTTTATTGTGACCGTTGACTTAGATCCTGGTGTGTCACACGCCTCGCGGTAGAACTCCGCAGTTGGAAATTTGAGGGTGTGACAGATTGGTATCAGAGCCAATGGTTATAGTGAACTAGGACTGCATGTAGAGTCTAGACTATAGCCGAGTCTCACACACTAGACGGTCACATACATTTAAGTCGTGTCTTTTGGTAAACATACTAACCTTGTCGGGGTGTCGGTATCCTTACCACACAGTGTCACATTACCTATCTCATACTTGGTTATTCCTAGCTTTATTTATCTTCTTCTTCGGGTTTGCAGTCGAGGGAACATGTTTGTTGATCTTTTGAGTTGGTTGTATCTTTCTAAGATGCGGGTACCGGGTGACTTGAGGTTCGAGCTCGGGGCACGCCTTGAGGACCATGTAGAGCAATTTATCATTTCGGGTGCACACGAAATCATAAGTTGAGATGCATGGAAGACTTGGTGGATCTCGTGTTGGGATTAATGGTCACGTTCGAACCCGATCCTAGGCTTTTCATATTCTCTTGGTTTAGCGTTGGTGATGGGTCTGAGTATTTGTTTCTTGTTCCTTCTCAGAAGATGTCAGGACGCACTGGAGGACGCACTGGAGGACGCACTGGAAGACGCACTGGGGGACGACGTGGAGGCCACACTGGTGGGGGTAGAGGTGGTGGTAACATCACCTTGACGTATGATGAGCTCAATGAGATGATGCAGCAACAGTTGGGCGTTGCATTAGCTGCTTTTCAGGCTGCCCAGCAGACTTTTATGGGTGCTACTGCTCCTCCGGTTCAGGCAGGTGTTGCCTATAAGCGGTTTAAGGATTGTCAGCCTCTCAGCTTCCAGGGTACAGAAGGAGCTGTGGAGTTACTCAGGTGGTTGGAGAAGACGGAGTCGGTGTTTGCTTTATGTGAGACTCCAGCGGTGGATTGGGTGAAGTTTGCTTCGAGGACTTTTGTAGGAGCCGCCTTGACGTGGTGGAACTGCGTCACACAGACACTTGGTCTTGGGGAGGCCAACGCCATGCCTTGGGCGGATTTTGTGCGTAGGTTGAAGGATGAGTACGGCCCGCGTGAGGAGATTAAGAGGTTGGAACAGGAATATGGGAATCTTAAGATGGTTGGTTCTGAGGTTGAGGAGTACACGATCAGGCACAACGAGCTAGCAGTGATGTGTCCAGGTTTGTCTACACCAGAGTATAGGAGGATAAAGCAGTATCTTGCGGGTTTGGTGCCAGAGATTGCGGGATTGGTGTCTGCTAGGGATCCTACTACTATATCAGAGGCTATGCGATCGGCTACTAAGATGACCAACTTGAAGATTTCTGAGGGTGTCTTGCCTCCTAGGGGCTCTTCTGTGAAGGCGCCGGCAGAGAACAATAGGAAGTGGGAAAGCATGGATAAGGGTTCATCGGGGGTTCAGCGACAACCGGCGGCGAAGAAGGCTGAAGCTTCTGGGTCAGCATCGGACCAGAAACAAGGGGGCTATGCTGGGAAAAGCCCTAAGTGTGTGCGTTGTGGGTTTCATCACTATGGTACTTGTGAGAGTTTTTGCTGTGAGCGTTGTCAGAAGACGGGGCATCTTGCCAAGGATTGTAGGGTCAACCTTTCCAGGACGACTCAGACTGCTGCTATTACTACCCCTGCTCCACAGGGGAACCAGGGTTGCTTTCATTGTGGAGAAGCGGGGCACTTCAAGCGAAGCTGTCCCAAGTTGAATCAAGGGGGCACAGGGACTGCAGGGAAGGATGGAGACAATGAAGGCGGTGGCCGGTTTATCCGTGCTCATGCTTATGTGATCGGTGCTAGGAGAACCAGATGGACCCAGACACTGTTACCCGTACGTATTCTCTCTTATCTCTTGTTACGCTTTGGTTTTATTTTTACCCACATTGTTGTGCGTTCGTGTCTTCGGGTGTTTTCTTTGTGGTTTGGTCTCGGTTTCTCATCCTTTGGGTCGATGAGGGTCCTTTGGGGATGCTACTTGGACGGTACCAGTGGGCTAGTTATACCGATCATAGTAGTCTCCAGTAGGCCTTCGATCAGGGTCTCTTGTCTTATACTCACATTTGGGAAAGTGGTTTCCCGGTTGTTACTGTCACGTTTGGTTCATGACCTTCACTTGTTGTATTTTGGGGAAACGTTACTTGGGCACAGAAGTCGACACTCATCACTGTTGAAGCCGAAAGAATCTCGGGACGAGATTCCTTTCAACAGGGGGATGATGTGACGACCCGGAAAATTTTTCTTCTTATTTGTTTTCTCTCCTCGACTTCGGGAAATTTTCGGGACGAAAATTCTTTCAACAGGGGGATGATGTGACACCCGGCAACTTCCGGTAACTAACTTTTGAAAACTTAGTAAGTCTACCTTAGTGAGTCGCGCATACGTTACACATAACAAGGTCGGTCGAGTCGAGTCGCACATCATTAGGGTTTTAACATACGCAAGTCTCGGGTCCCGGGAATTGGTGATCGGGTGGGAACGTGTTATTTATCATGCATTATATGTTGGTAATCATTATGTGACTTGTCGGTATGTGGAAACGTGTTTACATATGTTAAAATAGGGTTTAACGCGCCAAAAACCCGGACACACAGACTATAGGCGATTAGGCCATGTGATATAGCCTAATCGCCAGTATATGAGGCGAGTAGGGGAAGTCTTTAAGCGAGTAGGATGCTACTCGCATGAAGGTTCATGCGAGTAGCAGTCCTAATCGCGTATACTGCTGCGTACTCGCCTGAACTGCTCCGAACGATTAAAAACGCCTATAAATACCACCCTTGACCTCCAAAACATCATTTATACTACCCTAGCCGTCCCATAACCTATCTCAACCTACAAACACCCTCTGGAACCTATTTTTACATCAAAACAACCATTTCCAAGCTTATTCCATCATCTCCTCTTGAATACAAGGTGTGTTCTTCAAACCCAAACCTTTAAATGATTATGTTTTACTCCCTAAAAGTCCAGACCTGACTTATAAATGTTTTTGTCTTTGAAAACCCATTTAAAACCGTTTTCAAACAAACCCACACCTTTACATGTGTTATATTTGTTCTATGTGATTAAAGATAGAATTTTTAGGATTGAATCATGGTTGTTTTTGTGTTATTATGATGTTTAGGGCTATTACAAGTTAGTATGATGATGTCCTAGGAGTTTGAATGGTTTTGGTTGTGTATTGTTGATACTTGATGTTTTGACCCATTTGAAGGATTTTGGATGATTAAGGATGATATGAGGTGTGTTGTTGATTGTATGATGTTAGGGTTTGCTCTAGGATGATGCTAGAACAGTAGGATGCTATCGGATAACGTGGTTATGTGATCTAATCTGAATAATTGCTATTTAGGGCAAGTTCTTGCATGTTGATGTGATGTTTACATGCTAAGTTGCTATTTTGGGAAAACGCTCGCATTCGGAACTGTTAGAACGATGAAAACTTAGGGGTTTTGCTTGAAATATGTTTGTTAATGTGTTAGGATGATTATTGAATGTTCTTACATGTTTCGGATCTGATTTGGAGTGTTCGGCGCGCGAAATTGCACTACAGAACTGCAGAGGCGAGTAGGATCCTACTCGCATGACGCTTTAGGCGAGTAGGCTCCTAAATGCCTGATGTTCAGGCGAATACAAGCCCTAATCGCCTATATATAGGCGAATAGAGGCCTATTCCCCTCAACTACTAGCATTTACAATCCTAAATGCTTAATGTTTAGGCATTTACAATCCTAAATGCTAGTTTGATTCCTAATCGCGTATAATGCTGCTGTATGTATATTTTAACATCCCGGAACATGATTTGACGCCTAGGAACATGATAGGAACCCCGGGATACACCCAATGACTTAGTAACACGTGTTCGGACCTGTTTACGCGTTAATCGGACATTATGCTAGACTAAGTGAACTGTTGCGTGTATTAAGTGTTTAATTGCATATGTTGCATGATGTCTTGTATTTATCTAACACGTGGAATGTCGGGTCACCAATGGGATGTCGAGTCTTGTCTTACGTAGTCTTGTTGTCGGTCAAACACGCTTTTCGGACACATAATGGTCATGGACTGGACTTAGGGACTAATGAACCCGATGGGTTATTAGTCTAACTTGACACATATCTTATGATAGGTCGCCAATAGTTGGGGCTATCATATCTTACAGACGGTTTACTCATATCACGCATACGGTTTACTCTTAAACGGAATACGCAACCTAAGGTGAGTTCACGGCCCCACATTTTACGGTTTATGTTTTCGGGGGAGAAACATGCTTAAAACTCTTTTATGACTTATGACTTGTTGAACTCTTGTGGCTCGTGACTCTTTATCACGTTATACTATGGCTTACTTATCGTACTATACGGTTCATCAAAAGTCCCTTAGAAACCACTAACATGGGTATATGGCGGGGAAATATGGATAGCGCTATTGGGAACTGACAAACCCCACTCGACGGTGGGACCGGCGAGTGCATATTGTCTCTAATAAAACAAGGTCTACCGGTGATGACGGTAGCCCATAGGAAACTAAGGGTAACTACACGGCTTAGTCAGCATTGGTTTCACCCGTATGAGTATCTCATTCTGCGCCTAGCTAGCGTTCTCATAAGCATAGTAGTAACTGTGATGGTAACGGTTTTCGAAGGATCACTTTAAACGTTTAATTAAAACCTGTGAACTCACCAGCATTTTATGTTGACTCTTTTAGCATGTTTTCTCAGGTCGCTAAGGTAGCAGCTGTCGGATAGGCGCACGAGGTCGCACTGGAGTCGTCTCGCATCTAGGGTCTCATTTGCACGCTTTGGATTCATGAACTTTTGAACTTATGTTTTATTTCTGCATGACTTTTGTAAACTTTAAATGCTTCCGCACTGTTGAATGTTGGTTTTAAACTTATGCATGGTTTTGTTTACGTATGTTTTTACATTTAGACGTCGTTTATTGTGACCGTTGACTTAGATCCTGGTGTGTCACACGCCTCGCGGTAGAACTCCGCAGTTGGAAATTTGAGGGTGTGACAGATTGGTATCAGAGCCAATGGTTATAGTGAACTAGGACTGCATGTAGAGTCTAGACTATAGCCGAGTCTCACACACTAGACGGTCACATACATTTAAGTCGTGTCTTTTGGTAAACATACTAACCTTGTCGGGGTGTCGGTATCCTTACCACACAGTGTCACATTACCTATCTCATACTTGGTTATTCCTAGCTTTATTTATCTTCTTCTTCGGGTTTGCAGTCGAGGGAACATGTTTGTTGATCTTTTGAGTTGGTTGTATCTTTCTAAGATGCGGGTACCGGGTGACTTGAGGTTCGAGCTCGGGGCACGCCTTGAGGACCATGTAGAGCAATTTATCATTTCGGGTGCACACGAAATCATAAGTTGAGATGCATGGAAGACTTGGTGGATCTCGTGTTGGGATTAATGGTCACGTTCGAACCCGATCCTAGGCTTTTCATATTCTCTTGGTTTAGCGTTGGTGATGGGTCTGAGTATTTGTTTCTTGTTCCTTCTCAGAAGATGTCAGGACGCACTGGAGGACGCACTGGAGGACGCACTGGAAGACGCACTGGGGGACGACGTGGAGGCCACACTGGTGGGGGTAGAGGTGGTGGTAACATCACCTTGACGTATGATGAGCTCAATGAGATGATGCAGCAACAGTTGGGCGTTGCATTAGCTGCTTTTCAGGCTGCCCAGCAGACTTTTATGGGTGCTACTGCTCCTCCGGTTCAGGCAGGTGTTGCCTATAAGCGGTTTAAGGATTGTCAGCCTCTCAGCTTCCAGGGTACAGAAGGAGCTGTGGAGTTACTCAGGTGGTTGGAGAAGACGGAGTCGGTGTTTGCTTTATGTGAGACTCCAGCGGTGGATTGGGTGAAGTTTGCTTCGAGGACTTTTGTAGGAGCCGCCTTGACGTGGTGGAACTGCGTCACACAGACACTTGGTCTTGGGGAGGCCAACGCCATGCCTTGGGCGGATTTTGTGCGTAGGTTGAAGGATGAGTACGGCCCGCGTGAGGAGATTAAGAGGTTGGAACAGGAATATGGGAATCTTAAGATGGTTGGTTCTGAGGTTGAGGAGTACACGATCAGGCACAACGAGCTAGCAGTGATGTGTCCAGGTTTGTCTACACCAGAGTATAGGAGGATAAAGCAGTATCTTGCGGGTTTGGTGCCAGAGATTGCGGGATTGGTGTCTGCTAGGGATCCTACTACTATATCAGAGGCTATGCGATCGGCTACTAAGATGACCAACTTGAAGATTTCTGAGGGTGTCTTGCCTCCTAGGGGCTCTTCTGTGAAGGCGCCGGCAGAGAACAATAGGAAGTGGGAAAGCATGGATAAGGGTTCATCGGGGGTTCAGCGACAACCGGCGGCGAAGAAGGCTGAAGCTTCTGGGTCAGCATCGGACCAGAAACAAGGGGGCTATGCTGGGAAAAGCCCTAAGTGTGTGCGTTGTGGGTTTCATCACTATGGTACTTGTGAGAGTTTTTGCTGTGAGCGTTGTCAGAAGACGGGGCATCTTGCCAAGGATTGTAGGGTCAACCTTTCCAGGACGACTCAGACTGCTGCTATTACTACCCCTGCTCCACAGGGGAACCAGGGTTGCTTTCATTGTGGAGAAGCGGGGCACTTCAAGCGAAGCTGTCCCAAGTTGAATCAAGGGGGCACAGGGACTGCAGGGAAGGATGGAGACAATGAAGGCGGTGGCCGGTTTATCCGTGCTCATGCTTATGTGATCGGTGCTAGGAGAACCAGATGGACCCAGACACTGTTACCCGTACGTATTCTCTCTTATCTCTTGTTACGCTTTGGTTTTATTTTTACCCACATTGTTGTGCGTTCGTGTCTTCGGGTGTTTTCTTTGTGGTTTGGTCTCGGTTTCTCATCCTTTGGGTCGATGAGGGTCCTTTGGGGATGCTACTTGGACGGTACCAGTGGGCTAGTTATACCGATCATAGTAGTCTCCAGTAGGCCTTCGATCAGGGTCTCTTGTCTTATACTCACATTTGGGAAAGTGGTTTCCCGGTTGTTACTGTCACGTTTGGTTCATGACCTTCACTTGTTGTATTTTGGGGAAACGTTACTTGGGCACAGAAGTCGACACTCATCACTGTTGAAGCCGAAAGAATCTCGGGACGAGATTCCTTTCAACAGGGGGATGATGTGACGACCCGGAAAATTTTTCTTCTTATTTGTTTTCTCTCCTCGACTTCGGGAAATTTTCGGGACGAAAATTCTTTCAACAGGGGGATGATGTGACACCCGGCAACTTCCGGTAACTAACTTTTGAAAACTTAGTAAGTCTACCTTAGTGAGTCGCGCATACGTTACACATAACAAGGTCGGTCGAGTCGAGTCGCACATCATTAGGGTTTTAACATACGCAAGTCTCGGGTCCCGGGAATTGGTGATCGGGTGGGAACGTGTTATTTATCATGCATTATATGTTGGTAATCATTATGTGACTTGTCGGTATGTGGAAACGTGTTTACATATGTTAAAATAGGGTTTAACGCGCCAAAAACCCGGACACACAGACTATAGGCGATTAGGCCATGTGATATAGCCTAATCGCCAGTATATGAGGCGAGTAGGGGAAGTCTTTAAGCGAGTAGGATGCTACTCGCATGAAGGTTCATGCGAGTAGCAGTCCTAATCGCGTATACTGCTGCGTACTCGCCTGAACTGCTCCGAACGATTAAAAACGCCTATAAATACCACCCTTGACCTCCAAAACATCATTTATACTACCCTAGCCGTCCCATAACCTATCTCAACCTACAAACACCCTCTGGAACCTATTTTTACATCAAAACAACCATTTCCAAGCTTATTCCATCATCTCCTCTTGAATACAAGGTGTGTTCTTCAAACCCAAACCTTTAAATGATTATGTTTTACTCCCTAAAAGTCCAGACCTGACTTATAAATGTTTTTGTCTTTGAAAACCCATTTAAAACCGTTTTCAAACAAACCCACACCTTTACATGTGTTATATTTGTTCTATGTGATTAAAGATAGAATTTTTAGGATTGAATCATGGTTGTTTTTGTGTTATTATGATGTTTAGGGCTATTACAAGTTAGTATGATGATGTCCTAGGAGTTTGAATGGTTTTGGTTGTGTATTGTTGATACTTGATGTTTTGACCCATTTGAAGGATTTTGGATGATTAAGGATGATATGAGGTGTGTTGTTGATTGTATGATGTTAGGGTTTGCTCTAGGATGATGCTAGAACAGTAGGATGCTATCGGATAACGTGGTTATGTGATCTAATCTGAATAATTGCTATTTAGGGCAAGTTCTTGCATGTTGATGTGATGTTTACATGCTAAGTTGCTATTTTGGGAAAACGCTCGCATTCGGAACTGTTAGAACGATGAAAACTTAGGGGTTTTGCTTGAAATATGTTTGTTAATGTGTTAGGATGATTATTGAATGTTCTTACATGTTTCGGATCTGATTTGGAGTGTTCGGCGCGCGAAATTGCACTACAGAACTGCAGAGGCGAGTAGGATCCTACTCGCATGACGCTTTAGGCGAGTAGGCTCCTAAATGCCTGATGTTCAGGCGAATACAAGCCCTAATCGCCTATATATAGGCGAATAGAGGCCTATTCCCCTCAACTACTAGCATTTACAATCCTAAATGCTTAATGTTTAGGCATTTACAATCCTAAATGCTAGTTTGATTCCTAATCGCGTATAATGCTGCTGTATGTATATTTTAACATCCCGGAACATGATTTGACGCCTAGGAACATGATAGGAACCCCGGGATACACCCAATGACTTAGTAACACGTGTTCGGACCTGTTTACGCGTTAATCGGACATTATGCTAGACTAAGTGAACTGTTGCGTGTATTAAGTGTTTAATTGCATATGTTGCATGATGTCTTGTATTTATCTAACACGTGGAATGTCGGGTCACCAATGGGATGTCGAGTCTTGTCTTACGTAGTCTTGTTGTCGGTCAAACACGCTTTTCGGACACATAATGGTCATGGACTGGACTTAGGGACTAATGAACCCGATGGGTTATTAGTCTAACTTGACACATATCTTATGATAGGTCGCCAATAGTTGGGGCTATCATATCTTACAGACGGTTTACTCATATCACGCATACGGTTTACTCTTAAACGGAATACGCAACCTAAGGTGAGTTCACGGCCCCACATTTTACGGTTTATGTTTTCGGGGGAGAAACATGCTTAAAACTCTTTTATGACTTATGACTTGTTGAACTCTTGTGGCTCGTGACTCTTTATCACGTTATACTATGGCTTACTTATCGTACTATACGGTTCATCAAAAGTCCCTTAGAAACCACTAACATGGGTATATGGCGGGGAAATATGGATAGCGCTATTGGGAACTGACAAACCCCACTCGACGGTGGGACCGGCGAGTGCATATTGTCTCTAATAAAACAAGGTCTACCGGTGATGACGGTAGCCCATAGGAAACTAAGGGTAACTACACGGCTTAGTCAGCATTGGTTTCACCCGTATGAGTATCTCATTCTGCGCCTAGCTAGCGTTCTCATAAGCATAGTAGTAACTGTGATGGTAACGGTTTTCGAAGGATCACTTTAAACGTTTAATTAAAACCTGTGAACTCACCAGCATTTTATGTTGACTCTTTTAGCATGTTTTCTCAGGTCGCTAAGGTAGCAGCTGTCGGATAGGCGCACGAGGTCGCACTGGAGTCGTCTCGCATCTAGGGTCTCATTTGCACGCTTTGGATTCATGAACTTTTGAACTTATGTTTTATTTCTGCATGACTTTTGTAAACTTTAAATGCTTCCGCACTGTTGAATGTTGGTTTTAAACTTATGCATGGTTTTGTTTACGTATGTTTTTACATTTAGACGTCGTTTATTGTGACCGTTGACTTAGATCCTGGTGTGTCACACGCCTCGCGGTAGAACTCCGCAGTTGGAAATTTGAGGGTGTGACACTAAGATTGTTGACAAAAACTCGAATTTGCTAGGGAAGCTAAGGTAAATAAGTAAGGATCTCTTCCCGGTCTCACCTATACCCAAAACCTAAGAACTAGACAAACCAACACTATATCTCCTCCCGGTATCAAGAGTGGCAAAACACTAATTTCAAAGGCTTACAAGGCTGCTAATAGGGTTATCTAAGACAAGAAACCTCTAGATTAAACCACTAACACAAAGTCTATGGAAAAGCACGTAAAACTCTAGATCTTGAAACTACCAAAGTAACAAACTAGAGAAAAACGCAAAGCAACAATCAAGCAAACCGATTACTAAAAGCATTCATACGCATTTTTATCAGCAACACCTAAATATTTTACCAAAACATTAAGCCAAAATTATATTATCCAAAACCGAACGTCACAAGTCACAAAATAATCATCAATTATGACCTAGGTAGCGTAAATGTTTAGCTACTCATCATATTCAACATGTCAAACACATAAAAATAAATAGCAAACATGGTTTGAATAAATTTAAAACACACAAAACTAGGGTAAAAATATATAAAAAGAGTATAAAAATTAAAACCCAAGCGTTTTGCGTCTTCTACCCAAGCCTCCACGCCTCAAAGTTTGCTCCCAATGCTTCAAATGATGGCAAGATGCTGCTGTATGTTGTTCGATCTCCTCTGAAGGCTGTTTTCACAATAAATGTCTGCTCCACCGTCCTCTAATGGCGGCTCCTTGTGTTCCTCGAAAATAATCTTTTTTTCTTAATAATGTGCTCTTCGATATAATATACTAGCTTATACCCCGGGAGTGTCCCGGTTGAGAAATCTAAGTAAAGTGAATAAAATTATAAGTATCTAAACTATAAAAATGGCATCTATATAGCAATTACATGTTGAAGAGCGTCCCGGGTTGAAATATCTAATATGACATAATAAAATATCTAATATGACAACATAATTAATGACTTGCTAATATATGATTAATGAATATTATTATTATTATTATTATTATTATTATTATTTTAAACAAATCTCTGCCATAAGTTATCATATTTTAATATAAAAAAAGTAATTGGGTCGGGTATCACCTAATCCCAGGCCCGATCCAAACCCACAATTTTTTTTAAACTAATTCTAAACCTGACACAATACCTGTCGGGTTACAAAAAATAGTCGGTTTTTTTTCTCTGTTTTTTATATAGCACTATGGTACTCGTTGGAAAGATAATAAAACGCTCGTTAATTTGGTGTAATTTTTTTTCTTTAAAAAATCTCGTACATGAAAGATACTAAAGTTTAACACTCTGTTCCAGAGTTTCATTAAAGAATGGAAGAGAAAGGATTGGGAAGGAAGTGGAGAAAAAATGTGTTCTAGAGTTTTTTTAGAAGGGAATGAGAGGGATAATAAAGAGGTTTTTAGGGTGATTTTCAATCTTTCCAATTTGGAAGGAATTGGAGAGAAAAGAAGAGTAGGGAAATCATTTCTCTTCCATCCTTTAATGAAACTTTGGAACAGAGTGTAAAAGTTATGTGAGGAAACATGAGAGAGAAAATAATAAAGTTTTAATATTTAAATTTAGTAGATTAGGTATTTAATAGATTATGTTAAATAATATTTAAACCATATTTATTCCTTTTTTTTAATTGGTCTAGAGTTGCCACATCACATCCTATGTGACATCTCTCAAAAGAGATATTGCATAATATTATGACATGTTATCAAAATGGCTTTGGTTTATTATATCTATAGATATAGATTAGTTGTAGGGTTTTACTTTTGTTTCTAACAATTGGGCTTTTTTTTCTTTTGTTATGTTGAGAAAGTCACGTGGCTTATTATTATTATTATTATTATTATTATTATTATTATTCTCCAAGCTCGCATCTCGGGTGTTCTTGGCTCGAACAAAATTCCTCGTTTACGCTCCAACGTTCATGAACACCTGGTTTCAAGTGTTGGTGTCTTGATTAAAATTCTTTTATTTTGAGCTCATTTTCTCCAAACACCTATATAAAATAATAAAATACATAAATATATAATAAAAACGACACGAAACGAATAAAAACATGACCAAATAATATACAAAATACATAGGAAGAAAGATGTGTTTTGCAACACATCAGTTTACATTTATTTTAGGTATTTTGAAATCTTTGTATTCTATACCTTTATATTTTAAATTGGTCTATAATTTAAATAAAAAAAATCAAGTTTTTAATTATAGCAACATTTAAATCTAAGTCAATTTTGATTTCCATTTTATATTTTCCTTTTTTATATTATTAATTGCTTAACATAAATAAATCTGGCAATTTAGATTATAAATACAGATTTTGTTTCGTAAAGTTTAGTATAACTATTTCCTGCAACTCTATCAGGTATGTCTACCAAATTTTACATATTAATTCAATTATTTTTTTTGCATGTAATGTTTTTGTACTTACATTCTATTAACTTGCAGGAAAATGGATCCAAACAACATTACGTTTTTGAATGACATCAATTGGAGGATGACCCAATATACAATCAAAGTTAAGGTGCTTAGGATTTGGAAGCGACCAAACCGAAAGATACAGGGAGAAACTCTTTGTCTAGATATGGTTCTGATGGATGAATGGGTTAGTTTTTAACGTATTGATTTTTTCATTTATGTTGTTAACATATTATAGTTAATAATAATTCTGATTAACTTTATTTTGTTTCGTTTTAATTTTTAAACAGGGCTCCAAAATGCAAGCTATTGTGTGGAGTAGATATATGAAGAAACATGAAAAGTTTTTACGTGAAAATCAAGCTTACTATATATATAACTCCCAATTAGCTGAAAACAATCTACTAAACATTTTGATAAAAACGATATTCTTTCGTTTACTTTTGAAACAAGCATTACGAAATGTAACAGGTTTGAAGGAAGTCAGTATGGTTTTAATTTTTCTTCTTTTGAGTCAATTAAGAGTGGTAACCTTCCTTAGGAACAAAGAATTGGTTTGTTTAATCACACTTAATATTTTTTGTATTACTCTTTAAATTTTTTAATAATGTATTTGTATAAATTAATAAATTTTTTTTTAAGATTTCATTGGCTATGTTGATGAATGGACTCCACCAGAACCGACCGAAACAAAAGCCGGTTTGAAAAACAAGATGACCCTTATTTTGATTGATTTAGAGTATGTGTTTCATCTTTACAAATCATCTTTTATTATTTGATAATCACACGTAATAGTTTCATTTTAACCAACATTATGTTTATATGCAGAGGGATCAAAATCAGCTGTTCTTTGTGTGATGAGTATAGTGAGCAGATGTTTGGGTACATCAAGCAAAATGAAGATGAGGTTTATGTTGTCCTGATTGTTCAATTCGGTAGTTTTAACTATTATAAAGGTTTGTCATATATTAAGTTTTTTGAATACACTAAATATTTTTACTTTTATGGTTATTTATACATTTTAATTATTTTTTATATTTAAAGGCAATGTCAGCGTTCAAAATGGCTTCTATATCACTCTACTATTTATTAATGAAGACATTGATGATATTCGGGCTTTTAAGAAAAGGTAATATACTTATGTTTTTATTTGTTTTATGTATTTATTGTTATTTTTTAAAAAAATATATAAATCTTTTATTTATTTTTATTTACAGTTATATTGAAAAGTTGATCTCTGTTGAATCATCTTCTGCTCAACGATCTCCCGGATCTTCTGGAAGCATGAATTTGGCAGATGAATTTCTGAACAAGACCCATTTTAGCAGTATTCGTGATCTTCCGTTAATAACAAAGGTACATCAGTTTCGACTTATAATAATCTAATATGAATGTTTATATTCCATTCAAAAGATTATCACTTATGTATTTTAATGTATACACTAATAGTCATTTTGTGTGGAATTATTTTTTTATTAAATGTTGACATTAATATTATTTTATTTTGCAGGTCAACAAACAAGTCATTGTTGTTGGTACAGTGAAGGGTGTGGATGCCAACGATGATTGGTATTACCTAGGTTGTGAGGCATGTAATCGCAAGGTTGAGCCAACTCTGATGTTACCTGATGATGAAGATGAAAAAGATGTTAATTCATTTAAGCAGGTTTTGGTTTGCACCAACAATGACTGTCCCAAGCATATTGTATCTGTTGATCCTGTGTAAGAATTATTTTTCATAAACATAAGTTAAAATTTTACGATATTATTTAGTAAATAATTTGTTGTTATTACTTACTTTAGGTTTAGAATTCCAATAAGGGTACAAGATTGTACTGGAATAACATCACTCACATTGTTTGATCGAGAAGCGAAAAAAAATGTTGGGCATGTCAGCGATGCAGCTGCTAGAAAAATCCAAGCAGGTAATTTATTTTTTTCTGCCTTAAACAATATATTTTATTATACCTAATGTTACTTATGAAAATTTTTATGTTGAAGACAAAATAACTCCTGCTGAATTTGCTTCATTTGAAGATAAAAAGTTTGCTTTCAAGATTAAAATTGGGCAATTTAACATTGATAAGCATATGGATGGTTATGGTATATGCAAACTTACCGATGATTCTTTAATAGTTGCTTCGCTGGAACAAAGGTTCCCTGACATTCAGGTTATTATTATCATTGAAATATTCCTTTATTATTACTCTTATGAATCATTAGTACATGTTTATTATTGTTCTTATTAATATTTTTTGTTTTTATTATCAACGTTTCCTTTGAAGTATTACATGTTTATTTTTTTTTCAGCTCGATCAACCTGTTTTTGAAAACATTGATATAGATGAATCTTCAACACAGAATGCATTGTCTTTGAACCTTGTTCTTTGACTTATCTAATAATATATTCTAATTAAGTTTTTAGTGTAGTTTATTCTAACAATTTTTACATTTCATTTAATATTGTAGGATTCTGTTGGAGATAACACTACTCCAGATTCATCTTCTAGAGTTGGTGTTGTACGTGATGATGAGGAAGTGAAGTGTAGCCTGGACAAAGTGTATGATCTTGATGATGATGCAAGTGAATCTACAACAAAAGCTGCAAAGAAATCACCTGAGATCCCCCTTTTAGTTCCTAAGGTTGAGAAATAGGAACAATGAACAATTTCTTTAAACATTTATGCTTCGTTTGGTTTTTTGGACAATTTCGTTTTTTTATGCTTGGTTGGGTTTTTTGGATAATTTCGTTTTGTTTATGGTTTGTTTGGTTTTTTGGACAAATTTCATTTAAATAATTTGTGTGTTTGCATTGTATATTTTTAATTTGTTATTTGGTTAAAAATATAATTATATTAAAATTATAACTTTATTATTTACAAAATATTAATAAAACCAAATTAAGTTGTTACCATAAATTAAGCAAGTTGTTATAATTAGTATCAATTATACATATTTATACTAATTATAATAAAAAAATTGAAATTTAAAAATTTTGAATTACATAAAATTTGAAAATTTTGAATTCGATTTAGTATACATTTATAAAATTAAAAAAATTTTATGTGTAAAATTTTAAATGCTAATAACCGTTCACAGGAATATTTATATTTTCGTGATGTCCTTAATTGTTTAAAAATTTGTATATTTCCTAATCTTTGATTAGCACTAAAGATCGCTGTTCCCGTTATGTTGTTTAAAACATAGATCAATAAAATGGCTTGTGTAACGGCCCGAGGTTACATATGATGGGAAGATGAAGACTAAAACACAAAAATTGGTGTATAAAGAAATATTTAGTGATATTTGACTAAAATGTGTGTTGCCTTCTTTCACATTTTAACAAAATATTTCTACTACTTTTTTTTTTACGTCTAACCTCTCCAAATAATTGTACGTTATTGAACTGCGTGTAAACGCGGGCAAAAGTCTAGTAAACTAAATAATTCAAATCCCAAGATCTACGTAAGTACCCTACCTAGACCATTTGTGGCAGTGTAGCCATGGCGTATATGTACCTTCATGGTGACGCTAACACCCTAAATAAGTAATTGATTGCTACATATGTCATTGAGTTCAAGATTTCTTCTCAGTCCCTAGCTTCTCTTATTTTAGCTATTTGTATTTTATTTCTTAATTCCATCTTTTCTCTCCGTACAAAGTCGTTTCCGTACAAATCCCAACGTTCACTTTCGGTCTCCGACCATTCACTTTTGGTCTCCGGCCTTTCCGCACAAATCCCAACTTTGCCGGAAAGTATACTGTCGCCAGCCATTCTTTCTTCTTTTGTAGGTACATTTTCGGTCTCCGGTCAGAGGGCCCTTCTCTTTGTACGGGTTCTACTTGCATTGGTTCCCAACAGCACCTCTGTATTACCGGCGACGCCATCCCGGTGAAAGCTTCGGACGGTACGACGAATTATTTCCTGACCAGATCTGCTCGGTAGCTGCTGTTGGAATTTTGAAGGTGAAGCTTTGCTCGGCAAACTCCTATTTTCCGGTTATCAGGTGCTTTCTTTCCTTACTCTACACACATACTGTGAAACTTGGCTTACTCCTTATACTTGTATATTGTATGCTCATTATTATCTTAGTGCTTTCAGTTCTTTCAATCCTCTGTTTTCGAAAAATTTTTAGGAGAAATAAAAACCATAAAATTGGCTCAAAGTTTTGAAGTACTCTTGTTTGGAAACAATAATTATTAGGTTATGTTTAAAATACATAGTTGTTTCACTTTGTAGTGATTGGGTATTACTGTCGCATTTGGGTGCGTGTGTTTTCTGTTGTCTGTGTAGGTGATATAGTGCAACCATAGAAGATAGGAGTCGTCATGTTTACTTGAGATCGTGTCCAAGGAAGAGAGGTGTAGGCAAGGGAAGGGATAGAGGGTATAAATTGCGTGTAGCGTCTTGGAATGTTGGTACTCTTAGTGGTAAATTGTTGGAGGTGGTAGACACACTCAAAAAGCACAAGGTATGGATAAGATGCCTACAAGAGACTAGGTGGACGGGGCATAAAGGGGTAGAGTGTAATGGGTACAACTTAGTGTATTCGGGTCTAATGGGGCAAAGAATGGGGTAGGATTTCTAGTGGCGTTGGATTTGTATAGAAATGTGGTTGAGGTGGTACGACACATTGATAGGATTATGGTGATAAGGTTGGTTCTAGGGGGAAGTAGTGGCATTGGTTTGTGCGTACGCACCTCAAGTGGGAATAGGGGACCAGGAAAAGAGAGACTTTTGGGAGTGCCTAGACGGGGTTGTGAGTGCTATACCGGTAGGGGAGCGAATCTGTATAGGGGGGATTTTAACGGTCACATTGGCAAGGATATCGATGGTTTTCCGTCGGTGCATGGGGGTTTTGGGTTTGGTATCAGGAACGACCCAGGTAGGGACCTTCTAGACTTTGCGGTGGACCACAATTTAGGCATTTTAAACTCGTTCTTTAGGAAGAGAGAATCTCAATTAATTACTTTTAGTAGTGGGGGTCGTAGCACTCAGATCGATTATATTTTGATGAGGCAAGGTGATAGACGATGGTGGAAGGACTGCAAGGTTATACCAGGGGGGAGACCGCAGTGGCCCAACACCGTCTACTGGTGGCAGATATAGCCATGAGGGAAAGAATTACTAGGAGGGAGAGAAGACTGCGACCTAGGACCCGTAGGGGTAATTTGAAGGGCGATAAGAGTTTAGTTTTTTGAGATAAGGTCATCTCCAGGTTATCAGCTCGACTGGAGGGGGACACAAACCAAGTGTGGGAGGATGTGGTGACCACAATTAACCAAGTGGCGCATGATCCTCTAGGGGTTACTTCAGGAAAAGTCGGCGAGCATAAGGAGTCCTGGTGGTGGAGTGAGGATGTGAAAAACAAAATTAGAGATAAGCATACGAGTTTTAGGGAGCTTTTGAGGTGCACTGACGAGGAGAATCGAGTGACTCTGAGGGAGGCATACAAGAAGGCCAAGATGGAGGCGAAGAAGTCAGTGACAGAGGCAAAGAACACGGCATATAAGAAGATGTATGAGCGCCTGGAAACAAAGGAGGCGGAACATGATATGTTCAGGATTGCAAAAGCTAGGGAGCGTAGGAGGCGAGATTTAGGGGTAGTTAAGTTTATAAAGGGAGAGGATGGGCAGGTTTTAGTCAAGGAGGATGACATTAAGCTGAGATGGAAAGCGTACTTTTACGATCTTTTCAATGACGGGATGGCTCGCCACCAGGAAAGCGACAACCAAACTACCAAAACGCCACAACGGAATCACTGTTACTGTCGTCGTATCACACAGGAAGAGGTGAGGTCAACATTTAGGAAGATGGGAAAGGCTAAGGCAGTTGGCCCAGACAATATCCCGATTGAGGTTTGGAAGTGTTTGGGAGAGGAAGGAGTGTAGTGGCTAACTATGTTCTTCAACCTTATATTTAAATCTGGAAGAACGCCAGATCAGTGGAGGAGTAGTGTTGTAGTGCCTATATATAAGAACAAAGGAGATGCACAATGTTGTGGGAATTACAGAGGAATTAAGTTGCTGAGTCATACGATGAAATTATGGGAGAGAGTAATTGAGACTAGGATTAGAAGAGAAACTCATGTTACTATAAACCAATTTGGCTTCATGCCAGGGAGGTCAACTACGAAAGTGATATACATTCTAAGGAGCCTGATGGAAAAGTATAGGGAGAAGAAACGAGACCTCCATATGGTGTTCATCGATTTGGAAAAGGCCTATGATAGTGTACCTCGTAAACTGATTTGGGATAGCTTGGAGGCTAGAGGGATCCAGAGAAAGTATGTTGACATCACTAGAGATATGTATGATAGGACTGAAACTAGTGTGCGTGTGCCTGTAGGGGATACTGATTTCTTTCCCGTGGATGTAGGGCTCGACCAAGGGTCCGCGTTGAGCCCGTTTCTTTTTGCGGTTATCCTAGATGAGGTGTCTAAGTCCATTCAGGAGACATTACCGTGGTGCATGCTTTTTGCTGATGACATTGTATTAATCGCGGAAACTAAGCAAAGTCTGAATATGAGGTTAGAAGAATGGCGATTAGCTTTAGAGGGAAAAGGTTTAAGGATTAGCCGCTCTAAGACGGAGTACATGCACTGCGATTTCAGCGGGGCAAACAATGAAGATCACATCCAGATCACCATTGAAGGTCATGTGGTCCCGCAAGTAACTAAGTTTAAGTACTTAGGGTCATTTGTTCAAAGGGACGGGGAGATTGATAGTGACGTTGCACATCACATTCAGGCTGGATGGTGTAAGTGGAGAGCAGCCACTGGAGTTTTATGCGATAAGAGGTTCCCAACTAAATTAAAGGGAAAATTTTATAGGGTTGCAGTTCAACCTGCTATGCTTTATGGGACAGACTGTTGGGCCATCAGAAAACTCAGTTATGAAAGATGGAAGTGGCAGAGATAAGAATGTTGAGGTGGATGTGTAGTCACACTAGGTTAGACCGGATTAGAAATGAGATTCTTAGGAAGAGGGTAGAAATGGCTAATATATCGGATAAGATAAAGAAAGGGAGATTAAGATGGTTTGGACATGTGAAGCAGAGACACATGACAGCTCCAGTCAGAAGAGTGGAACACCTCATGGTGGAGGGGAGGAGGAGTAGAGGCAGACCCAAATTGACTTGGGTTGATTGGATTAGGCAAGATTTGCTAGAATTGCACCTCTCTGAGGATATGGTCCAAGATAGGAATTCGTGGAGGCTTAGGATAAAAGTTAAAGATTTTTAGGAACTAGGAGCAAACTTCTTTTTGTGCCGGTGTTTTTTTTGTTAGGGATGGTCTCTATGCATGTTTATATATATATGTTATATTATTTTATATTATGTTATGCATTCACTATTTTTTTAATGTTTTGTGTTTGTATACTTATTTTATAAATATATAGTGTGCGATTGTTTTTTTTTAGCCGGGGATCTCTCTGGAAGCAGCCTCTCTATCTCTAAAGATAGGGGTAAGGCTTGCCTACATCTTACCCTCCCCAGACCCTACTAATAGCGTCGCTATTTGTGGGATTTTCCTAGGTACGGTTGTTGTTGTTGTTGTTGTTGTTGTATTTTATTTCTTAATTCAAAAAATCAATAATATTTTATTTAAAAATATTGTACTATAACTTCTCAATCTTTATCAACAAGTATTTAGGGCATGTTTAGATAAGCTTATTTAAGTTTAAAAGGACTTCTTGTTAAAAGAAATTAGAGAGAATTTCACCGATTGTCCTTTAGTTCTTAGAAAAATTGCACCTTATGTCCTTTACGTTAATTTTTCACTCGTTCTGTCCTTTATTTTCTAAATTTGCTACACCCTCATTTTAACCAAATTTTTTTTTTTTAACGGAGTTAGGCTAAAGAATAGAGAGTGTAGCAAATTTAGAAAATAAAGGACAGAATTAGTGAAAAATTAACGTAAAGGACATAAGGTGCAATTTTTCTAATAAGTAAAGGATAATCTGTGTAATTCTCTCAAGGAGTTATTAACTTATGACTTTTTTAAAAATGAGTTTTTAAAAAAAATGTTTGGATTGACTTATGTGGTCGGAAAAACCAATAAGTCAATAAGTTGTATTGTAAAAAGTGTTTGGCTTAGATTATTCATGCAAAAGACAAAATTACAGAAATCAACCTTTATGTTTTATCAAAATTGCAGGTTTCAACCTTTATGTTTAATTTGCACGGAGATCAACCTTTTACTATAGTTTTTTCATACAGGTTCAACTTTTAGTACAAATCATGTGAGGGTAGTTTGGTCTTTTCACATACCCTACTTATGTTAATGATAATATAATCAATTTGAATCAATATCTTCAAATTGTGTCTTTACAATGACAATGAGAGGTACATAAATATACAAAAAAGAGAAAGAAATATGTGGAGAGAAATCTGCCACATTTACAACAGTAATATTGACTAGAGGGATTGTAGGCCGAGAATTTGTAATTGATTGATATCCTCGTCAATGCAAGGATGGGGGTGGTGCAAGACGAAGCATTGAACGAAACTTGTCGAACAAGGGTTGTGGGAGACTTTTTGTGAAAATATCCGCAACTTGTTGATCGGTGGAGATGAATTTAGTGTTGAGCTGCCCGGAAGTAACCAATTCACGAACAAAATGATAATCGATATCAATGTGTTTTGCTCGTTTGTGTGAGATAGGATTTTGGCTTAGGAACAAAGCACTCTTGTTATTGCATAATAAGGTTGGGCGAGTGTGAGGCAAGGCATAAAGCTCACGTAGTAGATTGGCCAACCAAATTATTTCTGCAGCGGTGTTAGCCATCGCCCTGTATTCGGATTCACATCTTGAGCGAGAAACGATGGGTTGTTTCTTTGCACTCCAAGAAACTAAGTTTCCTCCCAAGTAAATGCAGTAGCCATAGGTGGATCTTCTAGTGTCTAGACATCGTGCCCAATCTGCATTAGAAAAACCTAGCAAAACAGTGTTAGGTGGTCGGTCAAAAGTTAAACCATAAGATAATGTGCCTTTGACATATCGAATAATTCTTTTGACTAATTGAAAGTGAGTGGTGGTGGGTTGTTGAAGAAATTGACTAGCTTGATTAACGGCGTATAAGAGGTCGAGACGAGTGATCGTGAGATATTGGAGAGCGCCTACGAGAGATTGGTAGAGGGTAGGATCATGAAATGGTTGTCCTTGGGTGGTGAAAACATCTTTGATGTTAGAGGAGTGGAAAGGCATTTTGAGTCAAGGAGACCCTCACGAGATAAAATGTCGTAAGCATATTTGGATTGGTTTAGAAAGAGACCGGAATAATTATGAATAACTTCCAAGCCGAGGAAAAAATTGAGTAGGCCGAGACCTTTTATTTTGAACTCCTTGTGTAGACGAGATGTAAACATGTTAATGAATTCTTCGTTGCTTCCTGTTACAACGATGTCGTCCACATAGACAAAGAGATAAATTAAAATTCTGTGATTATCGTAAATAAACAATGATGGATCAGCTCTACTATTTTGGAAACCAAGAGCAATGAGAAAAGTGCTTAGACGTTGAAACCAAGCTCGTGGTGCTTGCTTTAGACCGTATAAAGCACGATTTAGTTTGCACACATGAGTTGGTTGTTTGGGGTCTCAAAACCCGGAAGTTGTTCGATGAAAACGGTTTCATTGAGACGACCATTTAAGAAAGCATTGTTGATGTCAAGTTGTCTTAATTTCCACTGAGTAATGGTTGCGAGACTTAGAACAACTTGAATGGTGGATGATTTTACAACCGGACTAAATGTGTGAGAATCCCTGGGCTACAAGTCTCGCTTTGTAGCGATCGATGTATCCATCGGATTTGTATTGGATTCGATAAATCCATTTGGAACCAATGATGTTGGTGTTGGTTGGACGCGGAACGAATGTCCAAGTGTGGTTACCATATAAGGCATCAAGCTCATTATGCATGGCTTTAACCCATTTAGGGCGTTTGAGAGCGGTTTGGATTCCTTTGGGAACATGGCTAGAGAAAAGAGCATAATGAGAATGATTAGCAAGATTTACAAAATGCTTGGGTTTAAAGATACCACTTTTGGACCGAGTTTGCATGGAGTGTGTGTTTGTGGGTTGGGTTTCGGATTGAGAGGAGGATGAGGATTGGGTTTCGGTTTCAGTTTGGGCCGAAGGTGATGTATCGATTGATGGAGATGTTTGGGCCGAGGGATGGGATTGGTTTGATGTCGAGGTAGGTGGTGAAGGTGATGTTTGGGTGGAAGTGGATTGTTGGATCATTGGAGAGAATTGGGCCGAAGGTGAGTTAGATGGAGCGGATGAGGATTGGGTGGTTGAAGGTGCTTGGTTTGTGTGTTGCGGGGTCGGTGGGTTTATTTGGTTGTCGGATGGGTTTTGGATTAGATTGAATAATTATGTGGGTAATAAAGGGCTATTGGGTTTTATGGGGTTGTTAGTTTGGGGTGTAGTTTGGTTTGTAGAAGGGTGAGAATGGGAAGGTGTAGTGGGTGTGGGTAATTGGTCTTCAAAATTTGTAATTGGTAGAGAGGAGATGTTTGTAGATGTAGAGGATGTTTGGAAAGATTAAATGCCTTCGTCAAATTTGGCGTGTTGACTAGTATAGATACGAACCGTGGTTGATCTATACATCTAAACTCCTTGTAGTGAGGACTATAGCCAATGAAGATACATGGAGTACTTCGAGGAAGAAGTTTGTTTTTCACATAGTCTTTAAGGTATGGATAAACTCGACATCCACAAATGTGAAAATTGGAGTATGTGGGAGGTTATTTAAACAATATTTCAAAAGGTGAAAGATTGTTTAACAGTTTTGTTGGAAGTCTATTGATTATATAGGTGGCCGTTATAAAAGCATCAAACCAAAAAATTGGTGGTGCGTGGGCATTAAACATTATGGCCAAACCGGTTTCGGTGATGTGACGATGTTTTCGTTCCACCCTTCCATTTTGTTCCGGAGTGTGAGGGCAAGAAACACGATGATGAATGCGATTTTGTTGAAAACACATTTGAACGTGGTAATTTGTGAATTCGGTTCTTCCATCCCTTTGAAAAACTTTAACATTTGAAGAACATTGATTTTGAACAAATGTTAAGAAAGTTTTAAGAATGTTAGGAAATTCCGATTTTGCTTTTAAAGGATAAAACCAAGTAGAGCATGAATAATCATCTATGAAAATGACATAATACCGGTATCCATCGGTGGATGTGAGCCGTGCGGGTCTCCAAAGATCACTATGAATGAGGTCCAAAACATAGTTTGCACCATTTCACATGAATAACGTAATCCCGGTTTAGGTAACAAAGATGTAACAAAAACATGACCACTTTTATTTAAACTTGAAATAGTGTCAAAGGAGACATGTCCAAGACGACTATGCCATTTATTGAAAGAAGCACGAAGATGCGAAACGGAAAGGCCAGCAATGAGAGACTTGTGACTTTGAGTGAGAACATAAAAGACATTTTCACACGTGCCTTTAGCTAGAACTTTCGCTATTTTTCGGTCCTGAATTTGAAAATAATTGTTAGAAAACAATACATCAACGGGAGAATCATTAGTTAATCTACTGATAGACAATAGATTTTTGGTGAGGTTTGGCACGACTAAGACATTTTGTAAAGGAAGTTTGTTTTGAATATGAGTGTTACTAATATGGGTAACGGGTAAAGATTCCCCGTTCCCAAACGTAACTCGTGTGTTCTCGTTTTGAGGTTTAGAATTAATTAAACCAAGATTTGTAGGTGTCACACCCCACCTAGGCGGAAACACGGGATGTAACCACGAAAGGTTTTTAAGCAAAAGATTCGAGCAAACATTCATATTTATTCATTTATAAAAGTACCAACCGTGTTCGACAACAACAAACATCACAAAATACATTATAAAACCCTTCACGAGGTCAAAAGTTTTGGTGACACGATAGGTGATAGTCGTGAATGAATGCCCAATCATACCCCAAGTTCCATCCATAGCTTAGTTACCTGAAAAACATGCATAAAAACTATGTCAAGAAAATGTTGGTGAGTTCATGAGTTTTGTAAACGAAATGTAAGTTTAATGAAATCCTTGAATGATCCATCATTTCCTAGACAAGAGCAATGATGATAAACCATCATGAGTCCATATCCAAATCTCGACGAGGGGTGCCTCGCACATCGCACAATAAAGTCAATGTATCATCATAAAAGAAATGCAAGCACTCTCATATCGTATATATCCGATTAGAGCGACTAACCAAGAGTGGGGGTGTCAACCCAATAGATCTATTCATGCGTTTCTAGGCTAAATCCATAGCTAATGGTTACGGTAAACTAATATACGAGGGCTTTAGTGAGTACTCTAAACATATCGTCTCATGTACACCGACCGGCTAGGAATTCATTCTAAAACTAGTAAACAATGCATGCTTTTCCCCAAAATATAAACAGTTAAAAAGGGGCCATGAAAAACTCACCTCAAGTCTGCGTGTAGTCTAGCAAGAGTGTATATCCGACAACGAAGTATCCCGATCTATATGTCCTATATACATACATGGGTACCTTAGATTTATACAAATAGGTAATCCATGGTACTCGTGGTTCACCCAATCTCTAGCGATATGTTTGTTTAGTTTTCCTTGGTGACAACTATGTTGCTCGAAAATAATAGTTTTGATAGGAAAATAGATCTAGTTTCCTAACACATGTTATTATTCATAAAACATATGTTCTTATTTGAAAATGAGTTATTTAGTTCACAACTACACTTGGTCTTTGTTAGATGTACACACAAGTATCACATATACATGCATACATTTATACCTATATCTACATATGTGTACTCCAACACATTATCATAGGTAGCTATATCCTTGGGGCCTACACTTGTATATACATACCCATATACATATACATCTTTATAGCTCATGTACATTACTATCTATGCTCATGAGTTTGTTATACACATACATACATACCATATATATATATACGCACGCACACATATGTATACGCACACATGAATCTTGTTTTCATGACTAAAGTAAAGCAGCACTATAGCTTAGGTTTCTTACATATCTAAACACATACACACGTGCACACACACACACACATATATATATATATGTACATCATGCGCATACATACATGTATGTATTCCCATGCACGCACACATACACATATACGCATGCATATACATTCATCTTACACATGTGGTGTTGTTTTATTAAGTAAGATAAATCATGAACTAAGGCGAACCATGTGATCACTAATCAAAGTAAGGAAGCAAAAGTGTTAAGGTTCATACCTCCTAGTTGATCTAAGATGGAATGCAAGATGCTAGCTATCCTTAGTTGCTCCAAGGAACTTGATGGATGGGTGTGTGTGTGTGTGTGTGTGTGTGTGTGTCACAAATGGGGAGATGGGAAGAGATGTTTTTGTGAGTTTGTGGTGTGATGAACTTCTACACAAGACCTCCTTATATAGTGGTGGAGGTGGGAAGGAAGTAGGATGGAGATGAACACTTTGGGAAGGTTAACTCTTATGGATCTAAGGGTGATTAGGAATCTTGCCATGTTTGGCTAACAATCTTATTTGTCTCAATTCTTACTAGCATATCTCATGTCCAAGTCATGTCGTAGATGGAGACTAATCTTATGATTATGTTGGGTAGATACCATAAGTGACATTACAAGAGGTCAACCTTGGATTCTATCAACACATGGGTATTAGGAGTTGACTTTGGTTAAAAAAAGAATTAGAGAGACTAGGGGGCGACGGTTTGGATATATCAAGAATGGGGTCACCATGTTTTGTTTAGGAAAGTATCTTGACATAGGTTTGTGATGCTTTGGAAGATCTATCCATGTTAGTGTGTGGTTAAATCACATTAGGCTTTCTAATCAAAGAATCCCTTTGCTTAACCATGTTACAAGATGGTGACAATTCACTAGATTATGTTGGCTCAAGATCTTACAATGTGACTAATCTAGGAGTTTAAGGTTCTACATGTTTCCATAATGTGACAACACATGTGTTTGTGGATGATTAGATGTGTTGTGGTGTTAAAAAAAGATCTTGTGTTGGTGCATAAGGGGCGACGGCTAGGAGGGGTTCCAAGAAAGCCAAGGGTTAGCTAATTTGGGTTAAAAATCTTCTATGTTTCAAAGTGATTAAAAGGGTCTTCCTATATATGGGTAAAGTCATGGAAGTTGACTAAGTGTGTATGGAACTCAAGGAACACAATCATGTTTTAAGATCACATTACCTAGTCAAGTGAAATGACTTTACATGGATTATGTTGGAACACAATCTCTTAAACCTTCTCCATACATAACATCATTCTAGATCTTAAATTAACATGTGTTTTAATAAGGTTGACTTGATAAAAAAAATATAGGCATGGGGGGGGGGGGGGGGTTGGCGGCCGAAAAAAGAAAAGGAAAGGGGAAGTGATTTGGTGGCAGCTATATGGGGTTAGAATGCTTTATAAATCCTAGTTTTGATTAGTGGTTTAACCATATTAATTATGTCTTATACTCTTTAGCACATGTGGGTATTTATACACATATATATGTGCGTCGTGTATATATATGTATAGATAGGTAATTTAGAAAAATGCTAGTTTTTATACATAAATTCTATAACACTTCCCATCATATTATTAGATAAATGGGCATTTACACATGTTTTTGGAAGGTAGTTCGTAGTCATTTAAGTTCGTGTCACCATTGCTTGTTGATTTGGGTGAGATTATACTCGTTCAGACCTTGCTAGACTTTCTCGGGGGACTTATGCATATAAAATGATGTGAATTATGCTTGGAAAATTAAATGTCGACTAGAAAGTGTACGGATTTTGACCTGGTAAAGTGGCGGGTGTTACATTCTTCCCCTGTTGAGGAAATTTCGTCCGCGAAATTCGACGTGGCTTATCCGATACCGGGGAATCCTTGAAGAGATAGGGGTACTTTCTCTTCATTTGTTCCTCGCTTTCCCAAGTGAACTCGGGTCCGCGTTGGGAATTCCACCGAACTTTAACGAGCTTAACTCGGCTACGTCCCAACTTCTGGACTTTCCAGTCCGTGACCTCGACTGGTTCCTCAATAAAATGAAGTTGATCGTCGATCTGGATTTCCTCGGGCGGAATATTCAACGATTCATCCCATTAGCACCTTTTGAGGTTCGACACATGGAACGTGTCATGAACTCCACTTAGCTCGTCGGGCAACTTAAGCTTGTATGCGACTGGGCCAACTCTTGCCAAGATTTCAAATGGACCAATGTATCTTGGATTCAGCTTGCCGTGTTTACCAAAACGAGGTACTCCTTTCCAAGGAGAGACTTTCAGTACGACCTTGTCGCCCACTTGAAATTCTAGAGGTTTCCTCCTCATATCAGCATAACTTTTCTGCCTATCCCGGGCAGCTTTCAATCGGTCCTTGATTTTAAAGATTTTGTCAGTCGTCTCCTGGATGATCTCCGGGCCTGTCAATTGCTTGTCTCCAACTTCTGCCCAACACAACGGTGATCGGCACTTGCGTTCATAGAGAGCTTCAAACGGTGCGGCTTTGATGCTAGTGTGATAACTGTTGTTGTACGAAAATTCGATTAGAGGTAGGTGGGCATCCCAATTACCTCCAAAGTCAATCACACATGCACGAAGCATATCCTCAAGTGTCTGGATCGTCCTTTCGCTCTGACCGTCAGTCTGGGGATGGTAGGCCGTACTCATATCAAATCGAGTACCGAGGGCTTCATTCAACGTCTGCCAAAACCTAGAAGTAAACTGACTATCCCGATCCGAAATGATGGAAACTGGAATACCGTGTCTAGATACGATCTCCTTAATGTAGAGTTTGCCAATTTATCCAATTTATCAGTTTCCTTGATTGGAAAAAAGTGAGCAGACTTGGTCAGGCGATCCACAATTACGCAAATTGTGTCATGACCGTTGGATGTTTTTGGTAGCTTGGTCACCAAATCCATCGAGATCTGCTCCCACTTCCACACGGGTATCTCAGGTTGCTGTAACAAGGCGGATGGTTTCTGGTACTCAGATTTGACCTTAGAGCACATGAGGCACTTTCCCACGTATATAGCAATACTACATTAATGCCAGGCCACCAATATAATTCCTTCAAATCCTTGTACATCTTATCGGCTCCTGGGTGAACCGAATATCTTGACTTATGGGCCTCTTCGAGTAGCAATTTCCTCAATCCACTAATTAATGGGATCTAAATACTATTAGTGAAGTATAACGTCCCGCCGGCCCTGGGTTCCAATATCCTAACCATGGCGTGCAAAGCTTCCTCCTTGATGTTGGACTCCTTGAGAGCTTCCTGCTGGGCTTCACGAATGCGGTCTGTGAGATTCCAATGGATCGTCAATCCTAGTGTGCGAGCATGTAGGGGTTTGATGCGTTCCTTTCGACTTAAGGCATCTGCTACGACGTTTGCCTTTCCCGGGTGATACTTAATCTCACAGTCGTAATCGTTCAGCAATTCAACCCATCTTCTCTGCCTTATGTTTAAATCCTTCTGATCGAAAATGTGTTGCAAGCTTTTGTGGTCTGTGAAGTCTTTACACTTGGTTCCATACAAGTAATGTCTCCAGATCTTGATAGCAAAAACTACAGCTCCTAGCTCCAAGTCATGCATAGTGTAATTCTTCTCGTGAACCTTGAGTTGACGAGAGGCATACGCAGTTACTTTATCCCTTTGCATCAAGACACACCCAAGACCTTGGTGTGAAGCATCGCAGTAGACAACAAAATCATCCGTACCATCGGGCAGAGACAAAATCGGTGCGCTGCACAACCTTTGCTTCAACAACCGGAAGGCAAATTCTTGCTTATCACCCCATTCATACTTCTTATCATTCTGAGTCAGAATGGTTAAAGATTGAGCTATCTTAGAGAAGTTCTCAATAAATTGTCGATAATATCTAGCGAGTTCTAAAAATTGTCGCACTTCTGTTGGCGACTTGGGCGCTTCCTAATTCTTGATTACCTCAACCTTTGCTGGATCGACATGAATACCTTTTTAGTTCACTACATGACCAAGAAAGTGAACTTCGCGAATCCAAAATTCGCACTTGGATAATTAGCATATAACTTCTCATTCTTTAGTAGCTCAAGGATCAACTTCAAATGTTGCTCATGCTCCTCTTGAGTTCGTGAGTATATCAATATATCATCAATAAAGACAATCACGAACCTATCCAAATACGGCTTGCATACCCTATTCATCAAATCCATAAACACAGCTGGTGCGTTGGTCAATCCAAATGGCATGACTAAGAACTCATAATGACCATAACGCATCCTAAAAGCCGTTTTAGGTATGCTTTCCTCTTGCACACGAAGTTGATGATATCAAGACCTCGGATCAATCTTAGAGTAGTAACTAGAGCCTTGCAGCTGATCAAACAAATCATCAACCCTCGGGAGAGGGTAGCGATTCTTGATAGTGAGCTTGTTCAGTTCTCGGTAGTCTATGAACATACGAAAGGATCCATCCTTCTTCTTCACAAACAACACAGGCGCGCCCCATGGAGAGAAACTTGTCCGAATAAAACCCTTATCCATAACTCTTGCAATTGGCTCGAAAGCTCTTGCATATCTGATGGCGCTAAGCGATAAGGAGAACGGGCGATAGGTGCAGCACCAGGAGCTAAATTAATGCGGAACTCCACATGCCTCGGAGGCGGCAGTCCAGGAAACTCTTTAGGAAATACCTTGGGAAAATCTCTCACGACATGGATGTCTTCGATCTTCAGATCCTTCAACTTCTTCTCCGTCACGTGTGCTAGAAACGCACAATAGCCCTTGCGAAGGCACTTCTGGGTTTTCATGCAAGATATAATTCGTACCGTGGCTCGGCTGTTCTCTCCTTTGACCGAAATAACTTCACCACTGGGAGGGGAATACGGACAATCTTTTCTCGGCACACGATCTCCGCATGGTTCTTCGACAACCAATCCATGCCAACAACCACATCGAAACTACCCAAATCGATTGGCAGTAAGTCGATACGAAACTCATGATCTCCCAAGTTTAGGGTACATCCTTCAACGACTTCTTCCGACTCAATAACCTTACCGTTGGACAATTCTATAGAATAACGTGTGCCCAACTTACTAGAGTCTACCCTGAGGGTCCGTCTAAAGTTGGTCAACACAAAACTTAAATCGGCACCAGTGTAACACCCTGAATTGTTCTAGCAGAAAATACGCAGCGGAAATATGAACCAAAAAAAATTCTTGCTTTATGAAAACATTTTGATTGTTTTGAAAACCATATCCACAAGATATTATAGGTGTTACACATTTATTGTTTCTTATCACATTCAATACAACTCATCTTTATTAGATTACGTGACCGCAACCCCGTACAATCCGCATCCTCGCTCAATCTCCATCCTTTCTGTAACATCGCGAATTTCCCCTAATTTTTTTTGATAAAAAGAATGTATTGTTTTAAACAATATATGTTTTAAATACCTTAAACTAATAATTATTTGTATCTCGACACTTTTGTACGTTTTAAAAATATTTCGAGTCACTTTCGGGCTTATATAATCATATTATGAATTTAGAATAATATAGTTTTAGGGAAATAATTGCCAAAAAAATATTTGTGTGGACCGGGACTCGAACCCGCGTCCACAGCCAACCAACACCCAGTGACAACCAACTGAGCCAACTATCATCTTGTGTAGTATTTCAGAAGAAAATAAACTTAACACATTCCTTAAATTGATTAGTCAAAGTCTTAGTCAAACAGTCAAAGTCTTAGTCAAATAGTCAATTCATCATAAAACCTTACTTTATGGTGTTGACCAATTTTTTAATGGCTAATTGAATCCAAAACTAGTATAAAAACCCACCTATGACCCATTATACTTTGTACCTCTAAATCGATTGTTTCAATCCGATTAAACTTTCCCTCATACCTTTCTTCTATAGTCTATTACTTCTACAATTGAAGCTTTGATTATAAGCTCTTGTAATTGGCGAATTGGAAGCTTGATATTCTTTCTTTTTCGTTTTCTTCAATTTGGACTAGCTACGTTGTTGAGTCTTTGGGATTCGCCTCGCATACATTCACAACACTTAGAGGATAATTCACCTTTGCCAATGTGAGTTTTACATAGCCCCTTTTCTATTTTTTTACTATTTTTGGGGTGAAACATGTTACAACATTCTATATACAATTCAATCATAAAGTGTCTATGTGTTTTTCTATGTTGCATTATGTCTTAAACATGACTAGGGTAAGCACAATATTCTAGCATAATCATTAACATTGATCAGCCGACGGTTTACAATGATAAATCTATTGGACTGACAATCCCACCCGGATACGTGCCTCCTACATAGGTAGCGTGGGTGATTGTTATCGCATAACATAATCGAGTGAACCATGAGCGTATGGGATGGACCACAATATAACAGTCACAAGGGTTGATTATGCACTCGATTTACTTCTAGTATGTTTTCACATATGGACTAGACTTGCCATGACACTTGAATTGTACAAGTTTTATTCAATTATCAAAACCTATGTAATTCTCACCAACTTTTGTTGACCCAAAATATTTTCAAACTTAACATGTTTCAGGTTATAGCTTGCTTGAAGATTAGAGTTAATGCTTGAATATGTATATTTAGATTTAGCATTTTTCATTGGATGTACAAATTCTTTTTAGAACTATTGTATGTAATTCAATTAATTAATTATTGAAATTTATTATTTACCATGAGCTACTGGACAATCATCAATACGTGACATCCCGATGTTTCCGCCATCGGTTGGGGTGTTACACTTTCCTTCCTTTGTGAGGTAGACAAGACAACCTGCAATCACTACATAACCATTTTGATAGTTCATTAAGTGACTTCATGAATTACTCACAAAGTGGAAATAACATCAAACAATACCCAATGATCATGTTCAAACGCCTTTTGCAACTTCGGGTATGATATCCGGATCCTAACCTCCAATTTCCATGCACTCATTCTTACATACCTGCATCTTTATTATCATTCTCATAACAAAAGGTTAATAACACTACAACACATACCTGCGTATAAATCCCATACACAATTATCTAGACCCGTCATACTATTCTTCCTTCATGTATTCTTTATGACAAACATGACGTTTCTGATCCTATACTGAATCTACACATAACGACCAACCTTTACATACATAACACTCTCGCACATACCCGGGTATAAGTACCTATGCATACATCACATTACTCAATCACAAAAACGTAACAAATCTACTTACCGTACTTGTTACCAAATATACACACGCATCATTCCCTACTTGTGTCATATTTGCAAATCCCGGGTTTGTTTCATGTTTAAACTACCCTCACTTTCATTTTCATCTTTGTTGACCCATTTATCCCAACTAAATTCTTTGTTATGTGGTGAACTTTACTTGTTCACTAACATCATCTATTCACTCGTCTTACTACAAATTGCCATTTCATTCTTGTTTCCCATTTCACATTTATACATAAATATACAATTGCTAAGCCAAGAATTTAGTTCATAAGCCACTTACCTTTGCCCCTAAGAGTGTTGTCATCCATTCCATCCACATTACTCGTTGTCTTCTAATCCATGCCATTCCTACTTTAACAACAAGTCAAACTTGCAAACTATTAGAACACATAACGGGTCATTCACTTTCTTTAATACCCAATTATTACTCACTAATCTCATTATGTGTGTTCTTAATCATTCTACCATTCATTCTAGTAATCGGGTTAACTCCGCCCATTTCACCATAAATGCAAGACATTTTACTTTTAATTCACCAATTTAACCAACATATATAAGTTTCGAGTATAATCCAACCCATTTAATCAATTCAACCAAGTGACCCATTTTGGTGATTCTCTCATTATTGACATAACCAACTATTTCATGACATTATGATAACACACAACAATTTAATCCAACGAATGAGTTCATCAAAGTTTATACCCACTTATCTATCCTTGCATGATTATCATTCTTCATACACATGTGAATTTAGTTACATAAATGGAAGTTAAGTTTATGAATCACTTACAAATGCGAGTAGAGGTCAAAACCATATCAAACGAACTCCGATTGAGACGATTTAGGAGTCCATGGAACCGTCCAGGCAAGATCTACAACCCCTACTTGTATCCGCCACCTGAAACTGTCACCACCGTCATCAAAACGGCAAAATAGTGGTCGGAAAATACTTTTTTGAGCTGCTGTCTTATGGTCAGTAAAAAACCCCCTTTCCAGAACTCCAATTGAAAAACTTACCTTTGGATGTGATCGTCTATATGTGTTAAAGCTTCTGTAAAAATTTGAGAACGATCCGACGGTCCAATCTCCGGCAAATGTCACTTTAAGACAGCAAGATAACCCAAAAACGGGATTTTTGGACTTGGATGATGCTCTCTTTCTCATACACCCACTTTCCCTTTCTAACACTTGGGGGAGGGGCATGAATGAACCAAGAACCTTATCCTCTTCTTTTTATACAACAAGGTTTGCCAATTGACACAACCTATCCCTTGAACTTTTAAAAGATTATAGACACTTAGTCCACATACTTTGTTAATATTCAAAATGTGACAATATAACATAGTTCCCACATTAACTTTTACTAGTGAATTTATATGCTCATATTTAGTACATAACTCGCTTTTAGTTCACAATTAAGTAACTTATCCAACACATGGTACGCATCATGCCAATCAAGTATAGAGTAAAATCTTAATTCTACCAAATCATAAATAAGAATTCGATTTTTGGGGCGTTACAACCATCATCGAAAAGTACGAAAGCATAAGTGTTGTTTACGAGGAACGTACCGGTAACGACATTGGAATCCTTACGAGCTTCACTAGTTCCAATCACAAAAGCTCTACCGCGATCTTGGTTCTTCAACTTCGGGCAGTCCTTCTTGAAGTGATCCGCAACACCACACTCAAAGCATCCTGGTTTCCCGGTAGGGTTATCAGCAGCCTTAGCACAACAGCAGGAAGTCTGATGCCCGATCTTCTTGCAGTAGTCACAACGAATACTGTCACACGACCCGGTATGGCGATAGTTACATTTGTTGCAAAGAGGATGCGGTCCATTGTACTTCTTGCGGGGCTCAGCCGCAGCAGTAGTAGTTGCAACAAATACCTAGGCAGTCTCATGTTTCTTTCCAGAACGATTTCCACCATTTTACCCTTCTTGGTGTCTGACCACTTTCTTTTGTTACCCGCGTTTCCTCCTTTCTCAATATCCTTCTTAAGCAATGCGCCCATACGCACTGCGTCATCCGTAAGACTATGAGCGAGGGTGACGACTCCTTGAATGGTGGTGGGTTCAGCAGCTGCCGTACTGCGAATCTTAGGGGAGAGTCCCCATATGTACCTTTCAACCCGTTTGTATTCCGGAGTAACCATGTGGGGTACCAGACGAGACAACTCATGAAAGCGAGTAGTGTAGGCGGTGACCTCCGCTCCAGTCATAGTCAGATTCCAAGACTCTGACTCAAGCTTCTGTAGTTCACTTTGGGGGCAGTACTTCTCCATCGGCATGGACTTCAAATCGCTTCACGAGAGACCATAAGCAGCATCTCTACTAGAGTCTGAACTTGCAGATTCCACCAAGTCAACGCCTCATCCTGGAAGGTGCAGGTAGCATACTTGACCTTCTGATCCTCAGCACATCCACTGATATCCAAAACTGATTCCATTTTCTCGATCCAACGACAAATACCGATTGCTCCTTCAGACCCACGGAAACTCCATGGTTTACAAGCCATGAAAGTCTTGTAGGAACAACCATGAACCGTGTTCTCACCTTCTGTGTCATAGATAATGAGACATCATCAATAACAGTAGTGATTACAAGGCCGTAGGGAGTACAACAATTTGATATTTTACCATTGTCGTTGTCACTCGTCCTTCGCCTGCCATTTCCGCTAGTTCCACCACTCAAGTCTGCATGGTTAGCGTCATGCTGCGCAATGGCTTGCGCAATCATGCAGGCTAGCTCTTCGGACGTGGTTAGGAATGTGTTGTCCTTGGTATTGCGGGTGTTCCTTTGGGGCAGCATGACTTCTTTCTAATACATCAGAAAAAAGAATGAGACACATATTTATCGAAAATATTGTCAATCATGTGTGCTCGAATAAAAAACCATGAACTTCACAATACCAATGACATGCGTTTTCACACAACCATCGGATACAATGACAATAATGCATACTCATATAAACATATAATCAAAATAACCAACTAAATCATAGCATAAACAGATAATAATAGAGAGACATCAACAAATCATAACATCGTCATTTCATTAATTCATTTATGTTTTTAGTACATCGGTTTGTGATAATGATACAGGATAAGTAGAACACTACAACCCAAACCATACAATGAAATGGTTGACCCAAAAGATACTACTACTGGTTAGGTTAGATAACAAAAGCTACAAACTTCCACAACTACAACCTAGCTAATGAGGAGGTGGAGGAAAGGTAACGTCTAAGGCAGCAACAGCAGCTCGCATCCCATGATCCAGCTCGCCCATCCTATGCTCGAGAATAGCCACACATCTCCACGCCTCGTCACGCCCACACTCAGCCTCCATACGTCCGCGCTCAGCCTCCTCCAATTGAGCTCGAAAAGTGGTAAGGTGCTCAATGATAGTGGCCCTCGTAGAACCCTCAGCCTGCGCATCGGTCTCCAACTCATCCGTACGATCACAGAGATCGCGGATAAAACCATCATAAGTACCCATCATGCCATGCAACGAGTGAAGAGTGCGTCGCATAGGTAAAGTACCAAGAGGATCGGGGGCAGGAGGGTTACCAGGGGCTGGGAGGACTCGACACCATGAGCAGAATTAAAGATGTCGTTGTCGGATTCCTCGTCACTATAGGCCAAGTAGCCTGCTATAGTAGGTAGGAAGGTCTGCTTACGGGTCCGAGACCTCCTAAGCAACTTCTTCCGAGGGGGCTCGGAAGACTCAGCAGCATGACTAGGCTGGGCTGGCACCACAGGCTTCACGGGCTGGGGCCGACGCACACGCTTCCTGGCAGTGAATACAACACGCGTACTGCCAAGAATCAGACGACGAGAGCGGGAAGAAGACTCCGACACATCGGCGGGCGGTTCCTCCACACGTGGGACCACAGCTGGCGGCTCCGCAACCACAGGGGCTGGGTTAGCGGCATCCGCAGCATCCCCTGAGCCTCACCGGCAGGAACGTCAGGCTCATCATCCGAAACGACGGGATCTAGCTGCGTACCGTCTCCTACGACGTCCACATCCTCGTCCTCCTCGGGCCCCGAATCAGCGAAGTAACCATCGACGTCATCGTCACTAGACGTCTCGGGAACAGCGAAGGAATCATCCTCCGAATCCGAAATAACAATCACATAAGTAGGGGTAGCCATGATCCTGTCAAAATCCAAAGTACACATATACACATCGATAAGCGTTAAGAACTCATGTGCTATACTCGTGTGAATGCAATGTAGAAAAAGGGCATGGAACTTGGGCAGTGCATCGTGATGAAAAATTTTTCATGCAAGGGAAAACTTTTCGTTTGAAAATTGTTGTAGTTATAGTTTAGTTTTTAGAGAAAACTAGTTCGCTATAACCTTGAGCTCTGATACCAATCTGTCACATCCCGCCTAGGCGGAAAAACGGGATGTAACCACGAAAGGTTTTCAAGCACAAGATTCGAGTAAATATTCATATTTATTTATAAAAGTGCCAAACGTGTTCGACAACAACAAACATCACAAAATACATTTTAAAACCCTTCACGGGATCAAAAGTTTTGATGACATCATAGGTGATAGTCGTGAATGAATGCCCAATCATACCCCAAGTTCCATCTATAGCTTAGTTACCTGAAAAATATGTATAAAAACTTTTTCAACAAAATGTTGGTGAGTTCACGGGTTTTGTAAATGAAATGTAAAGTTTAATGAAATCCTTGAATGACCCATCATTGCCTAGCCAAGAGCAATGATAATAAACAATCATGAGTCCATAACCAAACCTCAACGAGTGGTGCCTCGCACATCCCACAATAAAGGCAATGTATCATCATAAAAGAAATGCAAGCACTCTCATATCGTATATATCCGGTTAGAGCGACCAACTAAGAGTGGGGGTGACAACCCAATAGATCTATTCATGTGTTTCTAGGCTAAATCCATAGCTAATGGTTACGGTAAACTAATATACGAGGGCTTTAGTGAGTACTCTAAACATATCGTCTCATGTACACCGGTCGGCTAGGAATTCATTCTAAAACTCGTAAACAATGCATGCTTTTCCCCAAAATATGAAACAGTTAAAAAGAGGTCGTGAAAAACTCACCTCAAGTCCGTGTGTAGTCTAGCAAGAGTGTATATCCGATAACTAAGTATCCCGATCTATACGTCCTATATACATACATGGGTACCTTATATTTATACAAATAGGTAATCCATGGTACTCGTGGTTCACCCGATCTCTAGCAATATGTTTGTTTAGTTTTCCTTGGTGACAACTATGTTGCTCGAAAATAATAGTTTTGATAGGAAAATAGAATTTGTTTCCAAACACATGTTATTAATCATAAAACATATGTTCTTATTTGAAAATGAGTTATTTAGTTCACAACTACACTTGGTCTTTGTTAGATGTACACACAAGTATCATATATACATGTATTCACACATACACATGCGTACATTTATACCTATATCTACGTATGTGTGCTCCAACACATTACCATAGGTAGTTACACCCATGGGGCGTACACTTGTACATACATACCCATATACATATGCATCTTGATAGCCCATGTACATTACTATCTATGCTCATGAGTTTGTTATACACATACATACATACCATATATATTTATACGCACACACACATATGTATACACACACATGAATCTTGTTTTCATGACTAAAGTAAAGTAGCACTATAGCTTAGGTTTCTTACATATATAAACACATACACACGTGCATATATATATATATATGTGTGTGTGTGTGTGTGTACATCATGCGCATACATACATACATACATACATACAAACATACATACATACATACATGTATTCCCACGCACGCCCACATACATATATACGCACGCATATACATTCATCTTACACATGTGGTGTTGTTTGGTTAAGTAAGATAAATCATGAACTAAGGTGAACCATGTGATCACTAATCAAAGTATGGAAGCAAAAGTGTTAAGGTTTATACCTCCTAGTAGATCCAAGATGGAATGCAAGATGCTAGCTATCCTTAGTTGCTCCTAGGAACTTGATGGATGGGTGTGTGTGTGTCGCAAATGGGGAGAGGGGAAGAGATGTTTCTGTGAGTTTGTGGTGTGATGAACTTCTACATAAGGCCTCCTTATATAGTAGTGGAGGTGGGAAGGAAGTAGGATAGAGATGTACACTTTGGGAAGGTCAACTCTTATGGATCTAAGGGTGATTAGGAATCTTTCCATGGTTGGATAACAATCTTATTTCTCTCAATTCCTACCAGCATATCTCATGTCCAAGTCATGTCTTAGATAGAGACTAATCTTATGATTATGTTGGGTAGATACTTAGCATAAGTGACATTACAAGAGGTCAACCTTGGATTCTATCAACACATGGGTAATTAGGAGTTGACTTTGGTTAAAAAAAAAGAATTAGAGAGACTAGGGGGCGACGGTTTGGGTATATCAAGAAAGGGGTCACCATGATTTGTTTAGGCAAGTATCTTGACATGGGTTTGTGATGCTTTGGAAGATCTATCCATGTTAGTGTGTGGTTAAATCCTATTATGTAACACCCCAACCGATGGCGGAAACATCGAGGTGTCACGTATGAATGAGTATACATTAGCACATGGTATTCAAGTTTTAATTGAAATTTATTTAAAGTAAAATATCCAAAATTTAAAAATACATAACAAGTCTTGAATGGAATTCTAATACATCAAAAAGCCAAACAAAGCATAAACTTCAAATTGTCTCCTCATGCTAACTCTCTAGACTTCAATCATCATTATTTCCTGTTGAGTTGTAAAAATTAGGGGGGGGGGGGGTCAACTAGAAGTTGGTGAGAATACATAAGCCATGTCAAGCAATTAAGTTTAAGAATAAAAGTTTAGCAATTCATATGTCTATCGTAAGTTTAAGTCTACATGAATAAACATGAAGTGTTGAATGCACATAATCAAACCTCCGACTAGTTTAGGTCCATCCCGTCATCCACGGTTCACCTTAATATTATGTTGGAACGATAACAATCACCCGCGCTCCCCATAAAAGATGGTCAACGAATCTAGGTGGGATTGTCAATCCAATAGATCTATTATTGAGTATCGCCGGCTTGGCCATAGCTAATGATTATGTATTGTTGAAGCGAGTCTAACTGTTGTTGTTGTCTAAATCATGAGGCATTTAAAGTTTACAATTAGACATGTATGTAGAATTGCTTAAGTATAATGTTGCAAGTATAAAGAATTGCATAAACATGGTTACGTAAACTCACATTGGCTAAGGTGAATTATCCTCTAAGTGTTGTGAATGTATGCGAGGCGAATCCCAAAGACTCAACAACGTAGCTAGTCCAAATTGAAGAAATAAAAAAACGAAAAAGAAAGAATATCAAGCTTCCAATTCGCCAATTACAAGAGCTTATAATCAAAGCTTCAATTGTAGAAGTAATAGACTATAGAAGAAAGGTATGAGGGAAAGTTTAATCGGATTGAAACAATCGATTTAGAGGTGCCAAGTATAATGGGTCATAGGTGGGTTTTTATACTAGTTTTGGATTCAATTAGCCATTAAAGTTGGTCAACACCATAAAGTAAGGTTTTATGATGAATTGACTATTTGACTAAGACTTTGACTGTTTGACTAAGACTTTGACTCCAAGAATTATGTTGTCAAGACTTTGACTCTTGACTCAAGGCTTTGATATATATATATATATACATATATTTATTTTGAAGCGAATTTATATCTTCCTTGTTTGAGATTATAAATGTAATTGGAAAAATGATTAGCTTTAAATAAGAAATAAAAAAAATCATTAGTTTGAATTAGAAAATAAAAACACCGTCTTATAAAATGACGATTTTATAAATAGAATTAGGATAGGACATATGTCATGATTGAAGATTTTTTTTTTGTAAGTACAATGATAAAAGGAACTTAGAAAAATAGAGTGCACGGATAAAGATAAGAATACTTAGAAATAAATTAGACTTTATATCATGGATCGGGAAATACTTTAATGCAAAATAAATGGGAAAATTTGTGAGGTTACATATTAGGCTTTCTAATCAAAGAATCCCTTTACTTAACCATGTTACAAGATGGTGACAATTCACTAGATTATGTTGGCTCAAGATCTTATAATGTGACTAATCTAGGAGTTTAAGGTTGTACATCTTTCCATAATGTGACAACACATGTATTTATGGATGATTAGATGTGTTGTGGTGTTAAAAAAAGATCTTGTGTTGCTGCATAAGGGGCGACGACTAGGAGGGGTTCCAAGAAAGCCAAGGGTTAGCTAATTTGGGTTAATAATCTTCTATGTTTCAAAGTGATTAAGGGGTCTTCCTATATATGGGTAAAGTCGTGGAAGTTGACTAAGTGTGTATGGAACTCAAGGAACACAATCATGTCTTAAGATCACATTACCTAGTCAAGTGAAGTGACTTTACATGGATTATGTTGGAACACAATCTCTTAAACCTTGTCTATACATAAGATCATTCTAGATCTTAAATTAACATGTGTTTTAATAAGGTTGACTTGATAAAAATTAATATAGGCATGGGGGTGGGGGTTGGCGGTCGAAAAAAGAAAAGGAAAGGGGAAGTGATTTGGTGGTAGCTATATGGGGTTAGAATGCTTTATAAATCCCAATGTTGATTAGTGGTTTAACCATTTTTAGTTAGTAAAAAGGTATGATGGAATAGTTTATTAAATGTGAGACAAAATGGATGTAAGAACTATATTAATTATGTCTTATACTCTTTAGCACATGTGGGTATTTATACATATATATATATATATATGTGTGTGTGTCGTGTATATACATATATGTATAGATAGGTAATTTAGAAAAATGCTAGTTCTTATACATAAATTCTCTAACACTTCCCATTATATTATTAAATAAATGGGCATTTACACATATTTTTGGAAAATAGTTCGTGTCACCACTGCTTTTTGATATGGGTGAGATTATACTCGTTCAGACCTTGCTAGATTTTCTCGGGGGACTTATGCATATAAAATGATGTGAATTATGCATGGAAAATTAAATGTTGACTAGAAAGTGTACGGATTTTGACCTGGTAAAGTGGCGGGTGTCACAGTAGGATGCATGTGAGTGGTAGCACGTGAGTCTGCAGTCCAATAAGGGGTATTGGTAGCAACATTGCATTGGGCATGGAAAGCTTCGGCTAGATTGGCATCAAGAGATGTCACCTTTTTTGCATAAGAGGCGAGTTCTGGGCAAGTTGTCGCATAGTGACCATCATGACGACATAGTTGGCAATGGGGTGTTCTTTTTGTGTGTGTGGTACCACGACCACGGTTTGAAGTTGTGTTACGACCTCATCCCCGTCACGTGGTTAGCCGATTTGTAAAAGGTTTGGGTTGATTAGCATAAAATGCGGCTTGGGGTGTTGAGGTGCCATGAATTTTTTGAATAAACATTTTTTGATTTTCAGCATTTGCGAGAAGATCCCGAAATGCCGGGGCAGGGCAGATAGTTCTTTGGGATGTAGAAAAATTTTCGAATGTTGCACCGAGCCTACAAAGAAAGTAGTGTCATTTGTCTTCGTCGCTTACCAGGTGTCCGATAGCCGCGAGTTGGTCAATTAATGCCTTGAACTTGCGACCGAATTCAGAAACGGAGGAGGTGCCTTTTTGAATGTTGCGAAGAGAGTCTTGAAGGTTGTGAACGCGTTCAATTGAAGAGTGACTGTAGGCATCGGCAAGCGCCTGCCAAACTTGAAGAGTCGTGGTGTGACCGATAGTTTCGGCCATGGCTTCTTCAGAAACTATCGAATTGAGCAGTAAGAGAACCTTTTGGTCCGCTGATTTCCAGGCTATGTAGGCTGGATTTTGAGTTGTTTGTTCATTTGTCGTGATGGTTTGGGAGGGTGGTGGGTTTGAACCGTCGATGTGGTTTAGGATATTGTGATAAGCGAGCACCAGGGTAACTTGCTTTTCCCATGGTAGGTAGTTAGTGGAATTTAGTTTGATGTTTATGAGGTGGTTGAGGGAGTGAAGGGGAATGTCACTTAGATCGTTGGTGGTGAACATGGTGTGGTGAATGAACCGGAACAAGGGACAAAAGGCAATCGGAATAGGCGATTGGAACATGGGACAGAAAAAAGAAGTTGGAACAGGGAAGAACAAAAGAAATAGGGACAGAGAAAGATGCCGATGGGGAAAAAAGGAGAAGGAATGATCCATTAAAGTATGGCTGATACCAAAATCAATCTGAATCAATTTCTTCAAATTGTGTCTTTACAATGACAATGAGAGGTACATAAATATACAAAAAAGAGAGATATGTGGAGAGAAATCTGCCACATTTACAACAATAATAATTACATTTGAATGAGAAATATTGACTAGAGGGATTGTAGGCTGAGAATTTGTGATTGATTGATAGATAAAATAAAAACATCTCCAAGATCTGACAACGACCTCCTCCTCACACCTACCTCACCTGAAACTCACCTTCTCTACCTCCCCAACCTGAAACCCACCTCCTCCCCTCTGGCCGCACTCCTCCATCGTAGAATCTCTCATTCACTACCCACTGACCTCACCATCGCACACGACCACCACCACTTGATCTTCCCAGCCATCGACCCTCTCCTAATCGACTACTTCTAGATCTGATTGTCACCACTGAAACTGTGAATCAATGGTCGATCCTTTATGTCTCTGTATTCACTTTGCAAATTAAAGTTTCTTTGTGTTACCTCCGATTGACCAAATGCCTGCAACCACCACATTCTCAACTCACTTCATATCCCTAAGTGTGTTGTTCTTAATCCACTGCCGATGTTGCCCCTGTTATTATAGAGTCCAGTAGTGTAGATCTCTATCTAGCTCTTTAATTTACAATTTTATTTCATATGTGAACTTGAACTTGATTCTTTGAGTCTTTGTTAACCTAATTGATGTTTTATTGACATGAATTGTTGTTTGAAATCATTGAATGATTTCTCTCTTCCGGTTAAAGTTATTGGTTGTTGATTGATTAATTGGCACTTTAATTGGAATATACTATTAAATGTGCCCATGTTAGATTTTGAAGAACAATATGACACAAACAAAGGAACTTTATTACTGAATCAATCAACCTTACAAACCAAAGATTAACAAGATATAAAACAGGCCTGATCACAACACAAACTCAGGACTCAAATAACAAAACCTAATCAAAATGATCTAAGCTGTTAGATCAAGAAGCCACAGATTGCCAACTTGGCAAAATAACATCTGAGTTATACAAGATGGGCTGGGCTTCTAGAGACTTAGCCCATGTCCTTTAAGTATCCAAAATATTATCTGGGCCCATGAACTTCAGCAAACAGCAGTCCAGCAGATCAATCCAAAATGCAATCCTTAGCCATCAGTCCAATTCCAAATAGCCCAAACATGCAAAACAAGAAGAAATAACAAAAATAAATAAATGATGTTTATAAAAGTGATGCTATTTTTAACACCCCCTCACTTTTATAACCCAAATATGTCAACCATTTTTAACCATTTACATATTTGATCATGGTGCAATATTGACAACCATTTAGTAAAAATGTCTTCAATTTGGTTATCAGTTGAAACTTTAACTGTTTGAATATAACCTTTAGAAACCTGATCTCTTAAGAAAAACAAATCAAGTTCAAAATGTCTTGTCTTGTCATAAAACACCGGGTTAACAACAATGGCTAAAGCTATTGAGTTATCACAATGCAGTTTAACAGGAAGTGTTACCTGGATTTTCAGCTCACTAAGAAGATTTATTAGCCACATTATCTCACATGTTGCAGTACACATAGCTCGGTACTCAGCTTCAGCTATAGACTGAGAAATTGTGGACTGCTTTTTACTTTTCCAAGCAACAAGAGAGATCCCTAAAAAAATACAGTACCTAGTAATAGATTTTCTGGACTCAACACACTTTTCCCAGTTTGAATCAGCATAAGCTGTTAGACTGAGCTGGGAATCTTTAGTAAAGTGTATTCCCTTTCCAGTAAATCAATCTAAAATGCAATCCTTAGCCACTAGTCCAAGTCCAAATAGCCCAAACATGCAAAACAAGAAGAAATAACAAAGAGTAAATTAACAAAACTGTCCCTGTGGTTTGGCCAAATTTGCCACTCCAGCCCAATCTTTTAAAAATTGTTTGAACAGTCCCTGACTTTTGAGAAAATAGGCCAAAACAGTCCAACGACTTAACCCAGTTAAGTTTATGACGTTAAGTCCGGGGCAATTTGGTCAACTCACGTATAAATTTATCTTCTTCCCCATTATCTTCTTCCCTAATCAGACCCACCACCCACCATCATCTTCACCTTTCACCACCACCACCACCACCCACCATCTTCACCTTTCACCACCACCACCACCACTACCCACCATCTCCTCCACCTTTCACTATCCACCATTCCTCTGTTCTTCCCTCTCACCCTTTATTAACAAACACTATAAACCAATACCAAATCAATTCCCAACCATTCCTCTGTTCTACCTACCAAGTCATTCAAAACAGAAAATCAAATCGCAATAAAAAACCCTATACATTTTAACAATAAATGGACACGAGAAGTCAATATCATCCAACTCATCCTGGAGAGACAATCTACTCGAGCTTCATGATAGCAAACCAGAAAACCCACCTGAATCATCTTTGGATACCTGTGGAATAAACCAAAACGAACCACAATTGCAGTTGCTTGCTTAATGGAAAAAAAGGGCATATAATATACTTACCATTTGACTAGAAGAATAGTGATTTGCTAAACCAGAAGCAGAACTCAGATCCCAAACCCTTGACATCTCAGACTTTTTAAGGGACCTAATTGCGGGAGAAGACTCGTGAGATGATAGCTCATAACGTGTTCTTCTAGGTGATAGGGGTGGAAGAGAATGCCGATTATGATCAGATAAAATACGGGAAAGGTGTCAAATTGATCTGGTGATCAGGGGGTTAGGAATACTGATGGGGAATTGATTTGGTATTGGTTTATATTGTTGGTTAATAAAGGTTGAGAGGGAAGAACAGAGGAATGGTGGGTAGCGGTGGTGGTGAAAGGTGAAGTAGATGGTGGGTAGTGGTGCTGGTGGTGAAAGGTGAAGATGGTGGTGGGTGATGGGTATGATTAGGGAAGAAGATGAATTAAAATTCATGGACTATTTTTTTCAAAAGTCATGGACTGTTTAAGCAATTTTTAAAAGATTGAGTTGAAGTGACAAATTTGACCAAAACACAGGAGAAGTTTTGGTAATTTACTCAATAACAAAAATAAACAAATCTATAACTTATAATAAAAGAATTGAATATTGATGAGGTGACATTCAATGGAGGCCTAAGAAAGCCATTTTAATGACATGACATTCAATGAGGCATTCTCCTCCTTGAGTGTGCCATGTGACAAATTAAAAATAAATAAATAATAATATAAAACATAATCTACTAAATTTAAATTGAGTTATTTTAGGAAAAAAGAATTTAAAAACAAATTTAAAATTTTATCTCTTATTTTCCTCCCATAATTTTTAAACGTTAATATCTTTTATATACGATATTTTTTAAAGAAAAAAGTTACACCAAATTAACGAGCGTTTTATTATCTTTCCAACGAGTACCATAGTTTTATATAAAAAACGGAGAAAAAAACAACTATTTTTTGTGGGGTTTCGTTCATACAAGAAAAAAACACGAAGTGTTCAGGTTATTCATTAATAATGTTTTTTCTTTTAAACCAGGTTCTTATCTACGATGTTGAAATTCAGCTCAATCGCCATGCTTTCATTGGAATTTTACTCTTTTAAAGATGCATAGATATACTTCATCAAGAGAAGCTAGGAGAAAGAATCGCGCAACACTGCAACACATGGTGTCACCTTATAGCAAGGTTATTTTTTTATTTATTTAATTACAAAGGTAATAATTATTACTATTAGTATTAATATTATTAGAATTGTTATATTTTTCAACTTCAGGACACTCCCGAGATGAGATAAAAGCTAGTGATTTATAAAAGTGATGTTATTTTTAAGAATAACCCTGTTTAAAATATGGGGTTTTCTATTACCAGGGACCAAACGTGAGAACGCACCATAATCACAACTAGGGTACCACCCAGCTGTTAACACTACAGTTGCTGCTTTAATGGCGGAAGAAGACGAGCAGCGCCAACTATGCGAGGCAGCAGCCAAAGGAGACGCCGAGAAACTACAAACCCTAATTGAATCAGGAGCCGACGTTACCTACTTCAACGAAGATGGTCTGACACCTCTAATGCTCGCCGCCAAGCACGGCCACGCCAGTATCCTCAAAACCCTACTCGACGCCGGTGCCCCATGGAACGCCCTCTCCCCTTCCAATCTCTCTGCCGGTGACTTCGCCATGGATGCCGCTCATCAAGATGCCTTTGACATTCTGCTTAATACAGGTCATTATTATTATTATTATTATTATGTTTGATTTTTAATTGTTATACATATATTACATAGTTTATAGATTTGTGTGGGTATTATTTTGGGTTATAGTTTAGGCTTTGGTTTAAACAAGCCGACTAAACGAGCTAGCCGAGTCTACCTTTGTTTCAACTTTCAAGTTATGAATTTAGGACGGTAAAGAGTCGAGTAGGGTCGACATGCTCGGCTCATTTGTAAACTGAGCTTAACCGGTTTGGTACAGACTGAGTTGAGCCGGATTGACTCGTTTATTTTAACGAGCTGAAGGGTATGTTTGGCAAGGAGGTTTTAAGAGCTTTTTGGAGCTTCAAGCTTTTAAGAAAAAACTCCTACTTAATAAAAAGCCTTGTTTGGTTGAAGGGGCTGGAAGCTTTTAGGCCCGAGAAAAAGCTCTATAGTGAAAAGCTACTACTAGTAGCTTTTAAGAAAAAGCTCTACTAGCTACAGGCTTTTAATTAGTAAATGACACAAATACCCATTCTATTTTTAAAATAAAATAAAAACCTTCTTTACAAGCTTTTAATTATGCCCATTTTTGTCATTTTATTAAAAGCTCCAGTTATTCTGCCAAACACTAAAATATATTTAAAAAGCTTCCAGCTACCAGCTTGCACCTACGAGCTTCCAGCTACCGGCCTCCAGTTAGTTTTGCCAAACATACCCGAAGTGTTGAGTTTGAGCTTCACTTGTAAAAGCTCGATCCAACTCATTTATTATAAAAAAAAATATATTAAGTTATCTTGTATTGTTACACATATTAAATGTATAAAAAATTTAAAATTAGTATTTTTAACGTAATGCAAAAATTATATATAAAAAAAGACAGTTATAATTTATGTATATGAAAATTTGTGTTATACTTTTGGGTTATCATCTATATATATTAAAATTTGGGCTATAATTTAAGCGAGCGAACCAACAAACTGAGCTTACTTTGGCTCAGGCTCGGCTCGTTTGCGAATGAGCCAATTTCGAGTGAGCCGCAAACCACGAGTTTTTTGAGTAGCCCTAGTTATGATTGTCATTTTTAAAGTGCTTTCTAAGATCTGTGCATGGTAAATGATACTTTGAATGTATAGGGATACAGGCAGAATTGATACTTGGTACAATTGCAAGAAAAGAAAATAAAGTTGGTGATTCGGATGGGGACTACTTAGAAGATAGAGTTAGTTTTAGTGAGGATAAGCTCATGGACGCTGATAGCAAGGCTGTCATGATGGCTTGGGAGAAGCCACTAATGGAGGCTCATGCAAAGGCCGTCTGTTCAAGAGGTGGTCACATTCTCAACATTGGATTCGGAATGGGCCTTGTGGATACTGCCATACAGCAGTATGGGCCTGTTACGCATACCATTGTCGAGGCCCATCCTGAGGTCTATGAGCGGATGCGGTCTTCGGGTTGGACTCACAAGGAAAATGTGAAGGTTGTATTTGGTCGGTGGCAGGATGTTCTTCCTCAACTTGGATCTTATGACGGTATTTGTTCTTTTGTTTTGTTTCTCTAGTTAAATATACAAGTCTTACTATATTTATCAACTTAGAGTGCGTTTATCAAATTGGTAAATTGGTTTAGTTTACCGTACTTGATAAAACAGATAGTTGTTGAGGTCGGTCTGAGTTCTGGTTTGGTTAACCGTAGTTTTCACCCATGAAAATATAACCGACTTTCAGAAATTTAGGAAAGAAGTCAACATGGTCAAGTTTGCAGGCGTGTTTTGGGTCTTTGACTTTGTAACGTGTATGAAATATGAATTGTTGCCTTGAGGCTTGAACCAAGATTTCTTAAAGGTTTGAGATTTTTTATCAGAATTTTTTAGAACTGTACTCGTTTTAGTAACTCAAAATAAACATGATTACACAAACAGAAATCAGACCAAACTATGTTACTTTTCATGCAATACCCAGCTTGGTTTATAAAGGCGCACTTTGAGTTCCACTCCCAAGGCGCAGAGGTTGATTTGGAAATTTCCTTTGGGTCTTGAGGCGGCCCATCACGTACATTTGGGTTTAATTGGTTAGAATTTGGGTCTTTAGATGGTTGATATGTAAAAAAAAACCTACGGGATGAAGAAATTATGAAAAAAATACTTAATAAAAAGGCTAATATATACAAGCGATGCAGTTTCTGATTGTACAGAGAGCACTCTTTGCATATCTGAAGTTGTTGCCCAGGCTTTCGGGACCCAAATCCCAAAGGCCTCGTGCTATTTAAAGCCAAGATATCCAGAGTAAAATTTATGGGATTTTAAATTAAATACTTCGATTTTATGGATTTCATTGCACAGGTATCTTCTTTGATACATACGGGGAATACTATGATGATCTAAGAGAATTCCACCAGCATCTTCCCACTCTCCTGAAACCTGGAGGGATTTACTCGTTCTTTAACGGGCTTTGTGGAGGTAACGCCTTCTTTCATGTCGTTTACTGTCAGTTGGTATCCCTAGAACTTGAGAGTTTGGGCTATTCAACACAACTTATACCGTTGCCCGTTAAGGATTGTTTAGGAGAACAAGTCTGGGAGGGCGTAAAACATAAATATTGGCAGTTAGATACATATTATCTTCCTGTTTGCGAGTCTCTTGAAGACACTGAATGATACCTACTTGTTTTTGCTGAGTTAGTAGCATTTAACTTATTGTACTTTTCATGTTTTTGGCATGCTACATTTCTTTGACCAAAGATTAATGTAGTTCCTTCATTTTCAGTATTATGCTTTCTCTTGTGTCTAAACAGGCTGTAGTTTATATCTGTTTATGTGCTTGGATTTTGAACTTAATTTAATTTTAATTATTAATAATAGAGTTGGTCACATGATTGTTTCAAATGGTATGTCCATATTGCATGTTTAGTCATTTTTTTTTCAAAAATTACAGACATGATTCCTACTGTTACTAAAATGTAACATTTTTTTTTGTCCTTTTCACTAATAACATTAAAATTTTTGAAAATTATCTCCCTATGGTTTCATATCAATCGGTAAGGCAAAACATTAATCTGAAGTTTGTCTTGAAATTAAAATAATCCATGGCTGATTTCTAGGCAAGTCTCCTAGTTTTTTTCTCTTTCCTATGCATGAGTTTATCGAAGCACATTAGGGGCGTAATTTTTAAAATGAGATGATCAAATTTGCGAGCATAACACATGGACCTTTCATGTAATTAACACTTGATACATATTTTCAAATTACAGTGCTTCAAAACCCTTATTGATTATCCATATTGTTTTAATTTAGTACACAACTAAACGATCGTGTTTAATACTATACTAGTTTTTTTTCCGCGCTTTGAGGCGGAAGTCTAGTCGTTTTTTACCCACACAAGTACGCAACGCGGTAGGAGTTTGGTTATTGTCTGTTTTGTCAAATAACAAAAAAGTGAACATTGTTACCGTTATCAATAATGGCAAAATATTGACGACAATATTGTTCGCTTATATGCGTTGTCACGGAATCGTAACGGTAACATCACTTGCTATAGCCTGTGATACCAAAATGCTGCTTTTTAAAAACAACTGTCTACAAAAAAATATACACCAGAATGTTCACAAAAAAAAAAATTAAAATAAATAAAAACTAAAATAACGTCTTATTTTTGGTTTAAAAATAGAACGAATGTCAATAGTTTATCCTGGAAGGATTGGTGTAAATACCCGCTAGCATCATTGTAATTTCGTTTGGTGGCCGAGGGCCCTTGCTTTGAGAACTTCTTGTGTTGTTTTTAATGAAATTTACTGATATGTGCCGACCCACGTAGTCCATGTCATGCACAAACATGGGTTCTCTTTAAACAATTAGTGTCTTTATATTATTAGTAGTGGTGTTAGTGGGTCTGTTAGTTTCTAAGTTTTGTAAGCTATATAAGCCTATTTGATTATTGAATTAGTTAGGAATGAAAATGTTGAATCAAGTCTAAATATTCTCTCTATATTTTTTTGAGATTTACCCACTCAACGGGTTATTTATCATCTAGCTTCTATCTATTTTCTTTGGATCAATTGGTTAACGATTAGGTTCGTAACATTTACCTTCCAAAAAAAAAAAAAAAGTGCCAGAGTCTCATTCTTTGTCTAAAGATAGGAAGTACATCTTAAGAGGTATTGTCTATACTACTATGTGGGTGTTATGGAATGAACGTAATGATCGAGTTTTTAACAACAAGAGGAGAAGACCTATTCAGATTGTGGAGAACATTAAATCGGCGGCTTATTTTTTTATTCGTAATAGGTCTAGATGGAAAAATATCAATTGGAAAACTTGGTGTATTTTCCCATTGGGATGATGTTCTTTCGTTTGTTTTCTCGTATGTCTTTGCTTTGAGGACCTTGCGAGTTGTGTTAATGAAATTTTCCTTTCAAAAAAAAAAAAAAAGGCAAAGAAAGAAGAAATTCTAGATAGAAGGTTAATGTCCCCAGTTACTATTATTTTTATCAGCAATTCTATTACGCTATGTTACCGAGTTTATTAAAGGATGAAAAAGAAAAAAAAGGAGAGATTTTCTCCCTTTTCTCTTCCTTTCTTCTCCTCTTATTTTTCTCTCTTACTTTTGCTTTCATTTTCTCTCAATTTAGGAGGATGATATTTGGTCTCTTTTTTCTTTTATTTTCCTTCATTTCCTTTTAAAAAAGAACTCTGAAACATAGCTTTCACACTTTCCCTCCATTTTCACTCTTAAGTTAACTCGGGAACACAACGTTAGTCTCATCTTGAGGGAAAAAAATTGACGAGCGATTTTTATGGCCTAGGGATACGGTTGTGCAAAAAAATCGCACTTTGATTTCCGTCAACTCATGCCCATTTCACCACTTTCCATATCTAAGTGAAAACGAGCGATTGTTAGCATTAAATCGATCCACACGTCAATTTGGTGTGTAATTTCACTATTTTGCACCTTTCAGACTCATTTTTTATGGCCTAGGGATATAATTGTGCAAAAAAAACCGTACTTCGGTTTCCGTCAATTCAGGCCTATTTTCACCACTTTCCATATTTAGGCCAAAATGAGTTTTTTTAGCATTAGATCGATCCACGCATCAATTTGGTGCGTAATTTCACTATTGCGTAACTTTTAGACTCATTTTTTATGATCTAGGGATATGATTGTTCAAAAACAATCGCACTTCGGTTTCCTACAATTATCACCTATTTTCACCACTTTCCATATTTAGGCGAAAACAACCGATTTTTTTGCGTTATACCGTAGGAATACGATTGTGCAAAAAAAATCGCACTTCGGTTTTCGTCAATTCAGGCCCCTTTTCACCAAATTTCATACTTAGCAGAAAACTAGCAATTTTTGGCATTAAATTGATCTACACATCAATTTGGTACGTAATTTCACTATTGCACAACTTCCGGACTTATTTTTATAGTCTATGGATACGATTGTGCAAAAACAAATCGCACTTCGGTTTCTGTCAATTAAGACCCATTTTCAGCACTTTTCATATTTAGGCGAAAACGAGTGATTTTTAACATTAATCCGATCAATGCGTCAATTTGGTGCGTAATTTCATTATTGCTCAACTTCCAGATTCATATTTTATGGTCTAGGGATACGATTGTGCAAAAAATTCACACTTCGGTTTCCATCAATTTAGGCCTTTTTTTTTTTTTTTTTGCATTTTCCATATTTAGGGGAAAACACGCAAATTTTTGCATTAAATCTATCCACGCATCAATTTGATGCATAATTTCACTATTGTCCAACGTCCAGACTCATTTTTCTATGGTGTAGAGATACGATTTCGCAAAAAAAATGCACTTCGGTTTCCGTCAATTCGAGCCCATTTTCACTACTTTTCATATTTAGATGAAAACTAGCTAGTTTTAGCAATATATCGATCCACGCGTCAATTTTGTGCCTAATTTCACTATTTTGCATCTTCCAGACTCCTTTTTTATTGTCTAGGGATACGATTGTACAACAAAATCGCACTTCGATTTTCGTCAATTTGGGCCATTTTCACAACTTTCCGTATTTCGGCTGAAGGGGTAGGGTCCCAATTCCTAACGCATAGGCGGACCCTACCCCATAACATCATCATCATACAACCTCCGCGGCGAAGTAACCATTCAAAATGGTTAAGTACAAGAAGTTAGCACATGTCCGCGGAGCTCCCTCCTGTGTATGTAATACATTTGACCTAAGTCATAAATTAGCCCATTACCAAGCACAAGCCTAACTAAAGTCCATAACTTAAGTCTTAACCTTAAACGAATTTATTCGAATTCGCTTCGAATGCGAGTTTCTAATACGAATTCGAATTGATTTTTTATTCGAATACGAATCAAATTGGTCAGCTTTTAATCGAATACGAATTTAGTAAAAAAAAATAAATTATTCGAAAAATTCGATTCGAATAATTCAAAAATTCGTTATTCGATTCGATGAACACCCCTAGTGTGAATATGTCATTCGATTACACGTGTCAGTTTTCACTTTATACATGTTTTATGTTTTTTTTGTTCGTTATGAATCGGTGTATAAACGTGTTATGATTGTATAGTAAAAATTTCGATTACGTTATATTTTTATCCAACCGCAATGCTATTGAGTTAAATCGAATATGTTAAAACATGCGTTTTCATATGACTAACGCACACATAACACTTAGATTAATCCATTCAATGTTAATTATACACCCGCGCGGTCGTGTAAGTAGTTTCTTTTTAAATACAAAAGTTATGGGTTTCTAGACGTGATTGAATAAATTATTATTGTTACTGTCCTTTGTTCTTTTTGACCGATGAGTTCATGGTTTAAGTTTTTAATTCTTCCCATGTGTTTCTAATAATATAAAAAATCTGCTATTTTATAATTTTGGACTTTAATCAAGGAAGTATCAAGACTTTTGAACTCCTTTTCTCAATTGTTGTGTTTATATTCAAACTTCTTTTTTATTTTCAATTTTTTTACGGGTGTCTTTAATGATGTTCGAACCCTTGATTTCAAGGGAAACATCTTTAACTCTAACGACTCTGCTATTTAAACTCAAACAAAAATTGAAGATCAAATTCTAATTTAAAACCACACCAGCCATCTTTCAAAATGTAAAATGAAACATGAAAATTAAACTTCTACGAGTTCAATATTCAAACAGGACTTGAAACTTGAAAGAGTCCAAATTTGATTCAACCTCCTTTTTCGAAATTGTTTCTCAAACTCCAATGAAATAAGCGTCCAATTCGAATTTAGATTTAATGAATTTTATTTAGGTATATTTTAAAATATATTGGGTTCAAGGGGTTTTTTAATACCTTTTGTTCTACTAGCAGGGAACCCGCGTGTTGCGGTAGAGTCGACAATACATGGCGAAAACATACTTCAAACCTTAAAACGATTAAAAGAATGAATATGTAAGGTGTATGTTTGTAAACACATGTGCTTCGTAGTGTGGTAATTTTTTAAATGCTACAAGGAAACATAATAGCATGCTACATTCTATATACTATATGCAATTTGACCTATATGCCGGTAAAAAAAATTGAAATAGCGGTTTGACTCTTAGAAGCTACTATTATTTTAATAGTCATACTCAATATGTTGAAAGTGTCAAATCTGGAGAGATTGTCAATTAGAAGAAGTCATAGTGACCTTTATAAGATTCACATTAAGAGAAAGTTGGAACAACTTGTCAAGACCTGTGTCATCACAGATTATTATTATTAAGAAAGATGCACAAATATATGAGAGGTACAAGATCCTGACAAGAATCAAAGATACACATCAACCTCACTACAAAATACTCTCACACTCAGAAGATCATCAACTAGATGATCAATACAAAACAAAGGTAAACACATATTGAACGATCAAGATGATCAGATCAATAAACCCTAAAAGTTTCAGAAAGAGAGCAAGAGATGAAGGTTCGAGAGAATAAATGGTCAAAAGATGGACAATGCAGAAACACAAATCTATATATAGCAAGAGATTTGTGTTTCTTGCCTAAGATCAATGGTCCACAATTAAGACATCCAACGGCTGCAAAAACACTGAGCATGATGCCACGGATTGCCAAGTCAGCATCCCTCATGAGCTGGGCTCCAACTAAATGGGCTAGACGAGAACACAACTGGGCCAGACCAAAAACACAACAAACACCATCTGGGCTCCTCAGCAAGCACGGCAGCAGCACAACCTGAAAACTTATGCAAAATGTTATAAAACCAAAATCATAAAATTGATTGTATTATATATATATATATATATATATATATATATATATATTAACACCCCCTCAATTTTATTATTTGAAACAGTTGAACAATTTAACCAGTTCACATAACTTCTCATGTTGAGAAGTTGACAAACCTTTAGTGAACAAATCAACAATTTGATCATTTGACCCAATCTTAGAAGTTTTGATAATACCTTTAGAGATCAATTCTCTAAGAAAAAATAAATCAAGATCAAAATGTTTTGTCTTATCATAAAACATTGGATTTGAAGCTATTGACATAGCAGATGAACTATCACAATGCAAAATAACAGGGAGATTAACATGAATCTTAAGCTTAGATAAGAGATTTTTGATCCACATGATTTCACAGGCAGTGGAACACATAGCTCGATACTCAGCTTCAGCTGATGATTAAGAAATTGTTGCCTGTTTTTTACTTTTCCAGGATACCAAACAGTTACCCAACTTAATACAGAAACCTGTAACAGACTTCCTAGTTTCAGTGCACTTAGCCCAATCAGAGTCTGAATGAGCAACTAAGTCAAACTTATCACCCTTTGGGAAAAGAATACAAAACCCAGGAGCCCTTTTTAAGTACCTAAGAAGCCTAAGAGCAATTTTAAGGTGGCCCTTAGTGGGTTTGTGCATAAATTGACTTAAGTAGTGCACATAATAGGATATGCCTGGTCAAGTATGAGAAAGATAGATTAACTTTCCCATCAGTTGTTGGTATCCTACTGGGTTAGATAATGGGTCATTATGGTCTTTGACTATATTGGTCAAAGTGTGGTTTGGTTCTATAGGACATGAGACGGGTTTGCATCCCAGCATCCCATACTCAGCAAGAAGTTCAGTGCAATATTTCCTCTGAGTAAGACACAAACCAAAATCATTTCTAACAACCTCAATACCTAAAAAATACTATAACTCTCCTAAGTCTTTGATTAAGAATTTAGACTTAAAACATTTTTAACCTTCTCAATCTCAGACTTAGAGTTTCTAATAATGATAATATCATCCACATAAACCAAGAGAACAAGAAAGACATTTTCAACATTTTTAACAAACATTGAGTAGTCACACGTACTTTGAACAAAACCAAATTCATTTAAAGCATCCACAAGTTTTTTATTCCACATTCGAGGAGCTTGTTTAAGCCCATACAAAGATTTTTCAAGTTTACACACTTTGTTGGGGTCAGAATTCAAACCATCAGGCATAGACATATAAACATCCTCAATAAGATCACCATGTAAGAAAGCATTATTAACATCCAACTGGAAAATTTGCCAATCATTCTGAACAGCAAGACTGACTATACATCTAACAATAACCATTTTAACAACTAGAGAGAAGGTCTCTTCATAATCAACACCTTCTCTTTGACTAAAACCTTTAGCCATCAGTCTAGCTTTATATCTATCAATTTCACTAGTTGATTTATACTTAATCTTATAGATCCATTTACATCCTATTTTATGTCTACCCTTAGGTAAGTCAACAACTTTCCAAGTATTATTTCTGTAGAGAGCTTCCAACTCATCATTCATGGCTTTCACCAAATTGGGATCCTTAACAGCCTCTGAATAAGTTGTGGGCTCTCTACTTTTGTCCAGACTAGACAAACAACATTTGCAATCAAAAGATAGATTAGAAAAATTAACTACCTTTTCAATACCATATTTAACTTTTCCTTCCACAACAAAATCATTAAACTTTTTAGGTAAAACGATTTCTCTTCTAGACCTCCTAGGAGTAAAACTATTATCAACAACAGTGTCACCCTCAGAATGTGCATTTAAATCACTTTCTGTACTCACAGGTTTAACCATACCAGGTGCATCTGATGTTGACCCACTAGGCTGCTTTTTCCCAACCAAGCCTGTGGGATCCTCAGATAATCCTAATTGCTGGACACTCTGTGTTCCATAATCCTTATCATTACCATTACCCCTCCAATCATCATTGGGATCATTCACTCCTAAGTGTTGTTGATCATCTGTGTTATCAAAAATGTTAAAAATAGTTTAAAGTGTTGACACTAGGATCAGAATTATAATCAAAGGTTTGATAAATGTTTAATTCTTTAAAAGGATAACAAGACTCGAGAAATTTTACATCTCTTGAATAAAGAACAACCTTACTATCAAGGTTGAACACCTTGTAACCCTTTTTCTCATTAGAATAACCAAAAAAAAAACACATTTTTCAGCCCTACTTTCTAATTTGTTAGACACATTTAAAATATTGACAAAACACAGACAACCAAACACCTTGAGATGATCAAGGAAGGGTTCAAATTTAAACATAAGCTCATAAGGAGTCTTCCCATTTAGCACAGATGAAGGGGTCCTATTAATCAAATAAGATGCAGTAAGAACACAGTCAGGCCGGAACCTAATAGGGACACTGCTTTGAAAAAGCAAGGCTCTAGAAACATTAAGCAAGTGCCTATGCTTTCTCTCCGCAATCCTATTCTGCTGAGGAGTGTATGCACAAGTAGTCTGATGAATAATGCCCCTTTCTTGGCAAAACATATTCATATTATTGTTGACAAATTCCAAACCATTATCACTTCTGAAAACTTTTACACTTTCTTTAAACTGATTTTGTATGAGATAATAAAAATCTTTTATGTTTTGAAAAACCTCAAATTTATGTTTCATCAGACAAACCCATACAACTCTAGAATAGTCATCAACAATAGTCAAGAAGTATTTATTACCATCCCTATCAGCAACCCTATAAGGACCCGGGACACATCCAAATGAACAAGTTCCCTAATGTGTGAACTCTTATGGTCACTTAATGGGAATGGTTCTCTGTGTTGTTTTGCCTTATGGCAAACCTCACAGGGTTCATGACCATTATCAATCTTAAAGTCAGAACCATGGTTTAAAATTTTAAAAACTTGACTAGAAGGATGCCTTAATCTAGCATGCCAAAGATTAGTTAAAACAATACTATTACAACACACCTTAGAAGACAAAGAAGCATTGCCACACATATATAAACCATTCATTTGACTACCAGTCACTAGGGTTTTCCTAGTTGACCGGTCCTGCAAATAACATTTATCCTCATCAAAACCAACAAAAACTTTATTATCCCTGGAAAGTTTGCGCACAGACAAAAGATTGACAGTGTATTCAGGAACTACCAAAACATCTTGCAGGATAAGATTACCAGCAAGTTTTAGTTTACCAATTTTAGTTACCACAGCAAAAGTACCATTAGGGTGTTTAATTTTAATATTTAAATCAGAAACATCAACATAATCAAATAATCCAGTTTCATCTTTAACCATATGTTCATTAGCTCCTAAATCCACTATCCACCCTATTCCTAACAAAGTGCCATTACTACTAGTGAAACAATAAACATTAGGACTAATAGCATAAGCACAAAACAACCTACTAGACAAATTACAACTCACAGAGGAATCAACAGGTTTCTCATTTATCAAGCTTAGCAGTTTAGCCACCCGATCACTAGTAAGACTATTAAGAGAGCTGTTAGAAGACTCAGTGTAAGTGCATTATTCATGTATGTCCCGAGCTAGTGATCTAGTACTGAATGTCGAAGGTTCAGATAATCAAAAAACGACCAAGATATTAGCTTAAATATACATTCGACCAGTTGGAAGGTCAAATGTAGTTTGTCTTTGGTCGAATGAAGATTGAATGAAGTAGAAGGTTTCATTCGAACCCACAAGGGGTCGAATGAACACCTTCGACCTCTTGAAAGGGGCGAAGGTGGAAAGGTTATAAATAGGGAAAACTTAGTTATTTTGTAGAGAGAGTTATAATTTGGAGCTTTTCCCAGTTTGTGTGTATGTGATATTCTCTACCTAGTCTTACCAGTGACCTTGCGCATCGAGACCTTGCGCATCGAGACGAGGAGGATGACCTCGAGACCATGAGCTTGGGAGGCTCATCGGGGAGACCGCTCCGCTCCAAGAGCAGTGTTATTATATCCCACGATGTCCAGCTGGTGGCTATGGAGGGCCGAGTCCGGGAGCTTGAGGGTCGATTAGCAGAGGTTGAGCAGGGGAGGCTAGCTGCCGTAGTAGAGCGATCGGAGATGGGGAGACGAGTGGAGATATTTGAGTGTATGACAGCGGAGACAGATCGACGTATGAGGGAGGCTATCATCTCTCTTGCTGCTGCTTTCCCACCCCCTTCTTAGATTATGGTTTTATGATGATTATGCATGTGATGACTTATGATGTTTTGTGACTATGGATGTTATGACTTAAAAACTAACTACGGTTCGACCGCCTGTTTTGTATCGAAAACTTAACTACTTTTGGGAACTATGTGATGATATGATGACATGATGCCAGTGTATGGTTTGATGTATATGTTTGTGTTGGCCATGATATGTTTATATAGTTATGTATATTACTCACATTTGTTGTGTTCTATCTTTTAGTTATGCAAATCCGACATTCCACACGGACGACCGAAAGCGAGCCACTACCGTCCACACCCGTCGAGTTGGCCAGAGTAATTTCCGAGGCAATTTCCCGCCACGATGCAGCTCGGGCCAACTCAAGCGGAGGTTCTGGAGGTACCGGTCGCCGCCGAAGCGAAACAGACCACGAGGCTGAGAACTCTAATCACGGTTGTTCATACAAAACCTTCATGGCATGCAAACCATGGAACTTTCGTGGTAATGAAGGCGCTGTAGGAATTGTCCGGTGGATAGAGAAAACCGAATCAGTCCTCGATATTAGTGGTTGCTCCGAGGATCAAAAGATAAAGTACTCCACTTGTACCTTTCAGGATGAAGCCCTCACTTGGTGGAATCTATAGGTACAAACCCTGGGCAGAGAAACGGCTTACGGTCTTGCTTGGGCCGATCTCAAAACAATGCTCATGGACAAGTACTGCCCTCGAAGTGAACTGCAGAAGCTGGAAACCGAGTTCTGGAATCTTGCTATGGTGGATGCCAATGTGACTGTATATACCACTCGTTTTCACGAGCTCTCTCGACTGGTCCCACACATGGTCATACCTGAGTACAAGAGAGTCGAGAGGTATATCTAGGGTCTGTCACCCAACATCCGCAGTATGGTCACCGCATCGGCACCCTCCACTATCCAGGATGCGGTTACCCTAGCTCAAAGTTTGATCGACGACGCGGTGCGTATGGGATCACTGAACCAGAAGGTAACAGTTACCAGTGAGAGTTACAGGAACAAGCGCAAACGTTCCGACAACCGGAAGAACAAGCACTCCTCTCACCGACCACAAGATGCCGTGAAAGTTTTTACTGCCACTACTGCTGAGGAGCCCAAACGCAAGTACAGCGGGCCCCATCCTCACTGCAGCAAATGCAACTACCATCACGTAGGTACCTGTGACTATATCCTGTGCAAGAATTGTAACCGTCGTGGTCATTCCACCGCTAACTACAAGGCCAAAACCACGAACACTCCTCTTGCTAGAAATGAGTGTTTCGAGTGTGGTGCGACAGGACATTTCCGGAAGGACTGTCCCAAGGCCAAGGATCAAGCCCGTGGCAGAGCGTTCGTGTTAGGAGCCAATGAAGCATGAGATGATCCTAATGTGGTTACGGGTACGTTTCTCCTTAACAATCATTTCGCATCGGTACTTTTTGACTTAGGCGCAGATTTTAGCTTTGTGTCCACTAACTTTAAGAAATCCCTAGGATTAAAACCTAGTAAGTTGGAAACGCGATTTACCATAGAACTAGCCAACGGTAAATTAATCTCATCCGAAGAAATAGTTAAGGATTGTATTCTAGTACTCGACGACCACGAATTTCATATCGAGTTACTGCCAATCCAACTGGGTAGTTTCGATATCGTCATTGGCATGGATTGGTTGTCCAAACATCGTGCAGAGATCGTCTATCACGAGAAGTTGGTATGAATCCCCTTGTCAGATAGTGAAACCTTAATGGTTCGAGGAAGTCAGGGTTTACCCACTATTCGTATCATTTCCTGCATTAAAGCACAAAAATGTTTAAGGAAAGGTTGTGTCGCATTCCTGGCACATGTCGTTGAACAAAAAGCTAAAGATCGGAAGCTAGTGGTGCGAGATTTTCCCGAAGTCTTTCTAGAAGACTTGCCAGGACTTCCACTGCCACGACAAATCGAGTTTCGCATCGATCTTGTCCCGGGAGCTGCCCCAGTAGCCCGTACTCCGTATTGATTAGCACCATCCGAGATGCAGGAACTGTCTAATCAACTTCAGGAGTTGCTGGACAAAGGTTTCATTCGCCCGAGTTTTTCCCCGTGGGGAGCACCTATCCTGTTCGTGAAGAAGAAAGACGGGAGTTTCCGTATGTGCATTGACTACCGAGAGTTGTGCAAACTGACGATCAAGAACAAGTATCCGCTACCAAGAATTGATGATCTGTTCGACCAGTTGCAGGGATCCAGCTACTACTCGAAAATCGATCTACGATCAGGATACCACCAGTTGCGGATTCAGGAAGACGACATCCTGAAGACTGCATTTCGAACTCGTTATGGGCATTACGAATTCCTAGTTATGCCATTCGGATTAACGAATGCTCCTGCAGTTTTCATGGACCTCATGAATTGTGTCTGCAAGCCCTACTTGGACAAATTCGTCATTGTCTTTATCGAGGATATCTTGATCTACTCATGAACTCGAGAAGAGCACGAACAACATCTACGACTGATGTTGGAGATGCTCAAGAGCGAGAAGCTGTATGCCAAATTCTCGAAATGCGAGTTCTGGATTCGAGAAGTCCATTTCCTCGGTCACGTTGTGAACGAGAAGGGTATACAAGTTGATCCCGCAAAGATTGAAGCAATCAAGGATTGGGCCGTACCCAAGACACCAACTGAGGTGCGACAATTTTTGGGATTAGCCAGTTATTACCGTCGATTCATCGAGAACTTCTCTAAGATTGCCCAACCATTGACTGTCTTAACGCAAAAAGACAAGAAGTTCAATTGGGAAATCAGACAAGAGAATGCGTTCCAAGTATTGAAGGACTGTTTGTGTAGCGCTCCAATTCTTTCCCTTCCCGAAGGTACTGATGATTTCATAGTTTATTGCGATGCTTCGCATCAAGGTCTTGGATGCGTACTCATGCAAAGGAATAAGGTCATTGCCTATGCATCCCGACAACTCAAAACTCATGAAAAGAATTACACCACTCATGACCTAGAGTTGGGTGCAGTGATCTTTGCACCTAAGATTTGGAGGCACTACCTTTACGGTACCAAGTGCACCATCTTCACTGACCATAAGAGCTTACAACACATCTTCAACCAGAAGGAACAGAACATGCGGCAACGCAGATGGGATGAACTGTTGAACGATTACTTTTGTGAAATTAAATACCACCCGGGAAAAGCCAATGTTGTGGCTGACGCATTAAGACGGAAGGAACAAGTTAAGACCCTGCGTGTGCGTGCACTAGGTCTGACCATCCATACGAATCTCACGACCCGCATTCGCGACGCTCAACAAGAAGCTCTGGAAAGTGAAAATCTTAAGAACGAGTCGTTATTTAAGATGGTTAGTCTATTGGAACCAAGATCTGATGGCACAGTTTATTTCGCCAATCAGATCTGGGTGCCACGTTTCGGTGACTTACGTAATCTAATCTTGGAGGAAGCTTACAAGTCTAGATACTCCGTACATCCTGGTGGTGACAAGATGTACAAAGACGTAAAGGAACTGTACTAGTGGCCTAACCTGAAGGGTGAATCACCACATACGTCAGCCGATGCCTTACTTGTTCAAAGGTCAAAGCTGAGTATCAGAAACCATCTGGTCTACTACAGCAACCAGACATTCTTGATTGGAAATGGGAACAGATTTCCATGGATTTCATCACTAAGCTACCTAAGACGTCCAGTGGTCACGACACAATTTGGGTCATTATTAACAGGTTGACTAAATCCGCGCATTTCTTGCCGATTAAGGAAACCGACAAGTTGGAGAAACTTGCCAAACTGTACAACAAAGAAATTGTAACTAGGCATGGAGTGCCTGTTTCAATCATTTCCGACCTAGATAGTCGATTTACTTCCCCATTCTGGCAAACACTGATGGACGCACTAGGCTCTCGCTTAGACATGAGCACCGCCTACCATTCACAAACAGATGTCCAGAGTGAATGCACAATCCAAACATCGGAGGACATGCTTCGGGCGTGTGCAATCGATTTCGGTGGAAACTAGGATTCACACTTACCATTGGTTGAATTCGCCTACAATAACAGTTACCACACCAGCATCAAGGCTGCCCCCTTTGAAGCCTTGTATGTACGCAAGTGTAGATCTCATCTGTGTTGGGTGGAAGTTGGAGACAAATATTTGACTGGCCCCAAGCTCATTCAAGAAACCACTGATAAGATCTTCCAGATTCGTGATCGCTTGAAAGTAGCTCGAGATCGTCAAAAGAGCTACGCTGATCTTCGTCGCAAACCGCTCGAATTCCAAGTTGGCGATAAAGTACTCTTAAAAGTCTCACCCTGGAAGGGTGTACCACGATTCGGCAAACGTGGAAAACTTAACCCCGATACATTGGTCCATTTGAGATACTTTCTAGGGTTGGTCACGTGGCATACAAACTCAAGCTAGCCGAAGAGCTGAGTAGTGTCCATGACACTTTCCGCATATCCAATCTAAAGAAATGTCTATCCGATGAATCTTTGATCATTCCTCCCGAAGAAATTCACATCGATGATCAGCTCCACTTCGTCGAGGAGCCAATCGAGGTGACTGATTGGAAAGTCCAAACATTGAGAAGGAGTCGCACTAAACTTGTGAAAGTCAGATGGAATGCAAAGCGTGGTCCCGAATTTACATGGGAACGCGAAGACCAAATGAGACGCAAGTACCCAGCTCTTTTCCCTAAGACTACTGACACTAGTAGGGAAACTCAATTTCGCGGACGAAATTCCCAAAACAAGGGGAGAATGTGACTACAGTCAACGTAACAGGTCAACGTCCGTACATGTTTAAGTTATGACGTCATTATATGTGCATATTTAGACAATTTGCATACACTATACCCCGCCAGACTAGTAGAACATGAGTTAATCAGAAAACTCAACACAATACACTTGTTTAGTCATACAACACCCGAACATGCCATCAAACAAGCATTACAAGAGATTGTTGTCCTCTAACACATGATAATGCACCTCTAACACACATTTGTGAACACAAAGATCATCATGGGATATCATTAAACAAACCCATGACACATATGAAACAAAATACATGTTAATGTCGTCATCAAGAGGCATGGAACATAACTAACTCTTACCTTTGTAAAACCGGATGATATTCCTATATCAAAGGTGTACTAGAGACTATTTAATGGACACAATGTACAATCACAACATTACTAACTTGTGTTAAGAACAATTTAATCATAAAATTTGATAAGACTTGGTCTATTCATCATGAACTACACAAAACATAACCTTATGTGTATACACACACACACACGCACGACACATATGCATACACATACCCACATGGAATTCATGAGATAACTAGATAAACTAACCCCACCACACCTCATCCCTAGCTATCCTAACTTACACTAAATGAGGAAACAAACAAGTAAGAGATTAGAGTTACTTGACTAAGCCATGCCTTCCTCTTTTGCAAGCCCCAATCGGCCAAAGGTATAGGACAAGGAAACATCCACTTGTCAACATCATCTTATTCTAATTAAGGATCTAACACTTAAGCTATGACAATATCTTACAAGAAACATCACCTATAACAAGAAATCACCTACCCTTACTATATGATTCGGCCGCCACACATGCTCCCTCTCATGTCACTTTTCAATGAAACACTAACTCACATGTTGAGACCTTATTGGAACTTGGAGAACCAATCGGCTTCATGGAAGAACAAGGCATGATCCCTCACTTTCAACTAGACTAAAATTCCTACTCCCTTGTCCTAATCGGCCGAAGCTTCCAAGGCAAACACATGCCCTATATATTAGTTGTAAACTATCACCAAGAAAGGGAACAAGACAAACCTTGGATTACATCTCCCTAGCTAACCACCTCCTACATATATCTATACTTAGAAATCGGCTAACATAAGGGAAAAGGACACTACAAGATACCTTATAAGACAAGTTAGGAAGCAAGGAAGTGTCACTATCCATTCTAACTCCTAGGATAACCACATAGCCGAACCAATGAGAAAGAAACACCTCGGCTAGAGGACAAACAAGGGTGAACACCTAGAAGCTTATAAGGTCAACTAATTCACTAAAATGGCAAGCAAGACAAGGTATGACACATGCTAATGTGAGTCAAACTCCCCCCAAATATGGATGCCAAGAAATCGGCTCATGCACAAGCATGCTTGCCACCTCCTTTGTTTGCTTATGCCTACACCTATCTTGCACAAAAACATGATTAGAACTTTTAAACACTTCAACATCCAATGCAAATCACTTACCACAATTGTGCTTCCTTGTCCACACCCATCGCCTATATAAGGAGCTTCAAGACCACCAAGTTTTCCTTGCACCAACACCTCATAACACTCCTACCTCTCCCTCTTTTCCTTAGGCCAAAGCAAGCCCACAACCGGAAGGCCAAGACGAGCTCAAGGAAGAGATCATGACCCAAGGTCCATCGGATCTACATCAGATCAACTAGGTAAGATCACTAGGCCTTCTTTCCTTTGAGTACTAGACCCCTCGGCACTATTACACCCGACCACCATTGATCCTTGATCACCAGCACACGGCTAAACATATGAGCACACACCTTTTTGTTTGTTTCACTCACTAGTTAACGCATTATCATAACGCTACACCAATCGGCCCTTGTCATGTCTTTGGGGAGCCGAAAACAAGCTTTTTGTGTTATAAAACCACATGGATCACCATATATAAGACCGGTTTTTGTAATACAAACACTCTTAATTCAAGTTAGAAATCAAAGACTAATGAGATGATGATTAAACCTGTTTTCCCACAAAAATTCATAAACAAAGCTTCATGATACACCACAAGACCTTTCTAGGCTCAAAACATACGAGCTAGATCCTTATTTCCATCGGCTTAAGGACCTAGGTGAAGTTTTATAATCGGCTACATTCAACTAACATGTGTTAACAAGAACCGAAACATGTGTTAACTATAAATGGATCTAAAAAGGGTTCTACACATATGTTAAGCAATGTTTTCTCAAAAACCAACCACACATGGTGATTTGGTGCTAACATACGGCCCAAATACCCCATGTGGGGCCCATTATAGTTCACCATGGACATTACATTTCGAAACACCAAAGTCTTGGAATTATATGTTTTGTAAAACACTAATGAGTGTCATGTACAACAAAATACACTAAACACAATGGCCCACAAGTGTCGGGTGAACAATTTGTATGATAAACAACCTCCGGTTGACTTACCATGTCCATAATGATCATAGGGTATCATTTGTCAGGACGGTGATCATCTACTAGCTCACTAGACCACTCACGACTCAAACAGGTGAGTTTTCTATGGCCCCATTTTACTATTTTACATTTTGGGGGGAAATACATGCATCAATACTTGTGTCAATCTCAAGTGTGTGTACATTCTAGCATGACTACCATGTGGAACATGAGACATTTTGGTTCATGAGCTCACTAGTCCTCGTACAACGTCTATTGTAACCATTAGCTAGACATTTAGCCATGGAACACTTTAATAGATCTATTGGGTTGACACCCCCACTCTTGGTTAGTCGCTCTAACCGGCCACATGCAATAGAGTGTTAGTATTCTACTATACTTACATTGTCTTTAGTGTATAATGCGCGAGGCACCACATTCAAGAGGTTTGGTTACGGGACTCATGGTTCTCACAGTGATCGTTTGCTTAGCTAGCTTATGATTGGTCAAACACGAATGACACGTTCAGTTTACAGTACGTTCAAAACCCATAGACTCACCAACATTATTGTTGACAAAACTCTTTATGCATGTGTTTCAGGTAACTAACGGAGGGCCACCGAGGATTGAGAGAAGGGTTCAAGCATGCACCCCGTGGTACCACATTGATGGTTGTTGTCGGTTACAAGTTGTTATGTTTTCAGTTTCCATAAAACAATGTTTCTCATGATAACACTATAGTTTAGTTTTCAATAAATTCATGACAATTACCATCACTTATGATGGTACTATTTCAATAAATGTGTATTGCTTGAACCTTGTGTTTGAAAACCTTTCGGTCGTTGCATTCCCGTGTTTCCGCCTTGGCAGGGTGTGACATACTCTCACACTCAGAAGATCATCAACTAGATGATCAACACAAAACAAAGGTAAACACAAAATCAACGATCAAGATGATCAGATCAATAAACCCTAAAAGTTTCAGAGAGAGCAAGAGATGAAGGATCGAGAGAATGAATGGTCAAAAGATGGACAAGGCAGAAACACAAATCTATATATAGCAAGAGATTTGTGTTTCTTGCCTAAGATCAATGGTCTACAAATAAGACATCCAACGGCTGCAAAAACACTAAGCATGATGCCACAGATTGCCAAGTCAGAATCCCTCATTAGCTGGGCTCTAACTAAATGGGATGGACGAGAACACAACTGGGCCAGACCAAAAACACAGCAAACACCATCTGGGCTCCTCAGCAAGCACAGCAGCAGCCCAACCTGAAAACTTATGCAAAATGTTATAAAACCAAAATAATAAAATTGAATGTATTATATATATATATATATATATATATATTAACACAACTCATATGTAATCAAACTGCAAAGAAGCATACCCATAACTTTTTTTAGATGATAAAAACAATGCAATACAACTGTTAATCAAGTGCACCATAAAATTCTCTCAGTGGCATCAGAAAGTGAAATTGGAAGTTAGGTTAGTTGAAAATATTCCACATAAGACATCCCAACCTGAAAACTTTATAGACGTGCACAGTTTGGTATTTTATAAGAACCAAACCTGTTCCAAACCGGTTTGTGTTTGGTGCCGGTTCGGTACGGCCCCGGTTTTGCCGGTTTTAAAGACCGGTTTGGTCCGGTTTGGGTTCGTGAACCAATTCATGCGCACACTTTTTAAAGAAAAGGCATCATAAATTTATTTTTTACGTAAAGTTCGACTTTTATTGATTCTTAGAATCTTTTTATGGTGTATAGGTATATATTTGTACGTGTAGAAACATTTTTGTATAATTTTGTCATATGTAATTGTTTTTATATAAAATTGTAATTTCCTAATAAAATGTAGTAATTACTTAATTATGTCTGATAACCTTCTCAAATGCTTTATAATATAATATAATATAGACTATAGATTTTAGATTAATGGTAATTGGAGGTTATGATAAAAGAATGTGTACAAGTAGGTTTTGCATGAATGATAGAAAAGGAAAAAATTACATGACATTTGGGTTTTAAGCATGAGACTTTTCCTATGCCATCTTAAAATTCATGTAAAATGACATTTGTGGACATCTTTCTTCCTTTATAATATAGTATAGAAGTATAGAAGTATAGATATAGATATAGATTATTGAAGTTATCGTAATTCTTTTTTTGGTTAGCATCAATGGTATCTTGTCCGCTATTGAGGTTAGTTTACGGGTATGTTTGGCAAGGAGCTTTTAGGAGCTTTAAGCTTCAAGCTTTTAAGAAAAAAACTCCTAATCAATAAAAAGCTTTGTTTGGTTGAAGGAGGTTCAAGCTTTTAGGTTATGAGAAAAAGCTATATATTGAAAGCTACTAGTACGGGCGTTTAAGAAAAAGCTCCTACTAGCTACAAACTTTTAATGAGTAAATGACACAAATACTTATTCTATCATTAAAAAAAAAATTTTAAAAAAAACATGCATACAAGCTTTTAGTTATTGCCAATTTTGGTCATTTAATACATTTTATTAAAAGTTCAAGCTACTCTGCCAAACATCAAAATATATTTAAAATGCTACAGCTACCAGCTAGTTTTACCAAACATACCCTACATCATAATGTTTCAACTATTATTACTTTTTTTAAAGCGGGCACACTTAAGTGTTTGGGATATTTTTTTAAAGTGTTTTTTTAAGTAATTAATGACTTATGGTTTTTTGAAGATGAGTTACTTAAAAAGTGTTTCAAATAACTTTTGTGATGAGAAAAACCAATAAATCAATAAGTTGTTTTTATAAAGTGTTGGGCTTAGCTTATTGTGAAAATCGATTGTATGGGTGATAGATTTGTAATTTTTATTCCAACAGCCAGGAATTGTGAAAACAACTTTTCAACCCATATCAAAAAGCCAAAACTAAAAATTCTTCTGTACTTATTGGCTTATTGACTTTTTAAATAAGCCACTAAATCAATAAGCATTTTCTCAACTCAATCCCAAACACCCTCTAAAACTAATATACACCTTTTGCTTGATTTGTAGGACTCAAAGCTGTATCATTCTGATAGGAATAATCACATGGTGCCACTAGGCTGAAAAGTCATCCGCATTTAACTATAAATGCATTTAACTTTATGGCCATTCATGATTTTGATTTAAAGTTACACGTTTTTGTTTAGTTTTGTGTTTATTGGATTTGTGTTGGATTTACGGTTTGGTAACCAATGGCAATTGCAGAGACAGAACCAGAGCATTCACATCAGGCCCTCATATATGTTTGTGAGTATCTTCTCTATATTATAAACGTATATAATGTACTAGATAATTGCCCGCGTTACACGCAGTTTACCAACGTACGATTATTTGGAGTAGTATAACGTATAAGAAAAAGTAAAGTAGAAACATTTTATTAAAATTTAAAAGCAACGAATACACAGTTATTCAAATATCGCTAAAAATTTCCTTATAAACAACATTTTTTGTTTTAGTCATCACTTTCCCATCAGCATCCAGTATAAGTAACTTCACGCCTGCCCTGCTTTTAACTCTTGATAATGCGACATAAAGCTGGCCGTGTGAGAATACAGGATTTCTTAAATACAATCCAACCTTTGATAAAGACTGTCCTTGGCTCTTATTGATGGTCATTGCAAAACATACGCTTATTGGGAATTGACGCCTTTGGAACTTTACTGGAATCTTGATATCAGATGGTATCAAATTTATTCTTGGAATAAGAGTTTTGGTACCAATGTTTCCACCTGATATGATCTCGGCTTCAATAACACGCTTTGCAAGTCTGGTGATTCGTAACCTCGTTCCATTGCACAAACCATTTTGTTGATCTATGTTTCGCAACAACATGACGGGTACACCGACTTTAAGTGCTAAACGATGGTTAGGTAACCCAGAAATTTTTAAACCATTAAGGACATCAGGAGAGTATAAGTCTTCCTGTGAACGGTTATTACCATTCTCAATCTGACATATACTATCAGAGCTCAGATACTCGACTTCATCTCCAGGAAACAATGCAAGAAGCCTTTCATTTATATCATGTACGACTTCATTTGTAGGTGCAAGTATTGCTCGTTCCCCAAAGTAATCCTTATCTTTGTAAAGTTGGATAAGTGAAGGGTAGACGAAGTCAATTAATCTAGAAATCGGATCTGATGTACCCTTAATAAGAAGATCATCTGGAATTTCCACATCAAACTCATCATCATGAATTGACTCACCAACTTTACCCTCACCTAATTCAAGAAGCCAGTTTGCAAATGCCTTTGTTTCATCGGATTCAGACGTGTTGTTACCTAAAGTTAACCTCATGTTTTTTGTTAAAGTGAGGACTTTGCAACTATTCCAAATAGGAGAAGAAGTTATTGATGCATTTAAAATATCTCTTCTACTACCGTTTGGAACAACCGGAAGGATCTGTCTAAAATCACCACCAAAAACCATAACCTTACCACCAAAAGGCAAATCAGAATTAGGTGAAGAATTTGACTGCAGGACGTCTTTCATTGTACGATCAAGTGCCTCAAAAGCATGCTTGTGAATCATTGGAGCTTCATCCCAAATAATTAACTTAGTTTGCTTCAATAAATCAGCAATATCACTATTGGGCTTTATACCGCACAATGATTGTTCAGTAACATTCAAAGGTATACGAAACCTAGAATGCGCTGTCCTTCCACCAGATAACAGCAGAGAAGCAATACCACTGGATGCAACGTTCAAAACAATTTGTCCTTTAGATCTTATGGCAGCAGACAACGTTTTCCATAAAAAGGTTTTACCAGTTCCTCCAAAACCATAAACAAAGAATAGCCCACCTTTGTTACCATCAACCGCATGTATGATTTGATTAAAAATTGAACGTTGCTCATCAGTTAAAGAACGTGAATAGGTATGAAATTCCTCAGCCAACGTACTTACTTGATAATTCAGCTCATCAAGAATCAAACGGTTATTTGCAGATGATATGGAATCATTATCAGGATAAGGCATAGAAGGAAACCTACGCAGGCTTGAGTTATTCCGAAGCAATTGTTTCTCAATTTCAAGCAACGTAAGGTTCTTTATTTGTTCATCAGGAAGAGACAAACCTAAAAACAAAAAAGTTTGGAGCATTCAATTTAAAATAAAAGGGACATTAAAAAAAATTATTTCATTAAATTTCGAAATTAAAATTTGTTACCTTCAATTTGGAATACGTCTTCGTGTCTACGCATAATACCATCTGACAGATACTTCCATGATTTTTCCCAAACATGCTCAGGTCTAGATAAGGTATTAGAAAGCAACATCATCGCAAACAAATTACGAAGACAATATCCAGAACCGGTATAATGAGCCTCTTCAATAGCTTCTACATATTCTTTGTCATCGTCTAAGAGGCCAAGAACATAACATGCATCACGAAATGTTGGTAAGATTTCTCCATTGACCGTCCTTATCTCCTCAAATGATCTAGGGCCTTTTACTTTATTTAGAAGCACTCTCAAAAAATACGCCTCGCCCATAGATGGATTAACCATGTGAACACGACCAATTGCCTTACCCATCTTTCGAAAGTCCCATTTTTTTTCTTCCTCTTTCCAGACAAATTTACTTGGGATTTCAATGTAACTTAGTTCACGTGCCACAGCTTCGTTTCGGTTCAGTTCCATCCATTTTAGAAACATTGTGGCAGCCACCGTTGGTTTGTCGAGCACATTTTGAATATTTTCTTTTGGACCATATACAACACTTTGCTCACCGGGCAAATGAAATGGAAGCCTTATAACTGGAGGGTATCTATAATGCACTTCATTTTTAAATATTCTCCACGAAGCTTCACATGCTGAAAGGAACCTACAATCAAAATGTTTTTTGATTTCATCTCTTTGCATCACTTCTTCACCTTCTCCATTATCTTCGACAAAAGCAACTTTAGCCATATCAGGTCCTTTATTAATGTATTTAAATAAATACTTAATTGAAGCGGCCTGGTTACACCATTCAACATTGATATGAGCTTGGTAACGCCTTAAAAGTTTTGCATTATAAGGGACCACATGTCTATTGTCTAACGTAGCAGTTCCTTTTTCAACAAATATCCCTGACTCTCTTCTTCTATAAACCGGATATCCATTTGAATCTAAAGTTGAAGCAGGAGAAAACTTCTTTGGAAATTTCTTGGAGCACTTACCGTCAAGCATGCACGGACAGTTCGGATATTCACGCCCACATGGTCCATGCATCATAAAGTCACTCACAAGACTAAACAACTCCGGATCAAGATTCTTATCAGGGATTTCAGCCGAAACAAAACGATCAACGTGTTCAATTGTGGGTAGCTTACTGGCTTCTTTAAGAAACAAACAGATATGAGCATGGGGCAGTCCACGTTTTTGGAACTCTATAGTATAGACAGCTGAAACATAAAGTAAAACAATATAATAAAACACGTTACTATTTAGAAACAACAAATAAGAATTGTATTAGTATAAATGAATAAAGATACTAATATATGAATATATATTGGAGGTTTTTTTTTTGGTAATCAATTTTACCTGCTGAAGTTTTGCCCAATAGTGCTTTTTCACGTAAATCTTTCATGATTGAGTCTAGCTTAACTTTGAATAGTCTAGCTAAAATATCTGGCCTGTCTTCTGGATTTGTCTTCTTGTCTTTAAGAAACCGTCTAATTTCAGGCCATTTTGGATTGCATGTGATTGTAATAAAAAAATCAGGGTAGCCATGCCTTTTACAAATAGCCATTGCATCAAGATAATTTTCCCTCATGTAGCGTGCACCACCAGTAAAAGAAGAGGGTAAAATCACAGGTGTCCCTACTTTTGCCAAGTCAGTAGGTCCATTTTGGTTCAACGTTTGAAGATTAGTATAAGTTTCACACCTAAGTTTACTTTGCTAGAAACGGACATAAAATAAGCGCTCACTCTCAATCATTGTATAAACGTCAACCAAAAACTGTTGAAGAAGCCGCCTAGCATTCAAAATCAATGAGAACTTACCAACTCTGTCCTGAATATGATATGCAAAATACTCTCTCATTGAACACTTTGAATCCACCTTCTTTTTAGATTTCCTCTCTTCCCTATGTGGTATATCAACCCTATAACAATCTTCTCCAAAGGGAATAAGCAATGGATACTGCAAGGCTAGATACGACGGATGAAGTTCAGATATACGCTGAAGTCCCTCTGATCTTGATTCGACGACAATATCTCTATTGTCAAGCTGCTCATCATTGTCTGAAAAAATAAGAGCAGCGATTTCTGACGAAGTTGGTAGGTTGTATGTTCGGCCATCTTTAGTTCTCCTACCAATAAGACGCAACTTAAGGGTAACTTCTGGATTTTCATGAAATCGATCCCGTACACTCCTATAACTTTTCACAAGCGCATTATTTGAGTCTAACATCGACTTCAGGTACTGAATGATTTCAATGTCAAGGAGGTCAGAAATATCCTTACACTTTTCCTTTTCCTTACTGAAAAGAATGAAAAAAAAAAAATTTAATACATTAAAATTTATATACAGGGCTAAAAAAAAGTAGAATAAAATTTGTAGAATATTACCTATAAATGTTTTTTCGGTTTGAAACTTCATTTTCAGTGTCATATATATATAACTGCGAAAACTTCGGTTTCGAACCATCATAAGGAAGAAGACCACCCATCGTGTGATAATTCTCACCACTTATTCTGTATATGAAGGGAGCCTTTCCACTATTGATATTTGAATCAACCTTCCCTCCCATTGAAGTAAAACAAAACATAGAATTGAAGCGGCGAATGTGCTTTAAGAAATATTTGCTCTTTAATTCTATGTTCTTGAAAAGGTTCTGATAATCTGAATTGCTCTCTTTGAAATCTGGAAGTTGTACCTTTCCATAACCACAACATAGCAAATAGGTTGTTTTTCCACAAACATTTAAGCTTCTAATAGCTTCTGACCTCCACAACTTTGCATTACACATTTGACATACAACGGTTTGATCACCATGATCCAGATAATCTTGCAAACAGAATAAATAAAATAAAATTAACTTATAAAACAAAAAAAAAGGCTTTTAAATGTTTTGTAAATTTAATATTTACCTTTAGAGACACCCTTAAATTGCAAGCCTTCAATTGTTTGAGGTTCCACATTTTCTTCGTCAGACAAACTAACCATTCGGACAGGTGAGATGCAACGTCGATTATTCCTTGATGTATTAATCGGTTCTCTTTGAGCAGAAGATGATGCAAGTGAGACCGTATTAACATCAGTAAGTCCACCTGTAATTAATAATAACATTTAAAAGTTAGTATTAATAAGATTCAGAAATTCATTACATTAATCGACACAAAGCAAATTGTACCAGATGGGGTTGGATAAGTAGGAGTTCTTAGCGTGTCATCATTTGAACACTCATGTGCAACAGTGGGTTGTTTTCGAGGTCTACCAACAGAACCAACTTTACGTCTTTTTGAATCTAGTTGTGCTTTTCTAACGTTTCGTAACTCTGTAGATTTTTGTCTTTGGACTTCAGCCACGGAAACTATGGATAAAAATAATATCAGGTTGTATATTCAATAAACGTTTAATGTTAAAATAAAGGACTAATGTAAAAATAAAACGTGTATAACATAGTATTATGATACCGTTTGTAATATTGGACAAAGGAGTTCTTTGTGTGGAACCTAATAATACATAATGAAATAACAAAGAGAAAGTGTTAGAGTAAAAAATTTGTCATCAATTTAAAAAGTAAAGGTATCGAATATTTAAATGGCATACAAATTTATTACCAGAGAAGGATGCATTAAATGGGTTGTTGAAGGTTGATCTAAAGGATGGCATATCGATTGAAACTAAAGTACTTCTGGATGTTGATGAGTTTGAATTTTGACATTGATTAGCATTGAGTCTCATAGAATCCATTTGTAGTTTTCTGGATTTTGGACACTCCGTTGCAATATATTTATTGACTTCAATTGTAGAAACAACGTATGAAATAGTATTAGTTTTTATAATGAAATCAATAAGAAAATAGGATATTCGTATACAGTGAAACATGTAGTTTAAATAAATAAAAATAACATTTGATAAATTAAACAAATGATTTTGTTGCAATTGTCCTATAAAAAAAGACGAACAAATAAAATTTACTTAAATTGTAAATGTGGAATGGTAGTTAAGACTGTATAGAAATACTTAAAAGTAGAAAGTGTTATTCGTTGATTTACCTGGTGTAGAAACATTCAATGTACTTTGGAAAGATGAGCTTTGATGAATATAATGGTTGGAAGTTTCAACGGAGTAACGATTAAATATTGTAGTTGGCGCCACATTTTGAATTCCATTATTATGATTGTTCACCTTGCATCTCTTTGCATCCAGTTGTAATTTTCTATATCTACGACACTCGGCCGCGTGCCTAACTTTTTCTTCATGGGAGATAACTATGAAGAATTACGTATTAGTTACATAAGTAAACGATAATATAAATAAAGACATATATAACTACGAAATAAGTGTACCGTTTGAGATATTAGATAATGGCGTTCGTTTGTCATCACCTTATAAAAAATCGAAAAATTAGATGACAAATTAAAAATAATAAAATTATAAATACATTGTATATTTATGCCAAAAAAATTACCATTCGAACTGTTAGAGAGTCTTTTACGTCCCATTTCAACTAAAAGGATGCAATTCTACATAAAATGCATTATAAGAGTTTAACAAAATATAAACAAACTTAAAATTATGGATGATAGGTTTATATATATATAAACATTCAACGATACATAATACTTATCTAACAATATATTATAAATCAACATAAAGTACGAATCATCATGTTATGCGAAAATATGTAATATTGAAATTAAAGAATTACATACCTTCATCTTCTTTGATGGAACAGTAGAGAAAAAACATGTAGATAAACATGTTCTACGAAAACATGTAATATTGAAATAAAAGAATTACTTACCTTCAACTTGTTTGGTAGAAAGTAGAGAAAATATAAAAAAGCAAAGATGAACTCTTGAATATTTGAGTCTTCTGATTTGTCTGTAAGACTGAATGGATTCGTTTATATGAAAGGTGTTGGTTTGATTTATAGTAGTAGGGTTTTATAGATTTTTAAAAACAGAAAAATTCTAGTCAAAACTGTTTTAATATGGTTAATTACTTACCATATTTAAATGAATTTCAATATTTGAATTTTTTGGTGTAATTACGTTCAAATTTTTCGAAAATTTTAATATATGGACATGTATAGGTTTTTATTTTTAGCAAGTGTGTAATTACAAAGATTTTGTAATTAAAAATGTTTATTAATAAGCTTAAATACTTACCATTATTAAAGAAATAGTATTTGAATTTTAAAGAAAACGAAAAAGTCAACTTAATTATTATTAGTATTTATTATGTTTTTTTTATTAAGTATGTAATTAGAATACAATTGTTTAAAGTAACTGTACTATAGCAACTTTGTAATTTTAACATAATCTTTAGTTATAATACTTAGAATTTTATATTAAACTAACTAAAAAAAACGTTTTTTAAAAAAGTAATATAATTAAGTATTACTCATATTTTGTTGAATAATTTTATGGAATGTATTAGAACTTTATGTTTGATAAATTGTTTGAAAAAATATAAATATGATAAAAAAAATGTTAATTATATATAGGTGGACCTATGAATAATGTTATGATTCTTATAGATAATTCAACGTAACGTATAAATAATTAAAATTTATTCAACAACGAACAATTATTTGCCAAAGGTAAGGAAAAAAACATAAATGTTCAAACCAACAACTAATTCAAATGAAAAATAGTAGCAAACATCAAACAAACCATAATAAAAACCAAATTGTTTCAAACCATAAACAAACATTCAGAAAAAATCCCCAAAAAAATAGCAAACAAACGGATAAATGTTCTTATTTTTCAAGCTTTGGGATCAACAGGGGGATCTCAACTGATTTGTCGGTGCAAACTTTCTTATCACCCTTACGCACTTTGGTAGTAGACTCACTTGCATCATCTTCTAGACCGTAAACTTTGTCAAGGCTACGCTTTACTTCCTGCTCGTCATGGACCAGACTAACTCTGCAAGACGATTCTGGAGTGTTGTTATCTCCAACAGAATCCTACAAAAGTAAATGAAAGGTTTAATGTTTGATAATAGTAGCAATTTAAATTAAATTGCGGGAGTGATTTAATAGGTGAAAAGAACCTTAAGAGAGACTGCATTTTGTGTAGACGATTCAACTCCATCCAAGCTTTCAAATCCAGGTTGATCCACCTAAAAACATTAAAGGATTTGTATGTGTCACATTATATAGTAAAACAATAATAAATTTTTATAAAAGCAACCTATAAAGGAATATAGGATGGGAATAAAAAACCTGAATATCGGAGAACTTTTGTTCTAGTGAAGAAAGTATCGATGACTCATTTGTAAACTTGCGTATACTATATCCGTCTAGGTGCTTGTCAATATTGAATTGACCCACTTTTATTTTGAACGCAAACTTTTTGTCTTCAAGATCACGAAATTCAGTTGGAGTTGTTTTTTCTTCACCAGAAACCTTAATAACAAATGACATAAATAATATAAAGCGAAATAACTAATTTGTTTTGGACAGAGTGTAAACAACTTACTTGCTTAGATTTTTCTAAAAGTTGCATTGCTGACATTCCCAGCAATTTCTTTGCTTCACGATCAAATAAAGTAAGGGATGTAATACCAGTAAAATCCTGAACCCTTAAAGGTACTCTGAACCTACATTTACAAATTACAAAATATTATTAAACAAATTTAATACTGTTTTACTTTAAGATGTACATATTTAAGATAAAGCATACACTGGATCAGCAGAGACGATGTGCTTTGGACATTCTCTATTGGGGCAAACTAACACCTGTTTAAACGAAGTAACATCTGTTTCTTCATTATCATCAGGTAAACTTAAGGTCGGCTCCACCTTGTGATTACAGTGCTCACATCCCAAATAATACCACTCATCTTTATCATCGACACCCTTAATGGTTCCAAGAACAATGACCTGTTTGTTCACCTACAAAAGAAACAGGAATTGGTTAAAAAATGAATTTTAAAAAAAACTTGTATATAATGATATGATAAATCAATTGAATCTTACCTCTGTTATCAAAGGAAGATCACGAATAGTGCTGAAAGGGGTTTTATTCAAGAATTCATCATTAATATTCATACTACCAGACGATCCAAGAGATCGTTGCACAGACGATGATTCCGTAGATAAAAACTTTTCAATATAACTATAAGAATAAAAAAATTAATATAACATCTATATAATAAGTCAAATATTTAGATATATGTAAATAATTACAGGATACTTTAAACATATCACCTTTTCTTAAAAGCACGAATATCGTCAATATCTTCGTTGATAAACAGGCGAGTTATATTGAACCCATTTTGCAAACTTACATTACCTAAAAAAAAATAAAAAAGCAAGCGTTATTTTTTTAAAAAAAGTAAAAAAAATGTCAAACGTAATACAAATTGCAAGAAATGACAAACCTTTATAATTGGTAAAGCTACCAAACTGAACAATAAGAACTACATGGACTTCAGCTTCGTTCTGCTTGATGTACTCAAACATCTGCTCACTATATTCATCCCACAAAGAACATGACATTTTTACCCCACTACATACAATACATTTTTTATTAGAGCATGCATAAATTCCAAACATTTCTTCCAAAGTATTAATCGTACAAATGAGAAATGAATATATCATGAAAGATTATGAGATAATAAATTATGAATGGGAAAAATGAAACACATACTCTAGATCAATCAAGAGTAGGTTCATTTTCATTTTCAATCCAGCTTTTGTTTCGATAGGCTCGGGTGGACTCCATTCTTCAACAAAGCCAATGAAATCTAAAATATTTAAAATGTTATCTCAACTAATAAATAAGAAGACAAATTAAAAGAATAAAAATATATAAAAGATTAAGGCTTCGAAAACTACCAATCCTTTGTTCTTGCGAAAGGTTACCAGACTTAATAGACTCAAAAGAAGAGAAATTAAAACCATATTGGCTACCATCAAATCTGTTACACTTTGTAAGATTTGTTTCAAAAGTAAAAGATAATATGTCATTTTTAGAAAAGTGTTTAACAGATTTGTTATCCGCTAGTTGTGGTCTATAGATATAATATGATTCATTTTCACGTAGAAATTTTTCATGCTTCTTCATGTATCTATTCCACACAATCGCTTGCATTTTAGAACCCTGCGTAAAAAAATGTAATTAGAAGACATTATTTGACCAGAAAATATTAAATGGAGTTTTGGTAACATATATGTGACAAATGAATTGATGATATAAAATCTAACCTGTTCATCCATAACAACCATATCAATGGCAAGAGTTTCACCTGGTGTCTTTCGATTTGCTCTCTTCCAAAGCCTAAGTACCTTAACTTTGATTGTGTAATTACTCAGCCGCCATGTTATGTCATTCAAAAATGTTACATTATTTGGATCCATCTGCCTGCACGTGTGTAATAGTTATCACAAATAATTGCGAACAAAAATATGTTAGTACTCGTGTGATATATAAATAAAAATGTAAGAACCTAAAGTAGTATATACTACCTGCGAAATGTAGAGAGAAAAAACTGAATTAAGTTCGACAAATTTCTACATGTATATATAATTTGGTATACCAATTATAAATAAGGAAGAAATGTTTAATTTTTGGTATTGATTATATAAATAGAAACAAAATATGAAATGCCAATCTAATTGATTAAGTTTAAAGGTTTCCATAATACATTTTCAATCAAATTAAGTGGTCAAAGTTTCCGAAATTATGAAAATAAAAGTTATTTATTAAATCTTATTGTAAAAAATTCAAAGACTAATTTTTTGTCTATACAAAAATCTTGCTTGTCAAATTAAAACTTTTTTAATTTGTAAATTATTAATTACTTGTGATTTTAAAATAAAGAGAAAACGTTTAGTTTTGTTTTAAAATTGTACTGGATAAATTTAACATTTTCAAATAAAACGGTTGACTTTGTTAATAAGCATTCAACAGGTAAAAACACAACAATGTATGTAACCACTAACAGTTAATCACAATACAAAAAACAACCAAACTAAGGTGGTAACAGTTACACAGCAACACAATTTTAAGAGGAAAAAGTCAACGGCATAAATTTGGATGTAAAAAAAGATAAATTATAGGTTGATTGAAAGCATAAAAAGTAGTCAAATTATACATTGTTAATTGATTGTCTTTCCAAAAATCTTGTTTTTCAAGATAAAACGGTTTGATTATGAAAATTATTAATTACTTGTGAGTTAAAAATATTAAAAAACGTTATAATTTTTTTTTAAAATGTTATTCCAAAAATTTAATATTTTCAAATAAAACGTTTGATTTTCTTAATAAGCATTCATATGTGTTTAAAAAAAAAAAGAATATCATAAATCTATTTCTCGTTAGACATATCAACAGGTATAACAAACCAATCTATGTAACCAATAACAGTTAATCACAATCCCAAAAACAACCATACTCTAGTGCTAACAGTTACACAGCAACACTATTTGACCAGAAAAAAGTCAACGCCATAAATTAGGATATTTAAAGACAAATCGAATATAGGTTGATTGAAACCATAAAAAGTAGTCAATTACACATCGTTAATTGATTGGTTTCCATAAATCTTGTTTGTCAACATAAAACGGTTTGACTTTGAAAATTATTAATTAATTATTTTTTTAAAATATTAAAAAACATGTATAAGTCTATACAAATGGAAAGTATTAAAACTTGGGACTTTTTCAAAAAAAAAGTCAAAGTTACGAAATATTAGAATGTTAATAATGAGAATGACAAAACTTAATGTAATGTAATTTACCAATTTTAAGTTTTAATAAAAAAATTTTAAAAAGTCAATTTGTAAAAAGTCAACCACTGTATTGTTTCAAAAACCATAAGACTGATATATTTTTGAAAATTATTAATTAATTATGTTTTTAAAATATTAAAAAACATGTATAAGTTTATAAAAATGGAAAGTATTAAAACTTGGGACTTTTTCAAAAAAAAAAGTCAAAGTTACTAAAATTTAGAATGTTAATAATGAGAATGACAAAACTTAATGTAATGTAATTTACCAAATTTAAGTTTTAATAAACAATTTTTAAAAAGTCAATTTGTAAAAAGTCAACCACTGTATTGTTTCAAAAACCATAAGACTGATATATTTTTGAAAATTATTAATTAATTATGTTTTTTAAATATTAAAAAACATGTATAAGTTTATAAAAATGGAAAGTATTAAAACTTGGGACTTTTTCAAAAAAAAAAGTCAAAGTTACTAAAATTTAGAATGTTAATAATGAGAATGACAAAACTTAATGTAATGTAATTTACCAAATTTAAGTTTTAATAAACAATTTTTAAAAAGTCAATTTGTAAAATCTATAGTTGTCTAAATTTTAATTCTCATTATGGCAAATAAATCATATTAACCATATTTACCTATTGCTAAAAAAAACATATTTACCAAATTATTGCTAACTATTAAAACATAGAAGATCATATGTCGTAAATACAAACCATAAGACTGATATATTTTTTCAAAACACATATCAACACAAAAAACAAATCAATGTATGTGACCGCTAATTAATCATCATCCAAAAAACGACCATAACCATAGTGTTAACAGTTACCCACAACCACTGTATTGTTTCAAAAACCACCACGACTTAGGACCAAAAGTATGCGATTTATATCCAAAAAACTACCCACTGAATCCCATCCTAATTACCATCAACCCTAACTACTTTAGAGAGCTTGAACAGACCTCGTTTTTCAAACCAACGGAAATGCACCTGATCACCAGCCTGCAAATCATTGTCAGCAACAAAGACAGACATACCTTTGATGTAAAAACGCTTACTCGATCCCCTGTCTTCAATACCTACAGAGACACCCCAGCTATTTTGCTCAGCATCCTTAATTGTCAATGAGCGCGGCCTGTTCAAGCCGTTGGCCTTCGCCCATTGTGTTTTCATCCGCTAAAACAAATAAGCATACATGAAATTTGTTATAAAACGGTTTATTTAGCATCAAAATGATTATAACAGATTGCTTAAACATATAATACTTACAAAATGCCTGTCAACAACAAAAACAACTGGAACGGCCCAATCTTCTATATCGTCAACATCTTCATCCGATCCAGATTCATCATCATCAGTTTCCATATCATCATCATCAGAATACTCTTCTCCATCATCATCATCAGAAACCACAGCTATTTCCACCTGATTAATTTGGTCATCCTCGGGCTGTTCAACGTCCTCCCACAACTCCGGAGGCAGGGTCAGCTTGTTTTTTTCAAAGATGGACAACTCCAATGTTTTCTGTTAATTTTACAATGAAACACATGAAAGGTGTACAAATTAATGATATAAATCTCAAACAAAATTAATGATATTTTTTGAAATTTCAAATCGACAAACAAACCTCGTTGTAAATTTGAAACACCATCAGATGATCCGCTGTTATGTTAAACCTCTGTTTCATGTACGGCCATCCCTGGGTAATGAAAATCTCATGACCATCGTATTCAAGTTGGATCTGGAAAACATGCCCTGCAAAGAAGATGAATTTCCAGCATACTGTTATGATTATGAACATCAAAATTTTAAAAAGTCTTATTATCTAACAATATATTATATACATGATATTACCTGGAAATAAGCTAACCATAATCGGTTCCATAGGAGGGTTTCGATTGTACAAACCATGATGAACGAAGGCACTTATATGCTGGAAAGTTTAAAAACAATGTTGAAACATTAGTACATATTAATGTATTTAAGGCGTTATGTCATGTTTATACACATCATTTAAAAAACATACCAGCCGATTCAGATCACTGAGTGGGTCATCAAGTTTGCAGTAGAAATACTTGCCCGGTGCAGCTATGGCATCCTGATGGAAAGTATACATATTAAAACAGTTGAGCATTTCTTCGTACTCAAACACAAAGTGACAACCACTTGGGTAGTTTAGCGTTGTAATCATGTGCTTCCACCCATTGTAAAAAAACCACTTCCCAGCGATATTCATCACTTTAACTTCGAATGATCTCTGATCCAACGTATGAATTCTGGTCATGCCAGTAGGGAATCCATACTTAGAAATCCATTCCTTATAATCTCCGGGCAACGCCTACAAATCAATACAAAAAACAGTTGATTATAAACTAATCTCTTGGATTTTCAGTTAATAAACATTATACATCCGAATACTGTACAGTGATCAATGAAAATATTCTAACAACCAACAGAGTTTTAACGCATAAGAAAGGTCGCTTACCATACACACACGTTCTCTGCCCTCTGATTTAACCCAAAATCCATAAACCATTCTGAGACGACCTTTAGAGCAACTGTATTATCAGTAAAAACATATTAAAACATGATATCATATAACTGAAATTGAATCATTTGATGAATACATAAGTGCCAAATCTGTATTTTATTAAAACCTATTAAATTTTGAAAACAGATTAATTTTGGAAAAATCCCAAATTTAAAACTGTATATAATCGAGTCATATTTTTTGATGTTCATACAAACTTGATTCAAAAAAAACAACAATCTAATCTTCGGAAAACCAAAGTTTGACCTAACATCATCTATTTACATCAAAAATAAAACACTGTGTTAGTCCATCAAAATCCATTCAAGAACCCTAATCAAACAATCAAGAAACCTAATCAAACAATTGAAAACTTTATATAATCCAGTCATATTCACAATGTTCATACAAAGTTGATTAAAAAAAATAAGAATCTAATCTTCTGAAAACCAAAGTTTTTCAGAACATCATCAGTGTAAAATCAAAATAGAAAACACTGTTTGAGCACAACAAAATCCATTCAATAACCTTATCAAAAAATCAACAAACCTAATCAAACAATCAAGAACCCTAATTAAGGGCAAACGAAGGTTTTCTTTGTCGTAACATAAACACAACAATGGAAACATAAATAATCAAATCAAAACAGGGAAAAAAAAACACTCAATCGACAAAGAGATTAGAAAAAAACGAAAAAAAACACAGTGACAATGAGGGATAAACATGGATTGATTAAAATAAGAATGAAAGAGAGGTTACCTTTGATTGGAGATGAATGATTGGGTCGATCGCCGGTAATCGCTGTGATTAGGGTTTGGAAGGGTTTCTTTGAGGAGGAGGCGATGATATGCTGTTGCTTATGTCCGTGTTTTTTTTTGGGGTTTTATATTTTCTGTTTTTTTTTTTTTTAAATCAAAAAGTTTATTAAATCCCACAATGAGACACTTGGCACAATATGATTGGCTCCACAATTGAGGATGAATGTGGGAGTGCCAAGTGTACTCATGGACTTTTGTTTATTAGGTATATAGATTATTTAATTAAAAAGGAAAGTGATAAAATGTTTTTAGTGTAGTTGTAGAAAACAAATCCTATGAAAAGAACATAATTAAAAAGTTGAACCTTCAAAGAAAAGGGGGAAATCACGAAATTAGCCTTGACGTTTGGGGTTTTACCAAACTAGCTACCTCTCATTTCTCTGAAGAGAGGCCTCACGGTATATGAGGCGTCTCCGTGATGCTTTAGGTGCTGTTTGTTTTTTTCTGCAGGAAAAGGTCTGCAGTCTGCGGACCACATCTGCATGAGAAGAGGTGGACCAAAGGTCTGCAGTTTACAAGAAGAAGACTGTTTGTTTGTTAATGTCTGCAGTCTGCTGAAATAAACTGAAATTTAATTAAACTGATTTTTTACAGCAGTTTGGTGGTAGACGGTGGTGATGGTGGGTGGTGGTGGACGGTGATGGTGGTGGTGGACGATGGTGGTGGACCATGGTGGTGGTGGACGGTTGTGACATCCGTCACTTTTCGTATTTATTTTAACTTTTCGTATTATTCTATGTACGTTCGAAACTTCAAATTAATAAAACGTTGCATTTTGTCATTTCCGTACGTTCTAAAACAAATATGTTGTGACACTTTAACATATATTAATATAAAAACTTTGAAATAATTGCCCAAAAAATAAATGTTTGGGACGGGGTTCGAACCCGCGTCCCAAACCGACCCAAACACCCCACAAACTCACAACCAGCTGAGCCACAAGCTTCTTTGTTGAACATATCCTAACACAAATACATTTAAGCCTTCCTTACATACGCACAGTTGACTTTCCAAAGTCAACTGCGAGACCACCTTCCAATTCAAGCATTCAATCAGTGTTTTAATTTCAATTCGTTTATGGTAATGATCCCACCGACACCCTAGAGTATTCCCCACGCCAAATCACAGTTAAAACATACCAATTTTATACCAATTACGCGTATTATAATCAATGTGGGTCAAAACTTCTAAATTTACGAAATCGTGGAATTAGTATAAATTGATACCTCCCATTCAAGCTCAATGCACCGAAAAACAAACCCCCATACTCAATTCATCCTAAAACACCTCCTAAATCTGCAAATTTTGAGTCTTTTTGTCGTGTTCGTTGACCCGCTCGTTCACACCTTTAATCGCATTGTAAGTCCATTTTTTTGTGGGTTATGTTAATCGGCACATTACAAGTAATAGCCCCAAAGATTCAGGGGCTATTGATCGCTAATTATAGTGATTAGATAATTAGGGTTCATAGTGGATCGAATTGGGGATAAACACTTGCTGCAGTCAAACCTTAAATACTTTTCAAAACAAAAATATTAACCAACTGATCTGCAGATCAGTTGGTAATACTCGTTGCTTAGAATCAGAACCGGCCAACGGCCAAAGTTTGATCCCCACAAGCGAATCCTTTTTTTTTGTTTTCTTTTAAATCATTTATAAGATCAAATCAAATAGCCTTTATAATTAATTAAAACCAAGATTAAACGTTCTCAGGGTCTAGACCAGATGGCCAAGCTTGTGATTATAAACATTGGACCGCCCAGAGACTCGGGTTCGAGTCTGGGCACATGCAACCTTTTTTTTTTAAAACTCTTTTATACTTATATATTCAATATCATCTTTAAAAATAGATTTTAAATACTAAACATGGCTTAAAAATTCTATAAAATTTATTTTAAGTTATTCTGAGGATAAAGTTTATTATCCAACTTTTAGTTTTTCAAAAATAATTTATTTAATATATATTATAAATATTACAATTTTATTCATTTATAATTTTAAAATTCTATAAAAATACCTAAACGATTTTATAAAATTCCACAAAAATTATTCTAAACTTGTATAGCGATAAACATTTCAGAAATAATTTTTATTCTAGAAAAATCATTCGTTTTGTATTTTTAATTGATTTTTGTTATTTTAAACCATAAATAAATCATAATAAATTCATTTTTCAATATTTTTATCCCAAAATTTTACATAAATTATTCCTGTTCATATAGAACAGAAATATAAATTTTAATTTGAAATTTCTTTAATTTTAATATTTTTAGATATTAAAATCATATCTTTGACAAATAAGAATAAATATACTAAATATTTAATTCTTGAGGAAATAATTTTATAAAAATTATTTTTATACTTAAAACTCTATAATATGATCATTCTAAATCAAAAATCTACAATAGTCTTTTAGTTAAATTATTTACCGAATTTATCTCACTTATTAACAATTTACTTAATTAATAATTAGACAATTACATATCCCCAAATTAGGAACCCTAGAAATACATGTATCCTAGAATAATTTCCCTTACACATTATCAAATTCTTTAGGTTAATCCTTTGGGATAATCTCAATTCAAATCACGTTGTTCGGTAGAGTTCAAGTTATTTACGCGAACTGTGAGTATTTCCTATCCCCTTTTTGTCTTTATTCATTTTTGGGGTGTTACATGTACACTTATACAAATTACATATACAAGTTTACATTTTTAAAATACAATTCTAGTACTATGTGCATTTGCTTACAAACGTGCTTTATGCTTAGACACTACATGTAGAATACATTTGTACTTAGTGAAATCATTAACATTGTACAAGCCGACCTTAACATTGGATAGCGCTATTGGATTGACAATCCGCCTAGGTTGATTCTCCCCCTTTTTCATCGGAGAATCCGTGGTCATTGTTAAGTTTTTATCCATTTATTGGATAAGTACACCGCCGTTCATTTAGTACATTATATAGTCACAGGATTGATTTCGCTCATTTGTATGATACATAGTTTACATATTTGCACTGTAGCTTGCACTTGAATTGTATACCTTTTTCATTTGACTATATGTATTAAAACTAGGAATGCTCACCAACATTTCTTATGTTGACCAAACCTATTTTGTACATGTTTCAGGTGCAGTTTGATCTAGTACTATAGCATGAGACTTTTAGTGCTTGATTTTAATAAGTTATTTCAATATTTATGTTTCATTCAGACTTTGTATTTTTCGTTTCCATGTAAGACAATTTGGATTATTCAATAATATATTTACATTTTAGTACCATGTGCTTTTGAACAATCGTCACTACGTGACACCTCGATGATTCCGCCATCGGTTGGGGTGTTACAACGGTGGTGGTGGATGGTGGTGAACGGTGGTGGTGGTGGTGGACGATGGTGGTGGACGGTGGTGGTGGATGGTGGTGGTGGACAGTGGTGGTGGACCGTGGTGGTGGTGGACGGTGGTATGTGGTGGATGGTGGTGGCAGTGAACGGTGGTGGTGGACCGTGGTTGGTGGTGGTAAACGGTGGTGGTGGGTGGTGGTGGCCCATGGTGGTGGACGTTGGTGGTGGTGGATGGTGGTGGTGGTGGACCGTGGTGGTGGTGGACCATGGTGGTTGTAGTGGTGGTGGACGGTGGTGGGTGAGGAGAAAAGAAGTGGAGAAGACCTTTGAAGACCTTAGAAGACTTTGGAACAAATCTGCACCAAGAAGAGGTCGGGAAGACCTTTTTGAGTTAAAGGTCTTCCAAAAAACAAACAATCTGCAGACCCCAAACGTCTGCGCGCGTCTGCATGACGCAGACAAAAGAGGTCAGAAGTGCTTCTGAGCAAAAAACAAACAGCACCTTAGCAATAAACCAATAGTGAGGCAACATGTGTCCAGCCAAGTAAATTTATTAGAAACCTCCCATCTCTATGGAGAGAGGCCTCACGGTATACGAGGCGTCTTAGTGAGGCTTCAGCAATTAACTAAAGTGAGGCGACATGTGTCCAGCCAAGTTAATTTGTTTAACCCTTTTAAAGTCTTGAAGACGTCTCCGTCTTTGTGATCCCTCATCTCTTACCCACCTTTCAAACCAAATAAAAATTTTTCTCATCAGACACAGCCAACGAAGACATCTTTGACACAACTTAAAGACAACTCTGACGGAGACGTTGAAGTCTCTTGTTGCTGAAATCACCACCATCGACGAAAGTCACCACTGGAAGAAGTGATGTCTCCGACGGAGATGTTGAAGTCTCTTGTCGCTGAAATCACCACCACCGACAAAAGTCACCATCGGAAGAAGTTGTGTCGGAGACGTCACCGTCACATGTTATAAACATAAGACGAAAGTTACCACCACCGTCGGAGACGTTGAAAATTATGTGTTGATGTTAATAAAGACGGTGCCCAGTACAACAAGTACATATATGTCTGACGGAGTGATATGATGTTTACAGGAAATGATATGATGATTACAGGAAAATGAACATGTGTCGCCTCACTATTAGTCCACTACTGAAGCCTAACGGAGAGGCCTAAGATGCCGCGTATACCGTGAGGCCTCTCTCCAAAGAGATGAGAGGTGGTTAGTTTGGTAAAACCCCAAAGATCAAGGCTAAGGCCATTGTAGTGGTGGGGGATTTATGGGGTGGTTATGCAACACGTGGCAATAAAGTGAAATGTGAAGGGTTATATAAAAAGGGTGTGTAGTGGATAAAACCCCTACCAATGATTAGTTAATTATTTTTTTTATTTTTTATTTAAATATGCAAAATAAAAAACAAATAATATTTCATTAAATAAAAAAAATGACATTTAAATTAAGAACCATTACAAATACTCAATGGTCATATTTTTTTCTCAATTAAGGCCTTTCGTTTTAGAGCCATTTCTAACATTTTTTCGGTTAAGTGGTCGTGCGACTTTTAGTAAAACTCAAAGTCTCTTTCAAATTGTCTATCCTTCATAAGATGGACCACTTCTCGGTTCTCTTGGATACATTGAGTCCCGATGTCTCATATGTCTTGAAGGCGTTGGTTCATCTCAGAAAATGCTTGACTCAAGTCTGATACCCCCGACAATGACTCTGTTCTTGTCGATTTTTGTAACGACCCTGGCTGTCGGAGCCGGGTCGTCGGGTCGGGTTATCGGAGCTACGCAGCGGAATTCAGGATAATAACAGTCTTTAGTCTTCCAGGATCCACGTCATCATATCTGTTGGGTTACCTGAACACATGCCAAAAATAGTTTCTGTCAACATAAAGTTAGTGAGGTCGTGTATTTTATAAAGTGAATGACCAGTTCGTTTATTGATAATTCTTTTATTTAAAATATTCTTTTATAAACATGCTTTACAATTATAACTTCTGGAGGGGAAAATATATTCTATTATATCAATTCGATTATATGTCAATTCTAATATATTATTCCGATTATATTCTATTAGTTGCCATTCCTATCTATGGTACCACTCTGCTTGTGATAAATATAATTATTTCTACCCTCTACTCGAGTAAGACTGGTTCCTGTCCTCTAGTTGGACAAGAAAGGAAATGGCGATACCGTCCAGTACTGTCCTTGTCGTTTCTATTACCCCCTTTTTATTATATAACTTTTATTAGCAATCATTCTTTTATGTAAAGCATTATTATGTTTTCTTATAAATGACATGTATTCCCCCGAAAACACTTAATAAAACAGTAAAAGTGGGGAGTTCACGATACTCACAGGTTTGCGTTAATCTCTAGCTAATCTTCTTATTACAATTATATTTCATATATATATATATTGATACGTGTTACGCGTGGGACTTGTTAGATTGTAATACTTAGGATATATATATCATATATATAATTTATATATATAGAATTCAGTATATATTAGATAGTCCTAAACTTGGGGTTTATTATTGACACGACACGGACATCCTAAATCTAGCTGGCCATTACAGCTTGGCATTCAAAATATATACAGCTGGCCATTACAGCTTGGCACACGAACCTAAAGAACTCTAGACACGTACTTACCCGGATGATGGTTCGGCAGAGCATATTATTATTAACCCGAGTCTAGTATATCGTCAATATATCAAATTGTGTATATATAAACGTATATATTTTATATATGATTATTATTCTCTTATTATTATTATCAAGTCCGTACGTTATCCGTATTATATATATATTAGTATAATTCTAATAATATTCCTCGTCTAGCTATTGGACCGGGTTCTATTCCGGGTGTTGACCGAGTCACTGAGTCGACTCGGTAACGACTTGTATCCTCCAACTTGATTATCGGTACCTCGTAACAATCGTAATCAATATATTAGTAAGTGATTATGAGATTGTAACCAATAAACCAATAGAGTGTATATATATTACCAAATAAGTAACCGGACCTCACCGGATAATTATCGGAACGTGACTGAAAGTTGACCGGAATTTGTATAGAACCGGGTATCGGACCCGTCTTCCGAATTTGATATCCTATAACAATAATCATAAAGATTACCAAGGGATTATACCCAACCATAAAAGGGTAACCATCAATAACTAAACCACAACATAAAGCTAATCAGATATGTTTATGGTGGATAATCCGATGGGTCTGGGTTATGACCGGACACTCACCGGAAACACATCGGGGTTGACCGGACCTTGTGACCGTCCGATTATTTAGAACAAAGGATGGTTCTCGGGTACAATTCTGAACAGAATGCTTGGTTAAAACCCGATGACAACAACAACAATTACAGACAACCAGTTATCGGGATTCATAGAGGAACAAGGTTGGATTCGGCTGGTTCGTAACAGGAACGAAGTGATGGTGGTGGTTAATGCTGTGGGACTCGATGGGTTACAAGGATTCACGACAGTCACCACAACTCGGTGACTGTCCGGCTAATAAAAGAGGGGTGGCTCTGGTTTCGTTTATCAGGAACGAGGAGACGAACAAGGTTGCCGATTATGGAGGTTATAGGATACCGGGTTGTTACTCGTTAACAGGGACAGAAGAGGAGGAGGATTCGGGCAGTGGACTTACCGGAGAAGAAAAGGGGCGGATACCGGAGAGGGTGACCGGAGGAGGAGGCGGTGACCGGAAGCAGCGGAGGCGGCGGTGGCCGGCCATGGCTGTCCGGTTGAGCCTTTGGTCAGAGCATTTCTCAACACCCACTTTGTGTGTGTATAATGTACAGAGAGAGAGAGAGTAGCGAGAGATAAGAGAGAGAGAGAGGGGTTTTATAGGTGAAGACAAATAGAGGGGTGTTTGGTAACGGGGATAATAACTGGGACTTGTGTGTTTGGTAACGGGTATAGAAGCAAAATAAGAAACGTTTGGCAGTGATTTAATAGCAGATAAGGAACGTTTAACCGAGATAATAAAAATTCAATAATTATTATCTATATAATCGGTTGAAACGGTTGGTCGCGAGATTCGAACTTAATTATTTTATTAAATAATCGGGTGGTCGGGTACGACCCGACCCATTTAAGAGACCCGTAACACCTCGGGGTGTTACAATTTTGCACCGCTTCTTCGGCCGGGCGGACGTGGTAACTCCTCCGCCCCTTCCTCTCCCACAAAAAAACGGATTATCCGGTTCGTTTAAGTCGATGTTTCAAGCGTCAAACGTTGGCGTTCTGGCTCAACCGACTCAGAGGTCTTTGACTTATTTGTTGGCCTTATATTTGCCGACCTAGCAGAAGAAGTTCCAATCGTCGGGCGGAAATTGGCCCATTTAGGCTATTACGTAGAACCTTCCAACCCTTCAAGTGCAAGGAATTTCCCTTGTGTGACTTGATATTCTACTAAAGCCGCCTCCATGATATCTTTGTCGTAATGGCCGTTTTTCCAACCATATTTTAGGCGTTGATAAATCGATCGAAAGGTTGTGCATTTGTCGTTCATATCAGTCCACTTGCCCGATATGGAATCCGCTGGCCAGTAATCCTCCCCCATACCAACAAGACCAAAAAATGCTTCTCTGATTCGTTTCCAAAAATCACCTTTATTTTGGTAGTTTGCTAAAAAATATATAAGTGCAATTTTAAAAAAAAATATAAGTATAAACTAAAATAACATAATAACAAGTGCAAAATATATCTTATAAACTACGGGATCCTCCGATACGTCGATATAAGCTCGGGCTAACGCGTACTTCCCTTCATCATCCCATGTTTGCACGGTTTTTTTTCCCGGGTCTCGCTCAGTAGTTCTTTTCATGTGATCGTTTTTTTTTTGCCCGAGTTGTGGCTCCGGCTCCTCTTACTCCCATTGTGTCTTTGGGATGAAGTTGGGCTCGGCTTGTGACCCGCCCCAACCTTGTGACGAGCCGTACAATTGAGATGAGCCGTAACCTCCCATGTTGAAGCTATATTGGTCTGGGTCCCATGTCATGGGTGGCTCAAGAGGTTCATGAAACCGGTTTTGTTTTGATTAAACTCGATAAACCCGGTTCCATAAGAAGTTGGTCTGGTGGGAACCGAACCCGAAGCAACGGGTTGGTTAGGGTCGCTGTTTGATCGAGGAGGAACGAAACCACAGTATTGGATTCATGGTTGAATAACATGTAATGAAAATCTTAAATTTTTATAAAAAAATGGAGTGTATAAAGTGATGGTAGCAAAGAGAATGATGTAAGAATTAGAGGTTAGAGGTTTAATTTATGAAGGATTTAAATTAAAAAAATAAATAAATACAAAAGAGCCGTTGAACGGCTACTTTTGTGGGGAAACAAAAGAACACAGCGTGATAATATCACGGGAGGCAAATTGTTTTTTGGCATAGCGCCCTTCGGAGCAGTGTATACGGTCTAATTTTGTGATTTTCCACAAAAAAAAAAAAAAAAAAAAAAAAATCCTAGCAAGCGATAACATAGACAAAACAAAGAGGCCGGCTAACGTACAAAGCCTTCTTAACCTACAAAGTGTGAGAAGCCATCCTGGCCCTCCATCTCTCACCTTCTGCGTTTTATAAGGAAAACCTCGTACATTAATTACCCACGTTTGTCATTAATGACAGTTATCAATTTGAGGGTAAAACAGACAAATTACAAACTAAAATAATTTGATTTTTTTAATCCAGCGCCCAAATCAACCTCAATAATTGACGGTTACTTCATTTTATGCGTGCGATTGATTCTCCAAAAATCAAAACTGACACCGAAGTCCAAAAATCAAAAAACAGAGCATCGGAGAAACACTAAATCATATCAACAAAATATGCCTCCAAAAACGCAAATCAGGTAAGGAATTGTTCATGATTTTACTTTAATTTTGATCGTATTTTGATCGTATTTTACTTTAATTTTACTTCATGATTTTACTTTAAAAACCTAAAACAGGTGAAGGACGTGAAAAAAGTAAAGGCGTTTTACTGATTAGTATGATGTTTTGGTGATCTATAGTTGCAGATGCGTTTTGAAGTTTTAGTAGAGGCGTTTTATGAATTTAGTAATGCATTAGATAATCAGTGGTTTGCTCATCATGAAAAAGTAAAACGCATGTGTATCAATGTTAAAAAAAAGTAAAACGCATTTGTAAACCATAAAACGCATGTGTATCAATGTTGATCAGAAGTTAGGCCATCAGTGGTTCTGATTCAGCAGTAGTTAAAACGCATTTGTAAACACATAAAACGCATGTGTATCAATGTTCATCAGTGGTTTTGCTCATCAGAATTGAGGCCATCAGTGGTTTGATTCAGCAGTAGTTTGCTCATCAGAAGTTAGGCCATCAGTGGTTTGATTCAGCAGTAGTTAAAACGCATTTGTAAACCCATAAAACGCATGTGTATCAATGTTTCATCAGTGGTTTGCTCATCAGAAGTTAGGCCATCAGTGGTTTGATTCAGCAGTAGTTTGCTCATCAGAAGTTAGGCCATCAGTGGTTTGATTCAGCAGTAGTTAAAACGCATTTGTAAACCCATAAAACGCATGTGTATCAATGTTTCATCAGTAGTTTGCTCATCAGAAGTTAGGCCATCAGTGGTTTGATTCCGCAGTAGTTAATAACATAATATCACCAGATACATCAAAACGCATGTTAAAACATAATAAAACGCATTTGAATCTTATCAATAAACATAATATCACCAGATACAACAAAACGCATGTTAAAAACATATTAAAATGCATTTGAATGTTATCCTAAACATAATATCACCAGATACATCAAAACGCATGTATAAAACATACTAAAACGCAAATGATTATCTTCAAATCCACAAAACATCAAAAAATTTTAATGGAATGCTCAACCTCTGTTTCATCACTGATCTAAAAAAACTTCAAAAACAGTAGAAACTTCATGTTCTTCATCGAATAAGAATTCAGGTTCATTGTTTAGATCTGAAAACACAAATTAAGAGTAAGATCACGATTAATTGAAAACAATAAAAACACAGTACATACCGAACATGGTGAAGAACTCGGCAAATTGATTATGATTTTTAGTAAAAAATTTGAATCAGTGATCGACGATGATTGTAGATTTTTGAATATGGTAAGAAATGATAATCGTATATTATGGAATCAGTTATGAAATTTGAAATATTGATGAACGATAAAACAGGGATTTGATAATAAACGTGATTAATTGATATGTCCAATTGACTATACTACCCCTCTAATCAGTTATAGAGTTATAACAGACAAGTTTCACGTGGCATCATTTTGTGGCTTCCTACACTTTGTAGGATAAGGGACTTTGTACCCTACACTTTCTCCAAAACAAAATATCCAATCATTAGCAAAAATGAAAATGTGAAACACCAAAGGGCTGTTTGTTTTTTGCTCAGAAGCGTACAAACGTTTGGGGTCTGCAGATTGTTTGTTTTTTTGGAAGATCTTTCATTCAAAAAGATTTTCATGACCTCTTCTTGGTGCAGAGTTGTTCCAAGGTCTTCTCCTCTCCTCTTCTCTTCACCCACCACCAGCACCACCACCGCCGTTCACCACGATCCATCACCACCACCGTCCACCACCACCATCATCGTTCACCACCACCACCACGGTCACCATCACCACCACCACCACCAGACTGTGTAAAAAAATCAGTTTATTTAAATTTCAGTTTATTTCAACAGTCTACAGACGTTAACAAATAAATAATTTCTTCTTACAGACTGCAGACCTTTCCTACAGAAAAAACAAAGAACACTCAAATCTCCTAGATCTTGATAACACGTGACAAGAAGTGATCAAACGGCCTATAATCAGAGGCTACATGAAGGCGACCTCAGGGGATTGCTTCTCCATCATCGTTGACCGACACCATTCATTCAACACTTTATCTTCTCTTCTCTGTGTAAAAAACAATCATAACTTACAGCAGTAATAATAATAAAAAAGAATATGCGATTGTATCGAACTATGTTCGCCGCAGACATTCTTCAATAATAATTGTTCCCATAATATATTTCTGTGGACTTAATAACGCCTATATATATATACACACACACTCATAGCTGAGTATCTATCTAACAAACAGATATCACTTTCTGTCTTTATTTCTCCACTCATTAAGGTACTGTATCACTCTCTAGCTTTTGTTCATTATTTCTTTCTACTTGTTGTGATAATTACTTGCTATAATATGATATCTAGTGGTTAATCATGTAATGGCTAAGCTTAAATTTTGATGATTTACCTGTCTTTTGCTTGACTTTTGATGTGATTTGGTTAAGGAAACCCTAATTTTAATGGTTGTATTAAAGTAGTATGATAGTCAAGTGCCTGAACATTTAGTATTTATCTAGACTAGATCATCACCACTACTTAGAAAGTCCTAATCTGATCAGATCCATTGGTTTTATATAGGATTGAGATTAAATACGTTGAATCTGATTCCAATTAACCAATATGATCTGAACCAGCTGTTTGAAAAGCTCCCAACTCACAGCTCGATTCGTGGCTCGCTCGAACGAAGCTCGAAAAAAAGTAGCTAAAAAAACTCTATTTGAAACGACCTGGGACGAGCCAACTCATTTTCTAGCTGTGCCGAGCTTGGCTCAGCTATTGGCTCGCTCTTAGGCTCGTTTAACTCCGAGCTTGTGCTAAAGCCAAGCTGAGCTGCCTCGTTTAGGTTCGAGCTTGAGCTCGAACCCACCCTATATCGACTTGGCTCGACTCATTTACAACATTTTTTCCTACTAAAAAACAGTTTTCACTGGCATTGACCATAACCGAACCAGTTTGGCCCAAAATCCAGTTTGTGCACCTCCAATAAGTCATAAGGATTGCCCCGTCTCAAATATCACCGGTGCGTTTTTGAGTGTAATGGCTGTGGATAAGAGGAGAAATCCATAGTTAAGCGTGCTGAGGCGGAGGTATTCCTTGAATGGGGTGACCTCCTTGGAAGTCTCTACTAGGGCAACAAAAAACAAATCCGCTAGTTCCAAGTGGACAAAGCGGACAACATTGGTTGGTTTAGAGCTGAATTTTTCTGAAAATCTAAGCAGTTAATATCACCGATATATCCGCTATATCGGTCCGATATATCGGTTATCGGTCATCAACCGATATATTGATACCGATATTTTGACCGATATTTTCTACCGATATTATCGGTGATATTGACCGATATTTGACCGATATCTTACCGATATTTGACCGATATATCACCGATATTCCCGATATCGGTATCTTTCTTATTAGTTCTTCTATTTGTCTTGCTTATTATTGATGTTGTTAGTGTTTTAAGTCTTAATTGTTAATTGTCAGTGTTAAATATTAGTGTTTAAAGTCTTAATAAGTTTCTACTTGCTACAATTGTTATTGTTTTGCATGTTGCAAGAAGTCAATTTGTTAATTGTAGGAGATTATATTTAATTGTTAGTGTTAAACCTCTATATATATATATGGATTTTGCATGATATAAAATTACCGATATCCCACCGATATCTCACCGTGAAAACCGATATATCAAATATCGGTCCTTGACCGATAACCGATATTTTCCGACATTAACTGCTTAGCTGAAAATCAAATTGAAACCATGGCCAGTTGACCCAAACACTTGAAAACAACTTTTTGTTACTTCAAGTGATAATAAACAGTTGGTTACACGATCTGATTTGAATGCTTGACTGTATTCAGGGTCTTGGAGCTGCTCACTGCATTGGCTTAGATTCTCCTAAAGTATATGAAACTACTGTAAATCAAGGGCCTTTGAATCAAGATTAAAGATCAAAGATGGGGACAGATAAGGAGCATGGTGGTCTGCTAGATACCATAAACATGATGAAAATGCGGACGATTCTGACTCATACATACCCTTACCCACATGAGCATTCTCGCCATGCCATAATTGCAGTTGCTATCGGTTGCCTGTTTTTTATTTCATCAGACAACATGCATACACTCATCCAGAAGTTGGACAACAACATCAAATGGTGGTCAATGTACGCGTCCTTACTAGGGGTTTTCTATTTCTTTTCATCTCCGTTTTTAGGGAAGACCATTACGCCGAGCTATTCAAATTTCAGTCGATGGTAAGTTAGCTTTCTAGTGTTTATCGGCGTTTCTCTTTTGTAGCATGAAAATACTTAATTTTGAGGTTTCTGTTTTTTGCAGGTATATAGCATGGATATTAGTGGCGGCTGTATACCATCTTCCCAGTTTTCAGTCAATGGGAGTGGATATGAGGATGAATCTCTCATTATTTTTGACAATATACATGTCATCTATTTTTGTACTCCTTGTTTTTCACTTAGTTTTTCTCGGACTTTGGTACGTGGGTCTTGTTTCTCGCGTGGCAGGGAGGAGACCTGCGATCTTGACCATTGTTCAAAATTGCACTGTAAGTCTCTTAGCTTAAGTTTATAGGCCTTTTAGTGGTGGCTAAATGGGCGAGTTGGGTAACATGTTCTGGTCAAAAAGGTAAGTTTGGTGTGGTCAAGAAGGGTCCAGAACCCAAACAGGTAATTAAGTTTATATACGTTGGGCTACTTTTGACCAACTTGAACTATTCGACCCATTTGACCTGTTAGAACCCAAATTAATGCATTTGTAAGTGAATGTGATGAAATTGGCACCTCGAGGTTCTGTAGAATTGTAATAAGTTGTGTATGTCGTTGATGTTCTTAGTGTTCTTTGTGTGATTATGTGTAGGTGTTAAGTGTGGCGTGTTGTGTATTTTATAGCCATTGTGGCAATCAGGCTTTGAATGACAAACGATTGGGCCGAAGAGACTCTGGCCTGTTTTCACTTTGGAAGAAGGGTGAGCCGAGCATATGGCTGTCAAAATTTCTTAAAATGTACGAATTGAAAGATGAAATCTGCAAATCGTGGTTTGCTCCAGTGGGGTCTGCGGTTGATTATCCATTTCTTTCTAAGTGGGTCTTATACGGAGAGGTATGACTATGATTCGTGTTTCTCACTTTTGTTCAGTATGCCATGTTGGATTAATTACGGGTGGTCAACTTACATTTGCTTTCTTTATTTTTTTTTTCTTTTCAGTTCTCATGCAGTGGCCCGTGTGAATCATCAGATGAAATATCTCCAATTTATTCATTGTGGGCAACGTTTATAGGTCTTTATATGGCTAATTATGTGGTGGAAAGGTCATCGGGGTAAGTGGGTTGCTTATATTACAGAAAAAATTAGAAACAAGACGGTTTTTAATTAATGGTTTAATCATTAGATGGGCTCTTACTCATCCTCTATCAGTTGAAAAAGCCGAGAAGTTGAAAAACAAGCAGATGAAGCCTAATTTTTTGGATATGGTTCCTTGGTATTCAGGGTATATGCTCTTTAAGTCTCTCTTATGTGTACATCATATGTATATATTTTTGTGGTTACGCATGTATGTATGCTTTGCTGCAGGACATCGGCCGATTTATTCAAGACTGTGTTTGACCTTCTTGTATCTGTGACTGTATTTGTTGGAAGATTTGACATGCGGATGATGCAGGTTCAAAATCTTACCATCTATTAGTTTACCTTTCTCTTTAAAATAACTGAAAATCAAAATATTTGATTTTGGTCTGCAGCTTTTCTTTATTTTCTTGGTATGAGGAATTTTACAGTTTTGACAGTTGGTTAGATATTTTTTATTAAATGTTGAATTTTCTTGGGATGGAAGGAGTAACAGTGTCTTAGAATATCCAATATGTGTGAAGATGATCTTAATTTTATAGATGAAATATAATTGTTAATATCTGTGGGCTTTAGGCAGCAATGAGTAGGGTTCATGAAGGAGAAAAAGAGGATTTTCTATATGATCATCTTAGTGAAAAAGATGAACTGTGGTTTGATTTTATGGCTGATACGGGTGATGGTGGGAACTCATCTTACTCTGTTGCTCGACTTCTTGCACAACCTTCACTTAATGCCTTAAAGGATGATTCTATACTACAATTGCCTCGTGGAGACCTTCTCCTTATTGGAGGTGATCTTGCGTAAGTTACACATGTACCCTTCCTTCCATGTAGGTTAACTATACAATATGATTCGTTTTTGTCATTTTTATAATTATTTTTATCTTTCTATAAATATTATCTTTCAGGTATCCTAACCCATCAGTGTTTACTTATGAAAAGCGTTTTTTTCGTCCTTTTGAGTATGCTCTTCAGCCACCACCATGGTATAAAGACGTGCATATTGCTGTAGACAAGCCCGAATTACCCTATGGTGTCTCTCACTTGAAACAATATGATGGACCCCAATGCTTTGTTATCCCGGGAAACCATGGTTAGCCTCATCATTATTTCTGCTTTTTGTTTCCTTCATGTGCTTCTCCATGCTGTTTGAAGTTGTTGTCATAGTCATATAATAAGATATTTGAGTATTTGATAAATTCTGGTTATTCAAGGAATACATAGATATAATGAACACAAATGAATAGATGTCCTGCAAACAAGAGTAAAACTCACCTCTAGCAGAGTCCTCCTGTTCAAATCCAGCTTTCACTGGTCACACATCTTAACCCCCTGAAGGCCACCTGTCTAGTGTAAACTGCACTTTACCTGGTTCCATTGCTTAGCAGGGTATTGGTGGGACCCGTGACTTTTCATGACAGGTTCTCATATGTTGCATTAAATCTATATGCTGTTTTACAGATTGGTTTGATGGGCTTCAAACTTTCATGAGGTACATTTGTCACAAGAACTGGTTAGGTGGATGGTTAATGCCTCAAAAGAAAAGCTACTTTGCTTTGCAGCTACCGAAAGGATGGTGGATTTTCGGCCTTGATTTAGCTCTTCATGGCGACATTGACATTTTTCAGTTCAAGTTCTTTGAAGAGTTGATAAAGGAAAAGGTAAATAAATCATTTTTTTATGTTATTCATTGCAGATAAATTTATGTTTTACTTTGCAGGTTAAAGAAAACGACTCTGTGATCATCATGACACATGAACCGAGTTGGATTTTGGATTGGTACTGGGATAATGTTACTGGAAAGAACGTTTCACATCTTGTAAAAGATTATTTGAAAGGACGGTGTAAACTTAGAATGGCGGGTGACTTACATAATTACATGCGTCATTCCCGTATTCCGTCCGAGGATCCTGCCTCTATACAACATTTACTTGTCAACGGTTGTGGCGGGGCTTTTTTGCATCCTACACACGTGTTCAGTAACTTTGATAAAGCAGATGGTACAACTTATGAAATGAAAGCTGCTTATCCCGAAGTTGAAGATTCAAGCAGGGTAAGGCAGGATCGATTTTTCTTTATTATGACAATATCGTTTTGCCATCTTTTGTGCTAAATTTCGTTTTGCAGATTGCTCTTGGGAACATTTTGAAGTTTCGGAAGAAAAATTGGCAGTTTGATTTCATTGGCGGGTTCATTTACTTCATATTGACCTTTTCAATGTTCCCACAGGTACATACTTCGTTATTGGGTACTAAACGGGCCGTGTTCACTGATTGCCTGGTCAAACCCGACACATACCTAAACATGACACAAGCACGAAACTTGTGTCATACAAATGAACCCGAACACGACACATCGTCGCGAGTTGACACGAACACGGCCGCTTAACCCGAAATACAAATGTATATAAAATTATGAAGATTAAACTATAAAATCTAGTTTTTGTTTCTCTTTTATGTTTTTTATTTTGGCATACCATATCCAATTTAAGTTATGAATCAAAATATAGATTTTTAAAAAGTTTATAAAAACAAAGTGGTCAACCTGCCAAGTCGACCCGGACACCGTCCGTTTAGCTAAACGTGTTTAGGTTTCGGCCCGAAACTGGCCCTTGTCCGCTGTTTAGACTAACTCCACGCCTGTGGATATCATGTTAGATTCATGTCATGTCAAGTATTCACACCACTATTTAATGTTTCCTATAAATCTTTACCTATGTTAGTGATCAAGAACATTTCATTTAAACTAGTTTCTTTTTCAGTGCAATCTTGGGCATATTTTACAAAAGGATGACCCATTTTCGAGCCATGTAAGGAGCTTTTTTAGCACGGTTTGGGATGCTTATATGTATATGATGGGGCAATCGTATGTATCTTCTCTAGGTGCTTTGTTATTGTTAGTAGCTGCCATAACATTTGTTCCTTCTAAAGTGTCCCCCAAGAAAAAGTTAGTAATCGGGGTTCTGCATGTTTTGGCCCATCTTTCTGCTGCTTTGATTCTTATGTTACTAATGGAATTAGGCATTGAACTATGTGTTCAACACAAGCTTTTGGCTACGTCGGGTTATCACACATTATATGAATGGTACAGAACGGTGGAAAGTGAGCATTTTCCCGACCCAAAGGGTCTTCGGACACGTATAGAGCAATGGACTTTTGGTCTTTATCCCGCGTGTATTAAGTATCTCATGTCGGCTTTTGATGTTCCAGAGGTTTGTTTTTTTTTTTTTTATCATACTGATATATTTTTATTGTGTTAAATGTTTATTCTTAACCTTCAATGGGGTGCCACAGTGGTAAGCGTTCGGATCCAGGCCTTTGACCCCTTGAACGTCTGCCCGACCCAAGCTGCGTTTTACTTAAGGCTGTTCGGTGTTCACGGTCTGGTTCTTCTTGCGTTGACGAAAACTTGGGGCCGAATCGCTTTCGGTTTCAGGAAATGATAACCAAACCTGCCAGGTTGGCCGGACCAGCTGGTTTTATTAAACGGTGCAGTTTGGCGGTCTGAGACGATTTGTTTTTAAATCATTAGTTGTGTTAAAAAAAATTAAAATGATAAAGATTTTTCATGATTATAATAATGTGCTTAACTACATGTTCCTAAAAAAATATAGATAAATTATTAAGTTCAAAGGTTGGTTCCAAGTTTCTAACTGGCCAAATTGTTTAACCGTCAAACCCGTGAACCAAACCATTTGGATGGGCAGTTTGGTCAGTTTCAACGGTTTTTAAAACCCTAGTTTGACCCATTGGTTAGCAAATTAATGGTAGACTCCGTGAGTTTCCCAGCGACGGTCATAAAATTGTTAGAATTTGTTCAATAATCAGGTGATGGCTGTAACACGGGCCAATATATGCAAGAACGGGATGATTTCACTCTCACGAGGGGGTGCAGCAATATACTATGCATCGGTGTTTCTTTATTTCTGGGTGTTATCGACGCCAGTGGTTTCACTTATATTTGGAAGCTACTTGTATATTTGTATAAATTGGCTTCATTTGCACTTTGATGAAGCCTTTTCCTCCCTACGAATCGCTAATTACAAGTCCTTCACACGCTTCCATATCAAGGAAGATGGCGATATTGAAATCTTCACGCTCGCGGTCGATAAGGTATGCCTTTTAGTTAAATTCCAGCGTGTTGACTCATTCCTTTATTAGTTTAGTTCTTTTATTTGACCTGTTTTGTGACATGGGATATATATGCAGGTCCCAAAGGAATGGAAGCTGGATCCTGAGTGGGATAACGAGGTGAAACAGCCGCAGCAGGCAAGTCATCATAGAAAATTTCCGAGCAAATGGAGGGCAAATGCGTTTCATCAGGACCCTGTAAACACTGTCCGAATCGTGGATCATTTTGTTATTCAACAAACTGCAAGATCACAAGTAGCAGCAGTAAACGGGTCAGTGTCTCACTGACGATGTAGCTTGAAACTGTTTCCGCTTGTTTTTTTGGTTACAGATGGAGGACCTATGGTCGTAGAATTTTGAATGTGTACTTGTGGGACATTGTAGGTTTACTTATAATGTAGAAAGTTAAGACTAATGTATATATTGTATCATATGAAATAAATAAGTTTCATTTCAGATGTTGGACATTTAAGTTTGTGTAGTAATGCTTCATCAATGAAATTATGTGTAGATCTTGAATATGTTGGTGTATGGCATGTATAGAGATACGTGGTTCTTGTAGCAATTATCCGGGGAAGGTTCGTCGTCGTTTTTCGTTTCCTCACCTTCTACAACCTCAAACAAGTATGCATACTTTCCTGATTTTGCATGTGGCCATGGCATTATCTGTTCTACAATTATGTTAAAGAGTTGTCGGAGAGATCGTTATCTCTAACTATTTTTTCATTTCCTGGTCTCTCGTATGTTCGCCATCAATGGATGTCAATATCCTTGCGCTGCCATGCTGAAAGGTAACCGGAGAAGGAGCATAATCGCTATGATGACCAAGGGTAACTCTTGTTAGAGTTTGTATTTGAAGTTTATGGAGAAAATGGTGCTTTACGCTTCGTCTATGAAGTTCATAAGGAATATACCTATAGAACAACTATATAAACTGTACGTCGGTGTTGGAAGGTCAGCGTTAGTGAAATATGACACACATTTCATGAACACTTACCTAATTTAGAATTTCTATCTTGATAAAGAGGTTATAAAGATTGTGACTAAGAAAAACTATATGAAAAATCCTCTAATCTCTACATATTTGAATCGACAACTGTCGCTACTTATTCAAGGCGACAAGCTTCTTCACCGATCGTTACAATTATGATACATTAGGTATCTAAATAAATCAAAACTTGTTCTATATCATAAAAAAATATGGGAATTTAACTAAGAGCTTCTACAGATAAAACACAAGAGGATACATAGCCGTATGTATGGTTAATCTAAAAACTTGTTACAAAGTGTGTCTAGGTTGCTAGGTTAATCAATAACATTTTGTTTGATAGTCGTTTGCCTTCAGCTGTTTCTTGATTCTTAGCAATAAACTTGTAGTTCTTATTCAGCAACAAACTATTAATTATTCAGGTTACCATGTGAATACTAAAGTGTATTGAACCGGTAAATACTACTACCTATGTTCGTATTGATCACACTATCATTTATGTAACCTCTAAGCTAGACCTCGCAATTTCAACCCATCAAGTTGAGTTTGATTGTTTTGGGTTTAAAATTTGACCTTGTCGGTTAAAATGAGTTTAGTATAATTTTCAAGAGGGTTAGGATGGGTAATTTTAATTATAAGAAATAAGTAAGTAGGTCAGGATGAGTATGTCAGTCTAGATGGAAACACGTCGATTGGAAAACTTGGTGTTTCTGTCCTTTGGATTGATGTATTCGTTGTTGTTTTTAGCTCGTTAAGTCATTGCTTTGAGGTCTTGCGAGTTTTGTGTTAATGAAATTCTCCTTTCAAAAAAAAAAAGGATGAGTATGTCAAAAAAAAAAAAAAAAAAAAATGGGTCAGGATGGGTATTTTTAGATAACCATATACAAATCTGAATAAAAACTCACCCAACACCAAAAGCGTTGTTGCCTAATAGAAATCAATGTCATTAAAAAATTATATCTTTTGCATTTGTTGATCACCCAAGTCGGTTCGAAACCGTTCGGGTCGTTAACGGACGGCAATATCAAAACAACACGGGTCGTTAACGAGACCGATCTCATCGAAACGGTTTGAGTCGTTAGCGGGTTTGATCGAGTGTAAACGGTCTGGGTTGTTGACCAGCCCGGTCGGGTCGAAAAGGTCCGTGTTACTAACGGGGTCGGTCAGGCCGAAACGGTCTGGGTCACTAACGGGCACGGTCGGGTCAAAAGAGTACGGTTCGCTACGGGACGGGTCGGGTCGAAACGGTCCGGGTCGTTACCGGGCCCGACCGGGTCGAAACGGTCTGTGTCACTAACGGGATCGGTCAGGCCGAAACGGTCCGGGTCGCTAACGGGCACTGTCGGGTCGAAACAGTACGGGTCGCTACGGGACGGGTCAGGTTGAAACGGTTTGGGTCGTTACCGGGCCCGGTCGGGTCGAAACGCTCCGGGTCGCTACCGGGCCCGGCCAGGTCGAAATGGTCCAGGTCGCTACGGGACGGGTCAGGTTGAAGCAGTCTGGGTCGTTACCGGGCCCGGTCGGGTCAAAACGGTCCGGGTCGCTACCGGGCCCGACCGGGTCGAAACAGTCTGGGTCGCTACAGGACGGGTCAGGTTGAAACGGTCTGGGGCGTTACCGCGCCTGGTCGGGTCAAAACGGTCCAGGTCGCTACGGGACGGGTCAGGTTGAAATGGTCTGGGTCGTTACCGGGCCCGGTCGAGACGAAACAAATTTAATTTTAAATTTGTTTTTTTTTCCTTTTTTTATTTGTTTTTACTTTTTTTTTATTTTTTTTATTTTTTAAATTTTTAACTTTTTTATTGTTATTTTATTTTTTTTAAATTTTAATCTATTTTGATGTGAACCTATCCTAATCCAAACCATCCAGATCTAAACCCATCCTGACCTAACTCATCTTAACCTATTTTTTTAATTTACCAATCTTGACTTAAACCCGTTATAACACAAACTCATCCTAACCCATCAACCAACCCAACCCAATCTACCTATTTTGTCACCTCTAGATCAAGGCAATGGTTAATTACGAAGTCCGGAGACAATACCATCATGCCACACAAATAATAAATACATCCTTGTAACTAGAATCATTTGCATTAGTAGTAGAGTTATGGATATTCAAATTATATTTGGAGTGCATTGGAAAAAAAAAACTAAAAATAGGGATGACACTAACCCAAATGGCGGTATCAATCAAGCCTTCTGCAACGATACAGTGATGCCGCCAATTGAATTGGTTGATTCATTGATGCCGCCAAACTGATTAGAGGCATCACCCTTGATACCGCCAATCCAATATCACACTTCAATGATGCCGCCAAATGGGTTAGTGTCATCAGGGCGGCCATAATGTTTTCCACGGGGCACAGTTACCGGTGGCGGATCAACGACCGGTGGTTAAAACGAGAAACCGGCGTTAACAATGGTCGGGCCGGTGTTATCTTCAAGGTTTCGGCTCCGGCAAGGTCTTCGATGAACAAGAAATTGTTTTTCCGGTGGGCATTCTTTTTTGCCATATCTGCAGTTCACCGTGCATCCCACAATTAATAGATTAGCAGATATGTAGTTTTTAATTTTCAAAGAGAACTACAAATTTCAAACTTTTCTTATTGTGATTTGTTGGAGTTTAGAGGTTTTGTATAAAGAAGAAGAGAGAAGATGAAGTAAAGTGGTTTGTAAATGAAAAAACTAAACCTGGTTTCAAGGAGCTCATGGTTTTATTTTGTAGCAAGTACTTGGAGGACTAGATTTACATTATTAATTTATTTTGCTTTTCATACAGGTTGATTTTTACAATTGTATTTCATCTTTTAATTATAATTAATAATTTTTATAACGTGTCTACTAATTTTTTGTCTGTTTATGTTTCTTTAACTTTGATTTACGTTTTGTTTATTGTTAGCATTCGGTGGTTTAAAACATTAAACTTGTTTTTTTCTTATAAAATGTTTAAATAGTTGTGCATGAATTTATCTATATAATCAGAATTTATTTTATATATATTTTAAATTATCTATGACGTAATCCGGGTAAGGGGTACGTTTTTATGACTCGGTCCGGACACCTGAATTCTCAGGAACGGCCCTGAGTGTCACCCCCAAACAGCATTCTCACTATAAATTGAATTGTTGATGGACCAACTCGCCAACTGATCCCATTCACTTTGCTTCCTTCCGTATATAGACACCCTATACTCTGCCACCTGGTATTTACTCGCATCAAGATCGAATAGAACTTGCTTCGTAGAAAATGTGTTTCTTTCTAATTAGGGATGGTAAAAAAACCCGAGCCCGACGGGTATACCCGAAACCCGAAGCATTTAGGACGGGTATACCCGAAACCCGAAGCATTTAGGACAGGTATGATATGAGATTTTATAACCGGGTATGGGTATGGTATTAGTCAAACCCGACCCATACCCGACCCGTTGCCATCCCTATTTCTAATTGGTTCTCTGTGAGTTATCCCTGCTTGCTAATCGGGTATACCCGTCCTAAATGCTTCGGGTTTCGGGTATACCCGTCGGGCTCGGGTTTTTTTACCATCCCTAATTAGAAAGAAACACATTTTCTACGAAGCAAGTTCTATTCGATCTTGATGCGAGTAAATACCAGGTGGCAGAGTATAGGGTGTCTATATACGGAAGGAAGCAAAGTGAATGGGATCAGTTGGCGAGTTGGTCCATCAACAATTCAATTTATAGTGAGAATGCTGTTTGGGGGTGACACTCAGGGCCGTTCCTGAGAATTTGGGTGTCCGGACCGAGTCATAAAAACGTGCCCCTTACCCGGATTACGTCATAGATAATTTAAAATATATATAAAATAAATTCTGATTATATAGATAAATTCATGCACAACTATTTAAACATTTTATAAGAAAAAAACAAGTTTAATGTTTTAAACCACCGAATGCTAACAATAAACAAAACGTAAATCAAAGTTAAAGAAACATAAACAGACAAAAAATTAGTAGACACATTATAAAAATTATTAATTATAATTAAAAGATGAAATACAATTGTAAAAATCAACCTATATGAAAAGCAAAATAAATTAATAATGTAAATCTAGTCCTCCAAGTACTTGCTACAAAATAAAACCATGAGCTCCTTGAAACCAGGTTTAGTTTTTTCATTTACAAACCACTTTACTTCATCTTCTCTCTTCTTCTTTATACAAAACCTCTAAACTCCAACAAATCACAATAAGAAAAGTTTGAAATTTGTAGTTCTCTTTGAAAATTAAAAACTACATATCTGCTAATCTATTAATTGTGGGATGCACGGTGAACTGCAGATATGGCAAAAAAGAATGCCCACCGGAAAAACAATTTCTTGTTCATCGAAGACCTTGCCGGAGCCGAAACCTTGAAGATAACACCGGCCCGACCATTGTTAACGCCGGTTTCCCGTTTTAACCACCGGTCGTTGATCCGCCACCGGTAACTGTGCCCCGTGGAAAACATTATGGCCGCCCTGATGACACTAACCCATTTGGCGGCATCATTGAAGTGTGATATTGGATTGGCGGTATCAAGGGTGATGCCTCTAATCAGTTTGGCGGCATCAATGAATCAACCAATTCAATTGGCGGCATCACTGTATCATTGCAGAAGGCTTGATTGATACCGCCATTTGGGTTAGTGTCATCCCCATTTTTAGTTTTTTTTTTCCCTCCAAATATAATTTGAATATCCATAACTCTACTACTAATGCAAATGATTCTTGTAACTAGGCAAACGCAAGTTCGGATGAAACGTATGGGAGCGTTTGATGTGACGTGACTAGACGCGTACAAACTTATGAAATGAGTAATAAAATACTCTCTCTAGGTGACAAAATTGATTTCAAAGTAAAAATAGTTGTTATGGAACAAAATCATGATGTTACATTTATAATATTTTTTTTATGAAGTTATATACCTGCACAATCTTAAAACTAACTAGATGTAAAAAAATAACGTGCGTTGCGCGTTTTAAAATCGAGATTCAAATGAGGTGTTGATTAATCAACGAATTATACAATCGAGATTCAATTTCAGTTATAAATGAAAAAAAAAAGAAAAGAAATATGCACATAAAGTAACACATGAAATTTGTTTCGTTACAATTCTTGAAGTGATGCGTTGAAGTCAAGCAATCTCACCGGAGTGTGGTTCGCAAATATACTCTAAAAACTTTAATGTGTTGTTTTTGTTAATAATTTTTAAAAGGGAAAAAAGAGAGAACCATTTGAAAATGTACAAATAGTCATTTATTATATAAAAATAGAGTCTCTTCACAATTGTTTAATTAAATAATGAAAGATAAATCAATAAAAATTATATCTCAAGACTGGTCTAGAAACCATTTTATTCTTCTTAAAAATATTCCTAGTACCATACCATGTTCTTTGTTGACGTTGTATAGTATATATATATATATATATACACACACACACACAATCGTCATCCACTACCTTGTTTTTTTAGAAGTTTATATTAAAAAATAGCCCACACGCATAATGTCGTCGTTTTTTCCCGTGCAACGTGATAAAGGTTTGGTTACTGTCAGTTTGAATTGTCGAAAACTATAAAAGCGAACACTTATTTCATTTTTGAGAACGACAAAATATCATATGGTTAGGTTCATCAGGATGCCACAATAATAACAACATGCCTAAAATAAACGTAAAAAGCGAAAACAAATTTATTTTATATTAAAAAAAGGGGTGGCGGCGTAGCTTGTTGCCCGCCTACCTACCATTCTTATGTAATTTACCCTTTCTTGTCAATGAAAAAAACCATGAGTTATTTTAAAATTTATTTTTAAAACGTATTTTTTTTATTCATCAAAACGTATATCACTCAAAATTAAATCCATTTATTTATGATTTGTTACCAAAGGCTTTGAGAAATGGTACTGAAAAAACCTACTTTAAATATACCTCAAGTGAATACCGAGGTAATAAACAAATACATTGCTCTTCATCAGTTAAGCTCGGTTCCTGGTGAGACAGTCGATAGGGGGGTTGGGAATATTGGGATTGAGCAGGAAGTTGGGGTTGAGGCTGCGGAAACAACGAAGTTGGGTTCGGCATTGGGTATTAATTTGGTAGATTTTGAGGTGGATGTGGCAAAATTGGTTCAAGATGAAGGTGAGGTTAGTTGTCTCCAATGAAGATGCTAACGTTCAATGCTAGGGGGATTGGAGAGGATCGGAAGATACTCTCTGTGGGTGATGTCATTAAGGTACAAAAACCAAATTTCGTTGCCATTCAAGAGACTATGTTGCAAGATGGTTCGAAAATACAAGTGCAGAAACTATGGGGCAAAGGGAAGGTTGAATGGGATTGGGTCAATTCAGAAGGCAGGTCAGGCGGATTGTTATGCTGCTGGGATCCGGCGTATTTTTGTAGAACTGGGGTTGTTAAAAATCGTAATTTGCTGATCATCTCTGGCATCATGGTACAATCGGGGGTTCATGTTAATATTGGGAACGTATATGCGCCGCAGAATTTATCGCTGAAGAAAGTTTTATGGGCGACAATTACTAGTTGTATTAAGACGTTTCAGGGGATGTGGGTTCTTTTGGGCGATTTCAACGCGGTTAGGTATCCGGAAGAGAGGATGAACACTGAATTCAATCCGAGTTGTGCTCATGAGTTCAACGTTTTTATTGAAGAAAATGAGCTGTATGAATACCCGATGGGTGGCAGAAAGTATACCCGTGTTGCGGGATCGGGTGATAAATTAAGCAAAATCGATAGGTTTTTAGTCTCACATGCGTTTTGGAACCGGTGGCCAGATGCTTCGGTAACTGCTCTACCACGGGCGACCTCCGACCACAGCCCAGTGGTGTTATCCACTTCTGCTGTGAACTTCGGATCCACTCCCTTTCGTTTTTATAACTCTTGTCTAACAAGACCAGGTTTGGAGCAGGTTGTCTCTTTAGCTGTACAAGATTTCTCCTTTGTTGGGCCTCCAGATCTTTTTTTAGCTAATAAGATGAAGAGGATTAAGGTGGCATTGAAGACTTGGATGCAACAACAGAGAGACTTAAGATCCGTGACTAAGATGGACATAGAAAGCAAGATAGTGGATTGGGATGGGGTGATGGAGGAGCGCTTGTTATCAGATCTGGAGATCAAAGAATGGGCTGAAAATAAACAAAAGCTTGAAGAAATAAACATGGACATTGCACAAGACTTGAAGCAAAAAGCACGCGTTAAATGGACACTTGAAGGCGACGAGAATACATCTTTCTTTCACGGTATGATCAATTGTAACCTGGGAACTAATCGGCTGAATGGGATTCGGGTTGAAGATGAATGGGTGGTGGATCCAACTAGATTAAAGACGGAGGCCAGGAGATTTTTTGCAAACAAGTTTCGGGAACCTATGCTTAATCGGCCTTCCTTTTTATGTCCGAACATGAAGCGGTTATCCCAAATTGAGGTTGATTCTCTAATTATACCTTTCTCGGAACAAGAGGTTAAGAACGCCATATGGGACTGTGGATGTGACAAGGCCCCGGGGCCGGATGGGTTCACGTTCGGTTTTATGAAACATTTCTGGGATTTGTTAAAAGTGGACATTATGGGTGTTATGGAGGCATTTTATGAGCACGGGACGGTCAGTAGGGGGTGTGGATCTTCATTCATTGCTCTAATTGCTAAAGGCGTAGACCCGGTCTCCTTTAATGATTATCGCCCCATTAGCTTGCTCGGTTGCATCTCGAAGATCATATCGAAGGTCCTAGCAAATCGCCTGAAGGTTGTAATCGGATCACTTATTTCTGAACAACAATCAGGTTTCTTGTCCTCTCGTAACATTTTGGATGGTCCATTAGTCGTGAACGAGTTTATATCCTGGGCTAAAAAAACACACTATAAGGCTTTTGTCTTGAAAGTTGATATGGAGAAAGCCTATGATTCCATTAGCTGGGGGTTTATTTTGGCGGTGCTTCAACAAATGGGCTTTCCAGAAAGGTGGATCACGTGGATCAAAGGGATTCTCGAGTCGGCCCGGGCCTCGGTCTTGATAAACGGCTCACCAACTTGGGAATTTCAGTGTTATAGGGGTGTACGCCAAGGTGACCCCATCTCCCCTTACATTTTCATTATGGCCATGGAAGCTCTTACATGTTTTATCCTTAAGGCGAATGAGTTGGGTTTGTTAAGTGGCATCCGATTACCGAATGATGGTCCAACTTTATCTCACCTTATGTATGCGGACGACATCGTGTACATAGGTGAATGGGGCGAATCCAATATACGGAATGTAGTGCGACTGATGAGGTGCTTTCACTTGATCTCTGGGTTAAAAATGAATCATCACAAGACCCTTATTTATGGTGTTGGGGTGAATGGGACTGAAGTGGAACAAATGGCGAATATTATAAATTGTAAATCAGGGGTCTTTCCGTGCAAGTACTTGGGCTTACCGGTGGGAGTTAACATGAATCAAGTCCGTTTTTGGAACTCTGTGATTGATTGTTTTAAAAATAGGTTATCTAAATGGAAAGCGAAGAAACTGTCGTTCGGTGGTCGTTTTGTCTTGTTGAAGGCTGTGTTGGACAGCCTACCTTTATATTTATTTTCATTGTTCAAAGCTCCCAAGGCCGTGCTTGAGAAGTTGGAGGCGATTAGAAGACGTTTCTTTTGGGGCGGCGACGAAGACAAATCAAAGACTAATTGGGTTGCGTGGGAAAGGGTTATCGGACCGGTGGAAAAAGGGGGGTTGGGATTATGTTCTTTGAAAGTGATGAATGAAAGCTTGCTTCTTAAGTGGTGGTGGAGATTCAAACTAGAGAAGGGGACCCTGTGGCATCGGGTGATTTCAGCAATCCATCATAATCCGAGATCGTGGACTTATATCCCAATCAAGGCTGGCATATCGGGTACTTGGAGTGCAATCTATAAGCTAGGCACAGATCTTTGTGAACAAAATGTCGATGTTAAATGTGTTATTAAGGGTAAGGTTGGAAGTGGGGAAGAGATACGGTTTTGGTTGGATTGGTGGACCGGGGAATGCCCACTGATGCTTAAATTCCCTGACCTTTTTGCCATTGAGCGCTGCAAAAACGTATCACTGTGCAGCAGGCTTTTTGGCTGGGAATGGAGGAGACAGCCTGCCGGTGTACAGGAACTTCAGCAGCTGCAGCTGTGTTCAGACATCGTTGCTGCAGCTACAGTGGGATATGGTCGTGATGTTTGGGAGTGGGCCGAGAGTTCAGATAGGACCTTTTCTATTGCAGAGTGCAGGAAGTTGTTGTGTCGCAATGCAGCGCCTTTTTACCCGTTTGAGTGGGTTAAAGGTGTCCCTAGAAAGGTTAGTACCTTCGGTTGGAGGGCGATTCAAAATAGATTACCAACCATGGTGGGGCTGAAGAAGCGTAATATCCTGAATGGACAGCCGCTGTGCAAGCTGTGTGGGGATTCGGATGAGGATTCGGACCATTTATTTACCTCGTGTATTATGGCGTCGACTGTATGGCAGAAGGTTAGTTCATGGATTGGGATTCCTCCTATCTATGCGTTCAATGTAAAAGATTTGCTGGAATTACATAATCACATTAATGCGAATAAGGCGAAGAGGAACTTGGCGAGGATTGTAATATTGGCTGGGTGCTGGAGTATATGGAAAGCACGGAATGAACTTATTTTCAGCGGCAAAAGAGCATATGCAAGTGGGATTTTTGGCGAACTTCAGGCGACGGCTTATACGTGGGTAAAACACAAGGACAAGCAATCCGGATGGGCGTGGGAGAATTGGGTGGCGTTAAATACCCCGATAACTTGAGTTGTATTGTTTGTGCTGTACTGTTGGCTGGTTTTGTTTTGGTATTTGTTTAGGTGATGTCTGCAGGTTGTTTCTACTTCCTTACTAGGCTCAACGTTGTAAATAATACTTTGGGAGATGAATGAATTTGCAGTTTGCTGATCAAAAAAAATAAACAAATACATTTTTTACTTCTTTTGTGTGTTTTTGGGTGTTTGAGAAAGGATATAGTAAGCTGAAGTATATCATTATCCATCACTTTTTAGTAAAGAATATTGTCTCTCTCTCTCTCTCCTCTCTTACATCTCTGTTAGTATTATCTTTTTTTTTTTTTTTTTTTTTTTTTGAAGGCATCTAGCTCAACAAAACCCACCGCCAGTTTCACCGCCGCGATTACTGCCACCAGTCCACCACTCATTACCCACCACAACCATCACCACTAATCATCCACCAAACCCACCACATCTTACTTTCTCCGGGGAAACAGATCTGCGCGGAATATCACCGACTTACACGGCAAGCCAAACTGTTCGATGTCCCGATCTACTGTTGCATGTGCTTTTCGCGCCGTGGTTCACACTACGTTGGTAATTTTTCCTATCTATTCTCCATATCTCTTAATGGTGACGGTGTGACACTGACGAAGGTGATAGTGAGCTACGGTGGTGATGACGCAGTGTGACGGTGGTAACTGATTCCATCGGCACCGTTTTTGTCACACCACGTCTAAGGCGGAAACACGTGGCGCGACGGTTCAAAAGTATTAAGCCAAGATTAATCAAAGCACAATATTAATTAGAAAACGGCATTTATTCAATGCTAATAATCATGTCAAATTGTTCATACATAATCATAAATTGTTTTCGAAAATGATAAAGAGGTTTCTCCCTTTATCCCTAAATCCATAGAATAAAGAGATAAGACCCCGTCACGACATTCCCAACGCCCAATTTGGAGACATCCCCGACCCTGCTCGCCATGCTAACTTCCATCAATCAATTACCTGAAAGATATGTTTGAAAATCGTCAATATATAAATATTGGTGAGTTCACAGGTTTTAATTTAATAAGTCTTTATAAAGTGGGTATATCCTTGTTATGACATTCATAGGAGTTGCAAAGTCCTATAATTTACTTGAGCCTATAACCAAACCAAGACAATTAATAATGCCCCCGCCCAAAGTCGTTACTCGGTATTCCTTCGACTTTATTTCAGAATAAGTGCACCCCAGGCATACGCCGATGCATAATCGACGCTATCGATTAGGGGTGGGCCTTGTCAGGCACCAATAGTACTATCCAAATATCCCTTTGGTTTCTCATTCCCGAATAAATGATTATAGTGGGGAGGTCTCAACCCCGAGTGGCGATCTTTACTCAAGTATCCAACCCGTCATACAATCCCAACATATCTTTCCCCCGTAAAAACGTTAAATAGTTTAGAAATGGGGCCGTGAGACTCACCTGTAACTGTGCTTGGCTCAAAGAAAATAGTAAAGTTTGTGATCCCGTACCTACAAAGGTTCTAGGCGTATAAGTCACTTACACCTATGGTGTATGTGCCTTGGCAAGTTGTACACCCAACTTCCCGACCACGTCTTTATCCCAATTCCCGTTTAATAGTTTCGTATCCTAGGTTCAATGGCGATGGATTACCCTTTCCTTACAAGTCATATATTATTCTTATAATTTTATGACTTGTACAACCTTACACTTGACACGACTCCACCCAACGTATAATTATTTTCCCATTCAAATAATTATACTTAGGATCTTTTCGCTCAATATAAAGTGTTTTCTTATTAACCGACCCGACTTACTTTGCCACATATTTATTTTCCCATTTAAATAAATATGCTAAGTCTTTGTCGTTTGGTAACATAATCTTAACGCCCGACTAGACTTACCACACCGTACATTTATTTTCCCATTCAAATAAATGTACTAGAATCTTGTCGGTATTCACGCGTTCGTAGATATATCTCATCTACTCGTCTCGGTTTTCCTTCTCGCACATCTATTTTCCCATTTAAATAGATGTACTAGAATTCCGTCGGAAACGAGTATATGTACATATACCATCGCGTGGATACTACTTGTTAAGTTCATGTGTCGTTTAGCGTTTTTAGTTTGTTACGTTATGTTTCTCTTTTCCCATGAATATTGTTACTACACTTAGGAAAGTGTTAAGCACGTTTCACCCTTGTTATATATATTTTATTTCCGTAAAATATATATGTATATTTTTATCTCGACGTAATAAGCCCGTTTACGTTGGTTCGTGTAACTAAGTTTGTTAGTTAACGTTTTAGTCCGACTCGTCCAACTTGTTACCAAAAACGTTCCCGATACTTTTATATTCCCATTTATATAAAAGCACCTTATTTTCGTACAAGTCTCACAAGTACTTATTTTATAAAGTCTTACTTTATGAAATAGTCGCGTGACTCCATTTATTTTTATAAAACGTCCATTTTATAAAAATATACATTTTACTTAAAATGCCCAAGTAGGCCATCGTTATTTACCAAACCAACCTTGTAAATCATTACTTACACTTTTTGACACTAATATTTCCATCATTGTGTTCTTGGTCCAATAACTTCTAAAATATTTATTTTAGTCCATTGGTTTCCAAGGTTGTCATTTTAATCCTTTAATTTACACTTGTAGCATTTTTTCCCTAAATCTTTCATGGTTATTATTTTTCTTCCACTTTAGTGGACTTTGAAGAATCCTTTTCACCATGATTAATTGTTTTTACCTCTTTTTACTTCTAATGCTCTTTTAATCCATTCTAGATATCAATAACATGTTTATTTCATATTTTTATCCAAAACATCAAACTTTCACTCATCTAAGTGAGTGGACTTTGAAGAACTAACTTTTTCACCTATGGCTTTCTAATCCATTTTAATATTTTTATGACTTTATTATATCATCCTAAGATGATTAAAACCACTTTTCATCATATTCAAGTCACTTTTCAAAATATTGCTTTTCTCATCTTCAATCATCCAAACATGTTCTTATTATTACACTTTCATCAAAATACTACTTTTATTAAAAATAACTAAGATTTCATCATATTATTATTCTCTCATCTTCATTTTTAATAAAAGCCCATTACTTAGTTAAAACTCATTTTTATTACCCATATTGTACAACTTGCTTCATAGCACAAAACATGATATTTTAAATTAATAAAACAATGCAAGACTTACAACTAGCTCAAGGCTAGGGAAGACAAGTTCTTGGATTTTGGATGTGGTTTAGTGTGTTCTTCCAAGTGGGTTATGCTCCAAGCTCTTAAACACACAAGAAAGGGTTTGAATGAGGATGAACTAGAGGTGATTTGAGGTAGTAAAAATTGAAAGAGAGGTGGTGGTGGGGTGGTGAAATGCTACGGCCAAGAGAAGAAGGGAGGGGAAGAATTTTTGTGATTTCTTCAAGTGTTCTTCAAGTGGCTTATAATCTCATTCCAAATCTTGCAAAGATTACCTATTATCTTTTCTTGGATATTGGAAGATTATGGAAGGATTATGAAGATCAAAAAAAATCTCTAATGATATTATAAGAGGGTGTTTGGGCCGAAAATTTGGAGAGAGAGAGTGAGGGATTTGGTGATTTTTATTACCCAATGCTAATCCATGCAAGATCATGATTAATATCCACCAAATGATTATCTTGAGATAACACAAGCAACCTCCCTTGATGGGCCATAGGCCGGCCCCAAGGAGTGCCTTGGTGGGGTCCATCTTGCTAATTATCTCTCTATATTAAGTTTAAGTTAGTTCCTTTCGGGTACCGCCCGGGTATTTCTCGAATTTTCGTCGCGTTTATCCTCAATATTAAAATACCGTTAATATTCATAAAATTATGTCCAGTTAAATTACTGATAATTTATTTCGGTTTTTGTCGGGTGAATTTACGTGTTACGCGCGTATCGGGTGCGGTACGCGCACTTTATTCGTTACCGGGAGATTTGTGCAATAAGCTTTTACGTATGGCTTTGGGTTTCCAAAACTCATAATATTTTGTGAAAATATTATTTATTTTATATTCCGGGTGTCCGGTGTTCGTTTCGCTTATTTCAGTTTTACCGGGTAATCGCCAGTGTCCATACCGGATAGTTTTGTCTGCGCACGATCCTATCATGCTTTGCTATTAAACTCATGCATTCCTATGCATTATTTGGGAATTCCTATCTTTCTAAGGCCTCAATTAAATATTCAGCACATAATTACGGTTAATTACGTTAATCGCGTTTAATTAATTAGTACGGAATTACCTTAATTTTGCCGGTTGTTACATTCTCCCCCCGTTAAGAGAATTCCGTCCCGGAATTCACTTTGAGCTCTCCGGTATAGGGGTCTTCTTAAATAGGGCGGGATACTTTTGCTTCATCTGGTCCAGCCTTTCCCACGTGAACTCCGGTCCACGCTTGGCATTCCAACGCACTTTGACCAATCTGATCTTACTGCGTCTTAGTTTTTGGACCTTCCAATCGGTTACTTCGACTGGCTCTTCGACGAAGTGTAACTTGTCGTCAATGTGGATTTCGTCTGCGGGGATGATGAGGGTTTCGTCGGATAAGCACTTTTTCAAGTTCGACACGTGGAACGTGTCGTGTACACCGTTAAGTTCTTGTGGTAACTTGAGCTTGTATGCTACGGGGCCTACTCTGGACAGGATTTCAAATGGTCCAACATATCGTGGGTTTAGCTTTCCGCGCTTCCCGAAACGCGCGACACCTTTCCAAGGTGACACCTTTAGTAGGACCCTGTCTCCGACTTGGAATTCCAAAGGCTTCCTCCTCATGTCTGCGTAGCTTTTCTGTCGGTCACGTGCCGCTTTGAGACGTTCTCTAATCAGAAAGACCTTATCCGTCGTTTCTTGAACAATTTCGGGCCCGGTAAGTTGCTTTTCGCCAACTTCGGCCCAACATAGAGGCGATCTGCACTTGCGTCCATATAAAGCTTCAAAGGGTGCAGCTTGAATGCTCGTGTGGTAGCTGTTGTTATACGAAAACTCTACCAGTGGCAAGTGAGTATCCCAATTTCCGCTGAAATCGATTGCGCATGCCCGTAGCATATCTTCCAAGGTCTGGATGGTTCGTTCACTCTGACCATCGGTTTGTGGATGATATGCGGTACTCATGTCAAGGCGAGTACCTAGGGCTTTATTCAGACTTTCCCAAAATCTTGAGGTGAAACGACTATCTCGATCGGAGATGATAGAAATAGGTACACCGTGCTTTGACACAACTTCCTTAATGTACAAACGGGTTAGTTTCTCCAACTTATCCGTTTCGCGAATGGGGAGGAAGTGTGCAGATTTTGTCAATCGATCAACGATTACCCAGATCATGTCATGGCCGCTTGTTGTCCTGGGCAATTTGGTAATGAAGTCCATAGTGATCCTTTCCCATTTCCATTCCGGTATTTCCGGTTGCTGGAGCAATCCGGATGGTCTCTGATGCTCGGCCTTGACCTTTGCGCAAGTCAAACATCGCGCAACATAAGCCGCTATGTCTCTCTTGAAATTCGGCCACCAGTAAAATTCCTTCAAATCATGGAACATCTTGTCTGCTCCGGGGTGAACCGAATATCGCGAACTGTGGGCTTCGGCTAATACCAGTTCGCGCAATCCACCGTACACTGGTACCCAAATTCTGTTCATGAAATACAGAGCTTGATCCGCTTTTGACTCCAGTGACTCAACCATCTTCCGCAATCTTTCTCCTTTGACATTCTCGGGTTTAAGAGCGTTAGTTTGAGCTTCACGAATCCGGTCAGTCAGGTTCGTGTGGATGGTTAGACCCAAAGCTCGGACACGCAGTGGCTTAACCCGTTCCTTGCGACTCAAGGCGTCGGCTACGACGTTTGCCTTCCCGGGATGGTACTTTATCTCACAATCGTAATCGTTCAATAATTCGACCCATCGCCGTTGTCGCATGTTCAATTCCTTCTGGTCAAAGATGTGCTGCAAACTTTTATGATCGGTGAAGATCGTACACTTGGTTCCGTACAGATAGTGTCTCCATATCTTGAGTGCGAATACCACGGCTCCTAGTTCCAGATCATGTGTGGTGTAATTCTTCTCGTGAAGTTTTAGTTGTCTGGAAGCATAGGCTATGACCTTCTCTCGCTGCATCAATACACAACCCAATCCCTGATGAGAGGCGTCACAGTAAACTACGAAGTCTTCTGTACCATCGGGGAGTGATAGTATTGGTGCGCCACATAACTTATCCTTCAACAACTGAAACGCTGCTTCCTGCTTTTCCGTCCATTCAAACTTCTTATCCTTTTGGGTTAGCATGGTTAAGGACTGTGCTATTTTAGAAAAGTTCTCGATGAACCTTCTGTAGTAACCCGCAAGGCCAAGAAATTGTCGTACTTCAGTAGGCGTTCTAGGGGCGTCCCAATTCTTGATTGCTTCGATCTTGGCGGGATCGACATGTATACCCCTTTCGTTCACCACGTGGCCTAAAAAGTGAACCTCTCGAATCCAAAAATCACATTTTGAAAACTTAGCATAGAGTTTCTCTTTGCGAAGTACCTCGAGGATTAATCGGAGATGTTCCTCGTGTTCCTCCTTAGTGCGTGAGTAGATCAAGATGTCATCAATGAAGATAATAACAAATTTGTCCAAGTATGGTTTGCACACTCGGTTCATCAAGTCCATGAAAACAGCTGGTGCGTTGGTTAAACCGAACGGCATAACCAGGAACTCATAGTGCCCATAACGAGTCCTGAAGGCTGTTTTTGGCACGTCTTCTTCTTGAATACGTAACTGATGATAACCGGACCTTAGGTCGATCTTGGAGTAGAAACTGGATCCTTGAAGTTGATCAAACAAATCGTCGATCCTGGGAAGAGGATAGCGATTTTTAATAGTCAGCTTGTTCAGTTCCCGATAGTCAATGCACATTCGAAAAGTGCCATCCTTCTTCTTCACGAATAAGACGGGAGCTCCCCAAGGTGAGAAGCTTGGTCTTATGAAACCTTTGTCCAACAACTCTTGCAGTTGTTCAGACAGTTCCTGCATTTCTGAAGGAGCTAGGCGATATGGCGATCGCGCTACAGGTGCTGCTCCTGGAACAAGGTCGATACGAAACTCGACTTGTCGGGGTGGTGGCAATCCTGGAAAGTCTTCTGGGAATACATCTGGAAAGTCTCTGGCTATCGGAATGTCTCCTAGCTTTCGCTCGTCAGCCTTCTTGTCTACCACGTGCGCCAAGAATGCGACGAGACCTTTCCTTAGGCACTTCCTGGCTTTCATGCTGGTAATAATTCTCAGTGGCGTTCCACGCCTTTCCCCTTGGATCGATAGGGTTTCACCGCTCGCGAGGGGAACTTGAATTACTTTGTCATTGCACACGACGATGGCGCGGTGTGCGGATAGCCAATCCATGCCAACGACTATATCAAAGCTACCCAGTACGACTGGTAATAGGTCAATGTCAAACTCACGACCACAGAGATCCAACTTACAATCTTTCGCTACCTCTCGAGTTTCTATAGTCTTACCGTTAGCTAGTTCAATGGAATATGGTGTGTCTAGCTTACTAGTCTTTAAACCAAGTAATCTTTTAAATTCGACAGATACGAAGCTAAAATCAGCGCCAGTATCAAACAATACTGAAGCATAATGACCATTTAGAGGGAACGTACCAGTGACCACATTAGGGTCTTGTCGTGCGTCACCGGCACCGATCACGAATGCTCGCCCACGGGCTTGGTTGTTAAGTTTGGGGCAGTCCCTCTTCCAATGATCGAGCGATCCACATGAGAAACAGGGCCTCGCTCCACTGTTCTTTGGCGCTCCTGATCTGCAGTCTTCAGTCTTGTGCCCCGAACGACGGCACTTACCGCAGATTACTTCGTTCTTGCCCTGATAACCTTGCTTCCCATTATTTCCACGTCCAGTGGCTACATACCCTTTTCCTTTCTTCCCTGAACCTGATGATCCATCCTTTTTCCTTTCGTCGCGCTTACGCTTCCCAAACCTTGGCCTATTTCCCTGTTCACTTGACCCAACGACTGAACTTGTACCCAGATTCTTACCCTCAACACTGCTGGACTCAGTAAGCTTCAACCCTGACACTTTCCGGATTAGCGTGCCCATTCGGATGGCGTCTTCAGTGAGGCTCAAAGCGAGGTCGATGGCTTCGCGCATGGTTGTAGGCTTGGAAGCAGTGACCATGCCGCGTATCTGTGGTGCCAGTCCGAAGAGGTATCTTTCCACCTTCTTGCTTTCCGGGGTGACCAGGCGAGGCACTAATCGGGAGAGGTCATGGAATCTGGACGTGTATCCAGCTACGTCCGGTCCAACCATGGTGAGGTTCCAGAACTCAGTCTCTAGCTTCTGCACTTCACTTGCCGGACAGTACTCGGCGATCATTAGTTCATTCAACTCCAACCATGATAAGGAGTAAGCAGCATCATCTCCCAGTGTCTGCACTTGGTTGTTCCACCAGGTCAGAACTTGATCCAGAAACAGGTTGGTGGCATACATGACAGCTTGTCGTGGGGTACAGCTGCTAATACGAATCACAGCTTCGGTTTTCTCGAACCATTTGACTAGTCCGACAGAACCTTCAGTGCCGCTGAAGTTCAGTGGTTTGCAGTCCAGGAAAGCTTTAAACGTGCAGCCACGTTCTCGTGAGGCCGTTTCTGCAATAATAAAGCAATGTTAAATATAAGGTAGGAGTTTTCACGAAGACTCCTGTCGCATATACCCGACGTCTTCTTACCAGTAGGGGAGGTTTCGCGTCTGTCGCTCCCGGTTCGGTCTCGCGACCTTTCGGTGCGCGTGGCATTGTGTTCTGCGAGAGCCTGAGCGATACGTCCCGAAACTAGGGTTTCAAGCTCTTCAGGTGTCGTGGGTAGTCTTTCATTCCCACTGTTGCTTCTTGTGGCTGGTGCCATGTTTCTTCAATAACCAATATCAAAGGTTAATTTCCAACAATCATTCATACAATATCATCACATATATAGTATAAATAACCACACAACATATGAACACAATAATCACCATAACAACAACACGCAATCACAACATAAACAGAATAAGTAATAATAATCGTAGATAATCACAACACATATTTTACCATAACAAAACTTTCATTAATTTCAATACCGAGTACAATGATTTGTTCATAATAACAAAAACCGAGGATACCTTCCTCTTACATTGCTCTTTGAAATACACTAGAAATATAATGTCATATGCCGGCACAATCCCGCTCGGCTAGGCAAAAAAAATGCAGATGGGTGCTATAACCCATGCTGTGCTATCATACTACTACTACTACTGCTATGTCCGCGAGTGATCTCCCAAAACGTCCCTGATGCTACTGTGGCGGTGGCGGCGGCGGGTGCTGGTACTGGTACTGAGGTGCGCACATGCTGATGGTCATACTGATCGCCATAATGCGATCGTACAAGAATTGGCGATGCGCAAAGTGTGCGTCGCCCGTAAGGCCACAATGAGCATCCATGCTCAGCAGCTCCTCAGCATAATGTGCCAGTGCATCCCTGGCATCAATGATCCTGGCCCACATGAGCTGGGCCTGCTGCTCCATCTGACTCACGGTGCGCTGCACCGTGTCGGTGAGGGTCTGGAAATCTCTCTCCAGTGAGATCACCGTGGACCATGCGGGTCCTGACAGTGGGGCCATCCCGTGGGGCTGCGACGGCCCGGGGATGTCGGTGTATGTCGGCTGAGATGGGCCGACGATATCGGGTATGGGTAGTGGTGTGAAGGGTGGGGCAAAGCCCGGTAATCCAGTGAAGCAGTAGGGTGGTACCTGGTAGGGGTCTCCCGCACCTAGAGTATACGGTGCAAATGGGGGTGTCACAAATGGGGCTCCTGCATCCATACTGAATGGTGCAGGTGGTGGGGTAGGGAGCATCTCGGGTGGTAGTGTGGGAAAAGTGGTGATGGGTAGTGTCATGGATGAGGGTGTGGGGACTATAAGCTCGGCGAGTGGGACCATGAGTGGCTGGGTGACAGTGACCCACTCTAGAGTAGACATCACAGTGGTAGGGGTGGGAGGGCTAGCAGTGGCATGAGCTGCCAGTCCTGCTCGGTGCAACTCAGAGCTGCGGGCTGAGCTGCCCTCAAGGATGTGCCCAGTAGAAGCTGGCCCATCCTGTGGTATGGGCTCGGGCATGGTAGGTAAGGTGGCTGGGGTGGCGGTAGCATGCCCTGTCATCGGAGCGACGTGCTCCTCCTGGCCTGCTGGTGGGATAGGCACAGCAATGTGCTCCACCGACGCAGTTGACTCATCGTCAGAGTCATCGGAGATCCACCCGTTGTGTCCCCGGCAGACAGGCACGAGTCTCATGCCGGAGGGAACGGGGATAGGTGGGGTGGGTAAAGGCTCACGGTCGACTGGTGCGTGTCGGTCGTATGGAGACTCGACAGTCTCCGACTGTGTAGGGATAGGTCTCGAAGGACCTGCGCAACCTACAGGGAAGTCCCTGACGGCGCGGATAGGTAGTGCTGGCAATGGTGCTGCCTGGAATGGCACTAGAGGCAAGTCGGCCTCGGCCATCGGTAGGTCGGCCACGGCGGCCATGTCGTCTCCAGCGGGGGCCCACGCTGGGTCCTCGCTCGGGTCCGTCTCGTCGGAGCTATCTCCGTCATCGCCCTCTATGGCGGCATCAACATCCATCTCGTCATCCTCGGGATCGAGTATCACCACCTCGATCGGCTCCGCTGGTGGTGCTGGGATGATCTGGAGGCTACTGTCGTAGCTCGGTGCTACGCTCCCTGCGTTCGACATCCTGGCAAAAGAACCGTACTAATATTTAAGTATTATTCGTTAGGTAGTTAAGGCACATATCTAAGGTACTCTTCCTAACCTTCTAACACAAAAATAATACGTATACTTACCATGGCTAGCTTGGTCGGAATCTCCATATACCCAAATGGTCGTTGGAAAAATTTATTTTATTGCGTTTCGCATTTATTTGAAAGATTTTGAACCAAATCCGGTTATAGTTTAGATTTGTTTAAAAATGCTAATTCGCTATAACCTTGGCTCTGATACCACTTTCTGTCACACCACGTCTAAGGCGGAAACACGTGGCGCGACGGTTCAAAAGTATTAAGCCAAGATTAATGCAAAGCACAATATTAATTAGAAAACGGCATTTATTCAATGCTAATAATCATGTCAAATTGTTCATACATAATCATAAATTGTTTTCGAAAATGATAAAGAGGTTTCTCCCTTTATCCCTAAATCCATAGAATAAAGAGATAAGACCCCGTCACGACATTCCCAACGCCCAATTTGGAGACATCCCCGACCCTGCTCGCCATGCTAACTTCCATCAATCAATTACCTGAAAGATATGTTTGAAAATCGTCAATATATAAATATTGGTGAGTTCACAGGTTTTAATTTAATAAGTCTTTATAAAGTGGGTATATCCTTGTTATGACATTCATAGGAGTTGCAAAGTCCTATAATTTACTTGAGCCTATAACCAAACCAAGACAATTAATAATGCCCCCGCCCAAAGTCGTTACTCGGTATTCCTTCGACTTTATTTCAGAATAAGTGCACCCCAGGCATACGCCGATGCATAATCGACGCTATCGATTAGGGGTGGGCCTTGTCAGGCACCAATAGTACTATCCAAATATCCCTTTGGTTTCTCATTCCCGAATAAATGATTATAGTGGGGAGGTCTCAACCCCGAGTGGCGATCTTTACTCAAGTATCCAACCCGTCATACAATCCCAACATATCTTTCCCCCGTAAAAACGTTAAATAGTTTAGAAATGGGGCCGTGAGACTCACCTGTAACTGTGCTTGGCTCAAAGAAAATAGTAAAGTTTGTGATCCCGTACCTACAAAGGTTCTAGGCGTATAAGTCACTTACACCTATGGTGTATGTGCCTTGGCAAGTTTGTTGGATCAGTCTGCTCTTGTTTGCTAAGTAAGAACTTGCTATCTTGACACTTAAGTGTTTAGCAAGTCCTAGTAAATCAGATTATAAGCACAGCGGAATGTTATAAGTTAAAGCAACACTTTTTATGCAAAGGCAGAGTTGTAACTCCCCCTTGATGTTTGAAACAATATAAATGACAAAGTATTTATTATGAATCTAAGTTGTAAATGAGAATTAGATACTTAGCAAGATTCACAATAAATACAGAAATGGAATAATAACAATGAGAGTGTTTGAAGGATTTTTCTGTTAAAAATCAATGTCTAAAATAGAAGGTTGAAGCCTTCTATTTATAGACGATTACATGCATGTATCTTGCCTGAAAAGCAAGCACAGAAAGTCCAGTTACAAGTTGCACAAGTTGCAACATTGAAAGAAACAAATAAAGCTAAAAGTAATATTAAACAACAAACTACTGATGCAAAAGGGCGGTGGCAAATATCTTCTGCTAAGTGCTGATGAAGGACAACTACTGAAGAGTAGTTTTGTCTTCAGTACTTCTGAAGTGAACTTGTCTGGTTTGGACTTCAGAACTTCTGCAACTTCAGCACTTCTTCATATCTTCTAATCAGCAGTTTCTTGTCTTCTATTCAGTACTTCTATTTAGCCAAAAATGACAGAAGTGAATTAGACTAAGGTTTACAAAAGTGGTTTCACCAATCCTCTTTGTCCTAACAATCTCCCCCTGGATTGATGAAGCCAAAACCTTACTAATTCCTTATGTGTTTCTTCTGTCTTGAACAATCTTCCATATCTCTTTGTACATGGTGTTCTTGAGCTGGTTGTACAGATCATCAGACAGAGATCCTCTCTGTGGATCTAGATGTTGAATTGTGAGCAGGTCTTGTGTTGACAGTTTCTTCAGATCACTGATCTTCTTGTAAACCCTGCTTGAGAAGTCTCTTCTTGTCAACAGTACTGAGTTGTTATCAGTAAGTGACCATCTGATGATAGGGATCTTTGACTTGTTAAAGTCAGAAGAATAGGGAACCAGACTTGTCCCTTGGGTTGATGGTCCTGAGTGCTGGATGTCTTCAGTTTCAGATAGCCTCAGGTGGGATTCTCTTCCTTGTTGATGTTGTTGCATACCAGGCATCTGAACAGTTGGGAGATGGTGTTCAGTCACTACTTTGGTATGCAACTTTTCTGTGATGGTCTTTTGTATTTGATAAGCAAAAGTGGAAGGATCCCTGAACTGTGTTAACAGAGGTTTCTCCTCAATGTCAAAATCTGAATGGACTATTGAGCTTCCCTCAAGTAGTACCATTTTGAAATCAGTTTTGACATTGTCCTCTGCCTTCTTCTTCTGAGCAGCAGATCTTCTAGATACACCAGAAGTTCTAACTACTGATCTTGAAGGATCAGTAGTTTGAAACTTCTCAGGATTTGCAGCCTTGGCAGCCAAATATTTTCTATATGTATCCATTAGTCTTTCTTCTTTCCATCTGGATACAGAGGCTTTTGAACCATATCCTTCTGCTACTAGCTCTTCTATTATCTGGGCTCTCTTGGCCTTTCCTTCTTTGCTTGTGGCCATTTTGTCTGCAAGCAGTTGTGCTCTTCTTGTCAGCTCTTGCATAGAGAGTCCTTTGAGTGTAAAGGCTTTAGTCTTGCTGTTCTTGGTGATATAAGACACCAGTTGTTGTCTTTTATCCTGTTCAGCAATCTCATCAAGGCTAGCCTGCCTTTGTAGTTCAGCTGCATAAGCCTGAAGTTTTTCTTCATGGCTTAAGTCCAAATCATCCCTTTCTTCCAGAGATTTCCAAATCTGATCTTCTCTGGCCTTCTTGTTGGCTGCAATTAAACTCTTCTCTAATAGTTCAGCTGATTGAGAGATGGGAGAAGGGTTTAATACAGTCATTGTTGTAACAGATGTAGGCCTGATGGGATCAGATGTTGGTTGAGTGGGAGCAGTGGTTCTGGAAGGTTCAGTTGTTTGAGGTTGGGAAGTGTTGACTTCTGATGTGCTGACAACTGCTGATGGTTTGTCAGCTACTGAAGGATTGTCTTCAGTACTTTCTGATTCTTCATCAGAAGTTTGGTAATCAGAAGTTTTTTCATTACACCTTAGGGAATCATCAGAACTTTGGGTCTCATCTTCTTTCTCAGCAGCTTCAATTTCTTCAATAGAGACACCAAACTGTTTGGCCAATTTTTCTTTCCTGGCCTGATCTTTCTGATCTCTTTCAAGGAGTGCCACTCGTGCCTTTACTCTGGCTTGGAATGACTCCTTAGGTTCCCTGATCTTCTCCCCCTTTTTGGATTCATCAATTCTAACCCTTGAAGCAGAGGGTTGGGAGAAGTGTCCTTGAAGATGAGCAATCTGCTGGCTGTTGTAGTCTATTTTGTTAGACAGATCGTTCATCTTGGTTTTAATCACTCCAAATTGGTTCTTGATTGACAGCTCCAAGTCAGCTGTATATGTTTGGAAGTGATTTCTGATGAGTGTGTTCATCATGTGGTACAGGGGACCCTCTGGGCTGCATAGCTGGTTCAGGTCTATGCTTGTTTGCCCAGGGAATTGGGTAGGCATTTGCTGTGAAGGGGGTGTTTTTGGGAGATCCTCATGTTGTACAGAGGATGCCACTCTAGGGGTTTTAGGGATTGAGTGGACTTTAACCTGTGCAGAGGTGACTGGCCTCTTGAGCCTGGATACCTTTGCAGCAGGACCTTCAGAAAGTGCCGTCAATTCAGTAGTTGTAGTTTTTGAAACATCATCCAAATTAATGGAATCATCTGTTTCCCTGATGTTGCCCTCAGAGAGGACTGTCTCAGTTAAATCATGAGCTGAGCCCAACTCAGTTCTCTCATGAACCTCTGTTTCTTGGTACTGAGGATTTCCTACCTCAGGCATTAAGCCTTCATCAGTAGTTGCCACATCTGAGGTCTTAGCTATGTTACTTCTGTCCTCAGATCCACCACTGGGTGGTAACTGAGTAGTAGCAGCCTCAGATGCCCCAAGAGTCTCTAAATTTGGGCTTAAAGACTCTGGTCCACCCTCATCTCTTGGGATAGGGCTAATGATGTCCACATCCATGTCTAAAGTAGTAGTTATGTCCCCTGTTTGTTGTGGTTGATGGGGACTGACATGATCAGATGGGACATTCTCTCTTAGCCCAGAGAGAAGTTTGGCAATTTCAATTGCCTCTTGTTCAGAAATTTGTGGGGAAGGTTCAGTAGTTTGGGCAATAGTTTGTTGTTCAGCAGTTTCAAAAGAAGAGTGTGTTTGATATGCTTTTCTAAGTCTTTTTCTTTTGAAATGAACAGATATGGGTGCTCTTGGTGGGGTTTGAGATGGATGAGACTGAGAGGGTGTTTCAGTCTCAACAGTTTGAAGAGCAGAATGCTCAAGAGCATGTTCAGGCATCTCAACCTCCTGAACAGCTTTTCTTTTGGGTTGGTGGGTTACAGTTTTTGTTGGCTTGGGCTTTTTGGCTTTTGGTGGTGTGGGTGTGGAAGATGTGGGCTTCAGGGGGACTTGTTGTTGTTCTCCCTGATCATCTTCTGGCCAGGCAGCCGGTTTGTTCAGTCTTGAGTATGCTTGTGATGTTAAAGGGTTTAAAGTTGAAACTTTTCCCACAAGCACCTCATTACCCAGTTCCCCTATTATGCATTGCATAATGAACCTTGGGTACAACAAAAACTTTTTCTTGGTATTATTGTGATGTAACACCAACTCATGGAAAAACAGTTTTGATGCCCTGTATTTGGTTTCATTCACAATGGAATGAAATATTGGTTGAAAAGTGGAGGGCATCTGGTCATATGACCCTGTTTTTGGACTCAAACACATAATTATATAATGAAACAAAAGTTTGTATTTTGGTTCAAAATATTTTTTGAATATTGTTGCATGGGAGAGAGTACCTTGATAACCACACTCAGTCATGGTTAGATGAATATCTTTGTTAGCAACATGGTCAGGGGCAGCTACATCATCCAGACCCAGTCTTGTTGCTAGTGTGGCTGGTGTGATGGTCAGTTGTTTCCCTTTTATCTTTGAGTTGAGGGAAATGACCTCACCACCCATTGTAACCGTCTCAGCATTTGCCCAGAACTCATTCAGAGTTTCAGTATGAATTGGAGGGTTAATTGTGAGAGCAGTAAAGTATTGGGATTTGACGACAAGATCAATGATCTCATCGTATTGGGACCAGCCTTCTTGTTTTTCAAGAAAAGCTCTTTGATTGTGTCCCTGTTTTAGAACAAGATCCATTGTGGTTTGGGTGTTTTGATCGAACAGTGAATTTTCAGGTGTAGGTTTTGAGAGAGTTTTGAGAGAGAAGGAGGGATATTTTGTGAGTTTAAAAGGATAAGTGTGTAGAAAAGGTATTTATTTGGAGTTTTAACCGCTTGAATCTTCTTTATTAGAAGTTTAAAAACCGCCTTTGGTTAAAAATCTCTTTATCAGAGGTTTTAAACTTATTAGGTCAAACCTCTGATGATGGGAAAAGTCAGATTTGCCCTTCTGACTTAAACTGCTGATGAAGGATTACTTCATCAGTAGTTCCCATTTTCTCTTCAGTAGTTTTAACATCTGATGAGAAATGTTTTTATAAATACTTTGTTCATAACTTCTGAAGTTTATTTTATCAGAAGTTACACACTTTTTCAGAAAGTTATCCCCATACTGATGATTTTTGTTCATCAGTAGTTTCTCTCAAACTGTTTTTGTTTTTCAGAAGTTTTGTTTCAGACTTTTGACATTTGTAAGTGAAAACCAGAAAAAAGATGGAAAAGGTTAACCTGAAATCCACCAAGGTAAATAGGATGGAATCAGGGGTGGAAAAAGGAAAAATAAATTTTTCATTTTGATTCCACCATGATAAACAGGATGGAATCAAGGATGGAAAAAGGAAAAAGAAAAATTTTGATACATATCAGTAGTGATTGATGTAGAAGTTTGCTGTAGAGTTGGGTAGAATCAAGTGTTAACTTTGATTCTAACTGATATGCAAAAAAAATAAAATAAACACTTACAAATTTAGCATTCCAAGCATGGAAACTAACTTCTGAAATGTTGATGTGTCAAGGGGCTTAGTGAAGATGTCAGCTATCTGATTAGCTGTTGCTACATGCTTCACCTCAATCTTGCCTTTTTCATAGCAATCTCTTATGAAATGGTACCTGATCTCAATATGTTTAGTTTTTGAGAACTGTACCGGATTTTGAATGATGCTAATGGCAGATTTGCTGTCTACAAACAAAGGTGTCTTGGTCTCTTTGATTCCATAATCAAGAAGTTGATATTGGAGCCATTGTATCTGTGATGTACAACTTGCAGCTGCAATGTATTCAGCTTCAGCAGTTGAAGTTGCAACAGATGTTTGCTTCTTTGATTGCCATGACACTAGACAGTTACCCAGGAATTGACAACCACCAGATGTTGACTTTCTTGTCATCTTACACCCTGCATAGTCACTATCTGAAAATGCTGATAACTTGGTATTGCTTGAAGCAGGATACCAAATTCCCAGTGTTGGAGTTCCTTTCAGATATCTAAAAATTCTTTTGACTGCAATAAGGTGTGATTCCCTTGGTGCTGATTGATATCTAGCACAGACACATGTTGAAAACATAATATCTGGTCTAGAAGCAGTTAAGTATAAAAGGGAACCTATCATGCATCTGTACATGGTTTGATCAACCTGTTTTCCTTGATCATCAGGTTCAACTTGTGTGATAGGTGTCATGGGAGTGGAACATGATTTACAGTCATTTAAAGAAAATTTGTTCAATAATTCTTTAACATATTTTGATTGATGTATAAAAGTTCCATTTGTTTGTTGTTTGATCTGCAGTCCTAGAAAGTACTGCAGTTCTCCCATGGTACTCATCTCAAATTTTGATTGCATGAGTTTCTTAAAATCATCACACAATTTTGTGTTTGTTGAACCAAAGATGATATCATCAACATAAATTTGAACAAGTAAGACATGATTTCCAACATGTTTAATGAAAAGTGTTTTATCAATGGCACCTCTTGTAAAGTTATTTTTGAGTAAAAAGGTGGAGAGTGTATCATACCAGGCTCTTGGAGCCTGTTTGAGCCCATATAGAGCTTTATCCAGTCTGTACACCCACTCAGGATGAGTAGGATCCTCAAACCCAGGTGGCTGACAGACATACACTTCCTCCTTGATTTTACCATATAAAAATGCACTTTTCACATCCATTTGATAAACTTTTATTTTGTTGGAAATGGCATAGGCCAGAAATAACCTGATGGCCTCAAGCCTTGCAACTGGAGCAAAGGTTTCATCATAGTCAATTCCCTCTTCTTGAGAGTACCCTTGAACTACCAGTCTTGCCTTGTTCTTGATTATCATACCAGCTTCATCTTGTTTGTTCCTGAAAACCCATCTTGTACCAATTGGTTGCTTGTTTTGAGGTAAGGGACAGATTTCCCAGACCTGTTGCTTGTTGAACTGTAGTAGTTCATCTTGCATAGCCTGCACCCAATTGTTGTCTTTGAGGGCTTCCTGGTACTTCTTTGGTTCCAACTGTGAAATAAAGGCTGAGAATAGGCAAAAGTTGGAGAGCTGGTTTCTGGTCAGAACACCTGTAGCTATATCACCCATGATTTGATCAAGTGGATGATCTCTGTGTTCAATCAGTTGTTGTAAACCACTGACAGGTGTAGGTGGCTCTGGTTCTTCAAACAAACTACTGAGGTCTATGATATCTGGTTCAGCAGTTGCAGCTTCTTCAGTAGTTGCAGGTGCTGGGGCAGATGTTTGAGTTTGGCCTTCAGTATTTGTTTGATCAGAAGTTTGGAAAACTTCTGATGGTGTTGTAGTTGACTTAATGACTGTTTGAGGAGTCCATGGTGCAGGATCCTCATCTTCAAACCTTTGATCACCATAATAAGTAGGTTTGGAAGAAGTAACAGCCTTTTCAGGTCCAAAGTGAAAGTTGTCAAGGTCAAAGAGTTCAGCAGGATGTGCTGGAATAAGAGTGTGTTTTGACTCATTGAACTTGACATTCAATGTTTCTTCTACTATCTTGGTGTGAGAATTAAAAACCTTGTAGGCTTTTCTAGTTGAAGAGTAACCAAGAAAGTAACCTGAGTCAACTTTGGCAGCAAACTTTGAGATAGATTCCTTGATGTTCAAGATGAAACATTGACACCCAAAAGCCCTGAAAAAGGAGATAAGGGGCTTCATGCCATGAAGAACTTCATAGGCAGTCTTGGAATGTCTCTTGACCACAAGAACTCTATTCTGAACATAACATGCTGTGTTAACTGCTTCTGCCCAAAAGTACAATGGCAGTCCAGAATCAGCTAACATTGTTCTTGCTCCTTCTATCAATGTTCTGTTCTTCCTTTCTACTACACCATTTTGTTCAGGAGTTCTGGGAACACTGTATTGTCTAATAATCCCTTTAGACAAACAGAATTCATCCAGAGTTTTGTTCCTGAACTCTGTCCCATTGTCACTTCTAATGGTTTTGACAGATAGAGAATATTGTTTCTCTACTTGTAGAATGAAGAACTTGATGATTTCAGCAGCCTCATCCTTGGAAAATAAGAAGAATACCCATGTGAATCTTGAGTAGTCATCAATGATGACTAAGCAGTACTTCTTTTTACCAAGGCTCATAATCTTGACAGGCCCAAATAAGTCCATATGGAGTAGTTGAAGACATGCAGTTGTTTTTGATTCTTCAATAGACTTATAGGAGGACTTATGCTGTTTTCCCTTTAAACAGGATACACAGTGTTCTTGACACTGGTATACTTTCAAAGGTAGACCTCTGACCAAGCCCATTTTTGTGACTTTATTTATGGTTTTAAAGTTCACATGGCCAAGTCTCCTGTGCCAGAGATCTGTTTCTGAAGTTGATGCCCTTGAGAAGAAACAGGCAGTGTTGTTCAATACTTTGTCTTTTTCAATGTCCACTGCATAGACATTGCCACATCTTTTGGCAATCAGCAAAGTATGATCTTCTATAATCTTCTCAATCAACTTCTGGCCTTCTGGTGAGATGATCTTGCAAGCTGTCTTTGTGAAAAAGGAAGAATATCCTTTATCACACATTTGTGACACACTTAGCAAGTTGTATTCAAGGTTCTCCACCAGATTGACCTTGTCAAACTGTATTTTGCCAGAGGAGACATTGCCATGTCCTAGCACATATCCCTTGGCATTGTTCCCAAAGGACACAGATCCTTCTCTTTGGCTGATAAAGTTGTTTATCAGGTATCTGCATCCAGTCATGTGCATAGAGCCTCCACTATCAACATACCATATGCTGTTTAAGCCCCTGGAAACTCTCTGCACATAAAAGCAAATTAGTTAGATTTGGAAACCCAAGCCTGTTTGGCTTTGGGTTTGCTCTTGGGAACAGTTACAGTTTGTTCTTGACCAGGTTGAGAAATCCATGTATTTTTGGCAATGGATTTTTCATGAAGAACTATGGTGGTATCCTTTTTAGGACCACCATCAACCTTGGTCATCAGTAGTTCTACCATGTTCTTTAGATTTTGAATCTCAGCAGTTTGTGAAACTGCTGATGATTCTGGTCTAACTACTGACAAGGAATTTTGAGAAAAAGACTTTGGTTGAGATTTTATCTTTTTCTGAGAAAAGGTGTTTTCAGGTTGTTGTTTCTTGGGTTTAAAGACTTTTTCATAATCATTTCTGATTTGATTTCCCACAACCTGTTGTTTATATTTTTGATTGAACTGAATTCCTTTTCTGTATCTACAAAATTCAGTTTTGTGGTTGAACAGGCCACAAATTTCACATGCTTTTGCCTTCTGTTTTTGTTCTGAAGGCAAATTTCTGACAGTAAAAAGATTTTGCTCATCAGTAGTTTTCAGGGTCTCAACTCCTGAAGTAGATGAAACTACTGATGGCTTGTTGTCAGTTTTTGTAAATACTTCTGAAGTACTTTCTTTAAAAATGCCAGGATTTCTGTTTAGAAAGTTTTCATGGAAAGATGTGCATTCTTTCCCTTCAGAAGTTTCATTTGAAACAATTCTTCTCCCATCTTCAGTAGTTTTGGGAGAAAAATCTGTTGGTGTTTCAACATGATGGTATCCTATGCCAAACTTCACATTTGAAGCACTTTGTTTGTTTAGCAGTAGTTGATACCCCCTACAAGATTCAACCCATTTTTCACAAGTGATCCTGGTGTCAGCAAGCTCTTGTCTGACATCTCCCAGGTCATTTAGCATCATTTTGATTTGTGCTTGGGTTTCAATGGCAGAGTCAGTTAATTTAGAAACCTCTTTTGTTTTAGCACACAGTTTTCTTTCCAAATCACATTTTATCTGTGTGTATTTTCTTTCTAAATCATTGGCTTTGCCTTGTAGGTGCACGTTTGTCTCTCTTATGAGAGCAAAAGTTTCTTTGCAAGAGTTTGAACATAGTTTTGTCAAAGATTCTTTTGATACCTGAGACAATGCAGATTTTGAGGTAGAGCCTTCAAATGCCATTAAGGCAAAGTTCTTTCTGCCATTGTCTGGTTCTCCCCAGTTGATGTCAAACACTTTGTTGTCTGCATCAGGATTACACTCTGTGGTGTCATATGGGAGACTGCTCCAGTCAACATACCCCGAGGTAAAGAGGCTTTGTTGAGGGGGTTGTTGAGGCTGTGGAGGAAGTTGAGCAGCTGGAAAGGGAGGGATTGATTGTTGGCTCTGCATCTGTTGAGCAGGCACTTGAACATATTGTACTTGAGGCATATATTGCTGTTGAGGAGCTTGTGCCTGTACAAAATGAGCACTCCCTTGAGTTCCATTGTTCCTATTATAATTGGGGTTATAGTTATTTCCAGATTGTGATTGGTTAAAGCTAGAGCTTCTACACTCTCTAGCAAAGTGTCCCAACTTCTGACACTTGTGACATCTCAGTTTAGATTTGTCAAAACCAATTTTTGTGTTACTGGTCAATCCTGGAAATTTCCTTCCTGACCTTTTATAAAACTTGTTAGTTTTAATGCTTAGCATGGCCAGTTGGTGAAGTATGTCCATTTCTTCCAAGTCATCACTGCTAAAATTTTTCAAATCATCCATGATAAAACATAGATTATCAGCAGTTTGACTTTGGTCATCATTGTCATAACCTGGGAAAGATCTTTCTGATGAGATCCCAGTGGTTATGTCAATATTGTCATAAGATCCATAGGAACAAGTTGGTGAATCTTGTCCCAAAAGTGCTGTACTACCTGGTAGGTAGTCATCAGCAGTTTTACCAGAAGTTTGTAATTTCTTCTTTTGATCGATTTCTCTTTCAAAAGTGAGTAATCTCCCATGGAGTTTTGTAAGAGTGAGGGAGCTAAAATCTGGTGAGGATCTTAAGACAATGGAGTAAGTTTCCCATTTGTCAGGTAGAGACCTTAAAAATCTATGTAACATAGATACTGTTGTATAGGTCTGCCCATTTAACTTTAGCTCAGAGATTAATGAGGAGAATCTTTCAAATTGTTGTGTCAAAGTCTCCCCATTAATATAAGCAAATGTTTCATATTGTTGAGCCAAAATTTCTCTGGTGTTGGCAATCACCTCTTCAGTTCCTCCAAACTGTTCTTTAAGACAGTCCCAAAGTTCTTTGGCACTTTCACAATGTAAAAGGCCAGAGTATATTTCATTTGGGAGAGCCATTGCCAACATAGAGAATGCCTTAGCATCTAGCTCAAGTTTTAGGAAATCTTCATCTGTATAGTCTTTGGGATCCTTAGGAATCCCTTCTTTTGTTTCAAGGTTTATGTTTACTGGTTTGTGTGGACCATATATCACAGATCTCCAACAACCAGTGTTGGTTTGTGACAAGGTATGTGCCATTCTTTTCTGCCATATATTGTACTCATTTCTCACAAGCATGGCAGGTTTGGTGGCAGAACCAGTATTATGTGGATCCATTTTTAAAGAGTTATAGATTTGTCTGATGACTCTTTTAAGTGATGGATATTGATAAAAAGTGAACTTTTGATCTTTTTATTGAATATCAATAAGAGCTTTGTGTCTGATTCTCAATTTGTTAGATTGATATGTGATCAGATAAACCAATGCTCTGATACCAATTGTTGGATCAGTCTGCTCTTGTTTGCTAAGTAAGAACTTGCTATCTTGACACTTAAGTGTTTAGCAAGTCCTAGTAAATCAGATTATAAGCACAGCGGAATGTTATAAGTTAAAGCAACACTTTTTATGCAAAGGCAGAGTTGTAACTCCCCCTTGATGTTTGAAACAAGATAAATGACAAAGTATTTATTATGAATCTAAGTTGTAAATGAGAATTAGATACTTAGCAAGATTCACAATAAATACAGAAATGGAATAATAACAATGAGAGTGTTTGAAGGATTTTTCTGTTAAAAATCAATGTCTAAAATAGAAGGTTGAAGCCTTCTATTTATAGACGATTACATGCATGTATCTTGCCTGAAAAGCAAGCACAGAAAGTCCAGTTACAAGTTGCACAAGTTGCAACATTGAAAGAAACAAATAAAGCTAAAAGTAATATTAAACAACAAACTACTGATGCAAAAGGGCGGTGGCAAATATCTTCTGCTAAGTGCTGATGAAGGACAACTACTGAAGAGTAGTTTTGTCTTCAGTACTTCTGAAGTGAACTTGTCTGGTTTGGACTTCAGAACTTCTGCAACTTCAGCACTTCTTCATATCTTCTAATCAGCAGTTTCTTGTCTTCTATTCAGTACTTCTATTTAGCCAAAAATGACAGAAGTGAATTAGACTAAGGTTTACAAAAGTGGTTTCACCAATCCTCTTTGTCCTAACAAAGTTGTACACCCAACTTCCCGACCACGTCTTTATCCCAATTCCCGTTTAATAGTTTCGTATCCTAGGTTCAATGGCGATGGATTACCCTTTCCTTACAAGTCATATATTATTCTTATAATTTTATGACTTGTACAACCTTACACTTGACACGACTCCACCCAACGTATAATTATTTTCCCATTCAAATAATTATACTTAGGATCTTTTCGCTCAATATAAAGTGTTTTCTTATTAACCGACCCGACTTACTTTGCCACATATTTATTTTCCCATTTAAATAAATATGCTAAGTCTTTGTCGTTTGGTAACATAATCTTAACGCCCGACTAGACTTACCACACCGTACATTTATTTTCCCATTCAAATAAATGTACTAGAATCTTGTCGGTATTCACGCGTTCGTAGATATATCTCATCTACTCGTCTCGGTTTTCCTTCTCGCACATCTATTTTCCCATTTAAATAGATGTACTAGAATTCCGTCGGAAACGAGTATATGTACATATACCATCGCGTGGATACTACTTGTTAAGTTCATGTGTCGTTTAGCGTTTTTAGTTTGTTACGTTATGTTTCTCTTTTCCCATGAATATTGTTACTACACTTAGGAAAGTGTTAAGCACGTTTCACCCTTGTTATATATATTTTATTTCCGTAAAATATATATGTATATTTTTATCTCGACGTAATAAGCCCGTTTACGTTGGTTCGTGTAACTAAGTTTGTTAGTTAACGTTTTAGTCCGACTCGTCCAACTTGTTACCAAAAACGTTCCCGATACTTTTATATTCCCATTTATATAAAAGCACCTTATTTTCGTACAAGTCTCACAAGTACTTATTTTATAAAGTCTTACTTTATGAAATAGTCGCGTGACTCCATTTATTTTTATAAAACGTCCATTTTATAAAAATATACATTTTACTTAAAATGCCCAAGTAGGCCATCGTTATTTACCAAACCAACCTTGTAAATCATTACTTACACTTTTTGACACTAATATTTCCATCATTGTGTTCTTGGTCCAATAACTTCTAAAATATTTATTTTAGTCCATTGGTTTCCAAGGTTGTCATTTTAATCCTTTAATTTACACTTGTAGCATTTTTTCCCTAAATCTTTCATGGTTATTATTTTTCTTCCACTTTAGTGGACTTTGAAGAATCCTTTTCACCATGATTAATTGTTTTTACCTCTTTTTACTTCTAATGCTCTTTTAATCCATTCTAGATATCAATAACATGTTTATTTCATATTTTTATCCAAAACATCAAACTTTCACTCATCTAAGTGAGTGGACTTTGAAGAACTAACTTTTCCACCTATGGCTTTCTAATCCATTTTAATATTTTTATGACTTTATTATATCATCCTAAGATGATTAAAACCACTTTTCATCATATTCAAGTCACTTTTCAAAATATTGCTTTTCTCATCTTCAATCATCCAAACATGTTCTTATTATTACACTTTCATCAAAATACTACTTTTATTAAAAATAACTAAGATTTCATCATATTATTATTCTCTCATCTTCATTTTTAATAAAAGCCCATTACTTAGTTAAAACTCATTTTTATTACCCATATTGTACAACTTGCTTCATAGCACAAAACATGATATTTTAAATTAATAAAACAATGCAAGACTTACAACTAGCTCAAGGCTAGGGAAGACAAGTTCTTGGATTTTGGATGTGGTTTAGTGTGTTCTTCCAAGTGGGTTATGCTCCAAGCTCTTAAACACACAAGAAAGGGTTTGAATGAGGATGAACTAGAGGTGATTTGAGGTAGTAAAAATTGAAAGAGAGGTGGTGGTGGGGTGGTGAAATGCTACGGCCAAGAGAAGAAGGGAGGGGAAGAATTTTTGTGATTTCTTCAAGTGTTCTTCAAGTGGCTTATAATCTCATTCCAAATCTTGCAAAGATTACCTATTATCTTTTCTTGGATATTGGAAGATTATGGAAGGATTATGAAGATCAAAAAAAATCTCTAATGATATTATAAGAGGGTGTTTGGGCCGAAAATTTGGAGAGAGAGAGTGAGGGATTTGGTGATTTTTATTACCCAATGCTAATCCATGCAAGATCATGATTAATATCCACCAAATGATTATCTTGAGATAACACAAGCAACCTCCCTTGATGGGCCATAGGCCGGCCCCAAGGAGTGCCTTGGTGGGGTCCATCTTGCTAATTATCTCTCTATATTAAGTTTAAGTTAGTTCCTTTCGGGTACCGCCCGGGTATTTCTCGAATTTTCGTCGCGTTTATCCTCAATATTAAAATACCGTTAATATTCATAAAATTATGTCCAGTTAAATTACTGATAATTTATTTCGGTTTTTGTCGGGTGAATTTACGTGTTACGCGCGTATCGGGTGCGGTACGCGCACTTTATTCGTTACCGGGAGATTTGTGCAATAAGCTTTTACGTATGGCTTTGGGTTTCCAAAACTCATAATATTTTGTGAAAATATTATTTATTTTATATTCCGGGTGTCCGGTGTTCGTTTCGCTTATTTCAGTTTTACCGGGTAATCGCCAGTGTCCATACCGGATAGTTTTGTCTGCGCACGATCCTATCATGCTTTGCTATTAAACTCATGCATTCCTATGCATTATTTGGGAATTCCTATCTTTCTAAGGCCTCAATTAAATATTCAGCACATAATTACGGTTAATTACGTTAATCGCGTTTAATTAATTAGTACGGAATTACCTTAATTTTGCCGGTTGTTACAGTTTTCTCCCTCCTACTCGCTTCTCTTGCTCTCTCTACTTGGTCATGGTGACGGCATGCCATGGTGGTGATGGGTGGTGCGGTGACGGTAGCGGTGGTGTTAGAGTGATGATTGTTGACGTGATGGGGGTGGGATAATGATACTCTTCAGGAACACAAAGTAAATAATGGTGAAACAATGATACAAATACCCTTGAAAAATGTTAGAGTGATGATTGTTGATGTGATGGGGGTGGGATAATGATACTCTTCAGGAACACAAAGTAAATAATGGTGAAACAATGATACAAATACCCTTGAAAAATGTTAGAGTGATGATTGTTGATGTGATGGGGGTGGGATAATGATACTCTTCAGGAACACAAAGTAAATAATGGTGAAACAATGATACAAATACCCTTGAAAAATGTTAGAGTGATGATTGTTGATGTGATGGGGGTGGGATAATGATACTCTTCAGGAACACAAAGTAAATAATGGTGAAACAATGATACAAATACCCTTGAAAAATGTTAGAGTGATGATTGTTGATGTGATGGGGGTGGGATAATGATACTCTTCAGGAACACAAAGTAAATAATGGTGAAACAATGATACAAATACCCTTGAAAAATGTTAGAGTGATGATTGTTGATGTGATGGGGTGGGATAATGATACTCTTCAGGAACACAAAGTAAATAATGGTAAAACAATGATACAAATACCCTTGAAAAATGTTAGAGTGATGATTGTTGATGTGATGGGGTGGGATAATGATACTCTTCAGGAACACAAAGTAAATAATGGTGAAACAATGATACAAATACCCTTGAAAAAAAACTATATTTACATGTGTGTCATGTTACTATTTAAATATGAGAACTTTAAATATATAGTTAATATAAAATTCTCATTAATCTTGATCTATTATTAAGGATACACGGTGTGGTGGCGTGAAAATGGGCAGTAGAGCCATTTCACGCCAGCTCACCAACCTATGGACCGGCGTGGGGCAAAAGTATAGTCAGATGTGGACTGTTAATGTGCATTATATATTATCGCTTAGGGGGGGGTTATTTTTTAAACCACACTAACCACATTTATTTTTTACACACTATATAAACCCCACCTTTAACCCCCATAACTTACCCCACATCATATTTTATACCCCACACCAACAAACCGTCAACGATATAGATCAGCTATGGACCGAAGAAGAGGTGTTAGCCCTAACCTTGGGGTAGCTCAACGTTCGCGAAAACACTAGAGTATCCATTATGCTTCGTCCTATCCCCTTTTGGGGTGAGGTATTAGCGGAATTCCGCGAATTACTTGGTGTTGAAACAAACAGCACTAGTGATGAAATTCATCACAAGTTTTTGGACATCGAATCAAAGAGCGAGATCTTTGAGGAGATATTCAAGGCGAACATGGAGGAATCCCCAACGGACTCGGAAAAAGTCACCATAGATGTGACATAAATTGATTACTATTTTGAGTACGATGACGAGTTCGAGTACTTGTCGGCGTGACAAATGCTACAACCGAATTATATGTAAATTTTAGTTTATGTGTTTTTTAATATATGTAATCTTTTATTTTATTGTAATGTTTTATTTTATTTTATTGTAATGCTTTTTTTTTTTTTTAAATGTGATGTTTTATTTAGTTGCAATGCTTTTTATTTTAAATAGTTAGTTATGTTAAAATAAAAAAATAAAACTCAAGGTGACGTGGAGGCCACCAGTCACCATCCACGCCATCACTACCCGTCCATAAATGACTTGGAACTACCCACCATTTGATGGAGTGGTATGGAGAAATGAAGATAAAAGCTTTAGGCCATTTGGTCTCAAGTTCGAATCCGATCCAGAGAGGTTTTACTGCAGTAGGCCTTCAGGCGGTGGGTTTTTCCTTGAATTGGTGGCTTGGTGGACTTAGGCTGCCAACTGGGCAACTATTTATCCAGTGCTAACCCACTGGCATGACCCAAATGTAATTGCTTAGACTATGTGTTATGCTAGAGGTGAGCCATGACTTTATCCTCTAATATTGAGCCACGTAAGCGCTGACATGACTGGGTGATAAAGCTGCAGCTCGCTCGCCTGGTCCTGTTGTGGCTAGAGGCAAGCAGCAGCTTTATTCATTTTTTTAAAATTATTATTTTTTAAACTTTATTTTTTAAGAGAAAATTACAGTTTTCGTCCCTGTGGTTTGCCTAAACTAACAGGTTCAGCCCAGGCTTAACACCCTGAGTCCTTGTGGTTTCGTTTTCTAACAGCTTACGTCCCTCCTTCTAACGTCCGTCTATCTGCCATTACATCACCCTCACGTGCACCTCACGTGAGGGGTATTATGGTCATTTCAACTCATTAATGAAGAGCAGTTTGGTCGTTTCCATCCCTTGAGGGGTATTTTGGTCATTTCAACTCGTAAACGAAGGGTAATTTGGTCATTTCCATACCTTGATTAATTAAAAAAATATCTTAATGAAAATATCTAGTAATTAACTTTCCCTCCCTATTTAAACCCCTAATCTTCAACCCTAACCTTCAATTGTTCTTCATCAATCCTTCCAATCCATCAATCAACAATCGTTCAGCCCTACAATGCTGATGTGCAAGTGTGGATCAACAACAGACCTCAGAATTTCATGGACTAATGAAAATCAAGGACGTAGGTACCATCGTTGCACAAATTGTGACACCCGACATGTTCGGCTTAAACATTTTGGTAAAACATAAGTCTATCTTAGCGAAAAACATTTATAAACAGATTTAACCGAGTTAGTTGAGTCGGGTCATGATAGGATTGTCCAGGGTTCAATGATCTGGAGGATCATTGGGAGTCGTTTTGGGAAAACACTAGTACTGGGTCCCGTTGTTGGTGAAATTACATGAATTGAATTAAGTAGGATACGTAGATTGATACATACGTGTGATACAATGGGCAAATACGTGCTTCAAAGGTGTAAACATGATTGTATATGCTTAACATATGTTAGGATTGCATGTTCATGTGTTAGAATGTGCTAAAACGCGTTTAAATGACAAAACTGGAAAAACTGGAAAACACATGTACTGGTTCGACCAGTAGGGGGTCGAACCAGGGATGGGAAGTCAGTAAAAGACTCATTCGACCAGTAGGGAAGGTCGAACCAGGAATGAAGCCAGCCAAAGGCTCATTCGACCAGACTGATCCTCATTCGACCCATGGTGGGGGTCGAATGTAGCTTTAGGATAAATGCCACACTTTGTCATTTTCACCATTTTACAAACCCTAGTCGCCTCTAAACACTCTCTATCGATTTTAATCACTGAGGAATGAGTTTTTGCTCTTGTTTTTCATAATCTAACCTACAAACAACATCTAATCAAGAATCTAAGGTGTGTTCTTAATCCTAAACCCTTTTTAAAGTATTTTGATTAGTTTTCATCTAACCCTAAATGTCCATATCTGTTCTAAGGGTGTTTTTATGATTAAAAACCTTTTAAACATCTTTCTAAACCTAAACCTTATCATTAAACATGGGTTTTCATATCAATAAACATATGTTAATGATGTGTTATGTGATATTATGTGTTGTTTAATGATTTACTACTGTACTAATGATAGAAACATGATCTAGGGATGCTATTGATGTTATTTCAATTAGATGGATGATGATATCATGTCTAATTTGAGGATTTTGATAAATCTAGGGCTTGTTGCATGATAGTATTATGGATAAAACTATTGGGGCTTTTCATACACACATTAAACTGCGCAGTTTGAGATGATTATGAAAGGATTTCGAAAAGTTTCCAAATTGGGTAAAGATTTCATGCATGATGTGACATTTCCATAATTTTGCCATTTTGGGTAAGTGTTAAAACAAACTGGTTTTGGGGCAAAATTGGTAGGGTTTCGTGGGAATATGTAAATCATGTTTGACTGCAGTGTTTCGTGGTGTTTTCGGATAGTTTTGAGGCGATTTGATGCGTTTTAGGAAACTTGGAACTGCAGGGGTCGAACCTGGCCTTCATTCAAACCCACGTGGGGTCGAACGTGGAGTCCATGGATCGAACCTGCAAGTTTGTGGTCGAATGTGGCACGGTTAGGTCGAACGAACTTGATTTAGGTCGAATTAACACATGTTAAGGTTGAAGGAACATGTGTTAAGGTCGAATGAACTTGTATTAGGTTGCATGAACTTGTGTAGGGGTCGAAGGTACCCCAAAGGAGTCGAACCAAGGTCTAATGGGTCGAACCTGGATTCGTTAAATACTGATTCGACCTTACAACTCCGTGTGTGCGATTTTTTATGCAAGCTAAGTGTTTTATGCTTGAACCTTATATGTAATCTGTGTATGCTTGATTAGTTTGTGCAATGGGTCACCAACGGGATGCCGGGTCAGTCTAGTGAGTCAGTTGAACAGTCAAACACGTTTAAAACATACTTGGTCATGATTTGGACAATCGGGGACTAGATAACCTTATGGTTATTAGTCGGAACACTTATGTGAACATTTTGATAGATCTCCGGTAGTTGGGATTATCAAGGGCTTGGCTTTTCTTAATATATTGAGGAACACAACTTAAGGTGAGTTCACGGCCCCACTTTTATTGCTTCTACTTTGGGGGGAGAAAACATGCGCTAAACTTATCTTTTGGTAATATATGTCATACTATGATCTACTTTTGCGTTGCTATACAATCTTTGAAAGTCCCCGGGGGAAACCAAGAATGTGCGGGGATGCACAATGGGGGAAATGTGGATAGATCTATTGGGCGTGACCTGCCCCACTCGACAGCTTGGAGGGCCGGACGAGTGCATATTGTCTCGAACTTTGCTAAACATGATGAACATTTCGGGCTGAACATTTGCTAAACATTGCTAAACGTGTCCAGTAATGGTTTTCCAATCGTAGTAGTAACAAAACATACGCCTAGCTAGTGTACTTTGGTAACATTGATATAGTATTGACAGGTTTTGAACTTGGTAACATTTTGTAACATTTGGTAACACTTGGTAACATTTTGAACAAACCTGTGAACTCACCAGCATTATATGTTGACGTCGTTTTGGCATGTTTTTCTCAGGTCGCTAAGGTAGCAACAGTTGGACTAGGCGCATGAGTCTGCATGGCGTCTAGGCTTAGTTTCATGTTTTTGAAATAAACATTTTGAGCACTTTGGTACATGGTTTTGTAACTGGTTAAATGCTTCCGCTATGGTTTATATTATGAGAACTATGTTTTGAATTTACGTATTTCATATAGTGTTGTTTATTGTGATCGTTGACTTGAATCCTGGTTTGTCATGCGCCCCGCGGTAAAACTCTACAAGTGGAAATTTGAGGGTGTGACATAAATGGATGTGGTTTCATTGACTGGATGGACCCCCTACTTGTACAAACCCTATTGTGTTGATACCTACTCTGTTGGCCACCATACGAAACTATGAAGACAATGTCAGAAGAATGTGTGCCAGGAAATCAGAAGCTGATCAAGTGTTGCAGAAAAACTGAGAATGAAAACAAGATGCTGAAAGTAGGTCTAGTGTTTTCTTGGATGTTTTTTTGTGATGTATTATGTTATGAAGTAGGTCTAGGGTATGTGCAGGTTTGGTGGTTGTGCAGTCATGGTTTCTAGGTTTGGTGGATGTTTTTTGTAATGAAGTAGGTATAAGTCATGTTTTGATGAAGATGAATGAATATTGTGTAATGAATGTTTTGGTCATGAAATGAATATAATGGATGAATGAATGTTAATGTGTATGTTAATGTTATTGTGAATGAGTCATGTGGTTAGTGAATCAGTTATAATGAAATCAGGTTTGGTTAATGGTTGTGCAGGGTCAGAATGTTAATGAACATGTTAGTCACTGCAGGTTAATGTCAAATGGTTAAAGGTTAATGGTTGGGTAAAGGTAAAGGTTAATGAACATGTCAAATGCAGTTTGTTAGTCACTGCTGTTTGTTAATGGGTCATTGAGGGTAAAGGTTAATGGGTAATGTGCAGGTTAATGTCAAATGGGTCAAATAATGCAGTTTGTTAATGGTTGTGCAGGGTCAAAAAATGCAGTTTGTTAATGGGTCAAATAATGCAGTTTATTAACAGCTTGAATGGGTCAGTTTATGAAGGTTGATAATGGTTAGTCATTAAGGGTATGTTGGTCACTTCAGTTTATGCAGTCATATTAATTTTCTGTGTAGTATTCGTGTCAAATAAGAAGGTATGTGCAGTTTGACCATTATGTTCAGTCAAATGGGTCATCCAAATAATAGGTTTGTTTCATGAATGGTTTGACTTATTTAAGTAAAATGGGTCAAGTAATGCAAAATGGGTCAGTATGATCCTGTATAAATAGAGAACAAAAAAAACAACAAATAACCACACAATCCATTTAAGTCAAATTGTCCTTTCTAACGGTCATTTTTCCCTGTATAAATAGAGAACCAAAAAACAACAAATGACCACACAATCCATTTAGTAAGATGGATAAAAAACACAAAATACAAAAGACTAAAAACCAAAGACACTAAACATGACCATGTTGTTGCTGATGAAGATCCAAAGGAACAAGATGTTGTTCATGATCAATATCAACAACCACAAGATCCACAACCACAACATGCCCCTGATGATGAACAACCAAAACATGCTGCTGATCATGAACATGTGCAGTTGAATCAGTTTGCAGATCCACTGATTCATAATAAACAACATGCTGCTGATGATGAACATGATCATCAAGGAAAGACAGATCATCAAGGAAAGATAGAAAAGGAATAGGAAGAACCTAATCCATACGACGATTGTGATCCTGAGGTTTTGAAAAAAGCCTGGGATTATAATGACTCTGATGATGACTGGTGCCATGACCCGTATGAAGATGAACGTCGGCCTGATTCATGCTCTGATGATGATCGTCACTGGAAGTGAAACATGTAACAAATGGAAGTGAAAGATGTAACAAGTTTATATGAATAAAATGTATGCAATGTTTAAGTAACAACATCATTTTCATTTCATTCCAAATCAAATTTATTACAATGTTGAATGCATACACCTACATTAACCAAATAAGAACAAAGTACAACACAAAGAACACAAAATCAAATTTATTACAATGTTGAATGACAACAATTTCAGTTCATGACCATGATGTTCGACCCTGTGTTTCCTGTGTTAGACCCAAATCTGCAAATTGGAGGAACATCACTCCATCTTTCATTTCGTAGATGATAATTTGAGCTCTAATCGGACATTGTTGATCTCGAATTGGAGGAAAACATTGGATTTCAGATTAGGGTTTTCAAGTGGAATTGGGGAAGAAGAAGACTGCTTCTTCAAATTATAACGTTCATTTTTTAGTTGAAATGACCAAACTGCCCTTCATTTACAAGTTGAAATGACCATAATACCCCTCACGTGAGGTGCACGTGAGGGTGATGTAACGACAGATAGACAGACGATAGAAGGAGGGACGTAAACTGTTAGAAAACGAAACCACAGGGACTCAGGGTGTTAAGCATGGGCTGAACCTGTTAGTTTAGGCAAACCACATGGACGAAAACTGCAATTTTCTCTTTTTTAAATTTATATAATGTTTATATTTATAACACAAATTAAATACTAAACATAAAATATTCATTAATAAAAAAAATTACAAAGACACAATTAATAAAGAAAACATAAAAAACTAATAAATTACTAGTCGTCGTTTAGCTCTTTTTCGAATTCCTTCACGATACGGTCCTGTTCTCGTTGAAGTATCGTCCGACGAGACATTGGGAGGTTGCTAAAGTCCCTCGTTAAAAAGTTCATGTTCTTCAATCCTACTTTATCGACTTTAGCTTTCGCCGTCATCTCCATTGTAGTTTTTATTTTGCTAATCTCCCCCGAGAATTCGTTATCGGCTTCATTAGCAGTTTGTTTAACTTTCACATTGTCCCTTCCAGCTGGTCGACCTAGGGGAGACATGGGAAGACCCTAATTAGAGTTTAGGTCAATCCCCACGTGATGATGAAGAGGTTTTGGCCCGCTTTGATGAGCCGCCTTCGCTCATCTCTTCAATCGAAATTAGCTCGACCCATTTGGAGCAATTACTGTAACATTCGCGATTTTTTTAAATGACTTAACTACATCTTTAGTGTTCTATATGTGTATATATATATATATATATATATATACGAGGTAACACTAACCCGCGCGTTGCAGCGGAGTGTTGATTACAAATGTGTTTAGTATCACTACATGAGATGGGAAAAACTTTTAAGTATATGTAAAAACATCTTTTTCATTTGCATTAATCCATATCTTACAAAACCACTCTAAAGCATTCTACTCTAGACAATAGAAATTGTAACACCCCAACCGATGGCGGAAACATCGAGGTGTCACGTAAGAATGAGTATACAGTAGCACATGGTATTCAAGTTTTAATTGAAATTTATTTAAAGTAAAATATCCAAAATTTGAAAATACATAACAAAGTCTTGAATGAAATTCTAGTACATCAAATAACCAAACAAAGCATAAACTTCAAATTGTCTCCTCATGCTAGCTCTAGACTTCAAGCATCATTATTTCCTGTTGAGTTTGGAAAAATGGGGGGGGGGGGTCAACTAGAAGTTGGTGAGAATACATAAGCCATGACAAGCAATTAAGTTTTAGAATAAATAAAGTTTAGCAATTCATATGTCTATCGTAAGTTTAAGTCTACATGAATAAACATGAAGTATAGTATGCACATAATCAAACCTCCGACAAGTTTAGGTCCATCCCGTCATCCACGGTTCACCTTAATATCACGTTGGAACGATAACAATCACCCCCGCTCCCCATAAAAGATGGTCAACGAATCTAGGTGGGATTCTCAATCCAATAGATCTATCATTGAATATCGCCGGCTTGGCCATAGCTAATGATTATGTAAGTTTAAGTTTAAGTCTAATAGTATTTGTCTAAATCATGAGGCATTAAAGTTTACAACTAGACATGTATGTAGAATTGCTTAAGTATAAAGTTTCAAGTATAAAGAATTGCATAAACATGGTTACGTAAACTCACCTTAGCAAAGTGTTAAGTCTCGTGAAATAGAATATGTGTAGCCCAACGTTGCCAAGTATTACCCTATGTTTAAGGTAACAAATAAGTCTAAGTCTTTCTAGTCTACAAGTATTTTCTAGGGTTTCGAATTTGGGGATAAGTATTCGTTTGATTATTAATTAAATTGTTTAATAAATAAAAGAAATTCGATAAATAAATAAACAAAAGTCTTTTTGTAGGTTTTTGATTAGGAATGATCACATTATAAGGTTTTGAGTATGAAAATAATTTTTATAAAATTATTTTCTTAAAAATAGAATATTTAGTCTATTTATTTCTATTTTGCCAAGATATAACTTTAATATCTAAAAATATTAAAATTAAAGAATTTTTAAATTAAAATTTGTATTTCTGTTCTAAATGGACAGAAATAATTTATATAAAATTTTGGTGCAAAAATATTGAAAAATGAATTTATTATGATTTATTTATGATTAAAATAACAAAAATCGATTAAAAATATTAAATAAATGATTTTTCGAAAATAAAAATCATTTCAGAAATGTTTAATGTTTTATAAACTCGGAATAATTTTTGTGGAAATTTATATAATCGTTTTGATATTTTTATAGAATTTTATAATTATAATAGAATAAACTTGTAATATTTATTATATATAATAAATAAATAATTTTTGGAAAATTAAAAATTGGACAACAAAGTTTATCATTTGAATAACATAAAATAAATTTTGTAGAATTTAAAAAGCATTTTTAGTATTTTTAAAACTATTTTTAAAAATAAAATGAATGTATAAGTATAAAGGGTTCTAAAAAAAAGGTTTGCATATGGTGAGGCTCGAACCTGCGTCAAACTCGGGTCAGAGTCTTCAAATCACAAGCCCAGACCAGTTGGTCTGGACCCTGAGAACGAATAACCTTGGTTTAAAATTAATTATATAGGTATACCGATAACAGTTATATAATCATTTAAAAGGAAAAGAAAAGGATGTGCAATACGGGACTCAAACCCGGGCCATCAGGCCGGTTCGTGTCTTATGAAAAGAGACCATACCAACTGATCTGTTGATCAGTTGGTGATGATTATGGTTCTGAAATAAATAAATAATCAAGTCTGCAGAATCAATTATCCCCAAATCGTGGCATACGAGCCCTAGGTTTCTTAATAACCAAAATTAACATCCAATAGCCCCTGATATGATGGGGCTATTGCTCGTAGGGTGCCGAAGATTAAAACCAACAAAAGATTTCAATACTTACAGTGTGTTATCGCGTGATTAGAGACAGTCAACGAATAAGTCAAACACGAACAATTGAAGCTTGAAAAGGGATTTTTAGCAGAAAGTTTGAGAGGGGAAAGGTTAATCGGCGAGTATAGGATGTGAAAGAGGGTCCAATTTATAGTGAGGGGCTCGTGTGATTCGAATTGGAAGTTTGACCCATGGTTAAATGCTATGACGTGTAATTGGCACAATTTAGGTATGAATTGATGGTGATTAAGCGTGTATCACACGCGTGTTAGTCAAACAATTACGAAATTTACCATATTAGTGATTAAAAACGCGGTTTGTTATGCTAATTATGGATGATGGATTCGCAGGTTGACTTCTCGAGTCAACTGTTACAAATCAGTAATCATGTATAACTAAAAGCTTGAGATATGAGACAAATAAGTTGTGTGGACCAGATGTTTGGGCTGTTTGTGTGTAAATGAACCGGCCTAGGGTACGGGTTCGAACCCCGGCCCAGGCAATAATTTTTTTAACAATTATAACAATAATATAAAGATATTATATGTTTATAGTATGGTACTAGGAGTCCAAAAGTGTCACGAAACATTTTTAAAAGGAACGATAATGATAAAATTCGACGTTTTATTCAATAATAATCGTAACGTACATAGGATTTAATGCGAAATGTTACAGTCTCCCCTACTTTTAGGAACTTCGTCCCGAAGTTGGAGTTGGAGAGTCTGGTGGGAACAGGTGTGGGTATTTAGACTTCATCTGGTCCTTGCGTTCCCAAGTGAACTCTGGAACTCGTTTAGATTCCCAACGAACCTTAACGATCGGAATGCGACAGCGCTTGAGTTTCTTGACTCCAGTATCCACGATCTCAACAGGTTTCTCGACAATGTGCATAGTTTCATCGATCTGCACATCTTCAAGAGGGACGTGGAGGTTCTAATCTGCTAAGCATTTCTTGAGATTCGAAACGTGAAAAGTTGGGTGAACATTGCTTAACTCAGGTGGAAGATCAAGTTTGTAAGCCACTTTTCCAATCCTGTCAAGCACTTTGAATGGACCTACGTATCGAGGAGCTAGTTTTCCCTTTCTACCGAAGCAAATTACTCCCTTCCAAGGAGATACTTTAAGAAGTACAAGGTCCCCGACTTGAAATTCCAAGGGCTTTCGACGTTTATCAGCATAGCTCTTCTGACGACTTCTAGCCTTGAGAAGATTATCCTAAATGAGTTGGATTTTATCTGTGGTTTCCTGGATTAGTTCAGGTCCAGTGATCTGGGCTTCACCAACCTCAGTCCAACAGACAGGTGAACGACACTTACGACCATAGAGTGCCTCGAAAGGAGCCATGTTAATGCTGACATGATAACTGTTGTTGTATGAAAACTCGACTAAGGGAAGATGAGAATCCCATGCGCCCCCAAAGTCGATGACACATGCCCTGAGCATATCCTCAAGAGTCTGGATGGTTCGTTCGGACTGGCCATCTGTTTGAGGGTGATAAGCAGTACTCAGGTTTAGCTTGGTACCCAAAGCGTCTTGTAAAGAATCCCAAAAGTGAGAGGTGAAACGACCATCACGATCAGAGATAATGTCCAAAGGTATACCATGGCGACATACGATTTCACTCATGTACATCTTCGCTAACCTTTCCATCGAATATTTCTCACGAATAGGTAAGAAATGGGCTGACTTGGTTAGACGGTCAACGATTACCCAAATGCTGTCAAAACCTTTGGGTGTACGAGGGAGTTTAGTGATGAAGTCCATTGCTATGCTCTCCCATTTCCATACAGGAATTTTTGGTTGTTCAAGCATACCAGATGGTCGTTGATGTTCAGCCTTGACCTTTGAACAAGTAAGGCATTTTGCAATGAAAAGAGCGATATCTTTCTTCATACCAGGCCACCAATACGAATAACGAAGATCTTGGTACATCTTGTCAGCTCCAGGATGAATAGAATAACGAGACTTATGAGCCTCGTTCATAAGGAAGGTACGAAGATCATCACGGTCAGGAATCCAAAGTCGATTGAGAAAATAAAGTAGACCATCAGGTTTGGTTTCAAGTCGAGTCTCAGCACCACAAGACATTTCCTCGTACATGTTTCCTTGGGTGACTGAAGTATGTTGAGCCTGGAGGATACAATCCTGAAGATTAGTACGAACTCTCGCACAATGAAGTTTGATGCGCTCTTTACGACTGAGTGCGTCAGCTACAACATTCTCTTTGCCAGGATGGTAGCGAATCTCGCAATCATAGTCGTTAAGTAACTCAACCCAACGTCGTTGCCTCATGTTAAGATTTTTCTGGTCGAAGACATGTTGGAGACTTTTGTGGTCCGTGAAAACCACACATTTGGTTCCATAAAGATAGTGTCTCCAAATTTTAAGAGCAAAGACGACAGCGCCCAATTCAAGATCATGGGTGGTGTAATTCTTTTCGTGGGTCTTGAGTTGTCTAGACGCATAAGCAATAACCTTGCCTCGGTGCATGAGAACACAACCAAGACCCTTGGTTTGATGCATCACAATAGACAACGAAGTCATCATTACCATCAGGTAGAGACAGGATAAGAGCTTCACAGAGTTTCAGCTTAAGAGTCTCAAATGCTTCCTCTTGTTTTGGTCCCCACTCATAAGGTTTACCCTTGTGAGTTAAGGCAGTGAGAGGAACAGCAATCTTGGAGAAGTTGGCAATGAATCGACGATAATAACCAGCCAAACCAAGGAAGGAACGGACTTCTGTTGGAGTTTTAGGAACACTCCAATTTTTAACAGCTTCAATCTTCGCAGGATCAACATGAATTCCGTCCTCATTGATGACGTGTCCTAAAAATTGAACTTCCTTAAGCCAAAATTCACATTTCGAGAACTTGGCATACAGTTGTTCTTTCTCTAGGAGACCCAAGATTGAGTGAAGATGTTGTTCGTGATCGGATTTTGATTTCGAGTAAATCAAAATGTTGTCAATGAAAACGATCACGAATTTGTCAAGGTAGGGTCTACAAACCTGATTCATTAGAACCATAAACACTGCGGGAGCGTTGGTTAATCCAAACGGCATGACCATGAATTCGTAATGACCATAACGTGTACGAAAGGCTGTCTTGGGAATGTCTTCTTCGTGGACTCTAAGCTTATGATAACCAGAACGAAGATCAATCTTCGAGAAGTGGGTTGCTCCTTGAAGTTGATCGAAAAGATCGTCAATCCTAGGCAAGGGATAACGATTCTTGATGGTGAGTTTGTTGAGTTCACGATAGTCGATACACATCCTGAGAGATCCATCTTTCTTCTTAACGAACAAAACTGGGGCTCCCCATGGAGAAGAACTGGGGCGAATGAAACCTTTATCAGAAAGTTCCTGTAGTTGACTGGCAAGTTCTTGCATTTCAGAGGGTGCAAGACGATAAGGAGCTTTGGCGACAGGATTTGCACCAGGAACAAGATCGATCCTAAATTCAACTTGTCGAGCAGGAGGCAAACCAGGTAAATCCTCTGGAAAGACTTCAGGATAGTCCCAAATGATTGGGATGTCTTGGATACTTTTGCCCGTGTCTTTCTTTTCTATCACGTTAGCCAAGAAAGCCATATACCCCTTTCGTAAGTATTTTTGAGCAGTAGTACAAGACATGAGTTTAAGCTCACCACAAGGCTTCTCACCATAGATATTCAAAATATTCCCAGATTCGAGAGGAATGCGAATAACTTTCTCAAAGCATAGGATTTCAGCACGATGGGTTGACAACCAATCCATGCCTACTATGACATCAAAGCTTCCAAGATGCATAGGAATGAGATCGATAGAGAAAGTATGTTCATCAAGGTTCAACACACAGTTACGAATAATAGAATCGATCGAGATAGACTTCCCATTAGCTACCTCTACCACTAAAGGTTCCTCTAGGTTAGTTTGGGGTACGTTAAGTAAGGGTTCAAACTTTAGTGATACAAATGACTTATCAGCACCCGAATCAAATAACATAGAAGCATAGTGGTTATTAACGAGAAACCTACCATTAACCACCTCGTTGTTGTCGCGGGCCTGATTAGCATTGAGGTTGTATGCGCGACCTCGAGCACCTTGGTTCTGGTTGCGGTTCTGGTTTTGATTGCGGTTTTGGTTTTGGTTCTGGTTCTGGTTTCCAAGTCTAGGGCAAGCATCCCTATAATATTCCGTACTACCACATTCAAAGCACTGGCCACGAACAGGCCTACCATTAGGAGCTGGATTATTTCTGGCAGGGTTGTTTTGAGTGGCAGGGGCTTGGCAAGTATTAGCAAAGTGTCCATACCGCTTGCAGTTATTACATTGGCGGCATGGTCTGTTAGCAGCATGGTGATACTGGCAAGTGTTACAAAGAGGGTGGTTCCCAACATACGGTTTCTTGGCTGGGGTTTGCACTGCGGGTGGGGTGGTAGCAACCATGTAGTTCTTAGCCCTGCGCTTCCTGTTGGTTGAGGTCTTAGGCTTAACCTCAATAGCGGGCTGAGGAGTGTCCTTTGCAGCAGCCTTCTTGGTGTTCTTGCGAAAAAGAGCACCATTTTTCACATGATTATCGGTGAGAGTAGCCGCAAGGCGTTTGGCTTCCTCCAAGGTGGCAGGATTCCTTCCCCATACCGTGTCCTGAATTTGCATAGGTAGGCCACCGATATACTTCTCGATGGCTACAGGTAGGGGAGTGACTTTATGGGGCAACAACAAACTGAGCTCGTGAAAGCGGGTATTATAAGCAAGGTTTTCCCCACTATCCTGAGCAAGGGTGTGGAACTCGTCCTCCAGTTTCTTAACCTCGTTACGGGGACAAAACTCATCTTTCATTATCTCCTTGACTTGATCCCAGGTCATAGCAAGTGCAACTTCAGCTCCGCGGGTGCGCTTTTCCTCATTCCACCAAGTGAGTGCTCGTTTGTGAAGAACACTCATGGCATAACGAACTTTAAATTTATCGGGACACTCACTGTTAATGAAGGTATTCTCAATACCCTTGAACCATTGTAGAAGACCAGTAGCTCCTTCATCTCCACTAAACTTAGGAGGATTACAGGTATTAAAGTGTTTAAGAGTGCAGGCTGGGAGACCATTCCTGTTTCCATTCCCGTTCCCATTGTGGTTTCCATTGCCGTTTCCATTTCCACTGCCGTTTCCATTTCCATTTCCATTCCCATTCATTTGGATGACTTGAGCCAGTAAGTTAGGAACCAGGGTTGCGATCTGTTGCGCCATTTGTTGAGAAATGATTGCAGCCAGTTGGGCATCACCTCCGTTGTTGTGGTTCGTGTCGTGGTTATGGTTGTGGTTGCTGCTCCCTTCCTCATGATTTCCACCACTGTTGTTGCGAGTGCTGCAACGTGGAGGCATGATCTGTAAGAGACACAATGAAATGAATGAGGTAATATAAGGAATGTAATCATTTATCCATTAATTAAAACGAATAAACGAAAACGTTGACTTATCAAAGATTCTAGATTCTAATAACATAGTGAAGACATGCTTTAGCCTATAAGTGAACACTCATCCTGAGAATTCCCAGGTAGGCATCCGGGTCCCTCGTCTGATTGGGATATATGCGCAATGCCAGCCTAGACAGAAGACTCAGATTACAGGCGTTCACCCTTCCAGATTGCACGTGTTCGTTATTAAAATCTAGAACTTTGACGAGATCTCAAGGTGGTCAGGCTAAACCTGAGGATTTTGTCCTATTAATCTAATGGTGGATCAGGATTGCAGCAGACGAATAAGAGCAGTCAACTTGTAAGGCTTAGGGTTGTATAAGGTGTAGGATAGGGATAAGATTAAGGAAGCAATTAGGGTTACAAGTAAGAGAAGCAAATACTGTTTTAAATCCCTAAGGTTATAGTCTAGATTATTTTTCTAATAACCTAATTCCCTATAACCTGGCTCTGATACCAATCTATAACACCCCAACCGATGGCGAAAACATCAAGGTGTCACGTAAGAATGAGTATAAAGTAGCACATGGTATTCAAGTTTTAATTGAAATTTATTTAAAGTAAAATATCAAAAATTTGAAAATACATAACAAAGTCTTGAATGAAATTCTAGTACATCAAATAACCAAACAAAGCATAAACTTCAAATTGTCTCCTCATGCTAGCTCTAGACTTCAAGCATCATTATTTCCTGTTGAGTTTGGAAAAATGGGGGGGGGGGGGTCAACTAGAAGTTGGTGAGAATACATAAGCCATGACAATCAATTAAGTTTTAGAATAAATAAAGTTTAGCAATTCATATGTCTATCGTAAGTTTAAGTCTGCATGAATAAACATGAAGTATAGTATGCACATAATCAAACCTCCGACAAGTTTAGGTCCATCCCGTCATCCACGGTTCACCTTAATATCACGTTGGAACGATAACAATCACCCGCGCTCCCCATAAAAGATGGTCAACGAATCTAGGTGGGATTCTCAATCCAATAGATCTATCATTGAATATCGCCGGCTTGGCCATAGCTAATGATTATGTACGTTTAAGTTTAAGTCTAATAGTATTTGTCTAAATCATAAGGCATTAAAGTTTACAACTAGACATGTATGTAGAATTGCTTAAGTATAAAGTTTCAAGTATAAAGAATTGCATAAACATGGTTACGTAAACTCACCTTAGCAAAATGTTAAGTCTCGTGAAATAGAATATGTGTAGCCCAGCGTTGCCAAGTATTACCCTATGTTTAAGGTAATAAATAAGTCTAAGTCTTTCTAGTCTACAAGTATTTTCTAGGGTTTCGAATTTGGGGATAAGTATTCGTTTGATTATTAATTAAATTGTTTAATAAATAAAAGAAATTTGATAAATAAATAAACAAAAGTCTTTTTGTAGGTTTTTGTTTAGGAATGATCACATTATAAGGTTTTGAGTATGAAAATAATTTTTATAAAATTATTTTCTTAAAAATAGAATATTTAGTCTATTTATTTCTATTTTGCCAAGATATAACTTTAATATCTAAAAATATTAAAATTAAAGAATTTTTAAATTAAAATTTGTATTTCTGATCTAAATGGACAGAAATAATTTATATAAAATTTTGGTGCAAAAATATTGAAAAATGAATTTATTAGGATTTATTTATGACTAAAATAACAAAAATCGATTAAAAATATTAAATAAATGATTTTTCAAAAATAAAAATCATTTCAGAAATGTTTAATGTTTTATAAACTCAGAATAATTTTTGTGGAAATTTATATAATCGTTTTGATATTTTTATAGAATTTTATAATTATAATAGAATAAACTTGTAATATTTATTTTATATAATAAATAAATAATTTTTGGAAAATTAAAGATTGGACAACAAAGTTTATCATTTGAATAACATAAAATAAATTTTGTAGAATTTATAAAGCATTTTTAGTATTTTTAAAACTATTTTTAAAAATAAAATGAATGTATGAGTATAAAGGGTTCTAAAAAAAAAAAAGTTTGCATATGGTGAGGCTCGAACCCGCGTCAAACCCGGGTCAGAGTCTTCAAATCACAAGCCCAGACCAGTTGGTCTGGACCCTGAGAACGAATAACCTTGGTTTAAAATTAATTATATAGGTATACCGATAACAGTTATATAATCATTTAAAAGGAAAAGAAAAGGATGTGCGATACGGGACTCGAACCCGGGCCATCAGGCCGGTTCGTGTCTTATGAAAAGAGACCATACCAACTGATCTGTTGATCAGTTGGTGATGATTATGGTTCTGAAATAAATAAATAATCAAGTCTGCAGAATCAATTATCCCCAAATCGTGGCATACGAGCCCTAGGTTTCTTAATAACCAAAATTAACATCCAATAACCCCTGATATGATGGGGCTATTGCTCGTAGGGTGCCGAAGATTAAAACCAACAAAAGATTTCAATACTTACAGTGTGTTATCGCGTGATTAGAGACAGTCAACGAATAAGTCAAACACGAACAATTGAAGCTTGAAAAGGGATTTTTAGCAGAAAGTTTGAGAGGGGAAAGGTTAATCGGCGAGTATAGGATGTGAAAGAGGGTCCAATTTATAGTGAGGGGCTCGTGTGATTCGAATTGGAAGTTTGACCCGTGGTTAAATGCTATGACGTGTAATTGGCACAATTTAGGTATGAATTGATGGTGATTAAGCGTGTATCACACGCGTGTTAGTCAAACAATTACGAAATTTACCATATTAGTGATTAAAAACGCGGTTTGTTATGCTAATTATGGATGATGGATTCGCAGGTTGACTTCTCGAGTCAACTGTTACAAATCAGTAATCATATATAACTAAAAGCTTGAGATATGAGACAAATAAGTTGTATGGACCAGATGGTTGGGCTGTTTGTGTGTAAATGAACCGGCCTAGGGCACGGGTTCGAACCCCGGCCCAGGCAATAATTTTTTTAACAATTATAACAATAATATAAAGATATTATATGTTTATAGTATGGTACTAGGAGTCCAAAAGTGTCACGAAACATTTTTAAAAGGAACGATAATGATAAAATTCGACGTTTTATTCAATAATAATCGTAACGTACATAGGATTTAATGTGAAATGTTACAGAAATGGCCCAATTTTATTGGTATAAATTTAAATCGATCATGTTTTAACTGCGCCAAAAATGTTACATTAAATCATTAACGTTTAGCTTAATAAATAGTACATATTTTAATATACATGACCAATTTTATGGTACTTCATCTAGAAAAGAATAAAAATTTAATTCAAAGTTAATAAAACCTGAACATATCCGGTACTGGAGTCACGTCATTTTGCTTCTTCACACCGAAATGACACTGAAACACACTGCATTATACCCAAAAAAAACTAAATGACTTGAATCACACCAAATCGTAACAAATCAACACTTGATGATATCGAGCTAAATTGACAACCTTTGAGAAAAAAGTTGACTAAAAAGTCAACATGAAGGTCAAGTGCAGAGATCAATTCTTTTTTCCTACACTATTATTCAGCCACTACAAAATTATAATGCATCACATGTCCAATCCAAGAAGCAAAGCGTGTTCATAGAATTGAAATTCTTTATTCATACATCACTGCAATGATATGATCAAATTGATCGACACACATACCAATTTTATGGTAATTCATTTAGAAAAGAATAAAACTTTAATTCAAAGTTAAGAAAAATTTAGTAACGCCAAAATGACACCGAAACACACTGTATTATACCGAAAAACACTAAATGACTTGAATCACACCAAATTGTAATAAATCAACACTTGATGATATCAAGCTAAACTGACAACCTTTGAGAAAAAAAAAAGTCGACTAAAAAGTCAACATGAAGGTCAAATGCAGAGATCAATTATTTTTTTCCTACACTATTATTCATCAACTGCAAAATAATAATGCATCACATGTCCATTCCAAGAAGCAAAGAGTGTTCATATAATTGTAATTCTTTATTCTTACATCACTACAGTGATGATCAAATCGATAGACACACTTGTCAAAATTCTACAATGCTTGTTGTACCTGAAAACCTACAAATATCTAATCGTTTATAGCACTGCGTCCTTGACACAATACAAAAGTAATCAGGCTTTGCTCCATGGGTTGTCACTAATAAACATGTAGTGTCCGAATTGACATGTTAATTAAAACTGGTCTACCAATTAACCCGTAAAATTGGTCTACCAATTAACCCGTTCAAAAATTATTATTAAAATATCCATTCTATAATTTTCAGTCCCATTCAACACATTTAGATGAGTTATGCAAAATCATATGTCCAATATGTTACGTACTTGCAAATAGAGAACCCGACTTTGGAAGACAACAATCGACCTGAGAAGCAGTTATAACTCTAGTGGCAGCTTAGTGGATGTAGGCTCATATTTATATATGTGTTACCATTTGTCACAAAAAGAATACTATTCTTGTTATATCTAGACGTCAAATAAGTAATTTTCCGATAACAAAGTCAAACTTGTAATATTCATGAATGCCAAAAAAAAAAAGCCAAATAGAGAACCCCATAGCATTAAAGGTGTTCCTGCTACTGTTTTTATTTTAGTAACAACTTGTTCTCTGAAAATAATGTAATAAAAAGTAAGAAATTTAAAGAGCGCTCATACATATGGATAGATTTTCAAAAGGTTAAGAAAATGTTTGACTCCTATCACCTCAACAATTATAGAATGCTCTGGGATATCAACAATTTTAGCACTTATTTGTTAACAAACCACTGACCTAAAAATTAAAATCACAACATAACATTGTAAGATAGCATATCCTAATTAGATTGCATAGAGAACCCGACTTTGGAAGACAACAATCGACCTGAGAAGCAGTTATAACTCTAGTGGTAGCTTAGTGGATATAGGCTCATATTTATATATGTGTTACCATTTGTCACAAAAAGAATACTATTCTTGTTATATCTAGATGTCAAATAAGTAATTTTCCGATAACAAAGTCAAACTTGTAATATTCATGAATGACAAAAAAAAAAAAAAAGCCAAATAGAGAATCCCATAGCATTAAAGGTGTTCCTGCTACTGTTTTTATTTTAGTAACAACTTGTTCTCTGAAAATAATGTAATAAAAAGTAAGAAATTTAAAGAGCGCTCACACATATGGATAGATTTTCAAAAGGTTAAGAAAATGTTTGACTCCTATCACCTCAACAGTTATAGAATGTTGTGGGATATCAACACTTTTAGCACTTATTTGTTAACAAACCACTGACCTAAAAATTAAAATCACAACATAACATTGTAAGATAGCATATCCTAATTAGATTGCATAGAGAACCCGACTTTGGAAGACAACAATCGACCTGAGAAGCAGTTATAACTCTAGTGGCAGCTTAGTGGATGTAGGCTCATATTTATATATGTGTTACCATTTGTCACAAAAAGAATACTATTCTTGTTATATCTAGATGTCAAATAAGTAATTTTCCGATAACAAAGTCAAACTTGTAATATTCATGAATGACAAAAAAAAAAAGCCAAATAGAGAATCCCATAGCATTAAAAGTGTTCCTGCTACTGTTTTTATTTTAGTAACAACTTGTTCTCTGAAAATAATGTAATAAAAAGTAAGAAATTTAAAGAGCGCTCACACATATGGATAGATTTTCAAAAGGTTAAGAAAATGTTTGACTCCTATCACCTCAACAGTTATAGAATGTTGTGGGATATCAACACTTTTAGCACTTATTTGTTAACAAACCACTGACCTAAAAATTAAAATCACAACATAACATTGTAAGATAGCATATCCTAATTAGATTGCATAGAGAACCCGACTTTGGAAGACAACAATCGACCTGAGAAGCAGTTATAACTCTAGTGGCAGCTTAGTGGATGTAGGCTCATATTTATATATGTGTTACCATTTGTCACAAAAAGAATACTATTCTTGTTATATCTAGATGTCAAATAAGCAATTTTCCGATAACAAAGTCAAACTTGTAATATTCATGAATGACAAAAAAAAGGGGGGCCAAATAGAGAACCCCATAGCATTAAAGGTGTTCCTGCTACTGTTTTTATTTTAGTAACAACTTGTTCTCTGAAAATAATGTAATAAAAAGTAAGAAATTTAAAGAGCGCTCATACATATGGATAGATTTTCAAAAGGTTAAGAAAATGTTTGACTCCTATCACCTCACCAATTATAGAATGCTATGGGATATCAACAATTTTAGCACTTATTTGTTAACAAACCACTGACCTAAAAATTAAAATCACAACATAACATTGTAAGATAGCATATCCTAATTAGATTGCATAGAGAACCCGACTTTGGAAGACAACAATCGACCTGAGAAGCAGTTATAACTCTAGTGGTAGCTTAGTGGATATAGGCTCATATTTATATATGTGTTACCATTTGTCACAAAAAGAATACTATTCTTGTTATATCTAGATGTCAAATAAGTAATTTTCCGATAACAAAGTCAAACTTGTAATATTCATGAATGACAAAAAAAAAAAAAAAGCCAAATAGAGAATCCCATCGCATTAAAGGTGTTCCTGCTACTGTTTTTATTTTAGTAACAACTTGTTCTCTGAAAATAATGTAATAAAAAGTAAGAAATTTAAAGAGCGCTTACACATATGGATAGATTTTCAAAAGGTTAAGAAAATGTTTGACTCCTATCACCTCAACAGTTATAGAATGCTGTGGGATATCAACACTTTTAGCACTTATTTGTTAACAAACCACTGACCTAAAAATTAAAATCACAACATAACATTGTAAGATAGCATATCCTAATTAGATTGCATAGAGAACCCGACTTTGGAAGACAACAATCGACCTGAGAAGCAGTTATAACTCTAGTGGCAGCTTAGTGGATGTAGGCTCATATTTATATATGTGTTACCATTTGTCACAAAAAGAATACTATTCTTGTTATATCTAGATGTCAAATAAGTAATTTTCCGATAACAAAGTCAAACTTGTAATATTCATGAATGACAAAAAAAAAGGGGGGGGGGGGCCAAATAGAGAACCCCATAGCATTAAAGGTGTTCCTGCTACTGTTTTTATTTTAGTAACAACTTGTTCTCTGAAAATAATGTAATAAAAAGTAAGAAATTTAAAGAGCGCTCATACATATGGATAGATTTTCAAAAGGTTAAGAAAATGTTTGACTCCTTTCACCTCAACAGTTATAGAATGCTCTGGGATATCAACAATTTTAGAACTTATTTGTTAACAAACCACTGACCTAAAAATCAAAATCACAACATAACATTGTAAGATAGCATATCCTAATTATATTGCATATGTTCATTGTAGTTTATCATAATGGTTTAATACTTTAGTATATGTGTTTATCTTGATGAGCATCAACTCACCTTCTACTTTAGGCTCTTGAGATATCCTCAATCTGTCAAAGTCAAGCCATAAATCATAAATTCAACTCAAGTTAAAAGAGGTGGTACATACAAACTGTCAAACTGCAAATCATGAGTTCAATTTAACTTGGGAAATGGGGCACATATTGTCAAAGTTCATTTATAGTGGGTGAATTTAAACATGCAAATATTAAACTTTAGAGTGTGAAAACGTTTAAATAGACCATTTCCTTGTGTATTGACGTCACTAAAGCAAAAAGGGGGGAAGGGAGGGGGGTCAAAACAACAAAAGCAGTGCATTCTTTTTAACTTCTAATGGCATAGACAACAAAAATAATGAATATAAAAATAAAAATTAACCATGACCTTATCTTATCTTCATTCTCGCTTCTGAAGTAAATGGAAAGCAAACTCACATTGATCATATAAACATGACCTTGGAAACTGGTTGGTAGCATTAATCTATATGCAGTAATTATGTGTATTGGGCCAAACACATTAGTCAATTAAATCAAAGGATGTAAGCGGTAATTTGCAGCGTTACATTGAAACGTGAATTGCAAACAACTCTAACATAATAGTGATTACATCTCTAGGTCAACTATAGAGGACATCGACGGCAAACAAAGGCATTTCTTGAATGAAGGTTCATAATACACAATTTTGCATATTCAACCCGTCATCATCCATCTAAAATTACAAATGCAGGCATGAAAAACACAACATATATATTACATCTTTGTTCAACATAACTCAGCACAACATTCAATATCTGAATGAGTTGATAAACGAATCCATTTTCCCCTCAATTATCAACAGTAGCAAATTTCTATTCAAAATCAACATGTCAAAATAACAACTACAATACCTAGTAAAAAAAGGATCAAACAAAACAAAACAAATCTTTTTCATTTCTTCACATGCTAATACATCAAATTAAAACTAAAGCAACAAAGGAAAATGCATGAATCAATGGAACATACTTTAATTTAAAAACGTACCTTTAATGGAGAACGTGAATTGTAACACCCCAACCGATGGCGGAAACATCGAGGTGTCACGTAAGAATGAGTATACAGTAGCACATGGTAATCAAGTTTTAATTGAAATTTATTTAAAGTGCAAATATCCAAAAGTGAAAATACATAATGAGTTTTAAATGGAAATCTAATACATCAAATAACCAAATAAGCATTAACTTCAATTTGTCTTCTCATGCTAACACTCTAGTCTTCACGCATCATTATTTCCTGTTGAGTTGTAAAAATGGGGGGGGGGGGGGTCAACTAGAAGTTGGTGAGAATACATAAGCCATGTCAAACAATTAAGTTTAAGAATAAAAGTTGAGCAATTCACATGTCTATCGTAAGTTTAAGTCTACATGAATAAACATGAAGTGTTGAATGCACATAATCAAACCTCCGACTAGTTTAGGTCCATCCCGTCATCCACGGTTCACCTTAATATTATGTTGGAACGATAACAATCACCCGCGCTCCCCATAAAAGATGGTCAACGAATCTAGGTGGGATTGTCAATCCAATAGATCTATTATTGAGTATCGCCGGCTTGGCCATAGCTAATGATTATGTATGTTGAAGTTTAAGTCTAACTGTTGTTGTCTAAGTCATGAGGCATTAAAGTTTACAACTAGACATGTATGTAGAATTGCTCAAGTATAATGTTGCAAGTATAAAGAATTGCATAAACATGGTTATGTAAACTCACATTGGCTAAGGTGAATTATCCTCTAAGTGTTGTGAATGTATGCGAGGCGAATCCCAAAGACTCAACAACGTAGCTAGTCCAAATTGAAGAAATAAAAAAAAAACGAAAAAGAAAGAATATCAAGCTTCCAATTCGCCAATTACAAGAGCTTATAATCAAAGCTTCAATTGTAGAAGTAATATACTATAGAAGAAAGGTATGAGGGAAAGTTTAATCGGATTGAAACAATCGATTTAGAGGTGCCAAGTATAATGGGTCATAGGTGGGTTTTTATACTAGTTTTGGATTCAATTAGCCATTAAAACTGGTCAACACCATAAAGTAAGGTTTTATGATGAATTGACTATTTGACTAAGACTTTGAATGTTTGACTAAGACTTTATCTAGGACTTTGACTGTTTGACTAAGACTTTGACTCCAAGAATTATGTTGTCAAGACTTTGACTCTTGACTCAAGGCTTTATTTTGAAATGAATTTATATCTTCCTTGTTTGAGATTATAAATGTAATTGGAAAAATGATTAGCCTTAAATAAGAAATAAAAAAAATCATTAGTTTGAATTAGAAAATAAAAAAACACCGTCTTAAAAAAATGACGATTTTATAAATAGAATTAGGATAGGACATATGTCATGATTGAAGATTTTTTTTTTTTAAGTACAATGATAAAAGGAACTTAGAAAATAGAGTGCACGGATAAAGATAATAATACTTAGAATTAAATTAGACTTTATATCATGGATCGGGAAATACTTTAATGCAAAATAAATGGGAAAATTCGTGAGGTTACATGAATGATGTGGATTAATTTGGGTATACGAATGGGGATTGAGAAGTGAGAACGGGATTTGGCGATTGATGATCCACTGTCACCGCGTACATGATTAATCATCATCGTCGCGAATACGATTTTGGTGTTGAAGAATCCGTTCGGTTGAGGCTTTTCTTGATTAACAAAGCAGTGGCACTTTTTGGATTGTGGATTGAGCAGTAGAGAGGAGCCCCAGAATTCATGGGGGTATTAGAAACCGTCACCGCATACATGATTCATTATCGTCGTCGTGAATACGATTTTGGTGTTGAAGAATCCGTTCGGTGCGTCTTGTAGATGGGATGGGAACCTTTGGTGAAAGTTATTTGGTTAGTGGTGTTGATTAACGTAGACAGTTATGATAACGTCGATGCACCGTTAAGTTGATATTTGTATGTATATATAATATATATATACACACACATAGATCTAATACCAAAATAGTTTTATATATAAAAAATAATTTTTATATGTTAATAGATGTTTGATTTGTTAATGTTATATGTTAATTAAATATATATTTTTTTTTCTACCGATAATACTAATTGCAAATAGATACAGAGTTGTGGTGATTGAATTAATATTATATTAACATTTAAAAAAACGTATTTGGCTTGCCTTATATCTTGATTTGAATTTTGAATGCAAATGGATGTGGACATACTTAATTGAAATCATTAAGGTTTTCATATAATGTAAAATAGAGTATATGATTTAAATATGTATACATATAAATAAAACAACATAATAACAACAAACTTCAACCAATTAGTAGCTTATATGCTTTTGATTTATCTTTCTGTTTGTTTCGTTATCTTCATAAGCTACAAAACGAACAGAAGTGGCTACGGCCTATCAAACCCACCTAGTCAAAGTTGTTCCTAAATTATAGCCTAGTCAAAGTAGTCAAAGTTGTTCCTAAATTCTAGCCTAGTCAAAGTAGTCCCAAATTTCTAGTTTGTATTCCCTAGTTTTAGGCTCTTTCATTGTATATATATTGACATATCTAATGAATAAAAAATATACAATTTGATACTTTCATACGGCCTATCTAATTGAATCATAGACCTTAAACTTTTCTTATTAAAACACTCATTAAACAGTATCCTTTCTTTATGACCTAATTTTACTTTCTAAACAAATTAAAACTCCAATTTATACACTATAAATACAATAGCCTATCACTCAACTCTTTATACCATTTAAAAAAAAACATTATTATCCTATCTCCCATATACTAAAGTTTTCATCCATCATTATCTCCTCTAGCTAGTTCCGAGTTTTTCAAGTAAGTATCATAACTTATTCAATATTGTTCCCTTAATGTTTTATTATTCCATTACTTATTCCTTCTTAAAACTAGATCTGTAATGCTTCTTAACATGTAGTAAGATGTTCATAAACTTATTTTATCATATTTTAGCTAAAAACAATTTTTAAAATATTCAAAGATGCATATAAGTGCAACCCTTGATTTGGACAGCAAGCAAAACCGAACTTAAAACCACTATAACTCTATTTTTACAACACTTTTTAAAGTAAACTCAGATTCTATGATCAAGATCTTCGAATTCTGGTTCCGATGGTATATTATTTGTCGAAAAACTCATCAGTTTTGACCTTTAACGAGCTCAAACAAAACAAGGGTTCAAATCTGGACGAGCTGTTTTGTCTTACGTTTTCGACCTATTTGTAGGGCTCAAACGAAAATATTTTATAAATGAAAGTTATTCAGAATACTTTGATTTAGTTTACTTTGAATTTTCAGAATTTTTGAAGGTCGTTTGGTATTTTTAAAATGTAATTTAAAACATTAGCTGCAATATGTCCAAAACGTGATTTTAACAAATCTAACATAACTAACACTCCACCTATTATTCTTTCGATTATCCTAACCGTATAATAACTCTAGACCCTTAATATGACCCTAAAACAACACTTCTTATTACTTTAGGACATTATTACTAAGTGTTTGCATGCTCAAGAAAACGCACGAACTCATTAAGCACCTAAGGTGAGTTTACATGTCCCCACTCTTTTACAGTCTTTCAATGCTTTTTGGGGTGAAACATGTTAAACACTTATACTAAACATATAAAATTCTATTACGTGTCTTGTGTGATTTCTATGTTGCATTATGTCTTAAACAATACTTTGATAAACACAATTAGACTCGCGTAATCATTAACTCCGTACAAGCCGACGATACACAATGATAGATCTATTGGATTGCAACCCCACCCGGATACGTGTACCCCGGATATGGGTAACGTGGGTGATTGTTATCGAACACATAAACACAAATGAGTGAACCATATGCGTATGGGATGGGCCACATTAAACATGTCACAAGGGTTGATTATGCAAACGCTTTACCTAGTAGTTTGTTTTCACATATGGACTAGATTTGCCATGACACTAGAATTGCACAAGTTTTTATACTCATGATACAATATTCAAACTTATGTAATTCTCACCAACTTTTGTTGACCCAAAATATTTTTCTAACTTAACATATATCAGGTTATAGTGTTGCTTGAAGATTAGAGTTCATGCTTGAAGATTTATATTTAGTGTTTCTCATTTGATGTACAAATTCCTTTTAGAACAATTTTATGTAATTCATTTAATTGATTATTGAAACTTATTATTTACCATGAGCTACTGAACAATCGTCATTACGTGGCACCCCGATGTTTCCGCCATCGGTTGGGGTGTTACAATTACGAAGGATTTTCCACAAATAGTCTTCATCCAACGTTTTGTTGGTCTTGTACTTGTGTAACACCTCATCTTTCCACTCGTCGCAAGTGAACTTGTAGGCATCAAGATCGCTAGACCCACTCACTCGCACTCAATTAACGTTCATGTTATGAATGTTTGTAAACAAACCCACATATTTTCTAATCTCGGCCAACCGGCCGGAAATCATATCCGGGGAACGCATTTCACTCCCCACTTGTTCATAGAAGATTTCTCAGATTCGTCTCCAATAAACCTTCGCCCGTTGATAGTCGGCAACAAAAAAAAAATAACACAAAGATTAAAAAAAATTCATTATACTTGTAACATATATTTACATAAAAAAAAGTCATATTGGCTTTTCGATCTTCCGAAACTTCCACCCACGCCTGACAAAGGGCTATTTTCTCATCTTTTGTCCAAGGCGTCACTTGCCTCTTTGGTCGTACATCTTGTTCGGGCGGTTCACCACCTCTACATACCACCACTCCTGCCGCCCGTTGTCCTACCTCGACCACCATCTCTAGCCGCTGGACCACCTCTGCCACCACCCCTGCTTTGCCCTCGCTTATCTAGGGCTGGTTGTTGCGTATTTGGAATTACAAAATCCGGAGACGGGGGTGGTATTTGGCTAAGATTATCTTCGAGTTCGGTATTCGTCCCAAACCCGTCTTCATCTAGGAACTTCATAGCCGGTTGGTAACATCCTTCCCATTATGATTGATCCATTTTTTTGAAGATTGAAGATTGTTTTTTATTGTTTAGTGTTTGAAGATTATTTTTGATTGTTTAAAATGATTAAAAAATAGTTTTTTTTTTTTTATAAATAGCCAAAACTAGCCGTTGGTCAATGGCTAGTTGGCTGCCAACGGTCGATTTTGACTTGCTATCACACGCGAGTACACTAGCGTCCACTCGCTCGCACGGTCGTTAGCCCATGTGTGTTGTGGTTCAAGCTAGACACGTGAATCAAGTTGTGGCTCGCGACATCTCGCTCACATGCCACAACACATAGTCTTAGTACATTGTCCCCGGTCCATTTTTTCTTTTTCAAGCTAATTAATAAAAAAAAATGTCAAACTAACAATAAAAGAAAGAATAACGAATAAGAGTAAGGGTCAGGGGATGGGCACGTGGTGGTTGTTGATTTTATGGTGCCTATGGTAAGTTTTAATATTAAAAATGATTTTATTAAATAATCTGATTTTTTTCTTAAATAGGTCCTTTCGTATAATAATACATTTAATTTAAGGTTGGTGATAATTAAACCCTCTGCTTTCTATTTTTACCTCCTTCAAAACGTCTCGCTATGGTCATAGCGAGACACTTTGAATCACATCATGGTACTAGGGATGAGCTCGGGACGGGATCGGTACCGAACCGATACCGATCCCGACAATACCGATACCGAAAAGTCCAAAAACCCAATACCGATCCCGATACCGAACACATACGGTACGGTACGGTATCGGTTCGGTATCAATACGGTACCGGTATGGTATCGGTATTTTGCCTTAAAATACCAATACCGTACCGATCCCGTACCGATACCGATAATACCGAAACCGAAAATCCATAAATATGGATACCGATACCGATCCCGAAACCCCTCGGTTCGGTATCGGTTCGGTACGGTATCGGGATTGGGACGGGACGGGATCGGTATTCGGGCTTGAATGCTCATCCCTACATGGTACTAGGTTGACTGCTTTATTGGGAAAAAAAACAACTTTAAAGCATCTCTCTATGGCCATAGCGAGATGCTTTAAAGTATGAGGGATGAATCTGAACATTTTGGGATGAATCTGGACATTTGGGGGGCAAAGCGTCTCTCTATGACTATAGAGAGGCGCTTTGGCCATTTAAAAAAAATAATTGATTTAATTAGATTTAAATGGTTTTACTTAATTAAAAATTTATTTTAATTCATTTTTAATTGTTTTAAATTGTTTCAAATCAAAGAAAAATTAGTTTGAGGCGTTTCAGTTCGTTTATTGCTCGTTGGTGGTTTTCAGAACAAACAGCCGAGTATGAACAACTTGCATAAATCTATGTACATAACACATAAAAATGTGCAATCAATACCATGTTTTATCAAATTACAAATTTTACATCTCTAATTGATATACTGGACTTTCGGACCTTTTTTATGCGTTTTGGTTCGTTTAATTGCTTGTTTCAGAACAAACAGCCAAGTATGAACAACTTTCATAAATCAATGTACATAGCACATGAAATATGCAATCAATACCATGTTTTATCAAATTACAAATTTTACATCTCTAATTGATATACAGTACTTTCAGACATTTTTTGACGCGTTTTGGTTCGTTTAATTGCTTGTTTCATAACAAACAACCGAGTATGAACAACTTTCTGAAACGAGTAATTAAACGAACCAAAGCGCATCAAACAAGGTCTGGAAGTCCAATATATCGATTTGAGATGTAAAATTTGAAATTTGATAAAAACATGGTATTGATTGCACACTTCATGTGTTATGTACATAAATTTATGAAAGTTGTTCATACTTAACCGTTTGTTCTGAAAACCACCAACGAGCAATAAACGAACCGAAACGCCTCAAACTATTTTTTCTTTGATTGAAAACAAGTTATAACAATTAAAAATGAATTAAAATATTTTTTTTAATCAAGTAAAACCATTTAAATCCAATTAAAACAATATTTTTTTAAAGGGGGGGGGGGGCAAAGCGCATCTCTGTGGTCATAGCGAGGCGCTTTACCCCCCAAATGTCCAGATTCATCCCCAAAATGTCAAGATTCACCCCCTACTTCAAAGCGTTTCGCAATGGCCATAGAGAGGCACTTTGAAGTTATTTTTTTTGTTTTTCTCGATAAAGCAGTCAACCTTGTACCATGATGTGACCTTTCTATGGTCATAGCGAGACGCTTTGAGGGGGGTTGAAAATAGAAAGCAGGGGGTGGCCGGGTGGGAATAGATATTAGAAATCAACATTAACTGAAATACATTAAGTATAATTTGTTTAGGAAAACATCAGAGAATTTAATCATTTATGGTTCGAGAAAGGATAACACGAAAACACTGACACGAATCTAAAATAAAATTCATGTATTCAAGTTTAGTTTTTACATTTCACGTGACACGAGTTATGTCTGTGTCAACCCGTATAAGGCTATTGTTTTCTAAGTTTTTAAATTGTGTTTTATACAATAACTTAAACTTTTTAGCAATTATTATTTTTAATGCAAAGTTTTAAATTTTAAAAGTAATTAATATAGCATTTACATGATTGCTTAAGAAAAAATAATAATATGTAAATTCATAATTTGAAACTTTAATACGTAGGAATAAAATAATTTGTTTCGGTCAAACGGTATTTGTTTGTGTAAACCCATAAGTCTACACATGTTTTATTCCGGTTCCTGTTTGACACAATTTTTTTGTTTTGCCAGGTTTGATTAGGCAATCATGAACACAACTTTTTGATATATAGAACTATCCTAGACTTTTTCTTTCTTTTTTTTTCCCAAGAGTTTTAGGATTTATACATCGTCTGACATCATATTTGAGGTGTGTGACATAATATTCTGAGGTATGTGGTACCCTCTTATTGATGTGTGATGTGGATCAGGATGCATGATTCCTAATCAATATTGTTCCTAAATGCCTTTTTCAAAAGGTTTTAAAATTCATACACCCAAATTGTACCATAAACTTTTATTCAACCTCATCAACGAGATCCTCATAGCAAGATGCTATAATGATCACAAATATCCTACATTTATTCGACTGAAATGACGAATTGATCTCTCAACTAGGTTCTATAAAAACGAAAAATATGCATCGTTTTAGTTTTATCGGATGTCCACATATTAGCTAGGTTTTCACATTTTTATTCTTTCTTAAATCATTAATTTGTTAAAGTTTTCAATATACCAAAAACAGCTATTATTCTAAATAAAAAAAAAAACCATATTATATGAAATAAGAAAATAACAATAAAGAAAAAAACGGCCTTCTAAATTTCAACATATCACCTTAAACACGTAAAAAAAAGTAAACAATTAAAAAAAAAAAAAAAACAGCTAAAGACACCTCACGACACACGCGCTTTGTGTGTGTGGACATGTCAGCACATCCTGCAACAAAAAAATATCAAACTCACAGCTATCACCCACCCTTACCCCCCCCCCCCCCCCCCACCCCCTACCCCACCCTCGCGCGGAAATTTTTAACCCGAATCGAATAATCACTACTTTTTTCTTCCTAAACACCACAAATCAATCCATCCAACTTTTTTCCATTAGAATCTCTCAATCTGTAAGTAACTCTCATTTTATTATTATTATTATTATTCTCCAAAATGCAGATTATTTGTTTTTTTATTTTTCAATCTGTAATCAGATTTTCATTTCCGATGCTTACGTTGATCTATATTTGTTTGTTAGATTGTTAGGATTCTGTTATGAAGGGTTGAGGTTGAGTTTATATATATAAATCTGGATGAAATGTTGTGCCAAAAGAGTGAGCATGTGCCGTTATCCGTGTTGTTGAAGCGTGAGTTGGTTAATGAGAAGGCCGATAGGCCCGAGATTGTTTCTGGTGAGGCTAATCAGTCTAAAAAAGGAGAGGATTATTCGTTGATCAACACCGATTGCCATCGGGTTGTTGGAGATTCTGTTACTACTTATTCTGTCTTTGGGGTATGTTATGTTATGTTATTGTTAGTCTTGTACATTTATATATTTTATTAGCATTTTTTGCATTGTGTTGTTGGAAAATAAAAACAGGTAGGAGACGACGCGATGAAATGAGTCGTTACTTGTTTGTAACGTTTTTTATATGTTTTATGTACTAACAAGGAAAAAGGATGAAGCCTAGGATCTTAGTTTTATGTGTTTAAAAAATATATATATATACAGTTGTGTAGTGTGCTTTTTATTTAACAGGTTTAATCGGTGAATTTGAGCTAGATGAGAAAATTAGGGTTTTAGAAATGTTTGACCAGGCGTTTTTAGCTTGTGGCAAAACAGGTTTAATTGTGTTAAACAGGTAAGAGACGACACGATTAACACTGGTGTTAAACATGAAAACGAGTCGTTTAACTACCTAGGCTCCTATTTTTTTTTTATTTTAAAAACAAATATAAAGTTACATAGTGTATTTTTCATTAAACATGTTTGATTGTGTTATAAGTAGGTTAGGAATTGGCGGCCTGCTTTTTGTTGTTGTGTGTTGACCTGATTTGGTTTGCAGATATTTGATGGGCATAATGGGTCTGCAGCAGCTATATATACTAAGGAGAACCTTTTGAACAATGTTTTGTGTGCGATTCCAGCTGATCTTAACCGTGATGAATGGGTGGCAGCGTTGCCTCGGGCTTTGGTGGCTGGGTTTGTGAAAACTGATAAAGATTTTCAAGAAAAAGGTAATGGCGAGTTTCTTGTTTGCTTTTGTTTTTAGAAATTGTATGTGTTGGATGGCTGTGACTTGATATCATTGTCTTAACGTATACCTGGATTTTGAAGATAATGTAGTAGCCCCATCGTAGGTCTTCATTGTAATTGTCTTAACGTTAGTACTTGGACCTGATATAGTGTGTGTGTGTGTGTGCAAACTTAGTAAGTACGGTCGCGATCATGTTGACGCATGTAACTGCTTGTATTGATTTATTAAACTTTTAATTTAGTAACGAGTGACCAGTAATCTGCATAAGGAACTGTAAGCTTGCCTTATTAAGACCTAGTTCTCTCATGTTCTATCAAGGAAACAATCATCTTACCACTTCAAGGGCCAATGGTGGTAGTTGAGATCTCTGTGGAGCTGTAATGTGTACAATCTTATTGTTTTGGTGCTAAAAGTATTAATGAATCGTCTTCCTATATTTACTAATTAGATTGTGGTTTCTATATGAATTGCGTTTCGATGTACTTTGCTCTAAATAAACTTATTTTTTCTAGTATTCATAATGAGGCACCCTTGTGTTCAGATTTGATTGTTAGAAAATTGAAAGCGTCAAAGCGGATCCCTCTGAGCTCTTAATATTTAGGTTTGACCCCTTTGTATTAAATTAGGTCTAACTTACTGAGTTGTTAAAGCAACATTCAATCTTTTAAATGTCACATATATATGACACGCCAGCCCTCGTCCCATTGATGTTAATAGATCGCCTTTTTCCGTAATAGGATTATGTTTCAAGTATAAATAGGAAAAAGTTGTAAATTTTATGTTCATTGAAGGTTATGTTTATATAAACCTTTTGTTTGCTTGTGGTTTACAAAAACAGATCCTTTGAGGAAAGGTAATAAAAGCGAGGGGGATTATCATAGAAATCCTCCTCCGAAGGCAATGTATCTTTTTATATCATCTCCTTAGATTCTATGCTATTCCAAAAGGTGAAAGCACTAAACCTTTTCAACTGTTATGGGTCTTATGGGCAGTGGGTATTGCTCAACTCTGTATGATTATCATCCCAAATTGAAAAAGGAAAAGAAAGACGTAAAATAACACAGGGTGGTGGTTGGTGCTTGACCAGTTTTATATCATTGCAGACTTGCAGTACAGCATACCATATTACCATATATGTTAGTGGATGTAATAATAACTGTAGCATATGGCCTGATTTTTTTTTCCTAATCTAATATCTTTATTGGTGAGGCTACCGAAGTTGCTAAAGCCTTAGACATTATCCGGCTAGAGGGGCCATCCTTGGGGCTTCAGCTTAATATTAAGAAAACAGAGGTGTTTTGGCCGTCTTGTAATGGGGTGAAACTTCAGGAGGGGCTTTTTCCCAACGGGATTGGTAGGCCAGAAAAAGGGGTGAAGCTCCTCGGAGGGGCTGTTAGCCGTGACCCTTATTTTATCCGCGGATTGGCAAGGCGGAGGGCATCGCGCGCTGTTGAACTCATGCAACTCTTGCCCTGCCTTGGGGATCCCCAGAGTGAACTCCTCCTGCTCAGGTCATGTATGGGGGTTGCTAAGTTGCTTTTTGGGTTACGGACCTGCCAACCCTCCATGATGGATGAAGCAGTATCATGTTTTGACAAGGGTTTACGGGAAGCCATTGAAGACATAGTGGTATGTGGGGGGCCTTTCTTTGGTGACCTACAATGGCGGATGACGTCTTTGCCGATGCGTGTGGGAGGATTAGGGCTCCTCTCTGCGAAGGATGTCGGCATGTATGCGTTTGTGGCGTCACGAGCTCAGTCCTGGAACCTTCAAGACCACATCCTACGAAATAGCGGGGTTTTCGGCGCAGACTTGGACTACGTGCAGGCCCTCGAAAAGCTAAATGACTATCTCCCAGGTTTTGATATTGGCGGTTTTTCTAACAAGGACACCGCCCCCCCAAAGCCTCAGAAAACTTTGGCGAATGCCCTTTATGGCAAAATCGCTCAGAACCTGGGTGAAGTTTTTGGTCTGTCCCCCCGTCAGAGGGCAGTTATTGAATGCCTGCAAACCCCCCACGCCCAAGATTTCCTAACTGTTATCCCGATCGAAGGTTTAGGCCAAAGCATGTCCGCTATTGAATACAGGGCCATTCTTAAATATCGTCTGATGATCCCAATGTACCAGGAGGATGACATCTGTCCGATGTGTCGTAAGGCCTGCCTGGATGAATACGGGGAACATGCGGTTCATTGTAAGGAGTTGCCCGGTTTTAAATATCGGCATGATTGGGTTCGAGACATTCTGTGGGACATTTTAAGACGGGCTGGGATCTCAGCCAAGAAGGAGGCCCCTGTAAACTTCCTCTCGGATCCAGCAGAAGGGAGATCCACCCTACGACCAGCAGATCTCCTTGTCTTTGGGTGGGCCGGGGGGAAGCATGCTTGTGTTGACCTGACGGGTGTATCTCCCCTAGTTGGGTTGAGGGATAGTGGCTTTGTTGCAGGGCAAGCGGTCCGGAAAGCAGAGGCAAAGAAGGTAGAAAAACATGCTAAAGCCTGCGAGGAGAACCAACACGTTTTTGTACCTTTGGCTTTTGATACCTTTGGCTCATTGGCACCGGAGGCTACCCGTTTCCTGACCAGGGTCCAGCGGGTTATTCACAGTAGTGTCTCGGCTCCGGGTGGACATGGTTATGTTTTTAGTAGATTAGGATTTGCTATCCAGAAAGGGGTGGCGGCGCAGCTTGTTGCCCGCCTGCCCGCTATCTTAATGTAATTTTCTTTGTCCTGGAATGTAAGTAGTTTAATGAAAAAAAAAAAAAAAAAAAAAAAAATATCTTTATGGTTATTATATCATGTGTGTGCATACTATGTACTACATGTATACTAAATATGCGTACATGTTATGTATGCAGCTCAAAGGTCAGGGACAACTGTAACCCTTGTAATTATCGAGGGATCTATTGTTACAGTGGCATCGGTTGGGGATTCCCGCTGCATTCTTGAATCCGCTGATGGGGCAATATATTATCTATCAGCAGATCACAGACTTGACTCCAATGAAGAAGAGTAAGTCCATGAAACTCACGTGATGTATTCCTAGTGTTTCTTTGGATTGAATATTATTTTAATTATATCATCATTCATTCATTATTTATTTATTCTCTTATCCCGCAGGAGGGAACGTGTCACGGCAAGTGGTGGTGAGGTTGGCCGGCTTAATACTGGTGGTGGTACCGAGGTATTTTATATTTTTCTCACCGTAACTCCATACATCCATTGTTTTTGGTAATACACTCACTTTTAACAAAGTGTGAATTTTAGACTCATCATGAATCTAACATGAAATTCGCGGGGTATGGCTTTAGTCTAAGCGGGTCCGTGCCCGTTTTTGGTCGAACTGGTGGAGTAGAACACGTTTAGCTAAACGTATCGTGTTTGGATCGACATGTTGTTATAATTCTTAAAAACAAAATATGTTCTTATTGGCTATATTATCCCAGAATTTAAATGATAAAAATAAATGAGCATGTAAGTTTCTAATTATAGAGTATTTATATGTAAAAAATAAAATATAATGTTTGGGTTAAGCGGCCCATGTTCGTATAAACATGCAAAAAACTTGTGTTCTGTTGGGGTTCATGTGTTAAACACGATTTGGGGTTTGTGTTGGACTGTTGGCTTCAATCTGTGAACACGATCCTTCAGTACCGCTACTTTTAAGTTTTAACCTAATGTATGTTCTATTTCTAATTGATTTGGAAAAAAAATTCTAAAAGAGTAGAAACTTAATTACATCATGTCTACATCTGTGTATTTTTTTAGTAAGATATATAAAATCTTTCAGCATGTTCGAATTAAAATATTAATCACTTAACCAAGAAAGTACTTAAAGAAGAGTACACGTTGAAATTGCTTTATTCGTTTTTCTTATCAAAACATTATCTTTTGTTGTTAGATTGGGCCTTTGAGATGTTGGCCTGGGGGCTTATGCCTTTCACGATCTATCGGAGATCGGGATGTCGGGGAGTTCATTGTTCCGGTACCTTATGTTAAGCAAGTGAAGGTTAGTTTCTCATCTTGGTGCATAAATATCATAATATTGTATATTAAATGATGTAACCTGCCCTGGCCCACCTGTTTTCCAGGTTTATGTAAACATGATTGAATTTTCTGATATGTGAGCTGCAGCTATCCTCTGCTGGTGGGAGGCTTGTTATCGCAAGTGATGGTGTGTGGGACGCTCTTTCTGCAGAAGAGGCTCTAGAGTGCAGTCGTGGGTTGGCACCCGAAGCAGCAGCAGCACATATTGTTAAGGTGCGTTTGATATAAAAAGGCTTAACTTTCTCTGAACATTGAATTTTAAATCATGTAAAATGAATTGGATCGATTTGAATGATTACCATGGAGAGGGAATCCTCTATATATACAGATGAGAAACCCTAATAATACAATGTACAGGAAGCTGTACAATTGAAAGGATTACGGGATGATACAACCTGCATTGTCATTGATATACTACCTCCCGAAAAGACAAACCATCCATTGCAACCACCAAAGAAGACAGGAAAGCGCGTATTCAAGGCCATGTTCCGGAAAAGGAGTACTGAGGAGCCACCTAAGCTCCATGATGAAGAAGGATATTTTGACCCAGATTTGGTGGAGGAGCTAGTGGAGGAAGGATCCGCTATGCTGTCTGAACGGTTTGTACATTATACATATAGTTCATAACGTTGTGTTAGCAGGCGGGTATGGCTCGTTATAACCTTCTTTCTGGTTTGCAGGTTAGATACGAAATACCCGCTGTGTAATGTTTTCAGGCTGTTCATTTGTGCGGTGTGTCAAGTTGAAATGAAACCCGGGGAAGGGATTTCAATACACCATGGATCTAGCAATACAAGGGGAAACTCGAGGCCATGGGATGGTCCTTTTCTTTGCGTTAGCTGCCATCAGAAGAAAGACGCCATGGAAGGGAAAATGCCATCCACAAGTAATATTTGTTTCTTTTCGTATATTCTCTCTTCTTTGTCATTCATAGATTACAAAATAGGTGGATCAGACGGGTAGGGTAAGTTCCAAAAGTGGTATCTTTCAGTGCTAATCTAAACGCTTTGGATTAGCTTGCAAACATGCTTTTGTTCATTTTGTAATACTTTTTGTAGATAATTGTTACCAAATTTTCCCTAACGTGTTCTAATTGTTACCAAATTTTGACTGATTTGACGCATCTAACATATTTTAAATTAAGCTTTACCCAAACAACCCGTTCACAAGAAGATGGGTAGAAAGTGTCATTTGTAGTGTTCTTTAATGTTTTTTTCATCTAATCATCCCTTCATGTTGTATTATTGCCAGATTTGCGATACAATAGCGACAGTGATTGATGTCAAATTGGTACACCAAAAATACTCACAATTGTTTCTGAGCATAGTAGCATATCTCCAAAGCCCATAAAGATTGTCAAGATAGGGGTTGACTTTTGACTTTTAAAAAAAAGTCTTTTAAGATTGTGCCAAATATTGTTGGTTCATGATGATCCTTCTGATTAATTCCCTTAAAACATCAGATTAGTATTGTAATCTGTAGTTATATGAACGTTTTCTGAACGATTATGGCTAGTGTTTCCCTGATTTGCGTTGATCTAACATTGACCTTTACAGATTTGCAGCTTCCCCGGATGCTGTCACATTTTTCTTACAAAAGATTTATAGTTTTTATAATTTTAATGTAAAAGTACATTTATGCTCCAACTACAGACTGAACCATTCCCCATAATTTGCAGTCTTAAAGTAAAATACCATCTCCTTCAGTCATTGTTTAATATTCATTTTCGATATTATAAAACCATTCAGTTATGTTTTCGGTTTCCCATTTTAAGGTTTTAAACTGCACCTGCACCTAACCTTCCTCCGCCTACTCCCCTGCACCGGCACCTCACCCTCCCCTGCACCGGCACCTAACCTTCCTCCGCCTCCTCCCCTGCACCGGCACCTCACCCTCCTCTGCCTCCGCCTCCTTCCCCTTCATCGCCGGAACTGAAACCCACCTCCCCTTACAATTCACCACCGGAACTGATACCCTTCCTTACCTCCCTACCATACCCACCGACACCCATTCCCACCTCACCGGGCACCAAACCCTCTAACACCAAAATCCCAACGGTCACTTTTTCAATTCATTCGACCATTTGACCTAAGCTTTCCTTCGACCTTTTGACCTAAGCTTTCCTTAGACCTTTTGACCTAAGCTTTCCTTCGACCTTTTGACCTAAGCTTTCCTTCGACCTACCTTGTCTTTCCTTTTTGGTTATTTAAAAGAAGCTTAAAAAAAAAAATAACATGGAATTGTAAAATTGGGTTGAGAGCAATCTGACATATATCTATATAATTGGATTTCAATTTTATAGGGTGACTTTTGTCCTCTTATTAAAATATTATAATAATAAAAATTTACTTGTGTGATCTAGAAAGGGGCACGGTCCATGTAGCCTCTCGCAGCTAAATCCATGCCTTCCTCTCGTAGGCAGCGTCGACGTCCTAATTTGGTGGCCATACCTTGCATTGCTGATGCAACACACCCGTGCCCCTTTAAATTTTTTCACTCTTGCAAATTCGGTATATCAAGCAGCTCCCGGTTGCTTGCTCACCTTAAACGCGACCATTTAGGGTGGGACGACGGTAGGGACGCTTTGCGGGATGCAATTTCTAGGGACCTAAGTCTCTTTGGAGAGGTCGGGGAAGCCTTGCGGAGTATTGATCAGTGGTTGTGTGCGCGGTGCATGTCCCTGCATGCTCTCAGCAGGGGGTGTCACCACGAAGATGGAGTCATGAAGTTCTCCCATAATTCCAACAGTGTCGATGATTTCATTTTGGGTATCCCCAAGCCCTGCCCACCGGTATCACAAAATGTTCATAATCCTGAGCCCGATGGGAGGTTGGCTGTTGATATTGGCCTTTTGGAACAACTTTTCGCTTTGCCGTTAGCGACTGTCAAAAGCATTCCATCCTCTTGTCGGATGGCGTTTGCTCAGGCGTTAACTGGGACCTTGCGTAGAGTTGTGGCTACCCCTGGGTCTGTTGAGGCTTGGGTAAAGCTGTTGTTATTGCCTCGTTGCACTCTACATGTGATACGACCATCCTCTAGGCAAGAGCGGCGGTCTGGGAACCGCAAATCATTACAGTGTAGCAGTATTATGAGGGCCTTAGCTATTTGGAAAGACGGCAATGGGATTGAGGAGCTTGCCCTCCCGCTCCTAATGCAATCTGCTGAAGGGCTAGTGAGCAGGCCCAACACCCGGCCTGCCTCTGATAACGGTGGCAATGTCAAGCAATGTCTGCGGAAGGTCGCTGATGGCCATTTCACAGCCGCAGTTAAGGTTCTATGTTCCTCCGGGGTTGCTCCATTTGGGGATTCCACCTTGAAGGCCCTGATTGATAAACACCCCGTCACCGATCCCCCAGCATTGCCTAATGTCTTACCCTCTGAGGGTGCCCTTCAGGTCGACGCGGATTGTGTGTTACGAAATATTAAATCCTTTCCGAAAGGGACGTCATGCGGGAGGGATGGCCTTAGAGCTCAACATATCTTGGATGCACTTTGTGGGCAGGGGTCCTCGCCACCTTCTGATCTGCTCTTGGCTATCACCGACGTGGTTAACATCTGGTTGGGGGGGCTTTGCCCTAAGGGCCTTGCTGAGTTTATTGCATCTGCCCCCCTGACTCCGTTACTTAAGCCCGATAATGGGATTAGGCCTATCGCGGTTGGGGGCATTTGGCGAAGGTTAGTCTCTAAAGTAGCTATGCGTAAAGTCGGGAAGGAGATGGCGACATACTTGGGTGATCATCAATTTGGGGTTGGAGTTCCCAATGGGGCTGAGGCCATCCTTCACAGTGCGAACAGATTTCTGAATGCATTTCACGATAAAGGATCCATGGTCATGCTCACGGTCGACTTTTCGAATGCCTTTAACTTAGTTGACAGGACGATTCTTTTGCGGGAGGTGAGCGTTCGCTGCCCATCTATTTACCCTTGGGTTCAATTTCTTTATGCCCAACCTGCTAGGCTTTATGTGGGTGATACTTGTATGGGGGCATCCACCGGGGTCCAGCAGGGGGACCCATTAGGGCCGCTTCTTTTCGCGCTTGTCCTGCACCCATTGGTTCGTCGGCTGGAGGAGTGTTGTTCCCTTCCATTCCATGCTTGGTACCTGGATGATGGTACGATTATGGGAGAGGCCAAGGAAGTGGCTAAGGCTTTTGATATCATCCGAGCTGAGGGACCGAATTTGGGCCTTACGCTTAATATTAAGAAATCTGAAGTTTTTTGGCTATCGTGCGACGGAGCGAAAGAGAGGCATGGTTTATTTCCTAGCGAGATAGGGAGACCAGAGGGAGGTGTTAAGCTCCTAGGAGGGGCCGTCAGTCGGGATGAGGGGTATATTAGCTCTTTGGTCATTAAAAGGGCTAAGAAGGCAACAGAACTAATGCTCTCTCTGCAGAAGTTGAGGGACCCCCAAAGTGAACTTTTGTTGCTTCGTTCATGTATGGGCGTTGCCAAACTGCTGTTTGGCCTTCGGACATGTCCACCGGCCATGGCCAATGAGGCTGTATCCATTTTTGACAAAGGCCTTCGTGAAGCGGCGGAAGATATTGTGGTTTGTGGAGGGGCGTTCTTTGGGGATTTTCAATGGCGGTTAGCGTCTTTGCCGATTCGGTTGGGAGGGCTTGGTCTTTGTTCGGCAGAGGACGTGTCTGCCTATGCTTTTGTGGCCTCTCGGGTGCAGTCCTGGGACCTTCAAGACCACATCTTAAGGAATAGCGGGTTGGTGGGGATGGACTTGGATTATGAGCTTGCCTTGGACAACATTCGCAGCTCTCTCCCGGACTTCGATTTAGGCGGGTTTATGGATAAGGACACCGCCCCCAAAAAACCTCAAAATATTTTGGCGAGTGCTTTTACCGGTAAAACCCTTCAAACCATGGGAGAAAAGTTTTCCATGTCCCCACGCCAGAAAGCTGTGCTTGAATGCCTTAAAGGAGCGCATGCCCAAGATTTTTTGACTGCCCTTCCCATCGATGGGCTTGGACAACACATGTCGGCTGTTGAATATCGGGCTATCCTTAAGTATAGACTCATGATTCCCATGTTCCCAGTTGATGAGCCGTGTCCAGTGTGCAAAAAGGCATGTTTAGACAAATTTGGGGAGCATGCCCTTCACTGTAAAGAGCTGCCAGGATTTAAATACAGGCATGACCTGGTCAGGGATGTCTTATGGGACGTCTTACGAAGAGCAGGGATTTCAGCTAGGAAAGAAGCCCCGGTTAATTTTTTGACGGATCCACTTGAGGGGCGGTCCACCCTAAGACCAGCGGATGTCCTTGTGTTCGGGTGGGCACAGGGAAAACACGCGTGCGTTGATCTCACAGGGGTGTCTCCTTTGGTGGGACTGCGGGATTCGGGGTTTGTGGCAGGGCAAGCAGTCTTAAAGGCTGAATCCAAGAAAGTTGACAAACATGAAGCTGCTTGTCTTGAAAACCAACACGTCTTTGTGCCCTTTGCTTTTGACACATTTGGGGGCCTTGCTCCCGATGCAATCCGGTTTTTAGATCGAGTGCAGAAGGTGGTGCAGAGTAACTCTCCTGCGGCCAAGGACACAAGCTTTATATTTAATAGAGTAGGCTTTGCTATTCAAAAAGGGGTTGCGGCGCAGCTTGTTGCCCGTCTACCCGTGCCTTACTTGTAATTCTTGTTGCTTTTAGTATGAAATGAAATCTATTAGAAGGCTAAAAAAAAAAAAAAAAATAAAAATAAAAAATATTTTTGATTAACTCCACATTCAGTCATTGACGTAAAATGACTGCTTACTATAATAAATGAATGTTGTCATTATGATTTTTGTATACACCTTATCTTTTGTTCCTCGTTGAGGCGTAGGATTAAGATTAAGGATTACTAGGGGAGGGGTTGAACGTGTTGTAGGTTTTAGGGGCTTAGACTTGTCTTACATTGTTTGGTGGTCTTTAAGTGATTTGTGTATCTATGGGTAAATGTTGTTTTATCATGACATTTTCTTTGTTCATTTTCTTTGTTTTACTACGTGACGTTTTCACCATTTCTTTCATTTCCGGTACATATCTATTACTCTATTTTTAGTATTGTTTGCTCATTGATGGGGTGCTATTGAGCTGGGGGGTCTCTTCGGCTAGTTTCCTCCCATATTTTTTACACCTCTTTTTACACATTTTTTATTACACCCATTTTTTACACCCCCTTAGATTTGAACTCCCAAACTCTGTTAAGAAAGGATTTTCAGTCTACCACTCCACACCACAAGGGTGGGGGCTTATTATTGTTCTTGTTAATTAGAAGCTATACAATTCTTATGAATTAAGAGATTATAAACTTGAATTGTTGTTGATACAGGAAACATAAAAGAAAAAGAATAAAGTTTGCTTTTAGAAAGGATGTCTAACAAGTCTTTTTAAATTTGTGCATTCACTAAGTTGATCAAGTCTCATTGCTATTTGCATGTTCTATCCATGAGTTTTTGGCCCATTGGTGACAATAAAATTCTCGAACTTTAGCCCAAGTCATTCATTTTTAGGAAGTTAAAAATTTTCAAGTTCAAGCTTTGTATTAGGTTAATCGACCCACCGCCGAACCAAATCAATTTTTAAACCGGCTATACCATAAATTGTTGCACATCGTTTTAGCTTAACTAGGCATGAACAAGATCAAGTTGTAGTTGAGTTCCATATGAAGGTTGTTGCGCTTGCTGCTGGACGATTCAAAGATGTGATCATTCCAATCAAAACTAAGATTGTTGATCCAAAAACAATTTCTAGTGATGATGGGATCCTCCTAGGAACAAGTTTAGCAGGTCTTGCAACCTTGAAGCAAATTGATCCACAATAGATTAATGTCAATGAAATGCAACAGCCATTGAACACATTTTGGGTGCAATAGGGGTGTTTTATGTTGTTACTCTACTGCTTGAGATAAAACGTCATGAAAGAGACTTTCAATCCTCTGGACGGTTTCAAATGTAGGTGGTTTATGTTCAATTGCCTTGATATTATTCTTATCGATGGTAGTTAGTTCTTGAGGTCAAGAACTCTTTATGGGGAAGTATTGTTATGGTCGAAAATCGAAATAGTGTACAGTCTATTATGTTAAAAGTGTAATATGTTAAAAGTATAATAGTTGGAGGGCCTTTCTATAATAATTGATTGATTTTATTACCATTTTTTGTTCTTTAAGAAGATTTGGAGTGTGTATCACACGGTCAATGAAAGAATGAATTCCTAATCATATGTCACTTTATGTAGACAAATAGTGATAAAGTATACGTTTGATTTGACTCATGTAAAGTATATAAGTCGGTCAATCAAACATGACTTGACTTGTTTGACAGGTTAAAAACATATGTTTTAGAACTAAACTATTCTAACCCGTAATACAAACTCCATTCAATACAAAATAATGAGTATCTCGAACGGTCTAATCCATCGAAATTCCATTAGTAGAGCCTTAATCGAAGAAACGTTGTCCATAAATTTTCGTTAAAATCAGTTTTTATTTTTCTTCTTCTTTTTGGATTCTTGGGATCCTTTAACGGATTTTTTTAATGGTACTCATCTATTTAATATTTTTTAAAAGGTAAATTTCATTCAAATACAAAGCCATAAACAATCCTCAAAACGGGGATCATCGGGCCAAGCAAAATTACATCGAGTTCAAAGGATTATTACACCAATTGTTTCAATCGATCCCTTGCAATCTAGATCTATGACGAAGGCAAAAAAACGAAACGGACTTAATAGATTGCATGACTTAGAGCATGTTTGGCTCTCCTTATTTCCACCTCCTTATAATTTATAACTTTTCCAAAAAGTTAATAAGTTACAAAAAGTGTTTGGCAAAAGGAAAAAGACTTTTTGTTTTAACTTTTTGTAAGCCTATAATAAGTTGTTTTGGAAAAGTAATGGAGAAGTGACTTTTTGAACCTCCTTATAACTTATTTGATAGTTATTTACCTACATGCCCTTATTATATCCTTACACCTTCCCTCTTTATACCTTTTTTGGTCATTTTACCTAAATAAGTTAAACCAAACACTTTTTTACAAACTAACTTATCAACTTATTGTTTTTTCCCACCATATAAGCAATCCAAACACTTTTTTAAAAACTCCTTTTTAAAAAGTCATAAGTTAATAAGTCTTTTTAACAAAAAGTCCTTTTTGCCTCAAATAAGTTTATCCAAACATGCCCTTAATAGTATTTTACCGCCTACTAAAATAATTATATTTTAAATGATACTCATTAAACAAATTAGTATGTAGATATGTGTACAGACAAAACTACTAGTCATCCAAAATCAGGTTTTGTTCTTATACCTTCTTTTTTAGCCACATCTTCGAAAAAATATCATTTGCATATATTCGGTAATTGAAGATACGTTTTCAAAGATGCTTTATCGAATAAGAAGATAAGATCCCTCTCTCCTCTAACCTTCGACGCCTTCAAAACCCTTCACGTTGTTCGCCTTCAACCCGACCTCAATCGTGGCTCAGATCTAGTCACTTCCTCTATCTTCGGAGAAGACTACCAAGAAGCCAACAACTTTGTGTCTCTGGCTAATCAATAAACAAAGGAAAAAGAAGAAAAAAAGAAAAAAATTCAACCAATCCATAAAAGCCTTACCTCAAGTGTGTGTGAATATAGTTGTTTTGTTTGTTGGAGGAAAACAGAGTAAAATATGAGGAAAAGTGAGGAAAATGTGAGTTTGTATTTATACTAAATGCGTTTTACAAAAACAAGTGTGTTTTACAAAAACCAAATGCGTTTTACAAAAACCAAGTGCGTTTCACAAAAACCAAGTGCGTTTTTTTTTTTGTAAAAACCAGTTTAAATAGTGTTTGAAAAACCAAATGCGTTTTATAAAAACCAAATGCGTTTTATGATTTTCTGTTTAACAGTTTCTGATCTTCGTCGTCTGAAACTTTTTTGAAAGCCATTTTTTTCTTTAATTCTTCTTCTATTATCAACATCGTTCGTTTCTGTGAATAATACATGCATTGATGGTGATTTTTCAATATGATTCTACTAATTTTATCAATTGAATTATCATGCTCTGTTTTTTTTCTATTTCTGCAAATACGTTTTGATTTTGTTTGTAATTAAATGTTTTTGGTTTTTTAATCATTCTGAACGTTTAATTGAGTTGAAAACGATGAAAAATCAGGTTCAATCGTTGAAAATATTTTGCATCGATTATGTCTGTTGTTACGATTTCACAAAAATTTAAACGCGTTTTTCCTAATTTATCCTTGGTTAGATTAACCCAAATATAATTAGGATTGTTAATTACCATCTTGCCACCGCCTAAATCTAATGGCTGAGAATGCTTCTTACACTTTGTATGTTAATAAACTTTGTACGTTATCTCTTCCCTAGTTTGCTTAACTTACGGGATCAATTTCCTATTTTTATGTATTTAAATAAAGGGAGGAGATAACATACAAAGTTTAGCATTCTCAGCCATTAGATTTAGACAGTGGCAAGATGATAATTAACAATCCTAATTATATTTGGGTTAATCTAACCAAGGGTAAATTAGGAAAAAAAAACGTTTAAATTTCTGTGAAATCGTAACAACATATATAATCGATGCAAAAAATTTCAAAGATTGAACCTGATTTTCATCGTTTAGAACTCGATTAAACGTTCAGAATGATTAAACAATAAAAAACATTCGATTACACACAAAATCAAAAGGTATTTGCAGAAATAGAAGAAAAACAGAGTATGATAATTCAATTATAAAATTAGTCGAATCATATTCAACAATCACTATCAACGCATGCATTATTCACAGAAATGAACGATGTTTATAATAGAAGAAGAATTAAAGAAAAAAATGGCTTTCAAAAAAGTTTTAGACGATGAAGATCAGAAACTGTTAAACAGAAAATCATAAAACGCACTTGGTTTTTTTTATAAACGCATTTAGTTTTTTAAACACTATTTAAACTGGTTTTTTACAAAAACGCACTTGGTTTTTGTAAAACGTACTTGGTTTTTGTAAAACACATTTAGTATAAACAAAACTCACATTTTTCTCACTTTTCCCCTATTTTCCTCTGTTTTCCTCTAACAAACAAACAACTATATTCACACACAGTTGAGGTAAGGTTTTTATGGATTTGTTGTTTTTTTTTTCTTTTTTTTCCTCTTTTTCCTTTGTTTTGTGATTAGCGAGAGACACGGAGATGTTGGCTTGGTTGTCTTCTCCGAAGATAGAGGGAAGTGACTAGATCTGAGCCACGATTGAGTTCGGTGTGAAGGCGAACAACGTGAAGGGTTTTGAAGGCGTCAGAGGTTAGAGGAGAGAGGGAACAGTGAGGCTTTGGTCCGACGGCTGGGTCAGGTGGTGGTGGTGGTTATTGAACGATTTGAAGGAACATTACCCTTTTACCCTTTTAATCAACCAGAATTGGGTTAGTTAGAGTTAAATAGGGTTTACACGTGTCAAGCTGTGGTGGCTTCTTACACTTTGTACATTAAGGATACTTTGTATCCTATACTTTCTCTTAAATAAATTAGAAGTATGCATGCGCCATGTGGCGTGTAACACGGATATTGCCATGGGTGTGTATTGTGTAAGGTTTGGTTTGGTTCGGTTTAGTTCAATTATTAATCTTAACCGAAATCAAATAATCCGTTAATCTATTTTATTATCGGATTTTGACCAATCTGTTTGGTTTATTTGGTTAGATTGTTGGTTTTCTGTTCAGTTTAGTTTCATTTAATTACCAAAACGTATCCTGGGCTAATTTTTTTTCATTGAAATACATGAAACAGGGGTATAAATACATGAACGGGAGGTATAAAACATGATATAGAATGTTATAAAGTTATAAATATATGAAAATATGAATGGTTCGGTTAGGTTTTGTTAATTTCAGTTATCTGGGAATTAACAAAATATGATAACCAATTTTTGGTTGCTTCGGTTTTTTTGTTGATTTTGGTTTAGTTTTGACTTTTTTTGTTTGATTTCGTTTAACGATTTGGTTATTGCTCGTTATTAGACACCGTAATCATGTAACATATCATTTTTTTTAAATTAAAAACAATATAGCAATACCATACGCAAATTAAACAGAATAAATTGCTCATTTTTGTTGTAATTGTTTTTAATAAAGTATTAACGTATGAAAAAGTTATTGTCTTTTTAAAAATCTTACAGGTAGTCGGTTTAAAAATAAAGAACATAATTATTATTTAAATAATCAAAAGTTAAGAAGGAAGTAAAGGTGTAAATATTGTTTAAAAGAAAATTTAACCTCTTAAGCAAGTATATGTATTACTTAAAATTAAGATGTCCATGATTAATGTATTAGAACATACGTAGTGATCCACGAATTGGGCGTGAAAGGGGGCAATTAGCGCCCCTTTCACCTAGCTACACCGCCCCCTTGTGGGTTAAAGGGGTGTGAAAGCCTTCCAGTCGAAAATTTTCGCTCACGTGAAATGTTGTCCCATCCAATGAAATGCTGCCACGTGGCAGCTATAAAAAAAACTAACGTTCGATTTTATAACCGTTGAGGTATTTTTTTTAAAAAAATATTACACCACACTTGTTAGACCTTTCCCCCTTATCTAATCTAAATCATGATTTAATGGGTAATAATGTAATTACATTCCTAAATGTTACTTATAGAAGAGGATTCCAGCGTAGCTTACGCTGGCAGCCTAGCTTACGCCATGCCCTTTAAGGAAAAATCTGCCCAGTGGCCAGCGTAGCTTATGCTGGCAGCGTAGCTTACGCCAGATCCTTTCGGGAAATTCTGCCCAGTGGCCAGCGTAGCTTACGCTGGCAGCGTAGCTTACGCCAGACCCTTTCGGGAAATTATATCCAATGGCCAGTGTAGCTTACGCTGGAAGCGTAGCGTATGCCATACATTCCCATTAAGATGATGCAAGTATCAAAATAAATGGACATGAACTAAGTTCAAACAGACTTCAGACCTAGATACAAAGTTTAAACGTAGCGGAAAAGATAGTTAGTTGGACACAACATGTTCTAAAACAACACTACACCAAGACTTCCAAAGATGACATATTTAGTTCGGTTTGCTTGCTTGATCCTCCATCCGGGTGCCCCATCATACCTACAACCTGACAAGCACATAATATACAAGGTTAGTTAACTTGGAATGCAATTTAGAGCGACTATGGAAGTCCGTAAGCAACACAGTCTAGGTGAACGGGCCATTCGGTCATCACAGAAACTTTCTAACTAATTTTGTCCCGTCCGAACGTCCGTTCAAAACTTCTGATCTGTCCTTGGGTCAGTTTAAGCCACTTTCCTTAACTCGGTTGAGTGACTCGACCCTCGTAGACTCGTTCTAAGGCGATTCTACGATGATCTATGCCTTGGGCTCTACAATCAACTTGGGAATTGTCTATGCCTTGGTCTTACACATCGATTGCTCGGCATTCATGAATTCATCCATTTTGACCCATATCAAGATCAAGATGGTGACCACTATACACATGGTCATGTTTTGTCTAGTTTACCATAGCTAATCGCTAAGGTATCATGTCTCGGCTATTATCTATACTTCCATATTTTCTAAGCTACAAACAACAATCATTCCCATCATGTCTAATTACATCAATTGTCAGAAATCCTTAAGTCTAACCTTACTGCATGGTCAATCGCATAACTTTCCATCAACAATTCTTTGTCAATAATGACACATCAACAACTTATAGAATTAAGTAAAGTAATTCATACGAACAACGTACATATAACGTACCTTAAAGCTTCCCCTTTTGGTGAGTGTCCACCTCGCTCTTAACTTCCTTGATTCCACTCGATTCGCCTATCAAAGCAAACCAAGCCATCGTTAGGATCCATTATCAATGTACTACGACATCCACAACTCATACAAGTGTTCAAATTATCGGATGTGGTTTTCACCCAACAACTTATTTATCCGTATTTCATTCAAGCATTTTAACGAACACTTGGCGGGCACATTTTGACTAGTAATTTATAAGTTAATTCCTAGTTCATATTTAACCCTATTTCAAGTATCATAACCCAACATCAAGTTATTATTATCATATTTTAGCAACATCATTTCATAAACAAGCATTTTAAACCAACTTTTAGTCAAGGCATTGGGGGTTTTCACCAAGGGGTCGAACCCCACCCCTTCCCATTATAGATATCATGGTTTCACCCCCAAAATTAACAATTAAGGCTTGAGGTTAGATATTTGATATCCTTATACTCACACAAGCTAGTCTACTTCATAAATTAAGGATTTCCTCACTAAAGAGAATTATCATCAAGAACCCAAATTTTGGGATTCATCACCAAATCAAAAGATTAAACATACCTCTTGTTCAGATTTTGATAGTGATTCGTTATATGTAAACATGCAACAAATTCACTTGATTTTTCCCTCTAGATTTTGAAGAAATCAGTGTTTTAGAGTGAGGGTGTATTTTATGTGTGTGTTGTGTGTGTTTGGTCGATCATAGTCTAATCACCAACACCAAATTTCTCTTTTTATCAATTTGTTTACTTTACTTTGGTCATTTGACCATTTTGGCCCTTGTAGTCTTGCCCAATTACACAAAGGCACTATCCTGCTACTTGGTTTTTGTTTGGTGATTAATATCAAGACCACTTTAGACCCAATTCTTAACGAGTTAATCATGCTATTATTTTACGTTTTAGATTTTCGGGTGTTACAACTCCACCCCACTTAAAGGAGTTTCGTCCGCGAAACTTAACACGTACCGAATAGGAACGGATAGAGTCGTTTAATCTCTTCTTCGGGTTCCCAAGTCACGGGAGACCCCTTTCGCGATTCCCATCTTACCTTCACTTGAGTTATTGTCTTTGTTCTAAGGTTTCTAACCTTTCGATCCAACACCTCCACCGGTCTAGGAGCCAAATTTCGCTTTGTGTCCACCATAAGATCGTCAAGCGGTTGAAACACCGCTTCCTCGGCCAAACATTTGCACAAATGGGAGACATGGAAAGTGCTATGAATGGCACTCAACTCATCCGACAATTGCAAGCGGTATGCTACTTGTCCTACTCGTTCTAGAACCTCAAACGGTCCTATAAACCTAGGGCTTAATTTCCCTTTCTTTTTGAAGCGAATTATTCCCTTCCATGGCGACACCTTAAGCATGACTTTGTCACCGGGTTGGAATTCAATGGTTCGGTATTTCTTGTCCGCATAGTGTTTTTGCCGGTCTTGGGCCACCTTTAAATTGTAACGCCCAACTATTTTTTTTAAATAAATAAATAGATTATATATTGTATTGGCGTAACACTTTTTAATCCGTACCTCGTTAGCGAATAATACGTTCTTACACGATATTCACTTATAAACATATATATTGTCGTTATAATAATTAGAAATAATAATGACTCGTGGCAAACAAACATACTAGATAACTGACATTTAGACGACGCCTTTAGTTCTAACGTACATATATAAATAATTTAATATATTGTCTAAACACTTATTTAAATCGACTTATATATAAATAAATTTCACAAAATAACTATTTTAGCTGTTAAGACTAGTTACATAATTAAACGAGTGTCGAGACATTTGACCGGTTCGTATACGCGGTATATCCTTCCACCTAACCTTGTTGGATCAGTTTGCTCTTGTTTGCTAAGTAAGAACTTGCTATCTTGACACTTAAGTGTTTAGCAAGTCCTAGTAGATCAGATTATAAGCACAGCGGAATGTTATAAGTTAAAGCAACACTTTTTATGCAAAGGCAGAGTTGTAACTCCCCCTTGATGTTTGAAACAAGATAAATGACAAAGTATTTATTATGAATCTAAGTTGTAAATGAGAATTAGATACTTAGCAAGATTCACAATAAATACAGAAATGGAATAATAACAATGAGAGTGTTTGAAGGATTTTTCTGTTTAAAAATCAATGTCTAAAATAGAAGGTTGAAGCCTTCTATTTATAGACGATTACATGCATGTATCTTGCCTAAAAAGCAAGCACAGAAAGTCCAGTTACAAGTTGCACAAGTTGCAACATTGAAAGAAACAAATAAAGCTAAAAGTAATATTAAACAATAAACTACTGATGCAAAAGGGCGGTGGCAAATATCTTCTGCTAAGTGCTGATGAAGGACAACTACTGAAGAGTAGTTTTGTCTTCAGTACTTCTAAAGTGAACTTGTCTGGTTTGGACTTCAGAACTTCTGCAACTTCAGCACTTCTTCATATCTTCTAATCAGCAGTTTCTTGTCTTCTATTCAGTACTTCTATTTAGCTAAAAATGACAGAAGTGAATTAGACTAAGGTTTACAAAAGTGGTTTCACCAATCCTCTTTGTCCTAACAATCTCCCCCTGGATTGATGAAGCTAAAACCTTACTAATTCCTTATGTGTTTCTTCTGTCTTGAACAATCTTCCATATCTCTTTGTACATGGTGTTCTTGAGCTGGTTGTACAGATCATCAGACAGAGATCCTCTCTGTGGATCTAGATGTTGAATTGTGAGCAGGTCTTGTGTTGACAGTTTCTTCAGATCACTGATCTTTTTGTAAACCCTGCTTGAGAAGTCTCTTCTTGTCAACAGTACTGAGTTGTTATCAGTAAGTGACCATCTGATGATAGGTATCTTTGACTTGTTAAAGTCAGAAGAATAGGGAACCAGACTTGTCCCTTGGGTTGATGGTCCTGAGTGCTGGATGTCTTCAGTTTCAGATAGCCTCAGGTGGGATTCTCTTCCTTGTTGATGTTGTTGCATACCAGGCATCTGAACAGTTGGGAGATGGTGTTCAGTCACTACTTTGGTATGCAGCTTTTCTGTGATGGTCTTTTGTATTTGATAAGCAAAAGTGGAAGGATCCCTGAACTGTGTTAACAGAGGTTTCTCCTCAATGTCAAAATCTGAATGGACTATTGAGCTTCCCTCAAGTAGTACCATTTTGAAATCAGTTTTGACATTGTCCTCTGCCTTCTTCTTCTGAGCAGCAGATCTTCTAGATACACCAGAAGTTCTAACTACTGATCTTGAAGGATCAGCAGTTTGAAACTTCTCAGGATTTGCAGCCTTGGCAGCCAAATATTTTCTATATGTATCCATTAGTCTTTCTTCTTTCCATCTGGATACAGAGGCTTTTGAACCATATCCTTCTGCTACTAGCTCTTCTATTATCTGGGCTCTCTTGGCCTTTCCTTCTTTGCTTGTGGCCATTTTGTCTGCAAGCAGTTGTGCTCTTCTTGTCAGCTCTTGCATAGAGAGTCCTTTGAGTGTAAAGGCTTTAGTCTTGCTGTTCTTGGTGATATAAGACACCAGTTGTTGTCTTTTATCCTGTTCAGCAATCTCATCAAGGCTAGCCTGCCTTTGTAGTTCAGCTGCATAAGCCTGAAGTTTTTCTTCATGGCTTAAGTCCAAATCATCCCTTTCTTCCAGAGATTTCCAAATCTGATCTTCTCTGGCCTTCTTGTTGGCTGCAATTAAACTCTTCTCTAATAGTTCAGCTGAGTGAGAGATGGGAGAAGGGTTTAATACAGTCATTGTTGTAACAGATGTAGGCCTGATGGGGTCAGATGTTGGTTGAGTGGGAGCAGTGGTTCTGGAAGGTTCAGTTGTTTGAGGTTGGGAAGTGTTGACTTCTGATGTGCTGACAACTGCTGATGGTTTGTCAGCTACTGAAGGATTGTCTTCAGTACTTTCTGATTCTTCATCAGAAGTTTGGTAATCAGAAGTTTCTTCATTACACCTTAGGGAATCATCAGAACTTTGGGTCTCATCTTCTTTCTCAGCAGCTTCAATTTCTTCAATAGAGACACCAAACTGTTTGGCCAATTTTTCTTTTCTGGCCTGATCTTTCTGATCTCTTTCAAGGAGTGCCACTCGTGCCTTTACTCTGGCTTGGAATGACTCCTTAGGTTCCCTGATCTTCTCCCCCTTTTTGGATTCATCAATTCTAACCCTTGAAGCAGAGGGTTGGGAGAAGTGTCCTTGAAGATGAGCAATCTGCTGGCTGTTGTAGTCTATTTTGTTAGACAGATCGTTCATCTTTGTTTTAATCACCCCAAATTGGTTCTTGATTGACAGCTCCAAGTCAGCTGTATAGGTTTGGAAGTGATTTCTGATGAGTGTATTCATCATGTGGTACAGGGGACCCTCTGGGCTGCATAGCTGGTTCAGGTCTATGCTTGTGTGCCCAGGGAATTGGGTAGGCATTTGCTGTGAAGGGGGTGTTTTTGGGAGATCCTCATGTTGTACAGAGGATGCCACTCTAGGGGTTTTAGGGATTGAGTGGACTTTAACCTGTGCAGAGGTGACTGGCTTCTTGAGCCTGGATACCTTTGCAGCAGGACCTTCAGAAAGTGCCGTCAATTCAGTAGTTGTAGTTTTTGAAACATCATCCAAATTAATGGAATCATCTGTTTCCCTGATGTTGCCCTCAGAGAGGACTGTCTCAGTTAAATCATGAGCTGAGCCCAACTCAGTTCTCTCATGAACCTCTGTTTCTTGGTACTGAGGATTTCCTACCTCAGGCATTAAGCCTTCATCAGTAGTTGCCACATCTGAGGTCTTAGCTATGTTACTTCTGTCCTCAGATCCACCACTGGGTGGTAACTGAGTAGTAGCAGCCTCAGATGCCCCAAGAGTCTCTAAATTTGGGCTTAAAGACTCTGGTCCACCCTCATCTCTTGGGATAGGGCTAGAGATGTCCACATCCATGTCTGATGTTGTGGTTATGTCCCCTGTTTGTTGTGGTTGTAGGGGACTGACATAATCAGATGGGACCTTCTCTTTTAGCCCAGAGAGAAGTTTGGCAATTTCAATTGCCTCTTGTTCAGAAATTTGTGGGGAAGGTTCAGTAGTTTGGGCAATAGTTTGTTGTTCAGCAGTTTCAAAAGAAGAGTGTGTTTGATATGTTTTTCTAAGTCTTTTTCTTTTGAAATGAACAGATATGGGTGCTCTTGGTGGGGTTTGAGATGGATGAGACTGAGAGGGTGTTTCAGTCTCAACAGTTTGAAGAGCAGAATGCTCAAGAGCATGTTCAGGCATCTCAACCTCCTGAACAGCTTTTCTTTTGGGTTGGTGGGTTACAGTTTTTGTTGGCTTGGGCTTTTTGGCTTTTGGTGGTGTAGGTGTGGAAGATGTGGGCTTCAGGGGGACTTGTTGTTGTTCTCCCTGATCATCTTCTGGCCAGGCAGCCGGTTTGTTCAGTCTTGAGTATGCTTGTGATGTTAAAGGGTTTAAAGTTGAAACTTTTCCCACAAGCACCTCATTACCCAGTTCCCCCATTATGCATTGCATAATGAACCTTGGGTACAACAAAAACTTTTTCTTGTGATTATTGTGATGTAACACCAACTCATGGAAAAACAGTTTTGATGCCCTGTATTTGGTTTCATTCACAATGGAATGAAAAATTGGTTGAAAAGTGGAGGGCATCTGGTCATATGACCCTGTTTTTGGACTCAAACACATAATTATATAATGAAACAAAAGTTTGTATTTTGGTTCAAAATATTTTTTGAATATTGTTGCATGGGAGAGAGTACCTTGATAACCACACTCAGTCATGGTTAGATGAATATCTTTGTTAGCAACATGGTCAGGGGCAGCTACATCATCCAGACCCAGTCTTGTTGCTAGTGTGGCCGGTGTGATGGTCAGTTGTTTCCCTTTTATCTTTGAATTGAGGGAAATGACCTCACCACCCATTGTAACTGTCTCAGCATTTGCCCAGAACTCATTCAGAGTTTCAGTGTGAATTGGTGGGTTAATTGTGAGAGCAGTAAAGTATTGGGATTTGACGACAAGATCAATGATCTCATCGTATTGGGACCAGCCTTCTTGTTTTTCAAGAAAAGCTCTTTGATTGTGTCCCTGTTTTAGAACAAGATCCATTGTGGTTTGGGTGTTTTGATCGAACAGTGAATTTTCAGGTGTAGGTTTTGAGAGAGTTTAGAGAGAGAAGGAGGGATATTTTGTGAGTTTAAAAGGATAAGTGTGTGAAAAAGATATTTATTAGGAGTTTTAACCGCTTGAATCTTCTTTATTAGAAGTTTTAAAACCGCCTTTGGTTAAAAATCTCTTTATCAGAGGTTTTAAACTTATTAGGTCAAACCTCTGATGATGGGAAAAGTCAGATTTGCCCTTTTGACTTAAACTGCTGATGAAGGATTACTTCATCAGTAGTTCCCATTTTCTCTTCAGTAGTTTTAACATCTGATGAGAAATGTTTTTATAAATACTTTGTTCATAACTTCTGAAGTTTATTTTATCAGAAGTTACACACTTTTTCAAAAAGTTATCCCCATACTGATGATTTTTGTTTCATCAGTAGTTTCTCTCAAACTGTTTTTGTTTTTCAGAAGTTTTGTTTCAGACAGTTGACATTTGTAAGTGAAAACCAGAAAAAAGATGGAAAAGGTTAACCTGAAATCCACCAAGGTAAACAGGATGGAATCAGGGGTGGAAAAAGGAAAAATAAATTTTTCATTTTGATTCCACCATGATAAACAGGATGGAATCAAGGATGGAAAAAGGAAAAAGAAAAATTTTGATACATATCAGTAGTGATTGATGTAGAAGTTTGCTGTAGAGTTGGGTAGAATCAAGTGTTAACTTGGATTCTAACTGATATGCAAAAAAAATAAAATAAAATAAACACTTACAAATTTAGCATTCCAAGCATGGAAACTAACTTCTGAAATGTTGATGTGTCAAGGGGCTTAGTGAAGATGTCAGCTATCTGATTAGCTGTTGCTACATGCTTCACCTCAATCTTGCCTTTTTCATAGCAATCTCTTATGAAATGGTACCTGATCTCAATATGTTTAGTTTTTGAGAACTGTACCGGATTTTGAATGATGCTAATGGCAGATTTGCTGTCTACAAACAAAGGTGTCTTGGTCTCTTTGATTCCATAATCAAGAAGTTGATATTGGAGCCATTGTATCTGTGATGTACAACTTGCAGCTGCAATGTATTCAGCTTCAGCAGTTGAAGTTGCAACAGATGTTTGCTTCTTTGATTGCCATGACACTAGACAGTTACCCAGGAATTGACAACCACCAGATGTTGACTTTCTAGTCATCTTACACCCTGCATAGTCACTATCTGAAAATGCTGATAACTTGGTATTGCTTGAAGCAGGATACCAAATTCCCAGTGTTGGAGTTCCTTTCAGATATCTAAAAATTCTTTTGACTGCAATAAGGTGTGATTCCCTTGGTGCTGATTGATATCTAGCACAGACACATGTTGAAAACATAATATCTGGTCTAGAAGCAGTTAAGTATAAAAGGGAACCTATCATGCATCTGTACATGGTCTGATCAACCTGTTTTCCTTGATCATCAGGTTCAACTTGTGTGATAGGTGTCATGGGAGTGGAACATGATTTACAGTCATTTAAAGAAAATTTGTTCAATAATTCTTTAACATATTTTGATTGATGTATAAAAGTTCCATTTGTTTGTTGTTTGATCTGCAGTCCTAGAAAGTACTGCAGTTCTCCCATGGTACTCATCTCAAATTTTGATTGCATGAGTTTCTTAAAATCATCACACAATTTTGTGTTTGTTGAACCAAAGATGATATCATCAACATAAATTTGAACAAGTAAGACATGATTTCCAACATGTTTAATGAAAAGTGTTTTATCAATGGCACCTCTTGTAAAGTTATTTTTGAGTAAAAAGGTGGAGAGTGTATCATACCAAGCTCTTGGAGCCTGTTTGAGCCCATATAGAGCTTTATCCAGTCTGTACACCCACTCAGGATGAGTAGGATCCTCAAACCCAGGTGGCTGACAGACATACACCTCCTCCTTGATTTTACCATATAAAAATGCACTTTTCACATCCATTTGATAAACTTTTATTTTGTTGGAAATGGCATAGGCCAGAAATAACCTGATGGCCTCAAGCCTTGCAACTGGAGCAAAGGTTTCATCATAGTCAATTCCCTCTTCTTGAGAGTACCCTTGAACTACCAGTCTTGCCTTGTTCTTGATTATCATACCAGCTTCATCTTGTTTGTTCCTGAAAACCCATCTTGTACCAATTGGTTGCTTGTTTTGAGGTAAGGGACAGATTTCCCAGACCTGTTGCTTGTTGAACTGTAGTAGTTCATCTTGCATAGCCTGCACCCAATTGTTGTCTTTGAGGGCTTCCTGGTACTTCTTTGGTTCCAACTGAGAAATAAAGGCTGAGAATAGGCAAAAGTTGGAGAGCTGGTTTCTGGTCAGAACACCTGTAGCTATATCACCCATGATTTGATCAAGTGGATGATCTCTGTGTTCAATCAGTTGTTGTAAACCACTGACAGGTGTAGGTGGCTCTGGTTCTTCAAACAAACTACTGAGGTCTATGATATCTGGTTCAGCAGTTGCAGCTTCTTCAGTAGTTGCAGGTGCTGGGGCAGATGTTTGAGTTTGGCCTTCAGTATTTGTTTGATCAGAAGTTTGGAAAACTTCTGATGGTGTTGTAGTTGACTTAATGACTGTTTGAGGAGTCCATGGTGCAGGATCCTCATCTTCAAACCTTTGATCACCATAATAAGTAGGTTTGGAAGAAGTAACAGCCTTTTCAGGTCCAAAGTGGAAGTTGTCAAGGTCAAAGAGTTCAGCAGGATGTGCTGGAATAAGAGTGTGTTTTGACTCATTGAACTTGACATTCAATGTTTCTTCTACTATCTTGGTGTGAGAATTAAAAACCTTGTAGGCTTTTCTAGTTGAAGAGTAACCAAGAAAGTAACCTGAGTCAACTTTGGCAGCAAACTTTGAGATAGATTCCTTGATGTTCAAGATGAAACATTGACACCCAAAAGCCCTGAAAAAGGAGATAAGGGGCTTCATGCCATGAAGAACTTCATAGGCAGTCTTGGAATGTCTCTTGACCACAAGAACTCTATTCTGAACATAACATGCTGTGTTAACTGCTTCTGCCCAAAAGTACAATGGCAGTCCAGAATCAGCTAACATTGTTCTTGCTCCTTCTATCAGTGTTCTGTTCTTCCTTTCTACTACACCATTTTGTTCAGGAGTTCTGGGAACACTGTATTGTCTAATAATCCCTTTAGACAAACAGAATTCATCCAGAGTTTTGTTCCTGAACTCTGTCCCATTGTCACTTCTAATGGTTTTGACAGATAGAGAATATTGTTTCTCTACTTGTAGAATGAAGAACTTGATGATTTCAGCAGCCTCATCCTTGGAAAATAAGAAGAATACCCATGTGAATCTTGAGTAGTCATCAATGATGACTAAGCAGTACTTCTTTTTACCAAGGCTCATAATCTTGACAGGCCCAAATAAGTCCATATGGAGTAGTTGAAGACATGCAGTTGTTTTTGATTCTTCAATAGACTTATAGGAGGACTTATGCTGTTTTCCCTTTAAACAGGATACACAGTGTTCTTGACACTGGTATACTTTCAAAGGTAGACCTCTGACCAAGCCCATTTTTGTGACTTTATTTATGGTTTTAAAGTTCACATGGCCAAGTCTCCTGTGCCAGAGATCTGTTTCTGAAGTTGATGCCCTTGAGAAGAAACAGGCAGTGTTGTTCAATACTTTGTCTTTTTCAATGTCCACTGCATAGACATTGCCACATCTTTTGGCAATCAGCAAAGTATGATCTTCTATGATCTTCTCAATCAACTTCTGGCCTTCTGGTGAGATGATCTTGCAAGCTGTCTTTGTGAAAAAGGAAGAATATCCTTTATCACACATTTGTGACACACTCAGCAAGTTGTATTCAAGGTTCTCCACCAGATTGACCTTGTCAAACTGTATTTTGCCAGAGGAGACATTGCCATGTCCTAGCACATATCCCTTGGCATTGTTCCCAAAGGACACAGATCCTTCTCTTTGGCTGATAAAGTTGTTTATCAGGTATCTGCATCCAGTCATGTGCATAGAGCCTCCACTATCAACATACCATATGCTGTTTAAGCCCCTAGAAACTCTCTGCACATAAAAGCAAATTAGTTAGATTTGGAAACCCAAGCCTGTTTGGCTTTGGGTTTGCTCTTGGGAACAGTTACAGTTTGTTTTTGACCAGGTTGAGAAATCCATGTCTTTTTGGCAATGGATTTTTCATGAAGAACTATGGTGGTATCCTTTTTAGGACCACCATCAACCTTGGTCATCAGTAGTTCTACCATGTTCTTTAGATTTTGAATCTCAGCAGTTTGTGAAACTGCTGATGATTCTGGTCTAACTACTGACAGGGAATTTTGAGAAAAAGATTTTGGTTGAGATATTATCTTTTTCTGAGAAAAGGTGTTTTCAGGTTGTTTCTTGGGTTTAAAGACTTTTTCATAATCATTTCTGATTTGATTTCCCACAACCTGTTGTTTAAATTTTTGATTGAACTGAATTCCTTTTCTGTATCTACAAAATTCAGTTTTGTGGTTGAACAGGCCACAAATTTCACATGCTTTTGCCTTCTGTTTTTGTTCTGAAGGCAAATTTCTGACAGTAAAAAGATTTTGCTCATCAGTAGTTTTCAGGGTCTCAACTCCTGAAGTAGATGAAACTACTGATGGCTTGTTGTCAGTTTTTGTAAATACTTCTGAAGTACTTTCTTTAAAAATGCCAGGATTTCTATTTAGAAAGTTTTCATGGAAAGATGTGCATTCTTTCCCTTCAGAAGTTTCATTTGAAACAATTCTTCTCCCATCTTCAGTAGTTTTGGGAGAAAAATCTGTTGGTGTTTCAACATGATGGTATCCTATGCCAAACTTCACATTTGAAGCACTTTGTTTGTTTAGCAGTAGTTGATACCCCCTACAAGATTCAACCCATTTTTCACAAGTGATCCTGGTGTCAGCAAGCTCTTGTCTGACATCTCCCAGGTCATTTAGCATCATTTTGATTTGTGCTTGGGTTTCAATGGCAGAGTCAGTTAATTTAGAAACCTCTTTAGTTTTAGCACACAGTTTTCTTTCCAAATCACATTTTATCTGTGTGTATTTTCTTTCTAAATCATTGGCTTTGCCTTGTAGGTGCACGTTTGTCTCTCTTATGAGAGCAAAAGTTTCTTTGCAAGAGTTTGAACATAGTTTTGTCAAAGATTCTTTTGATACCTGAGACAATGCAGATTTTGAGGTAGAGCCTTCAAATGCCATTAAGGCAAAGTTCTTTCTGCCATTGTCTGGTTCTCCCCAGTTGATGTCAAACACTTTGTTGTCTGCATCAGGATTACACTCTGTGGTGTCATATGGGAGACTGCTCCAGTCAACATACCCCGAGGTAAAGAGGCTTTGTTGAGGGGGTTGTTGAGGCTGTGGAGGAAGTTGAGCAGCTGGAAAGGGAGGGATTGATTGTTGGCTCTGCATCTGTTGAGCAGGCACTTGAACATATTGTACTTGAGGCATATATTGCTGTTGAGGAGCTTGTGCCTGTACAAAATGAGCACTCCCTTGAGTTCCATTGTTCCTATTATAATTGGGGTTATAGTTATTTCCAGATTGTGATTGGTTAAAGCTAGAGCTTCTACACTCTCTAGCAAAGTGTCCCAACTTCTGACACTTGTGACATCTCAGTTTAGATTTGTCAAAACCAATTTTTGTATTACTGGTCAATCCTGGAAATTTCCTTCCTGACCTTTTATAAAACTTGTTAGTTTTAATGCTTAGCATGGCCAGTTGGTGAAGTATGTCCATTTCTTCCAGGTCATCACTGCTAAAATTTTTCAAATCATCCATGATAAAACATAGATTATCAGCAGTTTGACCTTGGTCATCATTGTCATAACCTGGGAAAGATCTTTCTGATGAGATCCCAGTGGTTATGTCAATATTGTCATAAGATCCATAGGAACAAGTTGGTGAATCTTGTCCCAAAAGTGCTGTACTACCTGGTAGGTAGTCATCAGCAGTTTTACCAGAAGTTTGTAATTTCTTCTTTTGATCGATTTCTCTTTCAAAAGTGAGTAATCTCCCATGGAGTTTTGTAAGAGTGAGGGAGCTAAAATCTGGTGAGGATCTTAAGACAATGGAGTAAGTTTCCCATTTGTCAGGCAGAGACCTTAAGAATCTATGTAACATAGATACTGTTGTGTAGGTCTGCCCATTTAACTTTAGCTCAGAGATTAATGAGGAGAATCTTTCAAATTGTTGTGTCAAAGTCTCCCCATTAATATAAGCAAATGTTTCATATTGTTGAGCCAAAATTTCTCTGGTGTTGGCAATCACCTCTTCAGTTCCTCCAAACTGTTCTTTAAGACAGTCCCAAAGTTCTTTGGCACTTTCACAATGTAAAAGGCCAGAGTATATTTCATTTGGGAGAGCCATTGCCAACATAGAGAATGCCTTAGCATCTAGCTCAAGTTTCAGGAAATCTTCATCTGTATAGTCTTTGGGATCCTTAGGAATCCCTTCTTTTGTTTCAAGGTTTATGTTTACTGGTTTGTGTGGACCATATATCACAGATCTCCAACAACCAGTGTTGGTTTGTGACAAGGTATGTGCCATTCTTTTCTGCCATATATTGTACTCATTTCTCACAAGCATGGCAGGTTTGGTGGCAGAACCAGTATTATGTGGATCCATTTTTAAAGAGTTATAGATTTGTCTGATGACTCTTTTAAGTGATGGATATTGATAAAAAGTGAACTTTTGATCTTTTTATTGAATATCAATAAGAGCTTTGTGTCTGATTCTCAATTTGTTAGATTGATATGTGATCAGATAAACCAATGCTCTGATACCAATTGTTGGATCAGTTTGCTCTTGTTTGCTAAGTAAGAACTTGCTATCTTGACACTTAAGTGTTTAGCAAGTCCTAGTAGATCAGATTATAAGCACAGCGGAATGTTATAAGTTAAAGCAACACTTTTTATGCAAAGGCAGAGTTGTAACTCCCCCTTGATGTTTGAAACAAGATAAATGACAAAGTATTTATTATGAATCTAAGTTGTAAATGAGAATTAGATACTTAGCAAGATTCACAATAAATACAGAAATGGAATAATAACAATGAGAGTGTTTGAAGGATTTTTCTGTTTAAAAATCAATGTCTAAAATAGAAGGTTGAAGCCTTCTATTTATAGACGATTACATGCATGTATCTTGCCTAAAAAGCAAGCACAGAAAGTCCAGTTACAAGTTGCACAAGTTGCAACATTGAAAGAAACAAATAAAGCTAAAAGTAATATTAAACAATAAACTACTGATGCAAAAGGGCGGTGGCAAATATCTTCTGCTAAGTGCTGATGAAGGACAACTACTGAAGAGTAGTTTTGTCTTCAGTACTTCTAAAGTGAACTTGTCTGGTTTGGACTTCAGAACTTCTGCAACTTCAGCACTTCTTCATATCTTCTAATCAGCAGTTTCTTGTCTTCTATTCAGTACTTCTATTTAGCCAAAAATGACAGAAGTGAATTAGACTAAGGTTTACAAAAGTGGTTTCACCAATCCTCTTTGTCCTAACAAACCTAATACCCTAGCTATATATTATCTCTATCTCCTTCATCACCATTATCCCTTACAAGCTCAAAAACCCTAGTCCCCAACCCTTTACCTCTTCCTTTTTCTCTAGATAAGATGCAGCCAAGCAGACCATCACCACCGAGCCTACTGTACACTGCTCCTTCCTCCTCTCTCTCGCTCAAACACAAACGCCGCCACTCCATGGTGGTTCACGACGACTCCTCCCTGCTGCACAAACCCACATCACTAAACCCCTACCTGTGCTTCAATCACACCATAAACAACAAAACCCCCTTTTAATCTTCAAGCTCCCATACCTGTCCTCTCCCTCTAACCAGCAGCGGCACCACAAGAGACCCGTCAAGTCGCCCCTGCGGACCTGCCGACGAGAAACAACAACCGTTATCAACCTTTCCTTTCTTTTGTTCTTGGTTCGGGTTTAGTAGATGCAGTCGGAGCCATGGTGGCCTCGGGTGGTTGTACTTCCGGTGGTGCAGCAGCAATCAAGACCATTTCTTCTTCTTCTTCTTTTTTTTTTTGGCTTGTCTGGTTCCGGGATGGTGGTGGTTTTGGTTCCACGGTGGTTCTGGCGTTGGTTCAAGGATCGGGTTAGGCTTGGTGGTCGTGACCGGTGAAGGTCACCGTATTGATACCGGTGGGTGTTGATGCAGCAGCAAGTATTTGCTTTGGTTTGTTGGTCGGCCCCCAGTCAGATCTGTTATGTGCAGCGATTGGTTTGGGGATCGATTTGGCTTATTCGAATATTAGAGTTAATGCTTGAAGATGTTTCAGGTTATGGCTTATTCGAATATTAGAGTTAATGCTTGAAGATGCGTAGCTAGTATTTTTCATTTTGATGTACAAATTTTTAGAACAATTGTATGTAATTCATTTAAATCATTTATTGAAACTTATTATTTACCATGAGCTACTGAACAATCATCAATACGTGACATCCCGATGTTTCCGCGATCGGTTGGGGTGTTACATAAATGAGCACGGATTGTCTCAATCTTTTCATTTGTTGCACTAAGGACATCCCTAGGTGCAATTTCGCGAGGTCCCACTTCGTCCCAACATACCGGAGTTCGACACTTCCTCCCATACAACATTTTGTATGGTGGCATACCGATACTTGCATGGTAACTGTTATTGTACGAAAATTCTATAAGCGGTAGGTGGGTGTCCCAAGTACCCCCAAAGTCGATGGCACAAGCCTTGAGCATATCGGTTAAGGTTTGAATCGTCCTTTCGCTCTGTCCATCCGTTTGTGGATGATAGGTGGTACTAATAAGTAACCTAGTACCCATTTGATCTTGAAATTCCCGCCAAAATTGCGAGGTAAATCGGGTGTCCCTATCCGACACAATTGAAACCGGAACGCCGTGACGCGAGACTATTTCGTTAATGTACACGTCCGCCATTTTCTCGGACGTATAGGTTTCCTTAATGGGAAGGAAATGGGCACTCTTGGTCAATCGGTCTACTACCACCCAAATGGCATCAAAGCCATGGGCGGTTCTTGGGAGCTTGGTAAGCAGGTCCATTGTAATGTTTTCCCACTTTCATGTCGGTATCTCCAAAGGTTGTAATTTACCGTAGGGCTTTTGGTGTTCGGCCTTAACTTGTAGACAAGTCAAGCATTTCTCCACATACTTCACCACATCACGTTTCATTCCCGGCCACCAATAATTTCGTTTAAGATCTCGATACATCTTTGTGGCCCCCGGGTGTATCGAATAGCGAGACTTGTGAGCCTCGTTAAGCAAGAGCTCTTTAACACCGCATGTGTTTGGCACCCAAACTCTACCGAACGGAGTCTTCAACCCGTCACGTCCACTAAATCTTTAACTTGGCCCATGATCCTTTCCATCTTCCAATTTTCTTCTTTGATGGCTTCAACTTGGGCCGCCCGGATTTGATCAAGTAGCCCCGAGGTTACTACCAATTGCATAGATCTCAAGCGTATTGGCTTATAATCCCCTTTTCGGCTTAAGGCATCGGCCACTACATTCGCCTTTCCGAGGTGGTAATGAATTTCGCAATCATAGTCTTTTATTGTCTCTAACCATCTCCTTTGTCTCATGTTGAGATCTTTCTGTTCGAAGAAATACTTCAAACTCTTATGATCGGTAAATAAGGTGCACTTCACTCCATAGAGGTAATGCCTCCATATTTTTAATGCAAAGACTACTGCCGCTAGCTCGAGGTCGTGAGTCGGGTATTTTGTCTCATGGATTTTCAATTGCCGCGAGGCATACGCGATTACTTTTTCATTTTGCATTAACACGCACCCAAGACCTTGATGTGATGCATCGGAGTATACCACCATGTCGTTTGAACCGTCGGGAAGTGTAAGGATGGGTGCTTGAGTAAGCTTATCCTTGAGTGTTTGGAAAGCTTTGTCTTCGTCGGCTCCCCAAATAAACCTTTCATCTTTACGAGTGAGCTTGGTCAAAGGCATAGAAATTTTTAAGAAATCTTGTATGAATCTCCGGTAATACCCCTCAAGCCCAAGGAAACTTCTAACCTCGGTTGGGTTCCTCGGCAGGGCCCATTTAGTAATCGCCTCAATCTTGGACGGATCAACCTTCACCCCCTCGGAACTTATCACGTGCCCGAGGAATTGTACTTCTCGAATCCAAAAAGCACACTTTGAAAATTTAGCATATAACTTCTCTCTTCTTAAGGTCTCTAGCACTTCCCGCAAGTGTTTGGCATGATCCGCCTCGCACTTGGAGTAGACTAGAATGTCATCGATGAACACTATCACTGACTTGTCAAGCATCGACTTGCACACTCGGTTCATGAGATCCATGAAGGCTGCGGGTGCATTTGTTAGTCCGAATGACATCACGAGAAATTCATAGCGACTGTAACGGGTCCGGAAAGCGGTCTTCAGTATGTCTTCTTCACGTACCCTTAATTGATGGTACCCCGACCTCAAGTCTATTTTTGAAAACCAGCTCGCGCCTTGTAATTGGTCAAATAGATCATCGATCCTAGGAAGAGGGTACCTATTCTTTACCGTCAACTTGTTTAATTCCCGGTAGTCAATGCACATGCGCATGCTACCGTCCTTTTTCTTTACGAAAAGAACCGGTGCTCCCCATGGGGAAACACTTGGCCGTACAAACCCCTTTTCGATAAGGTCTTGCAGTTGTGAGAACGATTCGCGGAGCTCGGGTGGTGCCAACCGATAGGGTGCTTTAGCAACCGGCTTAGCCCCTGGCACCAGCTCTATGTGAAATTCTACTTCTCTCTCTGGTGGTAATCCCGGTAATTCTTCCGGAAACACGTCTTCAAATTCTTTCACTACCGGTAAGTCTTCTAACTTTGGTGATTGTAGAGTGGAATCGATTACATGGGTCAAGTATGCCTTGCACCCATGTCGGATCAACTTGGTAGCTTCAAGATATGAACATATCATGGGATTTGGTTTCTCTTCCCCGTGTATTGTAATGGGGCACCAAAATAAAGTGATTGTCTAGAAATTCAAATACATGATATCAAAATAAAGCAACAACTTCCAATAGCTTCAAACAAAAGCTTCATGTTAAATCCTCATGCATACTCAAGCCTCAGCTTCATTGTTACCTGAAACATGTTAATTTTGAAAATATTTTTGGGTCAACAAAAGTTGGTGAGAATTACATAGGTTTTTGATAATTGAATAAAAATGTTGTGCAATTCATGTGTCATGTCAATCTAGTCCATATGTGAGAACATACTAGAAATAAATCGAGTGCATAATCAACCCTGGTGACTGTTATAATATGATACATCCCATACGCTCATGGTTCACTTGAATATGTTATGCGATAACAAACACCCACGCTACCTTTGTAGGAGGCACGTATCCGGGTGGGATTGTCAGTCCAATAGATCTATCAATGTATACCGTCGGCTTGTACGGAGTTAATGATTATGCTAGAATGGTGCTTACTCTAATCATGCTCAAGACATAATGTAACATAGAAAACACATAGACACATTGATGATTGAATTGCATAAATGATGTTATAACATGTTTCACCCCAAAAATGGTGATAAATAAAAATGGGCTATGTAAAACTCACCTTAGCAAATGTTATACTTCTTGAAAAGATGAAATAATAGTGTTGCCCAAATAATGCCAAATATCACCCTATAATAAGGTAATAAATAAGTCTAAGTCTAATTAGTTTATAAGTGTATCCTAGGGTTTCGATTTGGGGATATCCAATTGTTGAATTTAAAGTAAAATGTTAATTAAATAAAGGGAAATTTGATAATTAAATAAAAGAAAGTCTTTTTATAAATTTTGAATTTAGAATGCTCACAATAATGTGTTTGAAGTATAAAAATAATTTTTATAAAATTATTACTTTTAAAATAGATTTTTAAATCTATTTATTACAAATTGCCAAAATTTAACTTTAATATATTAAAAATACTAAAATTAAAGAATTATTATTTTAAAAATCATATTTCTGTTCTAAATATTTTAAAATAAATTGTATAAAATTTTGGTGCAAAAATAATAAAAATTGGATTTATTATGATTTAATTATGATTAAATCTAACAAAAATTGATTAAAAATATAAAATAAATGATTTTTCTGAATTAAAAATCATTTCAGTAAAGTTTAACATTGTACAAACATAGGATAATTTTTGTAGAAATTAATAAAATTGTTTTGATATTTTAATGGATTTTTATAAATATAATAGTATAAAATTGATTTAGTTATTATAAATATTAAATCAATTAATTTTAGAAAACTAAAAATTGTAAATAACACATTTACCTCAGATTTGATAAATATAATTTTTTTAGAATTTATAAAAATGTTTTAATATTTAAAAATGAATTTATAAGATTTAAATGTATAATATATATATATATATATATAATATGATTTGTTGTTTAAAAATAAAAAAAGAAGGAAAAGAAGGCCACAGCCGGGACTCGAACCCGGGTGCCTTTGGTCACCAACAACGATCACAACCACTTGGCCTAGGCCTGTGGTTGTGACTAACCTCTGTTTAAATAATATAACTATACTGTATCGATCCAGTTTTATCCCCAAATCACATTACGAGCCCTAGCTTTTCCAATCAAGCATTCCACACATCTTTAACCCGATTAAAGTTAGGGCTTTCATTGTATGGATGCCGATTAACAAAACCCTCAAAAAAATTTTGGACTTACAGTGTTGTTCGATACTCGATTGGACAGTCAACTTAAATAGTCAAACTATGTATGCGTGGGTATATCAGAGGGTGTTTCAGAGCAATTGGAGGTTAAGAGAGATGTGTGAGCGAGTTGTGAAGGATTGCAGAAGGTCAATTTATAGTGCTAAGCACTGGTTCGTTGTTATGGTAAGGATTGACCGCATAGTAATGAAGGACGCGTCTTGGGTTCAATTTTGGCAACGATTAATTGTAATTGCTGTGTGTCCGAGTCATACAGGGCCGAAGATTGTCAATTCTTTCCATTCCGAGATCCAATTACGCGTATGATTTGGTGATTGATGGAGTGGGCTGTCACAGTTGACTTTCCATGTCAACTGTGATTAGATCTTGGTCGGGTTAAAAGAAAAGAAGGCAGGTTTTAAAACAGATAAGGTGGTTGGATCAGCTGGTTGAGTGTGTTGTTTGGGACGGCTTGGGCGCGGGTTCGATCCCCGGCCCAAGCATTATTTTTTTTTGATAATTATTCCAAGCCTTACCCACATGTATTTAACATATATATAGTATTAAGGTTTCCAAAGTGTGACAAAAACAATTAAATGTGAATGTAAACGATAGAATCTGACGTTTTATTAATTATGCCCATGTAACGTACAAGAATTAATGCGAAATGTTACAGTCTCCCCTACTTTTAGGAACTTCGTCCCGAAGTTGGAGTTGGAGAGTCTGGTGGAAAAAGATGTGGATACTTCGACTTCATCTGGTCTTTACGTTCCCAAGTGAACTCTGGGCCTCGTTTAGATTCCCAACGAACCTTAACGATCGGAATACGACTGCGCTTGAGTTTCTTGACTCCAGTATCAACAATCTCGACGGGTTTCTCGATAATGTGCATGCTTTCATCAATTTGCACATCCTCAAGACGAACATGAAGGTTCTCATCCGCTAAGCATTTCTTGAGTTCGAAACATGGAAGGTCGGGTGAACATTGCTTAGCTCAGGTGGAAGTTCAAGTTTGTAAGCCACTTTTCCAACTCTGTCAAGAATTTTGAAGGGGCCTACGTATCGAGGAGCTAGCTTTCCCTTTCTACCGAAACGAATTACTCCTTTCCAAGGGGATACCTTAAGTAGTACAAGGTCCCCAACTTGAAATTCCAAGGGTTTACGACGTCTATCAGCATAACTCTTCTGGCGACTTCTAGCCTTGAGAAGATTATCCTGAATGAGTTGAATTTTGTCTGTGGTTTTCTGGATTAGTTCGGGTCCAGTAATACGAGCTTCACCAACCTCAGTCCAACAGACAGGTGAACGACATTTCCGACCATAGAGTGCCTCGAAAGGAGCCATGTTAATGCTGGCGTGATAACTGTTGTTGTATGAAAACTCAACCAAAGGAAGATGAGAATCCCATGCGCCACCAAAATCGATGACACATGCCCTGAGCATATCCTCAAGTGTCTGGATGGTTCGTTCAGTCTGACCATCAGTTTGAGGGTGATAAGCAGTGCTCAGGTTCAACTTGGTACCCAAAGCATCTTGTAGAGACTCCCAAAAGTGAGAGGTGAAACGACCATCGCGATCAGAAATAATGTCCAAAGGTATACCGTGACGACATACGATTTCACTTACGTACATCTTTGCCAACCTTTCCACAGAATACTTCTCACGAATAGGTAGGAAGTGAGCTGACTTGGTCAAACGATCGACGATTACCCAAATACTGTCAAAACCTTTGGGTGTACGAGGGAGTTTGGTGATGAAATCCATAGCTATGCTCTCCCATTTCCAGACAGGAATCTCTGGTTGTTCAAGCATACCAGATGGTCGTTGATGTTAAGCCTTGACCTTGGAACAAGTGAGACATTTTGTAACGAAAAGAGCAATGTCTTTCTTCATACCAGGCCACCAATAAGAATAACGAAGATCTTGGTACATCTTGTCAGCTCCAGGATGAATAGAATAACGAGACTTATGAGCCTCGTTCATGAGAAAAGTACGAAGATCATCACGGTCGGGAATCCACAGTCGATTAAGGAAATAAAGGAGACCATCGGGTTTGGTTTCAAGTTGAGTTTCAGCACCACAAGACATTTCATCGTACATGTTACCTTGGGTGACTGATGTGTGTTGAGCCTGGAGAATGCGATCTTGAAGATCAGTACGAACTCTCGCACATTGGAGTTTGATACGCTCCTTACGACTAAGTGCGTCAGCAACAACATTCGCCTTGCCAGGATGGTAGCGAATTTCGCAATCATAGTCGTTAAGTAACTCAACCCAACGTCGTTGCCTCATGTTAAGATTCTTTTGATCGAAGACATGTTGGAGACTTTTGTGGTCCGTGAACACCACACATTTGGTCCCATATAGATAATGTCTCCAAATCTTGAGTGCAAAGACATCGGCGACCAATTCAAGATCATGGGTGGTATAATTCTTTTCGTGAGTCTTGAGTTGTCGAGACGCATAAGCAATAACCTTTCCTCGTTGCATGAGAACATAACCAAGACCCTGGTTCGATGCATCACAGTAGACCACGAAATCATCATTACCATCAGGTAGAGACAAGATCGGAGCTTCACAAAGTTTCAGCTTAAGAGTTTCGAATGCTTCCTCTTGCTTAGGTCCCCACTCATAGGGTTTACCCTTGTGAGTTAAGGTAGTGAGAGGAACAACGATCTTGGAGAAATTGGCGATGAATCGACGATAATAACCAGCCAAACCAAGGAAAGAACGGACTTCAGTTGGAGTTTGAGGAACGCTCCAATTTTTCACAGCTTCAATTTTTGCGGGATCAACATGAATCCCGTTCATATCAATGACATGCCCCAAAAATTGAACTTCCTTAAGCCAAAATTCACATTTTGAGAACTTGGCATACAGTTGTTCTTTCTTTAGGAGGTTCAAGATAGAGTGAAGATGTTGCTCGTGATCGGATTTTGATTTAGAGTAAATCAAAATATCATCGATGAAGACGATCACGAATTTGTCGAGATAGGGTCTACAAACCCGATTCATCAAATCCATAAATACTGCAGGAGCATTGGTCAACCCAAAAGGCATAACCATGAATTCATAGTGACCATAGCGTGTGCGAAAAGCTGTCTTGGGAATATCTTCATCGTGGACTCTAAGCTGATGATAACCAGAACGGAGATCAATCTTCGAGAAGTGGGTTGCTCCTTGAAGTTGATCGAAGAGATCGTCAATCCTAGGCAGTGGATAACGATTCTTGATGGTGAGTTTGTTGAGTTCACGGTAGTCAATACACATCCTAAGAGAACCATCCTTCTTTTTAACGAACAAGACAGGGGCTCCCCATGGAGAAGAACTAGGGCGAATGAACCCTTTATCAGAAAGTTCCTGTAATTGACTGGCAAGTTCTTGCATCTCAGAGGGTGCAAGACGATAAGGAGCTTTAGCGACAGGATTAGCACCAGGAACAAGATCAATTCGAAATTCCACTTGTCGAGCAGGAGGCAAACCAGGTAAATCCTCTGGAAAGACTTCAGGATAGTCTCGAATAATAGGAATGTCTTGGATACTTTTGCCTTTGTCCTTCTTCTCTATCACGTTAGCTAAGAAGGCTGTATACCCCTTTCGTAAGTACTTTTGGGCAGTAGTACAAGACATAAGCTTAAGCTCGCCACAGGGTTTCTCACCATAGATCTTCAAAATCTCACCAGATTCGAGAGGAATGCGTATGACTTTCTCGAAGCACAGAATTTCGGCACGATGGGTTGACAACCAGTCCATGCCTACTATAACATCAAAACTTCCAAGATGCATGGGGATGAGATCGATAGAGAAGGTATGATCGTCGAGGTTCAACAAGCAGTTACGAATAATAGAGTCGATCGAAATAGACTTCCCGTTAGCTACCTCTACCACTAAAGGTTCCTCTAGATTAGTGTGGGGTAAGTTAAGTAAAGGTTCAAACTTCAGTGACACAAATGACTTATCAGCTCCCGAATCAAATAATATGGATGCATAGTGGTTATTAATGAGGAACGTACCATTCACCACCTCGTTGTTGTCACGAGCCTTGGTTATAGGGAATTAGGTTATTAGAAAATAATCTAGACTATAACCTTAGGGACTTAAACAGTACTTGTTTCTCTTACTTGTAACCCTAATTGCTTCCCTAATCCTATCCTTATCCTATACCTTATATAACCCTAAACCTACATGTGACTACTCTTATTCGTCTGCTGTAATCCTGATCCACCATTAGATTAATAGGACAAAATCCTCAGGTTTAACCTGAACCCCCTTGAGATCTCGTCGAAGTTCTAGATTTTAATAACGAACACGTGCAATCTGGAAGGGTGAACGCCTGTATTCTGAGTCTTCTGTCTAGGCTGGCATTGCGCATATATCCCAATCAGACGAGGGACCCGGATGCCTACCTGGGAATTCTTGGGATGAGTGTTCACTTATAGGCTAAAGCATGTCTTCATATGTTATTAGAATTTAGAATCTTTGATAAGTCAACGTTTTCGTTTATTCGTTTGAATTAATGAATAAATGATAACATTTCGCATTAATTCTTGTACGTTACATGGGCATAATTAATAAAACGTCAGATTCTATCGTTTACATTCACATTTAATTGTTTTTGTCGCACTTTGGAAACCTTAATACTATATATATGTTAAATACACGTGGGTAAGGCTTGGAATAATTATCAAAAAAAAATAATGCTTGGGCCGGGGATCGAACCCGCGCCCAAGCCGTCCCAAACAACACACTCAACCAGCTGATCCAACCACCTTATCTGTTTTAAAACCTGCCTTCTATTCTTTTAACCCGACCAAGATCTAATCACAGTTGACATGGAAAGTCAACTGTGACAGCCCACTCCATCAATCACCAAATCATACGCGTAATTGGATCTCGGAATGGAAAGAATTGACAATCTTCGGCCCTGTATGACTCGGACACACAACAATTACAATTAATCGTTGCCAAAATTGAACCCAAGACGCGTCCTTCATTACTATGCGGTCAATCCTTACCATAACAACGAACCAGTGCTTAGCACTATAAATTGACCTTCTGCAATCCTTCACAACTCGCTCACACATCTCTCTGAACCTCCAATTGCTCTGAAACACCCTCTGATATACCCACGCATACACAGTTTGACTATTTAAGTTGACTGTCCAATCGAGTATCGAACAACACTGTAAGTCCAAATTTTTTTTGAGGGTTTTGTTAATCGGCATCCATACAACGAAAGCCTTAACTTTAATCGGGTTAAAGATGTGTGGAATGCTTGATTGGAAAAGCTAGGGCTCGTAATGTGATTTGGGGATAAAACTGGATCGATACAGTATAGTTATATTATTTAAACAGAGGTTAGTCACAACCACAGGCCTAGGCCAAGTGGTTGTGATCGTTGTTGGTGACCAAAGGCACCCGGGTTCGAGTCCCGGCTGTGGCCTTCTTTTCCTTCTTTTTTTTATTTTTAAACAACAAATCATATTATATATATATATATATTATACATTTAAATCTTATAAATTCATTTTTAAATATTAAAACATTTTTATAAATTCTAAAAAAATTATATTTATCAAATCTGAGGTAAATGTGTTATTTACAATTTTTAGTTTTCTAAAATTAATTGATTTAATATTTATAATAACTAAATCAATTTTATACTATTATATTTATAAAAATCCATTAAAATATCAAAACAATTTTATTAATTTCTACAAAAATTATCCTATGTTTGTACAATGTTAAACTTTACTGAAATGATTTTTAATTCAGAAAAATCATTTATTTTATATTTTTAATCAATTTTTGTTAGATTTAATCATAATTAAATCATAATAAATCCAATTTTTATTATTTTTGCACCAAAATTTTATACAATTTATTTTAAAATATTTAGAACAAAAATATGATTTTTAAAATAATAATTCTTTAATTTTAGTATTTTTAATATATTAAAGTTAAATTTTGGCAATTTGTAATAAATAGATTTAAAAATCTATTTTAAAAGTAATAATTTTATAAAAATTATTTTTATACTTCAAACACATTATTGTGAGCATTCTAAATTCAAAATTTATAAAAAGACTTTCTTTTATTTAATTATCAAATTTCCCTTTATTTAATTAACATTTTACTTTAAATTCAACAATTGGATATCCCCAAATCGAAACCCTAGGATACACTTATAAACTAATTAGACTTAGACTTATTTATTACCTTATTATAGGGTGATATTTGGCATTATTTGGGCAACACTATTATTTCATCTTTTCAAGAAGTATAACATTTGCTAAGGTGAGTTTTACATAGCCCCTTTTTATTTATCACCATTTTTTGGGTGAAACATGTTATAACATCATTTATGCAATTCAATCATCAATGTGTCTATGTTTTTTCTATGTTGCATTATGTCTTGAGCATGATTAGAGTAAGCACCATTCTAGCATAATCATTAACTCCGTACAAGCCGACGATATACATTGATAGATCTATTGGACTGACAATCCCACCCGGATACGTGCCTCCTACAAAGGTAGCGTGGGTGTTTGTTATCGCATAACATATTCAAGTGAACCATGAGCGTATGGGATGTATCATATTATAACAGTCACCAGGGTTGATTATGCACTCGATTTATTTCTAGTATGTTCTCACATATGGACTAGATTGACATGACACATGAATTGCACAACATTTTTATTCAATTATCAAAAACCTATGTAATTCTCACCAACTTTTGTTGACCCAAAAATATTTTCAAAATTAACATGTTTCAGGTAACAATGAAGCTGAGGCTTGAGTATGCATTTGGATTTAACATGAAGCTTTTGTTTGAAGCTATTGGAAGTTGTTGCTTTATTTTGATATCATGTATTTGAATTTCTAGACAATCACTTTATTTTGGATATTTATGTTATGAATAAATTATTTAAAATTTAAATTATACCATGTGCTACTGAAACAATCATCAATACGTGGCACCCCGATGTTTCCGCCATCGGTTGGGGTGTTACAGATTGGTATCAGAGCCACTCCTGTGCCGTTCGGGATGGTGGGTGCACACCTCATCAGGGACGATGAGACTCTAACAAGGGGTGAATGTGACACCCCAGGAACACACCTCATCGGGGACGATGAGACTCTAACAGGGGGTGAATGTGACACCCCAGGAAAATCCCACATCGGTCGTGGCCAGGAGAGATCCTTGGTTCATAAGTAATGTCTTGCCTCTTAAATCACCAACGCGTTTTGGGGCTTAATGTTAGTGGATGAGAGGAGAACTCCACAGTTAAGCGTGCTCAGGTGGGAGAAATTTCAGGATGGGTGACCTCCTGGGAAGTCTCCACTGGGCAACCAAAAACAAATCCGTGAGCTCTGGATGGGCAACCCATCGGGGCAAAGCGGACAATATTGGTGGTGAGAGGGGCCGGATGTTACATGTCACATGGTGGTTCATCAAGGGGTAACCCTAGGGGGGCCAGCGGTTCTAGTTGGGCCGGGGGTGATGGAATTTTTAACCCCCACTGTAGTATACGGGAGAACTCCCGTTTAGCTAACCCGTTGACTACAGAAGAACTTGTGTCCCATTGCATCCCGCCCCATGAGAGAAGGTATCAAGATGACTTAGAGAGATAACAACTTATCTCAGATTTGTGTGTTGGTTCCGCGCTCCATATGGCTGCGATCGACTCTCTCAGGCATCGTGATATTCAACTGCAATACGACACTGATGAGGTAGAGCGGGCCAAGCACTTCCTTGTGAAGGAGCGACAACGTCTCCATGAAGCAGAGAAAAAGTTGAAATCTGACGTTGAGAGCTATCTGAATCGTGCGCAGAAGGCTGAGGATGAGGTAAAGCAGTTGAAGGTGGATCATGCCGATAAACATAGGGGATGGTCCGAGTCGTGCACCCGCATCAATAATGAACGTATGAAAGAGCGTGAGCAGATGCAGGTATTGAAAGATGAAAATGCTAAATTGGTTGCTGCTGCTCAAAACCACGAAAAAGTTGTTGAAGAACTTAGCTCCAAGGTTGCGGATGCACGTTCTGAGCTCCAAGAGAGAGACGATGGCTGTTACGTCCCAGCTGTCCAATGCTGAACAGGAAAACCTTGCCTTGGTCAAAGAGAGAGAGAGAGAGAGAGAGAGAGAGAGAGAGAGAGAGAGCAGCTTCTCGAGGAGAAGGCCTCCGCAGATGAAGCATATTCTTCTGCTGTCACTAAAGCGGAGAGTGCTAAGAAGCTGCTTGAGGAGGCGAACAATGTGCAAGCTAGGTTGAGAGAAGATGCTAAGTGGATGATGACCGATGGTGTTGCTGGGGTGGGTCTCTTTACTTTCTTTCCATCTTTACTTATTATTCTTTCTTGTGACTTAACACTTATCTTTGCAGTTTTTCAAGCGCATTTGGAACGAGCCGAGTCTAGGCGATCAGGTTGCGTCAATTGTTTCAGCTGCCCGCACTGCTGGTGAAGTGGAGGGGTTTGATACTGGGTTCCACCACGCCATTAACCAAGGGAAACTTACGGAAGGGGAACATTATGGGAAGCCTCGGGAGGATGAGCTCAAAGAACAACTTGTTTTGTTTGACCAAATGGAGTTCCCAATCCTTGGCGTGGTGCGCGAGTGAAATGGATTTGAAGAACCCGTCGCTGCTTTCCGATACTCCATTGATCAATCTGACCGTATAGGTGCGGAAGCGAAGAAAGCGGGGCAAGAGCGGCTGGAGCGGGAAAACAAGGCTGCGTTGGATGCAGCGGCTGGTTTGGGTACCTCAGGTACCACTCATGATGATGAGGACTGATGTTTATGTTTGTAATATTTTGAAGGTTTTGTAATACTATTCGCTGGGTTTTTAAGTCCCGTGGCTTTTAATAGTTTATAAAATTTAAAGGTACTAAAGGATCAGAAAATTAAAACATTAACCTTAATTTATAAACTTCGAAAGTACATGATAGAAATACCCATTACATGAACTTAAAGATAAATATAATTCGGACGTAACAACTGTCACGCTGAAACATACACGAAGGCTTCATCATGGTCGAACAGGTAGTCAATCTTTGACAATTAAATGAGCCGTTCTTCGGATTCATTTGGCCTTTCCTGTTTGTTGTCCTTGAAGAATTCTTCAAAGATCGTGCACTCCCCATAAGTGTTTGAAACTCGGTAACAACTTTATTCCAGAATGGAGGAGCCCGAATTTCGTGGCTAGTGTCAGAAACTCGGGTGTTTTCGCAAACATTGCACCAGGCCAGTGTAATTCCAAGAATTTCTTCTTCGGTCCAGGAGGCCATCTTTGATTGGTTGCTTGGTGTTTTGTAAACGTGATTTGTAAGAAACGTGTTATGTGGTGAAGAATTTGTAGGTATATATAGTGTAAAAATATTAATAAAATAATATAATTTAATATGGTAATTAATTATATATTTATTATAAAATATTTTCTAAGTCATCACAAAGCCGGACACGTGTAAGGAATTAGCCTACACACTTCCCGAGACGTATTCACTGACTTTAAGACGTCTTACAGAGTGGTAATTTAAATTGATGACTGTTTGGACTCAAAGTTGTCTCACTCTATATAAGACGTCACAGTGACGGGACACGTGTAACCATCGAGCGTCTTCGCATGTCAGAGACGGGCACGTCCCGAGACGTGAAACAGAAGTAGTACTTTTCATGGTATATAAATTTGCATAATACTTCACCAAGATTTGTTACTTTTACTAGATATGTTGAGTTTCACTAATCAAAAAATGTTTTCACATAATTATACGAAAATTTTCAAACACTTATCTCTTTTCGGTTCACGTAATGTTTTTACTTTTGTAGTCTTTATTTTGAATTACATTCGTCTTAATATGTTTATTCGGATCATCAAACCATCCGCCATATTTTTTGGATCGTTGTTTCATCTGCATAAAACTACTTGGATCGTTGTTACATCCGCGCGTGGTATAACCCGTGTAGACTGCAACTTTGGTCTAGTAGTTTATAATACTGCAACACTGGTGAACCTCCCATTTCTCTATCATTACGTGTTAAAATGACCGTTCTCCACATGGTGTAACGGGTAATAACCTTGATGACAATAGGATATGGGAGAAATCCGTTTTAAGATTTCCTTCCTTAGATTCCCTTTTCCTTATACAAGGAATAAGGAAGGGAATCTTATCAAACTTGACTTATTGTCTCTGGCGTGACCAGTTGCCAGTAAGTCATGTTTGTAATGTAATATAAAACCGGTTCACCATTCCAGTTGCAAATTGGTAAATGGCCAATGGTGAAACATGTTATTCACTGAAATGGCCATTGACCAACAAATTACCAAAATAGCCACCTCAGTAATGTTCCTATTTGAAAACCTTTGGTCAAATGGCTAATTTGGTGATTTTCTCATACGGACGAAGTCGTTTGCAGTCATCAACGTCGTGGTCAACAGCTTGGGAAAACATTATGTGGAACAAATGCATTTTGGACGATCAACAGCCTAGGGAAAACACTTCGTGTAACAAGCGCATTTATTTTTCATTGTTGTAATAGTGTAGGCGTTGTAACTTATGTCATTAAAAAAGATAACGGAACATTGATGTATATTGTATGATACCAATTCATTGTATGATACCTATTCATTTGTCATCATGTTTGTTTGTGGAATAATTTAAAATTCAAAACACTACAGGAATAAAATTGTAAGGAATAATACGAGTTAAAATTACAATAAAATTGCAATAGGTTATGCAACGTTTTGACGGGGTAAACACCGCCAAAAATACAATTTTTCGGCCATAACCCGTCTGTATGACAAACATGCTTGATTTAGATCACCATTGACGGCAATGGGTTTATCAGTGACTAAATGTTCCATTAGCATACAAAGATACACCGCTTCGTTACCCGATAAAGAATTGGATGCCACAACATAGTCTTCATTAAGGTTAAATGTCATACACTTTTCCTGATTACCTGACTTTTTCCAGTATCGCATGTGCACTAATGTAGCTCCTAAATAAATTTATACCTTCGTCAACCTTGGGTGAATATGGTTTATGTATCTTTCACCGATACAAACATCTTGATGAGCATACATGACTAGCTCTTGTGACACCAATTCTAGTCGCACGAGTAACCATTCACTATTTTCAAGTGGAAGCGGGAAAAAGACGTAATCTACATCAAAAAATGACGGAAACGGTTATACTTTACCATTGCAATAGTTGACCACCCAATAAACACTCATAAAATTGTGGTGGTAGAATCGTCCACCGCATATTTAGCAAAGCATTTTCTTGAATCATTCTACTCCTTCAGTTCATTAGTCTTCCAACCCATCCTTCTATATGCTGTAAAGAAACGTCACGAACATATTAAAATTATAAAAATAAAAAAAGGGAAGTATCAAAAGATTTAATAATAAAAATAAAAAAGGGAAATATCAAAAGATTTAATAATTAACTGTTACCGAGAGTGATCTGGTAGAATTGAGGGCTAACAAAGTTCCCCAAAATGTTTTATCCAACTCCACTATTCTTGAAAAAACTGCCGAATAACAAAATGGTGCGTCTCCTCTACGGTAAAAGTCAACAACATATTTCGACCAGTAATCTGTTTCATCGTCTGGAATAGCCCATTTTCGAGTATTGTGTTGGTGTAAGCTTTGTTGATTGTGTACATATTTGCTTTCTTCAGTATTCTCTACGGAGGAAGAAGTTTCCAGCTTATTTTTCGTTTGCGTCCATTTTTTTAAGATCCAATCGGATGATTTCTCTGCTGGTTGAGAATAGTATTCCGCAGCGGTAAATTCTTAAGTCGTCTGTCAGACATTTCTTTATGTGAAAACACTTGTTTCGAACTAACAACTCTTTGTTATTTAAAGAGTAAATTATCACATTCGTCCCTAACGTTTGGCCACATTAGCCACATACATCCAAAACTTTTACATTTTCCGAAGAAGAACTCGGTAAAATGAGAATAATCTTCATTTTGGACGGCTTCCTGAGATAGAAATGACTTTAAGTCGTGTCCCACTTTCCGAAATGTTTTACATCTAAAAAGTGGTCCCTAATCCCAAGAAGTCAAAGACGTCTCCCAACTATTAAGATGACTTAAAGTCGTGTCCCACTTTCCGAAACGTTTTACATTTAAAAAAGTGGTCCCTATTCCCAAGAAGTCAAAGACATCTCCCAACTAATGAGACGACTTAAAGTCGTGTCCCACTTTCCGAAACATTTTACATTTAAAAAGTGGTCCCTATTCCCAAGAAGTCAAGACATCTCCCAACTAATGAGACGACTTAAAGTCGTGTCCCACTTTCCGAAACATTTTACATTTAAAAAGTGGTCCCTATTCCCAAGAAGTCAAGACATCTCCCAACTAATGATACGACTTAAAGTCGTGTCCCACTTTCCGAAACGTCTTTTCACTATAAAAGAAGTTCTTGCTCAAAGACGTCACAAAGACATCTTTCCCACTACAAGACGTCACTAAGACGGTTCCAGATAATAGTTTTTCAAAAAACGAAAGTCGTTACACAAACCATCTCGGGACCACACCGACAATCCGTCCGAACAACCCTTGGACCACATTCCTTCTCCGACTGCAGTTCCGGAAAATTCTTCAACTCCGGCGACCAATTCCGAGGCAAGTCCGACAAAATCCTTCAACGTCTACCCAGTTCCGGAAACTACGTCAACCAATTCCTACACTAGGGTCCCACATGTAAGGACCACATCACATTTCGGGGCTGCGTCACAAGAAAGTTTATCCACCAAATTCCGACCTGACCCGGTTTAAATACTAAAACCCGACCCGTTTGAAAAATGGATCTAGAAAATCTGGAGGTCCCAAATCTGGATGAAGACTTATTTTGTGATAGCAATTGGTCGTGTCAACCAAATCTGCAACCGATCTATAGCAAACAACAGATTTATAACCAGCAACTGAATATCGATTATAACCAGCAAAATAACTTTAACCAGCAACCGAATATCGATTATAACCAGCAAAACAACTTTAACCAACAACCGAATATCGATTATAACCAGCAAAACAACTTTAACCAGCAAAACAACTACAAGGTACCCAATCTGTTCGTGCAACACAATTTTATCCAGCAACCAAATTTTTCGCCCCTTATATCCAGCAACCCAATTTTAACCAGCAAATGAATCTTTCCAACCAACAAATTCCTAATCTTGCCATCCAACAAATTCCCAATGTTGACAACGACGTTCCTGTTGACTGGCCTGCTCCTGCTCCGGTTGTAAGTTATTAGTTTTTTACATTTTCTTCATTTTTAAAATTTTTATGTTCGGTTGTTCGGTTGATTGATTGTCTGTGTTTAAACATTGCCTGCTGCATAGGAGGATTGTCAAGTTAAGGTCTGAATTGCTTGGACATTTTTAGAATGTATGAAGTCTAAAATTATAGAATCCATAGAATCCAAATTTAGGAATCCATGTTTTGGACGATTTCTTGATGTTAAGGCGAAGGTATGCTGTAGCAACGTCTTATACGGTATTGCTCAACTTCAGGTTGATACAAAGAACCCTCAAGACGGTATTTGTTATAGAATAGGGGAACAATAAAATATTCTTTAGCCCAAAACAGTTCTGTCGGGTAACCGGTCTCTGTTTTGGGGTATCTAACTGGTTACCGAATCACCATCCCCATTCTTTTAGAAGAAGATTCTTTGGAGCTAACGATTTACGTAGAGTGAGTATTCAAGATCTTGAAGACCTTTTTAAATCTGACTGGATTAACTTTGCGGAAGATGATTGTGTTAGAATTTGTATTTTGATGATGATAGAGAGTTGTTTTAAAGGAACACAAAGGACATGGGCATGTTGATCAGCAACTGATAGATTTAGTTGATGATTTGGAAGCTTGTAACAACTATCCTTGGGGGAGCTATTTTTGGGATGAGTTGTGGCCTCATTTGTATGATATGCACCGCCGAAAGAAGAAAGACGCAAAGGGTTTCGGCTTAGGTGGATTTGTTTGGGCATTCAAGGTATTCGTTTAGAATAATTATTTCGTTTATTCAAATTCGATTGTTTGTCTTACAAGTTTTGTATGCAGATTGGTTCTTTGAAAATTTTCCAGAATTTAAAGGCCGACACAATTGTTTTATTAAAGAAGAAATTCCTAGATTTCTCAGCTGGGGAAAATGTCGGAGATTCACTAAGCCGACTGTTGAGAAATTTCTCACGGATGCAGCTAAGGTATGTATCGATGCTCACGGTTTTACAAAATTTATTTGTGGTACCAGAATATTAATGGCAAATTTATCACTCAGCATGTTGATTATAAACCTCTCGATTATTTGTTGCCGACCGAGTCAGAGATGCTCTGCGATCGGTACATTTCAAGTTCTGATTTCTTGGATGCCAAAAAGGCAGAAAGTGTAGCTGCGGATGCAATGCGAAATCAAGTACTAGCGTTTAATGATGTTACACAGAATCACCAATGCAATCCTGCAGGTGATATGCATCCAGTTAATGATGGGCGTTATTGTTATGACATTGAGGGTGGCTACACGAAGAATCATAAGTCGGCCACGGCCGGACCTTCAAGGACGTCTATTGTTAATGATGATGATGATTCGCAGACTGGTTTAAAATCAATAATCAAAGAGTTGTTGGATGAACAAACCAAGAAGTTGTGTGAAATGTTTACAGAGGTATCGTGATATCATCTTATTTTATGTAAATATACCTTAGTGAACCATTTTAAATAATTGTACTATCTTTGCTCTTAGGCACAAAACTCAATGTCTTCGAAGTCGTCTAAACGAAAACAAGTAGAGGATGAAAAACAATAGCATGATCACGAATATATTGTAAAATTTTATATTACATTGCTGAACAACAGTAAATATAAATAAATAAAGCCGGTTCATTTTAACTGAATATTTGTTTTGTAGGTTGATCAGTATTTTAATGCGGATGGTTACAAACCCGAGACCACCAATTTGGAACAACAGTTTGAAGCCAATGATGTAAGTTAAAGCTACATTATAGCTTGTCTTTACGTTATTTTTTTTATTGTTTAAACGTGAAAATTTATATATTAATTATTTTTTTTTATTATAGAGTGATAAGCCCCAAGCTGTCGAGTTGAGACGGTCAGAACGGTCAACAAAGCCCGGACCTTGTATGCTTTCCCCGTTTACCATTGGGAAAACCAAACCAAAAAAAGGCTTATTTCAAAAGAGGATGATGATAAAATAGAAGCAATCCGAGCCTAGTATCCAAAAAATGAAAAAAGAAAATGTGTGTTGAATAGGGGAAATTTCCTACCCCGAGATTTTTGGAGTAGTTTGCTTGCTGATGATGGTCATGGTTGGTTTTGCTCTGAGGTAACGAATAATAATTTTAGATACTTTTATTGTTTGTATTTTTATAATACCACATATTAACTGAAATTAGGATTGTTTAACAACATATTTTCGGGTGGGTAAATCACCTGTATAAATCTAGGCTACCAACCGATCGCTGGAGCATTCTTCCTCTATTTTTTCAGCAGGGTTTTAGTAACCCGCTTTCAAAAACGAGCTTTGGGGATTATTTTCACGGTTCTTCTGCACCGTATCCATCCATCCGAGATGTTGACGAGGTGTACGTTCCTATAAACATTAAAGGTATACATTGGTTGCTTGGAGTTTTCAACCTACTAGAGAAAACTCTAACCGTATACGACAGGTATGTCACGTTTCTAATTTGGTATTATTGATGTTATACGTGCATTTTGTAATTATGTATTATATTTTGGGACTTTCAGTTTATCGACTTCACCTCCATTGGCACTGGATTCAAGAGAGTTTATCTGTCATATAAATTTTGCATTTGACAGATGGTTACGGGAGCACAATTATTACGAAGATGACCAGCATCCAAACAACTACTGGTTCCCGTTCCAAAATGTTTATCCGCCTGATGTACCTCAACATGATGGAGTATACGGTGATTGTGGGGTTTGGGTCTGCATCTTTCTAGATAGGTTGATTAATAAACAACCAATTAATCAAGATGAAGACCACGTTCAAACTGCACAACAAATGAGGCGTAGGCTTGCACTGTTGTTTCGTGATAACATTTCGGATGAAGATGTTCTGGTGGCGTCTTCTGGTCAGGAGTCAAAAGATGATGATGTTGAAATGTTGTGAACATTTATTTAGATTTAAACATATAAGTTTTTTTATTTTTAATATCTCTCTTCGGTTCCAAACACAAGTACACATACTAATACACTTAAAAAGATAGACCAACTAAATAGTAAAAGTAACTTCAATCGTCTGGCTTCCAAAATTTTAGCTTTAGTTAATTCCTTTTGGTCGTTAAACGATCGCAACAAACGAGGAACGAAACTTTCGCAGTAGTAACAACTTGAAGTTTCCACCCACTTGAGAAACCCACAACCAGCCGTCTAAGAAAAAAAAACAAATCATTATATGATTTAATAATTAAGATTGTATAAAAAAACAAAAGGAAACAAATTCTTTTAACTTACACAGCACACAAACCGTCTCCCCGAGTTTGCTTCAGTTCGGGAGATGTTAATATGCGTATCTGCACCGCAGGATGAACATATTTCTCTAGTTCTGCTGAAGTTGGTAGCTGATCTCGAGGAAGAAGATGATGCTCGGGACATCTTACAGGGCGTAAAAACATTAAAGAGAAGGAAACGATATAAATAACCAAAAAAAGTACATATTTAGCCCCTAACGTATATAAAATTAACAAAACCGTACCACTTTTTGAAGCACCTAACACTATACATCTTTAAGGGAAAATGACCAAAATGTAAACATAAGTAAATACATACATCTTTACTTTTGTTTTATTTTTACCCTTTATTACCATTTATTTTATAATTTTTTTAATTATTTTCTTTGTTTTGAACTATAAAAGTAAATATAAAACATAAATAAAAAGATTTGAATGAAACATAAAATAAAACCATAATAATATTAACCATAAACAAAATACATAAAATAAAATACATTAAAACAAAGAAAAAAATAACTTAAAGTTGGCGTAACAATCGACATGCCTCGACATGGTCGAAATCGTTGCCGTATTGAACCATATACTCATAGTTGGTGAATTCGATAGCCAACTCCTCATCAAGCTCCGGATCGTCCTTCACCGTCTGCTCGTATACAGTGGTCCACCTCTCACACTTGATATTGAGATCGGCCCACTTGAATTGGAGGTCTCGGAGAGTCTTGGTGGTGTTGGTGCCAACGTGTTCGATTAATTCGCTAAACACGCGAGCCCAAAACCCCTCTGGGGAAGGCCGACCCTTCCGCACGCGGGAGTTGTTGAATCTCCGGGTCATTTGAGGCATCCTTGTGGCAAACCACAAGTGCCATCTCTTCCTCTTCAGTCCACGGGTTCATATTTTGGCTTGGTGGATGTTTGTTTTTGTTTTTACCGTTTCTGTGGATTTTAACCACAGTGTCTTCTATTAATATTCAAAAATATTGACGGCAAGAAGGTGAATTTAAACGACTGTTCGGAATCTAAGTCGTCTCACTCTGTCTGAGACGACAGATTGAGTCGTCTCGGGAAGGCAAATAGACGTGTCGGTAAAATGGGACGTCAGAATTTGACACGTCAGAGACGTCATAGCGTGTGATCCGTCACTGTATCGTCTTACAGGCTCTAAGTCGTCAGATGGCGTATATAAATTTGCATAATACTTCACCAACATTTTACCAAAATTTGTAACCCCTATCCATTATGTATTCTAAAGATTTTTTTTATGTCTCATATATCAAACCTTTCAGCTTTCCAATCCATGACGTTTATTAATCCTCCACTTTTCCAACCCAAGCCTACCGGCTTACGAAAATATTGTCTGATTATACTTGTTTTTCTTTTTATTGTCCGAATATTCAGGAGCTAAGACCATTCCAATGCTCCCTTTCGCCATGCATAAACTAAACCAACAATTAAGATAAACACAAAAATTAAAGCTTCTACAAATACAAATACACCTAATACATCGAAACTCATTGCCCATGGATAAAGAAAAACAATTTCCACATCAAAAACAACAAAAACTAGAGCAAACATATAATAGCGGATTCTAAACTGTAACCAAGCGTCACCTATTGGTTCTATACCTGATTTATAACTAGAAAGTTTCTCTGGCCCTTTGCTAATCGGAGCTAAAAAACCCGAAATGAAAAATACCAAAATAGGAATAAGACTTGATATTATTAGAAATGCCCAAAAAATATCATATTCATAAAGCAGAAACATAGATGCACTCCTATAAACGTGGAAAATATACCGGATTAGTCAATTCGACTTGAAATTGTTAAGTCGTTCATAACTGTTTAGTTAAAGTAAGAATTGCTTTTGGTCGAACCATCTAGTTTCCTTTTGCGGGGCGTGTTTCCTTTCAAGATTCATCGATTAGAATCCTATTTTTAGTACATAGCTTTTGCTTTTTTTAGTTATAGTTAAAACTAACTATTGCTCTTATCCAAATTCTCTTGTTTTCATCTAAATCTTACCGAGAATTCTCTCTAAGGAAAAGGGATTCTAAATATTGGATCATTGTTACATCTGCGTAGAGGTGCTTGGATCGTTGTTGCATCTACGCGTGGGTCAACCCGTGTAGATTGCCCTGATGATGTTATGGTCTTCATCTTTTGGAGCTAATGATTCTTTGTCAATGAAGATCACAAACGTCATTCAAGCAAATGCGTATCCTATTGCAACCGGATACGTCTCGGTCGTCGACGTGTGCAACGAGTTTGTTAATGTTGGTGTAATACTATAGTTTTTGTAATATTTGTTGTGTTTTGAACATCAAAGTTGTTGTAATTATTGTAATATGTCATATATTATAAAGGAACGTTGATTGGATTAAATAAGCATAACATTCATTGGATTAAATAAAAAACATCAAATAAATACATAAATTATTACAAGACTTAATTAAGCTACGCGGGTCCCTCATCATTTGCCAAGCAAACACTTGATTGAATTCTTTGCGCTGCTTAGGGGACGTGTCACTGGGACCCACCAGACGTCTACGGAGACGTAATGGGGAAATGTGAAACGTCTCCACTTGAAACGTCTTTTCCACGTATGGGGAAATGTGAACCGGCTCCACACAAATTCAGCCCCCACGTGTTGGTTTTCTATTCGTCATTTTCCCCATCTTTAAATACCCACACGGTGCGCACAATGTTGTCAATACTTGAACAACCACCACAATAATGACCAACATACCTAGTCCGGTAGAAAACACAAATTGGTTACATCGAACAGGCCAATCAAGTTTTTGGTCGACAAATGTTCTGGAATTTTACTACGACGGTAATAGTGCGTGTTGCTTTTCAACCTATATGAGCACAACACCATTAAGAAAAGAGTGGTGGGCTACTCTTTTAGGTTATTAAGGAAATGGTTTTATTCAAAAGACGGTACGTTCTGAATCTTTCGTTAACCGTTATAACTATGAACATATAATTTTTAATTTTTTATTATACAGCATGTGCGTGCGTGGTGTAACTATTTGATGTCTTTAAGAGATACTGGCAGAGAGAGACAGACGTCTTTATCTACTAATCATCGTTAGTGTGTACTTCACCCCAATTTTTATACTCTACTACTCGAACAAGATCATCATGCATATGGATATGCAGATGGTTCAAGAAGAATCTATCCTCCCTTTTGGGAAGTTGATACGGTATATATACTAGTTTCCTTAGACACAAATAACTGGTTAATTTTAAAAATTGACATGTCGTCGATGCAAGTAACTGTGTATTTCAAAAATACTTGTAGTGCGAATAACTGTCGTGACACATTCTGTGTTCATAGGAAAATATTCACCAAATTCTTATAGAATTCGAGTTTGCGTTCTTATGGTTTCTAGAAGCAATAATGTACTGGAAAAAATCGGCTACTGACCAAATACATTATATACAAATTTGCGGAGAAGTTATCTGGCCTGGCAACGAACAGCAAATTGGTCGGTATTCAGGGGTCATAATTTGTATGTTGCTGCAAAATTTGGTTCAAAACAGGCCAATGACGTGGAAAGAAGCAAATCTTCATGATGCATGTATGAGATACCGTCGTTTTATGGCTGATGAAATTTATGCTGCTTGTTTCACACCGTCAAATATTTCAACCTAGCAAGTTTTTATATTCTAGTATCATTATGTATGTGCTTATTAAAGTAAATAAAAAAGAAGCAAAATATATTTTGAAGTGTTTTTAAAAAAATAACATTCTAATAACCAAACAAAGAAACACGACTAATCATCATCCAGGTTAACTGTCGAACACGTATCTCGAAAAACAAAATTTTCAAAGTCTTCTTGTTCGACATATATAGGAGACGGTGTTTGACAAACATTTATGTTCCTGCCCGAATCACGCCTTGAGAATCTCGATTCAGATTGTGCTGGCGCTGAACATCGGTCTCGATGATGGCCATAACTTTTACAACGACTACAGTACACTCGTGTAGGTTCCTCACCTTGCGATAAGATTCGACTGTTCTCACGAGGAAGACCTGATTTTCGTTTTGTAATGTGTGGTGGTTGTAAATGTATTATATCATCGGGTGTCTCCCATTCAGACTTGTGGGGTAGGGGATAGATCGCCTCCTCATATGTTTTTTTTTTGTATAGCTCATTGCTGTACCAACGAGAAGTATAATGACTACAATCATTTTCTTTTAAGAATCTTGATACCGCAATCATGTGCCCACATGGGAAACCAGATATCTGAGGCACCCGACAACTGCATGTTTGATTCAGCATATCAACGAGGCCATTTTTCTTACCATCTTCAACCTGAAAACTGTTAAGCGCAACACCATAAACAGTCCATGTCCTAATCCCTTTAATTTTTTTCTGAATTTTTCTCACCCCGAAGGGAGTAAGTAGGTGGGTATTTTCGATACCCTCCTTTCGACGCTGATAATACCATCTGTAACACCCCAACCGATGGTGGAAACATCAAGGTGTCACGTAGTGACGATTGTTCAATAGCTCATGGACTAAAAGTGTAAATATTGATACATTGATTAAATAGTTTATTACATTGAAATGAAATACAACGATTCTAAATGTCACCTAAACTGAAATACAATGAATCAAAATCTAAATATGAATCCGAAAGCTTAACGAATGCATCTCAAATAACCTGAAAAATGTACGAAAATAATTTTGTCAATACAAAAATGTATTGGTGAGCATACCCTGTTTTGAATACATATAGTAGATAAAGAGTTTCGCAATGTATGTGCTATGATATTGTAATATGTAAAAGGGTCAAAATCAAGCCTCACATCGTTCAATAATCGTTCACACATCGTTTAAGAAAAACCATAACAATGACCAAGGACTTAACTCGTTCACGTAAGTAACCAAGGGATATAATTCGTAGTACTACTCATTGTTAGGTGCGGCCCAAAGGTTAATGACTTTGACAAATCGTTCATACAATTCACACAAAACATATCAAAGAGCACATTGCTTTGTAAATAATACACAATAGTTTAGTAATAATTGTACATGAGTCACCCCAAAAGAGTACATAGTAAAAAGGGGAAAGATATACTCACCTTGACTTAGATGAACTTGCAAAAACAATCAACGAGAGTCAAAGAACTATGCTCGAACCTAAGTACGATGATTTGAGATTAGTGTCGACTTTTTATTTTCAAGATTGATTAAGAATCAAAGCCATGACTATTATGAATGTTAAAGAATTTCCTTATAGAAATGAATTTCGATCGCTTAAAATAAAATGTAGTATTTATCTCATTAGAACAAAACGTTTGACTCAATTGTTTTGGTTTATAACTATTCAATGTTTTATATACTCCATAAGGTAGATAATTAACAAGACAGGTAAATATTTGTTTAGTTTTAAATAGTGGGTCATCTTAATTTTGCAAAATATTAGTATAGCTATATTACTAAAAGAATTTGTAATTTCCAAATGTTTATCATAACCATATATTTTATTTAAAAAAACGAGTAAAAATCATCTTCATCTAAATATACGAATATGTCCATTTACGTATGATTTAGAAAAAAAAAACTCAGAAATGGATTCGTTGTGTTTGCATTAACCCGTAATAAAATAAAGAGAATATTTGAATTTTATAAGGAGTTTAGATATAAAAGTATTATATTTCATTTCTTTACTAAGACTTTCACCATAATAATTACCTACCCCTTCATAAAGAATACAAAGCACATCATGAAAAGCTATGAAAAAATATATATAAAGATATGGTGAATTTGATTTTGACACAAAACAAATTTTGCTAACTTATTGAAAAAAATAAAAAAAAATAAAAATAAGAAGAAACATATATTTTGCATTCTTAGGCACACTAAAAAAATAATAAAAGTTGAGAAAAACAACCCAAACAAAGAAGTTACCTTTAAGATATGTGCACCGCAAATTTTAGACCAAAGAAATTAACTCTAAAACTTATGTCGATGGTATTTGTAAATACTAAAACTTCCATTTGTATAAGATCCAACTTCAAAAGGTGTAAGAATATGGAGAAGTTTATCTCGTTATTTAACATAGAAAAACTTGAGAGTAGAAATAATTTTGAGAAGAACTAAAATATATGAAAAAAATATATTGATGTTTGTGTCTTAAATAAAAAAAATGGCTACATGCATCAAGAAACTCTTCCTAATTAAAAGACTTAATTTGCATTAAAACCCTTTAAAAACCTTTTACAAGTTTCATTCTAAATTTATTATTCTTTAAGTGACTTAATAATACTTACATTGATTGGACACAAAATTATAATAAAATAACCTTTATTTATGAAAACTTCTTAATTCCACCATTAACTATATAATTATATGTCTAAATATATTGATAAAAAAATTCTTAAAGAAAACGTAGCATTTCAAATTATTTAGTTTAACCAAATTAATATTTGTTTATTTAGTCTAGTCACTTTTAAAATTTAGAGTGTTACAACACTACCCCAAACGTTACGGAAAAAAATATGGTTTGTGCGATTTTCAATTATGGATTATTGTCACTTTAGATCCCCAAAGTTATAATTAACTTATTAGAAAATTTGCGAATGTTACAGTCTCCCCTACTTTAGAAAATTTCGTCCCGAAATTCCTTTCAAGTGGAGGTTTATATGAAATAAAATGTGTTGTAAAAAGGCAAGTAGGTTTTAAGAAATGAATTAATCATGATTTAACAAAGTATAAAGTAGTAGTTTAATATCCGAAGTAAAAGTTTCAAAATCCTTAACATTTGACCTAAGGTTAGAAAGTTGAGAGTTTACAATGAAAAAAAAGATTGGGAAAGTATGTAACTTGTGAGGGTAGAGATACTGATGAAACAGTCTCCCCTACTTTAGAAAGGTTTCTGACAGAACTTTCTTAAGGACATGCAACAAGATTTCGACTAACAGAGAGTGTAAGAGTATACAAAGTTTAAGGTTTTTTGTAGAGGTGGTCAAAAAGGAAGGCTCCAACAAAACTAATTGAATTTTATGTAAAATGTTCTTATTGAAATGCTAGTTATTAGTCAACAATCTAATGCAAAGGTAGTAATGGGAAGGTTCTTGGTTAGACTCCTAGTCCGCTCCCGCAGTATCATTTATGCTTATATATAGGGTGTACCGCAGCTAACCCACCACACTCCCGATACTTTCGACTCGTACTGATTGTTTACCAACAACCTAAATAGAATTACACACCACCCTCATGTACCTGTAAGCCCATGATTGCGTTCCGGGCCGTAATCATCGATTTACCTTACACTAGGGTGTTATGCTTTTCCATAACCCTATCCTAAGTAATACAAGAAACAAGTGCGTGCAACCAATATGTAATAGCCACTGTAATGAAATAATGTTCAATCATGACATGGTTAGAGGTCCTTCCCTTTCGGGTTTACCCTTTAACCGTAATGAGAGTAACGTGTAAGTAATAGACATGGTTAGAGGTTCTTCCCTTTCGGGTTCACCCTTAACCGGTAACTTCTGTTCACATCGTTGGCTTTAAACACTCATATTGATAGACCCTGAGGTTTACACCGTTCCCCTCGGATTAAAGAAATACTCTAATCCGAGTCGTACGTGGGCACTGGCTTAGATCTCATACGAGTTATCAACTGGTATGTTCGTTGGCCATGATGATGAACAAAATATTGTAAAGTATAACAGGGTTTTGCTCACAAAAAGAAATATGCATACCAAATATGCGTTCATGTAAGTATATAAGTATAACATAAAATTTCGATTGAAAGAACAGTATAACGTAAATCGAGTAAATCGCACAATTTGCACAAAATGAAAGTAAACGAGTTAAATTAATGTTAAAACTAGTGTTGTAAGAGTAACTACTAATAATTAATGCGAGTGTAATAAGATAGATTTTCGTTTATCAAAACGTAGTTTGTGCAATCTTTGTGATATAGTTGAAAGAATAGTAGTAATATATGAGGATAACTTTTTAGTAACCGAAGTGTGTTTTAGATTCAAAACTGGTTCAGTTGAAAAATCTTTGTAGATATGTGTTTACGAGGAGTCGAGTTTGAAAAATGTTATAAGGCTTATTATTAGTTGCAAGTTTCTTCCGAAAACATATATTGGATACGTTTTTATGCAAACAAAGGGTTTTCATTTGACTTTTAAAATATGCAATACAAATTTATAAAATGCAAAATGAAACCATTTCATGAAGTATGTGTAAATCTAATGTGTTTTAAAAGACCAAGATTTAAAATGACGTGAAGGTTGTGAATGATCCCAGATGCCTTGACGAATTTTTTTTTAAAAAAATAGAATTTTCTGTAATTAAACATTTCTTTAACTTGTGGGTTGAAAAGTCGATTTTTTAATTGTTATGAAATGTTGAGAAAATCTAAGTGTTACCCGTTTGGACTAGGTAAACTTGAAACCTTTTAATTGTCAACCTTTTACGAAATTTATACATTGAAAGATCGTTTGTTTATAAAGATCGTTAAGGCATCTCTTTGGGCTCATAGCGTGCTATTTGTTTCAGGCCACGTGGTGTATGCAGGGTGTGTATTAATCTAGTGAATAGGCTTCCCTAAACTGGGTGTAAATTAGTATTGTGTAAATGAGAATATTAGTGAATTTCAAAACTTTAGCGAGATTAAAAATGAGATGTAGAAATAGATCCCTGAGATGTGGAAATCACTCCTAACTCAAAGATGTTATTTCAAAATTGAAAATTATTGTGGAATGAAACCAATCACTAAGTTAAGGATATCACCCCCAGCTTAGTGGTTAAGTTCCTTTTTGAAGGAAATATTCTTTGAGGTGTGGATGTCACTCCTATCTCAAAGACATATTCCTAAGATAAATAACATATAGAGGAGTGAAACTAATCACCAAGGAATGGATGTCACTCCTAACTTGGTGCTATCGTTTCGTTTGTGAAATATGAGCGTATTCTTTTCTAAGCAAAATACCGAAAGAATAACGAGAAAGTATCATAGCAAAAATACCTAGAAAGAAAATATAAGAATAAAGAGGAATATACACGAGAGGACTCATGAAAGTAAGCTTAGTTATAGACTAGGCTAAAAGGCATTCTAATAACCTAATTCCCTATAACCATGGCTCTGATACCAATCTGTAACACCCCAACCGATGGCGGAAACATCGAGGTGTCACGTAGTGACGATTGTTCAATAGCTCATGGACTAAAAGTGTAAATATTGATACATTGATTAAATAGTTTATTACATTGAAATGAAATACAACGATTCTAAATGTCACCTAAACTGAAATACAATAAATCAAAATCTAAATATGAATCCGAAAGCTTAACGAATGCATCTCAAATAACCTGAAACATGTACGAAAATAATCTTGTCAATACAAAAATGTATTGGTGAGCATACCCTGTTTTGAATACATATAGTAGATAAAGAGTTTCGCAATGTATGTGCTATGATATTGTAATATGTAAAAGGGTCAAAATCAAGCCTCACATCGTTCATTAATCGTTCACACATCATTCAAGAAAAACCATAACAATGACCAAGGACTTAACTCGTTCACGTAAGTAACCAAGGGATATAATTCGTAGTACTACTCATTGTTAGGTACGGCCCAAAGGTTAATGACTTTGACAAATCGTTCATACAATTCACACAAAACATATCAAAGAGCACATTGCTTTGTAAATAATACACAATAGTTTAGTAATAATTGTACATGAGTCACCCCAAAAGAGTAAATAGTAAAAAGGGGAAAAATATACTCACCTTGACTTAGATGAACTTGCAAAAACAATCAACGAGAGTCAAAGAACTATGCTAGAACCTAAGTACGATGATTTGAGATTAGTGTTGACTTTTTATTTTCAAGATTGATTAAGAGTCAAAGCCATGACTATTATGAATGTTAAAGAATTTCCTTATAGAAATGAATTTCGATCGCTTAAAATAAAATGAAGTATTTATCTCATTAGAACAAAACGTTTGACTCAATTGTTTTGGTTTATAACTATTCAATGTTTTATATACTCCATAAGGTAGATGATTAACAAGACAGGTAAATATTTGTTTAGTTTTAAATAGTGGGTCATCTTAATTTTGCAAAATACTAGTATAGCTATATTACTAAAAGAATTTGTAATTTCCAAATGTTTATCATAACCATATATTTTATTTAAAAAAACGAGTAAAAATCATCTTCATCTAAATATACGAATATGTCCATTTACGTATGATTTAGAAAAAAAAACTCAGAAATGGATTCGTTGAGTTTGCATTAACCCGTAATAAAATAAAGAGAATATTTGAATTTTATAAGGAGTTTAGATATAAAAGTATTATATTTCAGTTCTTTACTAAGACTTTCACCATAATAATTACCTACCCCTTCATAAAGAATACAAAGCACATCATGAAAAGCTACGAAAAAAATATATATAAAGATATGGTGAATTTGATTTTGACACAAAACAAATTTTGCTAACTTATTGAAAAAAATAAAAAAAAATAAAAATAAGAAGAAACATATATTTTGCATTCTTAGGCACACTAAAAAAATAATAAAAGTTGAGAAAAACAACCCAAACAAAGAAGTTACCTTTAAGATATGTGCACCGCAAATTTTAGACCAAAGAAATTAACTCTAAAACTTATGTCGATGGTATTTGTAAATACTAAAACTTCCATTTGTATAAGATCCAACTTCAAAAGGTGTAAGAATATGGAGAAGTTTATCTCGTTATTTAACATAGAAAAACTTGAGAGTAGAAATAATTTTGAGAAGAACTAAAATATATGAAAAAAATATATTGATGTTTGTGTCTTAAATAAAAAAAATGGCTACATGCATCAAGAAACTCTTCCTAATTAAAAGACTTAATTTGCATTAAAACCCTTTGAAAACCTTTTACAAGTTTCATTCTAAATTTATTATTCTTTAAGTGACTTAATAATACTTACATTGATTGGACACAAAATTATAATAAAATAACCTTTATTTATGAAAACTTCTTAATTCCACCATTAACTATATAATTATATGTCTAAATATATTGATAAAAAAATTCTTAAAGAAAACGTAGCATTTCAAATTATTTAGTTTAACCAAATTAATATTTGTTTATTTAGTCTAGTCACTTTTAAAATTTAGAGTGTTACAACACTACCCCAAACGTTACGGAAAAAAATATGGTTTATGCGATTTTCAATTATAGATTATTGTCACTTTAGATCCCCAAAGTTATAATTAACTTATTAGAAAATTTGCGAATGTTACACCATCTCTGAAGTTTTTGTCTAAAGAATTCAACAAGGTGGGTGATCGGATTTTTTCTTGCATGCTTGCATAATGCGTTTATCGACTCTGCACTGTTTGATGTCATATTATGATAGCTTTTACCCGTGCAATGTGATCTTGTCCACTTGCTAAATCCGATATTTAACAAAGTATTCCTGACTCGCGGGACCGCTGCACACAAAGAATTGAAGTTATCATCAAAATCAGATAGTCGATAAGCTTTACAAGTTTTCCACCAGAGGTCGTTTAATACCGTCTTTTTATCTGAGGGTAGGTCTAAGTTGACCATAAGATGAAGACAACACAACCCGTGAAAATCACGGGGAAAAACAGTCCGTATCGCCAGGTCTATGGAATTCGTGCGATCCGAAATAATCGCCAGATCTTGAGGTTCACCAATACACTATTTAAGCCTAGACAAGAACCATATCCAACTTTCACCATCTTCAGATTTCCCGATACCAAACGCAACCGGTAAGATTTGGTTGTTACCGTCCATTCCAACAGCAAGAAACAACGTTCCTTTAAACTCACCTCGCAAGTGTGCGACGTCTATAATTATCACTGGTCTTAAACAATGAATAAAACTCCTAATCTATAACAAATTTAAAAAAAAAACAAATAGTTAGTTTTATAAAAAAGTAAACTTATAAGAAATTGTAAAAAGTTTGATACTAACAGCAGCACCAATGGAAACAAAAAGAATTTCAAACCGACTCTCCTCATCAGTGCGGATGTGAGTAATTGACCCCAGATTCGTCCTTTCCAAATTGTAGCAATAAAGCGGGAGCTCAGCAAAAGAATCTTTGTTGTTTCCTTGCAAAAGTCCAAGCGCGTAACACTTCCCACGCCATGCTTGAGCGTAACTTATATATGTCCACGTGAAATCTGTGTCGAAAATCTAGGACAATTTCATTACCACGATACACACGACCACTATCTCTCAACTGGTCTTTTAATATGTTGCCAATAACTTTTGGGTTAGCTTGACGAAGATGAGGGTGAGTTTGAGTCTTTGAACATGTGTGATTATCATTAAAATACTTAACAAAAAACATTTTACAACCTGGGAAGGCATATGCCCTAAAACGCCAATCACAAACCTGAATGGAACATGATGCCTCATAACGTGTTTTACTGGATCTTTCTACTTTATAAGAGAAACATTCTGATAAACACAATTTCCCCAACTCAAATTTCATTTCGTCTTTTTCTCGAAATATATAACCTTCAGGAAAACGACAAGACGACAAAACTTTTCTTTTTCCTAGACAACTATGTGGGGTTGCGTTTTCATTTGAAAAGGCATTTAAATCAGGAGTAAAGTTTTCAGGAGGCGCATTTAAATCAGGAATTTTAAAATCATTTGAAGGAACGCAATTAGACGAACCGACACCACACTCGGAAACAACAATATATAACTTGATTATTTCAAGAGGACTTTGCTCAGGAATTTTAAAAAGATAGGATACATCACGATCATTAAGCTCGAGCTCGAACTTAAACCGAGCCAGCTCGGCTCGGCTCGTTTTTCTGGTCGAGCTGAAAAGTCGAGCTCGAGCTCGGCTCGTAAATGTTCGAGCCGAGCTCGAGCTGGCTCGATCGAGCCAGCTCGTTATATTTTTTTATTTTTTTTACAAATATTTATTAAATAAAAAACAATAAAATTACACATAATCATGTATATTTTTTTTTTCTTTTTCTAAGTTATGGTTTTTTTATTATGAAAAGATAGGACAGATAGGTAGTATGAGCGGGATTTTCAAATTTTGAATTTTAGAATTAGGTTTGGAGCCAAAATATATTAGTTTCATCTATATATTAGTTACACATACACAAGCCTGAGTCGAGCCATATGTCGAGCCATCGAGTCGAACCACGAGCCGAGCCATCGAGCCGAGCCACGAGCTGAACACCCCTGGCTCGAGCTCGGCTCGATTACAAAACGAGCCGGCTCGGCTCGAAAACAAAATGAGCCTCTTCGAGCCGATCTTTTTTCGAGCGAGTTTCGAGCGAGCCTCAAGCCGCGAGCTTTTTGTACACCCCTAGCCGGGTGATGAGCCGTCAAGGAGACGGCTACAGATAAGCCGGCGGAGAAAATTTAAACGGCTCAAGCCATGAGCCGGGAAGAGATGGAAATGTCTCCCACGTTTTCGGAGTGATCATGTCGTCTCAAAAGACGTTTCGGAAAAGTATCGGACACGTGGCAACCTTTCAGCAGTTCTTTTTGCCAGAGGTTTTTGGAGTCGGCTCAGGGCCTCGGGAAATGGAAACCGTCTCTCCCGAGATGCTTCGGCTGGCTATTTTCGTAATTTGACTCGGTCAATGGCCATTTCCGTGATTTTCCCTTTAAATAATTTATCTTGACTATGTCAAATTAAAGTTTAAAGTTTAATCCCTTTTCTAATTCAACAAAACTTTGTATTTTCAATAATTTTAATAAATTAACTCTTAAAAGCTCAGTAAAGGAAAAAAAACACCATGTACATATAAAATAAAAGCAGAAAGAGTTATTATAAAATGTAAACTCTCCTTTAACATGGATATTGTATGTGAGACTAGTCAGCCGTTTCACAAGAGATCGAAAAAGAGAGCTAACGCTAAGTAAAATTATTACAAGGGACCATGAGTCGATATGATCCCTACACTTCACATACCAAAGGAAGCATCATCATCATCATCATATATAAACTAAAACCCAAAGCTAGCTAATTATTTAACCTAAGTTACTGAACACTAAATTTACGTTTAACAGCAAATTGAACAAGTTTGTCCATCTCTTCCTCACTAATAAACCCGTCTTCGTTGTCATCAGCATTCACAAGTGCACGCTCCGTAGTCCACCGGGCCCAACTCACACCAAGGTGACAAAAAGCTTGTTTCAGCTCATCCCAAGAAAGCTTCCCGTCTTTATTCACGTCGTGTTTCTTGAAGAAAGCCAACAACTTTTGCTCGTCGAGTTTCAAGGGAAGTTTAGCATTCTTAGGCCTAATTGGTTTATTAAGAACGAAGGTCATAACGTTTATAGGGATTGTAAGGAACCTACCCGGACTATGACGCATCCTTCTTTTCTTCGTGCTTAACGTTTAAGTACGTATAAGGATTAGTGATGGTTGATGAACATATATATGTGTTATCTATTTATAGTGTTTCTAGCTTCTCTATGTGTACAAGTGTATATGATGCGTTATTCTTGCTTGTAGTACGTTTTAAAGGGTATCTAATACTTACAACATATTGGAAGAAAATATTGAAAGGTTAATTAGGAATATATATGACCACTCCAGATTTGGAGTGTGTATCACACGATCAATGAAAGAACTATTTCGTAATCATTTTACGTCACTTGTATAGATAGATAATGCTAACGTATCCTATACTAATTAACCTATCTAGCATATATATATTTGGTCGGTCTTTTAAACATGACTTGATTTGTTTTGACTCGCTAAATAAATACATGTTCTAAAAAAGTAAACTATTTAGACCCGTTATACTCTCTCTCTCTCTCTATATATATATATATATATATATAGGGTCGAGATCCTGTGCAAAGTGTGTTTTGTGTGAGAAGGTTAAGAACTGTTTTGGACCATTAGATCATCTTAATCAATGGTTTAGATTTAATGAGTGACATTATTGTAAATAATGTTATAGTTATAATAACCAATTAGACTACTTAGGGGTATAATGGTAAAACACACCCTACATTTAATTCACATTTAAAGGATCTAATTAAAAATATGGAAGGTCTAATAAATTCAATCTGCCTATTTACGTCCTCCATTTAATTCACATTTAAGTGTCTCTCATCTCTCTCTCTTTCTCTCTCTTTCTCCTCTCTCTCTCCCTGCGCCACCTATACAACCGCCATCAACCACCACAAACCACCACCATCAACCGAACCACCATTCAACAGGCACCATCACAAACATAAATAATCGGAGTGTTTTTTTTAGGGATGAAGATGAAGACGACATGAGGTGATAATTGATCAGTGTGTTTTATGGTGGATTATTTTAAACAACATTCATATAGTGTGTTTTATGGTGGATTATTTTAAACAACATTCATATTGTTGTGTTTTATGTTCAAAGGATTTTTGTGTGGTTTAGTGTTTTTTGAATTTAAAACACATTTTAAATGTATGTATAGTTGTGTTTTTTGAATGTGTGTATGATGAAGATAAAACACACTGGATTATAGAGAAGATGATGATAAAACACACGGGACTGTTTAAAACACAAGGTTAAGAATATGGTGATAAAACACACGGGTATGAACGTAAAAACACCTTGTGGATGAAGCAACTTACAAGACTATAATAAAACACCAATGTGCATAAAAATACCATATTTTGCATCAGTAAAACTTCTTATAAAAATAACATAAAAGGTGTGTTATACCTTCAAACCTTATGGTATACCGGTAAAACACTATGTGCTCACATCAGTAAAACACAACAATATGAATGCTGTTTTGGTCGTATATAATTCAGTAAATAAATGATAATGTGCTGAATGTTAATAAAAACTCTATAAATATTCGTGAGATGTGAAATAAAATCCCTAAGAATGCTCCTAAATTAAACACGAAATTAATTAGCCATTATCTCCTAAAATAAGATTAGCAATGCAATTTACAATGTTACTCTTCTATATAATAAAATAGGCCGCCATGTGTCACACTATTATTGGTTCTCACACTTCTCACAAAAAATAGGTTTTGTACATGATCCTAAACCTATATATATATATATACACACACACACACACAAAATAAAGGAGTATCACCGATGGCTCAGCCCAATCCATCATAAATCCGTTGGCAAATACCTTATTAAGTGACGCAAATTCGTCGGCAACTCACGGGTTGTTTTTTTTGGAAAGTGTACTTACGCGGTGAAACCAATCGACAGACAACCCCTCAACCCGAGTTTAAATCACTACCCACGCACCAGTGTCCACTTTGAAGTTATCTCAAACCGTTACAGGGAATTTTTTCGTGGTGTGCAGGATTCAAACTCAAGACCAAGCCCGGGCGGGAACCCTCCGAAGAGGTAAACCCTCCCATCTCTCCCCAGCTGGGCTGTAGGTCATTGGCGCAACTCACGGGTTGTTATAAGATGAAAATTAAAACTTCTTTTTTTCTTTTTATATCTTGGGGATATGTTGGTAATAAGTGACGGTGGCGACACTCATGTAGTCATGTTTCTTTTTATCACCTACAAAATAATTCTTGCAAAGTGCTTGACGTTGTTTAACCTGATAAGTTAGTATTTTATTTTCTAAAAAAATACATCATAAAATCGTTATGCACCCTATTACTATACTTAAAAAAAATCGTTGGGTTTATAACGTGCGTAATTATTAGGTATAACATGCGTAATTATAAAGTATAACATTTGTCGTTATGACACTACTAGAAAAATGGGTTTTTCCAACCCCATTTCCAGTCACAATTGCCCTCTTGCGACCGTTTACGATCGAAAATGCAATCGGAAAAACACTCTTCGCAAATGCCATATTGCGACTAAGTTGCGACCGCTGTTATTTTTTTCTATCCACATTTTGTGACTATAAGAGGGGGCACAAATACTGCGACCGTTTTCCAATTTCGTAAGAATTTGTTTGTAAGGACAAACCTGCAACCCTTTTGCGATTGCTTACCTTGCGATCATTTTGTGACTGCTTACCTTGCGACTGTTCTGTGACTGCTTACCTTGCAACCGTTTTGCAACCGCTTTTGCGGTCGCAAATATTGCAAATGTTTTCCAATTTTGTAAGAATTTGTTTGTAAGGACAAACCTGCGACCGGTTTGCGATTGCTTACCTTGCAATCGCTTTCCTTTTACAAACCTGCGACCGCTTTTGCGGTAGCATAGCACTTTTCTTATTTATTTAGTTTTTTAGCTATTTTCTATTTTAACTTGCTTATAACGTCATATTTTTTAAAATTTATGCATTTATTGAATTCTCAAAGTTATATAAAACATTTCACTTGAAATATCAATATCCGAGTTATGGTAACAAAACACATATTCAAAATAAAATGTTTAAGCCTAACTCGATTATTAAACGTTTTGAAACCTAGCTTTTAGCCTTGCTTCAATGTTTCCCATCCTTTCGTTTATAGCCTCTTTCTCCGCCTTATCTTTTTCTTTTTTCATCACCAACCCCGTGATAGTTCCATTCAACCTTTCTTCCTCTTTCTCTTTTTCTTTTTCTTTCACTATCTCTTGGATGATATCGTTCAACCTTTCAATCTAAAAAAAAAAACCAATGCAAAGTGTTAAAGATCTAAGAACATAAAGTGTGTGTGTATTATATAGGTTTTATAGAAAACTTCAAAAATTTGAGGAAACTCTATAAACCCTACCACAACCATTAATCAAGCATGATCAATGGTTGTGATTCATGGTCTCACCTTTTGATTATAATAATACATATTAATTAATATTATAATGCAATAAGGTTATATTTGTCTATTTTTTTTGATCAGCGAACAACTGTGTGGCAACCACCCTTACGGGGCGCCGTGCCCAAGAATCGACTACTCGACCTCCAGCAGCCCCCGCCTTCTCCCGATGCGCGAAAACCCGAGCCCCACCCGCCCGAAGGCACGACAGTGTTATAGAACTCGGTAAAACCTCGCCGCCCGTCAGATTCGAACCGGCGCCACCCGTATTCGATCTTCATCCGGATACCAAACCATAATGTTGGAAGTGGAAATTGAACCTATGATCACCTAAGTGAACATAAGGCCTCTCCACCACTCCACCACTATATTAATCCACTTTCTCTCTCCATCCTTTTTACCTTCTCTCTCCATCATTTCACATTCTCTCTTCACCTTTTTGCATTATCTTTCCACCTTTCATTTCACCAACACTCTCTCTCCACTTTTTCCTCTCTCCACCTTATTTTTCCTACTTTTCTCTCTACAATTTCTTTCACATATTAATTTAAAGATCCTGATTTATTAATAACGTATACCACGCGAGCCCTTTAACACATGTTAGTTGGTCTCTTCAAACAAATTCCTTTCACACACATCACTAACACGTGTAATTGGTTCAAATAATTATCACGTTAATTTTGGACTAGTATAACATCATAAAATAACACATGTATATAAAAATTTATTGCAATCAACATTGAGTGTAACAAATTAATTTCATATAAATCTAAACAATTAAAAAGACGATATAAAACTATCATAAACTAACAAAAACACACGAAACTTAAAATTATGCTTCATTCTTTAATAGTCGTCTTCGGCGTTATGCTTCATTCCTTATTAGGCATTTTCGGCTTCATGTTTCAATCCTTAGCACTCCATCTCTAGTCGATCCTTGTGCGGAGTAGCCGGCTTGAAGTCTGGTGGTTGTTCATAAAACCTCCCACATTAATTATTTTTAATAATTAAACATTTGTAACTAGAAAATGTTAACTGGGTCAATTTGGGTGTTAGTTGGACATATACTAACATGTGTTAGCATCACTAACACATGTTAATTGAACCCTAACACATGTTAATTGAACCCTAACGCATGTCAATTGGGATATATTCATCAGTATGCACCAATACAAACATGTGTTAGCATCAATAACAGGTGTTAATTGAACCCTGACACATCAATAAGCACCGATACAAAAAAATCAAAACCTTCACACAGAATATATATAAGAAATAAACATATATATAAGAAATAAAAAGTAAAATTATTAGAGAAAAATCAAAAGATATACCAAGAAAATAAAAAACACATTTGCTATTTAACACATGTTAATTGAACCCTAACACATGTTTATTGGGATAGATTCAGTTCCTAATTCAGAACTAAAAGACCTTAAAACAAAAAAATATGCAATAAAAACACATTACCCAAATTCAAAAAATATGATTTTTTAACATCCAATCTATCATCATCATCATCATACTCAGTTAATCCCACCAATAACAAAAGATAAGGTAGGGTCTGAGGAGGGTAAGATGTAGACAGCCTTACCTCTACCCCATGGGAATAGAGAGGCTGCTTCCACTGAGACCCCCGGCTCGATAGTGGTTTTGTATCAAGCCTTGGACATAAACAAAATAATAATAATGATAATGATAATAATAATAATAATAATAATAATAATAATAATAATAATAAAATCGAAAAGCTTAACATAAGTTTTTTTTTTCATTCAAGCATTTGATCAAACACTTGGTGTGCGAACAAACTATCCCCAAAATTGTTTATATATTATAAAATCATTATCCCCATTAACAACTTTATGATTTTTATAGAATTTAATGATTGATGATATATTTTTTTGGATAATATATTTTAAAAAAAGGTATAATAGTATTATAATTAAAATAAACAATAGTTAAGTAAGAATGATGAAAGGTTTTGTGAACATTTAGCTTTGGAGTTTGTTATCAACGTCATCGAAACCAGATCCAGACAATTAAAGCCATTAAAATCACCAAATTTGCCCTTTCATCTTTGAAACTAGATCTACACAATTCAAACACAATAAATAAAAAATTAAAATGAACTTCATATGCAGTTCCAGATGTCTAGCTTGCCATCAAAAGCTTTCTTCTTTGTAGATCTAAAACATGTGATTACCTATTTTCTAGTTTTTTTTTTTTTTTTTTTTTTTTGTGGTGATAAAGGTAGATGATGGTTCTCGACCGTTACCTTCGTTGATCTAGTTGTATGATAAGCTAGGTTTATGAGAGATCCATGTTGGCTATGTGAAGTTTCATGATCAGAATACGTTAAGTGTGAAGGTGGGGATGATATATTGGTTTCCGTCTCATTAATGAAGATCAATTAAGGTGTAACAAGATGTTGAAATGGAGGGTTAATGAAAGAAGGGAGAGAGTGTAGAGTGTTAATCTGATTATGAATTAGATGATTTATAATATTTGAATTATAATATATGAGAGAGGGATGATGGTGGTTTATAGGGATTACAACTAATCTCTCTCCAAGTCGAATCAACATCAATAATATCTTACCTAAATTACTCTTATGACCTTATTAATATAATATTAATGGGTGATGTGGATAAATATGAGCCAAGTATTGGGTTTGCTAAGGTTTCCTTAAAAAACAAGGTTTTCTCTAGATACTTTCCATATATATATATATTTATATATATATATATATTATGATGTTCAACCACTATGTATTAGGACTGGCAATTTGAGACACGAACATGATAACACGACATGAACCTACATGACCTTAACAGGTTTCGTGTCTTAAACAGGTCGACACGATAAGACCTTAACAGATTTTGTGTCTATATAAGTTAAAGACCTGTTAATATGTTAAGCACCCGTTAATACACGTTAATAATTTTTTATTTAAAAAAGTTATATAAATGACATATGGGTGTACCTTATATATATGTGGACTAAAGATAAAGGAACCCTATTTTTAATTTTCAAATCATAGAGCAAATATGGACACCGTTCGGTCATCCTCCTCCTTCTCAACTCCACCTTCCTCGTATGCCTTCGCCGTGACCTGTCTCCGTCAGGCGTCCATCGTCTGCTATAACCAATCACCCGTCTGCCGTCACAAGTCCTCCTTCTAAACACTGACGCCACCCATTCTCTCATTCATAGGTTTGTGGATACAATTCATTGTTAATGTTTATAAACAGGTTCGTGCCTTATTATGTTAACATGTTATAAATAGTTTGTGTTCGTGTTTGGAAAAAAGTGACACGATAAGTTATCGTGTCATGTCGTGTTTACCTATTTCGTGTTCGTGTCTTAACAGGTCGTGTCTGACACGATATGCCAGCCCTACTATATATGATGTTCAACCATTGAGTCATACTATAATGATATTCAACCACTATATATGCTCACCATCTCCAATAGACTTACCAAATAGTCAAACATTGAGCTATACTATGCAAAACAAAACCAAAATCTAGATAAGCCAATCCACAACATAACAATTGAATACAAAATTATCATACACTTTAAACTATTTATCTAAAATCTACAAGAACCAGAAAACTAAACCTATTTGCATCCTAAATACCAAGATGGGTCGAACGTCCTAAAACTAGCAAATAATTCTTTCATAGGTCAAGATCTAATATGTGTACTTGCAATCATAGACTTATGTGCATTGTAAAAACCAATAACAAGGGTTACTAACACCTATTTTATAAAAGAATAAATAGACCTCAGGGTCCCGTTTGCCATGCACATATCACCGTCCATATCTTCCACTGCCTCCAACCTTCCATCCTCATGTACAAGAGAAATATGGTGAAGATCATCCGTTACTAATAAAACCTGGGTGTATATGACGTTGTGCATTGCGCGAGTACAACAATGCGTGTTTTTTTAATTGGTTCACACTTGTCGCTTTCTTCTTCGAATTAATCTGCACAATATGAAATATGTGTTCAGAACCTAAATCATTATTTCGAAGACTGAAAGTAGTGTTGTTAAATGGGTCGTGTTCGAAGGTTTGCAAATTGAACACAACACAAACCCAAACGTCATGTCACACATGTATTCGCGGATTGCCACAAACACATTTTATATTGTTAAATGTATTACATAAATACATTTTAGAAAAATAAATACACAGATTCAACGGGTCGACATGAACATGACCCTTGCAGCTAAATGTGTCTGTGGGTCCGGACCAGACCCGGACTCGGACAATTTAAACTTACCCAGTTAAAATTCACACCCTTAATTGAACGTAGAGCATTGTACTTACATAAATGCTTCTAAGTTGTTCATCAAATGTCGGCATTCTTACTTGGCCTCTTTCATGTTCTGCTCTAGAAAAGGATGAAATCAGGCAATCAACGTCTATAGAAGCACCCAAAGAGATGGAGAATAAAGATTCAAAAGTGAAAAAAAAAACACTATAAATATAGATTCGACTCCTAAAACCGTCACCGACGACAACATCCCAAAAGAAGCTGGACTTTGAATTGTTAGCCAGGCTACTTTAATCCCTACAATTTGTCAAAGAAGAAGAACCTACTTTCACTTGCAATCGACAGTGCAAGAAACCACCTTAGATTAAAGAACCAAAAATATTAAAATCCTAGAATACATACAATCAATTTATACCAATCGGTACCAAAGGAAAGCAAGAGAACAACATAACAAACAAAGTAAAATTACTGCAACGTCGGATAAAAAACGAATTTTGAAAGAAAACCAAGACTGGCGTTGTAGCTAGGCGCGGATGTTCACCGAAAATACATAGACCACTTGAACTACATTGTGTCTTCCCAAGACTACCTTGATACTGCAGAGTGTAGACACTTGGACTACGTTGTGAACGATCCAATAAACATACTCTAAGAAACTACACAAATTATTAATCAAATTAGGTTTCATATTTCATACTTTTTAATAAAAAAATTATATTTAACATCAGTTGTCCCTTCCCTATATGAGCTTAACATTAAGCATATGACGTCAATTGTCTTTGCACCACCATATTCAGAGCAACAAACACTAAGGCAAAACTCTAGCCATAACTGCAATCAAAACATATCACTATAATTACATTGCAAATCCGACAACTGTAATTTTGATCTGCAAAACCCTAAGTAACATTTGAATTCACACAATAAACAGTTAGAGAAAGAGTACAACAAACAGTTGAATTCACACAATAACCTAATGAACCGATAAACAACAAGCATTCAATCGAAAAACTAATTAGGTTTACCTTCACAAATGGCGATCGAATGAAAGAAATGGCATAGGTGTACAGAGACGAATTAGGCGAAGGCATTAAATGGCGATCGAATGGTGTACAGAGACAAATTAGGGCTATCGATGTACAGATCGAATGGTTTACAGAGACAAACTAGGGCTTTGATGTACTGATCGAATGGAGATGGTGCCCAAAATATGAAAGGGAGTGGCTAAGTAAAAAGTGAGTTATTGTACAAAGTGTAAGAAACAATATGGAGCGTAGAATTAAATTTGATAATCAGGGGCACGATGGTAATTTCTTAGCGTCATTAAAGTTCCACCCCCATTTTTAAAACGGCCATAACTTTTTCATACGACATTATTTTTTAAAAAAAAATACACCATAAAAACAAGCTTTTCATCCTCTTTCATTTCCATACCATATTGCTATACTTTAAAAAAAAATTGCTGGGTTGATAGTACTTGCGTCTAAATGTAAACACTTCATATTATTACTTGCGTTTAAACATGTCTGAACCGGAACAAGTCTAGTAGTAATATCTGTACTTTAAAAAAAATTTGCTGGGTTGATAGTACTTGCGTCTAAATGTTTAAACACTTACGTTTAAACATGTCTGAACCAGAACAAGCCTAATTGGCATGAATCTTATAAAGCATGCTCTTTTACTTTATATTCTGATAACAATAAAAGCCGTTCTGCAGCATCAATATTAGTAGTAGTAATGTATGCTGATGTTGGGTTTAATAGTATCCGATAAGGGTGAGTAGAAAACCGCTTAACAAAACCAAAACCATATTAACTGATAAAAACAAACATATATAATTGAAACATACTAAAAGCTGACGGTTTGGGTTTGTAAAAATGCTAATGTTAGAGCAGGTAGCTTACCTTTCATGTTTATTTACACTTTGTATTCAAGGTTTTTGAATTTGGAATACATTGAGGTTAGGCCGAAAAGTAAGGCTATAGATTGCTGAAAGCGCAAGGTACAGGTGGGAATATGGTCAAGAGATGGCCAAACTTACTAGTATGGAATCAAAATCTTTTGTTTTACTCAAATTAATTGCTACATGCCAAAAATAACTTTCAGAATTTGGTTTCACCCTTTGGGATTTGTCAAACATAAAATGCTTCTTTACCTGATGTATTGAACTGAGAAAATGAACATGCAACCTTTTTAGCCAGACATTTTTAAACGCAGGTGTTTAAACATTTAGACGCAAGTACTATGAACCCATCAAACAAAATTAAAAGTACAGATATTACTAATAGACTTGTTCTGGTTCAGACATGTTTAAACGCAAGTAATAATATGAAGTGTTTACATTTAGACGCAAGTACTATCAACCCAGCAAATTTTTTTTTTAAAGTATAGCAATATGGTATGGAAATGAAAGAGGATGAAAAGCTTGTTTTTATGGAGTAATTTTTTTAAAAAAAATAATGTCGTATGAAAAAGTTATGACCGTTTTAAAAATGAGGGTGGAACTCAACCATTGTGGGTTATACCACTTTTGATCTTCTCCTTCTCTTTTAGAAACTCAACATATATTTTTCCGCTTTTAATCTCATCCATTAATTTATTTTGATCAAAGGCCCAAAATACTTCTTACACTTTGTAAGATATACAACTTTGTACCGTAAACTTTCTCAAATATGAAATAGGGTTGATGGATAATATGAGCCCTAATTTAATTTAAATAATTCTAATTAGCAACTTGTATTGTGCATAAAGGTTGTACATTGTGCTTCAAGGGTTGTACTACAAAGACTTCTGGTTTTGTTTTAATGCTATAGGGTGGCACTCCACGTTGAACGTCTTCCATGCTCCACGTGTTTAAACGACTTCATTTATGTCTATCCCATGTTCAAAACTCGATGTCAGAGAGGGAAAGGTTGGGTATCTGTATTTTTTCCAGCGAGCCCTTCGCCGAACCTGGACAGCCTTCTCACCGACAATATTGCTTCGTCATCTTCACTACGATGATGGGCCCGATAGGTGACGGCACCATCAAAACTAACCTAACCTACTATCTCATTTCGGATCAAAGGTCACACACATCAACAAAGGAGCAAACCGGCCCAAAAGGTTTCCTGGTGACATGATCTAGGGTCCCGATGACGAAATTGTTAATAGATCAGCGGCGGCGGGAAAAAATGGTGGCCACTTCGAGCAGTGACCACAAAATATCAAGCGGAGGCGACTTAGTTCATTAAGATGCATATTATTAGATTTTTGTTTTAAAGTTTACTAATATAACATACACATGCGCATCTAAACCTGTGTTCCCTGGCAGTTAAAATCATGGTTGTGAGATTTATGTTTGAGGAGGAAGATTTTGTAAGGGCTTAGGAAAAGGTATGGCTCATTGTTGTTTGTGTTAATGATTTGCACAGATAAATTTGAAAATTGAAAAGGTAGTTTTAAATTTGATTTGGTTTATTCATTTATATGTCATTGTTAAGAATCAAGATATATTTCTATATGGTCTAGTTGGAATTGGATTAGTTGCTACTAGGTATTGTTGGGTAATGGGTTGGGTCGGGTGCTGCACAACATCTCTAGGTTTAAATCTATTCATCTTTTTTTTTTACATTTCATAATGGTAACGAGTAATTTGTTTTAGAAAGAATACAACCACTATACATGGTTCACATTTGGATGTATTAGTTTACATTGAGTTATATCTGATAGAATTTATTAAAACAAGTAAAAAGAAGTATTCATGTATTTAGTATTTTTGTTATTAAGTTGATTTGACATTTTATTAATTACAGGAGCATTGGTTGAAGGAAGAAGCAATGGAGTTGGAAGAAGATAAAGTAGGGAAACATGCTATGATGGAGAAAATGCGAGGTTATACGTCTGAATGAATAACACTCTTCAATTGTTGTCACAAAATCCGTCACTACACTTTCCACCAACATAAAGTTGGGCCTTTAAAAGTGGTTGAGGTAATGTTGAAATGTGTTGTGAGATGTTATGATCTTGACATTTGAAAAATTGAAAACTGTAGGAAGGATTGTATGATCATAGGGGAACATTGTAGGGGGTTAAAGCCAAGATTCAAGTGAGGCAAGAAGGTGCCTTCAAACGTGAATGGGCACTAGCGAATGATCTTGCATAGAAGATAATGAATCTTTACAATCTTGAGATATAGAATGGACTGGTCGGGCATGGGTAACAGCTCATACGAGCTAATTATTTGTGTTTAAAAGAGGCTTACTTTTGTCGAAATTGTCAACTTTATTTCTATATAAAATGGGCAGGATGGGTCTGTTTGGTAACGGGCCAGGCAAGTTTTGTAAAAGAAGTTTATTTTTTTATCACAATCATTATTTTGGATGATTTATGTATGAAAGTTTCCCTTAATACATTTATAGTGTGCATACAGATCATATAACATTACTTTTGTAATGGTTGTATAACCAAGAATACTTTAACAACTTATGTCACTATACAGGTAGCTTTTCATTTGCGTTGCTTGAGTTTCATTATTAACTCTTCAAAAACCATAATGATTTACAGGTGCACCTTAATTTACCTCGAAATGGGCTACTATAAGCTGTGTTAACCCCAGAAGAAGACAATTAGATAGTCTCATTGATAGGTAACATGCTCCTACTACACTACATCAATATGATATAGACTTCTCATTCCTAATCATACGACATTTATATAGCGTAAAAGAAAGTGAGAGAAACAAGCGAAGTTGAAGGTATTTTGTTATATCTTGACTTTCATAGATCTCTTTTGTAGCTGCAAAGTTTGTTATAGTCGGTACCTACTATATGCAGGTGCATGAAAAACGTAGAAAGTTTGCTTATCAAATTGGGGTAAAGGTGGTTATTGCTTAAGTTGGAGCGTGATGGCTTTAGTTAGGCACCCGGAGCCACACATAATTCTAAGCCAAGTCAGTTTTTAACCTTCGCTTCTGCATAACTTTGAGTCTGAATCATGTTTAAACAAAATCAAGTCATAGTGAGATTTGTTGGCATGTTTTGCACATTGATATTGGTATTATTTTATTAAACTTAGATAAGTAATCAAAGCCAACCATATTTATAAGCCAAGTCAGTTTTTAACCTTTGTGTCCACGTAACTTTGAGTCTGAATCATGTTTTTGGTTTGTCCTGCCGCCCTGCACGGCAAGCAAAAATCTAGTTACTGATAATAATAATAATAATAATAATAATAATAATAATAATAATAATAATAATGATAATAATAATAATAATATGAAATGAGGAAATGAGGAACGGTGTTATATTATGTAAAATTATAATTAATGTAAATGATAATATGAGTCCAAAATTGAGCCCACATTTTGTTATTATTGCGACCGCCAACACAGTTGCAAAGTAAGAGGTCATAATGCGGTCACAAATTCCACAATGGTAACCATGTTTTAAGATTTTTTGATTATTTTGCGACCGAAAATAATTGGTCACAGCATTTGCAACCATTTTATGACCGTCTTATGGTCAATCGCAAATGTTGCTACTAATAAAAGGTCTGTCGGAAAACGATTGCTAATTTTGCGACCATTTTTTACGGTCGCAAATTCTAGTTGCAATTGCTCATTTTTTCTAGCAGTATGATGTTTAACATGCGTAATTATGAATTATAAAGTGCGTAATTATTGAATGCGTGGTAGCATGTGGAATTATGGTTTCCGAAAAAATACCATTTTAGCTAGTGTCACGTGCCGCGCTCTGAAGCTTTTATAGCCTTTGAACGTTAATCCCTATACTTATCAATTATTAAACTTACAATTACTCCATAATCTATCGATTATAAACTAATATTTATCAATTTATAGTATAATATTTGTCATTATCTTTATTATTACTTTACTATCTACTAAATAAAAATCTTATAATTATCTTAATTCTCTCTCATATAAAATAATATTATTAAATCATATGCTCACGTTTATCTCTCATTTATTTTCTTAACTAATTCTTTATATATTTTCAATTATTAATAACCATTTAATATTTCATTAATCTAACTTTATGCAATATTAAATTTTCTAACCTAATAATAAATAAAAAAATTTTAACATGTATTACGAAAAAAACTACAACTTAGTTGTATGTCGCGTGTTTGATAAAAAAGAAATGTATAACACCAACATTTTACATGTTCATTTGACTCTGTGAAAATTTTTATGTAATTCAATAGTCGATTCAAGCCTTTCCCATTGTCAATGGCATTTTTCTTTTTTTGAATTTGTATGTATATTTAATTTTCTTTGATATGATTATGTAGTTACACGCATGAACGACTTTATGAATGGGCGACTGAGGTTACTAATGTTTGTAAAGTATCATGAAGGCTTCTTAAGAGTGACAATCTGGTTTTGTTTTGTCTATTTTAGTTTATGTAATTAAGATCTAATTACGTTGTTGTTGATTCAGTATGAAGAAATGGTTGGAGTTGCAAAGGTAGAATCGCAATTTTGGATTAAGTACTGAACAAGCAAATGAAGAATGAGCAGTGGGCTTTGGCTAAAAGGCAAGATGCTACAACTTTATAGTGGAAAATATCAAGTTCAGGTATGATTACCATTTCAGTTTTTATGCTCAATCTATGATTTAGATTTCATGTTTAGCAAGTGGAAGAATACAAGATTATTACATCGTATCGGCTACACATTTTGTAATCAATAGAAAATAATGTTCTATAAACTGCATCGTAACACACATTTTGTCATTTCATGTTAAATTTGTCTATCCCGAAAAACTCTGGATATAAACTAGTATATAAATAAACAAAACTAGTAAACCAAACTAAACCAAGGTCTAACATAGACAAATACCCCCTACACTAAATAACTAATTAATTAAACTATTTTCCTTTATCTCTTAATCGACTTCAAAACTCATATTGGATTTCCTTTTTACTTTTGATACGATTCGAATAGGCTAAGATATTTGTGTACAACAAAATTACTAGTCATCCATTATCATTTTGTTCTTATGCCTACTTTTTTAACATATATTTGACAAACCTTTTGCATATATTCTGTAGTTAAAGAGAAGTTTTTAAATCATGATGTATCGAATAAAAAGATAAGAAGGCATCCAACATATAGTAGGTGTATCATAATCATTCAAAGTGCATACTCATAAGGAAGATGATGGTGTGACCAGACAAGAAGATCCAAATAATTGCGTATGCAGACAGTAACGGATCTTATCTGTGTTACGTTTTGAAATTGTTTGGTAAATCAGTGTTATTCACGTGTTGGATACACATTAATGGCATAAAATCTATATCTATACAATAAAAGAAAGCAAATGAGGGACACATTTAGAAGTAACTATAATTATGATTATGAATTAATTTTAATTTGAAAAATAGGATTTGAATAAAGAGTTGGACGTAATTGTAAGAACTATTATTTTTTTATGACTTTTTGTTTTTGTAAGAAATATAATTTTAAATAATTTTCTTCATAACAACATCATAAATGGTTAATACCCAAAGATAGATAAAGGATCGAAAATTTTGTTCAAAGAGTCAAAGAATATACCTAAACTTCTATCAAGCACTAATCATCTTAACCACCACATATGATCCACCACCACAAACATGAAGTTGAAATGATATTTTATATATAGGGAAGAGATAATGTACAAAGCGTGTTAACGTAAGAAGCGTAAGAAGCGTAAGAAGCTTTCTGAGCCATTGGATTTAGGCGGTGGCAAGATGATAATTAACAATCCTAATCATATCTGAGTTAATATAACCAAGGGTAAATTATAGGGGTGTCAATCGTGTCGGGTTGATGGGTTGGGGGTTTACGGGTTACGGGTTGGCGGGTTGATGGGTTGAAATGTGCAACCCGAACCCGACCCATATTATTATTCGTGTCAAATATTTCAACCCTAACCCGACCCACATAAAATCCGGGTCAACTCGAAGACGACCCGTTTAACCCATATTTTTAAATGAGTCATACATGTTCATGAGTTATAAGCGGGTTGTTGGGTTGTAAGCGGGTTATCAATAAAATGTTTAATGGTTAGTATATAAGTGTGACAAATAAATAATATAGTGTGCCAAAAATAACACAATTATAGCTAACCATGTAAACAAAAATGAAAAAATAAACATAAAAATATAATAGATTTTTGTTTCTAAATACTTAAACGGGTTAACGAGTCAACCCATTTTATATATATGTCAACCCGAACCCGACCCATTTTTAATACGGGTCGACCCGAACCCGACCCGTTTTTTAAACGGGTCGTGTTACTTGACCCAAACCTGTTTTTTTCTGTGTCGGGTTCGGGTCGGTTTTTGGGTCGTGTCAATAATTGCCGCCCCTAGTAAATTAGGAAAAAAGCGTTTTAATTTTTGAGAGATCGTAATAACAGACATTCAAAACAGTCGATTAAAACATATAATCAAACAAAAATTTTCAACGATTGATCATGATTTCAAATCGATTAAACATTCAAAATCATTAAACAATCAAAAACATTCGATTGAATCAAAATCAAAACGTATTTGCAGAAAATAACAAAAACAGAGTATTACAAATCAATTGATAAAAAACGTAAAATCATATTCAAAAATCAAAATCAACGCATGAAATATTCACATAAACTTACGATTTTAATAATATAATAATAATTAAAAAAATTGGTTTTGAAAAAAGTCTCAAATGATAAACATCAGATGCTGTAAAAATGAAATGTTTAAACGTCCGCACTCTATATTTGTGATAAATTATAGAGTGCGTTTAAAAAGGTACTTTTTAACCAAAAACAAAACAAAAAGACGCACCTTTATTATATTTAAACGCACTCTTGAAAATTTAGAAGCACTTATTGTAATGTTTTGACGCACTTGAATGTTCTTCGTACTAGTAATGATTAAAAATGCAAGTGGCATATCTTAATAATCATAGAAGATCATCTGTCAAAATTTACATGCTTATTTAAATGCTAAAAAAAACTAAAAAATCTTACTATCTAATAACTATGATTTGATTGGTAATAAATTTAGTTAAATCTTGAAATTAAATATTCAATTATCACATAATTAACTTTCTTTTTGGTCTATAAAAACACTATCATAAAACATACTGATTCAACTAGAAAACACAAAACAAAAATGGCAGAAAACCAAATAGATACAATAAACAACATGCAAGTCAAAATTGTGGTTTTGGTTGATTGCATCTCAGAGGTGAGGGATGACCTCAACTCATCTTGTGTAGTTCTGGGTGCACAAAATGAGGTTCAGAGACAGTATATGAAGAACCTGGATCTGATAGAGAAGCTGATGAAGAAGGAGAAGACACCATTCACAGACGCAACTATTGAGCAACTCCATAATCAGGCATCTTTTGACAACCTTATCTGTCAGTCACTTAGCAACACATAGACATGCATCATGAAGAACATGGAATCAAAACAAAAGGCAAGGGATGCAATCTTGGGTGCCAAGTGATGGTGGTGGTTTTATGGTGGTTGTTTTGTGGTGGTTGTTTTGTAAATCTTTTTTTTTTTTAGATTGTGGTTTTATGTGGTTTAAGTGGTGGTTTTTTTGGTTTAGATGGTGGTGGTGGTGGTGTAAATGTGGTGGTGGTAGTAGTGGTGGTAATGGTGATCCTGTAATTTTAATAGTTTTTAACTACTAATGGAATAGACACACTTATTATCTAATATGAATGCACTTAATGTTTATTTTTGGACGCACTTATATCACAAACAGACGCACTTATATAAAAAAATTAAAGTAACCAAAATAACAAACCAAAACTAAACGCACGTTTAAGATACTTCAGATGCATTTGTTCAATTGTTCAAACTAAAATTTACAAAAAGTCAAACATCAGACATCTAAGACAACTCCTCATCAACAGAATCTTCTATTTCAATCTCTTCATTATCATCAATGTCATCTTCCACATTCTGGTCATCTTGTTCACCTTGGGGCTGGGTTGAAGCACCCTCATTCGCATGTTTTCGTCGATCATGGCCTCTCTCTCCGCATATGGCACAAGTTCTCTTCCTTTTGCCGGATCGACTAACCTGTTTTTCCTTGCTGGACTTTATATGCTTCTGCTTACCACAACCTTTGTTCTTAATACCATTAGAAAGTCGAATAGTGGGTTCGGCCTCTGATGGTTTCTCATAACTAAGAAGAGAAGCATACCTGTCATACTTATTCTGATGACTAGGTCTCTTAAACCTGCCCTCATCAACCTTCTTAACCATCTCTTTGATTTTATCATTAACCAAAGTTAACTCGGATAAATCTGCAATTAGTGAGTTTGCAAGATATTCACCGCCCAAGACTATCTCCCGTGCAATACGTCTAGCTTCTTTCGTCTTGTCATCACCAAACTCACCTGTTTCAAATGAATACTTGATTTCATTTGGAACAACATCTTTTGTCCACCTCCTCAAAATGTATTTCTTCGGGAATCTATAATATTTCATCAACCTTAATACAAAAAATATATGCCTACACAGCAACCCGTACTGCTTGATCCTCCTACAGGTACATAATGTAGTAACATCCTCAACACCCTCATTAACTTCCTTCTTGAACAGAACCTGTAAAAAGGTAAAAAAAATTATACTGATGACTTTGGACGCACTCATTAAAGAATTTAAACGCATTAATAGCTAAAAAAAACCAAAAACTATACTAATGAGTATTGGACGTACTCATAAATGATTTAAACACCTTCATAATTAAAAAACCAAAAAAAAACCCTCAAGAAAGCCTTGACCATGTGCTTGAGGATCATCAACATATATCTTTAAAAAACCTTCTTCATCAGCCTTTTTCAAATGAACACTTATTAATCCTTCATAAGTGGCATATATTTCTTCCTGAATATCAAAGAAGATAGTTCGTGTAAATATTTTAGATGCTTCTTCCTCAATAGGGTTCGTAGTCCAAAGATCAGGAACTGTATGTCTGGAATCATGGTCGTTCTTCCTATGGTTGAATCTCTCGGATTCAAGAGAAGTTTCAAAGTGATTGAAAAACTCAACAAGATTCAACTGAGAATTTTCCACTTGGCAAAAAAAATGATTCTCACTCTCAGATCTTGATGTTGTCCTCATTAGCCCAGACATAGGTTCATCCCGGTAAAAAAGCAGGGATCCACATTGACCTCATATTAAACATGTCCGTTAACCAATTGTTCTCGTTTAGATTGTAATAAAAAATAAGTACACCCCACTCGAAATCAAATGTCTCAGGACTGATGAAGTCTGTCCACACAATTGCACAAATTCTCCTTTTGAACCCATCATCACTGCATAATGCACTACCCACCTAAAAAACAAAAAAAAAACATATAAAACAAACGCACTGTGTTAGAAATTTGGACGCATTAACATGAAAATAAATAAAAAGCTATAAAACGCACTTATATATAAGTTTGGACACATTCATTGTATTGTAACCAACCAAACACTATTTAAACGCACTCATGTAATAAACAGACGCACTCTTTAATTAACATCAAACATTCATACTGACCTTATCAGAAACCTTCTTCATGATATGCCACATACACAATTTGTTCCGCTATTTTGAAAAACCAATTGGATTGCATTTTTCATAGCAGTGCCTTGATCTGTTACAACCACTTTTGGATGCTTTCCAAAACATTTGGAAAATGATTGTAACAACCATGTGTATGATTCAGTTGTCTCAGATGACAACAATCCTGCACCAAGTGTGACATTCCGGCAGTGGTTATCAATTCCGGTAAATGGTACAAATACCATCTTGTACCTGCAAAAACACAAATAAAAAATGGCAAAAAAACACTATAAACATAAATTAGTTGGATATCAAGGTTAAAAATTAAAAACATACTTATTGGTGTTAAATGTTGCATCAAATGAAATCACATCTCCAAACTCCATATAATTCCTCTTGCATAAAGCATCAGCCCAAAATAACCTAGTGAGTGCATTCTTTTGATCCACAGAATACTCAAATGAAAAATCTGGCAGGAACTTCTTCTTATCCCTAAGCCTAGCCACTATCATATCTGCATCATGCTCACCAATGAAGCTGTTTAAACCATATTTAAAGTTCTTACAATCAGTAGCAGTTGCACCAACATGCTTAAAACCTCCATACTTAGTCTTCATAATGTTAAAAGCTTTGACAGGACCCATATTCAATGAAGACAGCTCGCATATCATCTCTTCTTGGGTATGTGTCAACTTCCTATTAGCTGCTAGAAAATGAATGTCACTTTCATGTACAAAAGTATGATTATGAGCTTCCACAAAGCCATAAACCTTGAATGTCTTTCCATTCTCAGAAGTTAGCTTTATATGTGCCAGACATCCAGTCCGGATAGACGGCCTTTTCCTTGACTTACCACTTTTATCAGAACTCTCCGGACCTACTTTGAATGGCTTAAAACCCTCCTTGTAGCATACAAAGTATTTGAGTCTTAAAACCACCAGCCTTTGCATATTTGGCATAAAACTCATGTGCATGCTCAATACTAGGAAACTCCATGTCTTTTACAGGCTTGAGTGAATCAGGTACATCAGGAATATATGTGTTACTAGCTTGGTCGTCAACAGCAACATCAGTAGAAACACCTTATAAAACAAACGTACGTTATAAAACTTCAAACGCACTTTGAAGATTGATAGTTTGAAATACTCAAACGCACTCGTGATTAACTTAAAACGCACTCTTATATAATCAATATAAAAATAGGTACATTTAAACACACTTATTACCTAATTTAAACGCACTTATTAAATCAGATTTTCAAAAAAAAAAAATACCTTGAATACTTCTGTATTCATTGATGAGGTTCAAGTTATGAATATCCACATCCTGGGTAGTATCTTCAATCAGGTATGTATATTATACACAAAACATCATGTTTACAAATATCAAACATTAAAACCCAAATTGAAAAAAATGAGTAAAAAACAGAGCAGGATGATATGAACCATGAAAAGCAATATTATCAACATCTGGATTGGAATTCTCAACAGCAACACTCTACTCATTAAACGACAGGTTTAAATCTGATAAACAAAATCAAAAATTAAACAAAATTCTACTAAAAACTGATTTAATTAACTATGAACATACGTACTGGAACATGATGAATTAATCGAATTAACTGTGTTTGTGATGATCGAATTGTGATTGATTCGTAATTTGATTGAATCGTAATGTGTGTGATCATCTGCTATTCTGTAATTCAAATTCTAATTTGAAAAATCCTTTACGTGTGTTATGAAATCGTTTACAAAAATAACGAACGTGGTTATAGTAATCAGTTACGTATAATAAAAGTCTGAATTGTCCTTGGTTTAACTAAGGTTAAGATTAATTATTGTAACACCCCAACCGATGGCGGAATCATCGAGGTGTCACGTAGTGACGATTGTTCAAAAGCACATGGTACTAAAATGTAAATATATTATTGAATAATTTAAATTGTCTTACATGGATTAAATGGAAAAAAATACATAAGTCTGAACGAAACATAAAAATTGAAATAACTTATTAAAAGCAAGCACTAAAGTCCAATGCTATAGTACTAAGATCAAACTGCACTTGAAACATGTACAAAATAAGTTTTGTCAACATATGAAATGTTGGTGAGCATTCCTAGATTTAATACATATAATAAGTTGGAAAAATGTTATACAATTCAAGTGCAAAGCTACAGTGCATTTATGTAAACTATGTATCATACAAATGAGCGAAATCAATGCTGTGACTGTATAATGTACTAAATGAACGGCGGTGTACTTATCCAATAAATGGATAATAACTTAACAATGACCACGGATTCTCCGATGAAAAAGGGGGAGAATCAACCTAGGCGGGTTGTCAATCCAATAGCGCTATCCAATGTTAAGGTCGGCTTGTACATGGCTAATGATTTCACTAAGTACAAATGTATTCTACATGTAATGTCTAAGCATAAAACACGTTTGTAAGCAAATGCACATAGTACTAGAATTGTATTGTAAAAATGTGAACTTGTATTTGTAATTTGTATAAGTGTACATGTAACACCCCAAAAGTGAATAAAAGCAAAAAGGGGATAGGAAATACTCACATTCGCCAAATGACTAGATGGCTAAGCGAGCGTGAAAATGCGAGCAATCCAAATGTTCAACAACGAAACTAGTCCAATTTAGAAGAAAAGAAACCTTCCAAGTCGCCAATTACAAGAGCTTATAATCAAAGCTTCAATTGTAGAAGTAATATACTCTAGAAGAAAGGTATGAGGGAAAGTTTAATCGAATTGAAACAATTGAATTAGAGGTGCAAAGTGTAATGGGTCATAGGTGGGTTTTTATACTAGTTTTGGATTCAATTAGCCATTAAAATTGGTCAACACCATAAAGTAAGGTTTTATGATGAATTGAATATTTGACTAGGACTTTGACTGTTTGACTAAGACTTTGACTAGGACATTGACTGGGACTTTGACTGAGACTTTGACTGGGACTTTGACTGAGACTGTCTTAGCGGACCGCGATGGCTAAAAAAAATAATTTTTCTAATTTAATCAATTTTAAGTTATAGACTTGTTTCCTTCTGTTTCTAAGTTGTTTTAGGACCGAAAATTAAGGGCTTTGAGTATCAAGGTTTGAAACATACGTGCTCGGGTGTAGATGTGAGTATAAAACGTGCATACTTTTACTTATAAAAATTATAAGTTTTATTAAATTGTGAATTTTGGTCCTATTAAAATACGAGGGTTAAAAATGAAAATTTTGAAATAGTTGAGGAACTAATTATGCACATTTATGAAAAGTGAAGGGTGCAGGTTGTCACAGTCTCCCCTACTTTAGAAAATTTCGTCCGGAAATTACTTTCAAGTGAAGGTTTCCATGAAACAAAAGACATTTGTAAAAAGGCAATTAGATTTTAAGGAATGCATCTGCCATGATTTGACAAAGTTTGAAGTAGTTGTTTAATACCCAAAATAAGAGCTTGAAAATCCTTAAAGTTTGACCCAAGGTTAGAGAATTAAGATTTTATAATGAGCAAGGTTTGGGAAAATTATGTAACTGGTGAGGGCAGGGTAGTGTTATAGTAGCTTCCCTTCCTTTAGAGAAGTTTCTGACCGAACTTTATTAAGGACATGCAACAGGATTTCGACTAACAGAGAGTGTAAGAGTATACAAAGTTTGTGTTTTCTGTGTGGATGGTCTAGAGAAAGACTCTAGGAAGTCGAATTGAAGCTCGTGTAAGAACATTCTTATCGAAAATGCTAGCTATTAGTCAACGATCTAATAAAGATATAGTAATGGGTAGGTTCTTGGTCAGACTCCTAGTCCGCTCCCGCAGTATCGCTCGTGCTTATATATAGGGTGTACCGCAGCTAACCCACCACACTACCGATACTTTGGACTCTTACTGATTGTCTACCAATAGCCTAAGTAGAATCACACACCACCCCCATGTACCTGTAAATCCATGATTGCGTTCCGGACCGTAATCATCGATTTACCTTACACTAGGGTGCTATGCTTTTCCATAACACTAACCTAAGTAATACAAGAAACAATGCGTGCAACCAAAATGTGTTAAGTAGTAGATACTGCTCAAGTATAAGATGCGGTTAGAGGTTCTTCCCCTTTCAGGTTCACATTTTAACCTTAATGAGATTAATGTGTAAGTATAAGACATGATTAGGGGTTCTTCACCTTTCGGGTTCACCCTTAACCGGTAATTTTTTTTTTCACATCATTGGGCTCTAAACAACCATATTAATAAACTCTGAGGATTACACCGTTCCCCTTGGGTTAGAGGAATACTCTGAACCGAGTCGTACATGGGGACTGGCTTAGATCTCATACGAGCTATCAATTAGTATGTTCGTTGGCCATGATGATGAACAAAATAATGTAAAGTATAACAGGGTTTTGCTCACAACAACAACAACAAAAAAATATGCATACCAAATATGCGTTCATGTAAGTATACAAGTATAGCATAAAATTGCGATTGAAAGAATAGTATAACGTAAATCGAGTAAATCGCACAATTTGCACAAAATGAAAGTAAACGAGTTAAATTAATGCTCAAAACTAGTGTTGTAAGAATAACTACTAATAACTAGTGCGAGAATAGTTGTGAATAACGCGTGAAAATAACTACCAACAAAAGAATAATACAAAAATAATAAGATAATGTACGAACGTAACTATAAATGGTGTAAAAAAAATAATGAAATTTACCGTAAATGAAAGTGCGCAGAACAGACGTATAGTCTACTGGTATGAGGATAACTTTTTGGAAAACGAAGAATGTTTTAAGTTCAAAACAGGTTCACTTGAAAAGATTTCGTAGGTACACATTTTCATGTGTTTACGAGAAGTCGAGTTTGAAAAGTGTTATAAGGTATATTATTAGTTGCAAATTCCTCCCGAAAACATATATTGGATACGTTATATGAAAACATGCAGATTTACATTTGATTTGTAAAATATGCAAGGCAATTTTATAAAATGCAAGATAAAACCATTTCATCAATTGTGTGTAAATCTAATGTGTTTCGAAAGACCAAGAGTTAAAATGATGTGAAGGTTGTGAATGATCCCAGATGCCTTGAGGAATTTTGGAAAATAAAATTTTCTGTATTTAAATATTTCTTTAACTTGTGGGTTGAAAAGTAAGAAATTTTTAATTGTTATGAAATGTTGAGAAAATCGAAGTGTTACCCGTTAAGACTGGGTAAACTTGAAACCTTTTAAATTTTCAAACTTTTACGAAATTTATACATTGAAAGATCATTTATTTACAGGATCATTAAGGCATCTCTTTGGGCTCATAGCGGGCTATTTGTTTCAAGGCACAAGGTGTATGAAAAATGTGTTATAATTTGGCGAATAGGCTTTGTGAAAAGACTTATAGAATAAGTTGTCAAATTAATCGTTTTAGAGAGTAGTGTACTAGTGCGTATCGTGTCGGTAGGCATATATGTATGAGTTTAGTCAGACTAAGAAGTTCTAACTAATGGTAGTTGGCTATGGCTGAGGAGACTGGGGGCGTACTTTAGCCTATAAGTGAATGCTCATCCCAAGAGTTCCCAGGTAGGTATACGGGTCCCTCGTCTGATTGGGATTTATACGAAATACCAGGCCTAGACAGAAAACTCAGGATACAGGCGCTCACCCTTCCAGATTGCACGTGCCCCATCACTAGTGAATTCCAAAACTTTAGCGAGATTAAAAACGAGATGCAAAAATAGATCCTTGATATTTAGATTTCACTCCTAACTCAAAGATGTATTTCAAAATTGAAAAGGATTGTGGAATGAAACCAATCACTAAGTTAAGGATATCACTCCCAGCTTAGTGGTTAAGTTCCTTTTTGAAAGAAATACTCTTTGAGGTGTGGATGCCACTCCTATCTCAAAGATATATTCCTAAGATAAATAACATATAGATGAGTGAAACTAATCACCAAGGTATGGATGTCACTCCTAACTTGGTGATATCGTTTCGTTTGTGAAATACGAGTATCTTCTTCTTTAAACAACACACGGAAAGAATAACGAGAAAGAATCATAGCGAAAATATCTTGAAAGAAAATAATAGGATAAAGAGAAATAAACACGAGAGGGCTCGTGAATGTAAGCTTGGTTATAGACTAGGCTAAAAGGCATTCTAATAACCTAATTCCCTATAACCATGGCTCTGGTACCAATCTGTAACACCCCAACCGATGGCGAAATCATCGAGGTGTCACGTAGTGACGATTGTTCAAAAGCACATGGTACTAAAATGTAAATATATTATTGAATAATTTAAATTGTCTTACATGGATTAAATGGAAAAAAAATACATAAGTCTGAACGAAACATAAAAATTGAAATAACTTATTAAAAGCAAGCACTAAAGTCCAATGCTATAGTACTAAGATCAAACTGCACTTGAAACATGTACAAAATAAGTTTTGTCAACATATGAAATGTTGGTGAGCATTCCTAGATTTAATACATATAATAAGTTGGAAAAATGTTATACAATTCAAGTGCAAAGCTACAGTGCATTTATGTAAACTATGTATCATACAAATGAGCGAAATCAATGCTGTGACTGTATAATGTACTAAATGAACGGCGGTGTACTTATCCAATAAATGGATAATAACTTAACAATGACCACGGATTCTCCGATGAAAAAGGGGGAGAATCAACCTAGGCGGGTTGTCAATCCAATAGCGCTATCCAATGTTAAGGTCGGCTTGTACATGGCTAATGATTTCACTAAGTACAAATGTATTCTACATGTAATGTCTAAGCATAAAACACGTTTGTAAGCAAATGCACATAGTACTAGAATTGTATTGTAAAAATGTGAACTTGTATTTGTAATTTGTATAAGTGTACATGTAACACCCCAAAAGTGAATAAAAGCAAAAAGGGGATAGGAAATACTCACATTCGCCAAATGACTAGATGGCTAAGCGAGCGTGAAAATGCGAGCAATCCAAATGTTCAACAACGAAACTAGTCCAATTTAGAAGAAAAGAAACCTTCCAATTCGCCAATTACAAGAGCTTATAATCAAAGCTTCAATTGTAGAAGTAATATACTCTAGAAGAAAGGTATGAGGGAAAGTTTAATCGAATTGAAACAATTGAATTAGAGGTGCAAAGTGTAATGGGTCATAGGTGGGTTTTTATACTAGTTTTGGATTCAATTAGCCATTAAAATTGGTCAACACCATAAAGTAAGGTTTTATGATGAATTGAATATTTGACTAGGACTTTGACTGTTTGACTAAGACTTTGACTAGGACATTGACTGGGACTTTGACTGAGACTTTGACTGGGACTTTGACTGAGACTGTCTTAGCGGACCGCGATGGCTAAAAAAAATAATTTTTCTAATTTAATCAATTTTAAGTTATAGACTTGTTTCCTTCTGTTTCTAAGTTGTTTTAGGACCGAAAATTAAGGGCTTTGAGTATCAAGGTTTGAAACATACGTGCTCGGGTGTAGATGTGAGTATAAAACGTGCATACTTTTACTTATAAAAATTATAAGTTTTATTAAATTGTGAATTTTGGTCCTATTAAAATACGAGGGTTAAAAATGAAAATTTTGAAATAGTTGAGGAACCAATTATGCACATTTATGAAAAGTGAAGGGTGCAGGTTGTCACAATTATAGTTTGGTTAGGTTAATTGGGGTTTGGTTAAGTTGACACATGGCATCACCTGGTGGCTTCTTATTCTTCTCACGTTAATAAACTTTGTATCTTATACTTTCTCTTATATATATTCAGTTTCGAATCAATCATATTTTTATATGGATTCTTTCATACTAAATGCTATCGGTTTCCATGTTAGTTTAGTGTTGATGTCAAATTAGATTCCATCCCCTTGCACACTGGCTTTTTCATATCTATTTATTTATATGACTTCTGGATTTGTTACTATATACATATGTTTAATCCTAGATATAAATCAACATAATGTTTTCTGATAGAGATTGGATGTACACCAACATTTTAACAATATGTCAATCATTTCTTGGATTTTGTATTCACCAACGTACCAAAGATTCAAAGAGTATTTATAGAAGGGGCTGAGGTTTTTAAAATTACATATTTGTGTGGCAAATGCAAAATATCTACATTCTATGAGCAGGGGTTTTTATATGACAATGGGTTCATGGATACATAAGACGTGGGTAAATGTTCAAGCCATGTATTCTCTCAACATGTGGGGTCAAGACATTGAAGAAAATCTTAGTTCGAAATATGATGAAATGCTTAAGTCAAGCCAATAAGCCTTTGTAGCCTAGGTTTGAAAAAACTAGCACACTGTCTACTGCCACCAGGTTATTGAACGGGAAATCAGATTGTAATGTCTCCAACTCAACATTTGATAAACTACTTCTGATCATCAAAGATATTCTACCTGATGGTGCAAACCTACCTACAAACTTTTACATGACCAAAAAGGTGTTGAAGGCATTAGAGTTGTCATCACAACGGATTGTTGTCCGTATGGATGATCTATTTAGGGTAATATATTACTTATTATTTTCATTTCTTATGTTATTTGTTAAGTTTGCCTTTTTAACTTTCCTTTTCATTTTTACAAACTCATTCGACGTGGGATCCAACAATCGAAGAAGCAATATACGAAGGCTTTCTTAACCTACTAATGAGACGTTTCAGAGACATTATGACAAAATTGAGAATAAAAGTTACAAAAATTGCTTTTAAAGCCAGATAAAATATTGACCCACGTGATTCTAATCAATTCAACATTATTCGTAAAATCCGCCCGAATCAATACCTATTCACTTATGGCATGACATGTGTGTTGTAAGCAAGTTAATACATTAATGTTTTTTTATTATATGTTATTATCTTTCCTTATGTTGTTTCTTTTCCTTTTTTTTCTATGAGTTGATAATTATAAACGTTTGTTAAATTCTGATTTTATATGATTGTTCATAACTGATTGCAGTAGCTTAATGAGCACAAACACTAATTGGAAATAGATTGAGATTTGACATTAGCTAGGTTTTCAGTTGATTTTTCTTGATCTGTTTTCGAGTTTGCTTTTCAGATGATTTCGGTTAATTAGATATGTTTTCGCGCTTGACTTGATATGGATTTTGTAGAAATTTAAATGAAATTGATTACACGTTCAATTCAGGTTTATCAGGGTTTGTGTGTTGTATCAAATAGCAATGTAGGATCTGTATTGATTACAATTTCAATAAGGGTTTAGATTTAGGGCAGTGCTAACGTATAAAGCGTCTAAACATACGAAGCATACAAAGCATCGAGAGCCATTGGATTTAGGCGGTGGCAGGATGGTAATTAACGTCTTAATCATACTTTAGTTAAGCTAACCAGGGGTAATTTAGGGAAAATGCGTTTTAATTTCCAGAAAATCGTAAGAACAGGGATTCACAATTGATCGAACGTAACATCAAAACAAAATTATTTCAACAATCAAACAAATAATTGAAGCCGATTAACTGTTCCAAATCATTAAATAATCAAAACACATTGATTTGAATTAAAAAGAATTACTGATTTGCAGAAAAAAAAAGAGCATTGCATTCAATCGTTTAAAATCACATTAAACGTAATAAAAAAAACAATCAAACGCATATAATATTCACAAAAACATACGATTTTGATAAATATAATTACAATCAAAGAAAAAAATGGATTTCAAAAAGATTCAGATTAAGAAACACTTGAATACGTAAACAGGCGCACTCATGTAAACTAACGTGCGTTTAAACAAAGGCATTGAATACTGGGTAACTTCAGATTAAGAAACACTTGAATACGTAAACAGACGCACTCATGTAAACTAACGTGCGTTTAAACAAAGGCATTAAATACTGGGTAAAATTTATATAAACAGACGCACTCATGTAAAATCAAACGCACTATTGAAAATTCAGACGCCTTAAAAGATCATGTTTTGGACGCACTTATAAACACAAAAATTGAAAAACAGGTTATGTTCACTTTTATAAAATTGTAAAACGTAATGATTAACTTCTGCAACTTGCATAGCTTATTAATCATCCAAAGATAATCTGACAAAAAAATATTACATGCTTATTTTAATAATAAAAAAACTAAAAAAATCTAACTATATGATAAATATGATTTGACTAGTAATAAATTTAAAATCTTTAACTTAAATATTCAACTACCACTAATTAAATTTCAATTTTAGCCTATATAAACACTATAGAAAGAAGCATACTGATTCATCTACAAATACAAAAAAAAAAGAAAAAAAAAAGAAAAATGGCTACAAACGACATAGATAATGCAATAAGCAACATGCAAGTGAAAACTGTAGTTATGGTTTACTGCATTTCAGAGGTGCAGGATGACCTAAACTCATCACTGTCTGCACAAACTGAGGTTCAGACGCAATACATGAAGAACTTGGATCTCATAGAAAAGCAGCTGGAGGAAGAGAAAACACCATTCACAGAGGAAGCTATTAAGCATCTACATACTCAGACATCTATTGGCAACCTCATCTGTGAGTCACTTAGCAACACACAAGCATGCATCATGAAGAACATGGAATCCAAGCAAAAGGCAAGGGATGCAATCTTGTGTTCCTAGTGATGTTGATGGTTATATAATGGTTGTTTTGGGCTTGTTTTGGGGTGGTGGTTTTTTGTAGATGTTTTAATAGTTTATGTGGTTGTTAGGTTGGTAGTGGTGTAAAGATGGTAGTGGTAGTGGTGGTGGTAATGGTGATGGTGATGGTGTTTATGTAACTGTTTTTTATGTTTTTGATATTAATGATATGGACGCACTAATTGTTACGTTATGAACGCACTTGTTGTTTTTATTTAAAAGCACTAATGTTTAAAACAGACACACTCCTGTTTACTTGTATAATGTTCAGACGCACCCTATGTACATTCAAAAGCACTCATTAAAACAGTAAGATTTGCAAGTCAAAACATCATAAAAACTAAAAAAATGTAACATTTCGCATATTCTATATACGTTACGACATTTATGAATAAAACGTCGAAATTTTATCATTATCGTATCTTTTAAAAAATTTTGGTGACTCATTTGGATCCCTAGTACCATACTATAAACATATATTAGTGTTAAAGTGGAGTTATAATTGTAAAAAAATTATTGCCTGGGCCGGGGTTCGAACCCGTGCCCAAGGCCGGTTCATTTACACACAAACAACCCAACCATCTGATCCACACAACTTATTTGTTTCATATCTCAAGCTTTTAGTTATATATGATTACTGATTTGTAACAGTTGACTCGAGAAGTCAACCTGCGAACCCATCATCCATAATTAGCATAACAAACCGCGTTTTTAATCCCTGATATGGTAAAATTCGTGATTGGTTGACTGACTCGCGTCTTATACACGCCAATTAGTTGTTATAACATTCCAAATTTGTATCAATCACGCGTTTATAATCAATGCCTTGAGTCAACTTTCCAATTCATCCAATACGTGTGCAATACTATAAATTGAGGCCTTCACTACGACCTATACTCGCCGATTAACCCTTCTCCTCTCTAAATTCCTGCTAAAAATCCCTATACAAGCCCAACCAGTCGCTTTTTTGACTTTTCGTTTGACCAATCAATTCGTCATCAAAAACAGTTGTAAGTCCAATCTTTTTAAAGGGTTTCGTTGATCGGCTATTGAGCAGCAATAACCCCATGAATAATCGGGTTATTGCTTGCTCATTTGGATTCTTGTAAAACCTAGGGTTCATATGTTTGAATTGGGGATAAGCTTCTGTTTTCTGTGCGTTTAATATATAATCAGAAACAAAACAGACACAACCACTGATCTAGATCAAGTGGTTGTGCCGTCTGTCTGTCACCTAGGGTACGCGGGTTCGAGTCCCGCCTTATACACTCTTTTATTTTTCTTTTAAAATGAAGTATATAACTGAATCAGTTAGACTATATAATTAATTTCAACCATGGTTTAATCATTCTCAGGGTCTAGACCAGATGGTCTAGGCTTGTGATTTGAAGACTCTGACCCGAGTTTGACGCGGGTTCGAGCCTCACCATATGCAAACCTTTTTTTTAAAAAACCTTTAATACTTATATATTCATTATTATTTATAAAAATGGTTTTAAAATACTAAAAACGCTTTATAAATTCTACAAAATTTATTTTATGTTATTCAAATGATAAACTTTGTTTTCCAATTTTTGTTTCTCAAAAATCTTTTATTTATTATATATAATAAATATTTCAAGTTTATTCTATTATAATTATAAAATTCTATAAAAATATCAAAACGATTTCATAAAATTCTACAAAATTATTCCAAGTTTATAAAACAATATCCATTCCAGAAATGGTTTTTATTTCTGAAAAATCATTTATTCAATATTTTTATTCGATTTTTGTTATTTTAATCATAAATAAATTATAATAAATTCATTTTTCAATATTTTTGCACCAAAATTTTATATAAATTATTTCTGTCCATTTAGAACAGAAATACAAATTTTAATTTAAAAATTCTTTAATTTTAATATTTTTAGATATTAAAGTTATATTTTGGCAAAATAGAAAGAAATAGACTAAATATTCTATTTTTAAGAAAATAATTTTATAAAAATTATTTTTGTACTTAAAACCTATTAACGTGATCACCCTTAATCAAAAATCTACAAAAAGAGTTTTGTTTATTTATTTATCAAATTTCTTTTATTTTATTAAACAATTTAATTAATAATCAAACGAATACCTATCCCCAAATCGAAACCCTAGGAAATATTTGTAGACTAGAAAGACTTAGACTTATTTATTACCTTAAATATAGGGTAATACTTGGCATCGTTGGGCTACACTTATTCTATTTTCACGAGACTTAACATTTTGCTAAGGTGAGTTTACATAGCCCCTTTTTCTATTTTACATTTTGGGGTGAAACATGTTTAAACATTTTATACACTACCATTTACTTATTCTTACATTGTTGAAACTTGTGATTCAATTACACTATCATTTACTCATTCTATCATTTGACTGTAACAAAAAGACACAGTACAATCATTAACATTGATCAAGCCGCATGTTTAGATTATAGCGCTATAGGTCTGACAAACCCACCCCCCCGCATAATTTCAGGGATGATCGATAACAGTTACACTTTTACTAACTTGCGAGTTAGGTCTCAGTCGACACAAGGTTTGATTGTACAAAGACGCATTGTTACATGTCGGACTCGTACTCTATCATTATACAACTATGATTGTTGTACAAACTATTGTTATCTATTATATTCGAAAACCTATGTATTCTCACCAACTTTTGTTGACCCAAAATATTTTCAAACTTAACATGTTTCAGGTTCTACTTGCTTGAAGATTTGAGTTAATGCTTGAAGATGTGTACATAGTATTATTCATTTTGATGTACGAATTCTTGTAGAGCAATTGTATATAATGTAATTAAATCAATTATTGAAATTTATTATTTGCCATGAGCTACTGAACAATCATCAATACGTGACATCCCGATGTTTCCGCCATCGGTTGGGGTGTTAGAGATTGGTATCAGAGCCATGTTTATAGGGAATTAGGTTATTAGAAAAATAATCTAGTCTATAACCATAGGATTATAATCAGTACTTGCTCCTTTTACTTGCAACCCTATTTGTTTCTAATCTCTATCTTCATCCCACTTCTTATCCCATAGTCCCTACAAGAAGATTGCTTCTCCATCACTGGATCTACTCTTAGACTAATAGGACAAAATCCTCAGGTTTAGCCTGAACCACCTTGAGATCTCGTCGAAGTTCTAGATTTTAATAACGAACACGTGCAATCTGGAAGGGTGAACGCCTGTATTCTGAGACTTCTGTCTAGGCTGGCATTGCGCATATATCCCAATCAGACGAGGGACCCGGATGCCTACCTGGGAATTCTCGGGATGAGTGTTCACTTATAGGCTAAAGCATGTCTTCACTATGTTATTAGAATCTAAAATCTTTGATAAAGTCAACGTTTTCGTTTATTCGTTATAATTAATGGATAAATGATTACATTCCTTTATATTACCTCATTCATTTCATGCCTCATTGAACCTTCATTGTGTCTCTTACAGATCATGCCTTCACATCGCAGCACTCGCAATAACACTGGTGGAAATCATGAGGAAGGGAGCAGCAACCACAACCATAACCACGACACTAACCACAACAATGGAAGTGATGCCCAACTGGCTGCGATCATTTCCCAACAAATGGCGCAACAGATCGCAACTCTGGTTCCTAACTTACTGGCTCAAGTCATCCAAATGAATGGGAACGACAATGGAAACGGAAACGGCAATGGAAACCACAATGGGAACGGGAATGGAAACGGGAATGGTCTCCCAGCCTGCACTCTCAAACACTTTAATACCTGTAATCCTCCTAAGTTCAGTGGAAATGAAGGAGCTACTGGTCTTCTACAATGGTTCGAGGGTATTGAGAATACCTTCATTAACAGTGAGTGTCCCGATAACTTTAAGGTCCGTTATGCTATGAGTGTTCTTCACAAACGAGCACTCACTTGGTGGAATGAGGAAAAGCGCACTCGTGGAGCTGAAGTTGCACTTGCTATGACCTGGGATCAAGTCAAGGAGATAATGAAAGCCGAGTTTTGCCCACGTAACGAGGTCAAGAAATTAGAGGACGAGTTCCACACCCTTGCTCAGGATAGTGGGGAAAACCTTGCTTATAATACCCGCTTCCATGAGCTCAGTCTGTTGTTGCCCCATAAGGTCACTCCGCTACCTGTAGCCATTGAAAAATATATCGGTGGTTTACCCATGCAGATTCAGGACACGGTGTGGTGAAGGAACCCTGCTACCCTCGAAGAGGCCAAGCGTCTAGCCGCTACCTTACTGACAATCACGTAAAGAACGGGACCTTAGTTCGGAAAGGCGAGAAAGCAAGTATTGTAGCCGCGGTAACTACTGAGAACCAGAAGCGTAAGACCAGGGATCCTGATGTAAACCTCACTACACAGGCTTCTAACGTGGTAAGTATGGCCACCTGGTCAACACATGTCGTGAGACCCCAAACCCTGATACCAACCAACCAAACCTGCACAGGCTGCTAATCCTAATCGTCTTGGTAGATACAACTATGGTCAGTGCTATGAATGTGGAGACCCAAATCACTTCCGTAACCAATGCCCTAAACTAAACCGAGATCAAGACCCTCCAGCTACTTAACAGCAAGTCCCACCATTCGAATGTTGTTTGCTTTTTATTCTATGTATTGACGCTATTTGATCCAAGTAATAAATTCTAGTATTGAAATTTTTGTCTGAGAGTTGTTTATATGGTATAATCATAACACTTGGATGCATGCTTGTTTGAATGTGAACTAATTGCTATATCAATATCTAAATCTATACAACTACAACTCATATACTATACTCATTATACGTATAAACTTGCTTACATAAATATATTATCAATTTGCAATTTATGTGTATAATAATTGCTACACTTAATGGAGGATAAAGTACTTGCTCAACAGTTAGTTGAGTACCAAATAACCTACTCAACGATTGGTAGAGGTCATCATGCCTTTTCAACAGTCGGGAGAGGCCCTACAACTTGCTCCACGACTGGTGGAGGCTATCGAACCTGCTCAACAATCGGTAGAGGTTCCTACTCACTAACTGGTAGGAGTCTTTTTCCTGCTCAACAGTTGGACTCATTAAATACAAAGGTTCAACCACATGATTATTTCTGCATTACTTACATGTGTGTTAGAATAATAGAAGGACACAAAACCCTAAAGTAAGGTAAATTGGTGATTGCGGTCCGGAACGTAATCATGAATTTACAGGTACGTTAAGGTAGTGTGAAATTCTATCAAGGTTTCGAGAGATAACCAAATGTAAACTCTAGTTATCTGGTAGTTCATTTAGTCAATCAACTCACACATAACACGCCTCTTATCCAAACTATTCGAGACAGTTTATTTTATTCATGTCATGCTATAACCCAAATTTTCCAAATCACAATTATTTTCATTTCTACCCAATCACCTTCAATCCTGTGTTTTCAATAAACTTCGGGACGAAGTTTCCAAAAGTAGGGGAGACTGTAACATTTCGCATTTAATTCTATATACGTTACGACATTTATTAATAAAACGTCGAAATTTTATCATTATCGTATCTTTTAAAAAAATTTCGTGACGCATTTGGATCCCTAGTACCATACTATAAACATATATTAGTGTTAAAGTGGTGTTATAATTGTAAAAAAAAATTATTGCCTGGGCCGGGGTTCGAACCTGTGCCCAAGGCGGGTTCATTTACACACAAACAACCCATCCATCTGATCCACACAACTTATTTGTTTCATATCTCAAGCTTTTAGTTATATATGATTACTGATTTGTAACAGTTGACTCGAGAAGTCAACCTGCGAACCCATCATCCATAATTAGCATAACAAACCGCGTTTTTAATCCCTGATATGGTAAAATTCGTGATTGGTTGACTGACTCGCGTTTTATACACGCCAATTAGCTGTTATAACATTCCAAATTTGTATCAATCACGCGTTTATAATCAATGCCTTGAGTCAACTTTCCAATTCATCCAATACGTGTGCAATACTATAAATTGAGGCCTTCACTACGACCTATACTCGCCGATTAACCTTTCTCCTCTCTAAATTCCTGCTAAAATTCCCTATACAAGCCCAACCAGTCGCGTTTTTTACTTTTCATTTGACCAATCAATTCGTCATCAAAAACAGTTGTAAGTCCAATCTTTTTAAAGGGTTTCGTTGATCGGCTATTGAGCAGCAATAACCCCATGAATAATCGGGTTATTGCTTGCTCATTTGGATTATTGTAAAACCTAGGGTTCATACGTTTGAATTGGGGATAAGCTTCTGTTTTCTGTGCGTTTAATATATAATCAGAAACAAAACAGACACAACCACTGATCTAGATCAAGTGGTTGTGCCGTCTGTCTGTCACCTAGGGTACGCGGGTTCGAGTCCGTCCCGCCTTATACACTCTTTTCTTTTTCTTTTAAAATGAAGTATATAACTGAATCAGTTAGACTATATAATTAATTTCTACCATGGTTTAATCGTTCTCAGGGTCTAGACCAGATGGTCTAGGCTTGTGATTTGAAGACTCTGACCCGGGTTTGACGCGGGTTCGAGCCTCACCATATGCAAACCTTTTTTTTAAAAAACCTTTAATACTTATATATTCATTATTATTTATAAAAATGGTTTTAAAATACTAAAAACGCTTTATAAATTCTACAAAATTTATTTTATGTTATTCAAATGATAAACTTTGTTTTCCAATTTTTGTTTCTCAAAAATCTTTTATTTATTATATATAATAAATATTTCAAGTTTATTCTATTATAATTATAAAATTCTATAAAAATATCAAAACGATTTCATAAAATTCTACAAAATTATTACAAGTTTATAAAACAATATCCATTCCAGAAATGGTTTTTATTTCTGAAAAATCATTTATTCAATATTTTTATTCGATTTTTGTTATTTTAATCATAAATAAATTATAATAAATTCATTTTTCAATATTTTTGCACCAAAATTTTATATAAATTATTTCTGTCCATTTAGAACAGAAATACAAATTTTAATTTAAAAATTCTTTAATTTTAATATTTTTAGATATTAAAGTTATATTTTGGCAAAATAGAAAGAAATAGACTAAATATTCTATTTTTAAGAAAATAATTTTATAAAAATTATTTTCGTACTTAAAACCTATTAACGTGATCACCCTTAATCAAAAATCTACAAAAAGAGTTTTGTTTATTTATTTATCAAATTTCTTTTATTTTATTAAACAATTTAATTAATAATCAAACGAATACCTATCCCCAAATCGAAACCCTAGGAAATATTTGTAGACTAGAAAGACTTAGACTTATTTATTACCTTAAATATAGGGTAATACTTGGCATCGTTGGGCTACACTTATTCTATTTTCACGAGACTTAACATTTTGCTAAGGTGAGTTTACAAAGCCCCTTTTTCTATTTTACATTTTGGGGTGAAACATGTTTAAACATTTTATACACTACCATTTACTTATTCTTACATTGTTGAAACTTGTGATTCAATTACACTATCATTTACTCATTCTATCATTTGACTGTAACAAAAAGACACAGTACAATCATTAACATTGATCAAGCCGCATGTTTAGATTATAGCGCTATAGGTCTGACAAACCCATCCCCCCCGCATAAATTCAGGGATGATTGATAACAGTTACACTTTCCCCGCATATTGCACATTTCCTCTTCCTTTTTTCGGATCGACTAACCTACTTTTCCTTGCTGGACTTTATGCGCTTCTGCTTGCCACGACCTTTGTTCTTGATACCATTCGGAAGTCGAATGGTGGGTTCCGCATTTGATGGTTTCTCATAACCAAGAAGAGAAGCATACCTATCATGCTTATTCTGATGACTAGGTCTCTTAAACCTGCCCTCATCAACCTTCTTAACCAACTCTTTTATTTTATCATTAACCAAAGTCAACTCGGATAAATCTGCAATTAGTGTGTTTGCAAGATATTCACCGCCCAAAACTATCTCCCGTGCAATACGTCTGGCTTCTTTCGTCTTGTCATCACCAAACTCTCCTGTTTCAAATGAATACTTGATTTCATTTGGTACAACATCTTTTATCCACCTCCTCAAAATGTATCTTTTCGGGAATCTATAAACTTTCATCAACCTTAATATATAAAATATATGCCTACACAGCAACCCGTACTGCTCGAACCTCCTGCATGTACATAATGTAGTCACATCATCAACCCCATCAACAACTTCCTTTTTAAACAGAACCTGTAAAACAGATAAAAAATTATAATGTTGACTTCAGACGCACTCATAAGTAGGTTCAGACGCCTTAAATAATTTAAAAAACAAAATTTATATTAGTAACACTTTTGAACGCACTCATAACTAATTTAAACGCACTCATCATAAAAAACCAAACAAAAATTACCTCAATAAAGCCTTTACCATATGCTTGTGGATCATCAACAAAAATTTTCAAAAAACCTTCTTCATCAGCCCTCTGCATATGAACACTTATTAAACCTTCATAAATGGCATATATTTCTTCCTGAATATCAAAGAATATAGTCCGTGTAAATATTTTAGCAGCCTCTTCCTCGATAGGGTTCGTAGTCCAATGATCAGGAACGGTATGTCTAGAATCATGGTCATTCTTCCTATGATTGAATCTCTGACCTTCAAGGGACGCTTCAAAATGGTTGAAAAACTCAACAAGAGTCAACTGAGAATTTGCCACTTGGCAAAAAAAAAATGATTCTCACTCTCGGATCTTGATGTTGTCCTCATTAGCCCAGACATGGGTTCATCACGGTAAATAGCAGGAATCCACATTGACCTCATATTAAACATGTCCGTCAACCAATCGTTCTCCTTTAACTTGTAATTGACAATAAGTGCACCCCACTCAAAATCAAATGTCTCCGGACTGATGGAGTCTGTCCAAACAATTGCACAGATTCTCCTTTTGAACTCATCATCACTGCATAATGCACTACCAACCTATAAAAAAACAATATGGAAAACAAACGCACTAACAAGTAAGTTTGGACGCATTATCAAATATTGTATCCAAAACAACAGAGTATTTAAACGCACTAATGTTAAACAGACGCACTCTTTAATTTAAATAAAAATTCATGCTGACCCTTCATGATATGCCACATACACAATCTATGTCTGCTATTTTGAAAAACCAACTGTATTGCATTTTTCGTAGCACCATCTTGATCAGTTACAACCACTTTGGGGTGCTTCCCAAAACATTTGAAAAACGATTGTAAGAGCCATGTGTATGATTCAGTTGTCTCTGATGACAACAATCCTGCACCAAGTGTGACATTACGGCAATGGTTATCAATTCCGGTAAATGGTACAAACACCATCTTTTACCTGTAAGAAAATTAAAAAATTAAAAAAATGCCAGAAAAAAACCTATAAAAATGTAAAAGTTAAATTTCAAAAAACCTGTAAAAATTAAAAACATACTTGTTAGTGTTAAATGTTGCATCAAACGAGATGACATCTCCAAATTCCATATAATTCCTCTTGCATAAAGCATCAGCCCAAAATAATCCAGTTAATGCATTCTTTTGATCCACAGAATACTCAAATGAAAAATCTGGAAGGAACTTCTTCTTATCCCTAAGCCTAGTCACAATCATATCTGCATCATACTCACCAATAAAGGTGTTTAATCCACCTTTAAAGTTCTTACAATCAGTTGCAGTTGCACCAACATGTTCAAACCTCCATACTTAGTCTTCATGATGTTAAAAGCTTTGACAGGACCCATGTTCAATGAAGACAGCTCATATATCATCTCTTTTTGAGTATGTGTCAGCTTCCTATTTGCTGCTAGAAAATGAATGTCACTCTCATGAAGAAAAGGATGATTATGAACTTCATTAAATCCATAAACCTTGAATTTTTTTCCATCCTCAGAGGTTAGCCTAATAAATGCAGGACATCCAGTCCGAATGGAAGGCCTTTTCCTTGACTTAACATCTTTGTTAGAACTCTCTTCACCTGCCTTGACTGCTTAAAACCCTCCTTATAGCATACAAAGTATCTAAGTCTTAGAACACCTTTTCGCACATCTGACGTGCCCTTTCGAATAGAAAAACCACCAGCCTTTGCATATTTTGCATAAAACTCTTGTGCATGGTCAATACTAGGAAACTCCATGTCCTTTGCAGGTTTGAGAGAATCAGGTACATCAGGGATGTATGTGTTACTAGCTTGGTCATCAACAGGAACATCAGTTGCAACACCTTTCAAAAAAATAACAAACAAACGCACTTATTGACTATTTAAACGCACTTACAAAAATAAAGGATTTTAAATCCAAACACACTCTGTGATAAAAATAGACGCACTAATATACTATCAGTACCAGCAATAATCAACTACAATTTAAAAACAAACGCACTCGTATATAACATCAAACGCACTAATGTAATGTAACAGGTTTAAACTATAACATACCTTGAACTCTGAATTCATTGATGAGATTCAAACTATGAAAATCAACATCCTGGTTAGTGTTTTCGATCAAATCTGAACACACATAACAACATTCATGTTAACAAATCTATCTAAACACATATCTCTGTTTTTTGACTAAAAACAGAGGATGATGATCATACCATGAAAAGCATTATAACCAGGCAATTGATTCGAATTCTCAGCAGCAACTCTCTGCTTTTCAACAGATAGGTTTAAATCTGATAACCAAAAACAAAAATTAAACAAAAAACTATTGAACAATGGATTAATTAAATACAAATATACGTACCGAACATGATGAATCGATCGATTAAACTGTAATCGTGTTAATCAAATAGATTTTGAATCGTAATTGGATTGAAACGTAATGTGTGTGAGATCATCTGTGTTTTACGAATTTAAAATTATGATTTGAAAAAATCGTTTACAAAAATAACTGCCTTAAATCACGTAATCAGTTACGTGTGATTAAAGTCTGTAATGCCCTTGTGTTAAACTGATGTTAAAAGTAATTATAGTTTGGTTAGGTTAATTGAGGTTTGGTTAATAGGACACTTGTCATCCCCTTGTGGCTTCTTATTGCTTCTCATGTTATATCATATACTTTCTCTTAGATTTAAATGGGTTTATTGGAGTATTAATGTGTTGTCCTCAGTGGTAGAGTTTGGAAAAAAATTTGGTTGGGGTCAAAAGTCACGGAACCATAAAATTCCTTAAGACAGAGGGAACCATGCTTAATATGTATACAATTTTTCACCCAAAACGAGTAAAAAATGGTGGGTCGGGACACCCTCCAGCCTTGACTATCCTGCGCCATCTACATATTGGAAATACATTGAGATTTAAAATGCGGTTTATTCATGGAACTTAGAAATTGACACGATGAAAAGCCTGGTAAAACGGTGAAGGAGTTCCTAGATCCGGCAGTGACCACCTGCCAAATAACAAATGGCTTGAAGTTTTGTGGTTTGTGCTTTCTATAGTAGTTCATTGAAAAAAATTAATAAGTAGATAGGTGGACGAGAAAATTACTACCATTATGGCATTATCAGTTTGTTCTTATACCTTGTTTATGAGCCAGGTATTTGAAAAGATATCTTCGCATATATTCGGTAGTTGAATAGATATAGGTTTTCAATCAATGCCTTATCGAATAAAAAGATAAGAAGGCATCCACATATTATATAAAGGGTGTTTGGGATTTTGAGTTTGGAAATGCAAAAGTGCTTTTGGGCAAAAGTACTTATTGGCTTATGAATTTTTGAAAAAGAGTTTTAAAAAAGGGAAAATGGCCAAAATAGCCCGTTGACCGTGCGTTTTGCATAAATGGCCCTCTCCCGGCTCTTTGGAGAGACCGGTCACGGTTTCCAAAAGGGCTGAACCGTCTTCCGAGAGCCTTTGGTTTCCAACCAGTAGGAACCCAACACGTGGCGGTTACGATCCCGATGTCTGCCACCCGTCTCCCGTGGCGCCCTTGAGACCTGTCAGGGCCGCAAAGCCGTCTCCGGTGGGGTCCCTGAGACGGTTCACCAACGGCTCAATTGAAGCCGTCTTCGGCTCGGCTTATAATAAAATAACATACCCGATCCCACCGGAGACGGCTCCTGAGCCGTTTCATGTCTGAAAAGCCGTCTCCGGTGACGTCTTTTAAAAGTTGTCAACCGTCTCCTGAGACGTCAGCGGGTACGAAAAAGACGGCTTCCGGTACCGTCTTTGTACTATTTCTGCACCGACTCGGTGCCGGACGTCGTACATTGCCGGAGACGTTTTCGGTGATGTGACGTCGATGACGAACCGTTTGTTATAAAATTAGTAAATTTTGTAACAATTTAGTTTGAATTTTTTCTTGTATTCCTTATTTTTCTTTCAAAGTGTTAAAAAAAGTTGTGTTGTTAAAAATGGTTAGTTTTATAATCTATTATTTTTCTTTCAAAGTGTTAAAAAAAGTTGTGTTGTTAAAAATGGTTAGTTTTATAATCTATAGTGGAGGCAGGTGGGAAGTTGTCAACGGTCGAATGGAATACGTTGTTGATAGTAGCTGTAAAAGACGTGGTTTTGAAATTGATGCAAATATCTCGTATCTTAGTTTTTTAAATGTAGTTTCCGATGTGTGTGAGATTCCAAACATTACAAGGTTATCTTATAAAATGTCAGCTTTCGATGATGCAATCGACATTTTTAATGATCGTGATGTATCTTTTCTTTTTAAAGTTGCTTTGCAAAACCCCCATGAAGTATTGAAGTTGTATGTTGTAGATGAACCAGGTGTGGGTTCGTCTAGTAATGCTCATTTAAATGACGTACCTTCAAATGATTCAAAAGTCCCTGATCAAAATGTGTCTTTAGAAAATTTTGATCATTACACACCATATGGGTGTTTTGGAAATTTCGATGATGAGAAAGCTGAAAAAGAAGAATTTTATGGAAAGCCAAGTCCTGAATTGTTTTCAGAGATAACCAAAACCTCTTCAATTTTTTCTGAAGGTTCTGTATTTCGTAACAAAGATGAATTGAAATTGCAGTTAGGAAATTTTTGTTTGTCTGAACGTTTTTCCTATAAAGTCGACAGGTCATCTAAAACGAGGTACGAAATTTCATGTGTAGTTGATGATTGTGATTGGCAATTTAGGTCACGTTCTGTCCCAACTTCAGGCACGTTTTATGTTACATTTTTTAACAACAACCACACATGTTCTAAAACTCAAACACATCCCCATCTTCGTCAAGCTAACCCACAAGTAATTGGTAGCATACTGAAGCACCAATTACGAGATACTAGACGTGTTTATCGTGGAAACGAAATAGTACAAGATTTTCGAGAAAGATTTAAGGTTGATATATCATATACTCAAGCATGGCAGGGGAAGTGTCGTGCACTTGAGCTTTTGCAAGGAAGTAGCAAACAATCGTTTTCTGAGCTTCCATTCTACTGCTATAATTTGCGAAATGCAAATCCAGGGACTGTTACTGAGATTAGAACTGATGAAGACAATCGTTTTGAAATGCTTTTTATTGCCATTGGTGCAACGGTCAGTAAAATATTTTTACCTATTTTTATACCAACTTAAATAAATTGTTGTTGTTTTGGTTTACTGAAGTCTAAAATTTATCTGATTTTCATTTTATTAAATAGATTCGGAGTTTTCTTCTGTCTTTAAGACCGGTCATTATTATAGACGCGGCACACTTAAAAGGTGAGTTTAAGGGAACGTTGTTCCTTACTGTTGGCATGGATGGTAACAACCAAATTTTACCCGTTGGATATGGTATCGGCAAATCCGAGGACGGTGAGAGTTGGACGTGGTTCTTATCGAAACTTAAAGAGTGTATCGGTGAGCACCCGGATTTGGCGATCATATCTGACAGAGCCAACTCAATAGATTTGGCAGTTCGGACGGTTTTTCCTAATGCCTTTCACGGGTTGTGTTGTCGACATTTGATGGTGAACTTAAAGTTACCAAAAAGCAGAAAGAAGGATTTAGAGACACTGTGGTGGAACACTTGTAAAGCTTACCGGGTGTCTGATTTTGAAGAAAGTTTTAACGCACTGTGTGCAGCCGTACCACGGGTTAGGAATACTCTATTGAGTATCGGTTTTCATAAGTGGTCAAGAGCACACTGTTCGGGAAAACGATATCATTATATGACATCTAACAGTGCAGAGTCAATGAACGCCTTATCTAAGGACGAACGAAAAGTTCCAATCACCCATTTGGTTGAATTTTTTAGACAAAAACTTCAACAATGGTATTACAAACGCCGAAATGAGGCTATTCAAAATAAACACGTACTGACTCCTTTCGCGGTACAAAAAATTATTAAAAAGATTAAAGGGTCTAGAACGTGGAAGGCTTATGGCGTTGGGGTTAACACTTTTCAAGTTCTAGACGATGACAAAAATGGTTTTGTTGATCTGTCTAATGAAACATGCAGTTGTTGTGTTCCCCAGATATCTGGTTTCCCATGTGGCCACATGATTGCAGTATCAAAATTATTGAAGGAAAAGGACTGCAGTCATTATACATCACCTTGGTATAGCAACCAGTTATATAAAACAACATATGAAGAGGCCATTTATCCTTTACCCCACAGGTCTGAATGGGAGAAGCCAGAGTATTTGATTCCTCTACAACCACCACATATCACAAAACGACAGTCGGGACGTCCTCGTGAAAATAAATGAATTTTATCGAGAGGCGAGGAACCTACGCCTGTATATTGCAGTCGTTGTAAAACTTAAGGTCATCAACGTGACCGATGTTCAGCTCCTGTTGCCTCACGATCAAAATCTGCCAGGCGTGGTTCAAAGAAAGAAACTCATAATCAAACACCGTCCCCCACTTTCGTTGAAGCAGATGACTTTGAAGAATATGTAATTCATAATACTTGTTCGACTGTTAAACTTGCTGATTTTTAGTGGTGCTATTTACTTTAATTTATTTACTTAACAATATTTATAACATAAAATTACAAATAACTTCGATATATCAAGTTTTACATCAATACATAAACTAGGTAGGTAAAGATTTAAATATTTGACAGTGCAAAACGACCAGCATAAATTTCATCTGCCATGAAACGTCTGAATCTCATGCAAGCATCATGTAGGCTGCTTTCTCTCCAAGTCAATGACATGTTTTGAACAAGATTTCTCAGCAACATACAAACGATTACCCCTGAATGTCGACCAATGCGACTATTGGTGACAGGCCAGACAACATCCCCCCAAAATTGTAATGATTCAACTTCGTTTCTACCAGACTTTTGCCAGTACGTTATAGCCCCCAGAAACCATACGAAAGCAGATTCAAATTCTATAAGAATTTGATGAATTTTTCTATGAATGCAAAAAGTATCACCGCAATCTATGGGACTACAGTTATTTGGGAAATACACTGTTACTTGTAGTAATTTCATGTCAACTTGTAGAACAAACCAGTTTTCATCGTCTATCGAGGCTGGTATATATACCTGAAAAATACAGTCCAAAACAAAATGTAGATTTTATACAGCACGATAAAGAGATATAAATATATAAAAAAACAGTATTTTACCATATCAACTTCCCAAAGAGGTGGATATATTCTTCTCGAGCCGTTTGCGTAGCTATAAGCATGGTGATCTTGTTCAATAATTAGGCTATAGAAATTAGGGGGAAGAACACTCCAAAGACCATAACTACATGTTGTTGGTCTTCTTTGTCGTTCAATGTCCCTTAACGACATCAATTTGTTGCACCATGCACGAACATGCTGTAAATAAATGTTAATAAAATCACAAAAATATTACCATTTCATATAACGTATAACGTAACAGTCATAGTATTTACCGTTTTCTGAAGATATCCGCTTCCACAGTACCCTAAAATACCACCCCACCACTCTTTGTTTAATGGTGTATGCCCCATATAGGTTGTATAGCAACATGTGCTATCACCATCGTAGTAAAACTCAAGAACATTTGGAGCCCAAAAACATGATTGGTTATGTGGATTTACCCAAATTGTATTCTCTACGGGAGCAGGAATGTTAGTCATTATGCTATTAAAATACATGTGAAATGGGGTTGTATATAAGGACCTAGGTTGATAGGTGTACCAATATCGGGTGGAATTTGTTTATTGGTAATAGCTTAAGGGTCGGATTTATTAATTTCGTTTTGATAACAATTGCCACTTTAGTCCCTGTGGTTTCATTTTTTTGTCATTTTAGTCCCTGTGGTTTGTTAAAAATTGCCACTTTCATCCAAATCTTGTTAGTCCACAGGGACTAAAATGACAAAAAAATGAAACCATAGGGACTAAATTGACCAAATAAAAAGATTTGGATGAATGTGGCAATTTTTGACAAACGTCAGGGACTAAATTGGAAATTAACTCTTTCGTTTTTTATAAATATACCTACCACCCACCGTTCATCATCAATCGTGTAGAGGTTTATGTACCATCACCATGTCTCAGTCATCATCTTCATCTTCAAGGTCTTCATCTAGAGGATTTAGCAGGTCAAGGGAAATATGTTCATGCGGTGCTACTACACGTATACTTGTCTCCAGAACTGATGCAAACCCGGAGAGAGACTTCGTGTGTTGCGTAAGTATTAAATTTTAATATTTATCTTGTGCTTTTAATGATCATCAAATAACTGTTTTTTTTTAAACCACATACTACTGGTTGTGGATTTATTAGGTGGGTAGAAGCATCGTGCAAAAAAATCGTTCCAGGGTTGAGGCAATCGTTAGACGAGCAACAAGCTTTGGCTAGTTCACCCAAAGCTGACGAAGATACAAGTTTATTTAGGAGCTTTACTAGTGAACATAAGATTCTGGAAGAAGACAGGTAATCCAGAAAAATGTATAACTTTCAATCTTAACGAAGACTATATTGTACCACATAACTCCCTGTCTGGTAATGAAGCGGTATATCTTTGTATGCTGATGGAGCATTTGGTTACTGATAAACCAATTACTACGAACGGTGATCTAAAACAAACATGTTCATCTTACAGACGATTCATGGATGAAAAAATGTATTTCTGGAGGTGCTTACCAGGTCCAAATAATTCTTAATAAAATGTGCTTATTTTGGAAGTTTATTTTTTTTTAAATGTGCTTATTTATTTTTACCTACCATATTAATTACATTTAATATTTATTTACCATATTAACTATTTAATTAAATTATTTCACACTATAAATACCCACCAAATTAACAAATTATTCACTACATCACACATTCTTCTTACAAAACATCAATCAAACCAACTAAAATGTCTTCATGGACGGACGAGGAGATCCTTGGGGTTACATTGGCATGGCGAAATGTAACCGAAAACACCCGAGTTTCGGACACTAGTCAAGAAATTCGTGCAACTCCATTTTGGAGTAGAGTATTTTTCGAGTTTCAAACACTTGTCGGCGGTCAGACAAACCGTACGACCAAAGATGTTACGGAAAAGTTTCACAACGTCAAAGCGGAGTGCACCGTATTCGAAGGGTTCTTCAACTCCAACAAAGAGGAGTCGCCAAACGAGTCCGAGGAAGGGCTCATTAAATTGGCGAAAATCGACTACTTGTTGGACTACGACGAAGACTTCGGATATGTTTCCGCGTGGCATTTGTTACGTGATTATATTTATATTTAGGTTTTATTAAAAATAATTTTATGTAATGTTTTTTTTAATGTAATTTTTATTATTAATAAAGTGTTTTAATTTATTTAGTGTTTTATAAAGTGTATTAATTTTTACTATGAAATCTTTTGATATTCCCTATTGAATGGTTGACCCACCCGCATATATCCCTCCTATATAAAGCCAATAGACGGTTGCCTTTTACAGATCGTCAGCAAACCGTCACTGAAAAGAAAACCAAACCCAAAATCACAATGGCACCCAAACCGTGGACGGAAGAAGAAGAAATTGCCCTGTGCACCGCTTGGAAGACTGTTAAAGAAAACCCACCACGTCGAGGGTCCATTTGGCCACTCGTGCTCAAAGAGTTCAAAATTTTGGTTAGAGGTTCAAGCAGGTCAACCGAGTCTCTCAACCGGAAGTGGACGGACTTGCAAAACAAGTGCCGTCACTTCGAGGGGTTCTATCAAACCGCTGTCCGTGAACTCCCACAAGAGACTGCGGACCATGAAAAACTTGAGCATGCCAAGATTGAGCACGAGTTTTCGGGCCGACCACCCTTTACTCATTTGCCGGCGTGGCAGATGATTCGTCATGTCCCCGGGGCTTTGGATTAGTTTTTTTTTTTTTTTTTTTACTTTTAATGTTCCTTTTATTTACGTTTTAATAAAATGTTTATGTTAAGTTTATATTGTTTAAAGGGATTGTTTTGTTTAAATTTATAAAACCGTAACCCCAAAAAGTAGAGAACACGTGACCTTAAACAAATAATGATTTAAACAAATAATAATAGGGATCCAATAAAAATACAACAACTAAACTATTATAACAATTACAATATACAAACAATAATAATTCACGAAGTCGTTCAACACGTCGAACACCTAGACATTTCCGTTGCTTAGACCGCCGAGACATTAATTCCCAGTGTGCTTTATACCCACTGTCCATTCTCATGTCGAACACCAAGACATTTCCGTTGCTTGGACCGCCGAGATATATTTTCGCAGTGTGCTTTATACCTACTGTCCAGTCTCATCTTCGTCATCCTTAATACATAAATATATGTACAGAAAGATGCTTTGTCACACCCCGACTTTTCCCTCGTCGGTTGCGACGTTTGGTGCCTTTGCTAGCGCAGCGGAAAGTTGCATCTAAGACTCTTATTTCACGAATGCCAATTCTAACCCTCTAGGATCCCCGATCCCAATATGCCGACTACTCCAACCGTGTCGTTACCAAAGTTTAAACCTGAAAGACATACTTAAAAAGTCAACATAAAGCTGGTGAGTTCATAAGTTTTCTTTTATAAAAGAGTTGTTGTAAGTTCGGAAAGATCATATCTGTTACTACTATGTTATGAGAACGTTAGCTAGACGTTAAGTGTTTTTACTACTACGGCTGGGAACCCATTACTAAACCGGTATAAGTGTTGAAGCCAGCCCAGACGGACGGGATTACCGATGCCTCGGCAACCCCAAAGTGTTAGAGACAATATGCACCCGCCCGGCTCCCAGCCGTCGGGTGGGGTTTGTAAGGCCCAATAGATCTATCCACATTTCCCTCGTTGTGCATCCCCGCACATTCATGGTTTCCCCCTGGGACTTTCCAAAAAGCCGTATAGTAATGTAAAGTAACCATAGTATAACATGACCTTTAGTAAGTAAGTATGTAGCATGTTTCTTCCCCGAATGTAAAACCAGTGAAAGTAGGGCCGTGACACTCACGCACCCATTTCATTTTTCAAAAACATGTTCGTTTGGAATTCCTCAGGTTTTCATAAAAGAAGCATGTCTTCCACCCCGAAAACATTTATAAAACAGTAAAAAGTGGGGTCATGAACTCACCTTAATTTCCATGCTAAGCTAGCAAACAAGTCCGAAGCTTGACCGACTTCCTCGTGCCCTATTACAACAAAGGACACCTTAAAGTCTAACACATATAAACCTAGCCTATTATCCGGCTAAAAGATAGTTTATCCAACTATCTAGACTCGTGTGTAATAACTCGAGTACTAATATGCTTTAACTCGACGAACCGATCGTGACTTATCTTACTTATGCGTTAACACACGGCATAGTACCCAAGTTGCGCACTTGTCACTATTCGTGTGCACACCACGTTGGACTATATTATGAAACGCATAACTTACCCCGAGCCGTAGCTCGTCTTATAATTATATTTTAGGAAAATACTCTTTGATAAAAATATAAGTATAGCTATTTAAATCCGATTAATAACAATATCGCCTCTTTTCCAAATTCGAACATTTAAGTTATTCAAAACTTTACTTTTTGTAAAAATAGTTCCCAAGTAAAATGTTCATATGTTTTTAAATCCAAACAATACACATTATTTAGATACCGAAAACCCTTCGAAAACTCGTCATACTTGACGTTCGGCGAAACTATATATAATATGTTTTGAAAGTATTGTCCGGAATTTACTTATTATTGTTAAACATATCTTTTGTCAAAACGTCACTATTTTTCATAACTACACTTATCATTTATCATGACACTTAGGAAACTTCATTTATAAAAATATGCGACAAATTCTATTTTCATTGCGCCGTGGATTTTATAAAAATTTGGGCAGAGTTTCCTCTGTTTTTGTACAAACCAGGCGACACAAGTCGCCTACAATTTTCCCAAAAATCATTATCCAATACAAGACTTTATACGTTTCAACAACTTTTCATATACAAGCTACTTATTTATATTTATAAATACGCGAAACAATATATATATTATAGTCCAACCAATTTAGTCCGATATCGATATTATAAGTCACGCATTTTAGTCACTATTACCGGTCGTCCGATATTATATGTAGTTACCATTTATTATTTTATCCGGTTCGTTCGCGAGTCAAAACTATTTCGTTCGAATCAATATATTTATAAATATATATAATATCCACAATAATAATAACAAACATGAATTAAAGTATACCGATTCGTATGCGCGTAACCCGGAGCCACCTCGAACCGAACCAGATCTGACCCGTTGACCAAGTTTGACCGAAGCTTGACCAGTTGACCATGTGTTGACCGGACCAAAACTCGAACCCATAACCAAATCTGACCCGAACTAACATCGAGACCCGAGCCTGACTCGAGCATCCAAACAGACCCGAAACCAACCAGACTCGGCTCGATGCTAACCACCATCTCCAAACCCGAACCGGAAACCACCATGTCAACCAGAAAATCACCAACATCAAACCGCCACCTAACCACGAACCTCCATCTCCACCAAGAACCACAATCTAAACCCGACCCCATCACCACCGTCTTCTGTAGCCACCCAAAACAACCACCACAGCTACCATCGACCACCTCCACCCAGTCGGACCAGATCTGAACCAGACCGGGTCTGGTCTGTCCGAACTCGAACCACATCACCACCACTTCAACCCACCGTCCCCGACCCCTTTTTGCCTTGAAAAATGTGCGCCGCCCTTGTATCTGCCTATTTCGGGCTCCCCCCGGACCACCACATCGCCGCCGCCACCAATGGAGGTGGCCGGCCGGCTCATATCCAACAGAGAGAGAGAGGGACGGGTGGAAAGAGAGAGAAAGAGTGTAGAGAGAGAGAGAATCCGGTTTTAGAGAGAGAGAGGTTAGGGTTTGTGTGTGTTGGGTGAAAATGAGAAGAAGGAGAAGAATAATATGTTTATATACCTAGGGTTTGTTGGTAGGTGACTTGTACCGCGTATCGAACCCATTTTAAACGTAATCATCTCAGTTTATATTCTAGGCCCGATAATTAATTATAAAAAGTAGTCGGTTTTGTTCGAAATACAAAACCGAGCATAAATATAAATATCTTCGATGTCCGACGCGTGTTTTCAGAACACGCGTTTAAATCGCGTTAACTAAATCGGTCACAGTTTGGATTGTAAAAACGGTCAGTAAACTTCCGAAACTTAATAATTAGCAATATTTGTAATAAATATTATTTTTAATCATAAAAAAAAATCACGTCAGTTTAGATCGGAAGTTGCCGGGTGTCACATGCTTACCAACGGTCCAGACAAGACAAAGAACAAACTCTCCTAAATATCACATCCTACCGTCTTGTACATGTAAAAGATGGATGATCCAGAAGATCATGATAGAGATTTAGGAAGAGGATGAACTTGCCAATAAAATAGACTACCAAATCGTAGATGCAAATTACACGGGTTAACCCACGTGTAGATGCAGCAACAATCCAAGTAGTATTATGTAGATGTAACAACAATCCAACCGAAGCCTTTTTCGCTTTACTTCTCACTAACTCCGACCGAAACCTATCCATCACTTCAACCTTTCGCTCCAAATGTCTTCCCAAGTGATTGGACATCAACTTAAGGCCAAAGAAAACGGGTGAAAGGGGTGTGGATGTTGATGATGATAATTTAGGTAAGCGGGGAGAGGAGCAGAAACTTTCCATTGAATGGGATTAGATAAATCCCAAAGGCTTAGGTTTAAAAAGTGGCATAATTTTAACCGAAAAAATATTCAGGTTTTCTGAAACTCAAAAACACGTCGAATAATCAAAAAGATATATGCCTTGAACCGTGTTGAATATTTTAGAAGATATGTTTCCTTTGAATATTTGAGAAGATTTTGTTTGATTTGGTAAAACATTTTGGCTTTGATTAATTGAAGGAGATGATAGTGGAAAGAAAGATAAATGTGTTTTTTTTTCAAACAAACCTACATATTTATACCCAAACTAAATTTGAAAAAAAAATTTAATTTATTAATGGCTGGGGACGGTTCAGCCAAAACGGATTCGACTAAGCCGAGCCGAAGACGGCTTCAATTGAGCCGTTGGTGAACCGTCTCAGGGACCCCACCGGAGACGGCTTTGCGGCCCTGACAGGTCTCAAGGGCGCCACGGGAGACGGGTGGCAGACATCGAGATCGTAACCGCCACGTGTTGGGTTCCTACTGGTTGGAAACCAAAGGCTCTCGGAAGACGGTTCAGCCCTTTTGGAAACCGTGACCGGTCTCTCCAAAGAGCCGGGAGAGGGCCATTTATGCAAAACGCACGGTCAACGGGCTATTTTGGCCATTTTCCCCTTAAAAAAAGTGTTTGGATTAGCTTTTTCGGATGAGAAACATCAAAAAGTCAATAAATTGTTATTTTTAAGTGTTTCGCTTAACTTATTGTGAATATTGGTTGTATGGGTGGTAAATTTGTAATTTTTTTCCAAAAGTTAAAAGCCAAAAGCCAGGATTTCTAACTTTTCAAAAACAGCATTTCCACCCTTAAAAGCCAAAAACCAAAAGTCAAAACAAAAAGTGGGTTTAGGTTACACAAACAGCTTATTGACTTATTGCTTCTTGAAAAGGCTAATAAATCAATAAGTTGTTTTGAAACTCAATCCCAAACACCCTCATAGTAGTTGTATTAGAATCATTCAAGTCAAAAAATATTGTGTGACTTGTAAGAGGATCCAAATAATTGGGTGTCTACATGTGACAGATTTAGGTTGCTTTTACATTAGTTATACGTTTAAGTGATAGTGAACCAATAAACATTCTACTCGAGTATCAAATACATATATAACGACTTTAGGTAATCGAATTTGTAGAAAAACTAGCAGGCTTCCATACGCGTTGTGATGCTTTGCAATAATGCCAACGCGTTAAAACAACCAAAATATAAAACGATATCAAATCGCGACCCACCCGAATTTGGTGTGTATAATCTCTCTCTCTCTCTCACACACACACACACACACACACATATATATATATATATATATATATATATATAGGATAAAGATCAATTAGGAACCAAGGTACTAGTTAGGAACTTAGGAACCAATCTGAGTCATACATCTTTTAATCTTGATCTAAGGGTAGGATGGTAATTGAACAATTATGATTTATATTTTAATTAAAAAAAAAGTTTTAAAAATGGAAGTTAATAAATACACGTTTGATTGCATTAATCTTTTTTATAAGAATTCATAACTTCCTCCTAATATCACTCAATTGCCTTCCTCCAATCTCTCAACATCACGTACGATCGATTTTCAAAGAGAGAAACAATAGAAAAAGATCCGGCTTCCATCGATTAAGATAAACAAGTGATGGATAATAATCATATACATGAAAACATTCAATCAGTTTCTCACGATATTGAGGATCATGATACACAATCACAACCTTTTTTGCTAAATAGTGTTGAGAATCAAGGTATTTGTGTATTTTTTTTTTTTTAGTTTTTTAATTACTTTTTGTTCGCAATTCAAGTTTTTGTGATTTGTATTAGGGATTCAGTTTTGCGAAATAGCAGTTTTGTATTATACAGAGCACTTTTTTTACCTACAAATTTTTTTTTACGTACAAAATTTTGGAATTATACACCGGTGTATAATTCAGATCATGTTGCGAAATAGCAGTTTTCGAAGTACAAAGAGTTATACGGTAGTGTATTTTTTTGCGAAATAATTGGACTTTACACTGATGTATAATTGTTGAAATATGAATATACACTGACGTATATTTGTTGAATATTATGGTACAGTACAATGTTTTTGTAGTACTAATTGGACTATACACTGATGTATAATTGTTGAATATACACTGACGTATAGTTGTTTAATGTTATCGTACAGTATAATGTTTTTGTAGCAATGATTGGACTATACACCGATGTATAATTGTTTGAATATGACGATACTAAACACTGTTCTATAGCATCAATTTTATTAGGGTCTGATGTATATTGTATGTATACACTGATGTATATGCTAAACAAACTTTTTCTTTGTTTCAGGTTACTCTTGATAAGACCAACCTATCAGTTTCGTGTGAGTGCATGGAATATGAATATACACTGACGTATAGTTGTTTAATGTTATCGTACAGTATAATGTTTTTGTAGCAATGATTGGACTATACACTGATGTATAATTGTTGGAATATGAATATACACTGACGTATAGTTGTTTAATGTTATCGTACAGTATAATGTTTTTGTAGCAATGATTGGACTATACACTGATGTATAATTGTTGGAATATGAATATACACTGACGTATAGTTGTTTAATGTTATCGTACAGTATAATGTTTTTGTAGCAATGATGTACACAAGAAACGCACAAATGATATTAGTTGTGTTTTGTCAGTTACAATGTATACTAAATAACCTATTAAAACTCAAATACCAAAAGACAATATTACCCCTTGATTTAATTAAAAAGTTAATTAATGTTTAACATATTTACCATCATGCCATTGAAGATGGATGGATGAGATTGGTTCCTAAAGTTCCTAACTAAGGGTTGGTTCCTAATTGAACCCTACCCTATATATATATATAGGGAATGGTTCTAGAGAAAACCCTCCTTATTTGGTAAACTCTGGAAACTCTGACTTCCCAATATTTTTTTTTTTTTTTGAAAAAAATAGGGCAAGTAATATACATGATTTTAAGCATTTTGGGCCAAAAAAATTAAAAAAGCGCCGAGTATTTTTTTTTAAAAAATAAAATAAAATTTTGACTAACACATGTTAAGCGCTAATAACAGGTGTTAACAATGTGTTAACTATATGTAAACAGTAGACGTTTTTTATTTTTTAAAAAAAAACATTCGGCGCTTTTTCGATTTTTTTGGCTCGAAATGCTTAAAAAAATGTATATTACATACCCTATTTTTTTCAAAAAAAAAAAAAAATGTTGGGAAGTCAGAGTTTCCAGAGTTTACCAAATAAGGAGGGTTTCCTCCATATACTTTACCTATATATATATATATATATATATATATATATATATATATATATAGGGGAAAGTTAATTTGAGAACACCTATATTTCGTGTGAACCGTGAGAACGGCATCTAAAACCATTCAAATTCCAAATTTCTTTTTACACTTGTCTTTATTATTAAAATTCCATCTCAAAAACACAAATTACGCGTAAAAATTCAAACGTATACGAAAATAATTTGTTTTTACACATGTGTAAATTTACTGTTTATACATGTGTAAACTGTTTCATTTACACATGTGTAAAAAGTTAATTTGAAAGTGTTTTTGCAAGAAAAGATGAATTATTTGGAAAGAAAATTCATTTATTAATGTTATATTTTAATTATAATTAGGTTTGTATTGAAAAAAAAATGATTTTGATTAGTTTTCTCACTTGTTCTCACGGTTTCTCGCGATATTTAGCGTTCTCAAGATAACCCTCCCCTATATATATATATATATATATATATATATATATATATATATATATATATATATATATATATAGGATTAGGTTCCATTGAAAACCCATCTTTGGTAAAAGAACTAGAGAACCCATCTGAACCAATAGGATAATGCCACGTGTCATGCATTTGTCTTTATTAAGCAAGGGTATTATGGTAATTGAATATTAAATATTATTATTATTATAAACCCACCCACACCCACCCCTATTCTCTCTCTCAAACCTATATATTCTCTTTCTCTCTCTTCTAATTTCAAATATCTGTCTTTCTCTTATTGCTCTCTCTTCTCTCTCTCAATTCTCCAGAAAGTTCATGAGTAACAATAATAATAATAATAATAATAATAATAATAATAATAATAACAACAACAATAACTGAAGGTCGCCAGGAGCTGTAACACTGGGTGATGATTGTTGTCGGAGAGGAAACAACACCGGATCGAACAGGGGGGATGAAGAGGGGTTGTTGAAGATGATGATGGTGGTGGGTTTTCAGTTGTGGGTCAATGGTGGTGGGTTTCAGATGTGGGTCGATGGTGGTGGGTTGATGGTATGGGTTGATGGTGGTGGGTTTCAGGTGTGGGTCGTTTGGTGGTGGGTTCAGGTGTGGGTCGATGGTGGTGGGTTTCAGGTGTGGGTCGATGACGGTGGTTCGATGGTGGGCTTTTTTGGTTTGATGGGTCGATGATGATGATGCGAGGAAGACGATGATGTTTTTTGAAGATGATGGTTTCCTTCAGGTACATTATTATTATTATTATTCTTTTTATTTTTATTTTTATTTTTTGATGTTTTGTTGAAGATGGTGATGTTTTGCAGATGATGATTTTTTTTGTTTTGTTTTAAGGTAAACTAAACAATGGTGTAAAACTCTATTGAGTTATGTGTAATATGAATTTTATAGATGTTGGTTGTTTTAATCTTCGTGTCATTTGTTACACCAATGTAAACATGCTATTTTTTGGTAAACAAATCTTTTGAATTGGGGAGTAATGTGTTTTTTTTTTATTTTTAAATCTTGCTATTTTTTGGATCTCTGTCTCTTCTTTTTTTTTTTTGTATATGTTGGTTGAGGTGGTGTTTGGAATTTATGCATTGAGGGGGATTCTTGAATCTTTTAATTTAGTGATTCTCATTTTTCTTTTCCATTGGTTTAATTTTAGTGGTTAGAGTTTTTTTTTTTGAGTTTACACTAATGTAAATGAATAAATATTACATAAATGTAAAACACAAGAGCAAGTTATATTGTGTGCTAAACTATGGGTTTTTACACTAGTGTGGTGGAGTGTTTACACTGATGTAAACAGTTTTTTTTTGGGATATTTACACTGAATGTAAAAGTGTTTGAATTTTTTCAACAGTAGTGTTTCAATGTTTTTTGGGATATTTACACTGAATGTAAAAGGTTTTTTTTTTGGGATATTTACACTGATGTAAACAAAGATGTAGTTAGATTTCAATATGTAATTTTTTGGTGTTGATTTTTTCAGATTGGTGTAAGAGAAGGGCCTCGGATCTTTTGCCAACAAAGAATATGAGATCACTGAAAAACATAAAGAATGCATCCTAGATCTACTAAAGTTCGAAGCCAAATTCTTTACTCGGCAACTTCGATTGGGGGTAAACATTTTGATCTTGTGGTAAAAAGATATGATTCTTACTAGGTATTATTACATTTGTAATTTTAGTCGGTATTGTAAAGTTTTCCGTTTTTTAATGAACAGAGATGTAACTAGATTGCAATATGTAATCTGTTTTACACTGGTGTAAAACAGTGGATTAATCTCAAATTTTATAAGTATCTTGCATTTTTTTTTGTGGATTCACAGGTACAGCGATGTAAAATGTTGTAAACGATGTATGTTGATGGGTTTTTACACTGGCGTAAAAAATGGGTTTTTGTAAAAGAAAGGAATTAAAAAATAAAAATAAAGTATCAGGAGGTTTGATTGTTAAAAAAAATAATAAAAAAATCAGATTTTTTGTTTTGAGGAGAGAGAAACAGGAAATGGATATTGGAAGGTGAGGTGGGCCCATGTGGAAGGAAAAAGAAGGAGAGAAGGGGATGTTGCTTTTACCATAATACCCTTGACAATTATTTTATTATTATCTTTATTCAACAAGTGGACAAGTGGGCACTAAAGGACAAAAAAATCATGTGGCATAATATTAGCCATTGGATCATCTAAGATCAATGGATAAAAATGGTTTCCGGTGTTCTTTTACGAAAAGTGTGTTTTCATTTTACCCTTTCCCTATATATATATATATATATATATATATATATATATATATATATATATATATATATATATATATATATATATATATATATATATATATATATATATATATAAGCTAAGTATTGGGAGAAAACCCACATTTTTTTAGAAAACACAAGAAAACCCTACTTACCAAGCTTTTATTTTTTTGACAATTTTAGAGCATGTAATATGCATGTTTTTAAGAGTTTTGATGCAAAAAAAAATCAAAAAATGCATTGAACGGTTTTTTTTTTTAAATAAATAAGTTTTGCAGTGTTACATACGTTACAGGTAAAATAATATATATATTTATATATATATTGTAAAATAATTTCGTCATGGGAAAATATTTATTTTAAAAAAAGAACATTGTTAAATTGATACGTAAATGCTCATATGTATACTCCATGATGTAATGGTATATTTAAAAAGGAAACATTAGGGACTGTTTGGTAGCCTCTTATTAACCATTCAGAAGCTACCTCTTAATGGTCCGTAATCTCTAAACGGTTAAGAGGTAACCTTGAGTCTGAATGGTTAAGAGGCAACCATTAAGGTGTTACCTTCATAACTATTCATACTTATGATTACATCTTAACCATTAAGAGACTATGAAGCATTCAGATGTAGCCTCTTAATGACCATTCAGAGGCTACCAAACAGCCCTTATGTTAACTTGAAACCAAAATGCTCATATGTATAATCTTGACTCTTGAGGAGATAGCATCAAATGTAGTTATTGTGCCAAACCCCTAGTAAAAGGACTTACTATTTTAATCCAACATTGTGGGCGTTGTCATGCGATAATGATTATGGCAACCTTCCAATATTATCGAGGAGTGCGGTGCTTTCAATTTCATCTTTTGCATTAACACACACATATTCGCTTACTTCATATAACCACTTCTGGTGATTGAAATGTTAGGAGCGATCATGGTAACTTTCCGCTATTGTTGAGGAGTGTGATGCCCGTAACGTAACTAGGGTCCCTTCATCTTTTGCATTAACACACATATTCTCTTGCGTCATATAACGACTTTAGGTGATTATCGTGCTATGAGTGACCGTGGCAACCTTAACCGGAGTCATTTCTAGTTTTGGATAGTGATGGTTTAGAAGTCCATAATCAAGAAGTGGATTGTGTCATTAAGGGGGATTCAAACCCATGTATCCATTCACTGCATTTTTTAATTTTCCAAAAACACAATTTCAAACTAAAATAAGATTATGAAATTCAAGTTCACCTAAGGTTTGTTACTATCTACAGCATTTTTAATCAGTGCATTTGATTTTTAAAGTATCTTTTCGTATTTTCCAACCAGCCCAAAACACAAGTTGCACACGGAAATCAAGAGCAATTCGGGTCAAATTTTCCATCAACGAACAGTTTTCTTGTAGTGTGTTCCGAAAACTATCACCAGTAGGGTAGTTAAAGTGAATGTAAAAACGATGATTTAACGGTTGATAAGGTAACAATTCCGCTAGCAGTTAATACCCGAAAACCCATATAGCGTTAACCTGAGTTTGCCAGCGATCAAACACACAGACAAATTTTGGACAACAGATGGAATCAAAAGCAACAAATCACACTCGTGTTTTACAGGCACATGACCGGTGTGTTACGGGTCGAGGTAAATGATTTCAGCATGAACAGAAGCACGCCTGAACCGTAGCAGTTCTTTGAGCAGCTCCCACCCACCATCTTGAGAAGCAGGCTTCACAGTCATCCTCTCCAGCATTGGTGAATTTGCAAGCAAGAAGTTGATGAAGTTCAGCTCTCTTGGAACCCCGAAAATGCCAGCAATTTTTACAAACCGTAACTGGGTAAAAAAGCAGTTTTGATAGTCTTCATCCAGCAAATTCTTTGCAGAAACTTTCGGTGCTTGTTCGTCAGGCCGGGCCTACACAGGAATAATATTAATCAAGGTATTCCCATCAACATCATGTCACCTAAGGCTGCATAACGAGCAATCTGAGCCAGCTAGCTTTAGCTCAAGCCTAGGCTCAAAGGTGAACAAGCCGACTCGGCTTGGCGCAATAACACTTTTAAACCAGCTAAAATTTGAGCTCAAGCTAGGCTCGGATAAAGCTCAAGCCAAGGCTTGACAAGTCAGCTCGTTTATTTTTTAAAATTTTGGAAATTTTGTACTTCATGCACATGTGGATAGATATAACAAAAAGAAGACACGCGGGTTTGTTTGCCCGTAGAAGTTGGGTTAAGTAAATGGCCTACTGAGTGAGCCAAATGAGCGAGCTCAACTTGGTTCGAAGTTTAAACTAGCCAGCTCATTTAACTACAAGCTGATTTCAAGCGAGCTAACTGAACAGCCCTACCAGGTCAGAATGTAAAAGGAACTCACCAACAACTCGAGTTCCAAAAGGCAGGGTGAACTCCTAAGAATGCAAAGAGCTGCTAGACACTCATCCATGTCATTGAAATTTATACGCAGTGACAGATAATTCAGGTCCATACATGCATTTGGCAACCTCCTTGGCACCATATCAGCTGCCAAAAACTACAAACAGGCAAGAAAATAACATTTAGTACTTTAACTGATGGTGTAAACTGTCAATTAGAGGCAGAAGGGTAACCCATGAGTATTGCAAATACGGGTACGGGTCAGATTCATTTATGGAATTCATGGGTCTTTTAAAAACTTAACCCCATCCTGTGGCTGCTTCCTGCCTTCCTTGGACCAGCATCCAACTATCATTTGTGTCTTAGGTTGTTTTTTGTTTAATAATATTTTGCAGTTTAAGAGATTATATACATAATATTAAAGAAGACCAAAAGGTGTCGGGGTTGGCCTGACCCAACCTGTATATAAAAGTACCTTCTGGTAGAATGGAGAGAACATAAGTGAATAAACAAAGTGTGACTATCTAAAGCAAAGAAAAGAGTTGAACGGCTTTCTACCTTCAAAAAGAAGCTCTGAACCTCAAGTCTTTGAATACTGGGCAGAGAAGCAAAAAACTTGATCAACTTGCTTGTAGTTCCAAGAGTCAACTCATGATCATTGCCAATATTGACATACAAACCAATAGATACAGTAGAAAGAACGAATGTATTCTCAAAATTAACATCTTCAAAGACGCCTCCAATGTCGAAGAAAGTAAGTTTTGGAGCATGAATCTTGAGATGGGCAAATCCCTCAAAGTTCATCAAAGTCAACCTCTCGAGTAACGGGCATTTATATATCAAATCCTCAAAAACATCTTGGTCCATAGTAATGTGCTGAAGATCAAGGCTGGTTAAGATCTTAAAACCGTTGAATGCTAATGGAGGTTTTAACAAACAGTTAAATAACTCGAGATGAGATAACTTGTCACACAAGTATAAAGAAGAAGGTAGCTTGTAGCGTTGACCTTTCCAGATTTCAAGTATAAATTCTTTGACCGAACCTCGTGAAAGGAAAAGAATCCATCGATCAATGTCACAAACACCTTGAAGATCTCTGTGAGAAAGTTTGAACTTGTGTATTGGACCGTCATGCAGTAAGAGGACATGATCAACGATTTTAACCATTTTGTTTTTTATTATAGTTGGATCTTGGGATGATACAAGAACAGATTGATTATCGAACACGAGACTTGTAAGGTTCACCCATTTGTATCTCCACTTACTTGACAATATGCATGTTCTTACAGCGTCCCTTAGTGTTAGAAGGGACAAAACTTTGTCTATGATGTGCCCTGGTAAGTTGCTGATTCTATCAATCTCCATGTCCGTTTGGCAAGGAACTTTGGGTTGTTCTTTTTGCTTCTGAAAGATACATTAGATAAATTATAACATGATATTATAGGTCGCAAAAGTAACATATAGCATAGAAACATAATACATAAAAGTGCTCAAGTTCAAGTTCATTATTGTTCAGAAATCAAAAGGTTCAAGATCAAGCTTCAACGTCCAGATTCAAATGTTAGTAGTTAGGGAAATGATTTCAGTTTGCTTGATCCATCATGTCTCTATAAAAATTAAATTCCTACTGATTTTTTCGGTTTTTGAGATCCATCATCAATAAAATCTTGTATCCTGCCAATAAAATTTTCAGGATACAGTGAAGTAAAGTTTTGATGTTCAGAAAGAGACTTTAGAAGATGTAGCAAAGAAAATGAGAAGACCAATTCAGAAAGATTAGATACTTCAAGTAGAACAAAAAACATCGTCAAACAATGCACTAAGAGAGCACACAACAAGCACCTTGAAATAGGAAAATTTATAGGTTTTCAGCTAATTTAAATCTATAAGTTGATACTCTACACATTCTTGAATAGTTTGTTTCATGCCAACAGTAATTCCAACTTCCAAGACAACATTGTGCATGTACTTCCATACTTCTGATCATATGTGTAAAAAATGCTAAAACGTCTAGAACAGACTACCAATAACAGAAGAAATACCTCCAGAAATTATTTATATATGAAGTACAGAGTAAAGCCAAAGGGTCTATACTGATTGTTTGATTGGATGAATCAGATAACTTGAATCATAGTTATCAAAGCCTGTTCTAGGGAACCGAATCACCGATGCAAACTTTTAAAACTAAAAATGACAAAAAGAATCCTTCAAATGTTATGCATAGCAAAGGTTTGTTTAATGTGCCTTTACAGCAATTCAGAAAGTATTTCAAACTCCATTTAGAGTTTTAGCCAGATTCGTTTAACCAGGAAAGAAATGCATCTTCTTTCATGATTTTTTTCTCTAAAACCCTTCTCTTTTTACCTCTTAACGCTATCATCCACTACCACATTGTGTTTCTTGTTCCATATCTCTTCCCTCTCATCATCCACCACCACACAGAATTTAAAAGTGACTTTAAACAAAAGTACTGTTTCGAAAATGAAGGGAAAGTGGATGGTGTGGACTGGTGAGTGTTGAATATGTAGTTCTCAGACCAAGAAGCAGGAAATCAAGAAAGTGATGTGAAATGTAAAGACTCGACAGTAAAATCTGTTGTCAAAAGCGCGTGAGTCGCACGCCTAAGTGCAGCGAGGCGCACCAAGTGGGCTGCAACTGGAAAGGCGCGACTTCAGGTGCTAAGGTGCAGGTTCAGGCCAATTCCATCCAAAAATGATTAAGAAAACCTAATTAAGGTTGGATTCAGCTTAGAATCAACCTAAAACATGTCTAAAAACACCTAAAATGGAACTTTATACCATGCACCTAGTTTAAAAAAGGCCTCACTTTTTAAGAGCCAAGGCTCCGGGCACCGTGCTCAGCCTATGCGCCTTGGGCTTTTCACAACATAGAAACTTCTACCCCTTTACATGTTGCACTATCAAGGGTGCATATAAAGTCTCATCTTTGCACAAAACTATCTGGTAATATGATTGTACCCAAAAACATTAACCAAACAAAAACAAATAATAATAATAATCATAATAACATAAAAAAGGGCATCTCGACCTCAACCTTCCCTACAAAATTTGCTTATTTCAAGAAGGTAGGGTCTGAGGAGGGTAAGATGTAGACAGCTTACCTCTACCCCGTGGGAATAGAGAGGTTGCTTCCAGTGAGACCCTCGACTCGATAGTGGTTTTGTATCAAGCCTTGGACATAAGGCATATAACACTTAGAGGTGCATGTAACCCCTTGTCTTTTGGCTATCAACGCCACCACATGATGCATGATTAACCATCCGTCGTTTTTAACGTTATTTTCACGAAATTAGTAAAATAACTTTAAAATTAGTGCAACTTTTATGGCAAGATTTCAGCCAGATTTCTACTTTTATCCAACGAAAACTACTTGTATACACTAATAGACTAATATTTTAGAACTTTTGATACCATATCATAACTTTTGTTGATTTTGTTTGAAAAAATGGTATTATTTTACTAATACATACAGGGGCGAAGCATTCCCCCCCCCCCCTGTTTTTTGGCGCTGGAGAGGAAATTTGCGATTTTCGTAGGTTAATTTAGTCCGGGTTGAGTCCGGCCCCCGCCGATTTGCCACTACCGACCGAAAAAAATTAAGTCCGGCCCCCGCCGATTGACGAACCTAGCTTCGCCACTGAATACATAATATATTTGAACCTTTTTTCTTTGTTCGCCTTTTATTATCTCAAGCCCTCGCTTTTTCTACGCCTTGAGCCTAGGCCACAGGTGCGGCCTATGAGCCTTGAGTTCGCCTAGCGCCTTTGATAACTATGGTCTAGTAGTAATATATTAGCCCCCCACAAAACGGCATGAATTCAAATCCTTACTAGTGCAAGGTTAGGTGGTATTACGGCGTTAAAAAATATTGTTCAAAAACGAGTCAATGCAATGATGCATAATCTAATTCAGTAATTCTACAACATAATCAACCAAATCTAACAATGTAAAAGTTGTAGGATCAAAGGAACCTAACTCTACATATACATATAAAACAAATAAAGTCTAGCTAAAAAGCAACTTACCATATTATTACTCATGGGGCAGCACAACTGAACCGATTATTAATTCGCAACTAGATTTCGTAATCATCATTCATCAGTTTCACTCATTTTCCACAGCCTGATATTTAGTTAATCTACATCACAATTAAAAAAAAAAAAAAAAACTGCAATCAGTTGGTACATATAAAACCAAACCCTAAGACAACATAATAAAAAAGAAATTCAATCTTAACATCAATAGAATCAAAAACCAATTATAAATCATAGGGTTTTGTATAAAATCCTTATGAAGATAGGAAGAAAATCACATGTAAAATGAAGAAGAATTAATTAAAATTTCATGACTGAATATTGTTCGGCGGGCGGTTGAAGGTGTTATTAATGAACGGTGAATTTTGTGGGTGATGAAATAATAATGTGAAGATTGGCGTGCAAACATTGGAAGCTACGAATATTGGGGCCCTGTTTATTGAATACGATAGCGACCTGTCAGCCTAGCAACTTCTTTACTTCATTTATTGAAATAAGTTTTTTTTTTTTTTATTATTTTAACAATCAAAACGAATTTTCATTTTACCAAAAATTATTTACACCTCATCGACCCCCCCATATGCCATTACACATCTATCTATACAACTAATATATGAAACTCAATGTGGACACATGTTAATCCCACATTGAGCCTCTAATTACATAGCCTATCAATTTTTGCCAAGTGTCCAAGTGTGGGATTTTATAAAAATTTTCTATTTAAAAAAAACAGAAAATATATAAGCCAAAAAAAAAGAAGCGGACATAACAAGGTAGACACAATCACAATCTTCGCCTCCTTAAACCAAACCCTAGCAGAGAGGCGATCGTCGACTGCTGATCCAACTAGCGTCTTCTTCTTCATCTCCTGTTCAAGGTATTATCTATTCTATCATTGTGTCAATCAAGTGTCTTTCTTATATCTCTTTTGTGTGGATTTTTTTTGGGTCTTTGTTACTGATTGTTTGTGGATTAAGGGTTTTTTATGTCTTTTTTTGTTTGATTTCAATTATTTGCTTATAATACTTGCATTTACATATATTATTTGTCAGTTTTGTTAATATTTAGTTTTAGGGTTCATGTTGTATGGTTCGTGTTTGATGATTGCTAACCGCGTGTACCGGGTCTGATGTAATTATGTTGTTTCTGTTGTTTATTGTTTAAATGCTGTGTTTGATGGTTTGATTGATACAGGAAGCTAACAACGTTGTCAGTTATCATGTTTGGTTGTGGATAGATGGATAAAGATGTTGATAAACGAGTCGAGTGCTCCATTCTGGACAGTGTTCTTCTGCTGGCAACATAGTCGAGTGGCTCCATTTAGAGGCAACTGATGTTTTAAGGGTTGGTTTATCAATAGTGATTAGTGGTATGAGTTTTAGATTTAGAATTAGGGGTAATGTTTAAGTTTAGCATTTTTGGTTACATTTATGTTTTAAGAAATCTACCAATGGATTGTTATGGTTTTAGGTTTCAATTTAGGGCTTAATGATTTAGGTATGGATTTAGTTGTTGTAAGAGTCAATCGATGTTTTAAGGTTTGGTTTATTAAGACTGATTATGATTAGTGGTTTAAGTTTATGATTAATGGTTAAATTCATGTTTTAAGAAAGCTAACAATGGATTCTTATGCTTTTAGGTTTCAATTTAGTGGTTTATCATTTACTTATCGATTTAGTGATTTTTAGGGTAAATTGATTTTTTAAGGTTTGAGTGATTCTTCTTTAATTTTCATTTATTATTATTCATATTGATTAATGTTTTATGTTTTAGGTTACAACTTAGTGTTTGTGTTTTAGGTTTCAACATGTATTTCGAAATGTTTTTTCAAGCTTTTATTTAAACAGTGTGAATATTTTTTTCAAATTAGTTTGATCTATGCTTACAGTTTTAATTTTTGTATATGAAACAGTGACACAATGTTGTATGGGTTTTGGTTATATATGGAGGATAACGACGTCGCTGCTTTGGTAAGATATCTAACATGTTTTACTGTGTTGCCATAATATATGTTTTAGAGTATAATATGTTTTCAATATTTTAAATTGTGTGTATTTTTTGATTCAGCCGTTACCTTCTGATTATGGTGAATGGATCAACAAATATAATTATCCCACTGGTGTTACCAAGGTCCGCACATTAACCTCTGAGGTGTTTGACGTTACTGTAACAAGCATCAATGGAAGCTGGTACTTTTACGACGGCTGGAGAAGCATGATAAATGAATTAGGGTACCCACCTGAATGTAACTTCATATTTCAATATGAAGAAAATCTTCATTCATTCCGGATCATCAGTTTCCATCAGGATGCAGTATCGGCACCTGGCAACTTTTTTTACTGCAGTTTGAAGGATCATAAATCAACGCAAAAACGTCTTGTAAGTTTAATCAATTGTGATTCAATTAAATTATGTAAATATTTTTTTACAGACATTTATTAATGTTTTATAAATAATTATTTTTGCTTCTTAGCATATTAGTCCCTTTGTTGCACATGGATTACTAAATAAAAAGCTTCCAGTAAATCCAGTAGATTGCAGATCTGTTCGTCATTCATGCTTTGAGTTAGAGATTGTGCGTGAAGATGGTCATTTTTATGTTACTAGAGGATGGCCTTGGGTGCAGGATGCTCTTGGAATAACAAAGGAGCATTTAATTGTTTTTGAAATCGTTAAGCCGGTATTATTTTCTTCATTACATACATGTTTTTTCTATTTTTAAAAATTATTTTACTGCCTTTATTCTAATGCGTTTTAATTTTTCATTGTTTTGGATACAAAAAGAGGATCTACAATTTGTCGTTGTTTTTGAATAACAAGCTTACTCTTCCATGTGAGAAGTTTTGGGCAACAAGGGTGAAGGTGGAATACGAAGATGAAAATGAACTGGATGAAGATGTGATTATTCTATCTGATGATGATGGACAGGATGATGCTGAAGGTGAGCCGGTCGAACATGTTCCAGACAGTTCAATGGAGGTTGATGATGATGGATCTGAAGCTGTGGAAGATGAAGGTGTGCCAGTGGTGTTCACTATTGACAATCACTTTGTAAGTGTTACAACTTACCTCTTACAGTTTCCATTTATTTGCCCATTAATCAATCAGATTTTAAAAAGTGTGTTTATACTATAGTAATAGGTTTGTTGCGACAAAGTTGATTTTCATTCTACATAGCTATAATATATAGTTAGTTAATAAGTAACGATGGATTGATGACATCTTGAAATGGTAATCAACTAAAATAATGAATGTATGTGATTGTTATTGCTATTACAAGCTTTATGATTTATGTTTATTCTAAATTCAACAAATATGCAGACTGATTTGAATTAATTTTTAGTGTATAGACTTGGTGTCACAAAACTTTAGTTGTTAATCTGTCAAGGTTATTTTCATTCATTATTTGTTTAGTATAAACGTAGATAATAATAAACGGAAACTGTAGATATGTCATATTGCATTAAATGGGTGACTAATATGTTTTGTGAAATTTCGTTAATAGGTCAAGTAATGAGTAGTTGTGATTGTTATTACAATTTCAAGCCTTATCATTTATGTTTCTTCTTATGTAGCGTATGAAGCTTAAGTGGGCAAAGCAGAACGGTTTGAACCGTAAAAGGTCGTTAAGCGTTTCTGATGGTGAGGGTCAGTCATGGGGAGTGTATGTGGGAATCGTGGGGTCAAGAGGAAAACCCCGTTACAACATCAGAGGCATGCAGTCTTTTGTCGATGATAAGGGACTTCATACGGGTGATAAACTGCATTTTCTGTTTTTCAAAAACCAAGGTTCGTTCAGGCTTTCTAATGTGGTTAGAGGTGACGGTAATTAGGTGGTTTTAGGTTGATGACACTTTTTTTGTAGGATGACAACTTTTGGTGGGTAACATAACAAAAATAAGGGGTTGTGGTTTGCAGGGACTAACTTTTGCACGTTTACTACTTATGTGGTAATTCGTGAATTTTGGGGATTTTTATGTTTAGAATCAGTAATATTCTAACAGATGATGTGGATTAGTTAACAACACTAAATATTTCATAAGTATGTTATGGATAATAGTTGTCTATGTTAATGTTAATTGGTTGTTTATGAAGTAAGATAGTAAACATAGTGTATAATAGTTTAAAAAAAACTTTAAAATTTAAAGATAATGTTCTTTGTTTTTATTAAATTGTTTGACTTTTTTAAAATTTTATATTAATCTATTATATATACCATTTTCTTAATTATGGAAATCTGTTTTATAAACGTATATTAGGTTAATAAATGGTTTGACTTTTTTGAAAATCATATTAATTTCTTATTAATGCCAAATTTTAAAATTAAAAAAGTCAAAGGTCACATACTTTTTTACCTTTTAATTCTTATGTAGTAAACTGTATATTTTTTGGGATGTTATGTCTTTAAACCCGAATATCCTGTTATGGTTTGAATAGATATGATCATGAATCATGAGATATTCCTAGGAGTAGTCTAATATTGTAAATGTTAATGCAAAGATTTGTAAAGTATGTTATCCATCTTTCAATGTTATAGTATTATAGTAAGTTACAAGTATTTAGGTCAAATATAAAAATTTAACTACAACGATTTATATTAATGTTTAGCAATTAGTAATTATGTTTTAGATTTTTGATTTTATATATTAAGTCCTCATAAAAGTTCATATAGAAACAATTTTTTAAGTTATGAAAATATAATTTTTTTTTTTAAAAAGTCATACGCCTCCTTATTGATGTACAATTTAGTCAAATTTTAATTTAGTCAAATCAACTATTAAATTTGGTCAACTTTTAAAATAAGTAAAAAAATTTAAATTTATAACTTTCTAAATCAAGGTGTGTCCAACCTTTATAATGTTGTTAAGGTTAATAGTAGTTAGTGGGTTTATTTGTGGTGGTTTCTAGATTTGGATTTGACTTTTTATTAAATTTGGTTGATTTCTATAAGTTTTTAAAATTGACTCAAATTTTGGTAAATTTCAACTCAATAATATCAAACAGTTTTCATTTGACTAAATTCCAAACATATTCGTTTTTTTTTTGTCAACCTTTGACTTCTTATGAAATGTAAATGTCTTAGATTTTTTGACGTTTAACTGTCAATTTCCATTATTATTAAATGATACAAATTTAAAAATTATATTAAAAATAAATTCTGTATACTTAACCAATTCATTTTATACCAAAAAACAATTCTTTGTTAAATTTTAAACCTTTAAAAAGTTAGATTACGTTTATTTTATGTATTTTTAAACCTTTATATTAAATAGGTTTAGATTTTAATGTGGTATATAGATTTAAATAAAATAAAGTGTTTATTTTTTTTTAATTTTAGCAACATTTAAATCTAAATTAATTCAGGTTTCCATTTTTATAATATCCTTTTTAATATCATTAATTCTTTAACATAAATAAATCTTGCAATTTAGAACTTTATATACAGATTTTGTTTTGTAAACTATAGTGTAATTCTTTCAACTCTGTCAGGTATGTTTATCAAATTTTACATAATCATTCAGTTATTTTTTTATTTATGTAATGTTGTATTACTTACATTCTAATAAATTGCAGGTTTATGTATCCGAACAACATTACGTACTGAATGACATCAATTGGAGGATGTCTCAATATACAATCAAACTTAAGGTGCTTAGTGTCACACCCTCAAGTTTCCACAGGCGGGGTTTTACCGCGAGGCACGTGACACACCAGGATCCAAGTCAACGGTCACAATAAACGACATCTATATGATAAGAAAACAACGTAAACTACCATTGGGTTTCAAAACCGTTCCAACACAGCGGAAGCAAAAATGTATTATTACAACTTAAAAGTAAAACTCAAAGTCTGAAATGTTTAACAAAATATGCATATGATCCCTAGACGCCGTGAGACTCCGTGCGCCTATACTCAATGCTGCTACCTTAGCGACCTGAGAAAACATGCCAAAAAGATGTCAACATATAATGCTGGTGAGTTCACAGGTTTTAGGTTTGTAAACGTTTTCATGTGTAAAGCGATTCCTCATAAAGTGCCAAGTGTGCAAAAGTTCCAAGTAAATAACAAACGTTCCCTTACTACTACGACTATGTTGCTAAAACCATTACTGACAAACGTTGCTCAAGTTGCTGCCCATGTGCCAAGTGTCAAGTAGAGACAATATGCACCCGCCCGGCTCCCAGCCGTCAGGTGGGGTTCGTCACGCCCGATAGATCTATCCACATTTCCCCCGTTGTGCCCCGCACATTCATGGTTTCAATAGGGACTTAGGTTTCGTCGTATAGTACATAAGTGCCAAGCGTCAAGTGTCAAATGCCAAACGTCAATGTCTAAAAGTGTCAAGTGCCAATATTTAAAAGTGTCAAATGCCAATGTTATATGTGCCAAGTACCAAACGTGTCACGTTTCTTAAAAGAGTTACATTCCCAAAAGGGCGTCATGTTTCTAAAAGTGTCATGTTTCCAAAAGTGGTAAGTTTCATAAGAGTTGTATTTCCAAATCATAAACGTTGCATTATTAAAACGTGTGGCATGCTTCTCCCCCGAGAGAAAAGTGTATAAAAGAGGGGCCGTGAAACTCACCTTAGAGTGCGTCTTCTAATAATTAGAATTCCAACACGTGTATGATAATCCCAACTAATGACAACCTATCAATGAGTTTACATAAGTGTGATGAGTACTAACCCGAGGGCTAACTAGTCCCCGATTGTCCAGATCTTGACCACGTGTGTTAAAAAGTGTGTTTAAACGTTACCCGGACATCCCAGACCGACCCGACATCCCGTTGGTGACCCATTACATCAATTAGTCATGCACATAAGTTTAACACATAAGTTTCAAGTATAAAACACTTAGTTTGCATCAAAAATCTCATTTTAGTAATCGTAGGGTCGAATGTAGCTTTAAGCGGGCGAAGGAGGCTTTAAACGGTCGAATGTGGCTACCTTCGCCCCTTTTCTCCCTCCTTCGCCCATTTGCAATACGTTCGACCATTTAGTAACCAGGTTCGACCCTGGAGATCCTCCTTCGACCGTTCGACTGGTCGAAGGTATTCCAGGTTCGACCCTGTTATTCGGTTTCCTCAAAAACGCATTAAAAACGTCCGAAAACATCACGAAACATCATGAGTAACAGCAGTCAACTATCTTTAACATATCCCTACGAAACCCTACCGATTTTACACCAAAATCTAGTTGTTTTACAAGTTTCCCAAAATAGTAAATTATGGAGATGTCACATCATCTTGCATGCAATCTTTACCCAATTAGGAAACTTTATGAAATCAATCAATAATCAACTTAATATGCTCAGATTATCATGAACAATAAACCCCCAATCCTATCCTCATCACTATCATCATGAACAAGCCCTAGATCTAACCCAAAATCCCCAAAATGAACATAATGTCATCCATAATCAATTGTAACCTATCTCAATCATAAATCATCATCAATAACAGTCCTAGATCATTGTTATAACATCTATACAACAATCAATCATCAAACAATGCATAACATCACATAAAACACCATTAACACATGTTATTTTGTATGAAAACTTATTGTTTATGAATAGGTTTTGTTTAGAAAGATATTAGGAAGGTTTTTATTCATGAAAACATGTTTGAATCAGATCTGGACTCTTGGGGTTTAATGAAAACGAATTGAAATGTTTTAAAAATGATTTAGAATGAAGAACACACCTTAGATCTTTGTGTAGAAGATGTTTATAGGTTAGATTATAGAAAACAAGGGCAAAAACTCCTTCCCCAATGTTTAAAGTTGCTAGAGAGTGTTTTGAGGCGTTTAGGGTTTGTGAAATGGTGAAAAATGACAAAGTGTGGTATTTATACTATGTCCACATTCGGCCCTTTTACCTGGGCGATTGTACTCTCCTTCGACCCTTTCACAGGGTCGAACGTACCCTGACTTGGTCGAATGAAATTCTTTCAATTCCACATCCCAGGTTCGCCCATTTACAAAGGGTCGAACCAAACAAGTTTCCTCCTTCGACCACTCGAAGTGGTCGAACCAGAGTCCATGTTTGTCTAGTTTTCCAGTTTGTCTAGTTTTCCAGTTTGTTGTGTTTAACGCATTCTAACGCACCCTAACATACGAGCATGCAACCTTAGTCTATGTTTAACATATTTAAGCACGGATGATTATCTACATATCATTTAAACACATCTAAGCATATAATCCACCAAACGACAATAATCTACACATACACTCAATCAGTTTATGTAATTCACCAACAACGGGACTCGTATCGTGTGTGTGTGTGACTAACCCAATGATCTCCCGAATCATTGGACCCTGGACAATACGGACTTTGTTCCGACTCTACTGACCCCGTCAAGTATGTTTAATAAACGTTTTTCGCTAAGGTAGACTTATGTGTTTATAAAAATGTTGACCCAAACATGCCGGGTGTCACATCATCCCCCTGTTGAAAGAATTTTCGTCCCGAAAATTTCCCGAAGTCAAAGAGAACGAAGCGATAAAAAGAAAAATTTTCCCGGTCGTCACACTTAGGATCTCGAAGCGACTAAACCGCAAGAATCTTGCAGAAATTCTTTGTCTACATATGTTTCTTATGGATTTACAGGTTAGCGTTTAAGGTATTAACATGTTATTGTTACTAATAATTCTGAATAACTTTATTTTGTGTCTCTTTAATAGATTGTTTCATTTTAACCAATATTATTTTTATATGCAGATGGATGAATAAAGTTATTGTTAATAACCCTAACAATTGTTAGTACACATAAAGTACACTTATTGTTAATAACAATAATCAATAACTTTTTTAGTTTATAATTAATATTTCAAATTTTAAATTCATATATTAAGAACCGCCACTTTTTAAGCTTGTTGCAGAAACAAGTCTTTTCATCTGCTCATACAATTAATAGGGAATATTAATTATTATCAGTGTTGAAAATCTATGCTGTCCCTTCAGTTCTTTACACGCGTTTTAACATATGTATATAATCATAATCACTAAACATAAATCACAACTCTATTTTCTTCAAAATAAACACACATAACTTCTAAAAAAAATATTAAGCAATGGAAAAGGTTGTCAGTTGGAGGTTCTGCAGTATCAAACGAAGATATCTTGTGAACATGAGTGACAATTCATGTTTACTTTTTGGTTCAAGAAAAGCTGTTATGCAAATGGGAGCAGATTTTCAAAGAGAAATGTATGACTTTGGAAGAACAATGAGGTTGCCAAGTATTGAAGAAAGGAGACTGATTTCGAAGTTGGAAGACATCTTTCAAGTGGATGAGTTTGATGAACTTTTGGAGGTATTTCCTGTCTGTAGTTGGTTTTTTGCTGAAAATCTTAACATTGCAAGTGTGCAGTTTACCGATGGGTCACATCGGTTGATGTCAAGAGACGAACTTGAAAACTGCAACGACTATGACTTGCTTGTGGATCTGGATAAGGTAGGCATGTCTAACAGCAGCAGAAGCTTAGAGATGGTGAATCTTGAACAAATGATTCGCCTAAAAATCAGGAATCTGGAGGAGGAAGCGGCAATGGTGGAAGCAGATGTGTCATCCGAATCTGAAATGGATGATGATGAAGATGCTGATTAAATATAGTATGTTTTATATGAACTTAAAATACTTTTTGGTTGATATGTAATGAATCTATTATGATGCAGTTTATTAACAACTTTATTAAAAGTTGAAATTTTGATGTATAATTAGTATAACAATCGTAATCAGTTATGTTTAAAAATCTATTGGTTTTGTTATTAGGTTAATTTTTTTCATTACTTTTATTTGAACTTGGCTTTAGGTTGTAAATAGAGTGTTCCAATAATTCTTGATTATAGTGGTAGTAAATATGCGTTGCTTTAAGTGGTAAGGATAGAATTTAGAAAACTTATGAATAGATTTAAAGTTCATAGTGAAAGTTTTGAATTGCAAGGCTATGATATGTACAATACATAAGTAAAATATCAATATTGATTTGAATAATTGTTATTAGATGAGTAACTTTTAAAAGTTTATAAAAAGCTAGGTTATATTCACGCGTGTACACACGTTGTATACCCAAGTCAAATTACAATATGCCAATGATATGTTGGTGATAAAAAACTAGCTTTTGTTTAATGATTATGGATATATAGATATAATCTATGGATTTTATTTTACAATATTGCTAATTAACATTTTTTTTAATGTACCGACTATCGAGTAAGTCAGTTGTTCAATTAATGAATAAAACTTTTTCATTATGGACCGTGAATGGGTAAGCCCAATTGTCTATAGAAGTCCAACCCAATTCATAAAAGTTTGTTGCCATGGGTTTTATACTTTTAGTAAAATTATATTCTATCGCATATTCTTTGTATTGTCTGTTAACATTATAAAAACTGTTTTGATCATGTTATATTAATTTGCACTAAGTGGTGACACCTTCTTAGTTATTGCAACTGGATTTTTAGTAGAGATGGAGTTAAATTGTTAACACTTAATAAAGAGGGTAAACCACAAACAAAGACAACAAATGTTGTGTACAAAAAGATTTTCTTAAATGTATGACTTAATTTTGTAATTCGTTTCCTTCTTCGGCATAGTAATCAAATTCTTTTAACACTTAATTACTTTTGCCAAATCATCTCTTCAAATCTAATCTATGATAATATATTCCTCATTCATATATTTCATAATAAATTTATAATTTGTTAGTTTGTTTTATACTTATACATCTAAATAATAACCTCACCAATATGTTTACCTATGTATGCATTCTAATGTTCCCATCATATATTCAGCTTCGTATTCTTTGAGACACATTCCACATTTCTTACACTAAATATTATTAGATTTCAGCCTCGGGACTCCCCCGTATCTTTTAGATTTCATATCAGGTGGAAACATTGGTATCAAAACTATTATTACTAGAATAAATATTAAACCATCTGATATCAAGATTCCAGTAAATTTCCAAAGGCGTCAATTTCCAATAAGTGTATGTTTCGCAATGACCGCCAATAAAAGGCAAGGACAGTCTTTATCTAAGGTTGGATTCTATTTAAGAGAACCTGTTTTCTCACATGGCCAACTTTATGTTGCATTTTCAAGAGTTAAAAGCAGCACATGAGTGAAATTACTTATACTTGATGGTGATGTGAATTTGAACACTACAACCAGAAATGTGGTGTATAAAGAAATATTTATTGATAGTTGAATAATTTTTGTATTCGTTGTGTTATACTTTAAAAAAATATTTCTACTGTATTTTTCTTATACGTTATAATTCCCTAAATAGATGTACGTTGGTGAACCACGTGTACACGCGGGCTAAAATCTAGTTTGTTGATAAAACAAAAAAACAACTATCCACCAATATGTTCTATTTTTATCTCTTCCACCAGGCCGGCTCAACCGTTTTGGGCCGGGCCTGTCTTCCACCATTACCGGTATTATCGTAGATACATCTTGAAAACCTTTTCATTCCTCTTGAGCCACAATTTCCAAATGACCATCAAGCCCATCATGTATACTACCTGCGCCTTTTTCGCCTCACCGTCAATCTCCCAATAAGTTGTCAGAAGTTGTTCAATCGGCATTTCAGATTTAAGTTCAGGCACTTTCATCCACTCGCCAATATTCTAGCCCTCGCCCACAGACACTTAACAAATAAATGGTCCACTGTTTCCAATTTAAGTCCGCATCTTTTACGCAATCCATCACTGACCTGAACACCCCTGTATGAGAGCGCTTTCGCAGTTGGGATACCTTTCTTCAGCATCCTCCAAACGAAATAGTTGACTTTCAGAGTAGCAACCCGACTCCACCGGAATTCTGCAGGCGTATTATACGGCCAATTCTGACCCACGAGCTCTTGATGCACCGTTTTGACTGAAAACTCCCTCTTTGACCCCTGTTGCGACCACTTCCAGCAGTCCTGACGCACCGGGATTCTGCAGGCGTATTCTGTTGCGACCATTGAAATAAGTAGTAGAGTGTTCTAGTGTTAAAAATCTAATATGACGTGATAAAATATAAGATTCTTTATAAAGAATCAACCATATAGAGCCAAACCCCATGTCATATCGATTCATCAATTACAAATCCATATTAAACTCATCATTCTAATAATACTAATACTAATAGTAATAATTATTACTCTTGTAATTAAATAAATAAAAAATAACTTTGCTATGAGGTGACACCTTGTGTTGCATTGTTGCGATTCTTTCTCCTAGCTTATGTTTCTTGTTCAGCTGCACGTTCCCAAAACACCAAAAAAAAAAAAAAAAAACAAAGTCAAATAAGTTATTAAGAATATATTATAAGAGATAAACATCAGATGTACACGTACAAAGATAACTAAAAAGCACAAAACAAAGTCAAATGTATTTGAGAATCTTGCAAACCCATGATCCACATTCATAGCCTCTAAATAAAATCCAACATACACGGATAAGAAAATGTAAAATATTTATAAATTAGGTAATAAAAAACAAATATGCATAAGATGACCAAAACATATATCATGTACGTATGTATTTTAACTTTCTAAATAATTAATTTAAAGATGTGTAAAAAAAGCTTCTTATCTAATCAAAAGTATGTAATCAAGCAAGACTCAAAATAACAAAAACTAACTCATGTCCGTTGCTGAATTAAATCCCCACTCACGGCTATCAGCAAGTACCAATTAGGATATGTTATCGTTCCCATTTTTGCATTTCAATAAGAACATCCAAATATGAAAACAAAAACTAAAAGTACTTATGTCTTACTCAAATTGTTTGAATCACCACTTACTTGAGAAATGCTATACGGGTTGGTCATAGTGGTGAGAAATGCTATACGGGAACGCTTGCGGTTCCCGGTGACAAGCGTTCGTGCTATGAATGTGGATCCACTGACCATTGGAGGAAGAATTGTCCAAAGCTTAGAAATCAAGCCCAATGAACAGCCTTTGTTATCGGTGCCGGTGAAGCACTTCAGGATCCCAATGTTGTCACCGGTACATTTCTCCTTAACAATCACTATGCTTCTATTCTATTCGATACCGGAGCCGATTTTAGTTTTGTGTCTATTGATTTTAAACACTCTCTTGGTTTAAAGACTAGTAAACTAGATACGCCTTACTCCATAGAATTAGCCAATGGTAGAACTATAGAAAAGAATTGTTGGATCAGTGTTTCCTTTAACAGTTCTTATTCATGAACACTTATGTGTTGTAAGTTTATCAAAGCAGTTTGCACAGCAGAATAAGTGAAGTGTTCAATTTTAAAGATTCACTTTCAACAAGAGTTATTACTCCCCCTGAATATAATGAACTAAAGGCAGTTAATGAGAATCTAAACAATTGAACGTATATAACAATAAATATGATAAGAGATTCTCAGATGTGAAATGGTATTTCAATTAAAAAGCCTTTGAAGGATTTCAGTTTAATAAAATCGATATCTAAAATAGTGGGATTAACCCATCTATTTATGAGGCGTTTCTTATGGTCGGGATCTAGCAACGATAGAAAAATTCCTTGGATCGCGTGGGATGTTATTACCGCCTCTAAGAAGGATGGTGGGCTTGGGGTTTCTAAACTCCAAGTGGCGAATGAGGCTCTCCTTTTGAAGTGGATTTGGCGATTTAAAAAGGACGGGAACAGCTTGTGGAAAAGAATCATTAGGGGCTGCCATGGTTCGTCTCGTCCGTGGTCGCATCTACCATGTTTGTCTTCGGCCACGGGTGCTTGGAAAACTATTGTGAAGCTTGGCGAAAAAAGATTAATAAATGGGAATTTGCTTCATAATTATTTCAAGGCTTCGGTTGGTAATGGTGCTGGCATTGCTTTTTGGGCTGATATTTGGCTCCGGGATACTCCTCTTCGGTTGGTTTATCCAAATCTTTTCAGATTAGAGGCTAACAAGTGGGCTTCGATTCAAGATAGGCTGAAGATGGTAAATGGTTCTTTAACAGTTTCATGGAGATGGAGAAATGAACCGTCTTCGAGTGAAGCTATTGCTGAGTTATTCTTGCTGCTAGGGGAGTTATTTGAGTTTAGATTGGGCAAGGGGGGGATGTGTGGACTTGGGCAGCGGATAGTAGTGGTTTATTTTCTGTCCGGTCCGCAAAACATTTGCTATACGGCGACACTCCGTCTGTTACTGGGCCCAGCGTCGATTGGAAGAATTGGACTCCCCTCAAATGTAAAATTCTGGTCTGGAGAGCAGTTAGGAATCGCTTGCCTACTCGCTTGGAGCTGTCCAAACGAGGTTTGCAGCTGCAGAACATGGATTGCCCTCTTTGTCATGCGGATACGGAAACGGCTCTCCATCTTTTTACCGGATGCATCTTTACTATGGAGATATGGAGCAGGATCTCTTCTTGGTGCCGATTAAGCCCGTTTTACGCTTTCGATGTCAAGGATGTTATGTCTTATGTGGATTCGCAAAGGCTGCCCAATTCTAAAAAGTGAATTCTGAATGGTATTGTTTTCACGACACTATGGAGTATTTGGATGGAAAGAAACAACAGAGTTTTTTCCGATATTCGTCAAAGACCGGCTGAGCTTTCAGAGAATATTAAGGCGACTGCGTTTTTTTGGTTCCGACATAGAACTAGATGTAAACAAGTTAATTGGATTTTATGGTGTAAAAACCCCTTGGATTGTTTGTAAGTCGTTTGGTTGTCTCCGAGTCCTCTCTTTGAGGACTTTCGGGGCTTGTTGAATGAAAGTTAATTTAAAAAAAAAACCCATCTATTTATAGACCAACAAACACATACAAGTTGATACAAAAGCAATACTACAACAAGTTGTAGCATTGGTACTTGTACAAAGACTTTAACAAAAGCATAAAGTAATACTATTATACTAAACTACTGAAACATAAGGCGGTGGGAAGATTCCATCATAACAGCTAATGAGTGACAAACTACTGATGAGTAGTTTGTCTTCAGTAGTTCTTCAGTAGACTTGTCTGGTTTGACTTCAGAACTTCTGATCTTTTACTCTTCAGTACTTTGATGAATTCTTCTTCTGTACTTTCAGTCTTCTTCTTCAGCAGTTCTATACTTAGCATATTTTGGCAGAAATAGGAATTAGACTAAGGTTAGCAAAAGTGGTTTCTTCAATCCTTTTTGTCCTTACAATCTCCCCCTGGATTGATGAAGCCAAAACCTTATCTAATCCTTTATTCTCTTTTCCTGCCATCAAGTATCTTCCAAATTTCTCTAAACATGGAAGTCTTGAGTTGTTGCAGTTGTTCATCAGTGAGAGATCCTTGTTCAGGTTCAAGATGTTAGATTGTGAGCAGGTCTTTTGTAGAAAGATTCTTCAGTTCTTCTATAGACTTGAAGACCTTGCTTGAACGATCTCTTCTTGTGATCAATACTGAGTTTGAGTCAGTAACTGACCATCTCACTATATTCACTTTAGATTGGTCAAAGTCTAAAGTGTATGGGACCAAGCTAGTCTCCTGGGTTAATCCTGAGTGAGGAATATTTTCTACTTCAGTGACCCTCAGGTGAGATTCTCTTCCTTCTTCAGTTTGCACAACATCATGTATATTAAAGGTAGGGAGATGATGTTCAATGATTACTTTAGTGTGCTTTTTGTCTGTTATAGTTAGTTTTATTTGGTAAGCAAATGTGGAAGGATCCCTGAATTGTGTCAGCAGAGGCTTATCTTCAATCACAAAGTCTCCTTGTACTATTGTATTGCCTTCAAGCAATACCATCTTGAAATCAGTCTTTGTGATCTCCTCTTGCTTCTTTTTGGTAGCAGGCTTTGTTGTTGATTTTCTTGCACCCGAAGTTCTAACTACTGAAGTTTGTGATACTTCAGAAGTTTTGAACTTCTCTGGATTTGTAGCCTTATCAGCCTTGAATCTTTTGTAGGTGTCAAATAATGTATCTTCTCTCCATTTTGACACTAAAGCTTTTGAACCAAATCCATTGGCTACCAACTCTTCTATGACTTCACCTCTCTTTGCCTTTCTGTCTTTTTCTGTGGCAAGTTTGTCAGATACAATCTGAGCTCTTTTTGTAAGTTCATCCATAGAGAGCCCTTTGAGTGAGTATTTCTTTGTTTTGCTGTTTTTGGTGATGTAAGACATGAGTTGTTGTCTTTTGTCTTCTTCAGCAATTCTTTCAAGCTTTTCTAATTTACCCAACTCTTCTTCATACTCCTCAAGCTTTTCATTGTAGCTCAAGTCATCCCTTGCTTCTAGGCTGTTCCAGATATTATCTGCCTTGGCCTTCTTCTGTGCTGCAATTAAACTCTTCTCCAATAGTTCTTTTGACATTGAGATAGGAGCATGGTTTAAGACAGCTGTTTAAGTGGATGCAGGTCTTGGAATGTCAGTTGGAATGTCTTCAGTTGCCTTAGAAAGCTGTTCAGTTTGAGTAAAGGAAGTGTTAAGTATTGAAGGGTTGATCAGGTTATCAACTACTGAAGGATTGTCTTCAATACTTCTTAGGACTTCAACAGTTTCTATATTATGGCCTTGGGACTTCTCAGCTACTTCTTTAATTTCTTTAAGTAGCCTATCTTGATTTTCTTTTTATTTTTGGGCCTCCTTTAGTTGTTGTGCCTCTTTTGCCTTTGTAATTAGCTTCAAGAGACACGTTTGGTTCCTTAATCTTCTCCCCCTTTTTGGCTTCATCCACTTCTGGAAAATAAACAGGTAAAGAAGTTCCACCAGATAAGTTGGCAAGTTGTCTTGTGTTGTTGTCTATTTTCTTTTACAGCTCACTGATTTTGTTGTTGATCATCTCAAATTGAGTGTTGGTCTGCAACTCCAAGGTAGTGGTAAATGATTTGAGATGTTGTGATATGAGGGTGTTCATCATCTGGTATAGGGGACCAACTGGGCTGCATAGGTGGTTCAGGTCTATGCTAGATGACCCAGTTAATTGGGTAGGCTTTGTAAGTGGCAGAGGTGTTTTTGGGTGATCTTCAGTATGTACTGAATATGCCACTTTAGGGGAATCAGGGTTCAAGTGGTCTTTAACCTGATCTTTTGTGACCAGCTCTTTGAGCTTAGAGACGTCAGATTCAGGACCTTCACTAGTAGCCGTCAATTCATGTTGTGGAGAGTTTGAATCATCATCCAAATCAATGGAATCATCTGAATCCCTACTGATATTCTCAATGAGAACATCATCAGTTGTATCATGAGCTGGGCCCAACCTAGCTTTCTCATGAACCTCTTTGTCTTGGTACTGAGGTTTTCCTACTTCAGACATAAAGCCTTCATCAGTAGTTGCCACATTTGAGGTCTTAGCTATGTTACTTTTGTCCTCAGATCCACCACTAGATGGTAAATGAGTAGTAGCAGCCTCAAATGCACCTAAAGTATCTAAGTTTGGGCTTAGATACCTTGGTTCATCCTCATCTCTTGGGATAGGGCTAATAACATCCACATCCATGTCAACTTCTGATGGTATTTCCCCTGTTTGATGTGTTTGTTAGGGAATGACATGTTCAGATGGGATTGTTTCTTTTAGCCCAGAGAGAAGTTTGGCAATTTCAATTGTGGTGTGTGATATTTCTGGTTCAGTTGTTTTGGGTAAAGGGTCAGCAATTTCAAAGGAAGGGTCAGTAGTTATGGCATTTTTTAGTTTCTCCCTATGAAATAAAATTTTAATAGGTGCACTTTTGGGGGTTTGAGATGGATGAGACAGAGAGGATATTTCAGTCACATCTTTAACAAGTGCAGATTGCACATTAGTAGTTTCAGGCATCTCAACTTCCTAAGCTGCCTTTCTTTTAGGGTTGGTGGGTTTGGATTTTTGTTGTTTGGGTTTCTTGGCCTTTTTATTTGAAGGTTTGGAAGATGTTGGTTCCATGGGGACTGTTTCTTGTTCCCCTTGGTCATCTTCTGGCAAGGCTGCCGGTTTGTTATGCCTTGAGAATGCTTGTGAGGTTAATGGGTTTAAAACAAAAGTTTTGCCCACAAGCACCTCATTTCCAAGTTCTTTAATTATGCATTGCATTATGAACCTTGGATACAACAAATTTTTTTTTTTAGAATTTAGGTGATGCAACACCAACTCATTAAAGAAAAGTGTTGATGCCCTGAATTTTGTTTCATTCACAATGGAATGAAATAGGTTGAAAAGTAGAGGGCATCTGATTTGAGGGAAATCATTCTGTTATTCACCGTCACCACCTCGGCGTTTGCCCAGAACTCATTAAGAGTTTGAGTGTGAATTGGAGGATCAATGGTGAAAGCAATGTAGTATTGGGATTGAACGACTAAATCAATGATTTCGTCATATTGGGACCAGGCTTCATCGTTCACAAAGTAGCCTCGTTGGTTATGTCCCTATTTCAGTATAAGAGCCATGGTGTTTTGTGTGTGTGTGTGGATCGAATAGTGTTTTTGGTTGTTTGCAGGGGAGGGTTTGTGAGTGTTTATGAGAGAGAAGGAGGGAATTTTTCTTTTTGAAAGGATAAGTGGGAGAAAAGGTGTTTATCAGAAGTTTATAACCGCCCTAGGTCAAACTTCTAAAATGGGAAATGTCTGATTTACCCTTACTGACAAAACTGCTGATGAAGAACAATATTCATCAGTAGTTTCCATTTTATGTTTAGTAGTTTGTTAACCACTGATGAGAACATTTATAAACACTTTATTCGCAACTTCTGAAGTTTATTTTATCAGAAGTTAATCATTTTTCTGAAAATATCCCGATACTGATGTTTTTGTACATCAGTAGTTTCTCTCTTTTTGTTTTTCAGAAGTTTTGTGACAGATTAGTAACAATGTAAGTGAAAGTAAAATATGTGCAGGAAAACGAAAAACACTTACAAATTTAGCATCCCAAGCATGGATACTAACTTCTGAAATGTTGATGTGTCAAGGAGTTTAGTGAATATGTCAGCTATTTGATTAGCTGTTGTCACATGTTTCACCTCAATCTTGCCTTTCTCATAGCAATCCCTTATGAAATGATCCCTGATTTCAATATGTTTAGTCTTTAAAAACTGAACAGGACTTTGAATTATGCTAATGGCAGATTTGTTGTCTACAAGTAATGGGGTCTTGGTCTCTTTGATTCCATAATCAAGTAGTTGATATTGAAGCCATTGGATCTGTGATGTACAACTTGCAGCTGCAATATACTCTGCTTCAGCAGTTGAAGTTGCCACAGATGTTTGCTTCTTTGATTGCCAGGACACCAGATAGTTTCCCAAGAATTGACAACCACTAGATGTTGATTTTCTTGACATTTTTGCACCCTGCATAGTCACTATCTGAAAAAGCTATTAATTTGGTATTGTTTGAAGCAGGATACCGAATTCCAAGTGTAGGAGTTCCTTTCAGATATCTGAAAATTCTTTTGACTGCAATTAGGTGTGATTCCCTAGGAGCTGATTGATATCTAGCATAAACACATGTTGAAAACATAATATCAGGTCTAGAAGTAGTTAGATAAAGAAGGGAACCTATCATACATCTAGACACGGTTTGATCAACCTATTTTCCTTGATCATCTGGTTCAACTTGTGTGTTTGGTGTCATGGGAGTGGAACATGATTTACAGTCTTGTAAAGAAATTTTTTTTAATAATTCTTTAACATATTTGGATTGATGTATAAAAGTTCCACTTGTTTGTTGTTTAATCTGCAGTCCCAAAAAGTACTGCAGTTCTCCCATTGTACTCATCTCAAATTTTGATTGCATGAGTTTCTTAAATTCATCACACTATTTTGTGTTAGTTGAACCAAAAATGATATCATCAACATAAATTTGAACAAGTAAGACATGATTTCCAACATGTTTGATGAAAAGTGTTTTGTCAATGGAACCTCTTGTAAAGTGATTTTTGAGTAAAAAGTTGGAAAGTGTTTCATACCAAGCTCTGGGAGCCTGTATTCAATCAGTTTTTGTAACCCTGTGATTCGATAGGGCTCTTGAACTTCTTCAAACAAACCACTGAGATTGATAATATCTGTTTCAGCTTTTCTTACTGCTTCAGGATTTTATGGAGCAAAGGTTTCATCATAGTCAATTCCTTCTTCTTAAGAATAACATTGTACCACCAGTCTTGCCTTGTTCTTGATAATCATACCAGCTTCATCTTGTTTGTTTCTAAAAACCTATCCTGTGCCAATTGGTAGCTTGTTTGGTGGTAAGGGACAGATTTCCCAAACCTGTTGCTTCTTGAATTGGAGTAACTCTTCTTGCATAGCTTAAACCCAATTGTTATCTCTGAGGGCCCTTAATACTTCTTTGGTTCCAACTGAGAAATGAATGCTGAGAAAAAGCAGAAGTTAGAAAGCTGGTTTCTTGTGAGAACCCCTGATGCAATATCACCCATGATTTGATCCAATGGATGCTCTTTGTGTTCAATCAGTTGTTATAAACCACTGACAGGTGTAGGTGGCTCTTGTACTTCTTCAAACAAACTACTAAGGTTGATAATATCTGGTTCAGCTGTTTGAATATTCAGTAGTTGCAGGAGCTGAATCAGATGTTTGAGTTTGTACATCAGCAGTTGTTGAATCAGAAGTTTCACAAACTTCTAATGGTTTAAAAGTTGACTTAATGACTGTATTAGGAGTCCATGATGTAGAACCCTCATCATCAAACCCTTGGTCACCATAATAAATAGGTTTAGATGAAGTGACAGTCTTTTCAGGTCCGAAATTAAAGTTGTCAAGGTCAAAAAGTTCAGCACGATGTGCTGGAATGAGAGTGTGTTTTGACTCATTAAACTTGACATTCAGTGTTTCTTCTACCATCTTGGTTCTTAAATTAAAAACTTTGTAGGCTTTTATAGTGGAAGAATAACCAAGAAAATAACTTGAATCAACTTTTGCAGCAAACTTTGAAATAGAATATTTGATGTTTAGAATGAAACATTGACATCCAAAAGCCCTGAAAAAGAAGATAAGGGGCTTGATGTGACATCCGTCACTTTTTCATTATATATATATATATATATATATATATATAAAATAATAAAAAAATCAGATTTTATATGAATACATTTTTTTTTACCATCTCTACAACTTATCAACCCAACATATGTTATCCTTCCCTTTTTCCTTTTTGAAGCCCACATTACTTTCTTTTTAAAGATTTCGGAGCCCACATCAGAAGCAGCCCACTCCCTAGTCAGATCCATCAACCAAGCCCAGCCCACACCTTTGTTCCCCTTTTATAAAAAAAAATAAAAAAATAAATAAAACACGCTGCTGCCCGGTCTCGAACCCGGGTCAGCAGCTTAACACACGAACACCACAACCACCTAAGCTACGACTCCAACCTGTTTCTATCCTAACCTAATATACATTTAAACCCGGTTTTCGCGTCCTTTTCTTCTCCCCTTGTCTGTTACGCGAGCAGCAGCAGGTATAATCAAGGAAATCCTTGACCAATTAGTCAAACCTCAATCAAATCCCACTAGTTACGCGACTCAATCTCCTCTAGTTTCCATAGTAACGAATTGGATGATTAAACGCGGTTTAATACATTAAATTGATTGATTATTCAACGTTTATAACTCTCCTTAAGACCCGATTCTATATTCGTATATAAAGGAGTTATCTCTACAATTAAAAACATACATACACACATACAGTGCCGATTAACATAACCCCTATAACATTATTCACCTTCAAACACCAAATCTTCCAGAATCAAAGCTGTTTCAGTCGAGACTTGGTGCTCCGGTTACAACCTCTTTAGGTACACCTTAACACCTATTATTAGTGGCTTTTGGTTCGGTTTTTGTCAAAGAATAAAAGCCCTAAACATTCGTTTATTAACTGGAACGAATTACGGGCCTATTGAGTCGATTTGTGGATTAGGGCTCGTTAGGGGTAGAATTGGGGAAGAACACATCCTTTGAACAAAGTATAAGATTTTCTGAAAACAAAACACAACAACTAACTGATGTAGCTCAGTTGGCTTACACACGTGATGTAGGGAAACGAACCGGCCAGTGGCCAAGGTTCGAATCCCATGCTCAACAACATATTTTTTTTTTGCCTTTTTCCTATATATATTTAATACATTAAATCTTCTAAAATCAGTTTTAAATACTAAAAGTGGTTTATAAATTCTACAAAAATTATCATATGATCTTCAAATGATAAAGCTCATCACTCAAATTTTAGTTTTTCAAAAATAATTTATTTAATATATATTATTAATAATACAAGTTTATTCATTTATATTTATTAAATTCTATAAAAATATCTATACGATTTTATTAAATCTCACAAAACTTATCCTAAACTTGTATATTCATAAACATTTCAGAAATTATTTTTAATTCTGAAAAACCGGTCTTTTTATATTTTTAATTAATTTTTGTTGGTTTTAATCATAAATAAATCATAATAAATTCATTTTTCAATATTTTTGCACCAAAATTTTATATAAATTATTTCTAACTATCTAGAACTGAAATCCAATTTTTTAATTCAGAAATTCTTTGATTTTAATATTTTTAGATATTAAAGTCATATTTTGACAATTTAAAATAATTAAATTAATATTCTATTTTCAAGAAAATAATTTTATAAAAATTATTTTCATACTTAGAACCTTATGTTGTGACTATATTCAACTTAAAATTTCACCAAGAGACTTTTATTTGTTTATTTATTAAATTTCTCACAATTAATAAACAATTTGTTTAATAAACAAATAAACGTTTATCCCCAATTCGAAGCCCTAGAAATACATGTATCCTAGAGTTATTTCCCTTACACGTTATCAAATTCTTTAGGTTGATCCTTTGGAATAATTTCCAACACATATTTCGTTGTCCAAGTTCAATTTCAAGTTACTACGTGAACAGTGAGTATTCCTACCCCCTTTTTGCTTTTATACATTTTTGGGGTGTTACATGTACACTATTACAATTTCAAATACAAGTTTACATTTTTTTTACAATACAATTCTAGTACTATGTGCATTGCTTACAACGTGCTTTATGCTTAGACAATACATGTGGATTACATTTGTACTTAGTGAAATCATTAACATGGTACAAGCCGACCTTAACATTGGATAGCGCTATTTGGATTGACAACCCGCCTAGATTGATTCTCCCCCTTTTTCATTGGAGAATCTGTGGCCAGTGTTAAGCTTTTTATCCATTTATTGGATAAGTACACCGCCGTTCATACAGTACATTATACAGTCACAGGGTTGATTTCGCTCATTTGTATGATACATAGTTTACATAATTGCACTGTAGCTTGCACTTGAATTGTATATCTTTTTAACATATTATATATATCAAAACTAGGAATGCTCACCAACATTTCATATGTTGACCAAACCTATTTTGTACATGTTTCAGGTGCAGTTTGATCTAGTGCTTTAACAAGGAACATTTAGTGCTTTATTTTAATTCAGTTATTTCAACATTTACATTTCATTTAGACAATGTATTTTCCATTTCCTTGTAAGACAATTATGGTTTATTCAATAATATTTACATTTTAGTACCATGAGCTTTTGAACAATCGTCACTACGTGGCACCTCGATGATTCCGCCATCGGTTGGGGTGTTACACTTGATGCCATGAAGAACTTCATAGGCAATTTTGGAATGTCTTTTGTTGACAAGGACCCTATTTTGAACATAGCAGGCTGTGTTGACTGCTTCAGCCCAAAAATACAATGCTAGGCCTGAATCAGCTAACATGGTTCTTGCTGCTTCAATTAGTGTTTTGTTCTTCCTTTCTACCACACCATTTTGTTCAGGAGTTCTGGGAATACTGAATTGTCTAACAATCCCTTTAGACAAACAGAATTCATCCAGAGTTTTGTTCCTGAATTCTATCCCATTGTCACTTCTAATGGCTTTGACAAAGAAAGAATATTGTTTCTCCACTTGTAGAATGAAGAACTTGATGATTTCAGCTGCCTCATCCTTGGAGAATAAGAAGAAGACCCATGTGAATCTTGAATAGTCATCAATGATGACTAAGCAGTACTTCTTCTTACCAAGGCTCATGATTTTGACTGGCCCAAATAAGTCCATATGGAGTAGTTGAAGACATGCAGTTGTTTTTTATTCTTCAATAGACTTATAGGAGGACTTATGTTGTTTTCCCTTTAGACAGGATACACAGTGTTATTGACACTGGTATCCTTTCAAGGGTAGACCTCTGACGAAGCCCATTTTTGTGACTTTTTTTATGGTTTTAAAGTTCACATGGCCAAGTCTCATGTGCCAGAGATCAGTTTCTGAAGTTGATGCTCTTGAGAAGAAGCAAGCAGTATTGTTCAGTACTTTGTCTTTCTCAATGTCCACTGCATAGACATTGCCACATCTTTTGGCTATCAGCAAAGTATAATCTTCAATTATCTTCTCTATCAACTTTTGGCCTTCTGGTGATATGATCTTGCATGATGTTTTGGTGAAAAAGGAAGAATATCCTTTATCACACATTTGTGAAACACTCAGCAAGTTGTACTCAAGGTTTTCAACCAGATTGACCTTGTCAAACTGTATTTTGCCAGAGGAGACATTTCCATGTCCTAGCACATATCCCTTGGCATTCTTCCCAAAGGATACAGATCCTTCTCTTTGACTGATAAAATTGTTTATCAGGTATCTACATCCTGTCATGTGCATTGAGCCTCCACTATCAACATACCAAATGCTATTTAAGCCTCTGGAGACCCTCTGCACAAAGTAGCAAATTAGTTAGATTTAGGAACCCAAGCCAATTTGGCTTTGGGTTTGCTCTTGAGAACAGGAACAGTCTGTTCTTGACCAATTTGAATATTCCATGTCTTTTTGACAATGGATTTATCTTTAAGAGCAATGGTGGTATCCTTTTGAGGACCACCATCAACTTTGGTCATCAGTAGTTTTACCATATTCATGAGATATTTAATCTCAGCAGTTTGTGAAACTGCTGATGATGTAGGTCTAACTACTGACAAAGAATTTTAGAAAAAGACTTTTGTTGAGATCTAATCTTTTTTTTAGAAAAGGTGTTGCTTGGTTGCTGTTTGTTGGGATAAAAAGTTTCTTCAAAATCATGTTTGAGTTGTTTTCCCACAACCAGTTGTGAAATCTTCTTGTTATACTGATTTCCTTTCCTATATCTAAAAAATTCTGTTTTATGGTTAAACAGACCACAAATTTCACATTTTTTTGCCTTCTCCTTTTCATTATGAGATGTGAAAGGCAAATTTCTGACACTCTTGGTTTGATTTAGGTCATCAGTAGTTTTCAGGTTCTCAACTCCTGATGTAGATGAAACTACTGATGGCTTGATGTCAGTTTTGTTCAGTACTTCTGTAGAACTTTCTTTTTCAATTTTGAGAAAGTTCTGATGAAAAGATGTGCATTCTTTCATATCAGAAATTTGATTTTGAACTATTCTACTCCCATCATCAGCAGTTTTGGGTGTAAAATCAGTTGGAGTTTTAGTATGATTGTACCCTATGCCAAACTTAACATTTGATGAAGTCTGTTTGTTAAGCAGCATTTGGTATCCTCTACATGACTCAACCCATTTTTCACAAACAACCTTGGTGTCAGCAAGCTCTTTTCTGACATTTCCTAGGTCTTCTATCATGATTTTAATTTGTGCTTGGGTTTCAATAGCATTATTTGTTAATTTAGAATTTTCCTTTGATTTTGCAGCAAGTTTTCTTTCTAAATCACATTTTAATTGAGTATATTTTCTTTCAGAGTCATTGGCTTTGCCTTGTAGATGCACATTGGTCTCTCTTATGAGAGCAAAATATTCTTTGCATGATGTTGAACAAAGTTTTGTCAAAGATTCTTTTGATACCTGAGATTAGGTAGATTTAGATGTGCAACCCTCAAATGCCATCAAGGCAAAATTCTTTCAACCGTTATCAGGTTCTCCCCAGTTGATGTCAAACATTTTGTTGTCTGGATCTTGTGCCTGTACAAAATGTGCACTTCCCTATGTTCCATTATTCATATTATAACTGGAGTTAAACTGATTTCCAGACTGTGGTTGGTTAAAGCCAGAGCTTCTACATTCTCTAGCAAAGTGTCCCAACTTTTGACACTTGTGACATCTAAGTTTAGATTTGTCAAAACCAACTTTTGTTGAGTTGTTCAGTCCTGGAAATTTCCTTCCTGGCCATTTATAAAATTTGTTTGTTTTTATGCTTAACATGGCTAGTTGGTGTAAAATGTCCATTTCTTCCAAGTCATCACTGCTGAAATTTTTTATGTCATCCATTATAAAACACATGTTATCAGCAGTTTAACTATTTTCATCATTGTCATAAGCTGGATATGATCTTTCTGATGAGATCCCAGCAGTTATGTCAATGTGATCAAAAGATCCAAAATCATTTGAACAAGAAGGTGAGTCTTGTCCTAAGAGTGTTGTACTACTTGGAACATAGTCACCAGCTGTTTTGCCAGAATTTTGTAACTTTTTCTTTTGATTTATTTCTCTTTCAAAAGTTAACAATCTCCCATGTAATTTTGTAAGAGTGAGGGAGTTAAAATCTGGTGTTGATCTGAGAACTATAGAATAAGTTTCCCATTTTTCTGGTAGAGACCTTAAAAATCTACGAAGCATAGATACATTTGTGTAGGTCTGACCATTTAACTTTAACTCAGAGATTAATGAGGAGAATCTTTCAAATTGTTGTGTCAAAGTTTTCCCATTAATGTAAGTAAATGTTTCATATTGCTGAGCAAGAATTTTTCTGGTGTTAGCAATCATCTCTTCAGTTCCTCCAAACTGTTCTTTTAGGCAGTCCCAAAGCTCTTTGGCACTTTCACAATGTAAAAGTCCATTGTAGATTTCATTTGGGAGAGCCATTGCCAACATAGAGAATGCCTTAGCATCAAGCTCAAGTTTTAGGAAATCTTCATAAGTGTAGTCTTTTGGGTCTTTTGGTATTTCAACTTTAGTTTCAAAGATTTATATTTACTGGTTTACGGGGTCCATACATGACAGATCTCCAACAACCAGTGTTTGTCTGAGACAGAGTATGTGCCAAGCTCTTTTGCCATATGTTATATTCAGAACGAACAAGCATAGGAGGTTTATTGGCAGATCCTGTATTATGAGGATCCATTTTTGAGAGTATTGATTTGTCAAGTTTTTCTCAAAGTGATGGATGTTTTTAAAAAGTGAACTTTTATCCTTTATTTAATATCAATAAGAGCATGTGTCTGATTCTCAATTTGTTAGATTGATATTTGATCAGATAAACCAGATGCTCTGATACCAATTGTTGGATCAGTGCTTCCTTTAACAGTTCTTATTCATGAACACTTATGTGTTGTAAGTTTATCAAAGCAGTTTGCACAGCGGAATAAGTGAAGTGTTCAAGTTTGAAGATTCACTTTCAACAGGAGTTATAACTCCCCCTGGATATAATAAACTAAAGGCAGTTAATGAGAATCTAAACAATTGAATGTATATAACAATAAATATGATAAGAGATTCTCAGATGTGAAATGGTATTTCAATTAAAAGCCTTTGAAGGATTTTAGTTTAATAAAATCGATATCTAAAATAGTGGGATTAACCCATCTATTTATAGACCAGCAAACACATAAAAGTTGATACAAAAGCAATACTACATCTGGCTGTAGCATTGGTACTTGTACAAAGACTTTAACAAAAGCATAAAGTAATACTATTATACTAAACTACTGAAACATAAGGCGGTGGGAAGATTCCATCATAACAGCTGATGAGTGACAAACTACTGATGAGTAGTTTGTCTTCAGTAGTTCTTCAGTAGACTTGTCTGGTTTGACTTCAGAACTTCTGATCTTTTACTCTTCAGTACTTTGAAGAATTCTTCTTCAGTACTTTTAGTATTCTTCTTCAGCAGTTCTATACTTAGCATATTTGGGCAGAAATAGGAATTAGACTAAGGTTAGCAAAAGTGGTTTCTCCGATCCTTTTTGTCCTTACACGAATGAAGTAGCAAAAGATTGTAAATTGGGTCTTTTGGGGCATGAGTTTAGTATTGACCTTCTACCGGTCGTCTTGGGTAGCTTCGACATTGTTATTGGTATGGATTGGTTATCATCAAACCGTGTGGTAGTGGTATGCGACAAAAAGTTAATTCAAATCCCTCTAGTGAATGGTGAAGTTCTCTCTATTCAAGGGGAAAGGCGTGGAACGCCTTTGCGAATCATTACTTGCATGAAAGCCCATAAGTGCTTGCGGAAAGGCTATTATGCATTCTTAGTGCATGTTGTTGAATGTCTTGAAAAAGTAATAAAGTTGTACAGAGACTTTACTCGAGTAAGATGTGCACACGTAGATTTAGAAGTAGATTTTATGAGTTATCAAGCGTTGATCCTTATAATAAAAATTCCTAAAAAAATGACCTATTTATTTTACGGTATATACATTTTGTCACTTCATATTAGATTTGTCTATCCCGGAAAGCACCCGAGGGATAATCTAGTAATTTTTTATATTTTATTATCTATAATTTTAATTTTTAAATTTTTGTTAACATTATAAAAATTCTAAATTTTGAATTTTTGATATTTATAGTAACAATTAGACTTTTAAAGCATTACTAATTTTAGATATTTATAGTAACAATTAGACTTTTAAAGCATTACTAAACTAACAAATTCAATCGTGAACAGTTATTATTCACTATTGGTTCACAATATATTATTTTTTATTAGGATTTTTTTATTGTTTATTATACGTATATCAATTTTACTAGCTTTTATCCCAGGAGCATTCCGGGGTTAAAATATCTAATATGACATAATAAAATATGTAATATAATAAAATAATTAATGACTTGCCAATACATGATTAATGATTATTATTATTATTATTATTATTATTATTATCATTTATTTTGAACAAATATCTGTCATAAGTTATCATATTCAAATATAAAAAAAATATAAAAAAAATGCTCGTTAATTTGGTACTCGTTTCTCTGTTTTTATTATTATTATTATTATTATTATTATTATTATTATTATTATTATTATCATTTCTCCGTTTTTTATATAGCACTATGGTACTCGTTGGAAAGATAATAAAACGCTCGTTAATTTGGTGTAATTTTTTTCTTTAAAAAATCTCGTATATAAAATTATTAATGTTTAAAGTTATGGGAGGAAACATGAGAAAGAAAATTTAATTTTGTTTTTAAATTCTTTTCCTTTCCTAAAATAACTCAATGACTTTTGTTTTTTAATTGGTCCACATAGGTGCCACATGGGATCCTACATGGCACTCTCAAGAGAGAGAATGATATCTTTGAGTGTCATGTAGGATATAAGCCTTTGGAATATTAATATATACTAGGCGAGATCCCATGTGGAAACACACGGGACGACTCAGCCCACCCTTATCCGCTGTCTGGTAGGTACCGACACATCAACAAACCAACCCTCTAAAACACTCTATCTATCGTTAAAAGAAAAACTGTATTTCGTAACGTCTATTCATTTCACAACATCAGTTAATAATACTGAGGCAATAGATCGTTTGTAATTCAACGGTTTGTAATTCAACGTCTGTTCCTTTCGCAACTCTGTTCATTAAATCAATTAAGCAGGTTTTTTAAAACACCTGTTTAGCAACGGTTTAGCAACGTCTGCTGCGAGAACCACTGTTTAGAAACGTCTGTTGATATCTTTTATAATAATTATTATTTTATTATATACATAAAAAAACATAAGCAGACCCAATGTTAACTGTTGTTCCTTCCACAATAACAGTTAATAACACAGATTAAAAAGTTGTAGTCAATATGTAGCAATATATAAAAAACCATATATAATCAACGTTAAACAAAACAACCATAATAAATTTTAAACATCAATATACATAGCTAGTTAAAGGAATTAATAAACTTAAGCTTCAATTCCATTGAAGTTTCAAGTTGTGCATGTAGATCTTTCAATCTTGCCAAAAACTCTACGTCCTTAATCCCGAACTCTGAATTGCACAGCACGGACAAATCACGAACAACAGTAGAAGGCATTGACTTCAAAGTACGTTGAACATCGTCTCGGTCAAAGGTGCCAAAGTGCAAACGGTCAAAACAAATCTTCAAGTCTCTTGTAGTCTTCAAATCTTCATAGTATTGTGCTCTAATTTGATTAAGAATAAATTCCTTCATTTCATCTTCACGGTTATCACTTCGGGCTGCCATTGATGCAATTGGTGAAGACTGAAATGTAAATGTTAATATTAATTAAAATCGTTTGTGATGAATTTTCGGATGTCTTTACTATTATATAGACTGACAACGCGTGAAGATGAAAGGTCATACGCTAGAATAGTTATTATACTTGGTTAACGTGTTAAACTAAAGGTTTTCTTATAATGATTATTTAATTATTAATTTCAAAACGTTTATAGTATCTAAAAAGTATATACAATTTGTGAAACATAAATGGACGAATGCTTTGGAAAATGAATAGCCGAAATAATTAACTATTAGTTTAACAAATCAAAGATTTAAATAATTATACTAAATAATGTCTCGTGAAATTAATTATCTTTCAAAATTATTTCTATAAATATGTTCATATCCAACTTAAAATTCATCTATAAATTCCACACAGTATATATACTAAACTTCATCTACCAAAATGGCAAACAGATCATACTATCATTTTGCTGATACACCAGACGTTAAGTCAATATTCAGTACTTGGTCACTAAAGGAAAGGAGAAAAGATGAAGATGTTAGAAATGAAGTAGAGAAGATGGAAGAAATAATTAAGGAACAATCATGGACAACCATTGGCGTACTAGATATGGTGTTGCATGAACCTCCAACTGGTTTGAGAGACAAGATAGAAGACTACTTGACTCAACAACTACAAATCCACAACAACATTCATGAAGCATTGATGGAGTTAAAAAGGGATCTTTCAAGCGAGATTCTGAAAAAGAAACAAAGGGTTTTCGACATTTTAATTAAGTAGTTTATATAGTAGATAGGGTTTTTATTATGTATGTTTTAAATGTAAAGAGTTGTTTAGTAAAAACAATATTAAGAAACAAATCGTCTGCTGCAAAGAAAACATGTTTATTACCATCTCTTTGTTTCTTAATGACAATTACTTTAAGGTCTGTTTACTAAAACCAACCTTACGAATCCAATCGTCTGCTGTAAAGAAAACCTTTTTACTAACATCTGTCTCGTAACGTCTGTTTCATAAAAAATACCAGTTAATAATACTGATCAGATGTTTAATAACTGAAACTATTACAACCACGGCAACATAAATCTACAAAAAAATAAAGCCCTGTTGAGATAACACATATTAAAACAAAGGCAGCGAGTTTATTTATCAGAATTTTTAAAACACTATGTTTAAAATACTGTTGATTAAAACAGATTTAAATTCAACTGTTTAGATAATTTTCCCACTGAAACAACTCTTCAAATTCTTTAAAATTCTTTATTTTTTAAATACAAATTTCCATACAAACACAAATACTATTTAGCAATATTTGTAGAAATATGAACATGTGATGTTTTACGTTATTCATATTATAAATTATTGTTTGTCTTTTGTAAATTCAAAATGAAAAGTTTGTTTAACTTCCTTTGCTAAAAAGACATTGTCACTAACAATGGTTATCTAAAATGCTTACCTAATAACCGTCAATCAAAATTTGTTAACGATCAGGTAATTTTTATTTAAATTAATTTTAAATTTAAATTTAACTTATGTTGTTACAATTTTAAATTATTACTCTTACTTTTAATTGCAAAATACACCAACCTCAAAACTATAATCATTAACTTTGGAATTCACGCCAGTGAAACTGTTACAATGGGAAGAGGAAAATGAACAGACGAATGAAAATAACTGTTCGAAAAACAGATATTAGAAACAAACAATTAATTTTAACCTTCAATGGAAATTTCATTACACTGTTTATCAAAATCTGTAGAGAAATCAAGAAATTTGTGAAACAGTTGTTACACGATTCAACCATAATATTACAATTTTATAATTTGAGTTAAACATTGAATTTAACAGAAATAAATACAAAAAGGAAGACTTATAAAAGAACAAATACAAATATCTCTAAAAAAACTACTTTAATAACAACATAATTACAATATGTGATTTAATCCTTGTAGCCACCAAACCCTAGAGAAAGATATTTCTTTGCCAGCATCATCGAAACAAAAGCGGAAACAAAAACAATGAAAAAAAAGTACAAGACAACACCTACATACGGGTAAAACACCACAAAACAAAACTGTTTAAAAAAACAGTTGTTATACGATTCAATCATATTATTACAATTCAATAATTTGAGTAAAATATTTAATTTAACAAAAATAAACACAAAATGGAAGATTTATAAAAGAAGAAATTCAAATATCTTTAAAAAACTGCTTTAATGGCAACAGAATTACAATATGTGAGTTTACCAAAAAGTACATAAAAATACAAGGAAACATAAAAAAATCTTTCTAGCAACCAAACCCTAGAATATGATATTTCTTCCCAACATCATCGGAACAAAAGCATAAACAAAAACATTGAAAAGAAGCACACGACGACACCTACTATTTAAATTTGATCCAGTTCTAAAAGCCCTAAAGATTAAAAAGACCATCTCTTTTTACTTCTTCGTCAGCAAGACACCAACCTCGAACTTATGATGTCCTTGTTCCAATGGAAATATTGAAACCAATAAACTACAAGAAGACAATCTCTTTGTTAGTCACTCAATGAAGTGCAAGAGAATTCCTCATGATGGCTTCCTTTGATTGTATAAATGACGAAAAACATGAATTCCAACTTTCTTACCAACAGATTGTTGGTAATCTATTTTCCTTTGATTGTAAGATGTATGTGAAGGATCGGATTGTCAAACAAAGACTATGATCAAACAAGTCTATCAATTCAGGTGCGGAATCCCTGAATCGATTATGAAATGATAATATAATCAGCAAAACACAAAGATCTCATTCAAAGTTTTCATTTCATTGATAATCAACTTGATAATTGTTACAAAATGATGTTTACAATGATAGATAACAATATCAGACTCAAAGACACCCTAGGGAGAGAACACATTCAAAGAGGGAAACAAAAATGACCAAAAGTTAAAGTTACAAACTGATTCAGCCTTTATATAGACCTGCACATTCGACCAATCGAATGGGCGAATGTGCAGGTTCGACCAAACTAAGTGGGCGAATCAACATAATACATATACAAAATCTTCCTTCGACCTCTTGAGCTCTCCCTTCGACCTTCATATCTACATTCGACCATTTAGAGTCCACCTTCGATCGTCTTATAGTGACAAAACAAAATAGTATTCGCAATTCAATAGCATTAGTCGCACTACGTGTATCTGCATAAGAATCTTTCGAAAATTTGTTGAAATACATTTGACAGTAATATCATTATGGATATTGGATGGAGAGATGTATAAAGATGAAAAATGAAATATTGGGAGTTCCTCCCCTTTTATAGAATAATTATACTAATTATTCGTAAAATTTTCAACTTTATCAGTTAGATTTCAAGTAAACCTAAAGTTGGAAGTTACTTTTGGGATTTTTTATTTATTTTTCATATAATGAAAGACAATTCAACACAACAATAATAATAAAAATAATGTTAATAAAATATAACTTCAAAATGGTAATCATTATTTTTGGAACTATTTATAACATTTGTTGACAGTAAAAACAGGTGTTGTCACTATAAAGTTACATTTCAAAAACCTTTTCAACTACATAAATAAAATCTTAATATTTGTAATAAATGACGAAGTAAAATCAACAAAGCATTAGAAATTATTACTTAAAATTTTACATATAATAAAAGTTAACATTACAATAAGATTCATATTTAAAATTTGATATGACGTTTTATGTTTTTTAGAATATAATAATTTTTGAACTTCTGTTTTATCTAAATTGCACATGAAAAGGATGTTTTTTTTTTCTTTATATAAGCGAGTAACAATCTTTCAGAAGATTTTTGCAAAGAAATTTCAACATAATATCATTATGCATATACCATGGAAAGTTCTAAAGTGAAAATAGTTGAAGGAATATATAAACATAGAAAATGAATATTCGGAATTCCTCCATTTTTTTTTTTCAAAATCGTAATCATTACTTTTGGGCATTTTCATAACATCTGTTGCAAGCAATTTTGTTTTTAGTAAACTTGTCAATAGATTCTGAAAAAAAAATTGTATTCCGTAACATCTGTTCAATTAACAATAGCAGTTAATAATACTAATCAGATGTTTAATAACTGAAACTATTACAACGACGGAAAGATAAATATACAGAAAAAATAAAGCTCTGTTGAGATAACATATTAAAACAAAAGAGAGGATGACCAAAATAAAAACTAAATCAAAACTTGAAAGAAAAACTGTATTTCGTAACGTCCAAAGACAGGCCGTCAATTTAGCAGAGATTCTAAAAAAATGTGTTAAAATTAGTGTCAATTAAAACAGATGTAAATTCAACTGTTTATTTAATTTTCCCACAGAAACAACTATTGAAATTCTTTTATTTTTTGAAATAAAAATTTCCAGACAAACACAAAAACTACTTATCAATATTCGTAGAAATACGAAAATCTGATGTTTTACGTTGTTGATATTATAAATAACTGTTTAACTTATGATTCATGTAAATTGGACATGAAAACATTGTTTAACTTCAATTGCTAAAAAGACATTATCACTAACAATGGTTATCTAAAAATCCTTACCTAATAATCGTCCATCAAAATTTGTTAAACATCTAGTAATTTTTATGTAAATTATTTTTAAATTTAAATTTAAGTTATGTTGTTATAATTTGAAATTATTAGTGTTATGTTTAATTGCAAAATACATTAACATCAAAATTTTAATGATTAACTTTGGAATTCACGCCACTAAAACTGTTACAAGGGACAAGAGAAAAATGAACAGACGAATGAAAATATCTGTTGGAAAACAGATATTAAATACAAACAAATAATTTTTTTTAATATTAAATACAAACAATTAATGTTAACTTTCAACAAAAATTTTATTACACTATTTCTCAAAATGTGTTGAGTAATCAACAAATTTGTAAAACAACAGTTATACAATTGAACCCTATTATTACAATTCCATAATTTGAGTTAAACATTGAATTTAATATAAAATACAAAATGGAAGACTTATAAAAGAACAAATACAAATATATATAAAAAAAATACTTTAGTAACAACATAATTACAATATGTCGGTGTTTACAAACTACATAAAAATACAAGGAAACATAAAAAAACCCTACTAACAACCAAGTCCTAGAGAATCATCATTCTTGCCAGCACACAAATATAGCTCTTATGTAAATATCATCCAGTTCCAAAAATGTCACACCCTCAAATTCCACGTACAGGATTTTACCGCGAGGCGTGTGACAAACCAAGATCCAAGTCAACGGTCACAATAAACGACACTATATGATACGTAAAAATGACGTAAATAAACCATTAAGTTTTCATAAACAATCCATCGCTGCGGAAGCGTAAAACTTTATTACAACTCGAAAGTAAAAGCATAAAAGTCTGAAAATGCTAAGTAAAATGCATATGAATCCTAGACGCCGTGAGACTCCGTGCGCCTATGCAATGCTGCTACCTCAACGACCTGAGACAAACATGCTAAAAACGTCAACAAATAATGTCGGTGAGTTTACAGGTTTTATATTAAACATTTAAGTAATGAAAGCCATCATGTTATTACTATGTTAGAAATGATAGTGTTAGCTAAACGCATGAATGATACTACTACGACCTGGAAACCATTACAGACAAGACGAAATAAGAATTTGCCCGAAATATGCACTACCGTCCCACGGCAGCGTTATGACCGAGACAATATGCACCCACCGGCCCCCGGCCGATGAGTAGGGTCTGTCAGTCCCAATAGATCTATCCACATTTCCCCCGTTGGGCCCCGCACATTCATGGTTTCCCCGGGACTTTACGTATCGTATAGTACGTCAATGAATTGACACTAGCATAACATAATATTTTATGAAATAAGTATAAAGCACGTGTCTCCCCCGAAACGTAAAGACTTAAAGTGGGGCCGTGAAACTCACCTGATACTGCTTCCCCTCTAAGACAAGTAAACCCGCTCAATAGAAGGCACCAACTACCGGTGACCTATCATGACGAGCGTATAAGATGTTAGACTAACAACCCGTAGGTTGATTAGTCCCCAACAGTCCAGACCATAACTGTATACATTTGAAATGATGTTTAAACGTTTAACCGACCACACCAGACAAGACTCGACATCCCATTAGTGACCCGACATCCCACGTGTTAGCCGAATGCAAGATATCATGTAATCATACGAAATCAAACACTTAGTATATACCGCAGTTTACTATATCTAGCATGAATCCTAATTAACGCATAAACAGGTCTGAACACGTGTAACTAAGTTATTGGACGCGTCACGGGGTTCCAAACATGTTCCTAGGTGTCAAACCGTGTTCCGGGATGTTAAAATACACATATAACAGCAGTACACGCGATTAGGAATCAAGCATGCAATTAGGAAAGTCAACTGGTGATTAGGATGGTCAACTGGTGATTAGGGTTGTAATCACATGAACCTACATGCGATTAGGTTCCCAATCTCCCCAAGTAACATGCGATTGGGGCCAATCGCCCCTGTTATAGGCGATTAGGAAGCCCTAATCGCCCCTGCTGCACAATTCCGCCTTTTCGCGTGTTTAACCCTCCAAATCAGATCCGAAACATGTGGAAACACCCAATATCAAACCCAAAACATTTATCAAACTATTTCAAGCAAAAACCCCTAATTTATTATCATCCTAACTGTCCCGAATGCAAGCGTTTTCCCAAAATGGCATATCTAGCATGTAAACATCACATCAACATGCAAAACTTACCCTAAATAGCAAATATCTAGATTTCATCACATAATGACGTTGTTCGAAACTATCCTATTGTTCTAGCATCATCCTAGCGTAAACCCTAACCTCAAACAACCAACAAAACACAACATATCATCATCAATCCTTCATAATCATTCAAACGGGTCAAAACGCCTATTATCAATAATACACATCTATGAACCTCCAAACTCCTAGGTTAACATCATCATAACTCATTTAGATCAGAAACATATCAATAACACAAGAATAATCATGTTTAAACAATAAAAATCCTATCTTGCATGAATACATCACATATAACAAGCATAGAGGTTTGGGTATGTTTAGAAACTGATTTTAATGAGTTTTCAAAGACACAAATGATTAGAAACCAGGTCTGGACCTTTAGGGAGCAAAACAATATCATTACAAAGGTTTGGGATGAAGAACACACCTTGAAATTGTAAGACTATGAGGTGTAAGGCTTGGAAAGGTGATTTCTTAAGCAAAAACGTGTTCCAGAGGTTGGATAAGGTGTGGGATGGCTTTGGGGTGTGTTAGGGTTTCACAAATGATGTTTTACAACATAAGGGTGGTATTTATAGGCGTTTCTAGTCGTTTAACACACGTCAGGCGATTACGCAACAATACAGGCGATTAGGGTTTGTAATCGCATGTACTACTAGCGATTAAGGTTCTAATCGCCCTCAAAACCTCCCAATCGCCCCTACCAGCATGCAATTACACGTAATCACCTGTAATGTCATGCAATTAGGCGTAATCACCTATAATGTCATGCAATTACGCGTAATCACCTATAATGTCATGCAATTACGCGTAATCACCTATAATGTCATGCAATTACGCGTAATCACCTATAATATCATGCAATTACGCGTAAACACTATTTTAACACATATAAGCACGTATTCACATACTGACAAGTCATGTAATGATTATAAACATATAATGTATGATAACTAACACGTTCCCATCCAATCACCAATTCCCGGGACTCAAGACTCGCGTGTGTGCAATAACCCGGCGATTCTACGAATCGCTAATCCTTGTACCCATGGTTATGGACCGACACCCAATGATCCCTCGGACCATTGTAACGACTCCCGATGATTCCCGAATCATCAATACGACTCAACCAACCAGGTTAAGTATGATACTAAGTAATTGTTTTCAATGTTTTCGTTGAGGTAGACTCGTATGTATGCAAAGTATGAAAAGTATTAACCTGAATATGTCGGGTGTCACATCATCCCCCAGTTGAAAGAATTTTCGTCCCGAAAATTAAATGAAGTCTGGAAATGAAGGGACGAAAGAAGAAAAATTTCCCAGTTGTTATATCATCCCCCAGTTGAAAGGAATATCGACCCGAGATTCATTTAGTTTTGGAAGTAACATAGTTCGACTCAAAAGCACGCTTAGGAAATAGATGAGGGTACTTGGCCTTCTTCTGATCTTCTCGTTCCCACGTGAACTCCGGTCCACGATTTGAATTCCAACGAACTTGACGATGCAGATTTTACTCCGACGAAGACTACGAATCTTATAATCAAGAATTTCAACCGGTTCCTCCACAATACGCAAACGATCATCAACCTTGATTTCTTCGAGGGGAACAACGAGAGATTTGACAGCCAAGCACTTCTTAAGATTCGATACATGGAAGACATTATGCACGCTACTGAGCTCGGCTGGTAAGTCAAGTTTGTATGCCACCGGTCCAATCCGTTCCAGAATTGGGAACGGTCCGACATAACGAGGGTTAAGCTTGTCGCGCTTCCAAAGCGTATAACGCCCTTCTATGGAGATACCTTCAATAAGACCCTGTCGCCGACCTGAAACTCCAAGGGTTTGCGACGACGATTGGCGTAGCTCTTTTGACGATCACGAGCTGCCGCCATACGATTACGAATTTGTACGATCTTTTTGGAGATCTCGTACACCATTTCTGGACCAGTGAGTTGGCTCTCGCCCACCTCGGCCCAACAAAGAGGAGATCGGCATTTCCGTCCATACAGAGCCTCGAACGGTACCGCCTTAATGCTAGAGTGGTGCGTTTGAATTGTCTGCTCACTCTGGCCATCAGTTTGCGGATGATATGCGTTGCTCATGTCCAGTTGAGTACCTAACGCTTTATGCAATTGCTTCCAGAAACGGGAAGCGAAACGGGAATCACGATCGGAGATGATAGAGACAGGCACCCCGTGCCGGGCAACCACTTCCTTAAGATAGATACGAGACAACCGCTCCAAACTGTCGGTTTCCTTAATAGCGAGGAAATGTGCGGACTTTGTCAACCGGTCGATAATCACCCAGATCATGTCACATCCACTAGGTGATTTCAGAAGTTTGGTCACAAAATCCATTGTAATCCGTTCCCACTTCCATTCTGGAATTTCTGGTTGCTGTAGAAGACCAGAAAGCTTATGGTATTCCACGTTGACCTTAGCACAAGTCAGACATTTGCTGACATACGAAGCAATGTCGGCCTTCATGTTTGGCCACCAATAAAGTATCTTTAGGTCTTGATACATCTTATCGGAGCCCGGATGAATAAAATACCGGGATTTGTGAGCTTCGTCCAAGATGAGCTCCCGTAAACCCCCAAATAAAGGAACCTAAATTCGTTCAGAAAAGTAATGTAGGCCATCAGACCTGAGCTCAAGATGCTTATCGGCATTGTGCATGGTTTCAGCTTTAAGGTTTTCCTCCTTCAAAGCTTCCTGTTGAGCCGAACAGATTTGATCAGGTAGACTAGAATGAATGGTAAGCTGTAAGGCCCGAACGCGACGAGGCTTAACAGATTTCTTCCTGCTTAGGGCGTCTGCCACAACATTCGCCTTGCCAGGATGATACTTAATCGTTAAGAAGCTCGATCCAGCGACGCTGTCGCATGTTCAGCTCCTTTTGATTGAAGAGGTGCTGGAGACTCTTGTGATCGGTGTAAATGGTGCATTTGGTACCGTACAAGTAGTGCCTCGAGATCTTTAATGCAAACACAACCGCACCCAAGCGGACAATATTGGTGGTGAGAGGGGCCGGATGTTACAGATGGTATCAGAGCCACTCCTGTGCCGTTTGGGATAGTAGGTGCATACCTCATCAGGGACGATGAGACTCTAACAAGGGGTGAATGTGACACCTCAGGAAAATCCCACATCGGCCGTGGCCAGGAGAGATTCTTGGTTCATAAGTACTGTCTTGCCTCTTAAATCACCAACGCATTTTGGGGCTTAATGTTAGTGGATGAGAGGAGAACTCCACAGTTAAGCGTGCTCAGATGGGAGCAGTTTCAGGATGGGTGACCTCCTGGGAAGTTTCCACTGGGGCACCCAAAAACAAATCTGTGAGCTCCGGGTGGGCAAAGCGGACAATATTGGTAGTGAGAGGGGCCGGATGTTACAAAAAACCCTAACGATGGAAAATAGGAACTGGATCTATATATATGATAATGAATTGATTCTTTCCTTTGATTGGAAAAATCATTGGAAAACATCAATTCGAAGTTGTTTATCAACCAACTGTTGGTAAACTATTTTCCTTTGATTGAAAGAATCTTTCAAAAAAATTGTGGAAAAAAGCTTTGACAGTAATATCATAATGCATATTGGATGGAGAGATTAGAGATGTGAAGTGAGAATACTGAAAATGAATATTGGAAATTCATTCCCTTTTATAGACTGAAATATACTAAGTATTCAAAAAGTTGGGTTTTCAACTTTATTAGTTGGATTTCAAAGAATAACAATATTACTAAATAAACAAAAGTCATGTGTAATAACTAGTGTCGTAAGTTTCATGCGCTTCGCTGCAACGGGCTCATGTTTCATTGCGGGTTTGTTGGATGTTTGTTTGTAGAAACTATTCAAAAATATTTCTTTTAGGTTGTAGTTACAGGTTGTTGCTACGGGACGCGGTTACACTCGTACGTTACCGCAGGACGCTGTTTTAACTTTGTACGTATCGAAACAGAAAAGCTAATGATATTGAATAAATGCTTAATTGCTATTATAACTCTATTTTTCGAATACCATATCATTACCGATATTAAGACAATACTGGTTCGGTTCTTCCCAATAAGGAAAAATATCCTTATACCGATACTGCTAATATAATTCCAATTTTAACTTGATTGTATACTGTCATGTTGAAAATACTAGAAAAACGAATACAGTCGGTATCAATATTAAAACATACTGACTCGGTTCTCCACGATAAAGAACAGATACCCAAAGTATCGTTTCGGTATGAGTACCCGGTACGAAACGCTCATCTGTAAAAAGAAAAAAAAGTAGCCGATACCAAATAAAAAGAGATTTTACAAAAAAAAAAAAAAAAAAAAAAAATTAAACATTGGTGACCGTTAGCAAAATAGAGGTGATTCATGTTAGCAAGGTCGGGATGTGCATGTTAGTTAACTGCGCATTGTGATGGGATGTGGTTTACACCCCGTACGTTGCCACAGACTCGATTTGAACTCCGTACGTATCGAAACAGAAATGCTAACGTTTACCAAATAATATTTTGTTGCTAATATAACTTCATTTACAATGGTATTTATATTTTCATTTTGACAAAACTATAAAAACAAATACGGTACAGTATAAATATTAAGACAGCGTTGGTTCATTTCTTCACGATAAAGAAAAATATTAGTATACCGGTACCGGTTCGGTATGAGTACCCAGTACCAAATAAGCATCATACTTGACAAATAAATCATATTCTCTTATATATTGTTATGTTTGCAACTCTTTGCAGTTTGCGCTGTCAAGAGTCAAGAGTAGAGATGGACCGAAAATACTAATATTAGATAAAAATGGTAAAGTTAAGAATAAAAAACAAATAGTATTTTGCATAAGTCGTTTAATTTTCTCTTTTTTTTTTGTTTATAAATTTTTAGTTGTATTGTTAAACTATATTTATTTATTTTGAATTTTAATCTTTATTTGCATTCCGTTACGATAAATATGTTATTATTCATTTTATTATTTGTTTTTAAATCATGTTGAATCAAACATTTGTTGATTCATATATCCATTATTGTTAACATTAAACTTTATGATATTTTTCAAGTAACCTAAATTTATAGGAATTGTAATACATAAATTTCAATAATTGAAATTTGTATACTACAATTTTTAAAAAATAATTTTATCATTTGATTTGAGGATGTACTAATTGTATCAAATAACTTTCAATAATTTAAACTTATATATTACAACATTTATAGAATTTTTTCATTTGACTTGAGAATATACTATGTACTAGCTGATTACCCCGGGAGGGTCCCGGGGTTAAAAAATCTAATTTTACGTGATAACCTATTGCAAATGGCTCAAGTTAACTAACCACAAAATCTCTTAATCATTGCATATTCATAGTATTCTAATCAGTAATAACTCATATTCCCTACAAAATCTAATTTTACGTGATAACATGAACACTTTGTGTGTTTTTTTCCTGTATGAACGAAACCCCACAAAAAATAGTCGATTTTTTCTCCGTTTTTTATATAGCACTATGGTACTCGTTGGAAAGATAATACAAACGCTTGTTAATTTGGTGTAATTTTTTTCTTTAAAAAATCCCGTATATAAAAGATATAAACGTTTAAAAATTATGGGAGGAAATATGAGAGAAAAAATTTTAAATTTATTTTTAAATTTTTTTTCCTAAAATAACTCAATTTAACTAAAAAAGGAAACAATTCAAAAACACCAAAAACTATTCATTATGATGCCATGTGGCACTCTTAAGGGAAGGTTGAGGCCTCCATTGCACGCCACGTCAGCATATAGGTTAATAGATACACACGGACTCTAACCTAGTCCCTACTATGTAAAAACATATCCGACAATCATGGCGTTCTAAGTATAAAGATGGCGGGAATATTTGGCGCCATTTCACGCTCTCCCTGTATCCCGGGCAATTTCATTACCTATAAACCCTACCCTCATCTCAATATTAATCGATTTCGTTCATATATCCTAAACAGCTCATCTAAACCATTTGTAACAGCAGCAATGGCACAAAGCATAAACGGCTGCAATGAAACCGAAGGACCCGAGCCAAAGGTTCCGAAACTAGAATCCGATCACCAAACCCTAGTTTTCAAAGTGAAGAAGCTGTCGGAGAAGGCTGTGTTGCCTTCCAGAGGTTCCTCTCTAGCCGCCGGTTACGATCTTTCGAGGTACCCTCCAATTGCCCTAATATTAACTTTATTATTATTATTATTATTATTATTATTTTTATTTCCAGGTGTTCTAGCAGCAGAATGATAAATGATTTTGGTTGGTTTAGGTTCAGAAGTGGCTGCAACACACAAAACAAGCTAATAATTTAAAAATATATATATAAAAACATAAACTCTTTCATGTATATAAGTCGATATGGTATTTGATTTGTGTCTTGTTTTTTGGGTACTAATCTCATCCCTATCCCTATCTCTATAAGTATAACTAGTGGGTAACCTTTGCGTTGTGGTGGAATTAAAAGTTGCATTAAAATTTATCAATTCATTGCGCTAAAACTTTTTGTTTAAATGATATATTAAATAAAGAATATTGACAACAACATGATATAAGTATTCTCATCTCAAATAAAAAATAGGGAAAATGGCCAAAATAGCCCGTTGACCGTGCGATTTGCACAAATAGCCCTCTCCACCCTCTTTGGAGAGACGGGACACGGCTCCCAACGAGCCTGAACCGTCTCCCGAGAGGCTTCCCATTTCAGCCAACAGAGGACCGCCACGTGTCGTTGTTGATCCCGAGACAGACCTTTCTCTCTCCTGAACCCCCTTTCTCTCTCCTGAACCCTCTTTCTCTCTCTCCTGAGACGTGAGACAGACCTGAGATGTCTCCGGTGACGTCTCGGAAGACGTCTCCGGTGAAGACGAAGAACAAGAAAAAAACAGTAAACTTCGTCGGAGAAAACGGAGAACTCACCGGAGAAGACGAAGAAACAAGAATCAGTACACCAGCAGGGTCACCGGACCGGTGACCGGAACCGGCGCCGCCGCCCTTCTGTTTCCGGCTTTCTGTTCTGGTTAAAGCAAATCAGACAGTCACCGAGTATGGTGACTGTCACCGGTGACCATCTCAGGCCGCCGCCACCTTATCTTTTCCGGTAAGTTACTTCTCCCCGGTTAAGCCCTCTCTTCGTTTATTATAATAATCGGACAGTCACCGGTTTAGGGTGACTGTCGTGCGCCTGCTATAACCCCAAACCATTCTTATGTTCCTGATTTGTATATCGGATAACACAACCCCTTGAACTTGCCCTTCGATTCCTGGTATAGTTTTAAAGAAAGAGGCTGATGTGTGTTCAGGAGAGAGAGAAAGAGGGTTCAGGAGAGAGAAAGAGGGGTCAGGAGAGAGAAAGGGGGTTCAGGAGAGAGAAAGGTCTGTCTCGGGATCAACAACGACACGTGGCGGTCCTCTGTTGGCTGAAATGGGAAGCCTCTCGGGAGACGGTTCAGGCTCGTTGGGATCCGTGTCCCGTCTCTCCAAAGAGGGTGGAGAGGGCTATTTGTGCAAATCGCACGGTCAACGGGCTATTTTGGTCATTTTCCCTAAAGAATAATTGCATCAAACTATACATATTCCTTAATTTCCTCTCTCCATTCCCATATTTTGAAAACTATTAGTAAGACAGTGGGATCGGTGGTGAAGCAAATGTTCAGGGAGTCGGAAGTCACTAGTTTCGGGGGTTGAAACCCTATATTTCAAAAATTTTCTATACGAATACTATATAATCGGAACTTATGCGTGAAAATTCGGGGGGGGGGGGGGGGGGCTAACTAAGCTGCGCCACGCATTGTGAGAGAAATTTGCGATTTTCGTAGATAAATTTATTCCGGGTTGAGTCCGGCCCCCGCCGATTTGCCACTACCGATCGAAAAAATTGAGTCCGGCCCCCGATTGGGGAACCAAGCTTCGCTCTGTGAGCTGGACTTTGCTAAAACAGTAACCTAAGGAAAAATGTATAATGATTTTTTTATTGTTTGGTGCTATAAGGGGATACAAGTATTGTGCATCAATATATGGAATCTAATCTAGGGTTTAGGAAACTTAATCCCCTAGTTCGCATAGTGATAATTAGAGATGACTAAATTAAACATAACCTTATTTATTCTTCGGTCGTTAAATCCGGTAATCATATAGTTAAGATAGATTAGGTATGTTTACGTGTATGAATACTCATACACGTAATACTTTTAGAATTCAAACTGTTATCTCATGATTAAAAACACAACTTTCACTATTTGTTTCTCGATTTCTATACAGTATGAGTAAGTTTATAAAACTTTAACTTTTATAAAGTACATAATTCTTTATAAAAGTTTATTAAAAAGATGTAGCATTATGAATTGTTTTTTATATGTTTTCTATTTAATATGTTCAAAGTAATTATTAAATTGAATGTAGTGAGGTTTCATAAACATCTCTTTACTCATGACTTTCTTTTGATTAAATATGATGCTCTAAAGGCATATTTGCCCTTAAAAAATAGTTATTTTATGCATTGTGTGATATATCATAAGCAACTAAACTTATAGCTCTTAAAACTTAAGAAGTCCGTGGGAAATGGTTAATTATATAGTATAGATAATAGTTGTCAAAGCGCCTAGGGGCACTCAAGGCACATAGGCCGAGCCCGGAGCCTAGGCGCATAAAAAACGAGGGTTTTTTTATAATTAGGCGCATAGTATAAAATACATTTTTTAGGGATTTTAGAGATATTTTAGGCGGCTACTTTAGGATGTTTTAAGGTTGTTTAGGACTTGTTCATAGCTCATTTAGGATGTTTTAGTGGTTTAGGCAACTTTTAGCCTGAATTTGGCCGGAAAACCAGTCTAATGAGCTTAAGCTCTCGTTTTTTATCGCCTGCGCCTGGTTCCAGGCGCGTGCCTAGGCACTGTTTTTCACAAAAAAAACCCAGATTTGCGCCTAAGCCACCACCAGGCGCTATAGGTGCGCCTCACTGAGCTTGAGCGCCTAGGCACGCGCCCTAGGGGCTTTTGACAACATAGGTATAGATACACTAACTAGCGTAGCTGAGTCTAAAAAAAATCTAAACGAAGTTGATAAGATCTTCTAAAGATGCTTATAGTTTTGTCTAAAAATTAAACAGTTTCGTTTTAATTTCAATTTTTGTAGTGTTTTTTTTATTTAATTTTAAATTTGTATTTGATCCAGTGCAACCGAAACGAAAGTACCTGCAAGGGGAAAAGCATTGGTTCCAACAGATTTAAGCATAGCAGTACCAGAAGGAACTTATGGCCGCATTGGTAAGTTTTTTAAATGCTTATGTATTCAGTTAATATTTTTGAACATTTGTTACTTAACATCATAACATGTGTCATTTTTTGTAGCTCCGAGGTCTGGTCTGGCATGGAAGCACTCGATCGATGTAGGGGCAGGTGTGATTGATGCCGACTACAGAGGCCCAGTTGGTGTGATACTTTTCAACTTTTCTGATGTTGATTTTGAAGTGAAAGTTGGTGATCGAATTGCGCAGCTGATTATTGAGAAGATTGTGACCCCTGACGTTGTTGAGGTTGATGATCTTGAGTCAACTGTTAGAGGTGCGGGTGGGTTTGGATCAACCGGTGTTTAATACGCACTAGGAAATATTTTAGTTTCTGATATGATCCGTTCGGCATAGTTAGCCGTGATATTGACTATTGATGAAAACATTTTGTCAGAACAGTTGGTGGGCGTGTGACAGTGTATGCAGCCTCTTGTTTTATCCAAATATTTTTGATGCAGATTATGAGTGCTAAAATATATTGCAAGATAATGAGAGCACTCTATAAAATTAAAATAAGTAGAAGTAGAAACCAGGAAGAATAATCTGTAACTAAAACATATTTTGAGACTAAAATGTCAAATCTGTTGCTAATATGGCCCCAAATCAGATAAAAAACAAATGAGTTGAAACAGGAGATTGTTTATGCGATTAAGCTATTGTATGTATTTCTTAATGTTGAAGTATACAATGTTATCAGAAGTCTAGCGACTTGACCTAAAAATTTTCCGTATATATCTAACGATCGAAGCATGACTGCGCCAGTAAAATAATCGTGGGCTCAATAGCCTGCCTTGTAATTGCGGGTTCAATAATTTTTATGTCATGAAGGAAAAGAAAATGAGAATTTATAAGTTGTGTGAGCAAAAAATTCAATATTATTCAACTTAGGGTTGAGAAACAGTTAATTAGCGACTTCAAAATAAAAAAGTTCCATTGCCGGGAATCGAACCCGGGTCTCCTGGGTGAAAGCCAGATATCCTAACCGCTGGACGACAATGGATTGTGATTTAGAGTTACCCTGAACAGTTATATATTACTAAAGAGATTTTACTTGAATAAAACATTTCCCATAAAATTGGGTTTTATGGAGCAAATATTATTGCAAGGTATCGCAAGATTTCTTTGTTTGTTGTTATTATTTGAAATCAAGTACAGATTAGGTAAAACTTAACTACGCTTAAAACATACTGTCATCTAATATAAATATAGCCCATGATCCTTTGGTTCAGTGGTGGAAAGAATTGATGGTCCCAATGTGGACTCCGATTTGATTCCCATTGGATGCAAAGGTGAGGTGAGAGGGTTTTACCACCTTAGGTGGGTTCCCGCTTGTTTGAGGTCACCGGTTCGACTCCTGGCAGCCCCCAGCAACCTTGGCCGGTCTGGGTGGTTAGGTTATCTTTCGGGGTAACAAACCAGTTTGATGCCATGGCGTCGCTTCGAACCGGGTCCACGTCAGTTGTCAGTGGCTCATCAAAAACAAAAAAAAGGGACCACTACGCTAGCCGATCAAAAAAAATCTAATATAAATATACCCTGGTTCGAAAAGAAAGGTTGACATGATTATATTAAATTTCAATACGTAACGAGTATGAATCTTTTGATGAATTCAAAATTGTATTTTATGAAGGATGGACCGTGGACGGGTGATGTCATGAATTGACCGTTTATCTAATTTGATATTAAAAAGTTCTCTTAGCTTTGCCTACCTTTGATTTGGTCCCTTTTCAATTATGCTTATAATCAATTTGAAAAAAAAAAAAAAAAAAAAAAAAAAAAGGTATTATGGAACCAACCGTATATGATTTAGTTACATACTAGTTTTTATCTTGAGAGCGTCCCGGGTTAAAATATCTAATATAACATAATAAAATATATTATTATTATTATTATTATTATTATTATTATTATTATTTTAAACAAATCTCTGCCATAAGTTATCATATTCCAATATTAAAAAAAAAACGAATCTCTGCGTCGGGATATAAATCTAGTGCCATTACAAATGAATTCGGAAGTTTGTAATCGATCATTCTAAAAAGAACTAACATGAAATAAGAAAAAAAAAGTTAATTATTGAAATATCGAACGTATTAGTCTAAGGGTTATGTGATGCATTAAAAAATTCATGGGTATATGATCGGGTATGTAGTTCGGGTATTTGGGTATGTTGTTTCGGGTAATCGGGTCAGGTATCACCTAATCCCAGACCCGACCCAAACCCACAATTTTTTTAAACTAATCCCAAACCCGACACGATACATGTCGGTTTACAAAAAATAGTCATTTTTTTCTCCGATTTTTATATAGCACTATGATACTCGTTGGAAAGATAATAAAACGCTCGTTAATTTGGTGTAATTATATTCCTTAAAAAATCTCGTATATAAAATATATTAACGTTTAAAAATTATGGGAGGGAACACGAGATATGAAATAATAAATGTTTAATATTTAGATTTAGTAGATTAGATATTTAATAAATTAGGTTAAATCATATTTATTTCTTTTTTTTTTAATTGGTTTAGAGTTGGCACATCACATCCTATGTGACATCTCTCAAAGGAGAGATTGTATAAGAGTATGACATGTAGGATTAATCCCTTTGCAATATATATTATATATATATATATATATAGGGGATGGATAATACGGAAACCCTAAATAATAGGGGATGGATAATACGGAAACCCTAAATAATGAGAAAACTATAGAAAACCCTCAAAAAAACCTACTTCCCGAGCTTTTTTTTTTAAAAAAAAAAAATTAGGGCATGTAATATACATGTTTTTAAGTGTTTTGAGCCAAAAAAAATCAAAAAAGCGCCGAAGGGATTTTTTTTTTAAAAAAAAATAAGTTTTGCATCCATAACATATGTTAGCTTATTTTTGCACTGGTAACATATATTATGATGCAAAACTTATTTTTAAAAAAAAAAAAAAACCTTCGGCGCTTTTTTGATTTTTTTGGCTCAAAACACTCAAAAACATGTATATTACATGCCCTAATTTTTTTTTAAAAAAAAAAAGCTCGGGAAGTAGGTTTTTTTGAGGGTTTTCTAGAGTTTTTTCATTTTGAAGGGTTTTCTCCTTATCCTTCCACTATATATATATAGGATTTGGTTCAAATGAGAACCTTTTCCCAAATTGAGAACTAGAGAACCATTCTGGGCCACACATTTCTCTAAGGCAATTTTTTTTTTTTTTTTTTTTTTGCAAAAATCACTGCTTTATATGTAAGAAATTTTTTTTTTTTATTTTTTTTGTATTTTTTTTTCAGTATACACATGTGTATAATTGCATTATACACATATGTATAATGCTATATACACATATGTATAACTGAAATATACACATATGTATAGCTGAAAAATGCTATATACACATATGTATAATTGCTATATACACATATGTATAATTGTCATATACACATATGTATAAATGAAAAAAAAATTCAAAAAAAATAAAAAAAATTTTTTTTCTTGCATAAAAATGTGCGATTAAAGCAAAAAAAAAAAAAAAAAAAAAAATTTTTTTTTTTTTTTTTGCCTTTATATGAAATGTGTGGCTCAAAATGGTTCTCTCAGTTCTCAAATAGGGGTTGGTTCTCTTAGGATCCCTACCCTATATATATATATATATATATATATAGATATAGATGTGTTGCAATAGCTTTTGGCTAAACTTGTATTTAATTATCATTTACAAATGCATATCATGGGTTTTAAGGATGGATCAGTCAGCATAATAAACGCATTGAGAATTGAGGTAGCCGTTGTCAAATTTACATTAACTTTTTTATATAAAAAGTACAACAATGTTTTTTTAACAGAAAAATCGCTTTATATATATAGGATTTGGATTATTTCAGAACCACCATTTAGGGAGAGAACCAAAGAACTAAGTGTAAACACAAAAACCCCTCCATCAAAAAATAAAATAAAAATAATAAAAAAAATTATATAACCTAAAAAAATAAAAAAAAGTAAAAACACCACAATATTTTTTAGTGTTAATCTTTCTGAAAAAAATAAAAAAAAAACAAAAAAATGACTTTTTTACGTCATATTTACGTTAGGTCTGATGCACATGTGCATTTTGCTGTTATATATATATGCATACATATACCGTATGCACATGTGCATTTCACTATTAGAGCACACTTTTGAATAAATTATCAATTACCATAATGAAATGATCATTAAATGGACGTGATATGATATATAAGGTGGAAAAAAATTTATTCAATGATCATTAAATAAACGCGAAGTGCATTTCACTATTATAGTTAGGTTTTTTTTTCATGAGTTTAGCTTTAGGGTTAGTTTTTAGGTATGATGGGAATGAGGTTAGGTTTTTTGGGGTTGTTGGTGAATAAACTTAAAAAAAACCTCTATATAAGACTATAAAATAAGATAATTGTACTACATGCACATGTGCATTTCACTATTATAGTTAAGTTTTTTAATGGGTTTAGCTTTAGGGTTTAGTTTTTGGGTATGGTGGAAGAGGGGGTATCTTTTTGGGAGGGTGGGATGGAGCGTTTTGGGTTTTGGGGGGTGTGGGGTTAGCTGCACATGTGCATTTCACAATTGGGGGGTGGGGGTGGGGGTTGGGGCGGTGTGGGGGATGGGGGGGGGGGGGGGGGGGTTTAGGTTTTTAGGGAGTGAGGTGGGTGGGTTTAGGTTTTTAGGGGGTGGAGGTGGGGTTTTTAGGTTTTTTTTGTTTGTGTTGACATTGGTTCTCTGGTTCTCTCCCTAAAGTTGGTTCTCGTATGATCCCTACCCTAATATATATATATATAATGAGCCAGCAAGCGGCTGGGGATACAACCAAAAGAAAAACAACAAAAAGGCCAGAAGCCACACCAACCCGGCCTCAAAAACAGGCCGAAGCCCAACCCCTACACAGAAGCCGAAAATGTCAAAATCTACCCACTTATCCCAATCCGACACCAAGACTTTCGACCTGTGTTTAAGCCAAACGAAAGCGTCTTCTTTTATAAACTCCACCGTCTTCCTAGGCTGAATTACCTTATCTTCGAACAACTTGACATTTCTAGCAATCTAAATCCTCCAAATAGTCGCATAAGCAACAATGATCACTATCCGCTTCCAAATCTTTGCACCGGGGCAGCCGTAGAGGAAATTCATAAGGTCTTTAAGAGTGGAAATGTTGCTTTGGAAGGAATCCGCATCCAGATGTCACACCCTCAAATTTCCACATACGGGGTTTTACCGCGAGGCGCGTGACACACCAGGATCCAAGTCAACGGTCACAATAAACGACATCTATATGATAAGAAAACAACGTAAACTACTATTGAGTTTCAAAACCGTTCTAACACAGCGGAAGCAAAATGTATTATTACAACTTAAAAGTAAAACTCAAAGTCTGAAATGTTTAACAAAATATGCATATGATCCCTAGACGCCGTGAGACTCCGTGCGCCTATACCCAATGCTGCTACCTTAGCGACCTGAGAAAACATGCCAAAAAGACGTCAACATATAATGCTGGTGAGTTCACAGGTTTTAAGTTCGGAAACGTTTTCATGTGTAAAGCAATTCCTCATAAAGTTCCAAGTGTGCAAAAGTTCCAAGTAAATAACAAACGTTCCCTTACTACTACGACTATGTTGCTAAATCCATTACTGACAAACGTTGCTCAAGTTGCTGCCCATGTGTCAAGTGTCAAGTAGAGACAATATGCACCCGCCCGGCTCCCAGCCGTCAGGTGGGGTTCGTCACACCCGATAGATCTATCCACATTTCCCCCGTTGTGCCCCGCACATTCATGGTTTCAATAGGGACTTAGGTTTCGTCGTATAGTAAATAAGTGCCAAGCGTCAAGTGTCAAATGCCAAACATCAATGTTTAAAAGTGTCAAGTGCCAATGTTTAAATATGCCAAGTGCCAAACGTGTCACATTTCTTAAAAGAGTCACATTCCCAAAAGGCGTCATGTTTCTAAAAGCGTTGCGTTTCAAAAGTGTTGTGTTTCAAAAGCGTCGTGTTTCAAAAGCGTTGCGTTTCAAAAGCGTTATGTTTCCAAAAGTGGTAAGTTTCATAAGAGTTGCGTTTTCGAATCATAAACGTTGCATTGCTAAAACGTGTGGCATGCTTCTCCCCCGAGAGAAAAGAGTATAAAAGAGGGGCCGTGAAACTCACCTTAGAGTGCGTCTTCTGATAACTAGAATTCCAACACGTGTATGATAATCCCAACTAATGACAACCTATCAATGAGTTTACATAAGTGTGATGACTATTAACCCGAAGGCTAACTAGTCCCCGATTGTCCAGATCTTGACTACGTGTGTTAAAAAGTGTGTTTAAACGTTAACCGGACATCCCAGACCGACCCGACATCCCGTTGGTGACCCATTACATCAATTAGTCATGCACATAAGTTTAACACATAAGTTTCAAGCATAAAACACTTAGTTTGCATCAAAAATCTCATTCCGGACATCAAATAGTCGAATGTGGTTTTTCCCATTTCCACGTTCGCCCGTTTGAGCCACGTTCGCCCGTTTTTCCCACATTTTGTTCCACGTTCGCCCGTTTGAGCCACGTTCGCCCGTTTTTCCCACGTTCGCCCGTTTCCCCCACGTTCGCCCGTTTTTCCCACGTTCGCCCGTTTTTCCACGTTCACCCATATTTTATTCCACGTTCGCCCATTCGAACCAATTTTATTCCACGTTCGCCCGTTTTCATCAGCATTTTATAAAACGCACCAAAACGCATCTAAACGGTCCGAAAACATCACGAAACATTACCAATCACAGCAGTCAACTATCATTAACATATTCCTACATAACCTTACCAATTTTATCCCGAAATCCGTCCGTTTTACAAGTTACCCGAAATAGCAAATTATGGAGATGTCACATCAAACGCATGCAATCTTTACCCAATTAGGAAACTTTATGAAATCAATCAATAATCAACTTAATATACTTAGATTATCATGAACAATAAACTCCCCAATCATATCCTTATCACTATTATCATGAACAAGCCCTAGATCTAACCCAAAATCCCCAAAATGAACATAACATCATCAATAATCAATTGTAACCTATCTCAATCATAAATCATCATCAATAACAGTCCTAGATCATTGTTATAACATCTATACAGCAATCAATCATCAAACAATGCATAACATCACATAAAACACCATTAACACATGTTATTTTGTATGAAAACTCATTGTTTATGAATAGGTTTTGTTTAGAAAGATATTAGGAAGGTTTTTATTCATGAAAACATGTTTGAATCAGATCTGGACGCTTGGGGTTTAATGAAAACAAATTGAAATGCTTTAAAAATGATTTAGAATGAAGAACACACCTTAGATCTTTGTGTAGAAGATGTTTGTAGGTTAGATTATAGAAAACAAGGGCAAAAACTCCTTCCCCAATGTTTAAAGTTGCTAGAGAGTGTTTTGAGGCGTTTAGGGTTTGTGAAATGGTGAAAAATGACAAAGTGTGGTATTTATACTATGTCCACATTCGCCCCTTTTACCTGGGCGAACGTACCCTCCTTCGACCCTTTCACAGGGTCGAACGTACCCTGACTTGGTTGAATGAAATTCTTTAAATTCCATATCCCAGGTTCGCCCCTTTTACAAGGGTCGAACGAGGAGTATTGTCCAGGTTCGCCCATTCGATTGGTCAAACCAGGACTCAAGTTTTTCTAGTTTTCCAATTTGTCGTGTTTAACGCATTTTAACGCACCCTAACATACGAGCATGCAACCTTAGTCTATGTTTAACATATTTAAGCATGGATGATTATCTATACATCATTTAAACACATCTAAGCATATAATCCACCATACAACAATTAGTCTACACATACACTTAATTAGTTTATGTAATTCACCAACAACGGGACTCGTATCGTGTGTGTGTGTATGACTAACCCAATGATCTCCCGAATCATTGGACCCTGGACTGGATAATACGGACTGTGTTCCGACTCTACTGACCCCGTCAAGTATGTTTAATAAACGTTTTTCGCTAAGGTAGACTTATGTGTTTATAAAATGTTGACCCAAACATGCCGGGTGTCACACCAGACAAGAGTCTCCCACCAAATACACTTTGCAACCAAACATTTGACAAAGATGTGATCTGGGTCTTCAACTCCTAACCCACATCGGACACAATACAAATCCGATAATTGCAAACCTCTGACAACGAGCTGAGATTTTGCAGCAACTCTACCCTGAGCCGCCCTCCAAACCAACGTGTTACACTGCCCATGAGTTCCAGCGAAAGACATCCACAGTTTGGTTTAGGCCCTTAGCCGCTTCAATGTCAAGCCGCACCCCTTTCACAGAGAAGTCCACCCCAAAATTATTAGCCCAAACCCACTTGCCAGCACCCCCGGATAGAGTAACCTGCATCAAATCCACGAGCCGAGTTTGGCACAAGTTAGTCACCCTACCCGGTTTCCATTTCTAGCTCCACACCTTGCTGCCTCCATAATCGATGAAGTACGAGGCAACAAACGCATCTTTCGCATCAACCATCCGGTATATCTCGAGATACGTTGTAACACCCCAACCGATGGCGGAAACATCGGGGTGCCACGTATTGATGATTGTTCAGTAGCTCATGGTGAATAATAAATTCCATTAAATGATTTAAATAAATTACATACAATTGTTCTAGAATTTGAACATCAAATTTGAATAAAACTATACACATATCTTCAAGCATCAATTCAAATCTTCAAGCAAATAGAACCTGAAACATGTTAAGTTGAAAATGTTTTGGGTCAACAAAAGTTGGTGAGAATTACATAGGTTTTTGATAATTGAATAAAAATGTTGTGCAATTCATGTGTCATGTCAATCTAGTCCATATGTGAGAACATACTAGAAATAAATCGAGTGCATAACCAACCCTGATGACTGTTATAATATGATACATACCATACGCTCATGGTCCAATTGAATATGTTATACGATAACAAACACCCACGCTACCTTTGTAGGAGGCACGTATCCGGGTGGGATTGTCAGTCCAATAGATCTATCAATGTATACCGCCGGCTTGTACGGAGTTAATGATTATGCTAGAATGGTGCTTACTCTAATCATGCTCAAGACATAATGCAACATAGAAACACATAGACACATTGATGATTGAATTGCATAAATGATGTGGTAACATGTTTCACCCCAAAAACGGTGATAAATAGAAAAGGGGCTATGTAAAACTCACCTTGGTAAAATGTTATATCTGTTGAAAATAGTGTGTTGCCCAAATGTATCAAGTATCACCCTATAATGAGGTAATAAATATGTCTAAGTCTATCAAATCTACAAATGTATAAGTTTCTAGGGCTTCGAATTGGGGATAATTGTTCGTTTGATTAATATTAAAAATATTCGCCAATTGAGAGAAATTTAGTAAATAAATAACCAAAAATCTTTTATAAGAATTTTAAGTTAATATGGTCACAATAATGTGTTTAAAGTATAAGAATAATTTTTATAAAATTATTTTCTTTAAAATAGAATATTAATTCTATTTATAACAATTTGTCAAAATTTAACTTTAATATTTAAAAATACAAAAATTTAAGGATTATTAGTTTAAAATTCATATTTCTGTTCTAAATATTCAGAAATAATTTGTATAAAATTTTGGTGCAAAAATACCAAAAATTGGATTTATTATGATTTAATTATGATTAAATCTAACAAAAATTGATTAAAAATATAAAATAATTGATTTTTCTGAATTAAAAATTATTTCAGTAAAGTTTAACTTTATAAAAAGCCAGGATAATTTTTGGAGAATTTAATAAAATTGTTTTGATATATAAATGGATTTTTATAAATATAATAGTATAAAATTGATTTAATTATTATAAATATTAAATAAATGAATTTATGAAAAATAAAAATTGTAAATAAAACTTTTATCTCAGATTAAACAAATATAATTTTTTTTTAGAATTTATAAAATAGTTTTGATATTTAAAATGAATTTATAAAATTAAAATGTAATATGTATAATTAGATGTGTTAAAAAAAACTGAAAAAAAAGAAAAAGACTCGCCACTGCCGGGACTCGAACCCGGGTGGCTCACGAGGCAACCATCAGTCACAACCACTTGGTCCAGACCAGTGGTTGTGATTATTTCTGTTTCTAATAAAATAAATACGCTATGTACAATCGAGTTTATCCCCAAATCTAATTTCAAAGCCCTAGATTCTGCAATAACTTGATTCACACATCAATGGATCAATTGATCTTAGGGCTTTTGATGTGCGAATGCCGGAGATCAAAACCCACTAAAAACATTATACTTACAGTGGTTAATCGATCTCGAATGCTCGGTCAAACTTAAAAGTCAAACTGAAATCGTTTGATCAAGAACAGCGTATAATTGTGAAAAATTGAAGGTTAAGAGAGATGAAATGGCGTGTTTCGAATGTCCAGCATTGTTCAATTTATAGTGATGATGTTTAGATCGCTTAATTGGTAAGTTTGACCAAGTTTTAATCGTGAGACGCGTTTCTAATTATAATGGAAACAATTGAATGGTAATTGATAATCATAGAGCGTGTTGATGGCCGAAAATCACGTTTCCTAAGTCAATCTATGATTAATCCCGTGTAAAAATGGAAATTGATTTGTCAAAGTTTGAAAACTATACTCTTATCTGCTGCTGCACGATCACAGGGAAGAAAAAGGGGTTTTGAAAGAGGGTTTAAATAAAGTGAATGCTGGGTAAAAATCAACTAGTGTGTGTGGAGCAGATGGGAAACACGCGTGTTTGTGTGTGGGAGGTTCCGGGTTCGATTCACAGCTGGGACAACCATTTTGTATTTTTTTTTTAACAGGGCAAGGAAGGGAAGGGTGAGGGGCTTGGGCCGGTTAACTGATGGGCCGGGATTAAACTGGGCTGGGCTGAAAACATTAAGTTTGTGATTTGTTTAGCCAAAACTTTTCTCTTATATATATTTTTTTTAACTAACAGATTATTATTATTATTATTATTATTATTATTATTATTATTATTATTATTATTATCTATGCATATATATATATATATAAGTTGTGTGGTAGGAAAAACTTAGGCACGTTATATAATGAACGATAAAATAAATATATATATATATATATATATAAAGTACGTTTAGAATTTGGGAATAATTTTGCGATGTTACATACGTCACCCTCAAAGGTTCACTATTCAGCCATAAATCTTTCCAAAAACGAACATTAACACCATCTCCCATCTTAACTGTGAGCTTATTATGAACAACAATGTTAAACCATTGTAATCGGTTAAAGTGATTAAACGTTATTGAATTTACTCATTCGCAACTACTAAGGGTGTTAATCATTCCAGGCATTTCATGTAACGCCCAGAAACCATTCGTTTCGTCTAATTACGCCATTAGGCGTGATTAGTGAAATAATAAAACGAGACTCGATCAACAAGAACTTGGGTTATATTCTATTATGAAAACAAGCTAATGAATGTTATTATCTATGTAACGAAAATAATATTAGAAGCTCGCTTGGTAAATTAAGTTTTAATAGCAAAATGAACCGAGACTAAACTGGAGGGACCATAGTTGCCTAAATGATAAACTTGGTTTTATCATTATGAAATTTAAAAGAAAAAAAACACACACACTTGGTGTGTGTCACGAAAATGATCAGGAGACAAAGTCTCCTTTGTCTACAACCCTAATCAACAAGAACAAGCCCAATCAAGGCCAAAATCAAAGGGGTTCTTCTTGCATGAGCCATAAAACAAATCACCCAAGTTTGATAAACGCAAATGTAACTTTTATTTGCCTTAATTTGATGATTTTATTCAAGCTTGAAGTGGGTGAAAATCTTGATTGGTTACAAAACGTGAGATTATTAGGTGTTAGAGGTTTCTCTAGCTTTAGGGAGCCTCAATCATACCTAAATTTCTTACGAATCACATTCTACATGTATGTTTGATTCTAGTCATATGGTTATGCTAATATGTGAAAATTGGGGTTTAACCTCTTGGTTGAAACCCTCTATGTTTAATGATTTAGTTAACTCTTAAGAGTTTTCTTAATGAGGAATTTAGGCTAAAATGTCTAAATAACATGATATGATGATTATTAGGTAGATGGGTATGTTTTGATAAACTTAAACTCATGAAAATCAAGTGAATTTAGTGGGTACACACCAAGTGTTTGATGAAATGCCTCAATAGTCTTAATTGCAAATTGAGGTGATAACTTGATTTGGGTAATTATGGAATTACCCGCATATAAAACGTGAAACACATGTTTAAAAGATGAATCACACCATACATGAAAAGTATAGCCAAATGATAACTGGGAAAACGAAATAATGGTGTGAGTAAACTCATGAGACGTGTTAGTTATTGGATATGATGACTAACTTAACTAATCTTATGAGTATAGTGAAGGTTGATCTTGTCAAGCTAGGTGCAAGCTTGGATGGAATGGATCAACGAACAAACATTTGCTTTTCTTTTCTTCTTCATCTTCTCCAAACATAACAGTTAAGAACCCTAATCTTCCCATCACCATAACTCACTCAAAACTCAACCAAATCAAGCAATTCTTGGGTCTATTTCATGTAATTTTTCGAGAGGAGTCCAAATCTTAGGTTCTTTTTACAAGATTCTGCACGCATTTCAAGATTTTGGGACATCTTGGTCACGAAATTTTTTACAAATTTGGGGGTTTTTCTTTCTTTGGTCGATTATTATCACTTGTTCAATCATTTAGTTGTGTTCTCAACATCCATGATGTATCAAAGGAAGAAATCTAAGTTCAACTTGATAGAAAGCTCATCAAATGCAGGAAAGAGGCGTTTAATACCGGAAGAATAAGCCGAGTAAGATGAAAAGGAGAGATGCATTTTTAAGAAGATTGAGTATTCAAAGAACAAGAATGATCAGGTGCATCAGATTCCTTTGTCTAGTTGTAGTATGACATTAGTAAACTTGTTTGCTATTTCGATTACATTGGGGGGAACATATATGGGTATGGTGTCATCACATTCCCAGAAAACATAACGAATCCTTCTGCACATTGAGGACAATGTTGACTTTAAGTGCGGGGAGGGAAAATTTTGAAAACTAAAATCCTTCATTTAAATTCTACACATTGAGGACAATGTTAGCCTCAAAGTGTGGGGATGGGAGAGAAAATAGCTAAAAAATTTTAAAATTTTTTGAAAATGTCCTCAAAATTGCATTTTAAAGAACACGATTAACAGGAACTTACAGGGGATGTGTGAACCATTTTGGTCCTTTGTCGTGGTTAAACTCAAGAAAGCCCACGTGATAGATGTTTGATTATAATTTTATAAAAAGAAGTATGAGTGTTTACTTGGAAGTAGGTCTCTTGATGGAGTTGATTATCCACACATATGTCACATACCCCACCTAATTCCAATTGTGAGTAATTGAGCCACCATAACATGCAACATTTCACACACTATTACATCTCTTTGCATTTTATGTTCATTTGGATTTGAGTGCGCCTATGTGATCATATGTGGTAGAATTTGCATCTTTTGATACACTTGAGACCACGGGCCAATTTTATGCACAAGAATGATTAAGGCATTGGGGTTGGCCTTTTTATATTTACACCACTTTTATATCCTTGACCCAAAACAACCTCCTTTAGTTAAACAATCTTGAGCCTAAACCTTTCTTTTGAAAGACCCGAATTAACCCATTCAACCTTTTTGTTTTTAAAACCCGAGTAATGAAAGTTCTATTCTAGGAGGTTCTTGTATTGTAAATAGTTTACAATGTTGCCGTTAAAAAAAACAGAAAAAGTTATGAAAAAGAAGAGAAACATGAAAAGCATGTAGTGTCCTTGAGAAAATAAAAGGCACAATATCGCCTTGTAGTTATTAGATTGTTTAGATTGTACATAGTTTGAGTTTAAAGTAATAAGAAATCTAACTTTCGCTACCTTAGTCACTTTCAAATTTCCCATTCCATACCCTTTCACCAAGCCCCGTTACAACTCTTTGAAAAGACCTTCTGACTTGTGTAATGACTTTGTGCAATTTGGTGGAGGGTGATTGAGATGCAAACTTATGCTAACATGGGTCACATTTGGCTAAGAGTGTTCACATACATATATACTAGTACATTAATACTAGTCAATTTGAAACGAGTTGATAGAAAATTAGGAGGGATGTGTGTGCTGGAACATTGACTATTGAAGGAGATCTAATTTTGGGGAAACACTTATTTTGAGCATAAAAATCCTAAGTATATCATGACATTCTAAAGCGTGTGGATAGAATGAGTTGGGTATGACTTAGGACCTTAACTTGCAATGTTTAAGGATGGTAAGCTACCTCATGTTTGATGAATGTGAAAGTGTGAATTGAATTTGCTTGAGGACAAGCAAAAGATAAGTGTGGGGATGTGATGTGTGGTTGAAAACCCTGCCTCTATCGAATCTAAAATGGTGCTTTTACATGATTATTTGAAACGGAATATAGCACTTTGATTTGATTTGATGTTTCAGGTTAAAAGCGCTTATTGAGTGAAGTTTACACAATGCTAGAGCAAAAGATTGGAGTTGAGAAGCATTGGGAGAAAGAAGGCCATGAGAAATACAATGAAGGTTTTGGCTGTCTCTGACGGCGAACATACTGTCTCTGACGGCAATCTCACCATCTCTGACGGTGTCATATGACAAGACTTGGTCAACATGGAATTTAAGGAAGAATTTAATTGTCTTGATGGAGGGTGGACCAGATTTTCATAGGAGGCTAAAAAAGGAAGGTTTTGGGTAAAAATTATCATGTTTCATTTTTATTCCTTATCACTTTTCAATAATCAAGAATCATCCTACATCCATCTTTCCACTACCTTTTTGAAGAAGAAATGTTGAAGATTCAAGAACACAAATCAATGAAGAACATCATGGCCATGTTAGGCTAAATCTTTTGCATCATGCTTAGGAAGTAAACAATTGAAGTTCTAGGGTTGAACATTTGGGTATTTCTTTAAACTTTTGATTGTGTGATTGTGTGTTTGAACTATCGTGTTAGATTGTGATTAATCTTATGTTGGAGTCATTTTAGTTAATTGATCTTGTGCCAATTTCTAATGTCATGAACATTGTTTCTTGCTCTAACACAAACATAGGGTTGTATGTTCTAGGAAATGAAGTGTAGTTTAGTCCATTGTTGAATGTCGATGAAACTTGACACCTAAGCCTATTGAAGCATCACCCCGTTAACACCATTTGCACTACATATGTTTGACCAATTTGTGAAAACCTTAGACTTCAGTTGTTGAAACCTAGGTGTGATCTTTTTAGTTAAATTGTTTACAATCCTTATTACCTTTTTACTCTTACAATCTAAGATTAAGTTTTTAGTATAACAAACAAAATCCTTTCAATCAAATTCTTAAATGAACCAAATACAATCTTCATAAGTTTTCTAGCAATCTTCATAAGTAACACCTTTTGATCAACTAAATAATATCCACTAACCACACGCTCCTTGGATTGATACCCTACTTATCCTATCTACCTAGGTTATTTAGGTTATGTATGAACCGTGACGCCCGGCTCATCAAAGGGTCAAGCGGATATGAGCCTAAAGTGCAAGTAAACGGGAATGAATACAAGTAAGTTTTACTTACACTAGTAGTCTATAACATGGCTTAAGTGTCGTATATATTGGTGTAAACCCCGTGGGGTGAAATGTATTAAATGAGTTGCCTCACATGAACTCATAACAAACAAGGTTTATGACATATATTTGAAACAATGAGTTGTGGCCGAATGGTGAAATACATCAAACGGGTCAATCAATAATGAGATGTGGAAAATGATGTTTTAATCCAAATGGAATCAATTGAATGAAATTGTTAAGCATGATGTTAAATGGGTCAAGTTGTATCACTTGAACCATATGTAAAAACTTGTGTAATATAGTATCTTGAACTATGGGTCTAAACGGGTCAAATGGTGAAGTCCTCATCATTTGAGTCCAACACTTGATGTTTGTATTCCAAGCATTAAGATTTATGAGGTTAAACGGATCAAATGGCAAGGTATTACCATTTGAGTTCTGAGAAAATAACGTGTCTAGTTAGAAAGCACGCAGGTAAATGCACTTGCGCATACACGCTTGATGCTAAGAATCATGGATGCTAAGCACAAGTTATGGATATGGTCAAGTCCACCCGGTAAGTATGTAGCTAATTAAATGCCTTCGGGCAAGGCAACAAGAGTACTAAACTACCCACATGAAGCGGGGGGGGGGGGGGTGCAAATCAAGTAAGTTATTTCCCTAACTATTGTAACATCGCGTGATTTTAACTTTTACATTTATTTTAAATTCTTTACTTAACAAATTCCAAGTTCGCCTTTATTCGCTTCTTTTATGATACTCTTACCAATTCGTGACAAGTCGTCATTATAATCTATACATATAATAAACCAAAGCCATTTTAATGACATGGCATTTAAAGAGGGTATTCTCTTTATTGAGTGTGCCATGTGTCATCCCATGTGGCAAGACCTTTATTTTAGGAAAATAATAATTTAAAATTTAAAAACAAAATTAGATTTTTATATCTAATGTTTCCTCCCATAACTTTTAAACATTATCTTTTATACACGAGATTTTTTAAAGAAAAAGATTACACCAAATTAACGAGCGTTTTATTATCTTTCCAACGAGTACCATAGTGCTATATAAAAAACGGAGAAAAAAACGACTATTTTTTGTAACCCGATAGGTATTGTGTCAGGTTTGGAATTAGTTTAAAAAAAAATTGCGGGTTTGGGTCGGGCCTGAGATTAGGTGATACCCGACCCAATTACCTTTTTTTATATTAGAATATGATAACTTATGGCAGAGATTTGTTTAAAATAATAATAATAATAATATTCATTAATCATATATTGGCAAGTCATTAATTATGTTGTCATATTAGATATTTTATTATGTCATATTAGATATTTCAACCCGGGACGCTCTCCAACAGGTAATTACTATGTTTTCTTTTTCTACCATATTCTGAAATAGTTCAAATCTTATTGTATGCAGTTAAAGACCTTTGACTGAATGTATTGGTGCTAAACAATCTATGTCCCCTTAAATGCTTGGGATCTTAATATTCTGTTTTAAGCGTTGATGTTGTAAGGTGAAATGGATCTTTTGGTATTTTTTTGTTAAAGTATCTAATGTAAGTAGTTACATAGATGCCATTTTTATAGTTTAGATACTTTTAATTTTATTCACTTTACTTAGATTTCTCAACCCGGGACGCTCCCGGGGTATAAGCTAGTTTTATCCTATTTAATTTAGGCGTTATAACTAGAAACTCATTTAGTTAAGATCTTAACATATACCCATTTTTTTAAAGTAAAACATATATATACTTTTCTAATACTTTTAGATTTAAAAATAAAAAAAAGAAAGAAAAGTAAACGTGATTCTTGACTTTGGAGAAAACCACCACAACAACATAATATGTTGTGTCGTTACTTTTTTTTTCTTTGTTGGACTCGAGAGGACAAACAGTAGCTTAAACAATATGAACCATCACCACTATAATTAAACTTAACCTTCACCTAAACTCCTCTCAACCACCCTAATAACTCCATTTAATACCCAACCACCTTAACCCACTTATAAATACTGCCTTCCCTACACTCTCTAATTTTCTATTCATTCTAAATCACTCTCTAAACCTCCCAAATCTTCAAGTTTCAAGCCAAACTTTCTGCATTGCATCAGTAAGTTTTTTTGGCTTAAAACTTCAACTTTCATTCTATTTTTCTTCTTCTTTTCTTCTTAAAATCCCTTGGGGAAACCTCTAGAACATATCCCTTGCTTCTCCATAGAAGTATATAATGGATAGAGCACCAAAAAGAGGCCTCAAAGGTGATTAGTTTCTATGATTCTTTTATGTCCTAGGATCTTTGTTGCAAAGGAACCAACCAAGTCCACCAACAATCCAATGTTGGATGGATTTGTGTGACACCCGGCAAATTCAAGTTAACAACGTTGTCTAAACTAAAGTCTACCTTAGCGAGTCACGCGTATATTATACTTAACTGGGTTAGTTAAGTCGTGTTATGGTTCGGGAACTGTTAGTTTAGTATAGAGGACCATTGGATGTCAGTCTAGAGGCTCATTAAATGTCAGTCCTTAACCAAGTGTACAAGTGGTGACGATTCGTAGAATCGTCAGAGCATAGGGAACATACAAGTCTCGAGTCCCGGGAATTGGTGAACGAGTGTGAATATGTTTGTTTGCAAGTGTTATGTGTTTACAATCATTATGTGACTTGTCGGTATGTGAAAATGTGTTAACATATGTTAAAACGGGGTTTAACGCGCAAAATACACGGAACCAACCCCTATAGGCGATTAGGGGAGGCTAATCGCCTATAGGGGATGCGATTGGGCCTCATTATAGGCGATTGGTATGCTAATCGCATGCCTGAGGGGGCGATTAGGCCCTAATCGCATGAATGTCAGGCGATTAGGAGCCCTAATCGCATGTATCTGCTGCATAATCGCCTGATACGTACTGGACGACTAAAAACGACTATAAAATCTAGAACTTCGACGAGATCTCAAGGGGGTTCAGGTTAAACCTGAGGATTTTGTCCTATAAATCTAATGGTGGATCAGGATTGCAGCAGACAATTAAGAGTAGTCACATGTGGGTTTAGGGTTATAAGGTATAGGATAAGGATAGGATTAGGAAAGCAATTAGGGTTACAAGTAGGAGAAGCAAGTACTGTTTTAGTCCCTAAGGTTATAGTCTAGATTATTTCTAATAACCTAATTCCCTATAACCAAGGCTCTGATACCAATCTGTAACACCCCAACCGATGGCGGAAACATCGGGGTGCCACGTATTGATGATTGTTTTCAGTAGCACATGGTATAATATAAATTTTAAATAATTTATTCAAACATAATATCCAAAATGTGAAATAATGTCTAAGAATTCAAATACATAATATCAAATAGCAACTTCAATAACTTCAAATAAAACTTCAAGTAAAATCCTCATGCTAACTCAAGCCTCAGCTTCATTGTTACCTGAAACATGTTAATTTTGAAAGTATTTTGGGTCAACATAAGTTGGTGAGAATTACATAGGTTTTTTTGATGATAAAATGAATAAAATGTTGTGCAATTCATGTGTCATGTTAATCTAGCCCATATGTGAGAACATATTAGAAATAAATCGAGTGCATAATCAACCCTGTTGACTGTTATAAAATGATACATACCATACACTTATGGTCCCAATGAATATGTTATGCGATAACAAACACCCACGTAACCTTTGTAGGAGGCACGTATCCGGGTGGGATTGTCAGTCCAATAGATCTATCAATGTATACCGTCGGCTGATCAATGTTAATGATTATGCTAGAATGGTGCTTACTCTAATCATGCTCAAGACATAATGCAACATAGAAAACACATAGACACATTGATGATTGAATTGCAATGAAAATGTTATAACATGTTTCACCCCAAAAATGGTGATAAATAAAAGGGGCTATGTAAAACTCACCTTAGCAAATGTTAACTTGTTGAAAAGATGTAATAATTGTGTTGCCCAAAATGATTCCAAATATCACCCTATAATAAGGTAATATGTAATAAGTCTAAGTCTAATTAACTTATATGTGTATCCTAGGGTTTCGATTTGGGGATAATCAATTGTCGGATTTTAAATTAAAATGTTAATTAATAAAGGAAAATCTAATAATTAATGGAAGAAAGTCTTTTTATAAAATTTGGATTTTGAATGTACACATTAAAGTGTTTGAAGCATAAAAATAATTTTTATAAAATTATTTTATTTAAAATAGATTTTTAAATCTATTTATTTATAAATAGCCAATATTTAACTTTAATATCCAAAAATACTAAAATTAAAGAATTTCTATTTTAAAAATCATATTTCTGTTCTAAATAATTAAAAATAATTTGTATAAAATTTTGGTGCAAAAATGATGAAAATTGGATTTAATATGATTTAATTATGATTAAATCTAACAAAAATTGATTAAAAATATAAAATAAATGATTTTACTGAATTAAAAATTATTTCAGTAAAGTTTAACTTTATAAAAAGTTAGGATAATTTTTGGGGAATTTAATAAAACTGTTTTGATATATAAATGGATTTTTATAAATATAATAGTATAAAAATGATTTAATTATTATAAATATTAAATAAATGAATTTCTGAAAAATAAAAATTGTAAATAAAACTTTTATTACAGATTAAACAAATATAATTTTTTTAGAATTTATAAAATAGTTTTGATATTTTAAAATGAATTTAAAAGATTAAAAGGATTTAATATATATATATATATATATATATATGTTTGTTTGTAAAAGAAAAGAAAAGAACAAAAAGCAAGGTCAGAGCCGGGACTCGAACCCGGTTCCCCTCGGAATCAAACCCAGGTCACAACCACTTGGCCTAGGCCGGTGGTTGTGATATTTCTTGTTTAAAAATAAATAAATATACACGCGAATTCCAGATTTATCCCCAAATAATACGTATGAACCCTAGAAATTGCAATCAGATGATTTAGACAACATGAGCCCGATTAAAGATGGGGCTTTTGTTGCCTGATTGCCGATGAATAAACCCCACAAAAAAACGAGGACTCACAGTGTTGTATTGAGTACGATTGCCGGGTCAAAGCAATAGTCAAACTACGAGCAAAACAAATATATTCAGAGTGATTTAGAGAGGATTGAAGGTTGAGAGAGAGTTGTGAGCGAGTAAACAAGGTTCGCAGACCATCAATTTATACTGAGGGTTGATGATTAAGGTTAATTGGAAAGTTGACCTCGTTTAATAATATGCGTGTATAATTGATTCAATTAGTCAACGATTGACGTGTAATAGACGTGTATTCGTGTTGTACAAGGCCGGTGATTACACGAATTTACCAAAAATAGATCAATTACACGTTAATTTGATGGATTGATCAACAAGGTAACCCACAGTTGACTTTCCTTGTCAACTGTGAAGGTTTATAATGTGTGTATTTAATTATAACGCGTCTGGGTTTATAACAAAGAAATGGCTAGCCCAGTTGGTTGTGCTCGTGTGTTTGATCAACCCGGCCTTTGGCGCGGGTTCGATTCCCGGCCAAGGCTTTTATTTTTTGATATAATTATACAACTACACACATATATATTATATTATATATAGTATTAGGGTTCCACAATCGCGACAAAATAAATTAATTGCAACGTATAAAATGAAAACTTGACGTTTTTATTAAATGTGAACGTGTAACGTACAAGTATTAAATGCGTAATGTTACAGTCTCCCCTACTTTTAGGAACTTCGTCCCGAAGTTGGAGTTGGAGAGTCTGGTGGGAAAAGATGTGGATACTTCGACTTCATCTGGTCTTTACGTTCCCAAGTGAACTCTGGGCCTCGTTTAGATTCCCAACGAACCTTAACGATCGGAATACGACTGCGCCTGAGTTTCTTGACTCCAGTGTCAACAATCTCGACGGGTTTCTCGATAATGTGCATGCTTTCATCGATTTGCACATCCTCAAGAGGAACATGAAGGTTCTCATCTGCTAAGCATTTCTTGAGATTCGAAACATGGAAGGTCGGATGAACATTGCTTAGCTCAGGTGGAAGATCAAGCTTGTAAGCCACTTTTCCAACTCTGTCAAGAATTTTGAAGGGGCCTACGTAACGAGGAGCTAGTTTTCCCTTTCTACCGAAACGAATAACTCCTTTCCAAGGGGATACCTTAAGTAGCACAAGGTCCCCAACTTGAAATTCCAAGGGTTTACGACGTTTATCAGCATAACTCTTTTGGCGACTTCTAGCCTTGAGAAGATTATCCTGAATAAGCTGGATTTTGTCTGTGGTTTCCTGGATTAGTTCGGGTCCCGTAATACGAGCTTCACCAACCTCAGTCCAACAGACAGGTGAACGACATTTCCGACCATAGAGTGCCTCAAAAGGAGCCATGTTAATGCTGGCGTGATAACTGTTGTTGTATGAAAACTCAACCAAAGGAAGATGAGAATCCCATGCGCCACCAAAATCGATGACACATGCCCTGAGCATGTCCTCAAGTGTCTGGATGGTTCGTTCAGTCTGACCATCCGTTTGAGGGTGATAAGCAGTGCTCAGGTTCAACTTGGTACCCAAAGCATCTTGTAGAGATCCCCAAAAGTGAGAGGTGAAACGACCATCGCGATCAGAGATAATGTCCAAAGGTATACCGTGACGACATACGATTTCACTTACGTACATCTTTGCCAACTTTTCCACAGAATACTTCTCGCGAATAGGTAGAAAGTGAGCTGATTTGGTCAAACGATCGACGATTACCCAAATACTGTCAAAACCTTTGGGTGTGCGAGGAAGTTTGGTGATGAAATCCATAGCTATGCTCTCCCATTTCCAGACAGGAATCTCTGGTTGTTCAAGCATACCAGATGGTCGTTGATGTTCAGCCTTAACCTTGGAACAAGTGAGGCATTTTGCAACGAAAAGAGCAATGTCTTTCTTCATACCAGGCCACCAATAAGAATAACGAAGATCTTGGTACATCTTGTCAGCTCCAGGGTGAATAGAGTAACGAGACTTATGAGCCTCGTTCATGAGAAAAGTACGAAGATCATCACGGTCGGGAATCCACAGTCGGTTAAGGAAATAAAGGAGACCATCGGGTTTGGTTTCAAGTTGAGTTTCAGCACCACAAGACATTTCATCGTACATGTTACCTTGGGTGACTGATGTGTGTTGAGCCTGGAGAATGCGATCTTGAAGATCAGTACGAACTCTCGCACATTGGAGTTTGACACGCTCTTTACGACTAAGTGCGTCAGCCACAACATTCGCTTTGCCAGGATGGTAGCGAATTTCGCAATCATAGTCGTTAAGTAATTCAACCCAACGTCGTTGCCTCATGTTAAGATTCTTTTGATCGAAGACATGTTGGAGACTTTTGTGGTCCGTGAACACCACACATTTGGTCCCATACAGATAATGTCTCCAAATCTTGAGTGCAAAGACAACAGCACCCAATTCAAGATCATGGGTGGTATAGTTTTTCTCGTGAGTCTTGAGTTGTCGAGACGCATAAGCAATAACCTTTCCTCGTTGCATGAGAACACAACCAAGACCTTGGTTCGATGCATCACAGTAGACCACGAAATCATCATTACCGTCAGGTAGAGACAAGACAGGAGCTTCACAGAGTTTCAGCTTAAGAGTTTCAAATGCTTCCTCTTGCTTAGGTCCCCACTCATAGGGTTTACCCTTGTGAGTTAAGGTAGTGAGAGGAACAGCGATCTTGGAGAAATTGGCGATGAATCGACGATAATAACCAGCCAACCCAAGAAAAGAATGGACTTCCGTTGGAGTGGTAGGAACACTCCAATTCTTCACAGCTTCGATCTTTGCAGGATCAACATGAATTCCGTTCATATCAATGACATGTCCCAAAAATTGAACTTCCTTAAGCCAAAATTCACATTTTGAGAACTTGGCGTACAGTTGTTCTTTCTTTAGGAGACTCAAGATAGAGTGAAGATGTTGCTCGTGATCGGATTTTGACTTAGAGTAAATCAAAATATCATCGATGAAAACGATCACGAATTTGTCGAGATAGGGTCTACAAACCCGATTCATCAGATCCATAAATACTGCGGGAGCATTGGTCAACCCAAAAGGCATAACCATGAATTCATAGTGACCGTAGCGAGTGCGAAAAGCTGTCTTGGGAATATCTTCATCGTGGACTCTAAGCTGATGATAACCAGAACGGAGATCAATCTTCGAGAAATGCGTTGCTCCTTGAAGTTGATCGAAGAGATCGTCAATCCTATGAAGCGGATAACGATTCTTGATGGTGAGTTTGTTGAGTTCACGGTAGTCAATACACATCCGAAGAGAACCATCCTTCTTTTTAACGAATAAGACAGGGGCTCCCCATGGAGAAGAACTAGGGCGAATGAACCCTTTATCAGAAAGTTCCTGTAATTGACTAGCAAGTTCTTGCATCTCAGAGGGTGCAAGACGATAAGGAGCTTTAGCGATAGGATTAGCACCAGGAACAAGATCAATACGAAACTCCACTTGTCGAGCAGGAGGCAAACCAGGTAAATCCTCTGGAAAGACTTCAGGATAGTCTCGAATAATAGGAATGTCTTGGATACTTTTGCCTTTGTCCTTCTTCTCTATCACATTAGCTAAGAAGGCTGTATACCCCTTTCGTAAGTACTTTTGGGCAGTAGTACAAGACATAAGCTTAAGCTCACCACAGGGTTTCTCACCATAAATCTTCAAAATCTCACCAGATTCGAGAGGAATGCGTATGACTTTCTCGAAGCACAGAATTTCGGCACGATGAGTTGACAACCAGTCCATGCCTACTATAACATCAAAACTACCAAGATGCATGGGAATGAGATCGATAGGGAAGGTATGATCATCGAGATTCAACAAGCAGTTACGAATAATAGAACCGATCGAAATAGACTTCCCGTTAGCTACCTCTACCACGAAAGGGTCTTCTAGATTAGTGTGGGGTAAGTTAAGTAAAGGTTCAAACTTCAGTGACACGAATGACTTATCAGCTCCTGAATCAAATAATATGGATGCATAGTGGTTATTAATGAGAAACGTACCATTCACCACTTCGTTGTTGTCGCGAGCCTGGTTAGCGTTGAGATTGTAGGCGCGACCTCGAGCACCTTGGTTCTGGTTGCGGTTCTGGTTTTGGTTTTGGTTCTGATTTTGGTTTTGGTTACGGTTACGATTAGGGCAGTTGTTGATGTAGTGATTAGGGTTACCACACTCGTAGCATTGACCACGAGTAGGCCTGTTGTTTTGTTGGTTGGGAGCTGGGTTGTTGTTGTCTTGGGCAGCAGGAGATCGACAGACGTTCACCAGGTGACCATATCTTTGACACTTAGTACAAAATCGACATGGCACCTGTGTGGGATGGTGGTACTTGCAAGTGTTGCACAAAGGGTGAGGTCCGGTGTATGGTTTCTTGGCTGGGTTTTGGGCAGCAGGTGGAGTAGCAGCAATCATATAGTTTCTAGCCTTGCGCTTTTTGTTGCTTGAGGTCTCAGGTTTGACTTCAATTGCAGGCTGCGGAGTGTCTTTGGCAACAGTCTTCTTAGTGCCCTTGCGAACGAGAGTACCGTTCTTCACATGATTATCAGTAAGAGTGGCCGCTAGACGTTTGGCCTCTTCCAGAGTTGCAGGATTTCTACCCCAAACGGTGTCCTGGATTTGCATGGGCAGACCACCGATGTACTTCTCGATGGCTACCGGCAGAGGAGTAACCTTGTGAGGCAACAATAAGCTAAGCTCATGAAAGCGGGTGTTGTAGGCAAGGTTTTCCCCACTATCTTGAGCTAAGGTGTGGAACTCATCCTCAAGCTTTTTAACTTCATTGCGAGGACAGAACTCCTCTTTCATGATCTCTTTGACTTGGTCCCATGTCATAGCAAGAGCAACCTCGGCCCCACGAGTACGCTTTTCTTCATTCCACCATGTGAGTGCTCGTTTATGGAGAACACTCATGGCGTAACGAACCTTGAAATTGTTGGGGCACTCACTGTTGATGAAGGTATTTTCAATACCCTCAAACCATTGGAGAAGTCCAGTAGCTCCTTCTTCACCGCTGAACTTTGGAGGGTTACAAGAGTTGAAATGCTTAAGGGTGCAAGCTTGTGGTCCATTACCATTGCCATTGCCATTCCCGTTCCCGTTGTGACCATTCCCGTTGCCGTTCAATTGGATGACCTGAGCAAGTAAATTGGGAACCAGAGTTGCGATTTGCTGCGCCATTTGTTGAGAAATGATCGCAGCCAGTTGAGCATCGACCCCATTGTTGTTGTGGTTATGGTTATCACCACCTTCTTCGTGGTTCTCACCATTGTTGTTGCGAGTGCTGCGACGAGGAGGCATGATCTGTAATAGACACAATGAAATGAATGAGAGTTTATATAAGGAATGTAATCATTTATTCATTAATTAAAACGAATAAATGAAAACGTTGACTTATCAAAGATTCTAAATTCTAATAACATATGAAGACATGCTTTAGCCTATAAGTGAACACTCATCCCGAGAATTCCCAGGTAGGCATCCGGGTCCCTCGTCTGATTGGGATATATGCGCAATGCCAGCCTAGACAGAAGACTCAGAATACAGGCGTTCACCCTTCCAGATTGCACGTGTTCGTTATTAAAATCTAGAACTTCGACGAGATCTCAAGGGGGTTCAGGTTAAACCTGAGGATTTTGTCCTATAAATCTAATGGTGGATCAGGATTGCAGCAGACAATTAAGAGTAGTCACATGTGGGTTTAGGGTTATAAGGTATAGGATAAGGATAGGATTAGGAAAGCAATTAGGGTTACAAGTAGGAGAAGCAAGTACTGTTTTAGTCCCTAAGGTTATAGTCTAGATTATTTCTAATAACCTAATTCCCTATAACCAAGGCTCTGATACCAATCTGTAACACCCCAACCGATGGCGGAAACATCGGGGTGCCACGTATTGATGATTGTTTTCAGTAGCACATGGTATAATATAAATTTTAAATAATTTATTCAAACATAATATCCAAAATGTGAAATAATGTCTAAGAATTCAAATACATAATATCAAATAGCAACTTCAATAACTTCAAATAAAACTTCAAGTAAAATCCTCATGCTAACTCAAGCCTCAGCTTCATTGTTACCTGAAACATGTTAATTTTGAAAGTATTTTGGGTCAACATAAGTTGGTGAGAATTACATAGGTTTTTTTGATGATAAAATGAATAAAATGTTGTGCAATTCATGTGTCATGTTAATCTAGCCCATATGTGAGAACATATTAGAAATAAATCGAGTGCATAATCAACCCTGTTGACTGTTATAAAATGATACATACCATACACTTATGGTCCCAATGAATATGTTATGCGATAACAAACACCCACGTAACCTTTGTAGGAGGCACGTATCCGGGTGGGATTGTCAGTCCAATAGATCTATCAATGTATACCGTCGGCTGATCAATGTTAATGATTATGCTAGAATGGTGCTTACTCTAATCAAGCTCAAGACATAATGCAACATAGAAAACACATAGACACATTGATGATTGAATTGCAATGAAAATGTTATAACATGTTTCACCCCAAAAATGGTGATAAATAAAAGGGGCTATGTAAAACTCACCTTAGCAAATGTTAACTTGTTGAAAAGATGTAATAATTGTGTTGCCCAAAATGATTCCAAATATCACCCTATAATAAGGTAATATGTAATAAGTCTAAGTCTAATTAACTTATATGTGTATCCTAGGGTTTCGATTTGGGGATAATCAATTGTCGGATTTTAAATTAAAATGTTAATTAATAAAGAAAAATCTAATAATTAATGGAAGAAAGTCTTTTTATAAAATTTGGATTTTGAATGTACACATTAAAGTGTTTGAAGCATAAAAATAATTTTTATAAAATTATTTTATTTAAAATAGATTTTTAAATCTATTTATTTATAAATAGCCAATATTTAACTTTAATATCCAAAAATACTAAAATTAAAGAATTTCTATTTTAAAAATCATATTTCTGTTCTAAATAATTAAAAATAATTTGTATAAAATTTTGGTGCAAAAATGATGAAAATTGGATTTAATATGATTTAATTATGATTAAATCTAACAAAAATTGATTAAAAATATAAAATAAATGATTTTACTGAATTAAAAATTATTTCAGTAAAGTTTAACTTTATAAAAAGTTAGGATAATTTTTGGGGAATTTAATAAAACTGTTTTGATATATAAATGGATTTTTATAAATATAATAGTATAAAAATGATTTAATTATTATAAATATTAAATAAATGAATTTCTGAAAAATAAAAATTGTAAATAAAACTTTTATTACAGATTAAACAAATATAATTTTTTTAGAATTTATAAAATAGTTTTGATATTTTAAAATGAATTTAAAAGATTAAAAGGATTTAATATATATATATATATATATATATATATATATATATATATATATGTTTGTTTGTAAAAGAAAAGAAAAGAACAAAAGGCAAGGTCAGAGCCGGGACTCGAACCCGGTTCCCCTCGGAATCAAACCCAGGTCACAACCACTTGGCCTAGGCCGGTGGTTGTGATATTTCTTGTTTAAAAATAAATAAATATACACGCGAATTCCAGATTTATCCCCAAATAATACGTATGAACCCTAGAAATTGCAATCAGATGATTTAGACAACATGAGCCCGATTAAAGATGGGGCTTTTGTTGCCTGATTGCCGATGAATAAACCCCACAAAAAAACGAGGACTCACAGTGTTGTATTGAGTACGATTGCCGGGTCAAAGCAATAGTCAAACTACGAGCAAAACAAATATATTCAGAGTGATTTAGAGAGGATTGAAGGTTGAGAGAGAGTTGTGAGCGAGTAAACAAGGTTCGCAGACCATCAATTTATACTGAGGGTTGATGATTAAGGTTAATTGGAAAGTTGACCTCGTTTAATAATATGCGTGTATAATTGATTCAATTAGTCAACGATTGACGTGTAATAGACGTGTATTCGTGTTGTACAAGGCCGGTGATTACACGAATTTACCAAAAATAGATCAATTACACGTTAATTTGATGGATTGATCAACAAGGTAACCCACAGTTGACTTTCCTTGTCAACTGTGAAGGTTTATAATGTGTGTATTTAATTATAACGCGTCTGGGTTTATAACAAAGAAATGGCTAGCCCAGTTGGTTGTGCTCGTGTGTTTGATCAACCCGGCCTTTGGCGCGGGTTCGATTCCCGGCCAAGGCTTTTATTTTTTGATATAATTATACAACTACACACATATATATTATATTATATATAGTATTAGGGTTCCACAATCGCGACAAAATAAATTAATTGCAACGTATAAAATGAAAACTTGACGTTTTTATTAAATGTGAACGTGTAACGTACAAGTATTAAATGCGTAATGTTACATAAACCGCCCCAACACACACACAACCTCTGGAACACGATTTTGGATCAAAACACAAGATTTCAAGCCTATTACATCAATCAATCACAAATCTAAGGTGTGGTTTTCATTCATGCAACCTTTATTAACGTTTTTATTGAATCCCTAATGGTCCAGACCTGTTTTAAAACAAATAAGTCTTCTGAAAATCGTTAATAAGCATTGTTAATCGGATTCTAACTATCATGCATGTTGTATGTGTGTTTATGATTAAAAGATAGGGTTTTTATGATTCAAGAAGGATGATTAACATGTTATTAAGGTAGTTACAGATTGATGATGATGGCATGATGATGAAATCTGAGTTATTGTTAATTAGGGTTACGGTTTTGCATGTTAATGTGGTGTTTCATGCTATGTGTATTGTTGTTGGAATACATGATTGCATTAAGGGCTGATAGATCGAGGTTAAACGAAGGATTTTGATGGAAATATGTTTGATATAGTTGTTTGGTTGATATTTGATGTTTACACACGTTCTGGGATTGATTTGGAGTGTTAAACGCGCGAAAAACCGGAACAGCAATGCTGTAGGCGATTAGCAACCCTAATCGCCTATGCTATAGGCGATTAGGAGGCTAATCGCCTGATATGACACCCTAATCGCCTATAGTATAGGCAATTGGGGGCTAATTGCCTTCGTTGCATGCAATTGTGATCCTAATTGCTAGTTAAGTCCTGAAATGCATGTCTTATGACCTAATCGCCTATAGACTCATGATTTGCATGTCTTATGACCCTAATTGCCTATAGTATAGGCAATTAGCATTCCTAAATGCCTGTTGACTTTCATAATCGCTAGTTGACTTTTCCCAATCGCCTGTACTGCTGCTGTAAGTATATTTTGACATTTCGGGACCCGATTTGACACCTAGGAACATGCTAGGAACCCCGTAACATATCTAATAACTTGGTAACATGTGTTCGGACTTATTTATGTGATACTTGAACTACGTGCTATAACTTGTTGGACTTTAACGTATGTTAAGTGTGTATTGCATGATTGTATGTTTGTGAGTACAAGTATAACACGGGGAGTCTCGGGTCACCAATGGGATGTCGAGTCTTGTACTTTGGGTTAATTTAACAGTCACGGTGTTTTCAAACGAACTTGGTTATGGTCTGGACATCTAGGGACTAACTAACCTACGGGTTATTAGTCTAAGTACTTGTAACTGTCATATGTTAGGTCGCCGCTTTACGGGGATAGCATAGCTTGCTGATCTTATTTGTATTTCGAAGTAACGCAACCTAAGGTGAGTTTACGGCCCCTCTTTTAACTGGTTTCACTTTTTGGGGGAGAAAACATGTGTTAAACTTATGTTTTGGTAACAACTGTCATACTATGGGTTTCTATGGTTTACTATACGATCTTTGGAAGTCCCGGGGGAAACCATGAATGTGCGGGTTGGCACAACGGGGAAATGTGAATATATCTATTGGGAATGACCAACCCCGCTCGTCGGCTTGGAGGGCCGGGCGAGTGCATATTGTCTCAAACAGGAACAGGTTTACTATTCGGGCACAACATCTGGTTTGCGAGTTAGTAATGGTTTTCCAATCGTAGATGTAATACAACATACGCCTAGCTAGCGTACTTTGGTTTGCAAATTGATATAGTATGGACAGGTTGAACTTGATACTTTGATTACAAAACCTGTAAACTCACCAGCATTTTTGTGATGACGTAAACTCTTACATGTTTTCTCAGGTCGCTAAGGTAGCACTATGGAACTAGGGCGCACGCGTCTGCACGGCGTCTAGTTAGGATTGCATGGTTTTCAAACATTAAATAATTTGGTTTACTTTTGGATTATGTTTTGAGAATAAGCTTCCGCTGTAACTGGAGATTTAAACTACGTTTTCGAAATTGCATATGTTAATTTAGACTTGTTTATTGTGATCGTTGGTTTGGATCCTGGTTTGTCATGCGCCTCGCGGTAAAACTCCGCAAGTGGATTTTGAGGGTGTGACAATTTGTGCTATGGTAATGGTTGACAAAGGAAAGCCAAGGCTCATCCAAACAAGTCACCATACTTTACTTAAACCTCCTAGTTATACTATGTATTATTATAAACTTAATTTCAATCTTCTATCTTATTAATAATCTTTGGAAGGTTTGTGGTTACACCCTACCTTACCAACTCTCTTGACCCTTCTTGTGCTACGGATTTATCCATACTAGAAATGGGAAATCCTGTGTCCAAAACCCACGTTTACCTTATAAGCGAAGTGGTTATGACATGAACATATCAATCGGATTCACATTCCTAACTTTATACTATCTGAATCATCTATGATGATTTTGTGCTTGGTCTAACTCATTCTCATGACCATCCGGATTGCCTAAAAGGCGATTTGTGTTTTGGTTTGCCTAAAAGGCTTGCATGATTCTCTTGAACCTATAATCTAAACTCGAACCTAAGACTCTAATTCTTAATTCTAGTTAATCGGAGCTAACGCTTAATCTTCCAAGACATTCTTTTGGAACCTTATCAAGACGCACCCTAAGGTGAGTTCATACTTGTCCCCCCCCTTTTTTAATCTTTTGGGGCTCAACATGTATCACTATCAAAACTTAAATGATTTCATACTCTTAACTAACATGCTCAATCTATTAAACATACTTATATGCTATTTGCCGTGCTTATGATTCTTGATACTTAAACATAATTCATTAACTATTATTAGCCCACTTAACATGTATAGCGCTATAGGAGTAGCACCCCGCCCCCTTTATGGGTCATTGTTAAGAATTAAACGGCCTAGCATGAATATGTTAGGTATACGCAGTGGTACTCGCGGGTTTGAGTTATGTCTTTTGTATGGTTTGTATGTGCAATGCTATAGTATGATGATTCGAGTAAACCATTCTAAATACTATGTATGTAAACCAAAACTAGTATGCTCACCAATGCTTTATGTGTTGACGGATATTTTTATACATGTTGCAGGAATTATTTGATGCAATGATTCAAGAAACTCATTAGGATTGGACTTAGAAACGCACCACTTAAATCTTTAAATTCACGAATGTTGTATCTCTTTTGAACAATTTGTACTCCTTGTTTTAGTTATATGAAATGAAATTTTTTAAATTATATTATCACAATCATAGTATCATGAAGTCTTTGAACAATCTCTCCCAAGTCTCGCCCCGATGTATTCCGCCATCGGTTGGGGTGTGACAACTATGTCTAATGCGCGCAAACGCGCTTAGAATCTACTAAACAAGTGAAAACTTGAGAAAAGATGAAACTCTAAGTCTGGAAGGACTTAGAGGTTTTTAAACAAGCCATTGAGTCAAAAACATTGGATTTGAAACAAGAAGTTTCGCCACGAATGGCTAAATCGAAAGATTTGGCCATGAGGGGCATTTTAGGGATTTAAAGGATTAATAAAGGTTGATTCTAAGAATCTAAGTCATAATGAAACAAATTGGACAAACGCTTTTGTTGATCAAGTGTCTAATGACTTGACAACTCAAACGGTATGCAATTTAAGTAGTCAAAAGTGTCTTGTTTGATTCAAGGCCTTAACGGGTCGATTTGGGTAAAAATCGACATAAACACTTTAAAACATGAACGCCTATAATTTCAGTCAAACACAGGTTTATTTAGTCGGAATGTCAATATATAGCCTTAAGGAATCATCAAACGCGATTGTGACATGATTCCCATGCGTTAGAATCACAAATCAGCATCTGGTCAAAGTGAGCGGCCGCTCAACCTTTCTGTAAACGTGTGAGCGGCCGCTCACTATGAAATGGGCAGCATGACAGCCTGATTTTTAAAATTTCATATAAAATCGTAGAAAAATCGTTAGGAGGTGTTCTTTATATGTATGGAAAGATCTCTGAGCGTAGAACAATTCTTATTTGAAAGTCGAAGTCAGATTTTGGGTTTTTGAAGGGGTAAAAGCGATCCGAACAGCTGCTGCGCAAAAGTTGTAGCAGTTTGTTCTCCTGATAAAGGGCCGTTTGGCCTGGTTCGTTCTATTTCGACGTGTAACGACTATCGTACTAGTTTAAATATATCATTGACAACCCACTAACCATTCTTTGTGTAATGGTGCTAGGTATACAAGTTGGAAATCCGGGAGCAAGGATCAAGTCGCGAGAAGAGCCGAACACACCCCAACACTCGTCAAGCTTCCGCATTAGAATTCAAAGAACTCCCGTTAAAACACAAAATCTTAGAGTATGTTTTAACTATTAAAATGAAAAAAATTGTTGGAATCAAATATGTATTTGATCTTAATGGTTTGAGTTTATAATAAATATCAAAGTTTTAATCGGGAGTGGTTTAAGTAAGGTCAAAACTCGAAAGATTAGACGTTAATCACGTGATTACGGGTTAGGGTCTTACATTTCAGGCTGGTAGGTTGACATGTATCGGATTAGCCGGTTGAAATGTTTAATCCAAACACAACACATATTCTTATTTGTGTTAAAAAAACATAAATCCTAACCCACAAACTTAAAATCGTGTAATTTAAACTAGTGGTGGATCTAGAAAATAAAACAAAGGGCAACATTTTATAAAAATTATTTTAGAGGGTAATAAAAAATTTGTTTTAGGGGTAACATTTTATAAAGAAAAAGTTACCTTAAAAACAAATTTTTTCCACTTCCACATAATAATCAAGGGGTAACAGACATTCCCTGATTTTTAGCTGAATTGGAATTATATAATCTTAATTTTGGTTGCAATGAGGGGTACATCTTTTACCCCAAAATTGAGATTCTTAATATCAATTCATAATAAAAAAAAATAAATAAATTCTATGTTTGCCAAACCATTTTTTTTCCATGTACACTAATCACAAATCTGGCCAAACACCAAACTAAATCATTAAAAAAACTTTAATATTTGCAGCTTGTACAGGTAACACCCCCATGGGCGGCTGCCGGTGAATCCCCCCACCCCACCAGACCTTCTCTCCTCCTGAAAAAAATCTAATTCATACTCCAACCCTAGATTCACTCCATAATATTCCAATACTCTAATTTCCACTCATCTCTCTATCTATCTATCTATCTCTCACATACATATTTTTCTTCAATGGATTTCAAAGGCAAGTCTCATCCCTTCATTTTTATTTTCTTATTTTTCTTCATCTCCAACACCATATCAACCGACCCACTTCAAATTGCAACCTTATTAAATCAACACATATCTCAGTTACACAAACTCGATCAACTTGTTAAAAACCTTACAGATTTAGTTACAAGGTTAGAATCCCACGTCTCACAAGCTGCTGACTCATCAACTTTAAATGATGTCAATAACAATATTAATAATGATGAAGAAACAAATACAGTAAATGAAAACGGTGTCGTTTATGAAGATTCTGTTACGGATGTTGTAACAGATAATAAGGATGAACGGTTAGGTGTTGTGTCTGTTACAAAGCATAGTTTGTTTTGGTCTGAACGGTTTAAGTTTGTGTCTGCTGTGAAACTTGAGACACAAGCAACTAGTCTTGATGTTTTACCCTTTAAAGATGTTGAAGGGTTGAGTAAGTATGTTGGTGTTGGGGATAATCTTGGAAATTTTTATGTGTTTACCCGGTACGGTGAGTTTATGCTGCGATTTGATACGATGACGGGTTCGCCTGTTACGGCGATTTTGTCTTACCTTTCGGTGTTCAGGAATGAGAGTGTGGTGGTTACGGGGCATGGGAATGGTGTGGTTTTGGTTCATAAGGTTTGGGAGGTTCCGAATGGGGATGAGTCGAGTTTGATTGAGAGGGAAACTGTTTATAGATTTGATCGAGAGCTCGGGTCTGGGGTTACGATTTTGGAGGTTCATCATGTTGGTAGGACGAGGTACATTGTGTCGATTGATGGTGATGGTAGGATCAAGGTGTTTAAAGAGGGAGGTTCGGTTATTGGTATGGTTGTGCCTAATAATCGTCCGCTTGTGTTCTTGAAGCAGAAGCTGTTGTTTTTAACGGAAACTGGTGCAGGGTCGTTGGATTTGCGAACGATGAAGGTTAGGGAAGCCCAGTGTGAAGGTTTGAACGGGTCGTATGCGTTAAACTATGTTTTTGATGCGTCGGATAGAGGGAAGGCGTATGGGTTTACTTCGGGAGGGGAGCTTGTGCATTTGCTTATTTATGGTGACTCGATGAATTTCAAGTGTCGGGTACGATCGAAGAAGAAGTTTGATGTTGAAAATGGACCGTTAGCGTTTGAGGCAATCAAAGGTTATTTTCTTGTTATTAGTCAAGATAAGGTGTTTGTTTATAATGTTTCTTCGCAGCTTTATGTGCGAGCGGGTTTACCTCGGCTTGTGTTTTCGGCTGGTCTTGATGAGATTATAGCTTCGTTTTTGAATTATCGCGCGATGGGGAGGTTAGATGGTAAAAAAGATAACGCGATACCATTGATTGCTAGTGATCATGAAAAGCTAGTGATTTTAAGTTTAGGAAGCGGGTATATCGGAATGTATCAGTCTAACCTTCCGGTTATGAAAGGCGAATCCAACTCGATGTTATGGAGTACTCCGGTCTTGTTTTTCATACTGTTTCTTTTCGTCGCGTGGCATTTCTTCGCAAACAAGAAGGATGCTTTGACGTCATGGGGTCCGTATGATCCATTAAACGGAGCTGTAACGCCATCGGGTCCCCGGGAGAGAGCTTTCGGCGACCCCACTTCAAGAAAGCATGATATCATGGATCTGAGAGGTGGCGGCGGCGGCGGTGTCGGTAGCAGCAACAATGATGGTGCTGGTGGTGGTATCAGAGGGCCGCCACGAAGATATGGATCACCAACGCGATATGCAGGTCCTGGTGGTAATTCGTTTAGACCAACTGCTATTGACCCGAACCCACGGCCTGCTTCAGTGGACCCGGATTTCAGAGGTTCGGAGTTGAAATACAGAGGATCGGGTATTGAATCCAGTGGGTTTGGTAATAGAAGAGAGGGTTTGTTCGGAAACAGTCAAGTTGTGAACGATCAGGGAAGTTAACACGCTAGTTGTTGGTCATCAAAAGTTTTTAAAATACGCGAATGTATGGTTTTACTATGTATTTTTTCGGTTTCTTTTTCCTGTAGAAAGTAACAATTGCAAGTTCTAATGCATACAACATTTGTTTGCCAGGATTCAGCAGACTATTTTGGCTTTACAGGTGCGTTGTAGGGGTAATTCAGAGACATGAGCCAATTCGGGTTATGTTTCATCTCTAACGAGTTAAACATGTAAACAAAAGACGAGTCAAAGAAGTTAAGCTAAAAAACACAGGTCAAAAGTCAAACTTGATCAATGGTCACCATAGGGTTTGCAAGGTTTTTCCAATAGATAAGTTTTCATATTATCCACACCATATATATATATATATATATATATATATATATATATATATATATATATATATATATATATATATATATATATAGGAAAAAGATCAAATAGGAACCAAGAGCCTAGTTAAGAACTTAGGAACCAATCTGAGCCATTCATCTTTGATCTTGATCTAGGGGGTAGTTATGTAATTAGACAATTAAATATTATATTTTAATTTAATTAAAAGTTTTATATATGGCAGTTAATTATCTTCCTGCAATTAATATGCAAGTTTTTTTTTTACTTTCCTTAAATCTCTCAACCTATTATCATCTCTAATCCCAAATAAAAAGAAAATCACATTCGATTGAATTCGATTGAATCATGCCAATGTACACTTCAAAAACGAATATACACCAATGTATATCTGTGTACATCAATGTATATCTATGTTGATGATGAATGAAAAAACGAATATACACCAATGTATATATGTGTTGACGATGATGAATGAAAAAACCAATATACACCAATGTATATCTGTGTTGATGATGTTGAATGATGATGAATGAAAAAACGAATATACACCAATGTATATCTTGTGTTGGTAATGATGATGAATGAAAAAACGAATATACACCAATGTACACTGTTGTATATATACCTAGATATAATTTTAATAGTATATACAATAAATACGTTTGGGTATACCATAAACACTAATTTGTTGTTTCCAAATATACATGAGTTTCTTATTAATTACCTAATAAATGATATTGATCAAAAGACATTAATACCCATTTATTAAAATAACAATTAATTAAAGTCTTACTTATTTACAATCATGCCATTGAAGATGGATGGCTCAGATTGGTTCCTATAGTTCCTACTTAAGGGTTGGTTCCTATTTGAACCCTACCATATATATATATATATATATATATATATATATATATATATATTTATATATAGTTTTTGGCCGTTCAAAAAAAAAATATCTTAATGAACTTTAAAACAGGGGTGCTAAATTTAACTAGACATACCAAACAAAATGACAAACTTATTTCATTTTCTGTCTCAAATTCTAAGGTCCGGTTGCAGTTTTAACTAAAATGCAGAGGTCAAAATGTTGGAATAAATATACATAACGTTTGTATATTTATTGATAGCCATTATAATCATTTATATTATGATGATCAATTATTAATATTATCCTAAGCCCAACAACAGATATGTCTTTGATGGGCGGACTATCATTAGATGAGCCTTATTAGAGTGTCCGCTGGGTATGTATAAATAGAGAGGTTATTATGAGATTAGGGTTAACATACAATCATAACAACATAACACCATTACCAGTTTCCTATCTCTCTCTCTCTCTCTCTCTCTCTATCAATGTGTTCATAACTTAATAACACATAAACCATCAGAATTGCATACCCTAAAGGGAACCTGAATCCATTGACAAGCATGTCAACCTCACGTCTCTTGCGACATCAGTAGCAGGTCTCATGAATCTATCAGGTATTACTATTATTATTATGTTTTCCATTACATATAGTCAAAACTGATCAACATGTGGTATCAGAGAAATGTTGCTCAATCAGTTTTGATTGTTTTCCATTAAGATCTGGAATTAAAATCGGAAAATAATTATGTTAAAACTTAATAATGGTGTTTATGGGCTCTTATAATTTTCGGTTAATAATTAAAAATTCTCGGTTAATAATTTTTCTATTTTAACAGAGTTCATGATTTATGATTATTTTTTCGAAATCTGTAATAAGTTTTAATGTTATCAGATTTCGATTCCAGATAATATATTATGTTTTTGATGTTTAAGCTAATTTTTTCGGTTAATGTTCTTCAAGAACCTCATTAGAGAAACCGAAAATTCCTTATGTTTTGGTTAGTTTTAGGATTGATTTGTTGTTTCCTAAAATTAAGGGATGTAACAACCTTATGATTATCCCTCAAAATAAGGAAACAACTTTAATGATAATCCATAATTTTACCAATCAAATTTTAAAATTTAATGATAAGATTTCCGGATTAATAAATAAATAAGGGTTTCCTAACCCATAACTTGTTTTCGGATTAAAAGAATCTTAATAAAATTAGAGATATTATCGGTTCCACAAATAGCTCATCAAGAAACTTGTTCACAAAGAAACATTAGAGTGTCCGACCCTTATAACTGTTTCCGACCTCATAAAACTGTTTCCGAATCTAAGTCTCCGACCCTTATAACCGTTTCCGACTAGAGGGTTGTTTCCGAGCATTAGTGTGTTTCCGAACCCATGAGAGGGTTTCCGACCCATAATGATGTTTCTGACCATCACAGTTTCCGAACTTAAAAGGTCGTTTCTGGGTCATCAGGTTTTACCGAATAAATTAGTTCTCAGTTTAGGTTCAAATCAGGTTCACGAATCTAACTTGTTCTCCGGTATCTTACGAATAATTATTCCGAGAACACTTAAATATTTCAAGAACCATTATTTTTTTAGAACCTTCTAAAGTTTTGAGAACCTCATGATATTCGTAAAACATTATTTTTCGAAACCCATTATTTTCTCGTGGGATATCTCATTTAATTTTTTAAAGGTTTTGACGAAACATAACGTATCAGTTTTATCAAAACATTACTTAAACCTTGCTTAACTTGCAATAACATTTGAGGTGTCACTTCTGCCCAAAGGTGATGTGTCACATTAGGTGGTTATAAAGATATCGTTAAGCATTGTAGCTCATTCACATAAGTGCCATAAGGTTTCATTTCTGCCCAAAGGTGATGTGTAACAGATTATGTTGGTGAACTGAGCGTATTGCATTAGGACTTTGAATGTCTCACTTCCGCCCAAAGGTGATGGGTTACATTCACTGTCGGCAATTTAATACTTAAATGAACAACGTATAGCCAAAGCTAGAGCATGTTATTTAAGTAGCTTATGTTGGTGTTATGATATTATCACGTCTTCATTACAAATATGATCCTCACGATTAATGATCCTTCATTAATATAATGATTATAATCTAAGCCTGCCTTACATCAATACCCATAATTCGAAACTAATATCATATTCTTCTATAAATTACTATCTCAACTAAGTAATCCACTCTAATTATCAAAACTAAGAAGAATTTGCTTAACTATTCAAAAAAAAAAAAAAAAAAAAGAAGAAGAAGAAGAGTTTGCTTAAATTTTATTCTTATTAAGTTACCTCTTAAGACATGACATTCCTACACTCTATCTGATAAAGTATTACAGAATAACACATGAGCATAATAAGTGGAATAAAAATGTCTCTTATGGTAATTAAGAACTCCTTTTACTGATTCCTATCAGGTGAGCTATTAATGATTCTGAAATTCCTAAGACTAATGTATTATCTATGGAATGAAAGAATATAACGAATTCCTAAGAAGCATGAAATAAATAAGTCTAACTCTATGGTTAAATGGGATCTGTGAATACATCTTAATATTGAATAACATGACCCGTAAAGCTAAGGGTTACACATGAAAATCAATAAATTTCTAGTGCATAATAACTTTTCCATCAGTACGATTAGATGCATTATGAATCAACTAATAACACTTAGAAATATCAAAGTAAAATGAGTGGGTTGATAGCGAATTACGTACAAGAAAAATAACGCATTAAACTAGAAAAAGACAAACCCATTAGTAAACATTGAACCTGACTCAAAGAGCTTAGCAATATTCATAGTTTTTACTCCCATGTCCTCAAAAAAATTAAGACTTCCACCCATCAACTTCCGATGATTGATCCAATCGCCGATCAGATGAAACAAAGGTTACAATCATCAAGTCAACAAAAGTAAAACAAAAAAAATATAATAAGCATCTAAGAAAATCCGGGTTTATACCCATAATCTCTCAGACGCGCCTAGGCGCACCATCATTGAGTCGAAATGCACACAAAACATCGATCTCAAATAGTTGGAATCATTCATCAATAAACGAATGTTGGAACCCCATTAGAACACAACCGGTGATAGTCAAAAGATAAAGATGGGAAACACACAATAGCACCGTCACTGCTGTGGGCTACCGCCGAAAGCGGAACCTACCGGCGACACATATCGAGAAATAAAGGAAAGTGAGATAGGGCGTTTTGCAGGTATGTAGAGAGAGAAGCAAAAATTTATTTTCTAATTTAAAAGAGTTAATTGCCAATTTAGTGCCTGAGGTTTGTCAAAAATTGCCACTTTCATCCAAATCTTTTTTTGTCAATTTAGTCCATGTGGTTTTATTTTTTTTTGTCATTTTAGTCCCTGAGGTTTGTCAAAAATTGCAACTTTCATCCAAATCTTGTTAGTGCAGATGACTAAAATGACAAAAAAATTAAACCATAGGGACTAAATTGACAAAAAAAAAAATTCGAATGAAAATGACAATTTTTAAAAAACCTCAGGGACTAAATTGGCAATTAACTCAATTTAAAGCAATAATTGTGTGCTTTATAAGAGAATTCTATAAAAAGAAGGCACACGTGTTTGCTTAAAAGGAAACATTCGAGGAAAGGAAGGGAAACGTATGAAATGTGTGGAAGGCAAAGAGTTAATACGCGTGGACTAAAGTACTATTCATCTTATAAAACTGTTCATCTCAAGTTTTAAATTATACATAGTATAATTATAGGAAAATCAAAGTATAATGCAATAAAATGTCAAAAAATTGATTTTTTTTCGCATAAATAGGTGTTTTTTATGGTAGGTAAGTGTTTGTAGGTAGGGTGGCACAAAAAAGCACAAATAGGTAAGTATGTAATCCATTCGGCGACATTGAATAAACATTTTTGAAAGTATGTAAATGGTTTGGCGACATTTGAAAGAAAAATTCAATGTATGTATTTCAATTGGCGACATTGAATCAAAAGAAGTCATCCAAGTGGCGACATTGATTAGGTTTATCAATGTATCTAAATGGTTTGGCGACATTGAATTAATAATATTCGAAAGTATGAGGTCAAATTGGCGACATTGATTAGGGTTTATTGTATCTAAATGGGTTGGCGACAATGAATTGAATTAGGGTTTAGGAAGGTTGGTGACATTGAATTATTTACTCGTATTATTTAACAAACACATGTTGGTTTGTATTTTTAAATCTCAATTGGTTTCAATACTTTCACAATAATTGTACTAAGTCGCCAATTGGTTTCAAGACTTTCACAATAATTCTACAATTTTTCAGCTATTTAAGGGGTTAGACCCCAAGCCAAAATGGGCACAACCTTTTTCTTAGAAAACCTGCTTCCCCTCACAACCATCACTCTTAAAAACAACCATTTTCTTAGAAAACCTACTTACCCCCAAAACCTTCCAACCACAACCGATGGCTTCATTCTGTCCATACCTGGTTAGATTATACTGGGGTGGTCGTTTTTCATACGTTAACGGGGCTGTTCAAAGTGATGATTCTCTAGTAACAACTAGCTTTATCATGCGAGTGTCGATGTCATTTGAAGAACTAGTTGAAGCCGTATGCAGTCATATTAACATTAACAAACAATCGGTTACTGTTCAACTACTGCTTGCTTTCACTTTCCAAGGGTCCTCTCAAACATCCAAGATCTTCAACGACGATGGGGTTTGAATGATGGACTATCTGGCCGTAGAGGCACATGGCCATTTTGTTGCGGAGATCTACGTTGAATGGCAAGAAGCTCCTCCATTACAGCATATTAGTTTTACCAACCTGTTGCGTGACGTGGCCAACGTAAATGTTGATGCACCCTTTGGGTCTCAGCATGATGTGGAATCAATCCAAGTTGATGCCGGTAACGACCAAAACGACGAGGTAGGTTCCCCAGTGACAGACGAAGAAACAGTTGCGGTACCTCAATATGTTGCCGGTAACGACCAGAACGACGACTTCGATGACTCCGGAAGCGGGGACTCTGAAGACACGGAAGACAGTCATCGCTCAACACCCGTATCAGATGACAGTTCCTCTGAAGAGGAGGCCGCAGCAAGTCAGGGGCCCCCGGTGACCGAACCAAGTGACGGATTAAATCTCCAGTTACGTCAAAATCAACACAACGATCCTGAAGATGATGTGGATGTAACTGATTAGGTGGTTCCAGATTACGAATTGGTTTAAAAACAAGGGTTTCAATATGACTGACAATCCTTATTCTCACAATACACAATAATACACAACTTTGGTCATATTATGACCATAACAATACTTCTATTTTCGTATTTTTTTTCTTTTTTCTGATTTTTCTCTTTTTCTTTTTCTTTTTCTTTCTTTTTTTTTAATTTTTTTTTTCACATATATATATATATTTCAACACTTAATAGAACTCAAACACATAAACACAAACATAGAACACAATGGATGTCATCAATTTTTTAACAACGGTTAACGGGTCGATTTGGGTAATTTTATAGGTTTAACAAACGAAAGGGTATAGGCTCAACATGGTTTACTAAGGGTGATTTTAGGTAAACAGGTAAACACAAAACAAATAAAGGTGTCAAACGAAAATGGGGAATCCTAAATCGCCTTTATCATGTATGTGCATATCTAGTCTATAACCTCGGCATGTATCAAATCACACAAGTTCTGCAACAGAGAAACATCTGGCCTACACTCAACAAATGAAAATATATATGAATCAATCTATTATCTAGTAGGCTCAATATCTCACCAAAGTGTGGAAATGGGTTACCGATGTGTGCATGCATTTATTACCGACAGCTCGTTACACCTAATCGGGCAAATTCTAAACATTTTTTTTTCTAAAATACCTGCTGAAAACGGTTCATATGTCTGTTCTAAAGAATTGGACCATGATTAAGGACCCACACACCACAAGCAGAGACAGAATGAACGCATTGAAACAGTCGCTTTCATGTCCGATCAGACCGCTTTTAGGACCTTTTTTTTAATTTTTTAATTTTTTTTTATGACTCAAGACTAACACAAAAACACACTCTAAAGACGTATAGCCACCCCCACACTTGCGCGACACATTGTCCTCAATGTGAGCTAAGGAATAAAATAAAGAAGAAATAAAAATAATGTACAGCAATAATAAAAAGGAACAGACTCCCCTGGATATATGCAGTGCGCGTATGAGTCTCATTCAGTTCCTCCCACTACGACCGTATAGCATTTCATTCGCGGTCGATAAACTGCGTAGCCTATAACAAAGAAACAAAAAAGGAAAAAAAAAACAAACAATCAAATTGGGATGCCTGCAAACATTAGTGGTTTCCGGATCGTCCCTGCCAGAATGGAAATTGAGTACGGGCAGGGCAATCGATTATTCAAATCATATCAAGCAATCCCATGACTCGAATAAAAATAAAACTGACTCAAACACACTCAAAATAAAAATAAACTAAAATAAAACAAATAAATATACAAAATATACAAAAATCATACCTGATGTTCATTCATGGTGGTCTCCAAGAACATTTGCCTACCGAATTCCCAATGTATGTTCGGTAGTTGACATGTCGAATCTTTATCTTCTTTCTTATCTTTGACATGTCTGCAGGATCATTGTTGGGCCACTTCACTATACTTTGTCCAAGGTCTTCAATGCTCACCTTCCTCTTTTGCCCACTCAAGCCATCATCTTCAACTTTGTCTATTTTCCTCATAAATATGGGAGGAAGGTTAGGATACACCAAGGTTACCCGGTTCACAGGTTCTTCAGCAGGTGTGTCTACAAGTGGTTGTACGCACGAAGTCACGTCTACTTTAAAGCTTGTAGCTTCCTCTTCTAAGGCTTCCTCCATCACAACCTGGTCCACATGTGCCTCTTTAACTTTTTCAGTCACATCAACGTTAACCATATCCGGTTCAACCGTCACATCTTCAAGGGCTAATTCTGCTTCCATCTGACCAACCTGCTTAAATAGTTCCTCCACAATTTTGTCCCTAACCTCATTTTCCTTTCGGATCACCTTAACATCTTCTTGGATAGCCTTTATGGCCTCTAAGATCTCACTCAGCTGATCATTGCTTCCCTCTTCATTGTTTTGTTGCTGCTGATAACCGTAGTCAACACTCTGGCCTCCATTCACAATCAAATCAGTATTCATGTAATAATATGCAGTTTGTTCTCTAGATTGATAAATGTTTGGCTTGTAGTATCTTTGCTGAAAGTTCTGATATTGTGGCCAATAATATGAGGGTGATAGGTGTGAGCCTTCATCTTTTTCTAGCCCAAAGATAATACGATCATGTCGTGTATTATATGCTTTAACTCTCTGGCGGGCAATTGGACAATCTTGCATCACATGATATGGGCTCTCGCAACACCCACATGCATCATAATCCACCCAGTTCATCCTGAATTCAATTTTCCTGCAAAACTAACATACCCAGCGTAATACTGAACAAAATAGAGAAAAATACAGGACAATTTTTTTTTTGGTTTTTAATAAAAAAAATAATTAAGCTAAAAACACTAAGCGCACGAAATCCCCGGCAACGGCGCCATTTTGATCGCGTGTCGAGTTCTAATCAAAAACTATTTTTAAAACAACTCCTTAGCTACAAGGACTGCAGTATAGGGAGTAGGGTTGTCGAACCACAAGGAGTATGTGGTTAGTCTTAATAGCAATTTATTGATTAAACTAAATTAATTTTATAAAGTTGAGTTGCTGCTTGCTTGCAAAAAAAATTGATTAAAGTTTGATTAAAAACAATAATATAAAGAAAACGGTCACTCCGGGTTTTTCGATTCGGTAATTATCAAACGAATTCTGTTATTACCCTATCTAGGAAATCACATAGACATGACTTTGTTTAAGTTGTTCGACCCAATTCAGCTATCATAACATTAATTGCAAAGTTAAATTAATTTTAGTGCAAGAAAACCAAGATACGATAACATAATGCAATAATATTAATTAACCAAACCGTCTAGATTAGTCAAACATACAATCAGACGCAAAGAACTTTAAGGTGTTCACAAAATCTGATCCAAAGAGCAAGTATCAAACAAAAAACAAATGATAAAGTACCCAAATCGTTCACCCGGAGAGAACCGCGAAAGGATTAGCCTTGCATCTTGGTCGCGTGCACGCCTCCCCTTTCCCTTCTCATGCGATAATATCACTTCAAAAATATGTCCCCCCTCTCTCCGTAACAGCCGTCACATAATAATCATCCCTTTATGTCACCACCGACTTTTTTTTCATTCATGGGCTCGTGGCCTACTTCCATCCAATTTGTACAATCATGGGCTCATGGCTGCTTTATTGATTTGTTACAATTAGTTCCCAGCCCAACTAATTAACTGGATTGACCCAACTTCCACATTTATTTCACCTCTCACTTTATTTCACTTTTAATTATGATGCTATTTCCAACTTTCCGTCACAACCACAAATTCTTGTTGTGGCTCTACCAAATATCCAATCACAATCTTGACCATTTGTAGCCCACATGATTTTCAACTAATTCATTAGTTAATTTGAAGCCCATGTTCCAATTTATTCTTCGTAAATAAATTGATAATTCTAGTAATTATGTAACTTCACCACTTGACTTATGTCTGCACTTCGATTGTCATATGCACCTGGAAAACAATAAAGAACATTTTTAGTTTCCTTTACTTCACCAAACAATCACCATCTTTTATCCCGACTTACTATCAAACCTACAAAATAAAACATTTTAAACTAATATATTTTATACTAATCTCGATACATTTATATTATAATTAATATCACATGATGTATAAGTGCACCGATAAAATACTAAAACATATACAAAACTAGCATATAAACATGATGCGTTCAACCGCGCATCACACCCCCACACTTACCTTTTGCTTGCCCTCAAGCAAATCTGCTCAGAACACTACCACGAACAAGTAACAAATACCTCAAACGCCCCCGCCATGCACTAGTTAGGGTCCAAAGTCATACCCCATTCATAGATCATCATTAGATGTGTTAATTCAACAGGCAACCGTGATGCACAATTTTTAAAACAGAACTCTCCCGACTAAGTCTAACATGCTTTCGGTTTTTATTCTCATGCAACACACCCCTCACAAATTTTTCACTCCACTCGGTTTAATATCTGGACTAGCATGTAATGCGCTAGTATTATTCACTCAAAACCAAACATGTAACTCTGTTATCATAGGCTTGTATAACAATCACACCTCAACTATAGACAATGCACATATCTAAAGGACTTACGGGTTTTGGGCTTCGGGTAAAGGTAGGATAGATTTGGCTAACAATTGGTTTAAAAACAAGGGTTTCAATATGACTGACAATCCTTATTCTCACAATACACAATAATACACAACTTTGGTCATATTATGACCATAACAATACTTCTATTTTCGTATTTTTTTTCTTTTTTCTGATTTTCTCTTTTTCTTTTTCTTTTTCTTTCTTTTTTTTTAATTTTTTTTTCACATATATATATATATATTTCAACACTTAATAGAACTCAAACACATAAACACAAACATAGAACACAATGGATGTCATCAATTTTTTAACAACGGTTAACAGGTCGATTTGGGTAATTTTATAGGTTTAACAAACGAAAGGGTATAGGCTCAACATGGTTTACTAAGGGTGATTTTAGGTAAACAGGTAAACACAAAACAAATAAAGGTGTCAAACGAAAATGGGGAATCCTAAATCGCCTTTATCATGTATGTGCATATCTAGTCTATAACCTCGGCATGTATCAAATCACACAAGTTCTGCAACAGAGAAACATCTGGCCTACACTCAACAAATGAAAATATATATGAATCAATCTATTATCTAGTAGGCTCAAGATCTCACCAAAGTGTGGAAATGGGTTACCGATGTGTGCATGCATTTATTACCGACAGCTCGTTACACCTAATCGGGCAAATTCTAAACATTTTTTTTCTAAAATACCTGCTGAAAACGGTTCATATGTCTGTTCTAAAGAATTGGACCATGATTAAGGACCCACACACCACAAGCAGAGACAGAATGAACGCATTGAAACAGTCGCTTTCATGTCCGATCAGACCGCTTTTAGGACTTTTTTTTTTAATTTTTTAATTTTTTTTATGACTCAAGACTAACACAAAAACACACTCTAAAGACGTATAGCCACCCCCCCACACTTGCGCGACACATTGTCCTCAATGTGAGCTAAGGAATAAAATAAAGAAGAAATAAAAATAATGTACAACAATAATAAAAAGGAACAGACTCCCCTGGATATATGCAGTGCGCGTATGAGTCTCATTCAGTTCCTCCCACTACGACCGTATAGCATTTCATTCGCGGTCGATAAACTGCGTAGCCTATAACAAAGAAACAAAAAAGGAAAAAAAAAAAAACAAACAAATTGGGATGCCTGCAAACATTAGTGGTTTCCGGATCGTCCCTGCCCGAATGGAAATTGAGTACGGGCAGGGCAATCGATTATTCAAATCATATCAAGCAATCCCATGACTCGAATAAAAATAAAACTGACTCAAACACACTCAAAATAAAAATAAACTAAAATAAAACAAATAAATATACAAAATATACAAAAATCATACCTGATGTTCATTCATGGTGGTCTCCAAGAACATTTGCCTACCGAATTCCCAATGTATGTTCGGTAGTTGACATGTCGAATCTTTATCTTCTTTCTTATCTTTGACATGTCTGCAGGATCATTGTTGGGCCACTTCACTATACTTTGTCCAAGGTCTTCAATGCTCACCTTCCTCTTTTGCCCACTCAAGCCATCATCTTCAACTTTGTCTATTTTCCTCATAAATATGGGAGGAAGGTTAGGATACACCAAGGTTACCCGGTTCACAGGTTCTTCAGCAGGTGTGTCTACAAGTGGTTGTACGCACGAAGTCACGTCTACTTTAAAGCTTGTAGCTTCCTCTTCTAAGGCTTCCTCCATCACAACCTGGTCCACATGTGCCTCTTTAACTTTTTCAGTCACATCAACGTTAACCATATCCGGTTCAACCGTCACATCTTCAAGGGCTAATTCTGCTTCCATCTGACCAACCTGCTTAAATAGTTCCTCCACAATTTTGTCCCTAACCTCATTTTCCTTTCGGATCACCTTAACATCTTCTTGGATAGCCTTTATGGCCTCTAAGATCTCACTCAGCTGATCATTGCTTCCCTCTTCATTGTTTTGTTGCTGCTGATAACCGTAGTCAACACTCTGGCCTCCATTCACAATCGAATCAGTATTCATGTAATAATATGCAGTTTGTTCTCTAGATTGATAAATATTTGGCTTGTAGTATCTTTGCTGAAAGTTCTGATATTGTGGCCAATAATATGAGGGTGATAGGTGTGAGCCTTCATCTTTTTCTAGCCCAAAGATAATACGATCATGTCGTGTATTATATGCTTTAACTCTCTGGCGGGCAATTGGACAATCTTGCATCACATGATATGGGCTCTCGCAACACCCACATGCATCATAATCCACCCAGTTCATCCTGAATTCAATTTTCCTGCAAAACTAACATACCCAGCGTAATACTGAACAAAATAGAGAAAAATACAAGACAATTTTTTTTTTGGTTTTTAATAAAAAAAATAATTAAGCTAAAAACACTAAGCGCACGAACTCCCCGGCAACGGCGCCATTTTGATCGCGTGTCGAGTGCTAATCAAAAACTATTTTTAAAACAACTCCTTAGCTACAAGGACTGCAGTATAGGGAGTAGGGTTGTCGAACCACAAGGAGTATGTGGTTAGTGTTAATAGCAATTTATTGATTAAACTAAATTAATTTTATAAAGTTGAGTTGCTGCTTGCTTGCAAAAAAAATTGATTAAAGTTTGATTAAAAACAATAATATAAAGAAAACGGTCACTCCGGGTTTTTCGATTCGGTAATTATCAAACGAATTCTGTTATTACCCTATCTAGGAAATCACATAGACATGACTTTGTTTAAGTTGTTCGACCCAATTCAGCTATCATAACATTAATTGCAAAGTTAAATTAATCCTAGTGCAAGAAAACCAAGATACGATAACATAATGCAATAATATTAATTAACCAAACCGTCTAGATTAGTCAAACATACAATCAGACGCAAAGAACTTTAAGGTGTTCACAAAATCTGATCCAAATAGCAAGTATCAAACAGAAAACAAATGATAAAGTACCCAAATCGTTCACCCGGAGAGAACCGCGAAAGGATTAGCCTTGCATCTTGGTCGCGTGCACGCCTCCCCTTTCTCTTCTCATGCGATAATATCAATTCAAAAATATGTCCCCCCTCTCTCCGTAACAGCCGTCACATAATAATCATCCCTTTATGTCACCACCGACTTTTTTTTCATTCATGGGCTCGTGGCCTACTTCCATCCAATTTGTACAATCATGGGCTCATGGCTGCTTTATTGATTTGTTACAATTAGTTCCCAGCCCAACTAATTAACTGGATTGACCCAACTTCCACATTTATTTCACCTCTCACTTTATTTCACTTTTAATTATGATGCTATTTCCAACTTTCCGTCACAACCACAAATTCTTGTTGTGGCTCTACCAAATATCCAATCACAATCTTGACCATTTGTAGCCCACATGATTTTCAACTAATTCATTAGTTAATTTGAAGCCCATGTTCCAATTTATTCTTCGTAAATAAATTGATAATTCTAGTAATTATGTAACTTCACCACTTGACTTATGTCTACACTTCGATTGTCATATGCACCTGGAAAAACAATAAAGAACATTTTTAGTTTCCTTTACTTCACCAAACAATCACCATCTTTTATCCCGACTTACTATCAAACCTACAAAATAAAACATTTTAAACTAATATATTTTATACTAATCTCGATACATTTATATTATAATTAATATCACATGATGTTTAAAGTGCACCGATAAAATACTAAAACATATACAAAACTAGCATATAAACATGATGCGTTCAACCGCGCATCAGTGACCAATCCAAGTCGCTATCCCAGTGGCCAGACACCTTAAGCTTTAGCATTTTTTTTTCATCTCAGCATACTTAATTCAGAGGGTGTGACCAATACAAGTCGCTATCTCAGTGGCCAGGCACCTTAAGCTTCAGCATTTTTGCTTTGATTTCTAATTTTTTTTAAGTGATTAGAAATTCTAACGGTTTTCTACTTATAACGGTGCTTCTTATACTATTATTGGCGGTTTCAGCTTCCCCATTTTTTTCCTAGATGAGAACCCACAAGGTATTCTAATATATTTAGGTGTATTAGCTCAAAGGAAACTTTTCTACCGACTGGGCCTACCCACACATCCCAAGTCAACACGCTTTTGATTATTTATTCTTCTAATACATATAATATTTGAAAACCAGACACTTGATTTTATCTATCATTTCCCATATTTTATAATGCAAACTTCAAAATCGGGGACAATTTTTTTTTCGTTTTTTTTACTCAAAACGACTCGATATACAGACTAAACGACAGTTTCCCATCCCCACACTTAAACTCTACATTGCCCTCAATGTAGGAATAGAAAACGACTCCAAACAAAAAAAAATCCAAATACAAAAATAAAATACAAGAATAAAAAGACGAGGGCAAATTGGAAAAGACTTAGCTGGTTAATTAATGTGTAAGCTCCAAAAAAACTCTAGTCCAATCCAGCTCGATCGTATAGCATTTTGGTCGCGATCGGCTTTGACAAAATGGTAAACTCTGGGCTTGCCTTGATAAACGATAAACAGCTTCGGAATCACCCGAATGGAGATTGAGTACGGGTGGTGCAATCCAAACCTGCGCAAAATGAAACAAACAAAACCCGAGCATAATACTGAACCACACAAAAATAAAAAGACTCAAACTACTAACTTAGACTCATAATATAACAACAAACAAGAAGACGCACCTGCTTGGCAAAATGGCGGTGAATGGTGGTAGAACCAAGTGGGTAGAAAGAAAAAAAAATATGGTTCTCGCTTAACGTGAATGACACTGGTGATCACAACACGCGTTGCAAGAGAAAAAAAATATAACTTTCCGGGGTAATAGCTGGTCGCATGAGGCGAACAGGTCAGCCCAGACTCCTCACATTACGTGAAAAGTCTTTTTTCAGAGAAAGTTAATTAATTAAAATTTTTTTTAAGAAAAATTCTCTTATTACCCAAACCTTTACCAAAACTCCCAGTCATAAAATATATATAAAGATAATACATGGGACCCGCTCATTGTGAAATTTCCTTTACCTAAGCAAACACGCAAACTTGCAAATAGACTCAAAGACACAAAAAAAAAAACAAAGAAAAAAAAATAAAAACCTATGAACCACTACCGACGGACGGACCACAAATAAAAAAAATGAAAAGCTAGAAAAAAAATAATAATAATAAATAAGTATAAATATAAATTTACAAACTCTACAGAGCCTCCCCACACTTAAACTTAATCAGGGGGCTTCTCTTTTATCTGGACCCGATCCAACCCGTTTAATTCCACCCGGTCCATATTATTTAGCAAAATTACATTAGTGGAATTTAAAAATATTTTATCGAATTTAAATGGGTCGGGCCACCAATATTTAAATTTACCTGGACCAAACCTGATTCTTGGCATGTAATGAGGGGACTTGTTGTCTCTGCAACTCCTGACCCTCACCCTGTGTCGGTCCAGGTGCCTCTTAGCCTTCTCCCGTGGTGGTGGCCATGCTGGTGGCACTAGTAGCAGTGTAATATCCAATGTCTGCACGGGCCGGCTGTGGTGTTCTTCTTCTTCCACCACTGCTTCTTTCTCATCATCCTTGTTTGGTGACACTTGGTCAAAAGCTTTGTCCACTTCTGGAGCTGACAAATCAACTAACTCGTCGCCAAACTCTGCTTCCCCATCAGTTGCTTCTTCAAGCATGTCAGTGGTGTCTTCCTCTTCCACCACTTCTTCCTCAAACAGCCAACTTGTGGATTCTGAAAAGTCCATATCTTCCTCAGCCTCCCTCCAGACATCTGCCCCCCAAGGATATGCTGCTGAACTAGAGATATGGCAAGGATGCTCATCCTGCTGAACCAAAGGTGGGACTAAGGCGTCCATTATGGTCTCTGGCTCTAACCCTGAATCCTATAAAATATCATCCTCACAAGACAAGTGTAAAGAATCATATGGGTCAGTTAAATCATGCACAGAATCAGATGAGTAAGGACAAACAGTTTCAGCAACGGGACTAATACAATCAGGTAATGTAAGTGTTACCATCTCGTCTGGATCATCATATGTGAGATAAACCTGCTGAACTGGAGGTGGGACTTCAACGTCCATTATGGTCTTCAGTTCATCCACCTGAGCCTGTAGCCTTTCAAGTGCCGCATCTTGTTCCCTCAAATAGTCGGTGCGCATGGATAGCAAAGAACGCATATCATCGAGCATGAGCTGTTGATTAGCAAGGAAGGCGTCTTGCTTAGCAAGAAGGGCGACAAAGTCGGGCCTAGTATGAGACGAGACATCCCGATAATCGGTGTGTGGATACAGATGTTGGCTAGGTGGATACTCTGACGAGCTACCACCATGCCTTTCCTCATACATCTCAGCTTGTAGACGATCAGGCCGACTTTTTATTCTATCTAGTGACTCAGATGTTGCAGGGTTAAACCACCGGTTAGCCTGTGGGTATGAAGGCTGGTATGACTGATATGGCTGCGGCTGCAAATACGTGTTAGCATAGTAATCTGCGGAATACCCCGATGAATTTGGGCATTTTATAGTAAAATGGGGTCCTCCACAGATCTCACACATGTTAACAAGAATATATATTTATATATATATATATATATATATATTACGAATAAAAACAAATAAAAATTAATAAATAATAAAAACAGGTAAAAGCAAAAACTATTTACAAAGTAAAAGACCAGACAAACGGTTTGGGAAGTTATACAGAATGCCAATTGCGTCCCCGGCAACGGCGCCAAAAACTTGATGTGTGTAAATGTATATATAAAAATAACACAAGCTTTAATTAAAACGACTCACCTAAAAACTACACACGCACGGCAAGTGTACCGGTCGCAAAGCAGTAAACAGACAAGTCCGAGTATCGAACCCAAAGACGCGAATGCAACTCTAGATCACAACCTCTACCGAATACTAGCTTAAATAAATAGATACTTATATGGGGGTATTTTAAACTACTAATTATAAACTTAATTAAACTAAATAGATTAAACTTAACTCGACAACTGATACGAACTTAAGGAACTGGAGAAATCAGATAGGAAGAAGGTTGGTTACTTAGGTAAAATCCCTAGACACTAGCAATAAATCCTGAATCTGATAATTAACTTGAGACCCTATTCTTATCTAATAAACCTCCTGTCAAAGAATGGCTCACTAGACTTAAGGCGGGACAAGTGTAGAAATGCTAAGATGGATCCGGATCGCCCTAGCGTACCGAAATCCCACAGAAATAAGATTAAAACCTCTCCTGGATTAAAACCCTCAAATTATGAAGCAGACTTAAACTCTACTGAAGAAAACCTAGGAAAACTCTAAACACGGACAAGCAGCGACTCCCGCCCTAGCGCTTGTCAACTACCGAACAATGCCTAGTTAGTTACCTAGCAATCTCGAGTTAGATTTCTCACCCTCAAGAATGGACTGCACATTTTAGTTAATTTATTATATTAGTTTGTTATACTTGTGTCGTACTCCAACTCCAAATACTAGCACGCTAACCTAAGTTGACGAACTAGATTGATTTCAAGACCTAGGGGGTATATCTACATGCCTAGCTCCACAAAACCAATAAACAAACTTCAAATAAAATTAACACCAACACACATATATCAAATCCAACAGTAAACTTAAAATCATGTAATTCTACACATCAAATTAAAAACCAAAAACATTAAATACTGCATAAGACGTGTCTAGTTCATAAACCTAAGCAACCATAAAAGTCTAGTTCATAATTATAATTAGAAACATAGTCATAAAGTTTTGAAAAACAATGATAAACATGTCTCTAAAAGTATAAAAAAGATAAAACAAACCACCGAGTCTTCAAATAATATATCTTTAACGCACCCGGTACCTTCTCCGTCTCCAAAGTCACTCTAAAGCTCCTTCTCCAGAAACACAACAGCTTCTCTTCCAATATTATGTGGTTGTCGAATAATAACCTTCTGCCGTCAATCCCCCCTATCGTCCAATAGGTTTTTTTCTTTTTATAAGTAATACCTTCATTGCCCCATAGTCTTGAAACCTTGTACAACCCACCTCACGCCATGGGCCTTAGACTTAGGCTTGCTTCATCATCTTTTTTTCTTTTTCATTTTTCTTCACGAAACAACTCTTTTATTATTATTAATTTACATAATATTATTATTAGTAAAACTTCATGCTAACATATTAAGTGTCAACGACTTGATCAAAGTTTATCGTTTACGCTTCAAATTCCATGAACACCTAGCAAAATATAAAAACGAGTAAATGAATTCTAAAAATGGCCAAAAACTATAAAATGGTACAAATAGACAAACAAACAAAAACATGCCTAAAACTATTAAAAACTACATACAAAAGACTCAATTATGACTTAAAATACATAGGAAAATAGATGTGGTTTACGACACATCAACGGTCAAGTATGATAAAGAGCATCGTCGTTAGGGTAACCTAACGACCAACATTTCCGAGTCCATGAACAATGTATTGCGTGAAGCCCGACTACTGCCAATCACAGCTCTGATTGACTATACCTTTCGTAGAGATGTCGAGCAGTATGTTAAGCACACTGAGATTTCTCATAGTTGCAACTCCCCTCTACCACCTCGCATTTGGAGCAAGTTTGAGAAACTATACTCAGTAGCCATGCAACATGAGGTGCCGTGCTTTGATTCTAGGGACGGAAGGTTCAATGTTCTTTCAAGATACGAGACAAATGACCGTGGCATGTAGTCGGCGTCAACTGATCGGGTCGTAATTATTTCACCGTTGACAAAAGTTTTGTCACGGTTGTTCCACCCGCTAACATACTCCTCGTGCATAGTGAGCCAGTTAGTCCCGGTTTTACCTTGCCGGTTTAACTTGTGCAACCTCTTATGCTCACTAGGCTGTATGCTGATCGGGGGCGGCTCCTGTTGCACCATCCCAAATTGTCTCATTACCCGTTGCGGATAATGATGTTCGACAATATCCCAATATATCAATGGGCAGGTACTCATCCAGCTCTTCATACCACTTCTGCAGATTGGTGGCAGCTTTCCGATAATATCATTGTAAGGGGTCCAGTTAAACTACAAAAAAAAAAAATTATAGTTAGTTACACCCAATAGATTGATTTCTAACAGTTTATTTTATATACTAAAAAATTAGATATAATTACGTGGCTCCGGTGTAACGATTGAAGTTGAGAACGATATGTTCTCAAGTAGTGTGACGGGGTTCCAGTGAAGTTGAGTTTCTGCTCTTGCCACCTATACAATAATTAGAAAGCGAAAATAATTAGTTCACTTTTTAAGTAACATTTCATATATTTTAAGATTTAAAATAGAACTAGGACGGAATGATCGAAAATAATTAGTTCACTTTTTAAGTAACATTTAAAGTGAAAATAACGTATTTAAGCAACATAATTATATTACCGAGTTGCCAACGGGACGGAATGATCGAAATTTACGTCTATTTGCGGGCCTATGCTTGGAAACCTTTCCCATGCCCAAAGCTGTAGCATGAAGGCTGGACTAGAAAGGGCTATTGCATCGGGTGCTGTGGCATCACACAGGTTTCTATACAAACATGCTAAAGCTGCACTACCCCAACTGTACGATGAACATCTTCGTAGATCATCTAAAAGTCTTAGACGGTGCAAAGAAATTCTATTGTTGCCATTATCCGGAAGTATTGTGCAACCAATAAGATAAAATATTATCAAACGAGCACGAATAACGCACTCTTCGTCGGTTGCTTCAACTTCAGAAAATGGTTTCTCTAACTCTCTTATAATAGTAGGTGACTTAAGAGCTTTGCCAAGAAAATCATTTCGCCCGAGGGTAAAACCCAACAAAGTTTCACACATGTTGATGGCCTGCTGCTCTGTAAGGGGAGTTTCCGGACCCGATACCACAACACCCTCTACTGGTAATCCCCACAACACGTTGATATCCTGTAACGTGATGGTGGCTTCACCCACAGGTAGATGAAATGTGTGCGTTTCTGGCCTCCACCGCTCAACCAACGCAGTTATCAGTGCGTGGTCTAGGTACCAATAACCACAACTTAACACCCCACCAAGCCCGGCTTTTTGTATGATACCTTTTACCCGTTCACCTAGCGGGTTTTTATTCAGAAATTTCCATAAACTTCTATCACCGCGTTTCACCATTAGGGGTTCGTTGTATTTTTCAGGATTTGTGAAAACAGACAACGCACGGTGGTCGTTGTGTAGAAACAACACATCGTCTTCAAGAGGACCCGGGTGTATGTTGTAATTCATTTTCAAATCACTGCTAAATATTTTCAACTTTGAAAGATTTTGATAGTTTGCAAAATGGGAAAGTTTTGAATGGCTGAAGGAAAATTTTGAGACTTTCATTTTGCGACCTCTATCATCCGTGTTATATAACACGCACTTCTGTTTTCTATCATCCATGTTTTCCTGCAAATCGTCTATGTCGAGTAGTATGAAATGAAAGGTTATTCACTGAAACCTATTGATGGATGTCATACAAGAACCTGCATGCTATTAATATAGTAATATTAAGGACACAACATGTGACTTTCAAATTTAATAAGGACAAATTTTTCCAGTGCACTCCCTGCTAAGTTACAAAAACCCGTGACTAATGTCGCCAATTCAAATTGTTATTTTGATCAATGTCGCCAGTTTGATGTCTTCTTTTGATTCAATGTCGCCAATTCAATGAGTAACTTTCAAATTTTATATTCAATGTCGCCAATTGAAATACATACATTGAATTTTTCTTTCAAATGTCGCCAAACCATTTACATACTTTCAAAAATGTTTATTCAATGTCGCCGAATGGATTACATACTTATCTATTTGTGCTTTTTTTGTGCCAACCTACCTACAAACACTTACTCACCATAAAAAACACCTATTTATGCAAAAAAATTCCAAAAAATTATACATTTATATCTATCATGGCTGCATAGTATATGACCATCCCAATTTCCTTCAAAAGTCGCACAATTCTTATTCTCTTAGCCTCAAACCAGTACCAAAACAACAATCACATTTTATACCATAGCAACATATACAATATCAAGGCATATCATACCCTCATAAATAGTGGTTAAATAGCTTAAAAATAGACTTTAAAAAAAGTCAAAGATCCAAAGCCCATAAAAATGTAAGCAAAGCCACCATCAAGAACATATGTGCTGAAGACTAATGACTACAACTTAAAGATGCATTGCCATGAGTCAATAAACATTTTTAACTTCCTTATTAAATAAGCCCCAAAACAACATAGATCATCAAAACAACCTACAACAACAGTCCACAACAAAAGATAGGCTCAAGACTCATGACTGCACGTTAACAATGCATAAGCATTGTCAGATAACCATGTTAACAAACACATGACACCCAAACCCAAACCCAAACGTCATCAATAATGACTTTTAAAACACCATGGCATTAAATGTTCATAGCCGAACACCACAAATGACTTTTAAGGGTTAGGATCAAATACACAGTAAAAGAAAAATAGGAAGTCATAGGAAGGGTATCAAACGGACTCCGATTGAACTCATTCAAGCGGCATTGGAACCATCTCATTGAACCATACGATCTTAGTTTTTAGGTTTTCGCTTTTTTGGATTTTAGCTTGTAGTTTTTAGAATTTTCCTTATATCATTGTGTCCTTTATGTAGCATTGTGTCTTTTTCTTATTTTCATCATTGTGTCATTTTTTAGATTTATCGTATCTTTTTTCTTCAACATTGTGTTATATTTTTTGGTATTGTGTTATATTTTGTGGCTCATTGTGTCATATCTCGTGATCTATTGTGTTTTTTGTATTCTTCCCACCCTTTTCATTTTTGTTACACTGTGTAGAATAACTTGACCCTGACTTTTAAAAAATCAAATAATCAAAGAATATTAAGGGCTTAGAAACCCTAAAGAGAGAGAAGGTAGAACCCATTTAGGCTGAAACCACCCATTTCCTTCTTAAGTCAACCATTATACTATATTAATAAACCAACCTCTTTGAACAGTAATTTGATAGTGGCGTTATTTTTTTTAAAAAAATTTTAGCTTCTTATATGAATAAGTATGTTTTGCAGGGCCGTCTTCGAAAACGTCAAAAACAAATTGGGCCTTGGGCGAAAAAGAATTTAGGCCCAAAATTTTGTAAAGAGGAATGAATTATAAAAAAAAATTGAGTATAATGCTAGAGCCAAAGATTGAACTTGAGACCTCTACATTAAATTAACATGGTTTTCCAAACTCCACTAACAAGACTTTAATGTATAATACACAAATATATATCCTAAATATAGAATTTAATATATATATGCGCATATTTTAAAAAAATATTCAGGCCCATTTAAGGGTGGGCTCGGAGCCGGTGACCACCCGGCTCACCCTCCCAGCCAGCCGTGATGTTCTGGATTGGTAAGATTAGCAAGTTATGGCAGTGGTATGGTGGTGATATTATTTGTGGTACACAGATTGTATCCGGGTTCAAAACATGCAAGCACCTCAAGTATAAACCACTAAAAGGTATATACTTTCATCTTCTTACACACTTTAACATCAATTATCTATCTATCTATCTATATATAGATAAAAGAAAACGTATATTCTTACGTGGTGTGTAATGGAGGCCTCAACCTCTTTTGAGAGTGCCACGTGGCATCATAATTGAAAGATTATAGTGTTTTTAAACTATTTCATTTTTAATTAAAAAAATAAATAAACATAAAACCCTAAATTAAATTGAGTTATTTTAGGAAAAAAAGAATTTAAAAATAAATTTAAAATTTTTTCTCATGTTTCCTCCCATAATTTTTAAACGTTTATATCTTTTATATACGGGATTTTTTAAAGAAAAAAATTACACCAAATTAACGAGCGTTTTATTATCTTTCCAACGAGTACCATAGTCCTATATAAAAAACGGAGAAAAATCGACTATTTTTTGTGGGGTTTCGTTCATACAGGAAATAAACACACAAAGTGTTCATGTTATTCATTAATCATGTTTTTTTTCTTTTAAACCAGGTTCTTATCTACGATGTTGAAAATCAACCCAATCGCCATGTTATCATTGAAATTTTACTAGGTATACTTCATCAAGAGAAGTTAGGAGAAAGAATCGCGCAACACTGCAACACATGGTGTCACCTTATAGCAAGGTTATTTTTTTTATTTATTTAATTACAAGAGTAATAATTATTACTACTAGTATTAGTATTATTAGAATGATTATATTTTTCAACCCCGGGACGCTCCCGGAAAGAATTGATAGTTGCTGACGTGGCGTTCAATGGTGGCCTCAACCATCTCTTGATTATGCCACGTGGCATAATGAGATGCAATGATTACAACTTCCAACTTAAGCGTTTGTTTAGTTGATTAGGTTAGAAATTATAAGAGCCATTAGAATGTGAGAAATTAGAGAGATGTGATGAGTTTTTTAATAGTTGCAGCTTACATAAGTGATTATTTAGATGATTACTGATTAGGTTTTAGATTAGGGAATATGAGTTATTACTGATTAGAATACTATGAACATGCAATGATTGAGAGATTTTGTGGTTAGTTAAGTTGAGCCATTTGCAATAGGTTATCACGTAAAATTAGATTTTTCAACCCCGGGACCCTTCCGGGGTAATCAGCTAGTAGCAGTGGCGGATCTAGAAATAAAATCTAGGGGTAACATTCAAAATTTTTTTTTTTTGCCGTAGTTTCATATAACGTAAACGAAACAAAGATAATAACACGATAATAAATAAAGTTAAATACATACCTAATAGATTTCCCCCCTTCGGTTTTTGATCGCTTGAAATCGAGCCATTACATCCTCTTCTTTCACCTTATCAAAAGTATCCCTTTCGACCGCACAAATTAGAGCATTGTTCAAATACTCCTCACTCATTCGATTGCGTAGATCCGTCTTGATTAGCTTCATTTTAGAAAAGCACCTTTCAACGGTTGCGGTTGCAACCGGTAAAACCAACGCTAACTTCAACACCCGATAAACCAAAGGAACACTTTCATGTTTCCCATTTTCCACTGTCACACGAGCAAGGTCACACATACCATTTAATTTTGCAAATTTACAATCTTCCTTTAATGTGTGATAAAAAACCGTAAGATCACCCGAAAGACACCTTATTTCCTCTTTACTAAAATCACTCGGATACATCTCAGCAAAGGCCACTATCTTAGATATGTCAAACTTAGAAAACGAATCACAAGGATTTAAACCCGACATATTTTCTATCAAATTAGTTGATACCCCATTGAATCGATTTCCAAGTTCTTGAATTTGCAAATCCAAAACTGTATTAAAAACTTCAACTTCAAAATGATGTCGATTAGTAACAACATTCTTTCGGTTTCTTTGATTACCAAAAGTATCCACCATTTCTACCATCTCAATCTTGTTTTTTTCACAAAAAGATGACACCCTAGCCAACATTTGATTAAACCCGGTTTGTCTTAGATGATTCAATGCTCGTTTTGTTCCATTTATCAAATGAGCCGCTTCTAATAAGTCTTGACTCTTTTTTTGAAGATGTTTTGATAGAGCATTTGTGAGGCCTAAAATCTCATCTAACAAGTGTATGTAAAACACAAATTCAACTTTCTTAAAATATGATAAAATACCCCCAGCATTAGTTCGTTGTTGAATGCTCTCTCCATCATCTTTCATAAAAGTCCAGTACGTCCACAACTTCTGGAAATAACTTAAGCAAACTTGTAATTGTTCTATGATGAGAACCCCATCGTATATCTCCGGCTCGTGCTAGGATTATGAATATTTGGACTTTTAGTTGTAGCAACATCATCATCCATTTGCATATAATTATCTTTATTACCAACATCATCATTCACTTGCGTGTCATTGTTATCGGTATTTGGAGTTTTATTTGAACCAACCTCATCATTTTCGGGGGCTTTTCTTTTGAACAAATTGCTAATAAGAGCTTGTTTTTTACCTGAGCTTGGTTTCATATTCACAAATAAAAGAAGGAGTAGCATACCTGTGCCACTGTGCGTCTAAATGGATTGGTCTTTCTTTTTTCTTTTTTTTTCTTCTGGAAGATAACGAATAGGATGAAGGGAATTAGGGAATGGTTAAGGTTGGGCTTGGATAGTTGGGCTTAGATACTTGGGCTATTTGTTAGTTAAACAATTGGGTTAATGGATTGAGTTGGCCTATTTATAAATACAAAATAAAAGGTTTATTTATAATCAATTCGGTTTAGAGAACGTTTATTAAAATTTCGTTTCCAATATAAGTTAACGTATAATTTATTTAAGGGGTAACAAAATTATTATGTATGGGGTAACATAAATTTTTTTTAGGGGTAACAAAAAAATTATTTTAGGGGTAACATTTTATAAAAAGCGAAATTTTTTTTTTCCACTATGCGCGCAAAATCGAGGGGTAACGGGTGCACCCCTGCCTTAGCTTTACATCCGTCCCTGGCTAGTAGGAGTATAAGAAGGTTAGAGAAACACATGCAATTAAAATTGTAAAATCACACAAATAACACGTATAAGACATTGTGCCACATATTGCAAGCTATTGCAAACATCACAACATGCAAGAAAAGAAAAAACATATTCAGCCCTAAAAATAGAAACATAGTTACTTCTAAGGCAACTGACATGAACAAAACATACCTCCAAAATAACATTTTTAAGGAAAGTAAAAAAAGAACAAGATGTACGACAATGTTAAACACAATCCAAAAACAAATGCACGCGCACAGAAGCTCAAGAGACCGTCATTGCTTATGCAGTGGCCAAATAAAGGCCACAATAGGAAAAAGAGTAAAAAATCTGTACAAAACATAAATAAAAAGTATAAGTAAGAAAAGAGGTAGCCAGAGATTTAGTCGGCACTTCAATTTCTTTTTATCTCAATTAACTGACTAATATAAAATGGATTACATGATGCATCATCCCCAATGGATTTTCTTTGCTTCTTCATCCTCTGTATACCCTTTCCTAAGATTGTTGAATTTTCATCGCTATCACTATGACGGTCAAAGTCTTCCGAATCAATAATAGTGTCTTTCTCCTCACTCTCCCAATCATTTATATTAGTCAACTCATTATATACAGTGCTAGAAACAACACAAGCCTTAAAGTGATTCATGTCCACGCTTACATCCTTCACCAGATTATTTTCATCCACAATATAGTGAGGATCATCTTCTAATCCTGATTCACTATCCTCACCTTCCTCAATATTTTCTACAACAATATCATCTTCAACAACAATATTGAACTGAAGAAACACGTGATTAAGGATAGTCTAATAAAGAACAATCCGGATGGTGATTCTACTGTATTTTATAAAGAGAGTGATTTATAAAATACGTGTGGGTCTAAAAGCAAGACCAAGGATTTGCGAGACTACCAATTAGAAGAGCCGAGCCTCTAATCGTTAGTATAATAAACAAGGGGTTGAAGAAGGTACGAGAGTTCGTATTCTTCTTGAGTGAAAGTGTATTGGATATCCGATCCAATAAAAGGAGGAGGGCGTCCTCCTTTTATAGTACCAAGATCTCTTACTTTCTCAGCCCATCCTCTACCCTTAATGGGACCCGGCCTAGGTAGAGGAGTCTCCATAATCCGGCCCAAGCTTTCAAGCCCATTTGGTGCAAGTGGGTTTTAGTAAAGTGGGAAAAAGTAGAATGCTAGGGGGGATGTTACCATCCTGACGCATGTACACGTGGTGCCCAGTAAGTGGACGCTGATGGGCGGTGGACACGTGGTGCTTGCCCATTGGTGGATCCAGTCGGTGGATAGTTTATGCTTTCGAGGTGGGCAGAGAAAGTCTACTTCATCAGGAAGATATCTTGGCTGGGAGGCTGCCACGTCATCGTTCTTCCTGCTCGTCAGACTGGCAGCAGTCTTTGATTGGAAGGGAACTCTGACGGGCCGCCTGTCATGTCAGAGATATTTGGTTGGGGCAGAGGTGAGTCCCAAAGCTACCCCAAAAGGTATCTTCCACTTGTGGTGAAGCTTGCCAAGGAAGCCTTGATGTATGTTTGGCCCGCCTATGTGAAAGGGGCGGGCGTTTATGCGCCTGGCGTCGGATGTACCGCTGACGTAAAACGGGCGGGTGGACGCCAGGTGTTCCGTTGACGTAGAACGAGAATATTAATGCTCGCGTCGGGCGGCAGAAGCATCGCTGACGTAGAACGGGTTTGTGGGCGCCAGACGTTCCGCTGACGTAAAACGGGTGGATGGGCGCGAGACGATCCGCTGACGTAGAACGGACGGATGAGCGTCTGGCGAAGCCTGTTCTAAGTGGGCGATGGTATGGTATTTGTAATGTTTCAATACCATATCCCTTCAAGTCCCCCCAGTCCAGTGCTGACCTGTGTCTTTGGGGAGTGCTGGACTTGATTTCACATGTGTACTTTGAGTAACATCCAGTCGTCACTGGGTTTTCATGTACCAAAGTGGACGTGTGTTTTTGTTTATTCTTCGCCAACTGGTGCGTGCACAGGGATCAAGCTGTGGGCGTATGACGGGATGCGCCATGATAGCCTTTTGGGGCGGAGGCGTTGAGCCACGATGGGCGTTGTGCCTGTTTCCGCGGCCAGAAGTGAAATTTGATTTTTTCAAAATTTTTCGTTCTGGCGCGCAGGCGTTGAGCCAAGGTAGGCGTTGTGGCGTTGTGCCTGTTTTGCGCGGCCAGAAGTGAAATTTGATTTTTTCAAAATTTTTCGTTCTGGCGCGCAGGCGTTGAGCCAAGGTAGGCGTTGTGCCTGTTTTGCGCGGCCAGAAGTTGTCATTTTGATTTTTTCATTATTTTTCGTTCTGGCGCGCAGGCGTTGAGCCAAGGTAGGCGTTGGCCTTGGTTGCGCGGCCAGAGGTAGTGAAAAGTCATTTTTTGTCGCAGTCTGCGCCTGCATTTACTCCGCATTGAATTTGTCTCTTTGAGATTTGTGTAAATTAAAGGCGGGAATGTTTTGAATTTGAAAAGACGTGTCTGACGGTTAGTACACCGGCTTTGGAGATCGTGTCTGACAGTTAATACGACTGTTGAGTTGCTAGGCCGCCACGTGTCGTACATCTGGTTAGTGGGGACAGCTGTTGATGGTGGTTTTGAACGTGGGCGTACACGTGTCGATCATCGGCATCAACTGCCAGCTGGGGTAGAATAACTGTCTCGCGAGTGAGACACGCGCGGCGCGTGGGCCGTTTTGGCACGTGGGCTGTGCGACGTGTCTGCCTGTGATTGGACCTTTGCGCGAAAAGCCTGCCTATCATCATTACCTGCATTAAATGCGATGGGTATAAATAGTCGTCTCCACCCTTTGAGTTCTTTCATTCTCTTCCTTTCTTCAATTTCTCTTTAAACTTTCTCCGGTGACTTGCTTTATTCCGACCAAGCAATTTTCACTTTTCCGTCGTGTTAGTTAATAATTTTTTCTTCTGAAGATGTCGTCTGAAGACAAGAAGGTGGAGTTGGCGATGAAGGATGCCCAGATCTCGTGGTCCAAGGAGAAGTTCAGGGCCTTGATTCATAAGTATGGGATTTCCCGTGAATGGGAGCCGGAGCTGCCGGAGAAGGGGCAGACTCCGGTTGACTGCCCGGAGGGGAAAATATGTCTGTACGAGGCATATTTTTAGAAGGGTCTTTTCCGGCTGCCGGTGTCTCGTTTCTTCATCTCTGTCCTTCAGAGATACGGAGTGCATGTCTCTCAGATGAGCCCTTTTGGGGTGATGAGGGTGATGCACTTTGAGGGCACCTGTCGTGCGCTAAGGAGGCAGCCGTTGTTTGAACACTTCAATGTGTTCTACAAGCTGGAAGTGAAGGAGACAGGCTGGGTCTCTTTTGTAGAGAGATCCAAGAGTGTCAGCCTGGTGGTGCCGAGGAGTTCTCCGAAAACTCTTCGGGAGTGGAAGATGTGCTTCTTCTTTGTGAAGAAGGAGGTGATTCCGGTGGAGATGGCGAAGCTGGAGCTTCGTCCTGGGCAGAAGGTGTCATCCTTCGAGGTAGTGAAGGATTTCCAGGAGGAGGAATGGTTTAAGGATCTCTCCGCGCACCCAAGTCGCCTAGATGACTTGGATAAGTTGGATGAGGGAATTCTTAGGTTGCTAGGTATGAGCCGTCTGGGCGTGAGGGAGGGGTATAATGTGGCGCCTGCGGCTGATGGTGGGCCACTGTCTGTGGAGGGTAAGTGTCTACTATTGTGTCTAACATATTTGTTTCCCCTCATATCTGATGCTTTTGTTTTTTATTGTAGGGGATTTGCTGTTTGACTACTTTGCCGCCCGGTCTGTGAAGACTATGTACGTGGCGGTGCCGGAGGGGGGGGGGGGTTTCGGAGATGGAGCAGATGATGGAGAACTTCTTGTTCCCCGGCCCTGTTCAAGGTGCGCCCTGTAACACCCCAACCGATGGCGGAATCATCGAGGTGCCACGTAGTGACGATTGTTCATAAGCACATGGTACTAAAATGTAAATATTATTGAATAATCCAAAATTGCCTTACATGGAAATGGAAAATACATTGTCTAAATGAAATGTAAATATTGAAATAACTGAATTAAAATATGCACTAAATGTTCCTTGCTAAAGCACTAGATCAAACTGCACCTGAAACATGTACAAATAGATTTGGTCAACATATGAAATGTTGGTGAGCATTCCTAGTTTTGATATATATATAGTAGGTTAAAAGATATACAATTCAAGTGCAAGCTACAGTGCAAATATGTAAACTATGTATCATACAAATGAGCGAAATCAACCCTGTGACTGTATAATGTACTGTATGAACTGTAGTGTACTCAACCAATAAATGGATGATAACTTAACACTGGCCACGGATTCTCCGATGAAAAAGGGGGAGAATCAATCTAGGCGGGTTGTCAATCCAAATAGCGCTATCCAATGTTAAGGTCGGCTTGTACCATGTTAATGATTTCACTAAGTACAAATGTAATCCACATGTAATGTTTAAGCATAAAGCACGTTGTAAACAATGCACATAGTACTAGAATTGTATTGTAAAAATGTAAACTTGTATTTGAAATTGTAATAGTGTACATGTAACACCCCAAAAATGAATAAAAGCAAAAAGGGGATAGGAATACTCACTGTTCACGTAGTAACTTGAAATTGAACTTGGACAACGAAATATGAATTGAGATTACTCCCAAATGATCAACCTAAAGTATTCGATAATGTGTAAGAGAAATAACTCTAGGATACATGTATATCTAGGGCTTCGAATTGGGGATAACGTTTATTTGTTTAATAAACAAATTGTCTAATAATTATGAGAAATTTAATAAATAATTAAATAAAAAGTCTCTTAATAAAATTTGAATTTAGAATGTACACAATAAAGTGTTTGAAGTATAGAAATAATTTTTATAAAATTATTTCATTTAAAATAGATTTTTTAAATCTATTTATTTATAAATAGCCAACATTTAACTTTAATATTTAAAAATACTAAAATTAAAGAATTCTTATTTTAAAAATCATATTTCTGTCCTAAATGATTAAAAATAATTTGTGTAAAATTTTGGTGCAAAAATGATGAAAATTGGATTTATTATGAATTATTTATGATTAAAAGTAATAAAAATTGGTTAAAAATATTAAATAAACGATTTTTCTAAATTAAAAATATTTTCTGAAATGTATATTGTCATACAAGTTCAAGATAATTTTTGTGAAATTTTATAAAATCGTTTAGATATTTTTATAGAATTTAATAAATATAAATGAATAAACTTGTATTATTAATAATATATATTAAATAAATTATTTTTGAAAAACTAAAAATTGGGTAATGAACTTTATCATAAGAATAACTAAATATAATTTTTGTAGAATTTATAACATAGATTTAGTATTTTAAAAATTAATTTGAAAGATAAAGCAATAATATATAAAGAAAAGGGAAGTTTAAAAAAAGTTTGTATATGGTGGGGTTCGAACCTGGCCAAGTGGCCGGTTCGTCCCCTTTGTCTCAGTATGCAACCAGCTGGTCTATACCAGTTATTTGTTTTATTTCGAACTCGTTTAATATATATACTTGTTTTTAAACGTGTTCTTCCCCAATTCAATATCAAATGAGCCCTAATTCCTAAACACATTCAATTCGTGTTCAATAGCCCCTGAATCATTAGGGCTATTGTTCACGAGATGCCGGCCATTAAAACCCACAAAAAAAAACAAACTTACAACGCGATCTTGATTACAAACGTTCGGTCAACGCGAAAAGTCAACACGAATAAAAAATGCTTTGAAAGATGATAATAACAGAATTGAGGTTTGAGAGAGAGTTATTGGCGAGTGTAGAGGGTGTAGTGATGTTCAATTTATAGTGAACGAGTCTGAATTGTTAACTTGGTAAATCGTTGACCTCGTTTAATGTTTGACGCGTTTATAACAAAAAAAGGTAAGAATTGAAGGTTAATTGGTGCGTAATCAACTCGTTCTAGGCCGGACATCACGAATCCAAGTCAACCATGGTTAAATTACATGTTAATAGTGCAAATTGAATGGTCAAAATAAAAGAAAGAAAGAAAAAAAAAAAATAAAAAAAAACCTGCTGTTCGAAACAGCCAAGGGAAGAAGGAAGGAAAAGGGACGCGAAAAAAAAAGGATAAATATAATTAGGTTCTGGTAGAATTCAAACACGATGTGTAGCTCAGTTGGTGGAGGCGCGTGTATGTCTACAGCTTCTGCTCAGGTTCGATTCCTGGCAGAAGCAATTAATTTTTTTTTTTGTTTTTGAACAGGTACAAGGGGAAGGAGGAATGGGCTGGGCTTAGGTCTGTTGGGCCTGACTTTGGTGGATCTGATTTGGGCTTCAGATTTATAACAAGGGAATGGGTATTGGGTTTGTTTAATGGGTTAGGATGTGAGGGTTTAGAGGTTTAGTCTAAAAAAAGAAATATGATTATTATTATTATTATTATCATTATTATTATTATTATTATTATTATTATATATAAAAAAATAATATATATATATATATAATGAAAAAGTGACGGATGTCACAGCATCCCCTACTTTTAGAAACTTCGTCCCGAAGTTATTAGAAACATAGGGTTATGGATGCTTGGGTAAAAAAAAAAAAAAAAAAAAAATTAAGATAACTGTGGTTTGGAAAGTTCGAATGATTTGGATATGAGGTTTGATAGGTGTGAGTTAAGGATTTGGATTATGTTCGTCTCGAATAATAAGGAGAATAAGAATCTAGTAATATACTAACTTCAAGTTTTAGGAACCCTAAAATAAATGTACGAGTTGATTGACTATAACAAGACCAAATGAACTAACAAGCAAACAGAGTTTGTTCCTGGTTCGACTTCCAGTCTCACTTTCAATGCATCATTAGTGTTTGTATACAGGGTGTACCGCAGCTAACCCACCACACCTTTGATACGTTGAAAACGTACTGGACGTCTACCCAAAAACTCTAATAGAATTTTCACACTACCCTAATGTACCTGTAAATTCATGATTACGTTCCGGACCGAAATCATCAATTTACCTTACATTAAAGTTTTGCGTCCTTCTATGACCCCACCGATTTGTTGAGCAGGTTCAATAGCCTCCACCAGTCGTGGAGTAGGTTGTAGGGCCTCTCCCGACTGTTTGAAAAGGTATAGTGACCTCCACCAATCGTTGAGTATATTCGATAGCCTTCACCAGTCGTGGAGCAGGTTGTAGGGCCTCTCCCGACTGTTGAAAAGGCATGATGACCTCTATTAAGTGCAGCAATTATTATTCACATAGATTGCAAATTGATGGCATGTTTATGCAAGCAAGTTTGTAAGTACTACAACCATTAAATGTAAGTGTTATCATGAATAATTAAATGTTTACGAGTATCATGAATAATTAGATGTTCAAGTCAAATTAAGGGAAAAATCTAGTTTCATGTAATAACCAATGATGTTTTCTTAGAAAAGCATCTGTAAGATCAAGTATCAAGTCCAAACGTTTCAAATAAATGTAAGGTAGAGTCTTAAAAATAAACGTAATCAATATAATAAATTTCCAATCTGTGTTAATACACAATAATACGTAAGGAAATCTCTAGATGTTGTATGCTAATGAGTGCGGCAAAATTGGGTACAAAATGATAATAGGATCAAGAAAATGAAAACACGGGTATCATGAACAATTAAATGTCCAGTGAATAGTCAAATTAAGGGGAAATCAAGTTTCACAAACTATGATGTTTTGGAAAAAAAATCATGTAGAATCAAGTATTAGGTTTTTAGTAGTTTAATTATCATGGGTAACTATCTCACGTGTGAGAAGGTGAAGGATATGAATTTAGTTCTTGAAAAATCTTGAAGCAGAATCAAGGTTGTGAGAGATGGTGAATGTGAAGATAGTTGATAAAGAGTTTATTTTATAGTAAGGAGATTATATAGCAGTGTAAATTTTTTGGGGTTTGGATTAAAGGTTATAATCAAGTGTATAAGAAAACATGATTGTGGTGTATGCCAAATATTTGTAAAAATTTGAACAAGTTGAAAATGAGTGAGTGTTGATGGAGAATCTAGAGACTATATATTATTCCAAAAAAAAAAAAAAATATTTTCAAAATTTGGTTTTGTACATAAGACAAAAGTTTAAATAGTACAAGCTAAGTAGGCTTTGTAATTGTTTAAAACATTATATAGAAAATCGTTTGTTATGTCAATAAATAATCAATTGAATTTAAGTTCGAGGAAATTATGTACTTTGTAAAGTTACTAGGTAATACAACTAGTTTTAGAAATCTTTAGTTTGTGCTAAAGTATGAGGTTATAGTTTTTAAAATAAATAACATGTGGAGAAAAGAAATAATATGATTTGGGTAGGGTGTTGAATATTTAAAAAGTGGCTAACAGGGTAAGGTGAAGTGTGATTGTGAAATCCATAGATGGTTATGAAAGTATGAATTTGTAAGCAATATATGAAAATCATGAAATACAAAATATTGTATATGAACCGAGAGAGTATTATTGAAAAAGCTTGCATAAAATGCTTGGAGTGCCCTTGTCTAGCTGTAAAGCCCAACAAGAACGTTGACTTTTCAAAGGAATTGAACCCAATGGTGATCAAAGAAGACGTGCTTTAGCCTATAAGTGGACACTCACTCCAGGAATCCCCAGGTAAGCATAACAGGTCCGTAAATGGATTTATGCGCTATGCTTGCCTATGCCAGAAAACCCAGTGTACAGGCGTCCACCCTTCCAGATTGCACGTGTCCTTATCACACTCATTAAAGTTCAACAACTTTGAAGGAACAAAAGTAGAAGTAGGCATTATTCCCAAGAGTATCTTCATGAAATGTACTGTCCCTGTTCCATGATGATGTAGACTTTCCACTCCCTGTAGGACATCATCTCTATGCACCATGATGAAGGATGAGAAGAATGGAGAGAGAGAAGAAGGGAAAGATAGAAGAAGGAAAGTAGGGAGAAATGAGGGGTAGGGTAATTCAGGAAATATTATGCATGCAAGTTAAAGTTCGGTTATAGTCTAGGCCATTTTATCTAATAACCTAGTTCCCTATAACCATGGCTCTGATACCAATCTGTAACACCCCAACCGATGGCGGAATCATCGAGGTGCCACGTAGTGACGATTGTTCATAAGCACATGGTACTAAAATGTAAATATTATTGAATAATCCAAAATTGCCTTACATGGAAATGGAAAATACATTGTCTAAATGAAATGTAAATATTGAAATAACTGAATTAAAATATGCACTAAATGTTCCTTGCTAAAGCACTAGATCAAACTGCACCTGAAACATGTACAAATAGATTTGGTCAACATATGAAATGTTGGTGAGCATTCCTAGTTTTGATATATATATAGTAGGTTAAAAGATATACAATTCAAGTGCAAGCTACAGTGCAAATATGTAAACTATGTATCATACAAATGAGCGAAATCAACCCTGTGACTGTATAATGTACTGTATGAACTGTAGTGTACTCAACCAATAAATGGATGATAACTTAACACTGGCCACGGATTCTCCGATGAAAAAGGGGGAGAATCAATCTAGGCGGGTTGTCAATCCAAATAGCGCTATCCAATGTTAAGGTCGGCTTGTACCATGTTAATGATTTCACTAAGTACAAATGTAATCCACATGTAATGTTTAAGCATAAAGCACGTTGTAAACAATGCACATAGTACTAGAATTGTATTGTAAAAATGTAAACTTGTATTTGAAATTGTAATAGTGTACATGTAACACCCCAAAAATGAATAAAAGCAAAAAGGGGATAGGAATACTCACTGTTCACGTAGTAACTTGAAATTGAACTTGGACAACGAAATATGAATTGAGATTACTCCCAAATGATCAACCTAAAGTATTCGATAATGTGTAAGAGAAATAACTCTAGGATACATGTATATCTAGGGCTTCGAATTGGGGATAACGTTTATTTGTTTAATAAACAAATTGTCTAATAATTATGAGAAATTTAATAAATAATTAAATAAAAAGTCTCTTAATAAAATTTGAATTTAGAATGTACACAATAAAGTGTTTGAAGTATAGAAATAATTTTTATAAAATTATTTCATTTAAAATAGATTTTTTAAATCTATTTATTTATAAATAGCCAACATTTAACTTTAATATTTAAAAATACTAAAATTAAAGAATTCTTATTTTAAAAATCATATTTCTGTCCTAAATGATTAAAAATAATTTGTGTAAAATTTTGGTGCAAAAATGATGAAAATTGGATTTATTATGAATTATTTATGATTAAAAGTAATAAAAATTGGTTAAAAATATTAAATAAACGATTTTTCTAAATTAAAAATATTTTCTGAAATGTATATTGTCATACAAGTTCAAGATAATTTTTGTGAAATTTTATAAAATCGTTTAGATATTTTTATAGAATTTAATAAATATAAATGAATAAACTTGTATTATTAATAATATATATTAAATAAATTATTTTTGAAAAACTAAAAATTGGGTAATGAACTTTATCATAAGAATAACTAAATATAATTTTTGTAGAATTTATAACATAGATTTAGTATTTTAAAAATTAATTTGAAAGATAAAGCAATAATATATAAAGAAAAGGGAAGTTTAAAAAAAGTTTGTATATGGTGGGGTTCGAACCTGGCCAAGTGGCCGGTTCGTCCCCTTTGTCTCAGTATGCAACCAGCTGGTCTATACCAGTTATTTGTTTTATTTCGAACTCGTTTAATATATATACTTGTTTTTAAACGTGTTCTTCCCCAATTCAATATCAAATGAGCCCTAATTCCTAAACACATTCAATTCGTGTTCAATAGCCCCTGAATCATTAGGGCTATTGTTCACGAGATGCCGGCCATTAAAACCCACAAAAAAAAACAAACTTACAACGCGATCTTGATTACAAACGTTCGGTCAACGCGAAAAGTCAACACGAATAAAAAATGCTTTGAAAGATGATAATAACAGAATTTGAGGTTTGAGAGAGAGTTATTGGCGAGTGTAGAGGGTGTAGTGATGTTCAATTTATAGTGAACGAGTCTGAATTGTTAACTTGGTAAATCGTTGACCTCGTTTAATGTTTGACGCGTTTATAACAAAAAAAGGTAAGAATTGAAGGTTAATTGATGCGTAATCAACTCGTTCTAGGCCGGACATCACGAATCCAAGTCAACCATGGTTAAATTACATGTTAATAGTGCAAATTGAATGGTCAAAATAAAAGAAAGAAAGAAAAAAAAAAAAATAAAAAAAAAACCTGCTGTTCGAAACAGCCAAGGGAAGAAGGAAGGAAAAGGGACGCGAAAAAAAAAGGATAAATATAATTAGGTTCTGGTAGAATTCAAACACGATGTGTAGCTCAGTTGGTGGAGGCGCGTGTATGTCTACAGCTTCTGCTCAGGTTCGATTCCTGGCAGAAGCAATTAATTTTTTTTTTTGTTTTTGAACAGGTACAAGGGGAAGGAGGAATGGGCTGGGCTTAGGTCTGTTGGGCCTGACTTTGGTGGATCTGATTTGGGCTTCAGATTTATAACAAGGGAATGGGTATTGGGTTTGTTTAATGGGTTAGGATGTGAGGGTTTAGAGGTTTAGTCTAAAAAAAGAAATATGATTATTATTATTATTATTATCATTATTATTATTATTATTATTATTATTATTATTATTATTATATATAAAAAAATAATATATATATATATATAATGAAAAAGTGACGGATGTCACACGCCCTCTAACCTTGAAGTAGGTTTTTTGATCAACCCTGAGCCGCTGTCTGTCAAGACGGCGGAGGGGGTTGATTATGTGTTCTTGTCTGATGATGAGTCGAGTGACCCGTCGTCTGATTTAATACATCGTACGCGTCAGTCTACAGGTGGCGCATTGGGCGGTTCGTCATCGGTCGGGGCGCAAGGTGGGGACGCCACGACAGAGTTTCGCGCGACTGAGGATGCGCCGACCGATAGTGAGTGTGTCTTACTTTCTTTTTGTTTTGTTGTCTGTTTTGTCTTAAAAGAAATTTTTCTTTGTTTGTAGGTCGCAAGCGAAAGCAGGCGGAAGCGCTTGTCGAAGGCTTAACCGGTGGCTCATCGCCGAAGCGGGCTGCCCATGGTGGTGACAAGCCAGACGACTTGGTGCTTGAGCCGCCGCCAGTTCGTGAGCCTTTTTATAAGAAGGCGCTGAAGAAGCTGAGTAGTAAGCGTCTTTCGAGCCTTCGTTTTTTCTTTCTTTTTCTTGCAAGTTATTTATCCGCTTGTGTATTTTGTAGGCTCTGTCCCTCCTTCTGTCAAACAATTTCAGGAGGAGCGGAGGAAGAAGCTTGAGGAGGAGCGTGCCCATGCTGAGGCGGCGCGCCAGGCTGAGGCTGTCGGCGAGGAAGAGAGGCGCGCTGCTGAAGCCGCTCTGAAGAAGAGGGAGGAAGAGGAGGCGGCCGTCCGTCAGGCCGAGCTGGATCAGACGCGAGCAGAAGATGCTCGGGTGGCGGAGCTTGAGCGCAGGCGAGCTGAAGATGCTCGCTTGGCTGAGGCGGCCGCCAAAGAGGAGGAAGATCGCCGCCTCGTGCTTTTGAAACAGCACGAGGATCTGGTGCATTTGAAGAAGGAGCAGACCCAAGGGATGGCTCAGGGTGGGGAGGGTCCCATTTTTGTGGATTTGAGCGAGAAGGACGACGCGGAGGCGTCCTTCCCTGGCGGTGGGCCAGAAGCTCAGCAGTCTCAGAAGGCTGCAGGCGCGGTTGCGTCTTCAAGCGGTCTGGCCTTCCGCCTGGACGCTCCGGTTTATACGCCTGAGTGGCGTATAACCGAAAGTTGCAGGTTCCTCAATCCCTTCGTGGCTGAGGAATTTGTGAGTTACGCGTTGCCGCCGTTAGAGCGCGCGTATCATCGAGCTCAGAGTCGTAGCACCCTCTTCTCCGACATGTGCATGAACCTGACGCAGACCCTGGGCAATCTTTATGCCCTGCACAGAGGAGAGGGTGATTTCTTGGATGAGCGGGCGTCGGTCGCTGCTGAGACCGAGCGTTTGGCGAGGGAGAAGGAAGTGTACGAGACGGCTCGTATGCGTTTGCTGGAGCAGGTTCGGAAATTGGAGTCCGAGCTGCGCCAGAAGGACTCTGACGCTGCGGAGAAGCAGAAGTCCTGGGCTAAGTCGACGGCGGCGGTGAATACCGATCTGGAACGCCGTCGTCAGCTTGTCCAAAAAGCCGAGCTTGCTTTGGCCGAAGAGAAAAAGGTCTCGGCAGCGAAGGCAAAGGAGTTGGAGGAGCTTTCCTCAAAATATGCCACGGTGGTTGGTGATCTGAAGGCGAAGGATGCCGATGTGGTCCGGATGACCAGTCGGGTGTCCGAGCTGGAGGGTCAGATCGAGACGTTTGCCAAGGAGCGGGAAGCGTGGGAGCTGGAGAAGGCGCTTCTGTTGGACGCGCAGAGGGGCTATTGCGAGAAATCGCTCTCGGTGATGTCTGATGGGATCTCCGCAGTAAGTGATTTCTTTTTTGTTTTGCTATCTTTTTCCTTCGTCCTTTGTTTCCTGTTTGGCTTAACCTTTGTTTGATGTGCAGGTTTTTGAGCGCCGCTGGAATACGCCCAAGATGGGTGAGCAGATCGCCGAGGTTGTTGACGCTGCTCGCACGACGGGCGTTCACAGCGGCTGGCTGGAGGGGTATCTGGCCTGCAAGGACGGCGCGCCTGTTGAAGAGCAGCCCTTCGGTGATGTGAACACCGATGAGCTGCTGATGGAGCAGCTTCGGAAGCTGGAGGCGATCGACTTTCCCGTGCTGCAGGTCGTGCGGCAATGTCTGGCCGATCCTGACCCTATCGCGAAGTTTAAGCGTTGGGTGGAGGAGTCCGACCGTGTTGGGCGGGAGAGGGCGGAGAAGGAGCGGTCCGGTGCGGGTAGTTCGGGGACGGCCCATGAGCCTCCCCAATAGGTTGCTTTGTAATTTCCTTTCCTCGTAAATATTTCTGATTGTATGAAATGAATCATTTTTGTTGTGTCTTGTTTGATTCGTCTGTTGATGAGTAGGTTAACTTTATAAGTGATGAGTGCGCCGAATCAGTTTTGAAGCTTGAATTAACTTCACAAGTGAGTACTGCGCCGAATCAGTTATGAAGAGTAAATTCGCTTCATAAGTGATTAGTGCGCCGAGTTAGTTATGAAGAGTAAATTAGCTTCATAGGTGAGTAGTGCGCCGAATCAGTTTTGAAGCTTGAATTAACTTCACAAGTGAATAGTGCGCCGAATCAGTTATGAAGAGTAAATTCGCTTCATAAGTGAGTAGTGCGCCGAGTTAGTTATGAAGAGTAAATTAGCTTCATAAGTGAGTAGTGCGCCGAATCAGTTATGAAGAGTAAATTAACTTCATAGGTGAGAAGCGTGAGTGAAAAACCAAAATATTTTTACAAGTAGCATTTGCGCAATTGCGCTACATTCCATGATCTAGGTATGGGTGTTCCATCGAGTTTTTCTAGCGCATATGCCCCCTTTCCTAGTACTTGCTGGACTTTGTAGGGGCCTTCCTAGTTTGGTGCGAGCTTTCCCGGGCGCTCTGCGTGGGAGGCGTAGTTGTCTCTAAGGACGTAGTCACCGATGTCGAATTCGCAAGTTTTGACTTTGGAGTTATAGTAGCGCTCCAATTGCTTTTTGTAGTTTGCTTCGCGTATGGCGGCAACGTCACGCCTTTCGTCTAGGAGGTCTAGATTGAGGCGCAGTTCTTTGTCATTGTCTGTGTTGGCCGTGTTGAGGACCCGTGCTGATGGGAATGTGATCTTCGCGGGTATTACGGCTTCGGAACCATAGGTTAGGCTGAACGGAGTTTCGCCGGTACTGGTCTTTGTGAGGGTGCGGTATGCCCATAGCACGTGTGGGAGCTCGTCTACCCAGCCCGTGCGTTTTGACCCTAGGCGAGTCTTGATGCCTTCGACCAAGGATCTGTTGATGCGTTCTACTTGGCCATTACCTTGAGGGTGAGCGACGGATGAGAAAATTTGGCCAACGCCCAGTTGTGTTAGCCATGTTTGGAGTTTTTTGTCGGTGAATTATGTGCCGTTGTCGGTGACGATTTCCATGGGTAAGCCAAAGCGGCAGATGATGAATTCCTAGATGAATTTTTTATTTGTTCCGCGCTTATTGAAGCGAGTGGCTTGGCCTCTACCCATTTTGTGAAGTAGTCAACGGCGACGATGAGGTATTGTACCTTTTCGGGGGCCATTGGGAACGGGCCGACCAGGTCCATAGCCCACTTTTGAAATGGCCAGGCGGCTGTGACTGGTACCAAATCGTTTTTGGGGCGCAGGGTATTTGGCGCATGTTGTTGGCAGTTGAAGCAGGTGCGTAGGATTTTGACGGCGTCTTGATGCATACCCGGCCAATAATATCCTGCGTTCATGATTTTGGCGACGACCATTCTTGGCCCTGCGTGGATCCCGCATATGCCTTCGTGAATTTCTCTTATGAGTAAGGTGGCTGTCGCGGCATCTATGCATTTTAGTAATGGCCCCAAGTATGAGCGTCGGTACAGGATCCCATTCATTAGTTGGTAATGTTGGGATTTGTATTGGATTTTTCGAGCCTCCGCTTTTTGAGGTGGCAAAGTGCCTGTTGCTAGATAGGCTTGAATAGGGGTCATCCATGACCCGACGCCTGTCTGTGTTATATTGACCTGTCTAAGTGGTACTGAAGGTTGAGGTAGGGTTTCAATGCGTACCTCTTTGGCCATATGTGGCCAAGCGGTGGAGGCCATTTTGCTGAGTGCGTCAGCTTCCTTGTTGCCGCTGCGGTTTATGTGGAGGATGGTGCAAGTAACGAATTTCTTGGTGAGGAGCTTGGCCTGGTCGACGTATTGGGCCATGACGGGATCTTTGGCATCGTAAACGCCGTTCATGTGGCCTGCTATCAGCATGGAGTCTACATGAGCGTTGAGGTGCCTTGCCCCCATTTTGTGTGCCAGGCGCAGGCCCGCCAAGAATGCTTCGTAATCAGCCTCGTTGTTTTATGCTTGGGAACTCAAGGCGCACGGCGTATGTGAATTCCGTTTTGTCGGGGCTGACGAGGCGGAGTCCGGCGCCCGAGCGTTGGTCATTGGAAGCTCCGTCGGTGTATAATAACCAAGTTACTCGATCGTCTGGAATGGGCTTGGGGTCTTGTTCGTCTTTGTAGTCTTGGATTTTGTCAATCGGGATTTCGGCGATGAAGTCTGCCAGGACCTGCCCTTTTATCGCGGGTCTTGGTTTGTAAACAATGGTATGTGCACCCAACTCAATTGCCCATTTGGCCAAGCGGCCGGAGAGTTCTGGTTTGGACAGTACGGTGTTTATCCTGTAGTCTGTAAGGACTTTGATTGGATGTCCTTGGAAGTATCTTCGCAGGCGTCTTGACGCGTGGACTAATGCTAGGACGAGTTTTTCCATTGTTAAATATCTGATTTCTGCGTCTGCTAGAGTGCGGCTGATATAGTAGATCGGTGTTTGTACTTTGTTGCGTTCTACTAATAGGACGACGCCTATTGCCGTTTCTGACGCGGATAGATATAATGTAAGGGGCTCCTTTGGAAAGGGTGATGTTAAAGTTGGCAAGTAGGTTAAACATTGCTTCATTTCACGGAAGGCTACCTCCGCTTCTGGTGTCCAGCGGAACTGTGTTTTTTTTAGTACATTCCGTAAAGTATGAACAAAAGGAAAAGACTTAGAGGCATAGTTTGACAGGAAGCGGTTGAGAGCAACCAGACGTCCCATCAGTGTCTGCACGTCTTTTATCGAGTTTGGTGATGGCATGCGCTGGATTGCTTGGACTTTTTCCGGGTTTGGTTTGAAGCCGCCATTGGTGACAATGACGCCTAAAAATTTCCCTTCCTCTGCTCCGAAGGAGCATTTGCCCGGATTTAGTTTCATGTTGATGCTGCGCAATTGTTCGAAGGTGCGCTGGATGTCCATAAGCATTGTGTCCTCCTGGGTGCTTTTAATGACTAGGTCGTCAACATAGACTTCAAGGTTGACGCCTATCTGGTTAATGAACGCCTGGTCCATGAGGCGTTGATAGGTTGCGCCGGCGTTTTTGAGTCCGAAGGGCATTTTGGTGTAGCAGTACACCCCTCGGTCTGTTCTAAACGCCGTTCGATCCTCATCTTCGTAGGCCATTTGGATTTGATGATATCCTCGATATGCGTCGAGGAAGCACTTGTACTTGAATGGCGCTAGTGAGTCAACCTTCAAGTCGATCTGTGGGAGAGGGTAGTGATCTTTGGGGCATGCTTTGTTTAGGTCCTTGTAGTCGACGCACATGCGCCAGGACCTATTCTTTTTTAGTACCATTACTGGGTTGGCCACCCAGGTTTGGTGATTACATTTTCTGATAATGCCCGCGTCTAGTAGGTCGTCGACCTGTTCGTTCATGGCTTTGACTCTGTCGGGGCCGAGTGGCCGCTTTTTCTAGGCCACTGGGCGCGCGTCTTTGTATGTGTTGAGGCGGTGCTCGGCGATGTGTCTTGGGACGCCGATCATGTCTGATGATTGCCATGTGAAGATGTCTTTGTTCGCCACCAGTAGTTGTTTTAGATGTGTCTTTATTTGGGGGGACAGGGTCCGGCCCAAAGTGATGGTTTGTTCGGGGAAAACTGGGTTGAGGACCCAGTTATCGTCAGTTGGTGGGTTTGGTGGTAGCGCTGCCATGTTGTCCGCCGGGTAAGTTGTCATGAGGCATTCTTGATTGCCTCGGATGTATGCGATCCCGGTGGGTGTTGGGAAACCCATGGTTTGATGAGGAGTTGATGCGGTGGAGTTAAAGTTTGCCAAACCTTGTCTTCCTAGCAATATGTCGTAGGAGGAAACGGCTGGGATGACGTGGAAGGTGCATACTTTCGAGCGGCTGTGTGTGCCGTCATCAAGTGTGACTGTAAAGTCAAACTTGCCGATGTGATGAATTACCTCGTTGAAGAATCCGGCAATAGGTTTATCTGGTTGTAGGCGTGCCTTGTCCTCTTCGTCTAGCTGATCGAAGCACTGTTGGTACATGATGTCGAAGCTGTTGCCGCCGTCGCACATCATTTTGTAAGTTCGGTAGTGTCCGAACAGTGCTGTGATAGTGAGGGGAGTTGTTGACTGAGTGCCCCCTGGGATTATAGGGAGGAGGACTTGGGCCTCCCGCCAGTTTTCGGATGTGGTTGCTATGTTGGGGAAGTTTGTTTTCCGCTTGGTGCTGCGCGTCATGTTGCACTGCCTGCTGTGTGTGTCGCGGATGTAGTGTGTTCTAATGTCTTTGATGGGTTTATCAGGCTCGTCTTGCCTGCGTCCGCCTTCGCGGACATTTTTTACCAGGTTGGCTAGTTTCCCGGAGCGTAGGGCCGCCTCGATTTCCATTTTAAGGCTGTAGCAGTTGTCAGTGTCGTGGCCTAAGTCTTTGTGGAAGTCACAAAACCTGGTGGTGTCGACAATTTTTCGTTTTGTCCCCATGGGTTTTGGGATTTTGAAGGTTACCTCTCCGGTGGAGAGGACTTGTGATAATACTTGGGACGGCGTTTTGGTGAGAGTGGTCCAGTCCTGGTTCCGGCGTCCGCTGTTGCGTTGGTCGCGACTTTGTTTGTTGCCGATGATGTTTCTGGCATCGTCGGAAGTTGAGTATTGTCCTTCATCGGTGGAACCAGAGATACGGTTCCAGACGGATGATCGGTTGTTGCCGCGGCTGCGGTTGTTGCTGGAACTCCCTCTCTGGTTTGGCGCATCGTTTTCTGGTTGCCCGCATAGAGTTTTGAGATGCGGACGACTTCTTCCCAGGCATTTGGGACGCCGTCTTTCCCCTGTAGGGTGTGTTGTAGGCCATCGTCGTTGACGTTGGATAAGAAGGAGGTTCGGGTTGCCTCGTCCCCGGTTCCCAACTGGAGGGCCTCTTTGTTGAACCGCACAATGAAGTCCTCAAGGGGTTCTGTGTCTCTGCGCTTGCAGAGGGAGATTTGGCTTTTGTCGCGCTTGTGGCGACGCTGTTGGCTGAAATGGAGCGAGAATTTTTCGATCAGCTGTTCGTAGCTGTCGATGCTTCCGGTGGGGAGGTTGTCAAACCAGACCCTGGCGGCTCCAGTGAGTGTCTGGGCGAACATGTGGCACCAAACGGGTAGGGTCCCACCGATGACGGCCCCAGCTTGGTTGAATATGCCAAGGTGGTCATCTGGGTCGGATAGGCCGTCATAGATTTTAACGTTGGCCGGTAAGCGTTGTCTTGGTGGGATTGGTGCCTGAGAGATGCGCCGAGTAAACTTAGACTTGTCCGCAAATGCGGTTGGTCTGTAAGGGAGCGATAGGTTGGTGGTAGCGTCGTCGTTGTAGCGGTTGAGTCGTTCCCGCCTGTAATATGGGCTTTGACGATAGTCCCGGGAGGCATCGTCCTCCCACGAACTTTCGTCGTAGTCTTCGGCGTCAAACCGGTTGTGCTCTGCACGGGCCTGGTCCTCAGGGGTTTGCCCTGGACCTTCCCCGTGACGGGCGGGCGCCGGTGTTCTTGCGGGCTGCCTTGAGGAGGAGCCCATGAGTGCTTTGCCGGTGCGTCGGCGTCGTTCCAGCTGTGCGTCGAGGATTTGTCTCTGGCGTTCGTACCAGTCATTGTTTAGTGCCTCGATTTCCTCCTCAGTTGGAGGAGTTGGGTCTGTGAGCTGGGCCTCCAGATTTCTGGGGGTTATAAGGGGGGTTGTTGGTTGTTGTGGCCCCCTGATGTTGGGCGGGATGGGGTGGCGTCAGTGATGTCTTCGACGACCCCGGATGGAGTGTACACTGGTGGAGGTGAGGTCATTTTTATGATTTTTGGCTGTAAAAGTTTATTGGGTTTAGAGCAGTTGTGGTAAGGCCACGGATGGCGCCAATGAAGAAACATGTGATTAAGGATAGTCTAATAAAGAACAATCCCGATGGTGATTCTACTGTATTTTATAAAGAGAGTGTGATTTATAAAATACGTGTGGGTCTAAAAGCAAGACCAAGGATTTGTGAGACTACCAATTAGAAGAGCCGAGCCTCTAATCGTTAGTATAATAAACAAGGGGTTGAAGAAGGTACGAGAGTTCGTATTCTTCTTGAGTGAAAGTGTATTGGATATCCGATCCAATAAAAGGAGGAGGGCGTCCTCCTTTTATAGTACCAAGATCTCCTACTTTCTCAGCCCATCCTCTACCCTTAATGGGGCCCGGCCCAGGTAGAGGAGTCTCCATAATCCGGCCCAAGCTTTCAAGCCCATTTGGTGCAAGTGGGTTTTAGTAAAGTGGGAAAAAGTAGAATGCTAGGGGGGATGTTACCGTCCTGACGCATGTACACGTGGCGCCCAGTAAGTGGACGCTGATGGGCGGTGGACACGTGGTGCTTGCCCATTGGTGGATCCAGTCGGTGGATAGTTTATGCTTTCGAGGTGGGCAGAGAAAGTCTGCTTCATCAGGAAGATATCTTGGCTGGGAGGCTGCCACGTCATCGTTCTTCCTGCTCGTCAGACTGGCAGCAGTCTTTGATTGGAAGGGAACTCTGACGGGCCGCCTGTCATGTCAGAGATATTTGGTTGGGGCAGAGGTGAGTCCCAAAGCTGCCCCAAAAGGTATCTTCCACTTGTGGTGAAGCTTGCCAAGGAAGCCTTGATGTATGTTTGGCCCGCCTATGTGAAAGGGGCGGGCGTTTATGCGCCTGGCGTCGGATGTACCGCTGACGTAAAACGGACGGGTGGACGCCAGGTGTTCCGTCGACGTAGAACGAGAATATTAATGCTCGCGTCGGGCGGCAGAAGCATCGCTGACGTAGAACGGGTTTGTGGCCGCCAGTGTGACACCCGGCAATTTCTGGTTAACAACGTTGTCTAGATGAATGTCTACCTTAGCGAGTCACGCGTATATTGTACTTAACTGGGTTAGTTAAGTCGTGTTATGGTTCGGGAACTATCAGTTTAGTATAGAGGATCATCGGATGTTAGTCTAGAGGTTCATTAGATGTCAGTCCTTAACCAAGTGTACAAATGGTGACGATTCGTAGAATCGTCAGGTCATACTGAACATACAAGTCTCGAGTCCCGGGAATTGGTGAACGAGTGTGAATATGTTTGTTTGCAAGTGTTATGTGTTTACAATCATTATGTGACTTGTCGGTATGTGAAAATGTGTTAACATATGTTAAAACGGGGTTTAACGCGCAAAATACATGGAACCAACCCCTATAGGCGATTAGGGGAGCCCAATCGCCTATAGGGTATGCGATTGGGCAACATCAGGGGCGAGTAGCATGCTAAATGCATGCCTTAGGGGGCGATTAGCCCTAAATGCATGTACAGTCATGCGATTAGCAATGCTAATCGCGTATAGCTGCTGCACAATCGCGTGTTACGTGCTGGACGACTAAAAACGACTATAAATACAATGCTTAACCTCCTAAACTTCATAATATCAACCCTAGTCGTCCCATAACCCGCCCCAACACACACACAACCTCTGGAACGTGATTTTGGATCAAAACACAAGGTTTCAAGCTTATTTCATCAATCTAACACAATCTAAGGTGTGATTTTCATCCATGAAATCTTTATAAACATTTTTATTAAATCCCTAACGGTCCAGACCTGTTTTAAAACATATGAGTCTTCTGAAAATCGTTAATAATCATTGTTAATTAGATTCTAAGTAGCATGCATGATGTATGTGGGTTTTCAATCAAAAGCTAGGGTTTTTATGATTCAAGATGGATGATTACATGTTATTAGGTTAGTTTCAGATTAATAATGATGGCATGATGATAGGATCTGAGTAATTGTTCATTAGGGTTATAGTTATGCATGTTAATGTGATGTTTCATGCTATGTGTATTGTGTTTGGATTACATAGTTGCATGCAGGGCTGATAATACGAGGCTAAACGAAGGATTTTGGTTTAAACATGTTTGGTATAGTTGTTGGATTGATATTGGATGATTACACGCGTTCTGGATCTGATTTGGAGTGTTAAACGCGCGAAAAACCGGAACAGCTGGGTTACTGGCGATTAGCAACCCTAATCTCCTATGTTATAGGCGATTAGGAGACCAATCGCCAGTAGGGATGCCCTAATCGCCTATATATCATGCGATTGGGGGCTAATTGCCTCTGTTACATGCAATTATGATCCTAAATGCTAGTTAAGTCCTGAAATACATGTCTTATAGCCCTAATCGCCTATAAACTCAAGATTTACATGTCTTATGACCCTAATCGCCTATATTATAGGCGATTAGCCTTCCTAAATGCCTGTTGACCAACCTAAATGCTAGTTGACTTTTCCTAATCGCGTGTACTGCTGCTGTAAGTGTAAATTAGCATTCCGAGACCCGATTTGTCATCTAGGAACATGCTAGGAACCCCGTAACATATCAAATAACTTGGTAACATATGTTTGGATTTAATTATGTGATACGTGAACTACGTGCTATAACTTGTTGGACGTTAACGTATGTTAAGTGTGATTGCATGATTGTATGTTTGAGAGCGTAAGCATAACACGGGGAGTCTCGGGTCACCAATGGGATGTCGAGTCTTGTACATTGGGTCAGTTAAACAGTCACGGTGTTTTCAAACAAACTTGGTTATGGTCTGGACATCTAGGGACTAACTAACCTGCGGGTTATTAGTCCAAGTACTTGTAACTGTCATATGTTAGGTCGCCGCTTTACGGGACTAGCATAGCTTGTTGAGTTTATTCGTATTACGAAGGAACGCAACCTAAGGTGAGTTTACGGCCCCTCTTTTAACTGGTTTCACCTTTTTGGGGGAGAAAACACGTGTTAAACTTATGTTTTGGTAACAACTGTCATACTATGGGTTTCTATGGTTTACTATACGATCTTTGGAAGTCCCGGGGGAAACCATGAATGTGCGGGTTAGCACAACGGGGAAATGTGAATAGATCTATTGGGAGTAACCAACCCCGCTCGTCGGCTTGGAGGGTCGGGCGAGTGCATATTGTCTCAAACAGGAACAGGTTTACTATTCGGGCACAACATCTGGTTTGCGAGTTAGTAATGGTTTTCCAATCGTGATAGTAACAAAACATACGCCTAGCTAGCGTACTTTGGTTTTCGATTTGTTATAGTATGGACAGGTTGAACTTGGTACTTGGATTACAAAACCTGTAAACTCACCAGCATTTTTGTGCTGACGTAAACTTTTACATGTTTTCTCAGGTCGCTAAGGTAGCACAATGGAACTAGGGCGCACGCGTCTGCACGGCGTCTAGTTAGGATTGCATGGTTTTCAAACGTTGAACACTTGGTTTATTTTGGATTCTGTTTTGAATAAGCTTCCGCTGTAATTGGGGATTTTAAACTATGTTTTCTTAAATTGCATATGTTCATTTAGACTTGTTTATTGTGATCGTTGGTTTGGATCCTGGTTTGTCATACGCCTCGCGGTAAAACTCCGCAAGTGGATTTTGAGGGTGTGACAGCCAGACGTTCCGCTGACGTAAAACGGGCGGATGGGCGCGAGACGATCCGCTGACGTAGAACGGACGGATGAGCGTCTGGCGAAGCCTGTTCTAAGTGGGCGATGGTATGGTATTTGTAATGTTTTAATACCATATCCCTTCATGAACATTGGATTAAATTGGTTGTCAACCACCTCTGATAGTCGACTTTCAATAAGGGTGCATTAGGACTATATGAACCAATTTCATCAATTAACGATTTGATCAACACATGTGAGTTTCAATGTTCAACATATACTTCAATCATTTTATTCCCACTTTGAACATGATCAAACAAGCTAGAAAGGTCACTATAATTACTCGAACACTTAAGATCCAAATCCAAAAACACATAAGGAATCTTATAATAGAAGTAAAAAATAGCATCTCACATGGATATCCAATGTTCTTAATCATTTATGTCAACACATCGCTTCCAAAAATTTTCAATATCAACATAATCAATGACATCAACCTTACCATTTTCATATAACCTATCGGGGATGCTAGAGACTCACCACCATGATAAATTTTCAAAGTAAACATTGTAGGCTCGTTTGCTCTATCCAAAATTAAATCATCAGCCATCAATATTAAATGGAAAATTCAGCAAAGTAGAGACTCATGTTGTATTCCGTCACAAACCACAAAGACTCAAACAATATTTTTTTTGTTGAACAGCAAATTTCTACTCCTTGTGAGACTTGAACCCATGATCTCTCCTTAGGTGTTACTAGAAGCTTTGCTTTTACCATTGGGCCACCACCCCAATGGCAAAAATACTTAATTCGAAAAAAAAAGTATAATGTTCTTTTTTTTTTTTCCTTTTTTTTATGTATTTTGTCCAAATCATAATTTAAGCAAAGTATTCATTAAATGAAAAAAAAAAAAAGTTTGTTACAAAATAAAAACTACCAATTAAGGCAAGATTATCATGACTAACAAAGAGTCAAACTGAACACCATCTTCACTTTGAAGCTGCATCTTCTCTACTACCAACCATCAATGCCCCCCAAATCATCAATCCAAACACACTTCTACAGTCGTAATTGAACAATGGCTGGCCCTATAGGTCGTAGATCCACAAACCCATCTCACTCTGTTCGTGGATCTCGAATCATCGTTGCAATTGTTATAGGAGTATTAATTGGATGTGTTTTAGCTGTCTTATACCCTCATGGTCTCTTTTATACCGACCCAGATTCAACCTCTGACTTCCAGACTCGCCGTTTCTCTAAATCCAGTCTCCAGGTTAATTAGGGCTTGTTTATTATTATTATTATTATTATTATTATTATTATTATTATTATTATTATTATTGTTTGTTTTTATAGGTTGCGTGAGTTGTAATTTGTTGACTGGTTTTATTAGATCATGTGTTTGTTTGTTTGTTTGTTCTTGATTTGCGTGCTAATGATGTGGCATGCTGACTTGACGGTTGTACCAATGGTGGAGAAATGTTGGGCTTTGTTTTGGAGGTTGGTTTGAAATCTGATATGATGTGACGTGCTGAGTTGGCGGTGTAAAAAAGGATGGAGTGTAACCGGTTTGTGAAATTAATAATCTGGATGTTTTAGGGATTGTAGAGTTAGATTAAGAGCACTACGGGTGATGTTTATCGGTTATGCTAAAAAGTTTAGGATCTGTGAGTTTGATCTTCAAAATGTGGACAGTTTTAAGGTTAAATGTTGCGTGTTGATTATTTGATAATGAGACTTTTGTTCAGCTTATGGTGTAGTTTGATTTAAGTAATCTTTCAATGGATGTTTTTGGTTATGCGATGGCTAGACGTAAAACTTACTTGAATTGATTTCGGAGATTAGTGTATGTATTGAGACGGGTCGTTATCACTACTAGTAACTAGTGTAAGTGTGTAACCGACTCCACAATCATAGATTTGCATTTGTTTAAGCGTACAGTTTGAATGTTGGTACAATAGTTTTTTTTTATTAATTACCTATTTAACTAATAATTTAGGCTTTCTTCTTACTTACTCTACATTGGTTATTAATTTAAGCTTCAGAAAGAATATGTGTCATTTCTTTTTTTTTTTTTTTTTTTTTTTGTTTATTAATACTACTTCATAAGTGTGGTTTAATTTAATTATTTGATATTTGATTAAAGTCTGTTTTAGGTATTTTAGGTATCCTTTCAGGATATCCACTGAGTCAGTTACTTTAGTGTGCCATGAAATGAAATCGGGTACCGATTCTAAAGTCAACTGCATGACCTGACCTCATGCATATAACTTCTTTTTTCAGATTGGATCAACGTCATGTGAATCTTCAGAGCGAGTTAGCATGTTGAAAGCAGACATTGCAGATTTATCAAGCACAAATGATGAGCTGAAGAAGCAAATCAGGGATTTGACCCAAAAGTTGCAGGCGGCTGAACAGAAAAACGGCCAAGCTGAGCAGCAAGTTGTAGTTTTTGGAGAGCCCCAAAAGGCCGGGCCTTTTGGGACCGTTAAGGGTATAAAAACTAATCCTACTGTTCTTCCAGATGAAACCGTTAACCCAAGGCTTGCCAAAATCTTGGAAAAAGTTGCGGTTAAAAAAGAGCTTATAGTTTCACTAGCAAATTCTAACGTAAAAGCCATGTTGGAGGTTTCGGTCTCCAGCATCAAGAAAGCAGGCATAACCAATTATCTTGTTGTGGCCTTAGATGACGGGATTGTAGATTTTTGCAAAGAAAATGACGTGGCTTTCTACATGAGAGATCCCGATGAGGGTATCGATTCGGTTGCTAAAACAGGAGGTAATCATGCTGTTTCAGGGTTGAAGTTTAGAATCTTGAGGGAGTTTCTGCAATTGGGTTACAGTGTTCTGTTGTCGGATGTCGATATCGTATACATACAGAATCCTTTTGATCATATATACAGGGATTCGGATGTCGAGTCTATGTCTGATGGACATAGTAACATGACTGCATATGGATATAACGATGTCTTCGATGAACCCGCAATGGGTTGGGCTAGATACGCCCATACAATACGAATATGGGTATATAATTCTGGGTTCTTTTATTTGAGGCCTACCGTGCCTGCAATTGAGCTTTTAGATCGCGTGGCTGACAGGCTGTCTCATCCACCACCAGCATGGGATCAAGCGGTGTTCAATGAGGAACTGTTCTTTCCTTCTCATCCTGGTTATATCGGCCTTCACGCTTCTAAACGAACCATGGATCGTTATCTTTTTATGAACAGTAAGGCTCTTTTTAAGGAAGTAAGGAAAGATGCGAATTTGAAGAAACTTAAGCCTGTTATCGTTCATATCAATTACCATCCAGATAAATTACCGAGGATGAAAGCAGTTGTTGAGTTCTACTTCAATGGCAAACAAGACGCGCTTGACCCGTTTCCTGACGGTTCTGGTTAATTTCTTTTTGCATTCTTCTGGATGAGGTAATGTTACAATGAGTATAACCCTTATAAAAGAGTTTGTAATATGATGAATCTTCCTTCCACTAGTAGTGAACTTACATTACTTGGCTTTTTTCTAATTTGGAGTATAGTTTGATCTTTGTTTTTTTAGTGAAATCCGAAACAGTTCTTGCGAATTTCATATTTTCATAAAGTTTGTTTTGTGTGGTTCCATCTTGGAACTTTTAATGATCCATAAGTGGATTATAATAAGCTTGGCAAAATGGATGAGTCGGGTTGTGTTAGGGTGAAAACGGGTTCGGGTCAAAATGGACCTGGTTAAAACAGATGGTTTTAGAAACCAACTTGAGAGGAAAAGAAATGCGTATTATGTAATAGTAGTGAAACCAATAGTGGTTGTAATTGTGATTGTGGTTAATGTTGGATTTCGGACTGGTCTTGGAACCAATAAACAGTAAATTTATAAACCGAAAATGGATGCATGTGTGTGTATCGGTTAGTTTCGTAGAAAATATAGAAGTACTCAACGGCTCTTTTCCTGCATCCTCATTTGATGTTCAAAAAGTTTAATGGTGTAGATGAGCCTCAGGATCCCGAACTCATTGAGCTCGACTTGTTTAATTGAACAACGTTTAAGCTCGAGCTTGGTTCATTTTGATTCTTAGCTCTAAAACTTGAGCTTGACTTTTCACTAATTTTAAAAATTTGGACTCAAATCAATTTTTATGTTAAACAGAAGCATATGTATAATATTTATCCTTTAGTATTAAATTAGGCTTGTTAGATTCTAGTTTTTAAGTTAGGATTATTACTTTCCAACCCGACAAAGTTAGGATTATTTAATTCTAATTCCCAATATTATTGCATTGCATTTTAAAGTAATGGGCTCGATGACTATGAAGTTTGCACTCCGGCTTGTTTGTTACATGAGATCCAGTTAGAGGTTCAGCCCGCTTGCTACAAGGTTTTATTGATCTCAAGTAACTCACAACAGCTTAATCTATACGTAAATATCAAATTCTAGATCGTCAATCTTAAACATGAATAGTCCAAAATACTTAAAAAAGATTGCGAGTTAAACAAAGTTTTGATAAACATTTCCCGTAGGGCTATACAACATAACAACCAAGAACCACCATAAAGTGGCTCATGCCTTCATGGTTAGACACCCTTCTATAATCATTTTACGCCATGTGAAACTCGACTAACCACCATAAAGTGGCTCATGCCTTCATGGTTAGACACCCTTCTATAATCATTTTACGCCATGTGAAATTCGACTTCCACCACCACTACAACGCATGATATCTTCAATTAACTTTCTTGTTCAACCTCATAAAATCTGCAAAATGATTGTGAAACCTCCCTCAATCCTCCAACTCCAACACATTTCGAACAACAAAAACTACACACGCAGTGGCGAAGCTTGACCCGAAACTTCGGGGGGTCGCAAGTCACCAAGGGGTCAGAAATCACTACTTTCGGGGGTCGAAACCGTATATACCAAAAAATTTCTATACGAATACTATATAATCGGAACTTCTGAGCGAAAATTCGGGGGAGTCAACCACCCCTCCCCGCCCCTTAAGAGCTGCGCCCTTGTACACACGTATCATCGTTTCTAATACTAACTCATTCCTTTTTTCGTTTGGGTAAACTATGAGACCTATATAATTTCCAAACTCTTATGTGAGAAAGACCTATTAATGATCCACAATTGTGGGAGCATAGTGTTGGAAGCCAGGGGCCAAAGGAATGGTCGTCTCTTCAGCTTTGGGACCATTCACAGTCCCCACTATTTTATTTAGGGCGATCTTAACAAATGCAACACTAGGAGATCTTATGCTACTATACTTCTCCACATGTATATGTGTACGTATTGATATGCATAAAATATACATATTAAGTATATCAAAACGAACCCACTTTTTATTGGTTTTCTTGAAATTTATTTGAATAAACTTATTTTAGCTTATTTTTTATTTCTAAGATTAATCAGGCACAGAACGAACAAACAAAGCAAAACCGAGCAAAAAACGAGAATTGTATTGATTTGAAGACGAGACACGCCCTATGCCTCGACCACGTACAAAACAACTGGGGCCTACAAAGTGGACCACGGCCCGTGCTGCCTCGTGTCCATACATGCTCTTTTATTTAGATTTGAACCCAAAACTTTCACCTATTTTCACATGAGGATTTAAACCTTTTGAACATTACAAAAATTTGATAAAATTACAGAATTCACCCTTTATGTTTGGCCAAAATTGCAGATTCCAACCTTTATGTTCCATTTGCACTCAAATCAACCTTTACCTATTTATTTACTGCAGGTTCCAACCCTTGTGGCTAACTCCGTTAATTTTTTTGGTTAAGTCCCCTTACTGCAGGTTCCAACCCAAAGGTTGGAATCTGTAGTAAAATCAATAGGTAAATGTTGATTTGGGTGCAAATAGAACATAAAGGTTGGAACCTGCAATTTTAACCAAACATAAAGGTTGAATTCTGTAATTTTGTCTAAAAATTTATATATATCGAGTTATAGTCAAACGCTCCCTGCAAATCTAGAACTTAACAAGTGTATGCGGTCAACAAAACTCGAAACAACATGCAAGCAAACACATGATAAAGTTATTAGCATTTTTATTTTTAACCCTCTACTTTAAGCTCAATTTTCATTCAAAACCTATCAACCTTAAATAAATCCACAAGGAAACCCCTTTGAGCTCAACACCTTTCATTTCTTTAGCCCACAAACTAAGCTCACTAAGCCCAAATAATTTAACCTTTAATTTTTAAAACCCCATTTTTTTTTATCAAAAATTTAGTCTTGTAAACAAATCGTTTTTTGTGACTCTATCCGCATCTACAAGGTGGAAAAAAAAACAGCATTTGTTCAGGTTTCTTTTCTAGAATAAAAGTTAAGTTAAATCATCAATTAGTTGATAACTGTACAACTCTCTCAGTAAGTCACGAAAAATCGAAATGACGAAGCGTATATATAGACTAAATTTTTTGCTACACTGTTAAAATATTAATGTTCCAAAATATAATTCAAGTGTTACGAGTGTTACGATATATTATTGTGTTTGTGAGTTGTGTGTGTGCAGGTGGACCAGCCCAACAGCCCAACTTGATGGTTGCTATAAGTCTGGCCCAGTGATCATAAGTCTGGCCCAGTTATTGTTAAATCAGGCCCATGGAGCCCTGTATGTACACAGCTGTCCAGAAGCTTCTGTGCCCCTCTATAAATATCCTTCATTCTCTTCAGTTTAGGGTTTCAAGTCTGAGAGTCTTTGTTTTCCTTTATCGTCTTCTTCGTCTGTAATTAGGGTTTCATTTGTTAGTCTTGTTATCGTCTTGTAATCGTCTTGTTATAGTCTTTATTCTTTGTATTGTGGTATTGTCAGCTGATAAATCATCAGCTGACTTATAGAGACTTTGTATCTCTTTAGATCTCAAACGTTTTGTTTGAGTTCTGGGTTTGGTTTGGGGTTTTTTGGTTTGGGTTAATAATATTTTTCAGTCACCGTTTTTGTCGCTATTCTCTTGTTGTTTGTGGTTGATTTAGTTATATTTTTTCATATTATCATTTTCTACATGGTATCAGAGCCATTGGCTCTTGATATTACGTGTTTTGTTGTTTTCCGCTGCGTCTAGTTTTAGATCTGTTGATTGTTGTTTGATCTGCTAACGATCTTAGCAGATCTGTTGTTCTTGGTTCATCTGGGTTTGGATCTCACCTAAAATAATAGGTGTTGGTCTAGATCTGGTCATTATCAGTAGATCCTATCTTGATCATAGATCTGGTCTACTGTGTGGTTGTTGTTCTACATTTGAGTCTCTGTCTTGTGGATCTTGGGAGATATTGTACGGATCTGGAGGTTGCTGACCTTGGATTGGATATTATTGCTACAGTTGCTCCTGTAACTCTGTACCCTAAGTGAAGGTACAGGTTACAGGGTTGGAGAACCCTAACTTGGGTCCCCCCCTCGGTGAGATCGTTCCCTTACATTTGTTTCAGTCTTGTTTGTGTCTGTCTGTTGTCTAGAAGTTCTGACCGGGTTAGGGTGGACCGGTATTGATTTGTATGGTGTTTTGTCTGGTTGATTGTCTGTGTTGATTGTCTGAGGTTGTTATAAGTATATATTAGAATATAAAGACTCCTGTGTTAAGATCTGGGTGGGCACCCTTGAGTGATGAACCCACCATCTGAACACTGACACAGCTTCGTCTAATAGGTTTTTTGTTTCCTGCTAACTGTTGTTAGCCTGTGTGATTGTCTGTTCTTGGTTGTTGATTGTTGTGTGTATTGTTTGTTTACTTTTGTGTGCTTAGATGGGTGACAATGTACAACCAGTACCCCAAGGACCACAAGGCAGTGGTCCTGGGGGTAGTGAGATTGTGAATGTTGGAACCCTGATAAGTAAGTTGGATATAGGAGACCCTCTGTATATCCATCCTAGTGACACCAGTACACTAACTATAATCACTTTAAAATTAAAAGGAACTGAGAATTATAAAGTATGGTCAAATGCTATGAAACTTGCTCTTGAAACAAAAAATAAGTATGGGTTTATAGATGGTACTGTTGTCAGACCTAGTGATGATGAAGTTTTAGGGAAACAATGGGATAGATGTAATTCTGTTGTGTTGTCTTGGTTGTTAAATTCTGTTAGTGAAGAACTGTATCTTGGTCAAGTTTTTTCAAAATATGCTAGGGATGTTTGGTTGGACTTAAAAGAAACGTATGATAAGGTGGATGGGTCTGTAGTATTCAGTTTACATCAAAGTATTTGTTCTATGAGTCAAAATGGTGCTACTGTGTCTGAATATTATCACAAGTTAAATACAATGTGGAAACAGTTTGACTCTATTGTCCAGTTACCACCTTGTACTTGTGATGCATCTAGAGAGTTTAACAGTTTTAGTAGTCTAATAAAACTTATGCAATTTCTAATGGGTCTTGATGAAGTCTATCAACCTGTTAGAACAAACTTGTTGTTACAAGACCCTTTACCATCTGTTAAGCATGCCTTCTCTATTGTGTCTAGAGAAGAGTCACATAGGAAGTCTAATAGTAGTAACAAAGGTACTAATGTATCATTTTTTTCTAAAAACAACTCAAGTAATCTGGGTAGTAATTTTAGGAAAACTAATAACATGGGTCCTAATCCAAATCTGAAATGCACACACTGTAATAGAATTGGACATACTGTGGATAGGTGTTTTGAGATTGTTGGATATCCACTTGATTTTAAAAGGAGACCTGTTACACCAGGAGTTAGAACCAATAACACTAATAATAACAGGGTTAACGGAAAGTCTAGTGTGTCCAATAATAATGTGTGTGCTTCTACATCTACTGTTACTCCTTTTACGTCTGAATAGATCACTAAACTGATGAGCCTTATCAGTGAGAAATCAGGACCTGATCCCCAGAGTTCGAATGTAGGAGGTGAGAAAGTCATCCTAAATGGTTTCTCTGGTTTGTCTGTTCTGTCTAAGTTGTCTGGTCTGTTTGAAAACTTTTCTAGCTGTTCTAGTTTAGTTAAACTTGCATTGTTTTTGGGTTGGATAATGGACTCCGGGGCTAATCAACACATGATAGGCAGTGATAAAAACATGATTAATACTGTTGATGTGTCAAAGTATAATGTTGAGGTCAAACATCCTAATGGTACACATGCTAAAGTTACTAAAATTGGAGATGTAAAACTTGCTAATGGTGTAATCTTAAAAGATGTTTTGTTAATTCCTGATTATTGTGTTAATCTTGTGTCAATACATAAGTTGGCTAGAGATAACAAATTGGATGTGTTGTTTAATGAAGATGCATGTTATGTTCAGGATTCCAAGTCAAGGAATGTCCTGGTGACTGGTAGACAACAAGATGGTCTATATTTTGTAGGTGGTGATGTCAGTTTTAGTAACCTATGCTTTAATAGTGTAAGTGAACATAGTCTTTGGCATAGTAGACTTGGACATCCGTCCGGTCAAGTCCTAGCCCTATTAAGAGAGTCTTTGAATATTAGGGAACCTGATTTGCATCCTTGTGATATTTGTCACAAGGCAAAGCAAGTCAGGGTACCATTCCCTCTTAGTGACCATAAAACTAAGGAAGTAGGGGATCTTGTACACCTTGATGTATGGGGACCCTACAAGGTCACTAGTAGGGAAGGATATAGGTATTTTTTAACTGTGGTCGATGATTACACTAGATCTGTATGGGTTTATCTTTTGAAAAACAAAGGTGAAGTGTATGAAAATTTGATTAGTTTTTATGAGTTAATTAAAACTCAGTTTTCAAAAAGGGTAAAAATATTTAGAAGTGATAACGAAACCGAATTTGTTAATAAACAAGTTAATAATTTTTGTGATAGTAATGGTATACTTCATCAAACTACGTGTGTTTACACTCCACAACAAAACGGAGTTGTGGAGAGAAAACACAGGCATCTCTTGAATATTGCTAGGGCGTTGTTGTTTCAAAGTCGTGTTCCTCTCAGTTTTTGGTCAGAGTGTGTTTTGACTGCTGCTTATATTATTAACAGGATACCGTCATCTGTGTTAGTTGGAAAAAGTCCCTATGAGTTGATGTATGGGTTCCCCCCCCCACACTAGATCATTTAAGAACGTTTGGGTGTCTATGTTTTCAAACTATTTTGAATGATCCAGATAAGTTGTGTAGTCGTGCTAGTAAATGTGTTATGATTGGATATTCTTTTCTAAAGAAAGGTTATAAATTGTGGTGTTTGGAAAGTAAAGAAGTTTTGTTTTCAAGAGACGTTAAATTTTACGAGAATATTTTTCCTTTTAAAGTAGAAGTAAATGAAATAGTGTTTGGAAGTGTGGATCATTTAAATCTGTTTGATAATGTTGAGTCTGAATGTTCTTTAGGTGATCAAAGTTCTAGTGCAAGTCCTCCCGATGATGAAGGGGGAACAAATAGTTCTCATAATCCTTCACCTGGGAGAACGTTAGACGACTCTCCCAGAGCTGCCAGTGATGTAGTTCACTCTTGTGAACAGCAACCTGGTAGTACTGAAGGTAGGGGGACTGACGACCCGGTTGTTGAAGGATTACGTGATGAGACTATAACTCCTGAGGGAGATAGGTTTGAGTCTGTTAGAAGGTCTAGTCGTGAGTCTGTCATGCCTAAAAAGTTTTCTGAATTCATTGTAGAGGGTAAGGTAAAATATGGAGTAGAAAAGGTGTTAAACTACTCTAACTTGTCATTTGAAAACTCTTGCTTTGTTACTAGTCTAAATAAAGTTGTTGAACCATCAAATTATTCAGATGCTTCTAAAGATCCGAAGTGGATCGAAGCTATGAATAGTGAGATGGAAGCGTTACATAGGAATCAAACTTGGGTTATAACTGATTTACCACCAAATAGGAAAGCTATAGGTTGTAAATGGATATACAAGGTTAAGTATAGGTCGAGTGGAGAGGTTGAGAGATATAAGGCTAGACTCGTAGCCAAAGGTTATAGTCAACGGGAAGGTTTAGATTTCGGAGAAACGTTTTCTCCGGTAGTTAAGATGGTTACTGTTAGGTGCGTTATTAGTCTAGCCGTTCAACACAACTGGAACTTGTTTCAATTAGATATAAATAACGCTTTCTTGTATGGGTCAATTGATGAAGATGTATATATGCAATTACCCGAGGGATACTATAATAATGATGGGTCAAAAGTGTGTAAACTTGTAAAATCGTTATATGGTCTAAAACAAGCTCCACGAAAGTGGAACGAGAAATTAGTTGAAGTATTGTTGTAGTTAGGATTTACTCAAAGTGTTTGTGACTATTCGTTATTTGTTAAAGCTAAAGATAATGTGTTCTTGATATTACTTGTATACGTTGACGATATAGTGGTTACCGGTAATGATGAACATGAAATTAGTATTGTTAAAAAGGTGTTGAATGAAAGCTTTAAAATCAAAGATTTAGGCAAGTTAAAATATTTCTTAGGTTTGGAAGTTTTGTATAGTGATGAGGGTATATGTCTAAATCAACGTAAATACTGTTTAGAATTACTAAACGAATTCGGATACTTAGGTTGTAAACCAGTGAGTGTTCCGATTGAGCAAAATTATATTGTTTCGGTCAAAAATAGTAAATCTGATAAGTTACTTGAAAATATAACTGGTTTTCAAAAACTTATTGGTAAGTTAATTTATTTGTCATTGACTAGACCGGACATTAGTTATACAGTCCAGTTCCTAAGCCAGTATATGCACAGTCCTACTGAATCAGTTTTAAAAATGGCGTTACGTTTGTTAAGATATCTTAAGAATGCTCCTGGAAAGGGCATTATGTTTAAAAAGAATGACAACTTTGATTTAGTTGCCTATTCTGATGCCGACTGGGCGAAGTGTTTGGAAACTCGAAAATCTGTGACAGGTTATTGTGTGTTTTTTTCAGGAAATTTAGTTTCCTGGAAAAGTAAAAAACAAAACACAGTGTCTCGTTCTTCTGCTGAGGCGGAGTATCGAGCTATGTGTTCGACAACGTGTGAACTTGTTTGGTTATCAAATCTGTTAACTGAATTAGGTGTTAAAGTTAATTTACCAATTCCTCTCTATAGTGATAGCAAGTCAGCTATTTCTATAGCTGCAAATCCGGTATTTCATGACCGAACAAAACATTTTGAAATTGATTTACATTTTTTGCGAGAAAAAGTAAATAAAGGTTTTGTTCAAACTCTTAAAATAGAGTCGGTTAAACAAATTGCCGATATCTTTACTAAGGGTTTATACAGTGGACAACATGAAGTTTTATGTAATGAACTTGGTCTGAGGAATATGTTTAAACACTTGAATTAAGGGGGGGTGTTAAAATATTAATGTTCCAAAATATAATTCAAGTGTTACGAGTGTTACGATATATTATTGTGAGTTGTGTGTGTGCAGGTGGACCAGCCCAACAGCCCAACTTGATGGTTGCTATAAGTCTGGCCCAGTGATCATAAGTCTGGCCCAGTTATTGTTAAATCAGGCCCATGGATCCCTGTACGTACACAGCTGTCCAGAAGCTTCTGTGCCCCTCTATAAATATCCTTCATTCTCTTCAGTTTAGGGTTTCAAGTCTGAGAGTCTTTGTTTTCCTTTATCGTCTTCTTCGTCTGTAATTAGGGTTTCATTTGTTAGTCTTGTTATCGTCTTGTAATCGTCTTGTTATAGTCTTTATTCTTTGTATTGTGGTATTGTCAGCTGATAAATCATCAGCTGACTTATAGAGACTTTGTATCTCTTTAGATCTCAAACGTTTTGTTTGAGTTCTGGGTTTGGTTTGGGGTTTTTTGGTTTGGGTTAATAATATTTTCCAGTCACCGTTTTTGTCGCTATTCTCTTGTTGTTTGTGGTTGATTTAGTTATATTTTTTCATATTATCATTTTCTACATACACCTTTAAGCTACATCTCCCAAATATATCCATACCTTATCCCAACCCTACATTACAACCCAAATAAAAGGCCTCTTTATGAATACTAGTTTAGGTTAAGCGGTTGACGTCATTGTCAAGCTTATGATATTTGCTTGGTTACTCTTGACTCAAGAGTACTGTTTAACATTTTTGGCTGAGTGTTGAGTGAATATTATTCTGAGGGGTGTGATTTTGTATAAAGTATTTCTTTTTAATAAATATATCAACACACCAAACATGGTTGGAGACATCAAGAAGCCTTTAATATGCTTAAGGTCTTGGCCTACGAATCAAGTTGTATCTACTTCGCTCGGATGTACGTAGAAGCAGAAAATTATAAAGCTTTGCTTGAGGACAAACAAAGATTCAAGTGTGGGGATATTTGATATGAATAAAAATTTACATATGAATTATATCAAAACAAACCCAGTTTTAAACGGTTTTCTTGAAATTTATTTGAAATACGATTAATTTAGTTTATTTCTTATTTTCAAGATAAATCAGGCTCAGAACGAACAAACGAAGCAAAACCAAGCGAAAAACGAGAATCATATTGACTTATTGTAAGACCCTCAAAACCGACGGGTCAAACAGTTGGCATTCAAAGGCTAAAACCATAAATTAATACTCGATAAGTCTTATTTATTATCAGAAAACACGCAGCGGAAAATAAATAGTTTGAGTTATCCAAACATGAAATTCCCCATAACGGGTCAAGCATATTTGTAAAAACAAAACAATAAGTTTAGAAAAAGAGTTTTCAAATAAATAAACTAGACTCTTTTATTTCGAAATGTCAACCGCCTCTGAGTAGTCATGCAGCAAGCCAAGGCATCCCTTTTATTCTTCAAATACCTGAAATCAAGCTAATATGCACGCAAAGCCAGACGAGCTAAGTGAATTCAAGTTTTACGAAGTTCTCAAATAATAAGTAAATTGTCAAAATAATAGTTAAAAAAAATACTTTAACCTTAGAGTTACAATAAGCGCAATCCGCCTATATGTTCACTAAGCAAATGCAAAGTCTACAATAAGCGCATTTCGCCTATCTGTCACAAAGCTACAACAAGTCTACATAAGCGCATATCGCCTACTAAGACTCAAATCACAACTATAAATCAGAGCAGACATACTATATACTATCATAGCTCAATTTATAATATTAAGTAACTGTCATACATAGTTTATATATGTATAAATATATATAGTAATGCATTAAACCTAAACAAGTATAAATCAAGGAAAATCCCGATCTAACAAGCAAGGTTCCACATACACTTTCAAGACATGCATAATAGCCCAAAATGTTTAAAACAATAAAAAGGGCACATGAATTTACCTGAAAGCGAGTACAAACACCCAACAAACAAATTGATACCGGGAGGCTACACACAAACTCAAACACATTCCAAGTAACAATTTATATTACAAGCTAGGCTTATAAGACTTCTATGGTTCCTAACGGGTCAACCGGGTAATATTGAGTTCCTAGAAAGGTGTAATTAATCAGTTCAGCCTCTAAACTTTATAATATCATTTTTAAAAAGTTCATATGCTATATTAATGGTCTAAGACTTGATCTAGTGACTCACATGGTGAACCATCACTTAAATTGCGAAATTTCCAAAAACTGCCGAACCGAAGGTCCTGTTTCGCAAAGTAGTGTGTCATTCACCCAAATCAGCCCTATTATCAACCTAAGCTATATTTTACATCATATTTTACCATTTACGCCTGTGTTCGTGTTCGTTCGGTTCGTTTACAGGCCTAACTTTTACTAGAGAGGCAAAAACATAAACCACATGATCCTTTACACCTTGTCAACCTTGCCAAAACATTTTGCCTCTTCCCCGTATAATTCGGCCGCTTCACCACCCCTATATACCCAAACAAAACCTTCATGTCAACTTATTTCACCATAAGGGACTCTAGTGGAATGCACACCAAGAAAGCAAGGTATTGACCTTCCACAATTGTGAACCAATGAATCCATGGCCTCCCTTGTCACACCCTCAAATTTCCACTGCGGGGTTTATATCGCGAGGCGCATGACAAACCAGGATCCCATAGCCATAAGTCACATGAACGACTCTAAATGCCCAACCATTTAGTTCGTTATTGTAAAAACCAAGTTTTAAAGTTTTAACCAAACCAATAATAGTATAGCGGAAGCGAATGAAAAATAGTAAATAAAGTCTGCGCAAAACACCGCGCCCAAAACCAAATAAATAGTAAATGTGCAAAATAGTTTTAATGTTTGAGACCCATGAAATGATGCATGACCTAACTGTGCTCCGTTCCTAGTTACCTGCAAAAGCATGCTATCATGTGTCAACATAAAGCTGGTGAGTTCACAAAGTAAAGTAATTTAATATGCAAATGCGCTGGTTTCCAAAAACCACGCAAGTAAAGTAATAACGTAGGTCCTCCAGACCAAAAAGTTAAAGAGTTGTCAGTTTAAGTGTGTCAGGGGTAGCTAGCCCACTCAATGTAACTAAACAAGATTATTGGGAAACCTTCAGGAAAATAGTTATTTGCCTCAATGACTGGCGTCTATCAACACCAGTCGGAAATTGTGGTCAGAAGTTCATGCCCGTGCCTCAAGCACCTCAGACATGAGGTTGCTGCATCAACCTAATAGCGCTATCAACTAATACCCCGTTCGCGTCCAGCGATTAACCCAATAATATGCAAGGACTCTCAATGATAGAGTGTTTAGATTACAAAGGACCAATAAGTTTTAAACTGACTGAAAACCCGATCCACACAAGGAATCGTAAAACCGACCCACGCAAGGAGTCCATACCTGAGTAGTCCCAAATGGATGAGAAAATGTTTACCAAAGTTGTCTCAAATCCGAGACGCATGTGTAACATCGCGAATTTCCCCTAATTTTTTTTTGATAAAAAGAATGTATTGTTTTAAACAATATATGTTTTAAATACCTTAAACTAATAATTATTTGTATCTCGACACTTTTGTACGTTTTAAAAATATTTCGAGTCACTTTCGGGCTTATATAATCATATTATGAATTTAGAATAATATAGATTTAGGGAAATAATTGCCAAAAAAAGATTTGTGTGGACCGGGACTCGAACCCGCGTCCACAGCCAACCAACACACAGTGACAACCAACTGAGCCAACTATCATCTTGTGTAGTATTTCAGAAGAAAATAAACTTAACACATTCCTTAAATTGATTAGTCAAAGTCTTAGTCAAATAGTCAAAGTCTTAGTCAAATAGTCAATTCATCATAAAACCTTACTTTATGGTGTTGACCAATTTTAATGGCTAATTGACTCCAAAACTAGTATAAAAACCCACCTATGACCCATTATACTTGGCACCTCTAAATCGATTGTTTCAATCCGATTAAACTTTCCCTCATACCTTTCTTCTATAGTCTATTATTTCTACAATTGAAGCTTTGATTATAAGCTCTTGTAATTGGCGAATTGGAAGCTTGATATTCTTTCTTTTTCGTTTTCTTCAATTTGGACTAGCTACGTTGTTGAGTCTTTGGGATTCGCCTCACATACATTCACAACACTTAGAGGATAATTCACCTTAGCCAATCTACGTTGTTGAGTCTTTGGGATTCGCCTCACATACATTCACAACACTTAGAGGATAATTCACCTTAGCCAATGTGAGTTTACATAGCCCCTTTTTCTGTTTTACATTTTGGGGTGAAACATGTTTAAACATTTTATACACTATCATTTACTCATTCTATCATTTGACTGTAACAAAAAGACACAGTACAATCATTAACATTGATCAAGCCGCCTGTTTAGATTATAGCGCTATAGGTCTGACAAACCCATCCCCCCGCATAAATTCAGGGATGATCGATAACAGTAACAACATTTAACTAACTTGCGAGTTAGTCCTCAGTCGACACAAGGTTTGATTGTACAAAGACGCATTGTTACATGTCGGACTCATACTCTAGCATCATACAACTGTGATTGTTGTACAAACTATTATTATCTATCATATTCCAAAAACCTATGTAATTCTCACCAACTTTTGTTGACCCAAAATATTTTCAAACTTAACATGTTTCAGGTTCTACTTGCTTGAAGATTTGAGTTAATGCTTGAAGATGTGTACATAGTATTATTCATTTTGATGTACGAATTTTTGTAGAACAATTGTATGTAATTTATTTAAATCATTTAATGAAATTTATTATTCACCATGAGCTACTGAACAATCATCAATACGTGACATCCCGATGTTTCCGCCATCGGTTGGGGTGTTACAGATTGGTATCAGAGCCATGGTTATAGGGAATTAGGTTATTAGAAAAAAAAATAATCTAGTCTATAACCATAGGATTTTAACCAGTACTTGCTCCTTTTACTTGCAACCTTACTTGTTTCTATTCTCTATCCTACTTCTTATCCCTACTTCAATCCCTACAAGAAGATTGCTCTCCATCACAAGATCTACTCTTAGACTAATAGGAAAAATCCTCAGGTTTAGCCTGAACCACCTTGAGATCTCGTCGAAGTTCTAGAATTTTAATAACGAACACGTGCAATCTGGAAGGGTGAACGCCTGTATTCTGAGTCTTCTGTCAAGGCTGGCATTGCGCATATATCCCAATCAGACGAGGGACCCGGATGCCTACCTGGGAATTCTCGGGATGAGTGTTCACTTATAGGCTAAAGCATGTCTTCACTATGTTATTAGAATCTAGAAGTTTTGATAAGTCAACGTTTTCGTTTATTCGTTTTAATTAATGAATAAATGATTACACTCACTTTCCTTAAACTAAGCTCTAAAATCTCAAAATTTTACAGCTTAAATCAATCTCATTTCATAACCATCTATGGATTTCACAATCACACTTCACCTTACCATCTTAGACACTTTTTAAATATTCAACACCCTACCCAAATCATATTATTTCATTTCTCCACATGTTACTTATTTTTTAAAAACTATAACCTCATACCTTAGCACAAACTAAAGATTTCTAAATCCTGTTGTATTTTCATTACCTAGTAACTTTACAAAGTACATATTTTTTGTCAAAAGATGTCCTCGAACTTAAATTCAATCGTTTATTTATTGACGTAACAAACAATTTTCTATATAATGCTTTAAACTATTAAAAATCACTTAATAGAACCTTGATCTTCAAAACCTAATGTCATGTTTGAAATCTCCAACTAACGGGAATATTTTAATCAAAAGCCCACTTAGCTTGTACTATTTAACAACTTTTGCTTTATGTATAAAACAAATTTTGAAAATAAGTTTTTTTTTATCCATAGGAATAATATCTTGTCTCTAAATTCTCCATCGACACTCACTCATTTTCAACTTGTTCAAATTTTTACAATATTTGGCATATATCACAATCATGTTTTCTTATACACTTGATTATAACCTTTGATCCAAACCGCAAAATTTACACTTCTACATAATCTCCTTACTATAAAATAAACTCTTTATCAACTATCTTCACATTCACTATCTCTCACAACCTTGATTCTGCTTCAAGATTTTTCATCATCCTCTCAAGAACTAAATTCATATCCTTCACCTTCTCAAACATGAACTAGTTACCCATGATAACCAAACTATTGAAACTTGGTTGTGTGTTGCATCAAACTTAATCCTTAGTTATACATGAGGATTCGATTATCTACCATATTTAAACATTTGATACTAGAAATCATGGAATATAAACTATTTGCTATAGACACACCTAGAGTCATTAACCTTGTCTAGGACAACACTATTACAACTCGCATGCTATGCTTGATACTTGATTGTTTATATGTACATATTATCAATTTGCAATTTATGTGTGAAATAATTGGTACACTTAATCAAACAACTGGTAGAGGATGAAGTACTTGCTCAACAGTTAGTTGAGTACCAAATAACCTACTCAACGATTGGTAGAGGTCATCATGCCTGCTCAACAGTTGGTAGAGGCCCTACAACCTGCTCAACGACTGGTAGAGGCTATCGCACCTGCTCAACAATCGGTAGATGTTCTTACTCACTGACTGGTAGAAGTCTTTTTCCTACTCAACAGTTGCACTCATTTTTGGATACATTGTAAACGATTCAATCACAAGGTTATTTTGCATTACTTACATGCGTGTTTAGAGTCACAGAAGGACACAAAACCCTAATGTAAGGTAAATTGGTGATTGCGGTTCGGAACGTAATCATGAATTTACAGGTACGTTAAGGTAGTGTGAAATTCTAATAAGGTTTTAGTAGTTCATTTGGTTTTCATATAGCCAATCAATTCATGCATTTCTTATAAGATTCCTAAAACATAAGTTTAGTATTTTGCTAGATTCTTATGCTTCTTGCTACTTCAGACGAACCTAATCCAATCCTTAAAACTCACATCTCAAACCTCTTATCCAAATTATTCGAAACAAATTATTCTATTACCTATAAATTCATGCCGTGCCTTAACCCAAACCACAGCTGCCTTAATCAACCTGAAACCTGTGTTTTTAATAACTTCGGGACGAAGTTTCCAAAAGTAGGGGAGACTGTAACATCGCGAATTTCCCCTAATTTTTTTTTGATAAAAAGAATGTATTGTTTTAAACAATATATGTTTTAAATACCTTAAACTAATAATTATTTGTATCTCGACACTTTTGTACGTTTTAAAAATATTTCGAGTCACTTTCGGGCTTATATAATCATATTATGAATTTAGAATAATATAGATTTAGGGAAATAATTGCCAAAAAAAGATTTGTGTGGACCGGGACTCGAACCCGCGTCCACAGCCAACCAACACACAGTGACAACCAACTGAGCCAACTATCATCTTGTGTAGTATTTCAGAAGAAAATAAACTTAACACATTCCTTAAATTGATTAGTCAAAGTCTTAGTCAAATAGTCAAAGTCTTAGTCAAATAGTCAATTCATCATAAAACCTTACTTTATGGTGTTGACCAATTTTAATGGCTAATTGACTCCAAAACTAGTATAAAAACCCACCTATGACCCATTATACTTGGCACCTCTAAATCGATTGTTTCAATCCGATTAAACTTTCCCTCATACCTTTCTTCTATAGTCTATTATTTCTACAATTGAAGCTTTGATTATAAGCTCTTGTAATTGGCGAATTGGAAGCTTGATATTCTTTCTTTTTCGTTTTCTTCAATTTGGACTAGCTACGTTGTTGAGTCTTTGGGATTCGCCTCACATACATTCACAACACTTAGAGGATAATTCACCTTAGCCAATCTACGTTGTTGAGTCTTTGGGATTCGCCTCACATACATTCACAACACTTAGAGGATAATTCACCTTAGCCAATGTGAGTTTACATAGCCCCTTTTTCTGTTTTACATTTTGGGGTGAAACATGTTTAAACATTTTATACACTATCATTTACTCATTCTATCATTTGACTGTAACAAAAAGACACAGTACAATCATTAACATTGATCAAGCCGCCTGTTTAGATTATAGCGCTATAGGTCTGACAAACCCATCCCCCCGCATAAATTCAGGGATGATCGATAACAGTAACAACATTTAACTAACTTGCGAGTTAGTCCTCAGTCGACACAAGGTTTGATTGTACAAAGACGCATTGTTACATGTCGGACTCATACTCTAGCATCATACAACTGTGATTGTTGTACAAACTATTATTATCTATCATATTCCAAAAACCTATGTAATTCTCACCAACTTTTGTTGACCCAAAATATTTTCAAACTTAACATGTTTCAGGTTCTACTTGCTTGAAGATTTGAGTTAATGCTTGAAGATGTGTACATAGTATTATTCATTTTGATGTACGAATTTTTGTAGAACAATTGTATGTAATTTATTTAAATCATTTAATGAAATTTATTATTCACCATGAGCTACTGAACAATCATCAATACGTGACATCCCGATGTTTCCGCCATCGGTTGGGGTGTTACAGATTGGTATCAGAGCCATGGTTATAGGGAATTAGGTTATTAGAAAAAAAAATAATCTAGTCTATAACCATAGGATTTTAACCAGTACTTGCTCCTTTTACTTGCAACCTTACTTGTTTCTATTCTCTATCCTACTTCTTATCCCTACTTCAATCCCTACAAGAAGATTGCTCTCCATCACAAGATCTACTCTTAGACTAATAGGAAAAATCCTCAGGTTTAGCCTGAACCACCTTGAGATCTCGTCGAAGTTCTAGAATTTTAATAACGAACACGTGCAATCTGGAAGGGTGAACGCCTGTATTCTGAGTCTTCTGTCAAGGCTGGCATTGCGCATATATCCCAATCAGACGAGGGACCCGGATGCCTACCTGGGAATTCTCGGGATGAGTGTTCACTTATAGGCTAAAGCATGTCTTCACTATGTTATTAGAATCTAGAAGTTTTGATAAGTCAACGTTTTCGTTTATTCGTTTTAATTAATGAATAAATGATTACACTCACTTTCCTTAAACTAAGCTCTAAAATCTCAAAATTTTACAGCTTAAATCAATCTCATTTCATAACCATCTATGGATTTCACAATCACACTTCACCTTACCATCTTAGACACTTTTTAAATATTCAACACCCTACCCAAATCATATTATTTCATTTCTCCACATGTTACTTATTTTTTAAAAACTATAACCTCATACCTTAGCACAAACTAAAGATTTCTAAATCCTGTTGTATTTTCATTACCTAGTAACTTTACAAAGTACATATTTTTTGTCAAAAGATGTCCTCGAACTTAAATTCAATCGTTTATTTATTGACGTAACAAACAATTTTCTATATAATGCTTTAAACTATTAAAAATCACTTAATAGAACCTTGATCTTCAAAACCTAATGTCATGTTTGAAATCTCCAACTAACGGGAATATTTTAATCAAAAGCCCACTTAGCTTGTACTATTTAACAACTTTTGCTTTATGTATAAAACAAATTTTGAAAATAAGTTTTTTTTTATCCATAGGAATAATATCTTGTCTCTAAATTCTCCATCGACACTCACTCATTTTCAACTTGTTCAAATTTTTACAATATTTGGCATATATCACAATCATGTTTTCTTATACACTTGATTATAACCTTTGATCCAAACCGCAAAATTTACACTTCTACATAATCTCCTTACTATAAAATAAACTCTTTATCAACTATCTTCACATTCACTATCTCTCACAACCTTGATTCTGCTTCAAGATTTTTCATCATCCTCTCAAGAACTAAATTCATATCCTTCACCTTCTCAAACATGAACTAGTTACCCATGATAACCAAACTATTGAAACTTGGTTGTGTGTTGCATCAAACTTAATCCTTAGTTATACATGAGGATTCGATTATCTACCATATTTAAACATTTGATACTAGAAATCATGGAATATAAACTATTTGCTATAGACACACCTAGAGTCATTAACCTTGTCTAGGACAACACTATTACAACTCGCATGCTATGCTTGATACTTGATTGTTTATATGTACATATTATCAATTTGCAATTTATGTGTGAAATAATTGGTACACTTAATCAAACAACTGGTAGAGGATGAAGTACTTGCTCAACAGTTAGTTGAGTACCAAATAACCTACTCAACGATTGGTAGAGGTCATCATGCCTGCTCAACAGTTGGTAGAGGCCCTACAACCTGCTCAACGACTGGTAGAGGCTATCGCACCTGCTCAACAATCGGTAGATGTTCTTACTCACTGACTGGTAGAAGTCTTTTTCCTACTCAACAGTTGCACTCATTTTTGGATACATTGTAAACGATTCAATCACAAGGTTATTTTGCATTACTTACATGCGTGTTTAGAGTCACAGAAGGACACAAAACCCTAATGTAAGGTAAATTGGTGATTGCGGTTCGGAACGTAATCATGAATTTACAGGTACGTTAAGGTAGTGTGAAATTCTAATAAGGTTTTAGTAGTTCATTTGGTTTTCATATAGCCAATCAATTCATGCATTTCTTATAAGATTCCTAAAACATAAGTTTAGTATTTTGCTAGATTCTTATGCTTCTTGCTACTTCAGACGAACCTAATCCAATCCTTAAAACTCACATCTCAAACCTCTTATCCAAATTATTCGAAACAAATTATTCTATTACCTATAAATTCATGCCGTGCCTTAACCCAAACCACAGCTGCCTTAATCAACCTGAAACCTGTGTTTTTAATAACTTCGGGACGAAGTTTCCAAAAGTAGGGGAGACTGTAACATCGCGAATTTCCCCTAATTTTTTTTTGATAAAAAGAATGTATTGTTTTAAACAATATATGTTTTAAATACCTTAAACTAATAATTATTTGTATCTCGACACTTTTGTACGTTTTAAAAATATTTCGAGTCACTTTCGGGCTTATATAATCATATTATGAATTTAGAATAATATAGATTTAGGGAAATAATTGCCAAAAAAAGATTTGTGTGGACCGGGACTCGAACCCGCGTCCACAGCCAACCAACACACAGTGACAACCAACTGAGCCAACTATCATCTTGTGTAGTATTTCAGAAGAAAATAAACTTAACACATTCCTTAAATTGATTAGTCAAAGTCTTAGTCAAATAGTCAAAGTCTTAGTCAAATAGTCAATTCATCATAAAACCTTACTTTATGGTGTTGACCAATTTTAATGGCTAATTGACTCCAAAACTAGTATAAAAACCCACCTATGACCCATTATACTTGGCACCTCTAAATCGATTGTTTCAATCCGATTAAACTTTCCCTCATACCTTTCTTCTATAGTCTATTATTTCTACAATTGAAGCTTTGATTATAAGCTCTTGTAATTGGCGAATTGGAAGCTTGATATTCTTTCTTTTTCGTTTTCTTCAATTTGGACTAGCTACGTTGTTGAGTCTTTGGGATTCGCCTCACATACATTCACAACACTTAGAGGATAATTCACCTTAGCCAATCTACGTTGTTGAGTCTTTGGGATTCGCCTCACATACATTCACAACACTTAGAGGATAATTCACCTTAGCCAATGTGAGTTTACATAGCCCCTTTTTCTGTTTTACATTTTGGGGTGAAACATGTTTAAACATTTTATACACTATCATTTACTCATTCTATCATTTGACTGTAACAAAAAGACACAGTACAATCATTAACATTGATCAAGCCGCCTGTTTAGATTATAGCGCTATAGGTCTGACAAACCCATCCCCCCGCATAAATTCAGGGATGATCGATAACAGTAACAACATTTAACTAACTTGCGAGTTAGTCCTCAGTCGACACAAGGTTTGATTGTACAAAGACGCATTGTTACATGTCGGACTCATACTCTAGCATCATACAACTGTGATTGTTGTACAAACTATTATTATCTATCATATTCCAAAAACCTATGTAATTCTCACCAACTTTTGTTGACCCAAAATATTTTCAAACTTAACATGTTTCAGGTTCTACTTGCTTGAAGATTTGAGTTAATGCTTGAAGATGTGTACATAGTATTATTCATTTTGATGTACGAATTTTTGTAGAACAATTGTATGTAATTTATTTAAATCATTTAATGAAATTTATTATTCACCATGAGCTACTGAACAATCATCAATACGTGACATCCCGATGTTTCCGCCATCGGTTGGGGTGTTACAGCATGCTTTTGAGAAAAAGAGTAGTGAAACTCACCTTAACGTGCAAGCAAAAGAAATCCGAACCGCAAGTAAAGTATGCTACCGACACCCTAATAATAGTGTCACTAAGGGGGTGTTTGTTTTTCTGCTAGAAGTACTTCTGGCCACTTATGTCTGCGCCGCGCAGACGCGGGCAGACATTTGTAGCTGGAAGCTTGTTTGTTTTTCAGAAGACAAAACCCTTCAGAAGCTCTTCCTCTCCTCTTCCTCATACAGACTTCTACCCACATCTTCTCCTCACTTCTCCAAAACCTCTTCTCCTTCTTCCCTTCCCTTCCCTTCTCCTTCTACTCTTTTTTTTTCTTCTCCTGATTATAGAGCTCTCCATATTCATCCTCTCAAAACCCTACCCAACCACCACATCCCGCTGCCTCCCGCCACTTCCCTCCTCCTCCCCACCCCAGCCCGCCACCTCCCTCCTCCTTCCCACCCCACCACCTTCCGCCGCCTCTCTCCTCCTCCCCACCCCGCCCCAGACCGCCGCCTCCCTCCTCCTCCCCACCCCACCACCTCCCGCCGCCTCCCTTCTCCTCCCCACCCCGCCGCCTCTCTCATCCTCCCCACCCCAGCTGCCCCACGTTTTCTACCATTCTCACCTGTACAACCATTAATGCAGTACGTTTTTTTTTCTTTTTCTATTTTGGGTTTTCATCTCAACATATGCTTTGGGATTTGGTGGAATACAATTATATTTAAGGATTCATGAATCATATTTATAAAGATTGTAAGGTTGTTTTCTTTTTCTTTTTTGGGTTTTCATCTCGGCAGGCAGTCGTGGTGGTTGTTGGTGACGGGGATGGTGGTTGTTGGTGATGGGGATGGTGGTTGTTGGCGACGGCAGTCGTGGTGGTGGTTATGTTGTTGTTTGTCCAAGGCGTTTTAAACGTTCAAAAGTGTGTATGTGACGGCTAGTGATTCTACATGCAATAGTAAACCCTACGGACTTGTTGGTGAATGTATTGGTTACAATTAGTTTCTACATTCCGTATGTGTCTCAAACAAGTGTACTTCAGTTACATGTCAATTCCATACCACTTAAGACCTCAATTAATCACATAAGCACATAATACACAATCTGTGTTTTCAGGACAGATTGTGCGCCATCAAAACGAATTTATTTAAAATAGTAAATCAGTGAGTTAACCTCCCAAATGTTTACTGAAGTTTCTTTGGGATTCACTCAACAATACCTATTTTTGTTTTGTCTTAAATCCAAACACAAAAATAATTAAAATTCTTCTAATTCAGCTATGTTCAGAAAACCTTCCTAACAGGTCAGTTTGGTAGATAATTTACCAAAAATTGTGTATTCATCCAAACGGGATGAATCCACTTGGAAAACTCATATTAATCCAATATTAACCTTCTGTAAAAATTTCACAACCCAACTCTTAATAAAACTTGAGTTATGATGTTTCAAAGTTGACTCAGTTTGATACCCGAAATTCTGACCTGACCTATTTTCAATGAAAATTCCAAACACGACTCAACCGACGTCCAAAATACTTGATTTTACACATTATGAAAAGCTAAGACCAAGTGTGACTCAATAATGCAAAGAAAATACCAAAATCGTTATGTTACGGTCATGTTACAGCCCCTACAAGTTCGTCTAATCATTCTGTCCAGATTTTAGTTTCGCCTAAATCATACTTTAATCGACTACCGTGTGCATAAAAACAATTAACAAACATCAATCATCATTAACAAACATCCCTAATACTTATTATGATCAGATTCTACTACTAAACATGCAAAGATCACAACTTTAAAGACCAAAACATCAATAACTTGCGCAACAAGTATCCTCGGATGTTACTAATCGTTTATTATTATGTTTGATCCGTTTAATCTTAAAAAACTTCATGTTTTAATGATTATTAAAAACTTTCAGACCTGGAAAAACTTTGTTACATGATTTTTATAACAAAAACACAAGATAAAAGTGTAAGGAATCAAAGATTATACCCTTGGCTCTTTGATTCGATCAACCGTGCGCCTTTGGAGCTTCCCAATTGATGATCTTGAGCCTTAGCAGGAGCTTTAGGGTTAATATTTCGTGTGGGGCAGTAAGGGGGCGATTAGGGTTGAGTTTAGGGGTTGCATGGGGGTTAAGGATGCTTAAATAGGAGTTTAAGGCGGTTTAGACCCGTCAGACGCGTGCGAGCGGCCGCTCGGGCCCTGTGAGCGGCCGCTCACAGGCCCGAGGCCCTCGTGCGTGTCTCGTTTCGTCACTTGACGCGTTATCCTTCGACGTTTTCGTTATTTCGGACCGTAACAAGTGCAACCCCATGCGTTAAGACCCTAATCAACCTCATACTCCACTTTTAGTGATTTTTATTAACGTATTCGGTTTAGGTTCACATAATCACGTATGGTTTTCACATAAGTTCATCAAATATCACAGAGACACATAAGTTCGTTATTCACCAACGTCCGAGGTTCACTAATCATGTACCCGATATTAACTCACAACAATGCACGTGTGTCCTATCTAGTTAACCCTAGTTAAGTATAATGCAAGGAATGTAACTAGAGTTTAGTTAAAGTGAGAACCTGAATTTGCGGGGTATCATATCATCCCCAAGTTGAAAAGAATTTCGTCCCAAAATTCAGCAAGTAAACAGTAAAGCCAGCTAGAAAAGTGTACGCTTGGTTCCCGGATGTCACATCATCCCCAAGTTGAAAGGAATTTCGCCCCGAAATTCGCTTTGAGCGAGCTGCTTTATGTTCGGCATTTGATCTATGTACAGGTTCAGGTTCAGTAAAGAGGTATGGGTATTTGAGCCGCATCTGATCTCTGCGCTCCCACGTGTATTCCGGTCCTAGACGGGAATTCAACCGTACCTTAACAATAGGTATAGTGCTTTGTCTGAGTTTCTTGACGCCCTGCTCAAGAATCTCCACTGGTTCTTCCACGAACCGTAGCTGATCGTCCACCTGGATCTCCTCCAGTGGCACTACCAGTGTCGTATCTGATAAGCATTTCTTCAAGTTCGAGACGTGGAATACATTGTGCACTCCACTGAGTTCATCTGGTAGATTTAGCTGGTAAGCTACCAGACCAATCCTTTTGACAATCTCGAAAGGTCCAACGTATCGGGGGTTCAACTTCCCTCGTTTCCCAAAGCGTATCACTCCTTTCCAATGTGACACCTTTAACAAAACCTTGTCCCCAACCTGGAACTCCAAAGGTTTTCTACGTTTATCAGCATAACTTTTCTGTCGATCCCGAGCAACAGTCATCCGGTTTCTAATTTGCACTATCTTCTCAGAAGTTTCGTGCACGAGTTCGGGACCTGTTAGTTGGCTATCCCCAACCTCAGTCCAACAGATGGGATACCTACACTTGCGCCCGTAAAGTGCCTCAAAAGGCGCACACTGTATCGAAGTGTGGTAACTGTTGTTGTAAGAAAATTCGATCAAGGGCAAGTGCTTATCCCAATTATTGCCAAAGTCTACCACGCACGCTCGTAGCAGATCCTCTAATGTTTGGATGGTACGTTCACTCTGTCCATCCGTCTGCGGGTGATAGGCTGTGCTCATATCAAGACGAGTTCCTAAAGCATCTTGGAGAGTAGTCCAGAAACGAGAAGTGAATCGCCCATCGCGATCAGATATAATGGAAGTAGGCACCCCATGCCTAGAGACTATCTCCTTGATGTAAAGGTTTGCCAGTTTCTCTAATGAATCCGTTTCCTTTATTGCCAGGAAGTGGGCCGATTTGGTTAAACGGTCCACGATAACCCAAATCATGTTATGGCCCGTTGGCGTTCTAGGAAGCTTTGTAATAAAATCCATGGAAATCCCATCCCATTTCCACATTGGAATTTCTGGTTGTTAGAGTAGGCCTGAAGGTTTTTGATATTCAATCTTCACCTTCGCACAAGTCAAGCACTTACTAACATAAGTGGCTATCTCCGCTTTCATGTGTGGCCACCAGTAAAGAGTCTTAAGATCTTGGTACATCTTGTCCGAACCAGGATGGACCGAATAGCGAGAGGTATGTGCTTCGTCAAGCACCAGTTGTCTGAGATCCCCAAATCGTGGTATCCAGACTCGATCCATGAAGTACTGTAGGCCATCCGTTTTTAGTTCTAAGTGCTTATCAGCACCATGTAGGGTCTCAAGCCCGATGTTTTCTTCCTTCAAAGCTTCACCCTGGGCTTCACGTATCTTATCTGGAAGATGAGAATGGATGGTGAGTTGTAAAGCTCGCACCCTTTTGGGTTTTGTTTCCTTTCGACTGAGGGCATCAGCTACTACGTTAGCCTTCCCTGGATGATACTTGATGGCACAGTCATAATCGTTCAAAAGTTCAACCCAGCGACGTTGTCGTATGTTCAGCACCTTCTGATCGAATATGTGCTGAAGGCTCTTGTGATCAGTGAAAATTGTGCACTTCGTTCCATAGAGGTAGTGTCTCCAGATTTTGAGAGCGAAAACCACCGCTCCCAGTTCCAAATCATGAGTGGGGTAATTCTTCTCATGGACCTTCAGTTGCCGCGATGCATATGCAATTACCTTATCACGTTGCATCAGTACGCACCCTAAGCCTTGGATAGACGCATCACAGTACACTACAAAGTCCTCTGTACCCTCAGGCAACGATAGTATCGGTGCACTGCAAAGTTTGGACTTTAGTAGCTGAAAGGCAGATTCTTGGGCATCTCCCCACTTATAAGTAATACTTTTATGTGTTAGGGCGGTGAGAGGTTGAGCGATCTTAGAAAATCCCTCAATGAATCTACGATAGTATCCCGCGAGACCAAGAAATTAGCGCACTTCAGTAGGGGTCCTAGGAGCCTCCCACTTTTTGATAGCGTCAATCTTGGCTGGGTCAACATGTATTCCTGCCTCGTTGACTACATGCCCAAGGAATTGGACTTCTCGAATCCAAAAATCACATTTAAAAAACTTTGCATACAGCTGCTCATTCCTCAGTAGTTCCAAGATTAACCGCAGGTGCTGCTGGTGCTCCTCCCTGCTCTTGGAATAGATCAGTATGTCATTTATGAACACTATGACGAATTTGTCCAAGTAAGGCTTGCACACACGGTTCCTTAGATCCATGAACACCGCCGGTGCATTAGTTAGCCCAAATGGCATAACCAAAAACTCATAATGTCCATAACGGGTTCGAAACGCCGTTTTCGCCACATCCTCTTCTCGGACTCTCAGCTGATGGTACCCTGACCTCAAGTCAATCTTAGAGTAGAAGCTCGATCCTTGCAGTTGGTCGAATAAGTCATCAATACGAGGCAAAGGATACCGGTTCTTAATCGTTACCTTGTTCAACTCCCGATAATCTATGCACATGCGAAAGCTCCCATCTTTCTTCTTAACAAACAGAACTGGAGCTCCCCATGGCGAAGAACTGGGCCTAATGAAACCCCTATCCAATAGCTCTTGGAGTTGGGTAGATAGTTCTTGAAGCTCCCCTGGTGCTAAACGGTACGGTGCGCGTGCAACTGGCGCTGCTCCAGGTGCAAGGTCAATCTGGAACTCCACTTGACGAACGGGTGGGAGTCCAGGTAATTCCTCTGGAAAGACATCTTGGAAGTCTCGGACCACTTGGATGTTCTCAATTCTAGTTTCAGTTTCAGCTCGAGTATCAGATATGTTAGCCAAAATGGCCGGACAGCCCTTTCGAATACACTTCTGGGCCTTCAGATAGGAGATGATGCCCACCATGGCACCACCTCGATCACCCTGTATGGATAAAAGTTCTCCACTTGGGAGGGGAATGCGAACAATTTTCTCCTGACAGAGAATTTCCGCGTGTTGCTTGGACAACCAGTCCATGCCAACCACGAGATCAAAGCTACCTAGGGTGATAGGTAAGAGGTTGATGGCAAACAATTGCCCGTTCAACTCGAGCTTACAGTCACGATGTATATGGGTTACCTCGACAGGCTTCCCATCAGCCAGTTCAATAGAGTATGGGGTATCTAGAAGAGTAGGAACCATCCCTAATTGTTTACTAAGTTTTGATGAAACAAAACTATAGTCCGCACCAGTATCATATAAAATAGAAGCAAGAGTGTCGTTCAAGGAACACGTACCCGTCACGACGTTGTTATCGGTCCTAGCCTCCCCAGAGCCAATCACGAATGCTTTACCATGAGCCCCATTGTTGTTATTCCGGTTGTTGTTGTTGTTCCCAGCATTGGTGGTGTTGTTGTTTCCAGTCCTGTTGCCACCATCGTTGTTGGTGTTACCCCTGTTGTTGCCATTACCATTACCATTACCATTCAGTTGTGGGCAGTTCCTCTTGAAATGATTTTCACTCCCACATTGGTAACAACCTTTACCACCACTCTGCTGTTGCCCCTGCTGTGCAGCTGGCGGATTTCCCGGGATAAACACCCTGCAGTCCTTCTGCTTATGACCCATCTTGCCGCATCGTTCACACTTAAAGTTGCTACACGCCCCAGTGTGATGCCTACCACACCTGTTGCACTTAGGTAAAGTCCCCTCGTAACCTCCCTGGTGGTTGTTGCGATTGTTGCTACTGCCATGGCTGTCATGTTTCTTATTCTGTTGCTGCTGCTGACTGCCATTCCCTGGGGGTTTGCCAGATGCATCCTCCCACTTCCTCTTGTTTTCATTGGTACCAGAAGATGAAGTACCACGAGGAGGTAACACCCCTTCTTCCACCTTCTGATCAGTCAGTTGATGAGCCATCCTAATAACCTGTTGGATGGTATTGAGGTTAGCAATATTGTCCGCTTTGCTCATCCAGAGCTCACGGATTTGTTTTTGGTTGCCCAAGTGGAGATTTCCCAGGAGGTCACCCATCCTGAAATTTCCCCCACCTGAACACGCTTAACTGTGGAGTTCTCCTCTCATCCACTAACATTAAGCCCCAAAACGCGTTGGTGATTTAAGAGACAAGACATTACTTATGAACCAAGGATCTCTCCTGGCCACGACCGATGTGGGATTTTCCTGGGGTGTCACATTCACCCCCCGTTAGAGTCTCATCGTCCCTGATGAGGTTAGAGTCTCATCGTCCCTGATGAGGTATGCACCCACCATCCCGAACAGCACAGGAGTGGCTCTGATACCAATCTTTCACACCCTCAAATTTCCACTGCGGGGTTTATATCGCGAGGCGCATGACAAACCAGGATCCCATAGCCATAAGTCACATGAACGACTCTAAATGCCCAACCATTTAGTTCGTTATTGTAAAAACCAAGTTTTAAAGTTTTAACCAAACCAATAATATTATAGCGGAAGCGAATGAAAAATAGTAAATAAAGTCTGCGCAAAACACCGCGCCCAAAACCAAATAAATAGTAAATGTGCAAAATAGTTTTAATGTTTGAGACCCATGAAATGATGCATGACCTAACTGTGCTCCGTTCCTAGTTACCTGCAAAAGCATGCTATCGTGTGTCAACATAAAGCTGGTGAGTTCACAAAGTAAAGTAATTTAATATGAAATGCGCTGGTTTCCAAAAACCACGTAAGTAAAGTAATAACGTAGGTCCTCCAGACCAAAAAGTTAAAGAGTTGTCAGTTTAAGTGTGTCAGGGATAGCTAGCCCACTCAATGTAACTAAACAAGATTATTGGGAAACCTTCAGGAAAATAGTTATTTGCCTCAATGACTGGCGTCTATCAACACCAGTCGGAAATTGTGGTCAGAAGTTCATGCCCGTGCCTCAAGCACCTCAGACATGAGGTTGCTGCATCAACCTAATAGCGCTATCAACTAATACCCCGTTCACCTCCAACGATTAACCCAATAATATGCAAGGACTTTCAATGATAGAGTGTTTAGATTACAAAGGACCAATAAGTTTTAAACTGACCGAAAACCCGATCCACACAAGGAATCGTAAAACCGACCCACGCAAGGAGTCCATACCTGAGTAGTCCCAAATGGACGAGAAAATGTTTACCAAAGTTGTCTCAAATCCGAGACGCATGCTTTTGAGAAAAAGAGTAGTGAAACTCACCTTAACGTGCAAGCAAAAGAAATCCGAACCGCAAGTAAAGTATGCTACCGACACCCTAATAATAGTGTCACTAAGTGAGTATAGGCGTAATATCATTACACCATATAACTCGTTTGTCCAAGGCGTTTTAAACGTTCAAAAGTGTGTATGTGACGCCTAGTGATTCTACATGCAATAGTAAACCCTACGGACTTGTTGGTGAATGTATTGGTTACAATTAGTTTCTACATTCCGTATGTGTCTCAAACAAGTGTACTTCAGTTACATGTCAATTCCATACCACTTAAGACCTCAATTAATCACATAAGCACATAGTACACAATCTGTGTTTTCAGGACAGATTGTGCGCCAACGAATTTATTTAAAATAGTAAATCAGTGAGTTAACCTCCCAAATGTTTACTGAATTTTCTTTGGGATTCACTCAACAATACCTATTTTTGTTTTGTCTTAAATCCAAACACAAAAATAATTAAAATTCTTCTAATTCAGCTATGTTCAGAAAACCTTCCTAACAGGTCAGGTTGGTAGATAATTTCCCAAAAATTGTGTATTCATCCAAACGGGATGAATCCACTTGGAAAACTCATATTACTCCAATATTAACCTTCTGTAAAAATTTCACAACCCAACTCTTAATAAAACTTGAGTTATGATGTTTCAAAGTTGACTCAGTTTGATACCCGAAATTCTGACCTGACCTATTTTCAATGAAAATTCCAAAAACGACTCAACCGATGTCCAAAATACTTGATTTTACACATTATGAAAAGCTAAGACCAAGTGTGACTCAATAATGCAAAGAAAATACCAAAATCGTTATGTTAAGGTCGTGTTACAGCCCCTACAAGTTCGTCTAATCATTCTGTCCAGATTTTAGTTTCGCCTAAATCATACTTTAATCGACTACCGTGTGCATAAAAACAATTAACAAACATCAATCATCATTACCAAACATCCCTAATACTTATTATGATCAGATTCTACTACTAAACATGCAAAGATCACAACTTTAAAGACCAAAACATCAATAACTTGCGCAACAAGTATCCTAGGATGTTACTAATCGTTTATTATTATGTTTGATCCGTTTAATCTTCAAAAACTTCATGTTTTAATGATTATTAAAAACTTTCAGACCTGGACAAACTTTGTTACATGATTTTTATAACAAAAACACAAGATAAAAGTGTAAGGAATCAAAGATGATACCCTTGGCTCTTCGATTCGATCAACCGTGCGCCTTTGGAGCTTCCCAATTGATGATCTTGAGCCTTAGCAGGAGATTTAGGGTTAATATTTCGTGTGGGGCAGTAAGGGGGCGATTAGGGTTGAGTTTAGGGGTTGCATGGGGGTTAAGGATGCTTAAATAGGTGTTTAAGGCGGTTTAGACCCGTCCGACGCGTTCGAGCGGCCGCTCGGCCCCTGTGAGCGGCCGCTCACAGGCCCGAGGCCCTCGTGCGTGTCTCGTTTCGTCCCCCGACGCGTTATCCTTCGACGTTTTCATTATTTCGGACCGTAACAAGTGCAACCCCATGCGTTAAGAACCTAATCAACCTCATACTCCACTTTTAGTGATTTTTATTAACGTATTCGGTTTAGGTTCACATAATCACGTATGGTTTTCACATAAGTTCATCAAATATCACAGAGACACATAAGTTCGTTATTCACCAACGTCCGAGGTTCACTAATCATGTACCCAATATTAACTCACAGCAATGCACGTGTGTCCTATCTAGTTATCCCTAGTTAAGTATAATGCAAGGAACGTAACTAGAGTTTAGTTAAAGTGAGAACCTGAATTTGCGGGGTATCACATCCCTCCCCACCTTCGGCTATATATAGAGAGTCCTAGAGCATTTGTGATCACACCACAACACCACAAATCTCACTAACACTTGAAACCACCTCTTTTCCTCTTGTTACCCCTCGACCGAAGATCAAGCCACCCAAGAAGCTTGCTTCGATAAACCATTACTACAATTTAGGAGTTCCAAGCCACTAACAAGAACTTAGGAGTTACATTGTGGGAGTTAGCTTATTTTTCTTTAATATTTTTGGCTATACACACTCAAGGTATAAAATCCAAACCATTTCTTCTTGTTTATATAAAATGCTCGACCATGACAAGCTCACCCGAGGCACACAATGTAACAATGAGTTTTATGTTAAAGGTTCAATGTCTTAGCTTATGCATACTCACCCACATATATATGATTACATGCATATTAGAGACCATATATGGACATCTACGTACCCCCACACATACACATGAGTGTATGCGTGAGAGTATAGGGCCGAGGCCGGCCCAAGCTAAGCCAAACTCATTTAGTTTTACAACTTATACTAAGGATTGCTTTATAAACATGTGTTAAAAACCATAATACATGTGTTAATGAGCTTAACACAAGAGTTTTCATGGAAACCAATGATATACACTAACATGTGGGTATAATCAAGGACAAAATACTTAAAAATACCATTTTTATACAAAATCGTCAAAGGATGTGTCCATATGCCACCCTAGACTTACATAACTGAGACATAAGTGACACTCGGTAACATTTAGTAAGTCAAGACACTTGTTTTACCAAAAATAGACTAAACATAGCCACTTTAACGACAAAACAAACATTTTCTGACACATACAGTGTGTGACACACGTGGATAGTGGTATAGAAGCCTCTAGTCCATGGGTGTCCCAGTCGGGTGAACAGTCGCATGGTAGTTAGAACAAAACATAGACTTAAGGTTGCCTTTAAATAAACATAGGGCATCCCAGACCAGACACACCGTATCAGATTCAGTTCAGTTTAGCACCCAGATACCAAGTGAGTATTTCACGCCCCCTTTTTACAGTTTTTACATTTTTCCGAGGGAAAAGCATGCATACAGTTTTCAGTTACAACCATGAATATTATGTGAACATGGGACATTAAGGTTCAGGATCCATTAAGTCCTCATGTCGTACATCATACCATAACCATTAGCTATGGACTTAGCCATGAAACACCGGGTTAGATCTATTGGGTTGACACCCCCACTCTTGTTCAGTCGCCCTGACCGGATGAAAGATATCAAAAGAGTGCTTGTATTTCATATTATTTAATTTTCTTTAGTGTAGAATGGGCGAGGCACAACATGTCAAGGTTTGGTTATGGGCTCATGTCAGATCACATATTGATTATTGCCCTAGCTAGGCAATGATTTAGTCAGTTTTGGATTACATGTCCACTATATAGAAAACCCGTGAACTCACCAACTTTATGTTGACCTATATTTCCTTTAATGCATGTTTTTCAGGAAATTAGCATGGATAATGGAACTTGCGGGGGTTGCATGCGAGCATTTGTGGGAAACCTTCTTTTGGACCGTTGTGTTGTTTTAATGCTAGACATTTACATACAATGGTTTTATTTTTAAAGAATTAACTCTAGTTTTATTTTGATGTTTTCAGGTGTGTTCACAAGAGTTACAAATCCAACAAAATAACAAACCAGCGTATACATATATAGGATAGGTCCCATGTTCGAGTCCACTATGGGACAAAATCTGTTTCATGTTTTTTATTATTCAGCTTTTTTATTTAATAACCATTATAAATCTATTTTAATTATTAAAGATAGTAAACTTAATCCAAAAATTTTATAAAAAATATCTTAACTTGCTAAAACCCTAAGATTTATATTTCTAATTCTATTTTTCAGAAAACATGTATTTGTCATTTTTAACGTATTTATTTAGTTTAAACCATAATTAATTCATAGAAAATTCATTTTTAATCATTTTGATACCAAATTTTTTTTGTAGTTATTTCTAACCATGTAAAATGTTTTGGTAATTTTACTTTCTGTAAAAATATTATTTTACCTATTTTTATGAATTAATCCTATTTAATTGATTATATTCAAATAAAATCTGTTTTAAAAGAAAATAATATGTAAAATAATTTTTAAAAATCATCTTTTACTTATACCACATAGTAACTATTGTTATAAAATGAAAATAATATTTTACATTTTAATTGCATTTAAATCCTAATTATTGCATTTTAATGTTATTAAATCAATTTAAAATTTAAAGATATAAAAATTATGAGTTCTATAAATTCTGAAAATTATTTCTAATATCTTAATATAAAAAAGACTTATAATTTTTATTTGATTATTTACTTTTTCTATTTATTTTCACTTTTATTTCATATTAATTATATAAAATCGTATTATTCAAATTCAAATCTTTCCATTGTTTGCAATTTTAAATTATTATTCATGTCTTCATAATTTTAAATAATTAAAAGATTGTTGAGTCTATAAAATTTTCTTTAAATATTAAAATTACTGAAAATCAATTATAGTTTAATTCAAACACCATAAAATCCCCAAATTCTAGTCTAAAAACCCTAAGTGCCTAATCCAAGATAACTAAGACTCTAAGTTCATTCCCTTACAAATTATTTATTTCTTTAAGTTAATCCTTTGGGATAATCCTAATTCACATCTCGTTGTTCGGTAGAGTTTCAAGTTATTACGCAAACTATGAGTATTTCCTACCCCCTTTTTGTTTTTATTCACTTTTGGGGTGTTACAAGTACACTTATACAAATTACACATACAAGTTCACATTTTTACAATACAATTCTAGTACTATGTGCATTTGCTTACAAACGTGCTTTATGCTTAGACACTACATGTAGAATACGTTTGTACTTTGAAATCATTAACCTTGTACAAGCCGACCTTAACATTGGATAGCGCTATTGGATTGACAACCCACCTAGGTGATTCTTCCCTTTTTTCATCGGAGAATCCATGATCATTGTTAAGTTATTATCCATTTAATGGATAAGTACACCGCCGTTCATTTTAGTACATTTATATAGTCACAGGGTTGATTTCGCTCATTTGTATGATACATAGTTTATATAAAAGCGCTATAGCTTTGCAGTTGAATTGTATAATGTTTTTCCAACTTACTATATGTATTAATAAAAGGAATGTTCACCAACATTCCATGTGTTGACAAAACTTATTTTGTACATGTTTCAGGTGCAGCTTGATCTTAGTTGCATAGCATCAAATTTTAGTGCTTACTTTTAATAATTTATTTCAATTTCATGTTTTGTTCAGACTTTTGTATTTTTCCCATTTCATCCATGTAAGACAATTTGAATTATTCAATAATATATTTACATTTTAGTACCATGAGCTTTTGAACAATCGTCACTACGTGACACCTCGATGATTCCGCCATCGGTTGTGGTGTTACAGTTAGGTTCGTCGTCGCAAACCAAGATCATTTCCCGATTTCATCACGTCATGATCTTGTTATTCAATATATATTTACAATATATATGTTTACTAACTTTTAGTAAAATTATCTCCAACTCGACTCACTTTACCGTATAATTACTTTCTCATCAAATAATTATACTAGGATCTTGTCGACCGAGATTTCATTTTCAACATTCGATTCGACTCACTTTACCATATATTTATTTTCCTATTATATAAATATACTAGGATCTTGTCGACTCGTTATTACATTGTACATTGTCAAGTTCTCAAACTTAATGTATGCTTAAACATGTAATCTTTAGAGGTTATTTTATGTTAGTTCTCCACGAATAAATTTCCAACACTTAGGATAGCGTTATGTACTTTTCACCCATAATTATCCTTATATATTTTAGTCCATAAAATATATATTTTCATGTTCACATTCGACGCAATAACGTATATGCGTATCTTGTAAGAAGTTATACAATATGCACTTATTCGTCCGATTTACATTTTTGGTCCGATTACTCGTCGTAATACAATACGTTCATGTCCGATTAATCAACTTATGTTCTTTCCGCATCCCGAATGATATGAGTTACACACATATATTTTTGTAGGAATAATTATTTCTCGTTGTAATATTATTTTTCCTACTTCATCTAAATATATATTTAGTTATTTTTCTTAAATTCCCCATAATATGTTTTACTTGAAATTAATCAACTTTAATTTCTACATATTTTCATTTGGAATTTATAACATAACTTTTGTATTTTCAAAACCAAGACTTGGTTATTTAACATAAATGCTCCAACATTTTTATATTCCTATAGATATAAAAATGTTCATTTTTTATAAAATTTCTCAAAGTCTTTAAATTGCCAATTTTTGTAATAAAAACCTTAGTTTTTATTTTTCTCACCATCTTTAGAAGTTTCATATTTTTATAAAATCCTATTTTATAAAAATACGTTTTATGCAAAAACACATTTTGTGAGTTTTGTAGATATTTTACTTATCAATCTTGGAAAGTTACAACTTTCCATTTTCAACACTTAACTTTCCAAAGTCACAATTTTGGACATAAGTTTCCTATAATGTTATATTACACCCTTGAACTTTTAAATTTAGTAATTATTATTTTTAACTTTCAAAAGTGACAATTTTCCACTAAACTAGTAACTTAGTTTTGTTAACTTTGTTATTATGGTTCATTATCATGTTTCAACTTTGTCAATAGTCCATATTAAGGATAATATTAGGTGTATTGGGTAGATTAAGTCCAAAATGTCCATTTTTTGTTCTTTAAAGTTAATAACTTTGAAGATGAACTTTTTATATCTTGTAACATTTTAGAGATCCATCTTAATATTATGTTTTAGATAGTAATTTTAAGATGATCACAATCACTTTTAAGTTTATAAAAGTTATGTTAGCAAACTATGTTTAGATCATTATTTTACATAAGTGTATGTGAATATCTTCAACTTACATAAACAACCACAACATCAACCACAACCTACGACCCTATACATGGTTTTGAACATACATTTTAGTCTTGTGCAACATGTAATATTTCATCTTTAAAACCCATGTTACATACTATGCTTAGATCTTTATACTTGTACATGTATGTTTAACGTTTTAACTTACAAAAACAACTATAATTCTTACCCTAAACACACGGCCCATACATCCCCATTTAACAATCCATTTTAGTTTTGCAACAACATGTAGATTCTTATGTTTAAAAACCATAACCCTGCCCCATGTACAACTTGCTTTAAAAACATGAAAACATGAACATTTAAGAACAAAAAACAAGTTTAAGAAGCTTACTACTAGCACAAGGCTAGGGAAGACAAAACAAAACCTGATTTGAATGGGGTTTAGTGTGTTCTTCCAAAGAGGTTAAGCTTAGAGGTGTCAATCGTGTCGGGTTGATGGGTTGGCGGGTTGCGGGTTGGCGGGTTGGTGGGTTGAAATCTACAACCCGAACCCGACCCATATTATTATTCGTGTCAAACTTTCCAACCCTAACCCGCACACATATAAAGTCGGGTCAACCCGAACACGACCCATATAACCCGTATTTTTAAATGAGTCACACATTTTGATGAGTTATAAGCGGGCTATTGGGTTGTAAGTGGGTTATCGATAACTTATGTAGTGGTGAGCATGAGTGTGACAAGTATATACAATGACGTGCAAAAAATTAACACTATTATAACTAATCATATAAAAGGGAAACGAAAAACACAAAACAAAGATATGAAAGATTTTTTTTTTTTATAATTACTTAAACGGGTTAACGGGTCAACCCGTTTTTATACATGTCAGCCCGAACCCAACCTGTTTTAATACGGGTCGACCCAAACCCGACCCGTTTTTTTAAACGGGTCGTGTTAGTTGACCCAAACCTGTATTTTTTCGTGTCGGTTTTGGGTTGGATTTCGGGTCGTGTCAACAATTGCCGCCCCTAGTTAAGCTCCAAGCTTGATAACATATAAATGGAATTTGAAAATGGGATGTTTATGGATAAATTTTGAGGTTTAAAGTTGAAAATGGATGAGTGTGGGTGCTCCTCAAAACTTACGGCCAAGGGAGGGGGTTCAAAAGGAAGATTTTTTTTTTGTGTGATGACCTTATGAGCATGATAGGTAGGTTACAAAGATTAATCACGTGCCCTAAAGATTAGACAACACCTAAGCATGCTTAAAGAACTATCATTAACCTTGTACTTGAACTAACATTTGGGTGGCTATAGCCACCCTCATGTGGCCGGGCTATAGGCCTTGGTGGAACCCACACTTTTTGCCAAAATATCACCCAACTTAATTAGTTTGATTCTAAATGTCTCGGTTATGGTTTTCGGGGTTTTATCACGGGTTTATTATAAGCTATTTCGAACGCATAATCGATTCCCTACTACCCTTAAACATTGACTAGTTTAGGCATTGGTAAGATATTTAGGCTTTAATTGGGTGAAGTTATATAAGTTACGCGTGTAGCGGGTGCGATACGCGAACTTTATTCGTTACCGGGAGATTTGTATTTGGAGTTTCCATTTATGATTTTGGAGTTTCAAAACACATAATATTTCATGAAAATGCCCTTTATTTTATATCCTGGGCATCCAGGATTGTTTTTGGTTATTTAATTGTTACCGGGAAATCACCAACGTCCGTACTGGACAAGTTCATTTGCACGCGATTGCCCCGTGCTTCAAATTAAACAAATACATTCTTATGCATCCTATGGGGAATGCGTTATTCTCTAAAGGCTAAATTAATATAATTAATTCAAAATTGCACTTAAATAGTTAATCACAAATAATTAATTTGTAGGGAATTACCTCATTTTTGCCGTTTTTCACAGTAAACTTGTAAGATTTGTAAGAACTACATAGTATTCACTAATCTTGTGATGAATAATATAAACTTTTCACTTTTTCTGTAAACTATCTTAATGGGCTATTCTTGGCTAGGTTCTTATGGGTGTTTAGGGAAGATAAATCCCTTGATGGGGAGTTAGCTAAAATGAGTCATTGATCAACAAGTAATAGGTGTGTGTGCGTGGGGATAAGATCAAGACACCAAGGGATTTAATTTATTAAGAATTAAAAACTATAATATGTTTTTAATACTAAAACTCGGCGTTTGAATAGTTTTCCTGCTATTTCTCTTTACTTAACTGTGTTGTTTTCTTATTTTTATTGTCGTTTTGATTCAAACCTATATGGTCTAATATTAATCCATCGATATACGATATTAAAATACATCATTACCTACATCATCCTACGATCCCGCTGACGGGGGCTCAACTACTACTAGTTTGTAACAATTTAAAAACATCATACTAGTTCATAGATCACTCTATAAGTTAATGTTCTAACCACTTAACTTCTATGCGATTGAACAATTATAAAGTTCTTATCAATAAAATCCATTGTCACTTATTACAAACAACCCAAAGTGACTATTCTACTTTCTTCTCTCCAATTAGTAGACAATCAATTTCACATTTTCCATGACTCGGCAACTCGAGCTAGTGTCTCATAACTCGACCCTCCACAACTCAGTGAGTCCAACCCACTCGCTCCCAATTCTCTCGCCCTACACCTCAACTTCACACCTTCACCACCCTCAAAAACTACCCTCACCACCCTCTCTATTTCCTTCCTCCCCACCACCACCGTCTCGCCTCCGTTCGCCACCACCGGCATCCTCAACGCAACCCCGACCTCATCGCTTAACATCGTCGCATTCATCCGTTGCTCAGCATACATGGGCCACGCAATCATTGGCACCCCATGTGTAACGCATTCCAGAGTCGAGTTCCACCCACAATGAGACAAAAACGCCCCCGTAGCTCGGTGACTCAGCACCGCCACTTGAGGGGCCCACGAACTCACCACTAACCCAACTCGTTTCGTCCTTTCCACAAACCCTTTAGGCAAGTACACTTCAGGGTCGTCTCTATCACTCCCTACACTAAAAAAAGTCGCGAAAGCGCAGTCACTCGGCTTTCGAACCACTAGAATGAACCGTTGCTGACTCAGTTCCAAACCCCATGCTAACTCAGTGAGTTGCTCACTCGTTAACGTTCCTCCACTTCCTAGCGTAACAAACAAAACCGATTCTTTCGGTTGTTTATCAAGCCATGCAAGTACATTTTTACACGATTCTTCCGGTTCAGTTCGTTTCGTGACCGGCCCGATTGGATAAATCGGCGGTACGGGAATATCACGAAAGTACGGTTCGCGTAGTAACGCTCGAAGCGAAACCGGTTCGATATCCTCCCACGAGTTAACAAAAATCCCGGTTGCCTTTGTTAACCTACTCACATGATGCAAAAACCATTTGTAATCATCTATGTTCCTATTCGTGGCCATGCCCATCAAGTCTCGGGTTCGAATCGGGTGACAACCCGGGACATGGACCGGGTCGGGGAAATCACACGTCTCGTCTTTCACCTGATTATTATTCAAAACTGGTAGGTACAACGAAAACGCTAAAAAGGCAGCCGTGCTTGTGAAAAATGAATATACCGGGATAGATAATTCGTTACACGCTTCAAACACGCCCGTGGAGAATATGTCGATGACGAATGCGCGTAATGTGGGTCGGTTGATTCGCGATAGAACTGATGGGAGCGAGTTACGGATGGATTGTTCGGCTATAATGCAAAGGCGGACGAATGCGGTCGTGTCGTTGGATACGAGGGCGGAAATGTCGACACGCGGTAGGTTTACGATATGGAGGTCGGGGTGCGGGTTGGCGTTGAGGTATTCGGTTTGGGCGGGGGTCGAGCCGGTGGTGATGAGGAGAAAGGTGACTTGAAAGTTATGTTGAGTCACGAGACGAGAGGCGAGCTCGAAGAGTGGTGTGGTGTGGCCTATTCCCGGGCTTGCAAGGAAGGCTAGATGGGGCTTTGGTGTGTTTGCTGTGCCCATGTTGATTGAGTTACTTGTGATTGAGAATTTGTTTTTATGAAGGTTTGAGAAATTGATGGTTTGTAGTTTTTGCATGATTTATACTTGGAGGATGATATATGGGAGCATTTGTTTTGATTTTAGGAATGTTATATGATATAATTGGATTATGTAACTTGATACGTTAAAATGTAAATACTAAAAATGTTATAAGATATAATTGGATTATGTAACTAGATACGATAAAATATAAATATTTACGTAAACTAGATTATACTTTTGAGAGTGTTTTGGGGTAATAAATCTAATATGACATATCAATTTTGTATATAAAATAAACTGATGTGTTTTATAGTTAGATGCAGGAAAGTTTCAGGTAGCACGTAACCTAAAACAATTAATAATGTATCTCCAATGTTAACGCCTAATCTTAAACAATATATAACTCTAATGTTAATATCTAATCTAAAACAATTTATAACTCTAATATTAATACCTAACCTAAAATAATGTACAACTCTAATGCTAACACCTGTTGAAAATAAAATTCATATTTACTTGTTTAAACATAATTAGTGAGTTGTCTATATATGATTAATGAATTGCCTGAACACTTTGTGTATTGTTTTCCTGTATGAACAAAACTCCACAAAAAAATAGTCGTGTTTTTCTCTGTTTTTTATTTAGCACTATGGTACTCGTTGGAAAGATAATAAAACGTTCGTTAATTTGGTGTAATTTTATTTTTAAAAAAATCTCGTATATAAAAAATATTAACGTTTAAAAATTGTGAGAGGAAACATGAGAGAGAAAAATCTAATTTTGTTTTTAATTTTTTTTTTCCTAAAATCACTTAATGTCACATGACACACTCAAAAAGAAGGTTGGTCTCTTTGAAATCTAATATATACTAGATTATACCCCGGGAACGTCCCGGGGTTGAGAAATCTAATATGACATTTTAATTTTATATATGAAATAGAATGATGCGCTTTACAGTTATATGCAGGAAAGCTTTGGGTAGCACATAACCTGAATAAACAATAAGTATACCGGAGATTAAGACTAATCTCCGGGGGGTTAATACTTATGTAACTACAGGTTTAATCCTTTACCCAAACCGTTATGACAACCCGAGAGTTTGTTGAGATGAATGTGATACGTGTTGTGTGTGAAATGAACAAGAGATTTAAGTGGTTCGGTCGTTAATGACCTACGTCCACTGTAAGGGTACCGGAATGTTATTACTAACAAGAGAGAATTACAAGCAATGAGTACAGTGGTGATGGTTGTATTTGTGAATGAATACATGAGTTGTATCTGATGCTATTTATAGACTTAGTAGTGGACCGCATGGAGAGGCCCACGAGTGACATCATTGGCCTGGGCCCAACCAGGGCCCAAGCCCATGGCCTTTCTGGAAATGGCGGGAAAGGACGAGGTACTGTTGATGACGTCAGCTTACAGTGTGGTCGTTGTTGTAGTTGGACACGTGTCCGCCTCCTGGTGGTGCACAGTAGCGTCGTACTTGCTACAGTGTCCAGGCAATCTCTGCTGGCTGATTTGACGCCTGACAGTGGAGGAAGTAATGCCTGCTGGTCACTGTTCACGACAGCGTGTACAGTGCAGCCGTTCCCCTTTTGTACTATCTGCCACATGTCCTTCTTCTGTTGGTCTGTGCTCTGACGCAGATCCTATGAATCTTCCTTTTGTCATCCCTTGTACCTCCTTTGACGTGCCAAGGGAATCTTCCGCGTGTGATGGCACGCGCGTATCATGTATCAGTTGCTTATCACCTGTGCCGGTCGCGCGAGGATGTTGATTGGCTGTCCTCGCGCGAGTATGCTCCTGCGCCATGACGTGGCGCGGGTTTGTTAGTGGGGATAGGGACGCCTTTCAGATTAGGCTCCCTATCCCTTCAAGTCCCCCTAGTCTAGGGCTTCTCCTGCTCGCTGATGAGGAGGTGGAGTGCTAGACTCGAAGTGTAGAAGTCGCGGATGAAAGCTCATCTGCTTGCGTTGTAGCCTTTGGGGGTATTATTCTGATTTGAGAAAATATAGGCGGGAAACGTATTTCTCCGTTTTTCGTCAGATTTGCGCCGTGGAGGACGTCCTCCGTCCCAGCGTTGCAGTGGTTGAGCGGGGAACGTCTTTTGAAAGTTTACGTCAACTTTCCGCTGTGGAGGGCGTTCTCCGCCCCATCGTTGCAGTGGTTGGGCGGGGAACGTCTTTTGAAAGTTTACGTCAACTTTCCGCTGAGAAATTTATGGCTGCTGGGGTAATTTAATGCGGGTCTGGAGTTATGATAAATTCCAAATCATTAGCATTGAATTTGTCTCTCATAAATTGGAATAAACGCGCCTGGAATTCGAATGATCAATTACTTCTGAGGGAAGTTTAGTGGTTGCTGATGTGTCAGCGGCTGTCTGGTTGTACAGACTGATACATGTCCCATCGCGGTTGCAATTATCAATATCTCGTCTGTGTCAGGAGCGTGGGGTTTCACGCGTCTGACATTTTTTCTGCATGGTTGAGGTTGTGCCACGTGTCGAAGGGCACGTGCTGTCTGTCAGGCGCGTGGGTTGCCACGCGCTTGATGTTGTGAGATCTGTTGACACGTGTCGATCATCCAGCGCATGTGTAGTGTACAACTGTCACACACTTCCATCCAGGCCATTCGTTTTTATTGCGGACACGTGTCATCATCTTGTGAACGGAATTTGAAAAGTTCTGACGGTTTGCACTCCCCCGGTGGGTCCCCTTGCCATAAATGCGATGAGTATATAAGGCCTGTTGTGGCTCATTTGAACGGTTATGCTCTCTAATCTTCTTCCATTTTTCTTTTCTCTCTTCATTCTCCGGTCCATTTCCGTTTGAAGTTTCCGGTTAATCTTTGAAGATCTTGATCTTGAAGATTTATTTGAAACTTCATATTTCTTCTACGTTGGTGTCTTCTTTTCATCTTCGTGTTGTTTTCTGGTCAGTTAACTTCTTATTTCCCACTTTCGTTGAAGATTTCGTTTGATCTTCAAACTTTCCGGTGAGTTTTCCAGATTTTTCATTATCATGTCTGAAAGTGCTAGTGTTTCTGAGGAGGTTTTGGGCGAGCAGCCGGAGGAGGTGGTGCAGGAGACCACCGTTGAAGGAGGAAAAATCAAAGAGAGGAAACTGATGTCCAACACTTGCTGTGTTTGGAGTCAAGAAGCCTTCAACCGGTTTCTTGTTATGTATGGGATCTTGCCGGAGTGGGAGCCCACCCTTCCAACTCCGACCAGCACTGTCCTCTCGGCCGGTACCGGCCAGTTGGCGTTGTACGAGGCCCACTTTGCTAAGTGTGGGTTCCGCCTGCCGTGTACTCGGTTTCAGATCGACACCATGGTGGCTTATGGTGTTGGTCCTACACAACTAACCGCTTTTGGGATGCTGCGGTTAGTTCATTTCGAAGCTTCTTGTCGCGCCCTAGACATTGAACCCACTGTCGAACGGTTCAATGTTTTCTACTTTATGGCGCGGGATGAGATGTGGTTCTCCTTCAAGCCGCGTCCCAAGGTGCCGCCCATGGCCACCCATACTCCTAAGTCCTTACATTGGGCTAAGGAGAAGTTTTTCTTCGTGAAGAGGGGTGTGATCCCCATTAGTCTCCCCTGGAAGGTGATAGGGGATGGGCAGCGGGTGGCGGACATTCCTGTGCCCAAGGACTTCAAGAAGCAGGAGTGGTTCCTTGCCCTTACCGCCAATGCCACTAAATTGGAATTCCAGAACCTGACGGAGGGTATTTTCTTTCTTCTGGGGATGAGTCGAAATGGCATCCGGGCGGGTAAAGAGCCATATATTGCGCAGGAGGGTAAGTATAATGTCATTATTATTATCATTATTAGTGTTTCCTGTGCTCATTTCCTTATTGTTTGTTAATATCGCAGGTGTAAGTAAATTTGAGTTTTATGCCGCCCGTCAGGAGAAAGGTATCAAGTGGAGGCCTTTGGCGGAGGGTCAAACTTCTTGTTTGGACGCGCTTGCTGACCGGTTTTACTACCCGGATTTAACTGCTGCGCCCAAACCTTATTACACAACCGGTGAGCCTCCCAGCCCTTTATTTGATAGTATTTTCGGAGATGATACTGTAGGGGAGACTCCGCCGGTAGGCTCGTCCGCGAGGCGTGGTCGTTGGAAGCACGCTCCGCGGAGGCACAGGTACCGAGCCATGATTACCCTTTCTGACTCGGGTTCTTCCGTTTCAGCAGGAGAAGCTGTAAAAGGACGCCGACGGAGGAAGGATGGCCCTCCTTCTGAGGATGACGAGGAAGCGGAATCTTCTCAGCTGGAGAAGAGGAAGAGGTCGCGGACCGCTGGGCCGGTGAAGGAGACTCCAGTCGTGTCTGGCGCTGGAGGTGGGGAGGGATCGGTGCCTGGTCCGGACCCAGTTAATATTTCCAAGGGTCCTGTTGGAAGTGGTAGCGATGGCGGGCCCGTTTTCAGCATGGGCATTGGTGCCGCCCCTGCGCGCCAACCACTCTTCCAAAAGTTATTGAGGAAGAAGACTCCTGGTAAGTTCTTTTTTCCTCCTCTCTCTTCTTTTCTATTTTCGTTGATTGTATTGTTATTAATGTTATTGTTGATTTGTAGTGGCGCCGAAGATTGTGCCCTCTGCACCTTTGTCTTCTTCCGCCGAAGCGGGTGGAAGGGAGGAGGATGCCTTGTGGAGGGAGCAGGAGCTTGCGCAGGAGCAAGCGCGGGCCGATGAGGCCTTGCAAAAGGCTGAGGCTGAGAAGGCCGCTGCTGCCAAGCAAGCGGCAGCCGATGAAACCCGCCGCCGGGCTGAGGCGGAGAAGAAGGCTGCTGCCGATGAAGCCGCAAGAAAGGCTGAGGCAGACAAGAAGGCTGAGGCGGACCGCCTTCGCCTCCAAGAGCAAAAGTTCTTGGAGGAAAAAACCAAACTTGCTGAGGAGCGCGCTGCAAGGGAGCGTGCCGAGGTTGAGAGCCCGGAAATGGCTCCCGATGGAGGGGATGCCTTTGAGAGGGCTTTGCTCCAGCAGGGCGCCTCTGGAGCTGGTGGGAGCGGCTCGCGCCGGGATCGGCGCGAGGCTTCCAGGGTTGGGGGTTCAGCAGGAGTCTATGACGGCTCTTGCTGGTCTGGTGGTGACGCCATCTGGCGCCCTCGCTGGGCGATAAGGGAAAACACATTGTTTTCCAACTCCTTGGCTGCCGAGGAGTTTGTCAGCGAGGTGGTGCCTCCCTATGAGCGCACTCACCAGGATATGTTGAGTCGTGAAGACCTGATAGCCGCCTTGTGCGTTAACCAGGCGACTCAACTATCCATGATGGACTCGTTACGGCGCCGTGACTCGGCGTTGTGGCGAGACATGGAGCAGGTGGAGGCGGAGAAGGCCAGTCTTGCTGAAAAAGAGGCTGCCTTCAAAGCCGAGATTGCCAAATACCGCCGCCGTGCCCATGACGCGGAGGCTAAGGTCGCCAAACTTGAAGAAGACGCGGTTGCTGAAAGGCGCCGTTGGTCAGAATCCTGGAAGAAGGCCAACACTGACATCTCCGATCTGAAGGATCTTTTGTCAGTGGCGCGTGAGGAGCGGCGGACGGCGGTGAAGAGCCTTGAGGAGAAGAGCAGGGCCCTCACGGAGAGGACGGCGAAGTATGTAGAGATGCGCAAGGAGCTCGAGTCTAAGGACGAGGCTCTTGTTGCGGCTACTGAACGCGTCTCTTCGCTGGAGCGGGAGAGGGCCCAGGTCCTTAGTGCGAAGGAGGACCTGGAGCGAGACCTGGATTCTTGTGACCAGGCTCGCCTTGCTGCTGTGAAGGAAGGTGAGGCGGCCAAGTTGTTGCTGGATGAAGCTGTCACCGCCCAGTCTCAGATGCAAGACTCCATCAACTGGCTGATGACAGACGGGATGGCTGGGGTAAGTCTTCGCGCTTTCTTTGCTTTTGAGACTTGTCTTTTTCATATGCTAACTTTGTTTCTATGCGCAGGTTTTCAAGAGATTCTGGCAGGAGCCTTTGCTCGGAGACCAGATTGCCGCCATTGCTGCCAGTGCCCAAGCCTATGGTTATGGTGAGGGCTATGAAGACGGTTTCTTGCATGCGCAAAATAATGGGCGCATTGTGGACGCGGAACATTATGGCAAGCCACTGAAGGATGAGTATGAGGCGGAACTCCAAAAGTTCGAGAAGATAGAGTTCCCCATCCTCCAAGTGCTTGTGGACTGCAACAAGAACGCGGATCCACCTGCGGCCCTTAGATATTTCATAGAAACGTCTGATGCGCTGGCGAAAGCTTCTGGCGAGGGGCCTTCCGGCGCAGCTGACCAGTGATTAGGCTTTTTAATACTTGTAATTTTTCTTTTCCTTGTAAATATAGAAGGGTTTTTAATTCCCTTTGTTAATGAAACTTTTGTTTGTTATATCGTGTTGTCTCGTCTCTAATTTACTTATTTAACCAAGTCGTCACCCGGTGTGTAAGTAAGAGTTAGAGCGCGCGCTCGGCTAGACAATCCGACGTCTAAGTGTCAAACACTTTCTCGCCTTGAAGATTGTAGCGGAGGCGACTTGTGCCATTGAGTCCGACTTAGGCGCGTGATCGCCTCGCCTTGAAGACCCGTTTACCGTGTTTATGTGGCGCGCTACTCTGTCCGAGTTGCAATGACTCTAGAAGACAAGAGTTGAGGCGCATGTTGCGGTGTTGTGGGTCCGGCGAGTAAATCCGTCTTGAAGACTACGCTGCTTGAGTAGGCGCCCGACGCGCACGTGGCGCGTCTTGAAGGCATGCCTTGCTAGCGTGTCCGACGTGATTTTGCCCAAGTCTTGAAGACCTTGGCGCGGAAAGTACAAGTAGAAACACAGATATAGGAAACATTTTCATTAATGATATGGCATGTGTAGCCATTTTGATTACAAATAACAACGCCGTAACTGAGCGGCGTTCCATGATCTTGGAATAGGGGTGCCATCGAGCCTTTCCAATGCGTAGGCACCTTTCCCGAGCACTTCTTGAATTTTGTAAGGGCCTTCCCAAGTTGGGGCGAGCTTCCCAGGCTTTTCGGCGTTGGAAGCTTCATTGTTGCGGAAGACGTAGTCCCCAATCTTGAAGGCTTGCTCCTTTACATGTTTGTTGTAATATTGCTCGAGTTGGGTCTTGTAACTTGCTTCTTTTATTGCCGCGAGGTTGCGGCGTTCTTCTAACAGATCGAGGTTCATGCGGAGTTCTTTATCATTGTCGGTTGTGTTTGCCATCAGTACCCTTGCCGTGGGGCAAGCTATTTCTGCAGGGATTACCGCCTCGGAGCCGTATGTTAGGCTGAACGGGGTTTCGCCATTGCTTGTTTTCGTGAGGGTACGGTAGGCCCATAAGACGTGCGGCAACTCGTCTACCCACCCTGTTCGCCTGGTTCCGAGTCTTGTCTTGATGCCTTCAACGATTGTGCGGTTGGCTCTTTCTACCTGACCGTTGCCTTGCGGGTGCGCAACGGATGTGAAGATTTGCGTGACTCCCATTTGAGCCAGCCATTGTTGGAGGGCCTGGTCTTCAAATTGTGTTCCATTGTCGCTGACCAGTTGCATCGGCAATCCAAACCGACAGATAATGAACTCCCAGATGAACTTCTTGACATGTGCGCCATCGATCTTTGCAAGAGGTTTCGCTTCGACCCACTTAGTGAAGTAGTCGATAGCGACGACCAAGTATCTGACATTGCCCGGCGCTGCCGGGAATGGTCCGACTAGATCAATAGCCCATTTTTGGAAGGGCCAAGCCGCGGTGACTGGTACGAGATTATTCTTTGGGCGCAAGGTGTTTGGAGCGTGGCGCTGGCAGCTGTCACATTTGCGTATCTCGGTGACTGCGTCGACGTGCATGCCAGGCCAGTAATATCCTGCATTCATCAGCTTTGCCACTACCATTCTTGGGCCTGCGTGTAGCCCGCATGTTCCTTCATGTATATCTTTGAGGAGGAAGGAGGCTTCGGCCGGGTCAACACAGCGCAAGAGTGGCCCCAAGTAAGAGCGGCGGTACAGGATGTCATCGGTCAGTTGATATTGCAGGGCCTTGGTTTTTATCTTCCGTGCTTCGAGTTTGTCATTGGGCAGAACTCCCGATGATAAAAAGGCTTTGATCGGTGTCATCCATGACCCGTTGCCTGTTTGAGTAACGTTGACCTGGCGCATGGGGACCGATGGTTTGTCTCGTACTTCGACGCGGACCTCTTTTGCCATGTGCTCAAAAACCGTGGATGCCATTTTGCTGAGTGCGTCAGCGGGTTTGTTCTCGCTGCGCCGGATGTGTTCGACTGTGCATGTGTCGAACTTGCGCATGAGTTTCTTGGCTTGTTCCAGGTATAGAGCCATGGTTTCGTCTTTTGCATCGTATACCCCGTTGATCTGCCGTGCTACCAACAAAGAGTCTACATGCGCCTCTACGTGCCTGGCCCCCATTTTTTCCGCTATGCGGAGGCCTGCCAGCAACGCTTCGTATTCCGCTTCGTTGTTTGTGCTTTTGAACTCGAGGCGGATGGCGTATGTGAACTCATGCTTGTCTGGGCTGATGAGGCGCAAGCCGGCGCCAGCGCCGTCTCCGTTGGAGGCCCCATCGGTGTATAAGGACCACTTTTGCGATGGGTCGTGCACTGGCGCAGGTGATTCTTCTTCTCGGCACTCTTGAACTTTGTCGGCTGGGATCTCGGTTGCGAAGTCTGCCAATACTTGTCCTTTGATTGCGGGTCGGGGCTTATAGCTGATTGTGTGCTCTCCGAGCTCAATAGCCCACTTCGCCAGTCTTCCTGACAATTCTGGTTTGGCCAAGATGTCGTTGATCCGATAGTCCGTGAGGACGTTTATCGGGTGACCTTGGAAGTATCTGCGCAATCTTCGGGAAGCGTGAATTAAAGCTAGGACCAGCTTTTCCATTATGGTGTACCGAGTCTCCGCATCTAACAGCGTGCGGCTGATGTAATAGATAGGCGTTTGCACGCCTTTGCGATCGACCATCAGAACTGCGCCGATTGCCCGCTCCGTGACTGAAAGATAGAGCGTGAGTGGCTCTTTAGGGAGCGGGGCTGTTAGTGTAGGGAGGTTCATCAAACACTGCTTCATTTGTTGAAAAGCTGACTCCGCTTCGGTTGTCCAGCGGAAGTTACTTTTCTTCAGACAATTTTTCAAGGTGTCGACAAAAGGAAATGACTTTGAAGCGTAGTTGGATAGGAACCGGTTTAGGGCGACCAGGCGGCCCATCAATGTCTGCACCTCTTTGACGGAGGCGGGAGATGGCATCCGCTCGATTGCTTGTACCTTGTCTGGGTTGGCGCGGAACCCGTCCCGCGTGACGATGACTCCCAGAAACTTCGCTTCTTCCATTCCAAACGAGCACTTGCTTGGGTTTAGCTTCATGCGTACCTTTCGTAGCTGGTGAAATGTTTGTTGGATGTCTTGTAGCATGTCGGTTTCCTCCCTGCTTTTGATCACTAAATCATCGACGTATACTTCCAGCCGTACGCCGATTTCTTTCACGAACGCTGTATCCATCAGGCGTTGGTATGTGGCGCCCGCGTTTTTCAGGCCGAAGGGCATCTTTGTGTAGCAGAAGATACCCGTGTCCGTGCGGAACGCTGTTTTGTCTTCATCCTCTTTCGCCATCTGTATTTGGTGATATCCTTTGTAGGCGTCCAGGAAACACTTGAATCTGTAAGGGGCGAGGGAGTCCACCTTCAAATCGATCTCTGGTAGGGGATAACAATCTTTTGGGCATGCCTTGTTGATGTCTTTGTAATCCACGCACATGCGCCATCCTCCATTCGCTTTGGCGACCATGACGGGATTGGCCACCCAAGTTTGATATCTGATGGGGCGGAGGATGCCCGCATTGAGCAGCTCGGTGACTTGTTCATTCATGGCCTTTGTTTTCTCTGGGCCCATACTCCTCTTCTTCTGTACAATTGGCTCTGCGGAACGGTAGACGTTAAGCTTGTGTTCCGCTATGTCCCGCGGAACACCCACCATATCTGCCGGTTGCCATGCAAAAATGTCTATATTGCTGATCAGAAGTTGCTTTAAATGGTTTCGTATGGATTCGGAGATTACATGGCCAATGGTTACCGTTTGCTCCGGAAATTTGGGGTTGAGCGCCCATTTTTCCGGCTCTGTGCGGGCATCTGTCTTGACCATCTTTGGTGGTTTGGCTGTCTCCGCGACATGGCAATCTTTGTTCCCCCGGATGAAGGCAACGCCTGTTTTGGTGGGAAAACCAACCATTGCATGCGCCGTGGAGGCGTTGGCGTTGAAGTGGGCAATGCCTTCTCTTCCTAGGAGTATGTCGTGGTTTGATGTGGCTGGTAGGACCATGAAGTCGCATATTTCTGTGCGCTCGTGTGTACCATCCGTCCATGTTACAGGCAAAGAGAGCATGCCGCGGGGCATGATGGTTTCATGGATGAAACCGGAGATTGGCTCATTGACCGGAATGAGCTTTGCTTTGTCTTCCTCATCAAGCTGTTGGAAACATTGGTCGTACATGATATCTGTGCTGCTGCCGCCATCCAAAAACATATACCGTGTGCGGTAATGTCCGAAGACGGCGGTAATCACCAATGGAGCTGTGCAGGAGGCACCCCCTCTGACCCTTGGCATGAGGATGTCGGCCTCCTTCCATGAGTCATCTAGTGGCTGTACCCGGGTGCGCTTCCCATGTTGGGTGTTCTTGCTCCGCCATGTCATGTTGCATTGGTGGCGGGGGATTAGAGTTGCAGCGTGAGTGTTTAGGTCGCGGATCTTCTTCCGTGACCCTTCACCTTGGGTTTCTTCGTTGCCTTGCCCTTTGGCGGCTCGGTGAACATTTTTGACCAAGTGGCCGAGCTGGCCCGATTTTAGTGCTGCCTCTATCTCCATTTTTAGACTGTAGCAATTGTCCGTGAGGTGACCGTAGTCGTTATGGTACTCACAGAACTTGCTACGGTCTACATTTCGGCGCTTTCCCAGAGGATTGGGCTCTTTCAGGGTGACCTGCTCGGTTTTCAGAACTTGAGATGGTGTTTTTGTTAACGGGGTCCAGTCATGGTTTTTCTTTGAGTGTCCGCGCTGGTCCCGCGTTTGTTTGGAGCTGATGATCTGTCGGGCATCACCGGCCGGAGAATACTTTCCCTCGTCGGTGGTGCCTGTGATGCGGTTCCAGACGGATTTGTTTTTGTGTCTGGTATTACTATTATTATTATGGTGTTGTGGCTGGAAACCGTGTTGCTGGTTGAAGGATTTTTCGGAGGAGGCATATATTTTGGCTGAGCGTATGAGCTCATCCCAGGACTCTGGGATGCCATCTTTGCCGGTGAGGCATTTCATGAGGTCTGGACTGCGCACGTTGTGAATGAACGCGGCCCGTGTAAGCTCCTCCCCGCATCCGATTTGCAGCGCTTCTTTGTTAAACCGGACTATGTAATCTTCGATCGTTTCCCTGTCATACCGTCGGCATAACAGGATGTCCGCCTTGTCTTTCTTATGCTTACGTAAGTGCGAAAAGTGGCTACCGAACTTTTCTGTGAGGTCGTCGAAATCCTTTACGCTTCCCGCTGGGAGGCTGTCAAACCATACCCTGGCGGCACCCGTGAGGGTTTGAGCGAAAAGGTGACACCACACTTGAACAGGCCAATCCACGGATACACCTGCGCATTCAAAATCGTGCACATGGTCATCTGGGTCACGCAGGCCATCGTATCTACCGATGCTGCTTGGGAGTTTGGCCTTTCTTGGTACTTTTGCAGCCGCTATGCGAGCGACGAATTTGGACTTTTCCGCAAAAGCTTTTGGTCGGAACGGCTTTACCAAGTCATCGTCTATCTCACTGTCTCGCGACGTGTGAGTGTGTTTCTTCCCCCTGTAATCGGAGTCGCTACTTGACGATTCGTAACCGTCTGGTTCTCCACGTGATTTGGCGTAGCCCCGAGCTCTGACGTTTCCGCCGAGCTCCCCGCTACGACCCTCACCGTGGTTAGCCGTATCCTTCTTCTTGTACCTTGCCTTCGACGGAGTATCGAAAGTAAGCGTCTTACCCTTCTTTTTCGCTTGCTGCAACAGCTTGCGTTGGTAGATTGCAGCACTCTTGGCGTTTTGACGGAGGAGCCAACGATCCGGATCCTCTTCGGAGAGCCCTTGACTGTCGTCGTCGGATTCGACGTCACGGATTTCAACGGCTGACCCGTCGAGCCTGGACGTCGTCTGCTTGACGACAGTGTTGGGTGTGGTTTGGTTATCCGGCTGTCGGAGGTCTTCGTCTCCTGTTTGGTGCATGCCGGATGTATTAGGGTTGGGTTCAGCCATGGGTGGGTTAAAAGATGGGTTAAGATAGCTGTTCTAACCGTTGGATGGCGCCAATGAAGAAACAATAAGTATACCGGAGATTAAGACTAATCTCCGGGGGGTTAATACTTATGTAACTACAGGTTTAATCCTTTACCCAAACCGTTATGACAACCCGAGAGTTTGTTGAGATGAATGTGATACGTGTTGTGTGTGAAATGAACAAGAGATTTAAGTGGTTCGGTCGTTAATGACCTACGTCCACTGTAAGGGTACCGGAATGTTATTACTAACAAGAGAGAATTACAAGCAATGAGTACAGTGGTGATGGTTGTATTTGTGAATGAATACATGAGTTGTATCTGATGCTATTTATAGACTTAGTAGTGGACCGCATGGAGAGGCCCACGAGTGACATCATTGGCCTGGGCCCAACCAGGGCCCAAGCCCATGGCCTTTCTGGAAATGGCGGGAAAGGACGAGGTACTGTTGATGACGTCAGCTTACAGTGTGGTCGTTGTTGTAGTTGGACACGTGTCCGCCTCCTGGTGGTGCACAGTAGCGTCGTACTTGCTACAGTGTCCAGGCAATCTCTGCTGGCTGATTTGACGCCTGACAGTGGAGGAAGTAATGCCTGCTGGTCACTGTTCACGACAGCGTGTACAGTGCAGCCGTTCCCCTTTTGTACTATCTGCCACATGTCCTTCTTCTGTTGGTCTGTGCTCTGACGCAGATCCTATGAATCTTCCTTTTGTCATCCCTTGTACCTCCTTTGACGTGCCAAGGGAATCTTCCGCGTGTGATGGCACGCGCGTATCATGTATCAGTTGCTTATCACCTGTGCCGGTCGCGCGAGGATGTTGATTGGCTGTCCTCGCGCGAGTATGCTCCTGCGCCATGACGTGGCGCGGGTTTGTTAGTGGGGATAGGGACGCCTTTCAGATTAGGCTCCCTATCCCTTCAATTAAAAATGATGCGCTTTACAGTTATATGCAGGAAAGCTTTGGGTAGCACATAACCTAAAACAATTAAAAATGTATCTCCAATGTTAACGCCTAACCTTAAACAATGTATAACGATAATATTAATATCTAACCTAAAACAATGTATAACTCCAATGCTAACGCATGTTGAAAATAGAATTCATATTTACTTATTTGAACATAATTAGTGACTTGCCCATACATGATAAATGATTTACCTGAACACTTTGTGTTTATTTTTCATGTATGAACAACACCCCACAAAAAAATAGTCGTTTTTTTCTCCGTTTTTTATATAGCACTATGGTACTCATTTGAAAGATAATAAAACGCTCGTTAATTTGGTGTAATTTTTTTTCTTTGAAAAATCTCGTATATAAAGTATATTAACGTTTAAAAATTATGGGAGGAAACATGAGAGAGAAAAAAAACGGAGCGTTTTATTATCTTTCCAAATCAAGAAGTAAAGCATCTGTTGCAAGCAAAGTCGGTTCACTAAGGTTTGTTCCAGAGCAGTGAGTCTGTTAAGGAGATCTGTCTGAAACAGCTTTGCTTCAACAGTTTGCTTCAAACAGTTGTTGCATGCAAACTATTGAAGCATCATCTGTTTGAAGCAACAATTGTTTTAGACAGAACTCCTTAACAGACCCGCTGCTCTAGAACAGACCTTAGTAAACAGACTTTGCTTGCAACAGATGCTTTGCTTCTTGATTTGGAAAGATAATAAAACGCTCGGTTTTGTTTTCGTTTTTTGTATAGCACTATGATACTCGTTGGAAAGATAATAAAATGCTCGTTAATTTGGTGTAATTTTTTTTCAAAAAAAAATGTCATTTAAAAAGTAATCAATGTTTAAAAATCATGGGGGAAAGTGCATGTGCTATGCATATGAAAGAGAAAAAATAATTTAATAGTAGATGGAATATCCATGACCCATTTAATTGACCCGGTAAAATGAGCGGGAAAACTTAATTAGATGGCCTGAGAATATGTCATGTGTCCCACATTGCTTTCATTTATATATTAAAGAATATATATATATATATATAATATGCATATAAGAGGGGCAACTTAGGTCATTTGCCAATTTTTAAGTTGTACAAGCCTTCAAAGCATTTTGTACAATGGTTCAATGCATCAACTATTAAATGTATTGAGAAAACACGGGTACATTAATTATCATATCTAGGGTTTGTCACAAAACATCCTCTCATTATACCGCCACCATCTCCCTGCTTTTCCTCCAGCCGCCTCAAGATCTAGGGTTTTCTCTCCAGACGAATCAAGATCTAGGCTTTCTCACCTACACCAGATTGATGAATCTATCTCTATTCTACACCAGTTGACACAAGGTACCTGAAACAAGATCCACATGTTGAGGTGAAGTCTGGTAAGATAACAGCTTCTTCGTCTCAAAACTGATTCAGCTCCATGGCATATCTTAACTACTGCTGTTTTTATGATCCAAACCAGGTGTTTGTTTTGGGGGTTGTGTGTGTAGAGGGGAGTTCGCTTTAGATGCTGAACTTTCTAGACGATGTATAAGTCTGAGTCAGTCTACCACTGGTACATTTATCACCTGACTTAACTTTTCTCTTTATAACTTTGAATGTGTAATTTTAATCTACTGTATGCTCATTGAGCTCAAGTATTTGATTGTGTAGTTTAATTTGCTAGGGTTCAACGATTTGGTCATTTGGTAGCCTCAGGATGCTGCAAAGTATGTGACTGGGCTCAAGTATGTGATTGTGTAATTTTAATGTGCATTATGCTTATTTGTGACTGGACTTTAACACCTTCTTGAATTTTGCAGATGGATTTTTATGGTTTCAACTGTTCATCAGATTATTTTTACAAAATACCAGTATGGTATGTATTTACATCTCTTAGCATTTAGGCTTCATTTGTTTTATATACTTATGATTGTTTTTTAAGTTTTATTAAAAGAGGTCAAAATCATGTTATTGGTCAAAATAAAAACAGGTCGTTGACATTAGGCTATTGTGACTGTGGTATGATGGCTTGATGCTAGCCAAAGGTGTTTTAAAATGGATACCTCTGACCAAATCAATTAAATCTGAATCATAAAGAGATGTAAGCATGTGTGTTGAATAAGAATTAAGTACTGAATCAACACATGCTTATCTCTGACCAAAAACCTTTCTAACAGGGTGTTCCTATTCTCATTTAAGGTGGTTGCACTCTTTAAAAAACCTTCTAGCTGATAGCTATTTTTGCTTTTGAGAAGTCAAGGAAATGTTGCATAAATGAAAACTTGTCTTAGTTTCTTAGATGATTAAATGTTTTTGAATTAGTTGTACTATTAAGCTCTTAATGATGTATGTTGGTATTATGTCTACTCAAATGAATCTTTTATTTGAATTTCAGGCGTTGTATTTGAATTTCAGGCGTTGAACCATAATGGATATCTATTCGCTCAATGCTTGTTTGCCTGTTCAGGGTACCTAGCAGACCCAAGTGACCCTAAGTACCAACACTTTGCTGCCTTTGGACTGAAAGATTGTAATATTTTGCATCTCATCATGTCAACTATAGAATTACATTACATGCAATTACATTTTTCGTTGAATTAGCTAACTGCATTTTTTATTTGAAAATTGTTTTATGATCTGGTCAGATTACTTGACTGAAGTTGTTATGTGGTTTGTTGGCTGAATATATGGCATTTATCCATGACCCGGGCTCTATTTGAAACAAGTGTGCTCTATTTGAAACAAGTGTGTTATAATCATTTAAAGGTAGAAAAGTATGTGGTTTAACATAGCCGAAGGGGTAGTCCTCAAGATCACAAGTAAAGGGCATACACCAATCGCTAATTGCTGCAAGCATGTAGCGGAAAGTAATAAACAAGGGCTAAACGTTTTTTTCTTGTCGTTTGTTTAGGATTGATGTGCTAAATTTGTAATAACTATTTGTTTATTTTTTTTTTCAAAATTTGGAAAGATCATGGGCATCGATTAGGGGTGGTATAAACTTGCTAAAGGTATGGTTTCTAACTTTGATTTTCACGGTTACCAACTCTATTCTTAACGACAGTTGATTTAATTCTTTTGTGTTCTTTTTAGGTTTAGGAACTATTCAATTTTTTAGATTCAAATATTAATCTTTTTTTTCAATTATTTTTTTGATAAATATTGCTCTTTTTATTTTATTTTTTAATACACTAGGCTTACAGTCATGGTGACGTGGATAATATTGCAAGAATTTATTCTGGATTTGAAAGGATTAAAGCTTTTTACATGTCGACAGCTGTGAACCAAAAAGTTTTGATCTTTCTTAACAATGGATATGCCATCGAATGCAGTGTCTCCATGAAAGGTCAACTGGTTTATACTACTTTTTACTTGAGTTTCAATTGTATAAAATGATTCACTTTAAAATACAAAATTTACAAAGATCTTATTTATTCACATCTTAAGAATCAACGATATACTTGTGATATGAATACATTGAGATAACACTGTCCACATGGCTTTTTTTATTGGTCCACATCATGCCACGTCAGCCGGGTGGGTCAACCGGTAATATTAAAGATGGTTGACCCACCCCCATACTATATATAGGGCACCGATATACTTGTGATATGAATACTTTGAAGAGTGTCCCAATCGGTGCCCATTCATTGTAGCTTAAAACCTACATAAAATGCCTCGTCTTCCTCGTCAGTTTGTAATTAATGCTAAAATCTTTTTCCTCACATACCCACACTGTCCCTTATCAAAAGAAGATGCCCTAACCCAATTACGACAATTACAAACACCAACAAATCTTATGTATATTAAGATTTGTAGGGAATTACACCAAGATGGCGAACATCATTTGCATGTTCTTATTCAATTCGAAGGTCGATACAAATGTCAGAATGCTCGATTCTTTGATTTGTATTCCAATAACCCTCATGTGAGATACCATCCTAATATCCAACAGGCAAAATCTGCCAGTGATGTTAAGAATTACATCAAAAAGGATGGTGATTGCCTAGATTGGGGTATCTTCCAATTGGATGGAAGATCAATAAGGGGGATTAGAGAATCAGAAAATGATTCATATATTAAAGCCCTTAATGCATCAACAAAAGAGGCTGCACTTCAAATAATTAGAGAGGAGCAGCCCAAAACATTTGTGCTCCAATTTCATAATCTGATTGCAAATTTTGAACGGTTGTTTGATCAACCACTAGAACCATGGTCAAGCCCATACACAGGTGCTAGTTTTGATAATGTTCCAGATGTTATGCAGGTGT